>OZ005740.1:233772609-235156359 GCA_963930735.1 Dioctria linearis | reverse complement strand
TGGTGGCTGAGGAAACGTTACCTAAGGCGCGGGTGGATGTGTGTAGCTGTGCATTTATTTGGATTTGAGTCCTTATGAAAATAAGCGACATATTATGAGCGGAACGATGGATACTTAACCTTGGGGCATTAGTCCAGTTATCAGATCAACAAGTGGCAGCCCCAGAAAGAATCTAAATCTAGTGTAAATAAATTATGTATTATAGTTTTAGTTTCATTTATTAAAGTAATTTGCATTATAGCTACATGTATAAAGTATTATAAATATATATTTATTTTAAATTGTATTATAGTTGTTTTTTCAAGAAATTATAAAACATCTTTGTTATTAATCCAAGAATTGTGTTTTGATGAAAATCCGAGCCATTTAACGTAAGCTTTATCTCCACTCTTCTTTAAGATTTTCTCTACGAGATATAGGTTTGGGTGTTTAACTTTCAGCAGCTCCAATTCATAAAAGCCTCCTGTGATTGGATTTCCTTGATAATCTCCCAGCTGATATGTTATGGGGTTTGTGTTTTGAAATTTAATAATTTTATAAATCTCAGCTGTCCAGTTTGGTGTATAGCCTTTTTTCAAATATATGCTTGTATTTGCTGATGCGTACAAAATTTCCAACTTTATACTTTGCAGGAACAACAATTTTTATATGATTGTATACAGTTGAAAGCAGTTGTTTCTCATTGGAGGTGTTGATATCACGTGGTCTCATTTTTGTAGTTCGATGTATTCTTGAGTTGTATTCAGTGAGCAGTTTCTTCACCATGCCAATCCACTGATAAGTTCCATTAAAACTGAATTCCTTCCACATCATATCCTTTAGAGTTCGGTTAAATCGTTCCACTATTGATGCTTTGAGGAAACTGTACGTAGAGTAATGATTAATTGCATGCTTCAGCATTAGATTTTTAAAGAGGCTGTTGTAGAATTCCTTTCCATCATCAGTCTGCAGGTTTTTAGGTATTCGTCCCTCGCTTAATATAGACTGCATGGCATCCCTTACTTCTACACCAGTTTTTCTTTTAATTGGAATTGCCCATGCATATTTGGAGAAGGTATCAATTACTGTCAGCAGATAGCGGTAACCCTTGTTCACATACTTGTAGGGATCCATTTCAACCAAGTCTGCCTTCCACAAGTCATCTAGTCCTTTGATAATCACACGACGTCGTTTAAAATTTTTTCTCGCTGGTTTATGCAGCTCATTTACCACTTGTCTCTTACTCATCGTAATTATAAATGAAACAGATTTCTCAAGAGTTTTTAGTCATATACACCATCTTTTGGTGTCAAGTCTTTCTTATTTATTACTGAAGTAAACAGATAGTTTCCAATCTTCGCGATTTCATCATTGATATATAGCGTTAAATTTGTCACCTCTATATTAATAGTTTTTTTTATTTCTTCAACACTTATTTTAATTTTCTTGTCAACATAGTCTTTGGTAGTAGCATTATCATTTTCAAAGGGTTCACCAAGTCGTTTTATACACTTTGAGTTTAGATCGTAGTCTCCGTTTATCGTTAAATTAAATCCAATACCCCGCTCTCCTTGTTCACCAGCTGGACCCTGAGCTCCTCGTTTACCATCTGGTCCTTGAATTCCTTGTTTACCGGCTGGTCCCTGAGCTCCTGTTGGTCCACGTTCACTTGCTTTCCCAAGATATCCTCGCTTAGAGAAACGTCCAAAATTGTCAACGCTCATCTGTAGATAGTGATGAAGTATGGTAATGAAGTAGTATTTAAACTATAATATCTGCTTCTCGCAACTCCTCCAGGATATATACAATTTCATTGTTGTGACTGGTGTTTCCAGCCTGCTTAGTCCCATGCTTTTATGCTGTATAAGTTTACTGATTATAGCTTTATACTTAGCCGCTCTAGTACCCTTTATTTGCCCCTCTTCAGCATAGTCACGTTTATATGCATTCGTATCTCGCAAAATAGATCCATAATTAGTTAAATCCTCTTTAGTATATAGACTTTTTACAGGATCTTTCATAAATAGCAGCTCACAGAACCCCAAAGTTGTTTTATAGCTCTTCCCCTTGATAACAATATTTCTTACATCATCAAAATCAAACGTTGAATTACCGATTCTCCACGCGTTGTCATCATAGTAAACTCCATTGGTTGGATCAATTTTAGGGCTATTATCAGTGAATAGCTTTAAATAATTTGAAACTATGTATCCAGACGTATCGGGGGAGGTGACAGGAGACCTTCCTGTCAATGTTCTTGAATGTTTAGGTGTTGCGAATTCTTCTTCAGATGTTAAGGAATAATCTCCATAATTTATAGGTGTGCTACTAGCCTCCATTTTCACATATTTTCGTTTTGGAGGGGTAAAAGGTTCCACAATGTCATTGGCTTCTTCTTTTGCTTCTTCTTCTTCTATTGTGTCTTCTTCTTCTTTTTCTTCTTCTTCTTCTCCTTCTTCTTCTGCTTCTTCTTCTTTTGTGTCTTTTGTCTCAAACTTGGCTATATCTGGTGGCTCGTATTTGACTCTTCTAACAAACTCTTTTAAGGGTTTAGTGATTGGCTTAAAGGTTTCTTCAAGTTGAGCTTCTGCTTCAATCCTTCCCATCCTTAGAACTTTAAATTTCCTTCGCACTGCATTCCTTGTCTTGATGAGTTCTTTTAATAGATTTTCATTCATCTTCGATATTAACTGAATAACGGCTTTTAAAACAGCTTTCCAAACAGCTCTGATAACAGCTTAACAGCTTTCCGAACAGCTCTGGTAACAGCTTAACATCTTTTCAAACAGCTCTGATAACAGCTTAACAGCTTTCCAAACAGCTCTGATAACAGCTTAACAGCTTTCCAAACAGCTCTGACAACAGCTTAACAGCTTTCCAAACAGCTCTGGTAACAGTTTAACAGCTTTTCAAACAGCTCTGATAACATAACCATAGCGTGTACACTGTCAGTCAAAAGAAGATCGCATTGAGTCCTTATGATAATAAGCGACATATTATGAGCAGAATGACGGATACTCTACCATGGGGGCATTACTCCATTTCATCAGATAAACTAGTGGCAACCAAACTGCTCTGATAACAGGTAAACAGCTTTCCAAACAGCTCTGATAACAGCTTCACCGCTTTTCAAACAGCTCTTGTAACAGGTAAACAGCTTTTCAAACAGCTCTGATAACAGCTTAACAGCTTTTAAACAGCTCTGATAACAGCTTAACAGCTTTTCAAACAGCTCTGATAACAGCTTAACAGCTTTTAAACAGCTCTGATAACAGCTTAACAGCTTTTAATACAGCTCTGATAACAGGTTAACAGCTTTTCAAACAGGTCTGATAATCGGTGAACAGCTTTAATCTACTCAGCAGGTCCACAGGACTCGGTGTGCTTTCGACTGAGTTACAACTTCGACTTATGAAGGTTTCGCATGATTCCACTTTTATAGTACAATGAAGGTATGAAATCCTTTACGGTAGCGCCCCTTGTTTAATCAGCTATCCTTATCAATCATCAAGAAACCATATTCATCCTTCCAGCACTCAGCACAGGCTCTTCGAAATTTATCAAACTTCATGTCTGTATTCATATGATCATTATAGATATGTTTCAAATTCAAGTCATCTTGCTTGAATAAGATGATTAAAGTAGCATTGTCACGTATTAAGTGCTTTGGTATATGCATATATGTTTGACAGAGATAGAAGCTGTCCATATCTTCGTGGCGACCCATGCAAAAATAGGATCGCACATTATCTTGCTTTTCACATGCTACATCATCGAAAATAAACACTGAATGTGATTTGGCTTCCTCTGGTGGTAGAACGTCGCAGTTGTTTGAGAATGTATAATACCCCAATCCTGATATGGGAGTCATCCACTCGCTTCAAGTATTCATACTTTGGTTGATGTAAAGATTTGGAATATATGTAAATATTTTCATATCTCAAACCATTGGGATTTTCCAGCAAACTTATCATAACATTAGTTTTTCCACAATTGGATGGTCCAACAATGATGCTTCTTATACTATTAGGCAATAGGGAACCATGCTTCTTTTTCACCTTCATAACAGCTACATCAGCATTTCGAACAGGAAAAGCTTGTTGTTGTTTAATGAACCGCATATTGAAGACTAACGTGATTCTTATAAGTACACGTGATTATATTACATTTCAACAGTATCATCGGAACCTTATAAGATGTCGGATCACAAATCGAAACGCTCCAGAAAATCTTTGAAAGGGGGCAGAGGACTATTAAATTCAATCATCAACAAATTACCTATAGAATTACATCTACCGGGATACCAGTACTGTGGACCAGGAACAAAGTTACAACAAAGATTGGCGAGAGGAGATCCGGGCATTAATCCACTGGATGCAGCCTGCAAGGAACACGATATAGCATACTCGCGACATAAAGATACAAGTGATCGACATATAGCTGATAAAACATTAGGTGAAAAAGCCTGGCACCGTGCAAACTCTGCGGATTCAAATTTGAGTGAACGTGCCAACGCTTGGCTTATAACAAACGCAATGAAGGTTCAAATTAAGCTAGGTATGGGTCTTAAGGCTAAAAATAAACGCCAACCCACATTCCGAGAAGCAGTACGAAATGCACGTAAGATTCTAAAAATCAAAAAACCAAAAGACTTGATGGAAGCTACAAAAATAGCTCTTAGTGCAGCTAAAAATATTGTGAAAAGAAAGAAGAAATCAATTAAAACTCCACGAGTGATACCTGTACCAAAGGTTGGCGAGCACTTCCGTTCCTCATCCCGTTGTTTGCTGGGCTTTCAGAATTGGGAGCACTATCGGGAGGTGCAGCAGGTATAGCTAAAGCAGTAAATGATAACAGTGCGGCAAAGGCAAAATTGGAAGAAAGCAAACGTCATAACCAAGCAATGGAAACTATAGCGGTTGGTAAAGATGGAAACGGGCTGTTCTTGAAGCCGTATAGAAAAGGACTTGGATTCTATCTACAATCTCATCCAAAAAACTATTAAAGACGCTACCCTAACAACCGCTAAACGAGTTGGATCTCCACAAGTTTACCACACACTTGCCGCACTTCAGAGGAGTATTTATGCGTGATAATATACCTAAAAAGCCATGGAAGCGAGAAAGCGGTATTGTTAACTTGGACATCTCAACTGGATCAGGTACACACTGGGTAGCGTACTACAAGAAAGGTGATAACATCGAATACTTTGATAGCTTTGGCAATCTCCAACCACCACGGGAGCTCATAAACTACTTGGGTAGTAATATTACGTACAACTACAGTTCTTATCAGAACTATGATGCAGCAATTTGCGGTCATTTATGTTTAGAGTTTTTATATAATTGTTATAGCCATTAGTTATTATCTATAAATAAATGTATCTATATTGAAATTGTGACAGTTCATTATCAACCGCCATGTCATTAACACTTACTCTCACGGGAAATTCATCTCTACTCACTGCTGAGTACTTTCCCCCGCTGGAGCTAGCAACGGATTATGTTTGTGGATTAATTGATTTTCAAACATACAACTCTATACCAAATATTGATGTGAGCAATAATCTGGTTCATGTAGGGAATGAGGTTGTGGAGATACCTGTTGGATCCTACGAGATTGATGATATAGCAAAATATGTACAAGGATAGTTGGATAAAGAAGGGAAAAGGATAAAGGTTGCGATAAAGGCTAATAATAATACATTGAAGAGTGAAGTTAAGGCAACTGAAGAAATACATTTTGAAAAACAGAGATCCATAGCTCCTCTGCTAGGATTCAGTAAAAGAAACTTATCTGCTAATATAGTGCATACATCAGAGTTGCCAGTCAACATCATTAAAGTAAATACTATACGCATCAAATGTAATATTATATCAGGATCATTCTTCAACAACACACAAGTACACACTCTCCACGAGTTTTCACCGAACGTGGGACCTGGGTATAAAATAGTGGAGGTACCCAAAAATGTAATCTATTTGCCTGTGAACACCAAACGTATAGGTTCTCTAACATTGAAGCTCCTTGACCAAGACGGTGACTTAATCAACTTCAGAGGAGAGACTATAACCATCAGGTTACATTTAAAGCCACAGCATGTTGATATACAATAATGATAAATACGAGTCGGAGCAGACAAGATCATTAGTCAGCGGACAACCTTGAAGCGGTCAAGACCTAAATTAACACCTGCAAATACAGCATATTTACAATCGATAGGCTTAACGCTGAAACAATGAATAAAGGAATACTAGATATTGCACCAGACGCTCGCTTTGATAACAGTGTTACTAAATTTGAACATCACTCCTATTCACCATTTCTAACATCATTTAAAAACAGCGATGAAATCCGTATCTCTGTACAACATCAGGACTTGAATCTTCTACCCAGTAGAGTTTTATTTACATTGAGGGGTCGCTCACAAAGCTGGATGGATCCGTTTCAGCAACTGCAAAATTAGCTAACAACTCTCTACCATTTCTTTTTGAGGAAATACGCTATGAACTAAATGCAGTGGAAATCGATCGTACAAGAAATCTTGGGATTGCGACAACATTAAAAAACTACGTATCGCTAAATGCAAATATAAGCAGGATACTACTCAACGGCAGCTGGTCACCAGATTCATCCGTTATACCAGCCAATGGACTGTTTAAGTATTGTGTACCTCTGAAATATTTATTGGGATTCGCTGAAGATTACAAGAAAATTCTGATAAATTCCAAACATGAACTCATATTGATCCGGAGCAGGACAGACGATAATGCCATTATATCACCCACTGATGTGGTGTAAATTGAAATTACCAAACTTCAATGGAGTATTCCACATGTTACAGTATCCGATGATGAGAAGCTGCAACTATTTAAAATTATCGGGAGAGGTCGCCCGATACAAATACCATTCCGCAGCTGGTGTTGTAACCTCCCGCCGTGTAAACATTTCCAAAGGAAAGCAAACGCGATGATTCCGTCTCCAAAGAGATAATTCCGCCAGAAGTTTGCATAAAGATGTAAAAGGATTGTGAATTTCCTACAGGAAAATATCCCACCGCTGCCACCAGTTGTTGTAACCTCCCGCCGTGCTTACCTACACAGGTGAAGAGCGGGCAGGTGGAGTCCAGTGTCCTACGTCTGATCTGTAATTAGTCTCACAAAATCTATTTTTTTAAGCGGAAATAAAATTCACACGACCGCGTTAGATTTTAGACTTTTATTTATTTAAACTTTAATCTTTTAACAAACACTTTTTCTACTGTTTAAATTTAACACTTTTCTACCATCTAGGTTTCATTACAATACAACTTTCTTTTAATTTAGGACGAAAAACGAGGCCCGACCGACTCACTTAGAGGTTTTTACTGAACTCCGCGATTCTTGCTTTCATAAAATTCTACTTGCCTCGCGATCGCGCCTTATCAGCATAATACTTTAGATACTTCATCGCTTCAACAGGATGTAATTTGATTCCCTAAAAAATATAACGACAAGTGGAGAACGTGAAGTAAACAAAAGTTGCTTACTTCGAAATAAAATTTGAAATTTATTACTTTGGGAGTAAGAATTTTTAAGTGTTCGTTGCGCACTTGAAAAACGATACATTGTATCGTGATAAAATGAGTTGGGATTTGCGTCGGTCAGGCACTATCACAACTAATGAGTTATGATATGTGCCGACCGCGCGCAATCACAACATTCCATCCCCCTAAGAAAAAGAAAATTTTCGGCTTGGACAAAAATTTTCTCGAGAGTAAAACTGCTAAAGGAAATTTCGTAGTATGTGATCGTGTTTTTATTAAAATTTGTTTTCTTTTCTTTTCAGCCGGCCGAGTCTCGCTTCCCTTTTTTTTTTGTTCGCAATATAAAAGTCAATACATATTAATGTCTAAATGGTGTTTGATATAAAAATGGTAATTATATGTAAAAGTACACTACAAAAATCTGTTTTTTTTTCTTCCCTTTTTTTTTTAAATAGGTACAATATATCTTAACTAAGTTTGTTTGGTAATATCTACTTCTAGAAAAATTCACTCTTCTCTCTTTTTTCTTTTTTTGCTAAATGTTCTTATGTTGCTAAAACAAAGTAAACCTGATTAATTGTAATTAGAAGAATACAAAAAAAAATATATCCTACTTACTAAAAGAAACTAAGAGCATAAGTCTGGATCTATTTAGATATTTCTTTGCGTCTATCGCCTATAAAAGTAAAATGATTTTAATCCTAACTAAAATTATTTTAATTGAGTGCACTTACAAAATTACGAAATTTTACAAGAATAAGATGTGAGAGTACCTTTCTCAGAACGAATCGTTCCATGATATCTTTCTCTTTTTTTTTTTGTGCTTGATATTGTCCCTTTATTTGAATCAATTACCGGTGCGTAAGTAAAGACAATAGGACGATCGGCCTGTTCCTGTCTTTCCTCCAACTTCATTTCAGAAACATTGGGTATCTCGTGACGTGTTCCGCCGCAGAAGCGTTTGTACACCTTATAGGCTGCTAGCGCGATTATTATGGTTAGTAGTAAGTATATAAGTGAATAGTGATGGATTGCATGCTTATCCAAGGGCAGTAGGTCCTTTTCTTCCCTCTTTAGCATAGTTATTTGGTTGGATATTTCTTCTAAATCATCGTTAGGTGCATATTTGACTAAGGCTACTTTATTTGTAAAATTATGTGAGTACCTGTTAGAACTCGACAATACCTCCGATATATTAGCGGGAGGAATGTAGAAATTTTTTAGCTCAATTGCCTTAGAATTACATATATCCACGTATAGTTAAATCTTGGGTGCGTAAATAGCAATTGCCCGCGACCTCGATAATTCCCACCTCAGAAATACTGTAAGGTGATATTTTGTCTTGGCATATGGCATCAATAGTCAAATTTTCAATAGTTGAATAGAGCCATTTATTTGCCTGTGATAATTGGGTCCATATAGACGTGTAATTAGATTGTATTATATTGCACGTTTTAGGTATATGGTTTTTCCTCCTTATGAGTTCCAATTCGCAAACATCGTTATTGGAATTAATGTTAAAAAGCGGGGCATCATACGGCACAGGTATTGGTCATGGTCTTAATTCTTCAGCGGTTAACTCATAGAAATGTTCTTTGCTATAATCAATAACAAGATAGTTTATTGATGGTTGTATGAAGGTGAGCTTTCCTTGAAATACAGACGGTAATGGCAAAACTTTATGTAACTGATAGTTTTCTTGATATGGTAATGGAATTTTGAATTCGTATATAATTCTGTCTTTAGAGATTGAGGTACTCATGTGACTGGTACGATACAAAGACAAAATATTATCGTCTTTTAAGGTCGTCGATAGACGAATGTCGTTCGGAATCTCTTTACGAATCGCAGTAAGAACAGCTTCTAATTGTTCGGGAGTTATATTAGCCGGGTGCGGCTTGCCGTGCCGGACATCTGTAATCAAATCGACTAAGGTGTTTACCACGTTTTGGTATCTAATAATAATCAGTGTAGTTAAGGAGGTGAGTGATTCCAATTCGGCGGTCACTCGGTTGTCGTGCGTTGCGTTGATTAGTTCATTAAACATCGTGGTTATCTTCGTAAACCTATCATTTAATGCTGACATTTGTCTATTTACCGTGGTTTGCGACTTGTTAAAGATGTTGACAGTGGTTTCAAGTATGAAGGTCTGATTTTTTATCAGGGCCAACAGATGATTTTCGTTGCGTTGCAATTTATCAATTTGTTGGTCATAAAATTTAGCGTCCTCTTCATTGAGGGTTCCAAACAGTGTTTTACTGATGACCCCAATAGCGTCGAATAGGCCCCGTTTGGTTCTGCCATTATTCTGTAACAGGCGATGTTTAAGTGTAATATCACTCATTAGGTGGTTCATTTCCGCCACTGTACTATTACAAATCATAATTAGGTTACTTTCAACCAACAGTTTACACAGATTATTTATTTGGTCGACGTATTTATTCATGTGCCTTAATGCCTGAGCCAAGGTACCTAAGTCATAATAGACTACCACTTTCCACTCATTAGAGTAGAGCTCTACCTTTCCCAGTTCCTCGAAATAGATTCCAGAGCCTTGCCGGATCGGGGTGATGAGAAGTTCGCTTCCGCATGCGAAGGCGATACAAAGTAATAACGGTACGATGTTCATGATCTGAAAGGGGATGCATGTTAATTTTGGGTTTGCTATTTGATAAGCATTGGTAGGTGATTAACATGAATATAAACGTGACAATTCTAGGTGATTAGCCATTATCATTGACGCAAGGGTCGAGAATAGCTTCGCTTATGTGTCACTATCGATTAGTAGTAGTAGTAACCGATGTTAGTGCGAGCAGTCGTACCTTAATTTTTCTATAATAAATTTTAATTTTAAGCTAGGGAAATTTATTGCTAGATTGTGCGATAGATGGTTATTCTATGAAAATTTTCAAGTCGTTATTGTGTACTGCTTTAAATTTTCTTCCAACCTTAATGACAGAATTTTCGTTTGAGGGTATTTTTACGATTTAATACGGTCCTTTCCAGAGTGAAGTGAATTTGTTTTGCCGTACATGATTCTTAAGTAAAACCTTATCTCCTAAATTGAATTTCTTTGATTGGGAGCTCTTGTCATAGTAGACTTTTGATTGATCCTTCTTTCGGACTAAAGTTTCTCTTGCTATTTGAAATCCGTGCTGCAGACGAGCTTTCAGTTCGTTCGAGTAATCGTCGTAATTATAATTAACATGAGGCTTTTGCTCTAGAGTACTGGGGATATTGGCCGGATAGCCGTATAACAATTGGTATGGACTGAAGCCAGTGCTACTATGTGGGGTTGTATTGTATACAAACATAGAGTATGGGACCCAGCTGTCCCAGGTGAGGGGATCTTGGTTGACATAGTGTCGAAGGTACTCAGCAAGAGTCCGGTGGCTTCTTTCAAGCGCCCCATTCGTTTGTGGGTGATATGGGGTAGTGTTAATCTTTTTTATTTTTAATAATTTACATATTTCTTTAAACAGGGTGCTTAAAAAGTTTGCTCCCTGATCGGTGAGGATAGATTGTGGTATACCGTGTCGACATATCACGTTTTCCACAAATGCTTTTGAAATGGTTGTTGCTTCAGCGTTAGCCACAGGCAACGCCTCGGAGTACTTCGTTAGGTCATCCTGAAATGTTAGCAGGTATTTATTCCCCGCATAACTAACAGGTAATGGGCCCACTATGTCTAGGGCTATTCGTTCAAATGGCTTTGAACTTGTAGAAGTTATCTTCATTGGTATGGGTGGATTTATCTGCAATTTATTCCTCTGACAGGACTGGCATTTACGCACGAAGTTCTTGACGTCTTTCAACATCATGGGCCAAAAGTACTTAGCTTTAAGCCGTTTTAGGGTACGAGATATTCCCTGATGTCCACCGAGAGGGGAAGTATGATATTGTGTTAAGATATTGTTGATGTCCTCTGGGTTATCAAGATGTATTCTTGAGTTGGTATAAACACACAATTCGACTTCAGAATCTTTAAAAGTATTTATTAAGATTGATTTCAATTCATTTAATGTATTGGCATCTAATGCGGGTAGCGAAATACCAGCTTTATTAAATTTTTGTTTCCGACAAATCTCATACAGATTCTGGATAACAGTTGTAAGGGCACTCCTGTCATGGTCTGATCTTATAGGGATAGTAGCTGTAACCAATATAAAGTTATCTCTCTGCTCGTTGTATACCTTTACCTCTCCAATGGGTGGTTTAATATATTCCTTTATAAACTTTCTTAATATACTTTCTTCGTAAGTTTCGACAAGTGGCAAAATAAAAATTTTGTTGCGTACAGATTTGTCCTTGAATATAGAGTCACTTTCATTTAAGCTAATGTTCATTTTGTTTGCACAACTCTTGCTTACGGGGTCAGGCAGGTTTAAAGGTTCGTTTTTCTTTCTTTTCTCTATATCACTTATAGCTCTTTTGGCTTGGTTCCTGGTTGTTACTCTGACAATTTTTGGCTCGCTTTTTCCGTTACCGTCGGCAGTGCCGATTTTAATTCTACTCAATGCATCAGCGTTTGCATTGAATTTTCCAGGCTTGTAAACGATTTTGTATTCGTATTCTTCGAGCAGAATTCTCCATCTAGCCAATCGTGAGGTAGGTTCTTTTAAATTCATAAGCCATTGTAACGGCCTGTGATCTGTAAGAATCGTAAAGTGTTTTCCATATATGTAGGGTTAAACTGCTTGATAGCAAATACGATTGCAAGCAACTCTCTCTCTGTAGTGGTGTATTTTGCTTCTGCTGCATTTAGTGTGCGGCTCGCGAAGCAGATCGCGCGATCGTTTCCTATTTCCCCTTGGGATAATAATGCGCCAACTGCTATATCACTAGCGTCAGTTGTTATAATGAATTCCTTGCTGAAGTCCGGGTACGCAAGTACCGGTGACGTGATAAGTTTCTCTTTGAGCGTCCTGAAAGCTTCATCACAGAATGCATCCCATTGAAAATCGATATTCTTTTTTAGGAGTCTTGTCAAAGGTTTGCTTATTTTAGCAAAATCGGGTATAAAACGCCGATAATACCCGGCAAATCCCAGAAATGATTTTATGTCTTTTACCTTCTTAGGTCTAGGGTATGTTTTTACTACTTCTATTTTACCAGGATCAGGGTTAATTCCTTCTTCGGAAATGATATGTCCGAGATAGATTAGTTCCTTCATAATGAAGTTGCACTTTTCTGGTTTTAACTTCAGGTTGTGTCTCCGTAAGCGATCCAAAACGTTCATCAGCTTTATGTTGTGATCACGAAGATCGTATCCGTAGATAACAATATCGTCTACATAGACGAAGCATTGAATACCCTGCAAACCTATCAATACGTTATTCATTAAACGCTGAAAGGTTTCCGGTGCATTCTTTAGACCAAACGGCATCCTGTTGTATTCATAGTGCTGGAGTACTGAATGCCGTTTTTTCTCGGTCTTGTTCATCGACCAGAATCTGGTGGAAACCACTAGCCAAATCGATCGTGCTAAAATACTTGGATCTGCCCAACTGATCCAATATATCCGTTATATTGGGCAGTGGATATGCATCTCCGATTGTTATTTCGTTTAGGCCGCGAAAGTCCACCTCCACCTTCCATCGCTTTTTACCAGAGTTATCTGTTTTCTTTGGCACGAGGAGTAATGGCGAATTCCCAGGACTGCAGCTAGTTCTAACAACGTTATCTTGAAGCATTTCGTTTACCTGCTTGTGAATTTCATTTCTATGAGACTCCGGTAGTCTATAGGGTCGTTTATATAAAGGTGGTTTTCCGAACTGGGTTAAAATTTTATGTGTTATTGCGTTTGTGTAAGACAACTGGTCGCCGTCCAAGTGAAATAGATCGTTGTAACGTCTACAAATTTCTATGATGGAAGACTTCTCCTCTGGGTTACAGTGATCCAGATTTAAAGATGCCCTCAATCTACTCAAACGTTTCTCGATTCGGTTCTTATCACAATTCGGTTCAACAACATTAAAGCAGTCCAACTCCTCCCATTCGAACTCTAAGTCACGTGGTTGCAATTCCACATCGGTATCATTAGAGTTCAATAACAATACTTTAATCTTCCCACCTGTCGGTCTTGCCATTGTGGCTCCCAAGTAAACACCTTGTTTAATCTGTCTGTTATGCAATACAACATCGCCAGAATGTTCGAAGGGTATCTCCACAATCTGCTCGCTTCTAGGACTTAAGATTATATTTTCGCTACACAGACGGATTTGGTCGATGTCATTTTCGCCTTCTACTGCGTTGTTATGTATTATTTTCTTTTCCACTTCTCTACATTCTCTGCTTATTTCTGAGATGTGATTTGCCTTGGAGATATCTTTTTTGTTTTGTGAAATCTCTACACTGGAGGTTTCCCTATATAAAGGATCTTCCCCTTTTCTTGTGGTTTGACTTTCTTTACCTGATTTCAGGACAGTGGTTGTAACTTGTCGATTTGAGTGTTCCCAAATGTTATTTTTCGAAATAAAATGTTCGCTAATTATTGGCCCGATCACCAATTCAGCACTGTTATAATTGATAATACAATTGTATTTTCTTAGAAAATCGCTTCCCAGCATTCCATCATACCTGAGGTTAGTTTCTCTAGGTAGTATATGAAAGGGATACTGCAAACAAGGGTTGCGCCCTTGGCTTGGGAATTCGAGCGTTCCCATAAATGTTCCTTGAGTAACTACAGATTCTCCTGTAATGGTTGAAATTGTACAAGTATCCACCCCCTGGCGTCGACATTTCCAATATTTGGTTCAAATTTCACCAAACTAATGTCGGCACCAGTGTCGATCAGGAATGTTAAATAAGGTTTTGTTGAAGGGCTGAAGGGAACACAGATAGTAGTGCCACTATGATTTATACCGAGTGACACTTGTATAATGTAAGGTTTATTTAATTGTTGTACTGAGTATGAATGTCGGCTGAGTGCAAAATTCCGGACGGGGCGCCGATGGTCTCCAACCGAAGAGCTTCGTTTCCCGATTCAGAATGTTCTTGGATATGAAAACCTTGAGATTCTTTCGCTCGTTGTTTTCTTTCTGCGTTATTACTCTCTTGCCTTGGTACGTGAGATACATTGTGATAGAGACTAGGCTTCATAGTCTCGCGTCTATCAGCATTGTATCCCTGATTAGTTTAACCTGGTGTATAATTCCGGTTTCGTTGTATTTCTTCTCTATAGGAGTTGTTTTGGGCGAATTGGGAGTTTTGTGCCAATCGCTGTCGACAATTTTGTATGCTGTGATTGGGTTTTTTGCAGTAAGTACAAGTTATACGTTGCACTTCTCTTTTAATTTGCCTAGGTGCAAAGTTAGGTAAGTTAGTGTTTTGGAAACAAGTCTCTCGCGTATGACCCTCACGGCTGCAGATCTGGCAAGTGGGTACCCGCCTAGTGAAGGGTTTAGAAGTTTGGGCCATTGACGCCGTATTATTGTCTAGTGGTGGGGCTTGCTCCTCAGCATAAGCTATTGCTTTTTTCAAATCATCTGAGCCATGCGCCTTCACCAATAATTTCAAGCTATGGCTTCTTAAGCTATCCTCGAATGCTTGTACCACTAGCTTTTGGTTTTCTTTTATAAGAAACTCACGTACTCTTGCATCTTCAATGCCAGAATATGTGGCCGAATTCAAATTCATTAGCGAACGCATCAGTCTATCTCCGAATTCTCTGACAGTCTCTTTGTACGACTGCTTTGTCTGAACAATTTCGATTTGAATTACGGTTCTGGATTTTTCTTCTCTGAAATTATTTTTAAGCTCGTGTGCCAAATCGTCCCATTTGGCACAAGTCTTGTATTGGACCAACTTAAATGCGGGTCCCTGAAGTTTGGTTTTGACAAAGTCAAGAAAGGGGGGTTTGTTCCTTATCAGATTTTGTGGACGAAAACAATATGTTGCCACATGCAATAAATTTTTCTAATTCTTTTGGATTCCCATCAAAGTTTGGAATCATATGGTGAACATCGGATAAAGAAATCTTGACTTCCGTCATCTCGAAAGCTTCGGTTTCCAGGTCCAAGTGAAAAGGTAACTCAGCAAACCGGCGTAACACTCCGGCTTGATTTCGAGTGGTTATTGTCGCGTCTATGTTTAGAATTAAAGACTATGCGACTTTCTATCGCCTTTACTCAACAAGTAATATACTAGATATCGTAGTCACAATTTAAACCTGTCCCTCACTGAGCTGTCGAAAGTTTTAAGATTAAGGAAACAAAAAAAAATTACGTAGTATAGGCACAGTCAGTCCCACCAAAGGCGACTGGGAAGCAAATTGATATACTTTTGCCGCACAAATGTGGACGACTTGAAGCTTTTCCTTTTCGCCGACACTGAGAACTTATGTTCTAGATTTGTAGGGCAAAAATTGATACCACAAGTCACTTAATTCAATACTTTCACTATGCAGAGGTGAATTAAATTGGAACCGTAACAGGTGAAGTAGACGAGGAACAGAAACCAAACAAATGAATTAAATTCGCCAGTCGAGGCAATATTGAATGAATTTCACTTCTACGCTTTAACAAAAAGGAAATTTTACCTTGTTCAACCGCCGTACAAAATTGAAGAAAATTTTTTTTTGTCTTTGGTCCACTATCAACACAATAAAAACAAATTTTCTGTTTTTTTTTTGTCTCACAAATAAAAACTCTTTTAGAATTTTAGAGAAAATATTCCAAACAAGAAATTTGAAACAAACACTTCCGATTAACTATAATACATATTTCAAACACCTTCTATATCAATTATATCGACAAAAAAAAAATTTAAATCAAATATAATATTTCAAACACTTTCCATATGAATTATATCAACAAAAATTTAAATCAACTATAATATTTCGAACACTTTCCATATCAATTATATAAAAAGAAATTTTAAATCAGATACCTATTTCCGATAAATTATAATATTTCAAACACCTTTTTGTTTTAAAATTTATATCGGATATTTCCGATAAATTATAATAAATCCTTCAAATTTTATTTAGATCATAATATTATCATAATATTTTATATTATATATCAAAAATCAAATTAATAAATGTGAAAGCGAATTTGGTAATTACTTGCTGTTCCCTGGTGCAATTGTTTCTTCTTGATTTGTTGGGCAATTTATCAGCTCCGTGTAAAAATTTCCAAAGGAAAGCAAACGCGATGATTCCGTCTCCAAAGAGATAATTCCGCCAGAAGTTTGCATAAAGATGTAAAAGGATTGTGAATTTCCTACAGGAAAATATCCAACCGCTGCCACCAGTTGTTGTAACCTCCCGCCGTGCTTACCTACACAGGTGAAGAGCGGGCAAGTGGAGTCCAGTGTCCTGCGTCTGATCTGTAATTAGTCTCAAAAAATCTATTTTTTTAAGCGGAAATAAAATTCACACGACCGCGTTAGATTTTAGACTTTTATTTATTTAAACTTTAATCTTTTAACAAACACTTTTCCTACTGTTTAAATTTAACACTTTTCTACCATCTAGGTTTCATTACAATA
Source organism: Dioctria linearis (assembly GCA_963930735.1). NCBI lineage: Eukaryota > Metazoa > Arthropoda > Insecta > Diptera > Asilidae > Dioctria > Dioctria linearis. The sequence continues at coordinate 235,139,363 of OZ005740.1, read as the reverse complement.
CAACTTTCTTTTAATTTAGGACGAAAAACGAGGCCCGACCGACTCACTTAGAGATTTTTACTGAACTCCGCGATTCTTGCTTTCATAAAATTCTACTTGCCTCGCGATCGCGCCTTATCAGCATAATACTTTAGATGCTTCATCGCTTCAACAGGATGTAATTTGATTCTCTAAAAAATATAACGACAAGTGGAGAACGTGAAGTAAACAAAAGTTGCTTACTTCGAAATAAAATTTGAAATTTATTACTTTGGGAGAAAGAATTTTTAAGTGTTCGTTACGCACTTGAAAAACGATACATTGTATCGTGAGAAAATGAGTTGGGATTTGCGTCGGTCAGGCACTATCACAACTAATGAGTTATGATATGTGCCGACCGCGCGCAATCACAACACTGGGACATATATGAGTATCCAGTACTACCGGAATCCACGCATCAAACCTGGTCAGTTAAGACTTCCACTCAACTGGAAAAACCGCGATTTATCATCTTAGCATTACATTACAAATGGATCGAAGGAACGATAAAACCAAAGATGCAAGCAAGTTTGATCACTGCAAACTCACCGATGTTACAGTTCATTTGAACTCAGAATCATATCCCTATGATGATTTGAATTTGAAATTTGATTTGAATAGATACGCATTGCTGTATGAGATGTATATAAAGTTTACACAATCATACTATGGTCATCAGTATCAGCCGTTCCTCACATGGGAGAAGTTCAAAACCGATGCACCGATCGCCGTCATTGATTGCTCACATCAAAGTGAAACAATAAAAACTGGACCGGTTGACATAAGGCTAGAATTCAAGACATCTAAAAATGTACCGGCTAATACCACAGCATATTGTCTGCTTCTACATGATCGAATAGTAGAATACAATCCACTGACAAGTGAAGTTAGAAAGTTAAATTAAGAAGATGGTAGTCATCGTAGACATCCAAGGATTCAAAACAAACCTCAATGAATTCATCACTAAAGAACTGGCAATTTTAAACAATGAAAACCAGATGCAGCACTCTATATTTCAACCACCATTCAGATACAAAGATTTGACTTCAGCAAAAAAGAGACAAGTAAAATGGCTTCAACACAATTTTCATGGATTCCGCTGGGATGATGGCTACATACCGTATCACAAGCTGTACACTATAGTTGAACCACTGCTTCGAAACGCAACCATATATGTAAAGGGGGCTGAAAAAGTTCGTTGGATGCAGAAGATAGTTGGAGAGGGTGAAATCATTATTAACGTCGAAGATGAATACAACTGTGGAAAACTAATAGAGATTAACACAAATGCGCCATCTTGCCAAGTTCATATTGGACAATGTGCTATAAGAAATACTTTTATAATAAGAAATTTTATTGGAAATAAAAACAAGTGTTTATTAAACATAAGACTTTTCAATACACATACCCCAGAACCCTCACTGACATCGTCTAGAATCTGTTCATGGTGATGTCATCTTGTGAAAATCGAATAATGCTGATATCTACAACTTCCCTACTAAGAAAACGTGCAGCATTTGAAAACAGCAAAACCATGATGACGTCACGCTGATATCTAGAACTCTCCCGCTAATAAAAGAAAACAGCAAAACCAAGGCATGCTAGTAGTTCCGGCTAAGGCCGCTAGGGTACCTTACTCAAGAAATGGCGTTTGCGCCCAAACAGATGTCGCTAATATCTCGAAAACCAAAGCCCGTAGAGGATTTCTGATGAAAATTTCGTTCCCCTTCTAACCCCGCCCCTCTAACACCTTCTAGAATCTATTGGCATGAACAAAACTATCCTAGGTAGTTTGAATTATTAATAATATTAACTATATCTGAAAAGGTAAAATCGCTAATATCTCGAAAACCAGAGCCCGTAGAGGATTTCTGATGAAAATTTCGTCCTCCCTAATATTCCCACCCCAACCACCTTGAATCCATTGGCGTGAACAAAAATTTCCTAGCGTTAACTTTATTTATTACTAATATTAGTTCAAAACCAAGAGCCTATATTTAGGCGCACCACATATCTATCCAAGAAAACCGTAGTACCGGAGCATGCTGGTAGTACCGGCTAACACACACACACACACACACACACACACACACACACACACACACACACACACACACACACACACACACACACACACACACACACACACACACACACACACACACACACACACACACACACACACACACACACACACACACACACACACACACACACACACACACACACACACACACACACACACACACACACACACACACACACACACACACACACACACACACACACACACACACACACACACACACACACACACACACACACACACACACACACACACACACACACACACACACACACACACACACACACACACACACACACACACACACACACACACACACACACACACACACACACACACACACACACACACACACACACACACACACACACACACACACACACACACACACACACACACACACACACACACACACACACACACACACACACACACACACACACACACACACACACACACACACACACACACACACACACACACACACACACACACACACACACACACACACACACACACACACACACACACACACACACACACACACACACACACACACACACACACACACACACACACACACACACACACACACACACACACACACACACACACACACACACACACACACACACACACACACACACACACACACACACACACACACACACACACACACACACACACACACACACACACACACACACCGTAGTACCGGAGCATGCTGGTAGTACCGGCTAATGCTGCTAGGGGCGCAGTCAAGACCAAGTGACACATCCCGGTAGTACCGGCTAATCCCGCTAGGGTGCAGTCAAGACTCAATGCTGCATCCAAGACATAAACCAGTACAATCAAGACACACCGGAGCATGCTGGTAGTATCGGCTAATGCCGCTAGCCATAGTTCTGAAAGTGATCTCGTATCCCCAAAACTCGAGATGAAAAACTTAATGTCAACTTAGAGGCTACACGAGTCCGAGATGAAAAATAAGCGAACTCCAGAAACAAAACCGAAATCCTATGTTAATTCCCTATGCTGGAGAGTGCTAAAAGTGGTCTCGTATCCCCAAAGTGGTCTCATATCTCCAAGACTCGAAGACTCGAGATGAAAAATAAGCGAACTCCAGTAACAAAATCGAAATCCTATGCTATTTCCCTATGCTGGAGAGTGCTGAAAGTGGTCTCGTATCCCCCAAATTGGTCTCGTATCCCAACATCCAAGGCACAAACCCATACAACCAAGACACAAACCCACATTTAGTATGGACTTAACCCACCTAGCCACGGTGGCGCCATCTGTGGCGATATCCTGGAGGCTTAAAAAAGTGGTCTGGTACTCCCGTAGAACAACTACTTATAAATTCTTTATTTCACTTCTGTCATATAAAATTCACAATTCCTCAATTAATCAACTCAACTCTAATTATCGCTAACACTGTACTTTCAATTATCGCAATCTAATTACACACTTTCGCTTCTTTACTACTTTTGCTTGTTAACACTTCAACGTCTAAGACAAGACTCTCTTTCTGGCGATGACAACTGTTATATATATATACCCTAGAAACTCTCCGGATTATTCTGGAGTGTTCTATTCCAAAAGCTTCTTGACTGTTCTATTCATTTTTATCCATAATCGATTCTCCGAACCTGAAGTCGTTTACTCTCCATTGCCAGTAGATGTCACCAGTTGTCTCTTTCTATTGCACGTAACACTGCCCCCTTCTTAAATTTGTTCGTCCCGAACAACAGGTGGTCCACGGTCTTGATGCTCGTAGTATTGACACAAGCGATCCAGATGGACGATTTTTCGTTTGCCTCCTGTACCTCGTTGAATCCTGTATACTACGTCATTTATTCTAGTTACTACTGAATACGGCCCCTCCCACTGTTGTTGTGATTTTGGAGAGCATCCCTTACGTCGGTTCGGGTTGTATAGCCAAACAAGATCACCTTCATTGATTTCTGCTGAATTCGCACGTAGGTCATAGCGTGTCCTCATCCGATGGGTACTTACTGCTAATTTCGCCCCCATGGCCCCTTGTACATCAGCTTTCCGTTTCAATGGGGCTCTGACATTACACTTATACATTTTCATTCTGCTACTACGTGGCGGCCCTTTGTAAGAAGAACACACAGTGCATCTGCTACACCACTTCTCTACATCCTCCTGCATATGTAGCCAATAAAACTTTTCTCGTATTTTAGAAATTGTTTTATTCACTCCCAAATGTTCTCCAGATGCTCCACGATGCATTTTACCTAGAACATCGTTGACCTTTGATGCCGGGACGACTATTTGCATTCGGAACGATTTACCGTTAGGTGCTTCCCACTTGCGTTTTAATATACCACATTCGACATGAAGAGAATTCCATTGAGCCCAGTAGCTTTTCAGCTTTTCACTCATCCTCGAAATATCCTTCCAGTCTGGTTTTTCTATGTCTGCTTTCCAAGCAAGAATATGCGATATGTCCGGATCTTCTCGTTGTGCTGTTCGCAAATTCTCGATGTCCCAACCTGTTGATGGCTCCACAGTTCCCAACAGTATAGTAGCTGTTTTCTCATTTCCTTTCTCCCAGCCGTAATGCTTACATTCAGGTTCCCATTGACATTGTACCAAGGCTTCTGCATTTCCATGGATACGTCCTTTCCTGTGTTGGCTCTCAAAGCCATAAGGTGGGATTCTAGTCTCCCTAAGAATAGTTTGCTCTCTAGCTCGCCAATTTGGACATTCTTCTCTCCCTTTCTTTTCTGTTGATTCCTTTCGACGGTGTTTCCTGCAGTCGCTTTGAAGGTGTCCCAATTTATTACAATCCCAACATCGAAGAACACTACGTGAAGGGGTGCTCAGTGATAACTGCAATCTATTGCAAGTCTGCTGCTCAGCTCGATATCTTTGCAATTCCACTTTCCTCTCTTCATCTAGAGATTCTACTCGTCGGCGTTTTCTGCAGTCTCTTTGTAGGTGTCCTGGTCTATTACAATTCCAGCATCGAAGAATACCACGCAAAGGTGAGCTCTGGGATGACTGCATTCTATTACAAGTACATTCGTCCACCGAAATGTCTCTCATTCGTACTGCACTCCGCGAAGCTTGTCTGGCGGATTCATACATTAATGCATAGGCAAGTGCTTCTGCTGTTGATTTCTTTCCTGCTAGCCTTAACGCTTGTTGTAAATTTTGATCTGCAATAGCGTTAACAAATGCCTCCGTCGCCACTTCATGGAGAAAATCCGCATTCACGCTGGAGTATGAAAGATGCGCTAATCTTTCTACATCTGCCTGCAGTTATTGTAGTGATTCGCTATGCTTTTGAATCCTGTTCCGCAACTGTAGGCGGTATATTTGCTGCATGTGTTCATATCCGTCACGTAATTCTATCGCCTGTACTGATGAAGCGTAATTACGTAGATTTTCAATCGGTACAGTTTGTAAGAGTTCTGACGCAGGACCTCGAAGTGCTAACACCAGAGCTATAGCTTTGTTTTCATCATTCCATCCATTTACCTCTGAAGCTGCCTCGAATTGTCTCTTGAAGATATGCCACGAATTTTGTCCATCAAATATTGGAGCTTTCATTCTACATGCTCCGGATATTTCAGCTGCTACGTTTAGAGGCTGACGATGCTTTATTCTTTCCAGATCTGCTTTAAAGTTATCAAGCTGTTCCGTGACATTTTGTTGTACTCCCCACACTTGTTGTCGAACTTCCAACACTTCCTGCTGTATTCCTTCAATTTTCACATTTTGTTCGTCTAATGAAACTTTCAGACTTCTGTTCCTCCAAACAAGTTTCTAGACAATTCTGCAAAGAATTCTTTTGTTCATCCCAACGGGATTCCAGAGAGTTCTTTTGTTCCTCAAAAGCATTCTTTTGCTCGTCCAGACGGGTTTCCATAGATTTCTTTTGCTCATCTAAACGGGATTCCAGAGAATTCTTTTGTTCCTCGATAGAATTCTTTTGTTCGTCCATAGATTTCTTCTGTTCCTCGAGAGAATTCTTTTGTTCTTCAAGAGAATTCTTTTGCTCATCAAAACGGGCTTCCATTTTACTCATTAAAGTACTCAAAAGCTGTTCCATTTTCATCGCAGGCTCTTCTTCAGCTTCGATTTCTTCCGAGCTCTCTTCGAAAACAAATGTTTCAGGATTCTTTCCTTCCTCTATCAAAGATTGTCTAAGTCGCTCGACTAGAACTTTCTTTGTGCCTGTCGTTTGTAATGACCGGTTCCCTAACTCCACTTTCAAATCCTGCGTTCGAAGCTCGTCCACTTTGCGCCCCATTATTTTAGTAATTCTCTTACAGATGAATATAAATTATTTTCCAGAACTTTCACAATTTAACACAATTTCTCAAAATTAATCACTCTTTTAATTTTTAGTCAATTGCCACCACTTTATTTCGCGAATTTATTTCACTTCTGACACCAGTTGTTGCGAGCGTGGCCTTTGGTTCGTTATTTAAAACACAATATTAAATAATTAATATATAAGTTCTTTATTTCACTTCTGTCATATAAAATTCACAGTTCCTCAATTAATCAACTCAACTCTAATTATCGCTAACACTGTACTTTCAATTATCGCAATCTAATTACACACTTTCGCTTCTTTACTACTTTCGCTTGTTAACACTGCAACGTCTAAGACAAGACTCTCTTTCTGACAACTGTTATATTTATACCCTAGAAACTCTCCGGATTATTCTGGAGTGTTCTATTCCAAAAGCTTCTTGACTGTTCTATTCATTTTTATCCATAATCGATTCTCCGAACCTGAAGTCGTTTACTCTCCATTGCCAGTAGATGTCACCAGTTGTCTCTTTCTATTGCACGTAACAGTATGTTTTACTCACTGTAGGTAAAGTATCAGGGTTTAATGATTGTATAACTCTTGTAATTGAGTTAATTTTTGTATTTAGACTTCTGAAAACACTTTCATTTTGAGGACCATTTGTTTCCTTATTAGCTTCTGTAAATTGTGATTTGCTTGGAATTCTCCACGAAGCTCTTTGTGGTGGTATATGAAAGGGGTTTTGTTTGTTCATAGCACTTTCTGAGATTGATTTCAATCTTTCGGAAAGTGTTGCTTTCGTCAACATGTACCAATCCTTAGTTCTGTCTGAGCACGATTTTTTGAAATAATCGTGGTCGGTCGTGAAGTCTTTATGCTGAACTATTTGTTCTCCTATTTTCTCGAAGACGCTCCATATTTCTTCGAGTTGTTGTAATTTACCTTTCACAAAGGTATTGGTACGCTTCACTTTACCGGCTTGGTGATAAGCCCCTAGTATTAGCCTAATTTCCTTGTTTTTTTCTACTTGAGACGAGCATAGCTCATCGAAAGAAACGGTTTCTTCAGTCATTGTAGTTGTTTGAAGTAACAGATGAAAAAATTAGTACAAGTATAATGTAGAGTAGAGTAGGAATGTCCGTTTGAACTTCGATTTGGAGTGAATTTGGGAATGGGCTTATAGAAGAGTGAAAATTAATTGTCAAATTTCCAAACAGTAACAAATTGCGAATCAGTTTGTAATGTGTAATTAGTTTTGTTTTAGTGGAAAAGGTTTATAAATTGTAGGAAGTGCGTAAATTACAGTAATGGGGAGGACGATAATTTGTTGGATTTGTTGGTGCTTTGAAATTTTCGATTTCTAATAAAAGGAATGCTAAGAGTTCTGATGTATATAAAAACAATTATTATTTATTTATTTTAGATATTTCTGTTAATAATTTTATTTTTGCGGGAGAATTAAATTTGTATGAGAGAGAAAGAGAAAAAAAATGTTCTATCACAACACAAAAATGATTTATATTTGTTATCAATGATCTTTAAATGAAAAATTTATGCAATAAAGAGGAAAAGTATTTTGTTATCTTATTTGCAACTTTTTTTTTAAATTTTTAATTGGTAGCAATATCTTTCTCCTGACCGATAGGCTCCGAAGTCCTACCGCAGGGGATCGAATATTGATTTTTGTCGAAGTCCTCTGACCAGCAAGCTCGCGAAGTCTTGCCGCAGAAGTCGCTTCTAGGAGGAGCAGATTTCAATTTATATGTGTTGAATTGAACGTTTCTTTAAATTAATCAAAAATTGAAGGGAATGGATTAAATTGTTTTTCTCTTTTCATGCACATAAATATTTATATATTCGTATATAATTATATGGCGATCGAATGTAAATATATGTATATAATCAGAAAATGTGTGGATGAACTTTCTATAAACAAGTGAATTTTGGTATTATTTTCCGTAAACACGCACATTTGAAGAAAAAAATTTAGGACTGAGATTAGCAATTATTGATAGATCGCTTCTTTTAGCTAAAGGTCTCTTCCATGTATATTCATTTAATAAAAAAAAAAAAAAGGCAATATATATGTATATATATTGTTACGTGCAATAGAAAGAGACAACTGGTGACATCTACTGGCAATAAACAACTTCAGGTTCGGAGAGTAAATGACTTCAGGTTCGGAGAATCGATTATGAAAGTTCAGGAATAGAACAAATAGAATAGTCCAGAAGCTTTTGGAATAGAACACTCCAGATTTATCCGGAGTGTTTCTAGGGTATAAATATAACAGTTGTCATCGCCAGAAAAAGAGTCTTGTCTTAGACGTTGCAGTGTTAAGAAGCGAAAGCAATAAAGAAGCGATAGTGTGTAATTAGATTGCGATAATTGGAAGTACAGTGTTAGCGATAATTAGAGTTGAGTTGATTAAATAAATGTTTGTGAACTTTATATGATTTAAGTGTAATAAAGAACTTATATATTAATTATTTAATATTGTGTTTTAAATAACGAACCAAAGGCCACGCTTGCAACAACTGGTGTCAGAAGTGAAATATATTTGAGAAATAAAGTGGTGGCAATTGACTGAAAAATTAAAAGTGTGATTAATTTTGTGGAATTGTGTTAAATTTTAAAAAGTTCTGGAAAATAATTTATATTCAACTGTGAGTGAATTACTACAGTAATGGGGCGCAAAGTGGAGGAGCTTCGAACGCAGGATTTGAAAGTGGAGCTAGGGAACCGCTCATTACAAACGACAGGTGCAAAGAAAGTTCTAGTCGAGCGACTTAGACAAGCTTTGATAGCGGAAGGAAAGAATCCTGAGACATTTGTTTTCGAAGAGAACTTGGAAGGAACCGAATTTGAAGAAGAGCCTGAGATGAAAATGGAACAGCTTTTGAGTATTTTAATGAGCAAAATGGAAGCCCGTTTTGATGAACAAAAGAATTCTCTCGAGGAACAAAAGAATTCTCTGGAATCACGTTTAGATGAACAGAAGAAATCTATGGACGAACAAAAGAATTCTCTGGAATCACGTTTAGATGAACAGAAGAAATCTATGGACGAACAAAAGAATTCTCTCGACGAACAAAAGAATTCTCTGGAATCACGTTTAGATGAACAGAAGAAATCTATGGAAGCCCGTTTTGATGAACAAAAGATTGATTTTGAGGAACAAAAGAAATCTCTGGAAACCCGTTTGGACGAACAAAAGATCTCTTTGGAGAATTGTCTAGAAACTCGTTTGGAAGAACAGAAGACTTTCCTGAAAAAGAGTCTTGTCTTAGACGTTGCAGTGTTATGAAGCGAAAGCAATAAAGAAGCGATAGTGTGTAATTAGATTGCGATAATTGGAAGTACAGTGTTAGCGATAATTAGAGTTGAGTTGATTAAATAAATGTTTGTGAACTTTATATGATTTAAGTGTAATAAAGAACTTATATATTAATTATTTAATATTGTGTTTTAAATAACGAACCAAAGGCCACGCTCGCAACAATATTGTTACAGGTAAAAGAAAAATGTGTGCAGCATTAACGTATTTTGCTGAGAATTAATTGACAGTTGAATGTGTAGGTGGTGAAGTGAACACTAGACGAAATAGATTTGTTGTTGCGTTGGGCGTACCGTTATTGTCTTCCTTCCTTCCTTCCAAAACGTCTTAATTGAGGCACGGATGAAGCCTCGCAAAATTCCCACGTTGGAGCACTATGGCACTCTGAACTGTTATAAAATTGTTTCCTTTAAGCACCCTTTCGGGTAACCGGGCTTATTTTTTTTTTTTTTTTATCAACTTTATTTGTTTATTCTTTTGATTTTTTTTGTATTTGTTACGGCACTGTGTTCAGCTGGAGTTCCGCTGCCACTAGTTGTTATAATGTCGTGGCAGGAATTAAAACAAATTTTTTTTTTTATTTTATTGATTTTTTGTTTTTTTTTTTATTGGTTTATTTATTTGCGTTTATTTTCATAAATTTTATTTGCACTGATTTTCCTAGGTAGGAGCACCGCTGCCACCAGTTGTTATAATGTCGTGTGCCGTGCTCTGGGAAAGAGAGCACACAACCGTTAAATTTGTGGGAAAATTCAAAACACTATCTGGGATAATCCTTAAATAAACCTTTTATTTTCACTTTATCACTTATTGTATAATTTTATTGATTTTTTTACTATACTCTGGAATTTATTTTGTAACTTCACTTATTAAATAGTTTTAATCTTCCTACAACCAATAATTAGTAGAAATAGTAAACTTTTTCTTTTGAGCAGCAACTAATTTATTAAAGTGATCAACTTTTATAACAATTAACGAGCACTTATATATTTTTTGCACAGTAATTGATTTACTACAATTATAAATTATTTTTACTTAGTAGAAAGAAAGATCGACGTTTACCTCGCGACGGGTGAAAAAACCAACTCCTCGAGGGTCGGCGATATTGCACCCAGATACCGATCACCAAACTTCCAAAAAGCTTTTTTATTCTTTTTATTACCTTCCCACGACGTGAAGAATCGTACGTGGGAAAGTACAAAAAGTTTAGACGCAGTGCATATGCATGAAATCTGATATGCACTGTGTCTTGTAAAAATAATATTTTTAATACGACCGACGGGAATAATTGTACGTATGTATAGTACATGCGATTAAATTTTAGGAATTTAGCGGAAAAGCTGTATGTAGGAATGTACATGGTACTGCATGTAGGTAAGTACCTATACATGCCGTGTGAACGGAATGTACGACTGATAACAAAATGCAATTTATGCTAAATTGCATTTTGTTGCAGTACGTAAATGCATTTTTAAATGCAAATGAAATTGAAATTAAATTAAAATATTTTTGATTTTCAGGGTCATTCCTGATATACGCCAATATATTGCATAGGGCAATGTATTGGTGTATTGGTTTTATGGTGTGGTTCGGGTCAATGGGCACCTCGGTCACAACAATAACTATACAGTTTATTTACAAGATTTAGAAACCTAGGAATGTTAGTTTTAATTTGACTATGCGCATGTACCTACCTAAATGCAACTTTTAGATATTCCTGTTTCATGAATTTTGCTAATTATGCGTGAATTGCATAAAATTAGGCGCGATTACCATCTTCAGTATCAAAATGTTGACAGGTCTAACTTTTTTCTTTTCTTCTTCTTCCTCCTCACGAATCGTCCGCCGTCCGATCGTGCCATATACGGAGCATCTTCGCCGTGTGGACGAATCTCAACACCGCTACTTCTGTCGGCATCTTGCTTGTAGCATGCAGCACGCTATGACCATAACAATATAAGGAACTACAGCGTAGCAATATTTGACACATCTGGACTCAAGTTCAGCAATTGCGTGTGCTGCATAACAGCTACGTGTACGACGGAGTCTTGTGCATCTTGCCCGTAGTACTGCAAGCAATAGCTTCGGCCATTTTGAAATTGTGAAATTTCTATTCGGACGGCTGTGCACTTGTTTACCTGCGATAGAAGTGATAATATAATAATTTAATAATCATTACGTGCTGTGAACTTGTGATACAGTTATTAATATTATCAAAAACTGTTACTTCTTTGAACACACAAACAATTAAATAGGTATGGCTAGGCCTTATAAGTTCAACAATTTGCGCGTGCTACTACGTGTACGTCGTTCGCCCATAAAGCTTGTAATTCCAGATAATCGAAAGATAACATCGATATCATCCGATTTTGGAATGTTAAACATCGATGTGATAATATCGCACATCGTAATCGAAACTTCAATAAACATCGCCCCCAGCACTGTCAGTCAACTCTATTTAGTTTCCTGCTCGAAGGATATGATGGGATCAATTGTAAACAAATGTCATTATAATGTCTCTGTTTTTAGTGTTTCTCGCGAAAAGTTAACGTTAAAACAAATTTTTGTGTAAAACAATATTTTATTTAAAATTCCCAAAAATGAATTCCTTTGTATTGGACGAACAATTGATAGACGAGGTCCAAAATCATGCTGTAATATACAACCGACAGAAATATTTTCTAAACCACGGCACCCCAGCGAGTAAGGATGAAGCATGGAATAATATAGCAATAAAGCTTAGAACTGATGGTAAAGAATTGCCTTATTTTCCTTTTATGGCTGGTATTATTTGTATTACAAAAATGTAAATATTTTAGTTGAATCATGTAAGAAACGGTGGAAATATTTACGCGAGAGATATGTACAACAACGTAAGCAACAAACTGATACTCCAACATATGAGCATTTGTCCCGACCCTACTTGGAAAAGATGACATTTTTGGACGAACACATTCAACCAAGAAAATCTTATAGATATAAATATGCTTCAAATTCATCAAATAATACACCGTTCGGGGAATTCGTAGATTCTTCTAGATCAAATGGTTCCATAAATAGTGCTCTTTATACAAACTATCATGATAATTTAAACGTGAAACCTGAACCTGAACAGTCATTACACCACTTTTCAGTGGGCAGTGATCAGCAGTCTCATCCAGATTTTCGTTTAAATTCTCAGCATTTACAAGCTGAACAAAATATGCAAGAAGCTAACCAACAGCAGCATAATGTCGAATTCCGTGATCGTGACAGGAGAAACAACATTCCATCATCGTCATCGTCGTTAAAATCTCCACTTTCCTCACCACCAGTACCAGAATCTAATGAAAATGGAGCTCGTGTGAAGAGACCTCGAGTAGAAATTCCTCATGACACTATTGATGATGACGGTGACTCTTCAAATAATGACGAACGGCAGATGCGTAACTCAGCTACACCTAGATATTTGCATAGAAGAAATTCAGGCTATCCTAATAATATGCTTTACTCATTAAATCAACAATTTCCAGGGAATGGGCAGGTAAGGTGTACAGAGCAGCTTTTCGGTGAATTAGTCACATCAGAACTTTTCAAAATGAGTAAAGACAAAAGAAGAGTTGCTCAGAAAAGAATTTTGGAAGTGCTTTTTTTCGATGATTAGCTTTCATCATTGGAATAATGTACAATAATTCAATCCAACCTGGTGTGCCCAGTAAAAATCAAAAATAATGAAAGGAAAAAGGATGCAGTTTTAGATAAGTTTCGGAAGAGCGGTTTCTTTAGAAACAGTCATTTACCAGCTTAGGAAAAACTAAGTACCTAATGATCAACAAAATAAACATAATCAAAAGATGTACTAGATCTTATGTTTGCTCAAATGCTAGTCTGTTGATCGGGTATGATTACTAAAGGAATTGTAAACAGTCTCACGTTTGAAATTCCAGAAAAGTTACTTAGAGGTGGACAGCTTTCAATAAACTGTTTCTTGCCAAATTAATGTAAATTCAGCTATAAAAAATGGTTTAATTTCGTGCTTCGTAACATTAGCTGATCATACTAAGTTCAAAAGCTACTATAAAGTTTGACCATAGTCCCTAATTAATTAACGTGGTTTGTATATATTATAATATATATATGGATGGAACTCCCACTAGGAAATCTTTTCATCACTTCATTCAGTAATAAACATATGTACACTAATATACATTTCCAACACCAGTGAATTTTAACACATATGTAATTGGAAATTCATCCATTACTCTTTGACACTTAAGTCTTTGAATAATTCATTAAAGTGAATGGTAAAAATAAGGGTCACTAAGCATTACTAAGCCATTCATGAATTGTTTGAAGTAATTAAGGGGCCCATGCACGGCCACGCATGTTGTCCAACTCGAGTATGATGACGATGTTGTCACGAAGATTTGACTGTGTACCTGTTTGACCCGCAGTATGTCAAGCAGTTGGACGAAAATCAAGTCATTTTTAGGGGTGGCGCTACGTGTTTGACAACACATTGTACCGTGTAGGGCGATGTTTGTCCCGCATTCGTCATTCTTGAGTGAGCGCTATTGAAGTAAAGATAACATTTAACAGTACTAGCAGCTCCTGATATTTGTTTCCTGTTCTGATGTTGAACAACGGGTTTGACAAGTGTGTGGAGAAAAGCTTTCTTGTTGCACACCAAGTTGGACAATATGCTCGCCGTGTATGGGCCGCATTAGGGTGAAAGTAAAACTCTATTTGAGCATTATTAAGCTTTCTATGAATTCCTTGTAATATGTAAGTAAACATTACCCAAGAATTCTTTGAAAAACGAATAAAGAGTGATTTCAGCTATGAACCAGTATATATATTTAAAAGGATAGAATTCGAAAATCTTCTAAATTAAGAATTTAAACTTTAAATTTGAAATTTACAAAAGCTAAGTATATTGTGATTTTGTTTACGAAAACTAAAAAGTTTCATTAAATATTTTACACTAATCATTTGAACCTGCTTAAGCGTAACTCAAAATGACACAATTTTACGTCTTTGCTCTGAAACAAACAAAAATGAACAAACATTTTGTTGTTATTTTCATATGTATCACCATTCTTACACTGTTTAAGTAAACGTCCCTACGGTACCATACTATCTCCGTTACCCTGTCATTGATAACATCGACATCTTGTATGTTTAGATGAATTAACTGTTATAGTGTTCACTAATCTTTCGATTTCCACCTGGGATTGTCTGACCTATATATATATATATATATATATTCCAATATTTAGCAAGAAGTTAACATTGAAAACTGATTTTGCGGCATCCTTAAGTAACTAATTTAAAAAGCGATAGTTAAATTTATTTGTAAGTTTTGCAAAGTTAACACTTTATTCCTTATATCATCTTCACTATTTTCATAATTTTTAAAACTGTCCTTTAAAAATTTTGTATGTTAATTAGTTAAGGCATAATTAAGAGAAATGTATGTGTACATAGTTAAGAAAAGCTATTTCCTGGTAGATGAAAGTTATAATTATATCACAAATTCCTACAAATCTAATATATTTTAAGCCCAAAACTAGCAGCAAAAATCATAAAATTATAAATTCAGGCAATGCCTTGTTTAACACTAGGTTTACGAAGGAGTCATTTTGACACCTGTGAAGAAACTTCATTAATTTTCTACAACACAAGTCATGCTGATTTTTAATTAATAAACAGTGTGCTCACAGAGGTTAAATGACGCCATGATAAACCTAGCGTTAAAAGATATTTCGGATTTTTGATCCTAAGAATGGTAGTCGAATATATAAAATAACAATTTTGATTACTTAAAATATAGAGAGAAGTATGAGCGGGGAACTCTTAATTAGAGAGTTTGTAGGAATCTTAACAGCCTGCACAAAATATGTACGCTCGACGTAAGATGTCTCCTGCTATCATTACGTGACGATGCCTGTCAAAAATTAGTATTTTACTTTAGATAATTATCATAGTTTATGTATTGTATGAGCCGGCGGGTTCAATAAAAACAACAGGCGTTTCTTACTGTTTTATTGTTATGCGCTTGAGTTCTAGTTGCTGAGTGCCTGGTACAGAACTTGCTTAGTACTTGCTATCCCCATCTGCTAATCTCACACACCTGCTTACAGTGATAACATTGCACAATATTCTGTATGATAGCTGCAAGCTAGAATCGAACAAGTAAGAAAGCTGGAATTTGTCTAAGACCAATTCTTATGATACCCTAGATGAATGCCCGTATGTAATTTTGTATGGTCACCGCTCTGTGCAAGTACCTATGATGTTTGAAGTGGTTTTTCGTATATATTTCTAAAACGGTTCATCAGACAGGTCAAATGGTTATAACCAATTCGATAGAATTTCACATTCTGAAGAACTTTTCAGAACATTAAATTTTTGTATGGCAACCCTACGAAGGAGTTGCTCGATACGGCCTATTTTCGAGCTTAAAGTTTCTTTTTTTTAAAAAAAGCCCGTGTGCAAAATTTCAGCCTCTAAGTGTGAACGCATTCTCGAGTTATCGTGCGGGCGGACGGACAGAAATGAAAAATCAAAATAACTTTAATATTATGCGTGGGTGTCCAATCCATTTTGCTCTACATCATTATTTCTAGGTGTAAAAACTTAGTATACCCTTTATAAATGTATACACATTACATCTCTCCGTTGGGAACTATTGTTTTGCGCCTGAATTACATTTATTTATATCAAAGTACTACCTTACCAATGCTATGCGTAACAATATGTAGCTTTTATTTATTCCTAACTTAGTACCACATTTAACTCTTAACTAAGTAATTTTCATGTTACATTTACATGTCTAGTATTCTAACTGTTAAACTAGTCCAATATTATATTCAGAATTCATCATTTTATAATTTGTTCTTGTTGTTATGGTTAAGAGATACACTAGCATAATAGGAAATGTACAGGATCACACAATCATCTCACCAAATCTGTCTGAGCTTTGGCTTTGTGGTCTTATGCAAATCGAGTGTATTCTAATAAACACTCCGTCGTCCTCCTTTTTACCCTATACGATGTGTTATGTGCTACATCAATTTTTCCCTTTTGCCAAAATGCACCATATTTTAACCACACTTTTTGGTTTTCTTTAAACTTAACTTCTCTTCTACTGCTTCTATTGTAGTAGTTTTCATTTGTCGTATTATTCTTTTCCACTCGCTCTAAATTTTAATTTAATTTGTATAAGAAAAATTTTAATTTTTTTAATTTTTATTATTATGTTATTTAATCATTAATCGATCTATATAGTTGCTTCCTAACATAATTTCTATTATACCTGTTGTAAATATATACTACTATTATTATCATTACGAAGAATGCAGCTATTGTCATCGCCTGTTGGTATTCAACGAAGAAACTGATTTGTACATTGGTGGAGCTGCAGTTCCCCATGCTTACTGTAGTTTCCTGAGTTCCTCTTGTTTAGTCCTTGGGCTATTGGGATGAGCCTGTGTAGTTTCATACGTTTTTATTTTAAGGCCACCTTGCGTGGAGGAACGCCGTAGATTTGTGTCTGCGGTTATACTCTTCCACAGTTAATGGTTTTGGACCTCTGAGCTTTAATTCCTCAATTGCCATTGGTATGTACGTTACCGTTGCCTGAATTCGAATTCTGTTTGTGAAGATGTTGGCGGATTTTCCGGAAAAGGGTTGAAAATAGCAGGTTATTTCAATGATTCGAACCAGTTGCGAATTTCAGGCTGTCCGCCAGATTTCAATTTAGTCTAAACCTTTCAGTTGATTTCGGGTCGGTTGCAGTTGAACATCCAAATTTCTAAGAAGAATTCAGACCAAACGTAATTGAACATCCAAATTTCGATCAATCAGATTTCTAAGAAGATTTTAGGTTAGTCGCAGGATTACCATGTAATGTTTCCTTGTACAGTTCCAATGTATAGATTCAGCGGATGAAAAGAGAGCCTATTTTAGAGCGTCACTACTAGTACGATACGCTCAGACTTATGGCGCAACATTGTTATGCAGCGGATACGTCGATATTTCTAAGGGTTGCCTTATATATAGCATTCTGACATTGTTGCTTCTAAATTTCTAGCAAACCTCACATTTTGTTATCATACTTTTGATCTTGTCTTTTATTCCTGGCTAATAAACTAATGATCTAGCCCGGCTTTTATTTTTTTGACATCCCCAGGTGAAGTTGATGGAGTTGATTCAACATTTTTTTCTTAAGGGAACTGGGGACTACTATTCTGTTATTTAGAAAAATTATACAACTTTCTTTTGTCTATTTTGACTATTTCATTCCACGTTTTTTTCATTCCAAATGTTATTTGATATTTCAGCGATAAAGAAGTCATCAGTACAGTTATTGAAACTGTTTATTAACTCACTTGTCTTGGCTTCGATTTGCATATGGCTGCGAAGTGTTTTTTATCTCCACATTTGTTACATTTACAATGCTGTACATTTCTTCTTGCGATGAGTCTGTGGACAACATTTTTTCAGTACCGCTAATCTCATTTTTATGTTTATTATTTTGGACCTAAAATCAGTATTATTTATTTTCTTAGTATAATTCATATTTCTAAATTTATTTGGAACTCTTGTTACCGCATTAAGGGGAGGTTACCGTCGAGAGGCATGAAAAATGCATGAACTTTGGTTTTAACGTATTTTATTCTTCTATAAATGAAGAGTAAATTCCAATTTTATTTATAAAAAATGTATCCAAAATGGCGGTTCTGCTCCTATCAAACAAAACTTTGCACGGCGTCTTTTGGTCTGCGCGGGGCGCTCCACAGCTCTGCCAGTTCATTCGAAACAAATAGGGTTGAAAATGATTAAACTAGATAAAATTTGGGGGCCTTACCGGTTTTCGTTTTCAAAAAACCTCTAAATAAAAAAATGCCAGCCGTTTGAAAAAGAAACTCATTTTTTTGCCCTGTGTTTTTTTGCTTCAACGGACGAAAAAAACTATTTCTAAATCAATTTTTGACAAAATCGCTTCCTGATGACCACGCAAATTGAATTTCCTTTCAATTCGGGAGAGATTCATGTGAATCGGTTCATCCGTTGAAGTGTAGAGTGTAGAGTGCCCCACGCGCTGAAAACTTGTTCCCAGAAAAACTCATACAAAGTTTAACGGTATAAAAAATCTTTGACATGAAATGTACATATGAGGGTACATCAGGTAGCGAGCACTTTTGCTACCTGTTTTCCAGCCAATGGGTGGCTCTGCTTTCAACAGGCTGTGAATTCTAAAATACTTTAGGTATGAAAATATCCTGGTACCCACGTGTTCTAAACACTTAAAGAAGGATGACAATTACGTAAAAAAAAATCGAATTTTTTATCGTCATGTATAGTGTTAAAGCAAACTATTTTGTTTGCCTGTTAAAATTGGTAGGCTAAAGTGATTCACCTCAACCTTGTTGCTGTGCATTCGGTGGTTCACCGATTTCACGAAATTCATAAACCTGAAAGGCAAATTAATTGTTAATATCCCGGGTTATTCGGTTCTTGTACCGGCAGCAATAACTAACAAATATTTTAAATAAAACGCAGCTATTGTCCAAAAACGAATGACAAATATTATTGAATTTAATCTCACTTATATATACAAGTTAAAATCTAAGCACCTGTACTTCATAAAAAGTGTTGACTCAATTCACACTACATAACTTTCCCAGCAAATTCTAGCAAGCTTGCCACCCAGGTAAAGCTTTGATAATTTACCTGGGATCATGTTGCGTCTGGCGATCGGTGAGAAAATTATGTGGCGTAACTTGAGTAATGCATTTGCGAATAAATTCTAAATTTTACACCTAAAGAAATTCGGGAATTTTAATGCAATTTGCAGTTTTATACATTCCTCCCACCTTGAGCTCTGGCTCAAAACAATAATCTTATGATCTATGGATGTACTGTGTTCCTGTATACATGTATCAATTGATTCGAACTGAACTAGCTTAGATTGTTACTTAAGCCTATACGAAAATTTCAAATGTTGGTTGCGATACCGCTCTGGATAATGGGTTACATTCTGTCTGCTTGGTGAATAGTGTTCTCTGCATAAGTACAGGTATTTCTTGTTGGGCTTGACAACCTTTAGCAGAATTGCCTTTATTGCGCTTGATTAACCAGTAGCCTCCGGCTATGATGATGATGATTAGGCCAGTATATGCAACTGTATATTGATGAACGTCATGACTGGTGGTATGGGGTGGCAGCGTAGCATTTATGTTGAAATTCTTGATTCTCTCTCGTAGGTCTTCGATGTCTTTACTTATGTTTTTTACTGGTGTTGCTTGGTACTGTCGTGTCCCAAAAGCAATCAATCAATAAAACCCAATAATTAACCGCGATAAAACTTTCTTCGAATAAAACAACGCTCGAATTTCGTGCACGTTATAAATCTTTATTTACTAAAACTTGACCTATCTTAACAATTACTATGTACGCCGCACCGAACGGAAACTTGACACCACTATGCAACGCGACGGCTCACTGGAAGAATAGAATATTACAGGCACTCGCCAGTCCAGTCATTGGTCTTTTATGCACCAATATTCGGAAGTAGACTTTACTTAACAACGCGGATGTAAACAAACGACAACAACCTTGCCGTTTGTTCTACCGGTTGCAGCACCTGAGTCGCTCAGTAGTAAACAATCGCTTTACATAATAATTACCATGCGAAGGTTAATTATTATTGTAATCGTCGATTGCTCCACTAAGCGCTCATCGCAGCCAGCTGTTAAGCTAATCAGCAAAATAACCGACAGTTGCAGAACAGTACAATGCGACGTTACTGTTTAGCAATTGCTAATTATTTCACTAAAATGCGCCCTTGGCTGCTGGAAGAATCTTCCGTATATTGGGCCATCACATCCCTCCCCCCTTGGAAAAACTAGTTTCCGCAGGGAACTAGACCTGGAGAGTGAAACAGTCTTAATTAACAACTGAGAATATTTTGTTTCTCGTTCGGTTCAGATTGTTTACATTTTCTTTACATACCTACTATCTAAATTGTCTTATCTTCCTTTTTCATTCCTTACATTTTTTATTTTTACAGCATTTCTCTTTTTATTTTCTTCTTACATTTAACTTCAATACTTCCTTTACATATTTAATTTCTTTCTTACTTTTATCTCATTTCTTTTTTATTGTGTTCTCACAACATCTCTATTTTCTCTTTTAGTTTATTTACTGTTTTTTTTTTTTTTTTACTAATTAACAACAATATAAATAACTGCATACTTGTGTTTTGTTTACATTCTTCTATTATATTTCTTTATTCTATTTTTTTACTTCACATGTCTTTTACTTTGAAACTTTTCCCACTTATCGTAATAAGTTATTTATTTCTATTACATTAAAATTGTATGTACCTATAGGACAAGAATTCATTAATTCATTTACACGTATTATCCCGTTAGAAAACATTGCTTACTACCTATAGGTATAATGACAAAATAACAAAAATAACAAAAATTACAAGTTTTCTTTTTACAAGTGTTTATAGCACTTATATATAACAAAATTACTTACACAACAATTCTATCTAAGAGTATACTTTCTACGGGTGCCCAAAACTTCTCTAATTACAATACTATGGCTACTCTAATTGCACCATCTGCTTTCCGACGAGGGTAAATTTACTGTTTGCAGGTTTGGTATTCTTGACATGATGACTATATACTGGCCTCTGCTAGCTTGGATAACCTCTGATTTATTGACCCTTTTGATGGTTTTCCGATGAACGCTCGCACTTTTCACTTTTCTAACGTTTCAAACGGTACACTCTTTCTGATAATGCTGCTGGCACTTGATCTCCTTTAAATTTCAAATAAGATTTTACGGTGAAATGCTACTTTATCCCATTAATTATTTGGTAAGAGTAATTTCATCTACATTGCATTTCAGGAAACCATTACATCAGTTTGTAGGTTTTAAGATGTGATCATCATTTCAAGAAACATCTCAATGGAAATCGTTGCTCTGAGGGTCGGTGGTAGGACGGACTCATCAAAATGGTTTTTTTCAACAAAAAAATTTCTTTTAAGTACGATGGAGTTCTCTCAATTATATTGAGAGTCCACGTGTACTTAAAGATTTGTTTTTTTTTATATCTCAGGCTGTAGATTAGTAGGTATATATATATTACAGACCTCTCAGTATTAAATTATGCTCTCAGAGTTCCGTCAGGTTTCCTGATTATAGCTTTCCATTAAAAGTTTATCTAAGATGTAGCTATATTTTGGGACTTTTTCACTGCTGCTCCAAATTCGGTATCTATGGAGATAATATATGTGGACTTCACTGTTACAAGAATAGTATATATCTTGTTCATGTTCAAATGATTATTTCACTCATGTTCCGAGCGTAAATTTTCCGTGGATGTAACTATCCGAAGCTCAAAGACACCAGCGTACATATCCTTATCAGCTGCATCTTACTAATTTCTCGTTCTTCGCTCATACCCTGAGCTGCAGTAATGTTGATCCGTATCTACTATGGTTGATATATTCTTTCACTGATCCTTTCGTTCTGCTACCGCCTATGCTCTGGAAGCGTTGAATATGTAGATTTGACGATCTTACCTATAGTTATTTAAGCTTTGGCAACCACTTTTATTTTTCTCTATTCTACTATATACTATAATATATGTTTTAAATCTTTTCTTATAACTCTTGTTCAATTTAGCATTTTTTTTAACTCTTATATATATTTTTTTTTTTTAACTTCTCCTTAAATCTCTTATTCCTTTTAACTTTTCAATTTTTTCTTGACTCTTATCTTTAAAAATCTCTTCGTTTATTAATCAACATTTTTTAAAATATTCTTTTCCCTTATTTTCATTACTCTTTGGGTTTTTTTTTATCTTTCTTATGCCTGATTGTTAGCTTTACATTTCTAAGTTTAAATCTTTATTAATTATCTTCACACGTTTCTTATTCTTCGAACTTTTTCTTTCTTGGTTCTTTTTCAAATTTCTCTTTCTTTTACATATCTTATTTATTTTTTTCAAAAAAAAATCTATTTCTTCCTTTTTATTCAATTTCATTCTCTTATAAAATCTCTATTTATTTAAAATTTTCAAATTTCCATTATTCAATTGCTCTCTCTCTTTTTTTTTTAAGACATTTCCTTACATTTGTATCTTTTATTTTATAGATTTACCTTACATTGGATCCACTCGGTTACCTTTTTATATCCTTTCCATATTTTCCGGCTCATTTTAAACTCCGCTCATCGAATTTCTTCTGAAATTGGAGGGAATTTTTTGGACATTTCTGTGGTTAAGCTCCCCGATTCCTGGGTCATAACCGTTACCTACCTTGTATAGACTGGCGAAGCTAGGCGTGATATTCTTCATATCGGTCCTACTTCGCACCGGAGCTATCGTACCCGTTCGCAAGCTATATTTTTGTAGCTTTACTTTACCTTTTTGCGGCAAGGTCCACTGAGATCGCCGTCGGCTGTAATTGTTCTTATGATTCCATGCAGGTCGTCTGTAAAATTTGCGCGGTCCTATTTGCCCGTGCGAGGAATCAGGATTTTTTACAAAATAGGCTGTTGCATTGGCGATTCTTACTAATGCATGGTCATCCTCCAGCCTATTCCTACTGTACCCTTTATGTTCCGGTTGTCCCCTCCCCTCACTAAATTCGTCGACACTTACATTATGAAATAACGCACTATCATAAGCTGTGGACAAAGTCTTCTCCCATAATTGTGCCCCGAATGGCTCCTCCAATATGGGTTTACTTTTCTCTCTCTGTCCTAAAGATTTCTTTGCATTGCTTGCCGGACTTTTCGTTTTGAAGTGTCGGTCATCAGCGCAAGATGCGATGCTTTCCGCTATTTTAATGTTATTCTCCTCTATCCTGGCCTGAAACGGACTTCCTTGACTGCTACTTTGCCAAGCTGTGGGTCCCACACGTGCACAAGCTGCAACACTTTTACCAGAGGCACTTGCCTCGTTGCCTTTTCCAGCACCTTGTACCCAAAGTTTCCTATTTACACAGTCAATAATAACTCTGTCACTGAGGAAATCCATTCCAAGGATACCATCAGCTGGAATCGAGTCGGTATCACCAATGACGTTAAAATTGCATTCTTGCTGACCGTTGTCTATGAACAACTTCGCCTCACAGGTGCCTGTGGAACTCCTGGTAAATCCAAAGAGTCCCCCAAATCTTATTTTCTGGTGTGTATTTATAGCTGTATCTCTTTTTATTCTAGCGCCCTTGATTAAGCTACAGGTGGAACCAGTGTCAATGAGAAGTCTAAACTTACCTTCTAACGCTATGTCAGATGGCACTGTGATCACAAATTTACTTCTTGAATTCAATTTTTCACTTTTTTTCTCTGCTAAATATTTCTTAAGGCAGTTCTCCGCGTAGTGGTCCCATGTACGGCAGAATTGGCAATAAAGCCCCTCTCTTCCTGAATGGAGTTCATCTTGAAGGCTAGCTGCACAGTTTGCCACTCTGACGTGATGAATTCGGCAATTGGATTCCTCGTGTCCATATTCCTGACATTCAGTACAGGAGGGTACTTGTTGGCACTCTCCCGCAAAGTGTCCACGCTGTCCGCATTGAAAACACTCAATAGATCTGGGAGGTGTTCTCCTTGTCGAAGATGCTTGGTATCTTCCTGATGACATTGGCCCTGTTCTGTGTAAGAATGGTCTCGAATTCTGTCTAGGCTTTTCGCTGCTATATTTCCCCGTTGCCCATCTGTTTGATGCATTTTCTGTGCTCGGCTGTCGGTTTTCTTGCCATATTCCTAATTCTCTCACTTGAAGCCTTTTGGCATCCTTTTCAAAATAACTGGCTTCCTCTCTCACTTCTTCCAGTGACTGAAATTTACGCCCTGTAAGGTACACTTGCGTGAGTCTACTCATCACACCCGCTTTGAAAGTAGCTACAATATCGGCCTCCAACTCGGTTAGTAGTCCCTTCTCCCCTCCCGGGTATTTGGCCGAGACAGCCTCCTTAATTTGATCGCGCAGTTCTTTCATTCGATCTGCAAACTCCCTGATGTCCTCTCCAGGCCTCTGTCTACATGCCAGCATTTCAATCCGCAATTCACTGAAAGATTTTCTCGGCAAGTATGCAGTTTTTATCGCTTGCTGCAAAGACTTGAAGTCCTTCGGCTCCTGAGAACTTATCAGGTAATATGCATTATCGGATAAGCGGTACTTTATGCATTTAATCAAAATGCTTTGCTCCGCTGGTTCCAGCCTGTCGTGCAAGTCCTTACTGCAGCTGAGGAAGCGAAATACCTCCTTTGGCAACTTTGGTGTCCTTTCTCCCGAAAACATGGGAATATATTTGGACACCATATCCATGATTTTCTCAAATGTATCTGCCATTTTTTCCACTTTTACCGATTTCTTATATTTTAACTTTAACACTTTTTATCTGCAAGAAAGAAGCATTATCCTAAACTCAATCACTCAATCAATTACTTTAGGCTGAAAAGTAAATGGAGTAGCTAAAATTAATGTTAAATAAATGGCGAAGCCAAATGAGGCTTTGCACCTATTCAATTAACGTAATATTGTTTAAGAAAAAATGGAGCAGCTAAAAAAAAAGCATAACTCCCAAAAATAATAAAAAAATGGAGCAGCTAAAAAAAAAAGCATAACTCCCAAAAATAATAAAAAATGGAGCAGCTAAAAAAGCATAACTCCCAAAAGTAAAAACACAACAAACACAATACCTGTATTACAGCAACACTTAAACTTTTACCGGCTGCGCCAAATTGTCGTGTCCCAAAAGCAATCAATCAATAAAACCCAATAATTAACCGCGATAAAACTTTCTTCGAATAAAACAACGCTCGAATTTCGTGCACGTTATAAATCTTTATTTACTAAAACTTGACCTATCTTAACAATTACTATGTACGCCGCACCGAACGGAAACTTGACACCACTATGCAACGCGACGGCTCACTGGAAGAATAGAATATTACAGGCACTCGCCAGTCCAGTCATTGGTCTTTTATGCACCAATATTCGGAAGTAGACTTTACTTAACAACGCGGATGTAAACAAACGACAACAACCTTGCCGTTTGTTCTACCGGTTGCAGCACCTGAGTCGCTCAGTAGTAAACAATCGCTTTACATAATAATTACCATGCGAAGGTTAATTATTATTGTAATCGTCGATTGCTCCACTAAGCGCTCATCGCAGCCAGCTGTTAAGCTAATCAGCAAAATAACCGACAGTTGCAGAACAGTACAATGCGACGTTACTGTTTAGCAATTGCTAATTATTTCACTAAAATGCGCCCTTGGCTGCTGGAAGAATCTTCCGTATATTGGGCCATCACAGTACGTTATTGGAGAAGGTGTAGTATTTAAATGGATGAAGTCGATAAGTTTCCTTAGTGGCGTAAATCCACCCTTTAAATTATTGGAGAAGACATTGTGTCCATGAATAGTCGTGTGTTCATCCCTTATTACACAATTTGACTGTAATGTTATAATTCCAGATCCCTCTATGGTTTTCTGTTCGACATTACCCTTACAAATGACGTTGATTGTGGCAGGAGTAGGTCTCACATATATCCATTTGTTGACAGTTAACAGTTGAATCCACCGTGGTGTCTTACTAATAGCGGTGGCGGAACAAGCGGTCTCGAATGGTCCATGTCTGAGAACACTGAGTTCACAGGAGCTAGTGTTTGCTCCCTTATTGTAAATGGGGTGTTGTTGTTTACAAATGAGTGCCCCGTCGTACGTAATGCAGCCCCTTAAATCATTTTCGGATAAGGGATAGTACTGATCCCGATGTAGACTAATGATTAGGAATTTTTCTATTGATCCTATCATCATGAGCTCGTTGCTTGCAAAAAATGGGATTGGTATTATATGTAGTAGTTCGAATTCGTCGTGCGAAAGCAGCGGGAGTTTTATACGAAATATCATCTGATCCACGCTTATTCGACATTCGACACTCATCAAGCTGTATATCTTTAACAGGTTGTTTGGACGTGATGGTAATCGAAGGGTAGTAGGGATATTTTCTTGTATTAATGTGAGTAGTTCCGATAGTTGTTTTTGGCTTAATAACTGTCGATTTATTTTGCCATGATGGGTATCTATAATCACATCTAACAAGTTAGATTGAATCCTCTGGTATTTGTTTAGAACTAGCGT
The DNA here is from genome assembly GCA_963930735.1 of Dioctria linearis. NCBI lineage: Eukaryota > Metazoa > Arthropoda > Insecta > Diptera > Asilidae > Dioctria > Dioctria linearis. Next base: position 235,112,468 of record OZ005740.1, on the reverse strand, counting down.
CAATTGCAGTGCTATGCCATAAACGATTGGGTTGCTCTTTGTTGATGCAACTCGGTGTTAATGTTATGCAATTGGGCAATGGATTGATTAAGGTACTTGTCGAAGTGCCTTAGTTGAGCCACCGTAGACTCTTGTGATTGTTGTACGAGGTTGACTGTTGAATCTAAGATAGAGGTATGATTCTTCATCAGCGCCATAAGGTGCACATTATTTGTGACATGTGGTTAGCATATTCGGAATCCAACACTCCGAATAATGCATTAGCTACGTTACCCACAATATTCAAAGCACCGCTCTTAGTTCGTGGCCTACTCTGGTGTAAGAGTAACTCATTGTTACTTGTGATTTTCTCCAATGCGGCTTTAAATTGTTCCATGATGGGGCCACACTGATCCCATTCCTTCATCAAGTTACAACCTTCTTGGAGCCTTTCTACACCTCGGCTAATAGTATTTAACTCGGCCCGTAATGTGCTAGTATTGTAGTAGATCACCAAGTTCCATTCATTTGATACCAGTTGAGTATTCCCCAAATTTTCAAAATATAATCCTGGCGGCGTATCGAACGGTTTGATCTGAATTTGTCCCATGATTGGCAAGATTAAACATGTAAGTAGGGTCGACACATGGCTGTACCACCTCGCAACGGTCTTTTAATTGCAGTTGAGGCGTCCGAAATCGTTTGATTGTTGCGTTTATTTGGGGATGTCGTCGATATATCATCCTCTCTCAATCTTTTTGTTTCTGTAAATTGTGCGCAGTTTGTCTCAGATTCTAGAGGTAAGGGAGCCAACTTATGTATAGGTCTTCTTATAACTCCCTTGGATGTTTTGATATCCGCAACTCGTACCAAACCATCTTCACCCTTGATGACTCTTTCAATTCTTCCTAAATGCCATGCTGCAGGAGGGAGATTGTCTTCCTTCACTATCACCATCATTCCGGGTTGTGCGTTTGTACATTGCTGCTTCCACTTATAGCGATGCTGTAATTCGCTGAGGTACTCTCTGGACCATCTATACCAGAACTGGTTTTTCAAATGGTTTACCAATTTCCACCTCTGGTGCAGCCCTATGTTTAGCGGCCGTGCTTGGTGGTCGGTGATTGCCGTCGTCGGTTCTCCAATCAGAAAGTGATCTGGTGTAAGTGCCGCAAAGTCATCTAGGTAGGATGACATTGGTGTTAAAGGACGTGAATTTAAAATTGCTTCGATCTCAACCATTAGCGTTTCTAATTCTTCGTAGGTTAAGTTGGCGGTTGGAGGTTTGGTCGCAGTAGATGCTTGGCTGATTTAACAGCAGCTTTCCACAAGCCTCCAAAGTGTGGCGCTCTGGGCGGTATGAAATGAAACTCAATAGCCCTAGTATTGCAAAAACCCTGTATCTGCTCTTGTGATTTTTGATCGTAGATGCTGGTGTTCAATTCCTGGAGCTTGTTTTTGGCACCGACGAAATTCGTAGCATTGTCGCAGTATAAGTTACGACAATTACCTCTTCTACCTATGAAACGTTTGAGCGCTCCTACGAAAGCTTCTGTAGTTAAATCTGTTACTATCTCAAAATGAATAGCCTTTGTCGCGAAGCAGCAGAACACAGCAACATAAGATTTTTGTGGTCGTTTTCCTCGAAGTTTGTAGTGTGTCCAACATGGTCCAAAAAAGTCCATTCCGGAATTTATAAACGGTCGCGCTGGCTGTACTCGATGTTCAGGAAGGTTTCCCACAAGTTGTGATAACATTTTCGGCTTAGCTCGCGCGCGGCGCGGCGGGTTATAGCTAGCAGTGCTTGTGGCGAGACATGAAGGTGGTTAACATGAAGATTGGTCATCAGTAGACGCGTGACGTTATGAGCGTCTGGTAATAAAATCGGATGGTTAGCATCATATAACAAATTCGCGGCCTCCAGTCTTCCTCCAACGCGTAACAATCCGGCTTCATCTGAAAATGGGCTAAGGCTACTTGGGCTGCTGGTGCTAATATGACCTGAATGCTCTAGTTCCTTTTGCTCAGTTGGAATTTCTTCATCTTGTGCCTTTTTTATCATTACAGTAAGCGCCTCATCTAATTCTATAGTGGTAGGCTTGCGATTTAGGTATCGATTTTCCTTTTTCTTGCGAGTATTTGAGATGAATCTCCGAATATATGCGATTATCCTCTGCCATCTATCGAATGTATTTTGATGATCTATCAAATCCATAAAATGTGGAGTATCACTAACTGTTGCCACTATCGCCTTGATTTCCCTTTGCTCTAAGCTTGTCTGCGTGCGTTTGTAGGGTGCTGGCCATCCGTCTCCTGTAGAAATAGTGGGCCGTAAAACCATAATGAGTTGGACGCTAGCTTTTCTGGTGGGACTCCTCTCGACACGATGTCCGCTGGGTTGTGCCTAGACCCTACATGTCTCCATTGCTCTTGTGTGGTTAATTCTTGTATTGCCACAAATCTGTTGGCTACAAAGGTATGGTACGAGGCTGCTGCCGAGTTAATCCATGCAAGTACGATTTCTGAATCGGTCCAATAAAAAGTTTTTACTTCCGGTAACTGCAGATCTCGAAGAACCCGGTGAACCAGTTCGGCCATTAGTTTTGCTGCACATAACTCAAGTCTGGGGAGAGTAAGTGTCTTTAATGGTGCGACTCTGGATTTGACGCACAGGAGATTGACTCGTATTACCCCACCACTACCGATCGATCGTAAATAGACTGCGGCTCCGTATGCCTTCTCTGAGGCGTCCGCAAACATGTGTCTCGGGATTCTTATAACATCAAGGGCCTTTAGGTTATTCCGAAATTGCATCCATTTCGTATGCAGCTCCATTCGAAGGGCTGCGTTCCAATCTAGCTTTATTTGCCATAATTGTTGTAGGAAAATTTTTGCCATTACAACCACGGGACTCATAAAGCCCAGTGGATCAAATAAATGCGCAATATCAGACAGTACTATCCTTTTGGTTACCTTGTCACTCTCCAGCCAATGGCCTTTAACTCGTAACTCGTCCATTTGAGGTGCCCAAATCAGTCCTAATGTATTGATCATCTCATCACTATTGTCGAAAAGATCCAGTTGGATTGCGCGATCTTCGGAAGGGATGGTTTTCAGAAGTTCGTTGTGATTGGAGCACCATTTTCTGAGCTTAAAGCCTGCTGTTTGAACGAGAGTGTTTAATTGACCTTGCGCTTCTAATGCTTCATGAAGTCTATCGCATCCCGTCATTAAGTCATCCATATAAAAATCTCGCCTTAATATCGTTGCTCCCAGAGGCCACTGCTCCATTCCTTGTTCGGCGAGACGTTGTAGACATTTGGTTGCTAAGTATGGCGCGGAAGTCGTACCATAAGTAACTGTGTTCAGCTGATAGGATCTGATTGGTTCCTTCGGACTTTCTCTCCAAAGCACTAATTGGTATTTCCGATCTTCTTCCGACATCAAGATTTGCCGGTACATCTTCTCAATGTCTGTCGTGAAGACGTATCGTGGTAAGCGAAATCTTAATAGGATAGTGAACAGGTCATCTTGAATGGTGGGACCGTTGGTTAGCAGGTCGTTTAATGACACATTCGATGATCTCTTGGCAGAAGCATCAAAGACTACCCTTAGTTTAGTCGTCGTGCTGTTGGGTTTTAAGATGTAGTGATGCGGCAGAAAGTAATTGGGCTTTGACGATTTAGCAGGGTCCAACTCACTCATGTGGTTCAAATGTAAATACTCCTTCATAAATTCGACATACTGCGACTGGACTTAGGGATTCCTCGCAAGTCATCGTTCTATGGCTAGAAGGCGACAAATTGCAATATCACTCGATTCCCCCAATCTGCTGGGCCTTTCTTGGAATGGTAGTCTGACCATAAATCGATCTTCTGCATTTCGTTTAACTGTCTGATTAAAAAACGATTCGCATTTCATCTCTTGTTGTGATAAATTTGAACGTGTTGAGTCGACTTCCTCTATTTTCCAGAACCTTTCGACTGTTTTATTGAGATCTTCTTCTTCTGAACATATACCGCAAGCAGCAATTGGGAAGTATGTTTGATTCGTCCTTCCTGATACAATCCAGCCCAATATGGTATATTGCAGCGTGGCAGTATGGCCAATAATTGAAAGAAGAACTCTGCTCCAATAAGTAGATCAATTCTGTCTGGTCGATTGAACCCAGGATCAGCTAATTGGATGTTGTGTGGTATGGTCCATCTCGACACATCCAGTAACTGGCTTGGCTGATAAGATATGATACGGTCGAGCACAAATGCCTCTAGTCTGGTTGAGAACCCATTGACCCTTGAGTGTAGCTGAATGTTGACTCGTCTTTTACTCTGCTGCTGACCCTTACCAATGCCTTGAATGCCTAAGAAAGTAGGGAAGGTCGCCTTCCCAAGTTTCTTGACTACCTTCTCCGTGATCAGATTTACTTGTGAGCCGGAGTCAAGAATAGCTCGACATTCCACTACTCTTCCATTTTTGTTTATAAGCTCAACTAGTGCAGTACCAAGCAGGACATATCCCTTGGATTGAGGTTCCACCAAGGCCGTTAGACTCAATGGGGCTTCCGTAGCCGTCTTAATGGGTGGACACCAGCTGGATTCTGCTAGTCTGGTAGTCGACGTTTTTTGCAATACATTCTCTTGTCTGATAATTGGATCTATGTGAACCAACGTGTTATGCTTTTTGGTACACTTATTACAACCCTTCAATGTGCATCGAGAAACATGGTGACCTTTTTTTAAGCAATTCTGGCATATGTTGTGCGCATTTACTAACATCAGTCGATTATTCGGCGTCATCTGTAAAAAGGTCTGGCACCGGAAGAGGGGGTGACTGGCCTTGCAGGCTACACAACTTTGGCTGGGAGTAACCATCGATGTTAAGGTTGATGTTTTGAACAACACTGGTTTTCTAGTTCCTTCTTCCGCTCCTCTGCCCTTATTGCTCAAGGCTTCTAGCGACTGAAAACGCATCTCTAGGAAAGCTAGGAAGTTCTTCATGGTCTGTAATTCCTTAGGATTCGATAGACCTTGTTCGTAAAGGGAGTATGTAGTTTCGATCCAGCTTTTTGTACAAAATGTGTAGTTTTCTAACCCAAGTAAACACTCCTTGGTGGTGTCATGCATTGTTTTTATGAATGTGGCTGACGGGGCCTCTGTTGCACGTGACGGTTGATGCAGCAGTTTATTAATTAGTGATGCAGTCAATAGCCTGGGGTTTTCGTACCTTTCTTTCAGCATCTTCCATGCCGCAAGATAATTGTCTTCGGATAAGGTGAAATGTCGTAACAATTTCTCGGCCTCTCCTGTTAAGTACGTCTTGAGGTACCACATCTTTTGGCAACTAGCTATAGGTTGATTGTGAACCATTTGTGTAAATAAATCGACGAATTGGCGCCACTTGGAATAATCTCCATCGAACTTGGGTAGAGTTATCTTCGGTAATTTCAGCATTGTAGATGGGTTTGCAGCCACCATGGTCTGTGATTGCGCAGAACTGCTAACTGGTAGCTCTTCTAGCTTGATTGAAAGCCGCATAATTAATTCTTGTACCCTCTCTTCTAATTGTATGTATTTTTCCAGGCTATATTCCATTAAGGTAGGGTCAGTTGCAAATCCCAACAAGTCATGGTTGTAGTTTTCAATTTGAACCCAGTATTTATTTACTGCTTTTATCTTGATCTCATAAAATGTTTTTGTCTCATCAGTGAAGTCAGTTTGCTCCAGGTTATCAAGGAGTCGTAGCAATGTTTGAGTTACCGCTTGTTGTTTTTTCCAAATTCTGATACCTCCGGAATCATTAGCCTTTGATAATACCCGGCTTTTGGAATCATAAGTTTTGGGTATGGCCCCTTAGTGGTATCTGTTTTTTCTGTATCTGACTTGCTAGCCCTTGCGCCAACTGGCAGATCTCTCGATGATGGTTCTTTATTCGATTTAGACTGCTGATGTTGACTGACTGTACTAGTGTTATTTGGCTCACTAATATTCGTACTGCATGGTGGTAATGGTACCCTCCCAGTCTCGACTTGTTGATGTACCCCATTTAGGTCATCGGCTTCCTGGAATTCGTTTATTATTGTAGGTAAATATTGCCTGAACTCTTCGTACATTGCTTCTATCTTGTGGTAGAAGTCCGTAGCAAAATATGCATGGTCTAGCGGCGGTGAAGGTAAGCCTCGGATCTCTTGGTCAGTAGCTTCAAAACGTGACCATGCTGCATCCAGACGTGGGAGTCTTTCTTCGTAGTAGCTATACTTTTTCCTGTCCACAGAATCCTTCTTATAGTTGGCTAGAATGTTTTGGATCACCTTGCCCTGAATACCTTGGGTCGCAGCAAAATGGTCCATTGCCTTGTCAATCTTCGGTGGCATCTTTCTTGGTATAATGGCTCAGCAGAATGCGCTTTGCTCTATTCTCTTTGCTCTTCTATTGAGCATAATTGGGCGTGCTGAATCACGTCGGGGTCACCAACTGTTAAAGCAAACTATTTTGTTTGCCTGTTAAAATTGGTAGGCTGAAGTGATTCACCTCAACCCTGTTGCTGTGCATTCGGTGGTTCACCGATTACACGAAATTTATAAACTTGAAAGGCAAATTTATTGTTAATATCCCGGGCTACTCGGTTCTTGTACCGGCAGCAATAGCGACTAACAAATATTTTAAATAAAACGCAGCTATTGTCCAAAAACGAATGACAAATTTTATTCAATTTAATATCACTTATATATACAAGTTAAAATCTAAGCACCTGTACTTCATATAAAGTGCTGACTCAATTCACACTACATAACTTTCCTAGCAAATTCTAGCAAGCTTGCCACCCTGGTAAAGCTTTGATAATTTACCTGGGATCATATTGCGTCTGGCGATCGGTGAGAAAATTATGTGGCGTAACTTGAGTAATGCATTTGCGAATAAATTCTAAATTTTACACCTAAAGAAATTCGGGAATTTTAATGCAATTTGCAGTTTTATACAAATAGTAACCTCCACTTAAGTGTTGATAAATTTCCTCACAATTTTTCTGGTTGTGAATTAGTCACTTCTGCTGCACGATCCATCTCAATGATTTTCTCAAAGGTTAAATTGGTTTGCTCTAAAAGCTTCTTTTCTAGATTTTTATCAGATGTGCCCATGACGATCCGATCCCTTAGTATACGGGTTTCTTGAACCCCATAATCGCAATTTCTTATCATTTTTTTGAGGTCTATTAGAAAACTATCGAAGGGTTCCCCTTCCTCCTGGTTACGCTTGTTGAAGATTAAACTTTCGTTGGTTTCATTTTTTTTTGGCTTGCAGAAAACTTTTTTCGTTCGTTAAATTAAAGGAGTTGAACACCTCTATACCATAAAATCGGCCTTATCAATTTCCGCAGCAGTGCAGAATATTTGAAAATTCTGCCAAAATACATGTGAATTTTCTGCCAGATTGCCGCCTTCCAGATTTGGCTCAATTTTATTGGTCTGGTATTGCTTTTGTTAAATTATCTTAGTTTTTGCAGGTCTTCCACTTTGTTATTAGCCGTGCTTTTGTTTGTATTGCTAGTCCCATTAACCAACTCAGCACAATTTTTCACTCATTTAGACTTTTATTAGAATTTTTAATTAGTTGTATCGCCGGGAATTAAACGATCGGTTTCACGTATTTTTATTTTCCGATATGACCGCCATGTATGAGTTGCTCCTGTGGCGAGCTACCCACTGAACGATCCTGCACTTTTGGTTGAAGTAGGTAACTAGATGCTTGTCTTATTTTATTTACCAAAACTCTGGTTGCCCTATTTTAAACCAATTTTAACGTTGATTGTGATTTCTTTGCAGGTGCTCCTTCAGTTGAACTACGTTCTCTTCCACATGTAATTAGTTGTCGGGGTCATTCTTCCCCTTTTTCTTCTACTCGGGCTTTTTTTGCTGACTATGCTTCACACTTTTTAATATCTCGTATTTGTTTTTTCTTCTTGTCGTTTAAATAAAAACTTCTTTTTACTTGTTGTGTGCTTTTCCTTCTTTACCTCCTGTCTACACTGGCCATGAAAAAAATTGCTTACCATATTTTATGGTAAAGCCCATCTTGGAAAAAAAAATTTTGGTGTGGGCAAATTATGTTATGACATTTCATTTTCGGTTGGCCGATGGCGTTATCAAGACCGAAAAAGACTGCGATCAGAAGATTGATTGCATTAAAGAATTTGGAGCTCGCCGAGTTGGAAAAGATGAAAAAACTAAGAAAACGAATATGCACCTTTATAGTTCCATAAGCACTCATTTAGTCAGTAAAAATTAATTAATTTAATTAGTTCCGAACGCGTTAGCTTAATTTCAGCCATTTTGAAGATAAACGTCAAATTTATGGTAAGCAATTTTCTTGGCAATATATGGTAGGCAATATGGTATACCATTTATTGCATGCCATGACTACACGGTATATACTGGCAAATCCGTAGCAATAACATATTGTATACCATAATTTATGGCCAGTGTAGACGGGGGTTACTCTTCCACGACTTTTTGCATAATGACCGATTCTCGCCCGCCGTCACTTGTTTCCGGCCTTTTCTTTGGCCCGCTTTTCTCTGTTCCAGCACATGGGATAGGTCTGACAGCTATCGGTTGCTGGGTGTCCGCACTATCTCAGTGCTACGTTCCTACCTGCGACCATAACAGAGTTCAATAAAAACAACAGGCGTTCCTTACTAACTACTTTATTGTCATCCGCCTAGTTCTAGTTGCTGACTGCCTGGTATAGAGCTTGCTTAGTACTTTCTATCCCTCATCGGCTAATCTCACACACCTACCTTTCAGTGAAGTACTGGGCTTCCAAAATTTATCTTATCAAAGCTAGTAATAAAACAATTTAAATGAAATATAGCGTAATCCTTAACTACCTTAGTATTCACTACTTGCGACGTTCATCAACGCTATTGTCTCTTTACTTATTCTATAGTCATTGTATTGAGGTTCCATACTAAAATTTATGAGTATATTTCTGTGTATCAGAGTAAAAAAAATTGTATTTTCCGGAATGAAGTGTATCCTTCAGGATTTAAATAATTTGAATCTTTCAAAATTTAAGAAAAATGAGAACTTATCCAATATCGGTGCTCGTCCCTCGTAGAAATCAAGTTTTTCTTTTGTGGTTAAATTCGTCTGCAAATGAGATTTCTCCTCTAATAATTTTCTTGGCCTCACAATGCGGCAATCCACGTGGCGGATTAATAAATCACATAAATTTCTTTTTGCTGCTGGGAGTCTGCGGTCCTTTCAGGGATTGAATATATAACAGGATGCGTGGCGTATATATTTGCTTTTTCTTTTTCCAGAATTATTTGGGCGATCCGCGAACGGATGATTTTTATTTTGTTTCGTCGCAGTTTGATTATTTTTTTCAGTTGAGTTTGCGTGTAAATTTACTTATCGTCCTTTTTATTTTTCTAACTTTATTAACAAAAACTATCAGCACCAACTTTTTCTTCCTTCCTCTTTTAAAGACCACATTTCGACAGCTCGCGCCATAACAATCTCAACACCTACTTATAGTGATAACATTGCTTAGCTGTAAGCTAGAATCGAACAATTATAAATGTATACATATTACAGTTTAAATGGTTTCTTAATTTAATCAAATGTTCATTGAATAATGCTGAGCGTTTTTCTTGATCAGTTGCTCTGTTAAATTTTCTTCTGATGATGTAGACCTTTCATTTTCAGTTGGGTGTTGTGAAATTTCATTAGCCGAATTCAATGAGTAATAATCCTCAGGTGAAAGTGTTCTAACAGTTTTTTATATCCCAACCGATAACAAATAGTCTGTCAGAGATATTACATCACGGCCGAGATAAATTCTGTTTCTGTCAAATACTCTGTCCTTTAATATTTTGACTTGATATTGACGAAATTGATAAGCAAATTGATAAAACTCATCAGAGGATAAGGATAAAATAATTGTGTGGATACAACATTCTACTTGTGCATTTGATCTTGGATTTAAGCTGACATAAATAGTGATTCTTGATCGGATACAACTTTCTCAAATATACCAAAACGTGCATAGATGCTTTCAAGTGCCGTCCCCGCGTTGCAGCTTTTTTTTAGGTACCAGGCATAAGTTTTGTGTTCAATATATTTACTGAAATAATCAATTATCAGAAGATTAGACTTAGACCACTGAAATTTCTGACATATTATATCTTTATAAGCATTTCAATTCTACATCCATCTGTGGCCTTTTACAAGCGAAAATCTCCGATGAGAAAAGTGAAGTTTGAATAACAACCTTCTATTGTCACGAACAATCTTCATCATCTGCCACCAATTCGATCTTCTACATAATGCTCATCATGAGCACATTATTAACAGATCAATTCATTTTTCGACAAAAGCTTATTTCTGATCTTAGTTCTTAGTTCGGTCACTGCTGAGAAAGTTACTTCACACAAATATGCGGTGGGGACAAGTAGTAGCTTCAGTCAGAGCTGCTATACTAAAATTTTTGTTTCAGCCTTCACTTTTCGCAAAAAAAAAAGATATATCTCCCTCCATTTTGATACTTTTATCGCTGGAAAGTTCCATAAGCTCTGCTTCGAAACCCAAGGAAATTCTGCCGCTTCAATATAATCATTGTCGAAAGGATTTATAATCCAATGTTATGAAACTATGAAGAGCGATTGACTTGGACGTGAAGTCCAGACTGTCAGCATGAGCTGACAGATCACTCGGTGGACAGCGTTGACTGCAGGGCGCCACGCTAGCTCGCCTCGGCTATTGGCGGAGAGTGTGGGGAGGTTCCACGAAAACCTGCCGCTGTGCCACCAGCCACATACAAAATAGGCACTTAATTTTTCTATCTTATACAAAAAAAAAACGCTTCTATTATACATTTATATACACATGATAGATATGAAACTTATCGTTCCCTCGCACCCGATTGTTATTTCATCTCCCGAGGCGAAGATTATATACGTAAAGTTTCAAAAACGTGATCTAATTAGTAGTATAAATGATTTTGATTTTCTTTGTCAGTTTATTACCTACACAGGAGTCTTATGGAGTTATCAAATAAGAGTGATCTATGTACGTATTTAAAACTTTAAGAAATCTAATAGTCTTTGACCTACACATACATTTGCTTGTTTTTGTTATATTATTTAAAGTTAATGCTATTATGTACGATTGACACTCCTCCCTAGGGGTAGGATCTACGCCCTGACTCGAACGTGCATAATAAACAGCCTCGCCAAAATTGGGAGACTTTAGAGGTATAATTGCAAATCTAATAAAATAAAGGTATACAGGACGTTAACTACCAGCACTGTCTTCAGAAAAGTCAATACTGCCACACTCGCGACTTTGTCTGAATGCTTTACGTTTAAAAACAATATAATATAAGTTACAATATAGCATGTATGATCAAACTTACGGAAAGTTCGGTCCCTCGAAGGTCTGTAAAGCTTAGTAAAGGTTAAAATAATTGTTGCAAAAGGAAAAATTTGTTCATGAAATCTTCTTTTTAACTAAGTTCACCGTTTTGATGGAGGTGGCCGTTGTGAACCTTCTCCTGAGTTAAAATTTAGTTTGCTATGGTTTCCGAATTGCACACTACTGATTTTTTTTTTTGTTTAAAATCCTCTCTTCTATCAATTGAGGTCTGAATGTAAAGATTTCACATCATGTCGCTCAGGCATGGACATTTTCCACCTATATAGGTATATATATCGAAGGAACGATCAACTTCATAACCTCTTGCCGATACTAAAAACTATCTTAATACCCAAGGGAAGTACAAATTTGAGGATTTCAAACTATGTTGCGTAATCATGAAAATTGTGAAAATGATACAACTTACGATGTGAGTCTAAAAACGATTCGATTCCTGCTACGTATATATATATATGACTGTAGGGATCGTGAGCTTCGAATTTCAGCAATTTTGCCTACAATAAAACTAAAATTTATGGCGTTCAAGCGAGTAACCTATTTTGGCAAATTCTAATTTGTTGAAGTGCCTTAATTAGATCAGTCTTCTTCCTTCAATTTCGAGTGGTCGCTTTTTCTTCTGATGGGGTGTCTCTAATTTAATTAACCATAAATACTTGGAAGCGAATGCCTCGCTGTAGTTCATGCCGTTATTCACCACCTTCTTTCAGCGGAATCCACGCTGATCAAAAATCCTTTCCCGATCTAGTTACGGTTTCAGGAATGATTTTTTTTTCAATTTCTTGCTCAAGACTCGACAGTATTCACCACAGCGGGCTCTCAAGGATTTTGTCTCTATCGCCCTTCTTTAAGTTCTACCGAAATTTGATGAATTCCTCAGTATCTCCGCGTAATTGAATGATCTCTCAATTTAAACACTTTTCTTTTCAAACTATGCCACTGTCGTGTCCCAATTACAATCAATCAATAAACCCTGTTAAGTAACCCAGATAAAACTTTCTTCCAAGTAAAATAACACTCGACTTTATTTTAACACAAATATACTTTATTTATTCCGTACTGACCTATCTTAATAATTCTAAAAGCAAAACCAATCTGAACCGAACTGTAATTTAATATCACGATGACTGAACCATTAAGGGGTTAAGAACACTACAGGCACTCGCCGCCAGTACAGTCATTGGTCTTGTATGCACCAATATCGGAAGTAGACTTTACTTAACAACGCGGATGTAAACAAACGACAACAACCTTGCCGTTTGTTCTACCGGTTGCAGCACCTGAGTCGCTCAGTAGTAAACAATCGCTTTACATAATAATTACCATGCTAGGTTAATTATTATTGTAATCGTCGATTGCTCCACTAAGCGCTCATCGCAGCCAGCTGTTGAGCTAATCAGCAAAATAACCGACAGTTGCAGAACAGTACAATGCGACGTTACTGTTTAGCAATTGCTAATTATTTCACTAAAATGCGCCCTTGGCTGCTGGAAGAATCTTCCGTATATTGGGCCATAACACCACTAATCGAACTGAAAGTTGCTTGGGCCGTTCTCGATTACACCGGACTTAATGGCTGCCTGACGTGGAAAAACCTCATTTTCCGGCCTCTCGGATTCTTCTTCTTCCCTGTCACTTTCGCTCGGAGTTGTGCCTCAGCCAGATCATGTGGTCGTGCAAAGCGTGGCAGCACCGTCGCCGTGTGTCACACAGTGCATACTCTGCCAGCTTCAGTGTAGCATACTGCTGCATGCAGTATATAACATATATATAACATCAAATTTTTCTTTTGTATCCATTATGCATTGGAAAATAATGCTCAGAAAATGTTTGAATACTGTTCAAACTAATTTCCTTTGATAATTGAGCATTATGACTTCAAGCAATTTGGTTCATATCCAGAAATTCTGCTAGCTCTGTGTAAGGTGAATAGTTCGTCTAAAATGATAATTTTATTTTAAATCCTTCGATTTTATTATATCATGTGTTTGTGTTGGTCTTTTAAACTGTTTACTTTATGGAATATGTCGCAAGAATATGATAATTTGCATAGCCAAATTTCATTGTAAAAAAATTGGAGTTAAAAGCTATGTTCTCTTAAAAAAATTGCTACATCTGCTTTTAACTCAAACGATTTATTCAAAATTTTACCACGAAACATATAGATTTGAAGAGACATGAATTGAGAGATCTTGCCTTGATTAAATTAACTATTTAAACTATTTATTTTGTTACTTAAAAACCTCGTCGACAAAATGAAGGATCACGCACGTCAAATGTCGAAAAAATAATACTACAATGCTTTGTTTTATTAAAAAATATAAATTTTATTCCACAAAATCTTTTTCTTTTAATCATAAAAATCATAAAATTACTCGCGAACAAAGAATTATATAAACCAAGGACCATTCTAGTTAAGCATTAAAATCGGACTGATCAGTAGCCGGTAATGCCACTCTCATACTTCTACATATATATACCTTGGACAAATCAAATATATACTACTACTAGCCAACCACAATGTATATGTAATACATCAGTGTGCAGGGTGCTTCAAATTTTACTTAACTACATATACAGGGTGTTTCACAAGTGGTGGATAATAATGAAGGAGGCGATAGGTCATGTTGAGAAATGAAAAAAATTGTATGGCAGAGGGGGGGTGCATTCTCAACCATTTCCGAGATAATCGGGGTTAAAGGACTAAGGGTACGCGAAACATAGGTTTGTACTAAAACAGTTATATCTCTTAAACGCAAACAGTAGAAAGATGGTCGGGGTGCTAATTTATAGAGAACCTCCCGCCCTTTGATTCAATGTGTCAGTGCTTCTTCTACAGTATGTAGTGTAGAAGAAACGGACTGCCAAACTTTAAGTTTCAGCTTTTGTACCTCATTTTTTTGTGTTTGAAGCAAAAGAACTAAAATAAAAACCTTATAATTTTTTTTTCTGTCTTACTCCTGTTAGAAGCTAAGATTGTTTTCTTTAAAACGCACTTTGTTTTCATTTTGTACCTTTTAATATTTCACCTGTTTTCGTAATTTATTTTGCAGTGATTATAGCCGATATGTAACCATTAATCATGTACTCTTACACAAACCAACAATATTTTTCTAATGCGTCACTAACCAGGTTTAGTGCATAGTGATTCTTTTAATTTTTTTATTTGCCCAATAAACAATATAAATTATTGAAAAACACTATTTAGCACACAGCTAACTTTTCTTATCTTTCTCGACTCACTTCTGATTTTGTAATGTCCGACACTCAGTCGGTAGACACACACATGTCCAAAAACAAGTTTCTATCTTCAACATTCCTATTTCTAATTTATGAATAAACTTTAGGATCTTTACGTTTTTCATTAAATTTTTTTTTGTTATTTTTGCGATGATTGCATATTTTTTGCAGCATTATCCCTCATTTCAGACAAATTTTGATTTTCATCATTGAAAATGTGACTTTCCAGATACTCCTTTACTTTATCTACAACTTCACCGCGTTGGCTAACTCTAAATAAATATTTAGACGGAGTAAACTTTGTACTTTTAGAACAAGTATTGTTTAACGCATGTTCAACTTTTGATAGAACTTTATCCCAATAACTTCCTTTTTCTTTGTCAACTAACTTAGCAATCATTGGACCTATTGCTCTGTTAATCCACTCTACTTGTCCGTTGGCTCTCTGACATCCGCTAGCGACTAAAACATGTTGAACATTTAATTCACGGAGATATTCTGAAAATTTTGCAGAGGTAAAGCACGTTCCACGATCACTAACAATTTTTACTGGACGCGAATAATTAGTGAAATATGTATTTAATAGTTTCATCTGTTGTTTGCTGTCTCGTACCAAAAAGTTTCACAAAATTTGTGAACCCGTCTACAATTACAAGAATATATTTTTTCTTATTACTAGGTTAATCTAGGGGACCATAATAATCAGGGCAGGATTACAGTCTTTTGGGTTTTATACACTCAGTTGAGAAATGACCCTTCTTACCGCAATTATAACATTTTGTTGAAAACTTTGAGTCGCGTTGCGCGTTGCACGTTGTAATTTGCTCTGAAATTTGGCTACTGATGAAAATGATGTCAAAAGTTCTTCTTTAGTTTTAAAATTTTGTATTTGCGCCTGATTTTTTAAAATTTTATCATTAATTCCATCAATTAGTGATTCAATCAGCTCATCTTCTTTCATCTGTAAGTTGTTCGCCAAACAAACTTGTCATGAAACTATTCTGTAAAAGGATCACTAGCACTCCATTGTCTCGTTTCAAAATGTCTACGTAGTTTTAATTTATTGGGCCGAGTATCGAAAATGATTTCCATCGCTTTAAGTAAATCGCTCAAAGCCATTTCAACATGCTCCGCTTTCGAACCCTTCATTTTATTCACGACAATAACCTTCATTTCGTCATCTGAAATTCTGTATAATTTCTGAATATTCATAATTTGTGACTGCCATACTTGAAAACTTTGTTCTTCAGCTGCAAATACATTCAACATTTCAATGATATTCACTTTCAATTGTTTTTGATCACCACTACAAGAATTTATTTCACTACGATCGTTTTTCATCATTTCTTGTTCCTTCTTTAATCTTTAATATGGTTATCTCTCTTTTCAGCAATTCCATTTCCTTCATTCTTAAGTTGCCTATTTCTTTTTCTGTGTTAATTTCATTGATTCCAGTTTCCATTTCTGCTTCTATTTCATCTTGCTGTGTATTAGAATACTGTTGGTTGGTCGTCTATTTGCTCGCCAACTGTACCTTGACTTTCGTGGCCATGTATTGAATAATAATTTTGCAAGCGGCTAAGAAATCCGCCTTACTTCCATTTGTTCTCAAATTTAAGCTTTTTAGCTGTTTTTTGAGTTCATGAACTGTAAAATTCTCCATGGTCACTGCTCTTGAACAAAACTAAAATTTTCAAGGCTTCTATCCCACTTCTGATTTTATAATCTTCTTTTAATTTTTTTATTTGCCCAATAAACAATATAAATTATTGAAAAACACTTTTTAGCATACAGCTTGCTTTTCTTATCTTTCTCGACTCTCGATCCTACACCATATGGCGATTCTGCTCTACCTATTGCTATAATACTTTAGTTCTCCTTATTTTTCTACTTTCTCCGAACTTTTTGTTTGTATTCAAATACCTTACCTGTATACATTTTTTTTTTGTGCGTCCTATTTTATTTGGCCTAACCCATAATACACCGAGCTATGTAATCTAAACCTGTTTTCCCTAACGATGCTATCTAAATATAATTCTAAACGGTGAGTGGGTTTTTGAAGAGGGTGATTAGTTGTAAAAGTTGGAAATCTCGGGGTTGGTTAGGGTGGAGGACAGTGGTGAAGTCGTTAGAGTTTAATATGTTCCGAAAAATGGGGCAATCTATCAGGAGGTGCTGCACTGATAACGTATTTTGCTATTGTGAGAATATGGATCTGGAGGCATTAGCAATTATATATCCGTGAGTAAGTCGTGTGTGATCAAGTCTCAACCTGATTATCGTTACTGTTTATAGCCTACTGAGTTTGGGGTTGACGTACGGTTATCTAATTGGGGGGGGGGGGGGCAATGATTGTGGAGGAAGGAGTTGTTTCGGTCCCATGCAGCTTGCCTGTTCCTGGTTAGATTCTAGGTTTCTCATATTTTACGGCGTTGTCACGCCGCGCACTAAATTGTACTCTGTTTCAGCCTTTAATCGTAATTTTAACGCTGGAACCCCATTGCTGCCAACAAATAGTTATAAAAACGTGGAATAGAAGGAAAAGATAATAATTTTATTTAGTATCATTTAACAATTTTATAGCAAACGGCAGAGTTTAAAAGCAACACCTAAATGTAAGTGAAATTTAATTTATGGCGCTGCTGCCCAGTGTAGATGTTCAATGTAACTTGCCCGGCGTTTTTCTCGACATTTGACGATGACCACACCGATGTCGACTTCGTTTATGTAATCCAACTAACTATCCTTGGTCACTGTAGAACTGTGTGTGGTTCAATGAAACGAATTCTTGAGAGTAACCGATACACCTAATATCCCCAGCTACCTATGGCACGAATAAAAAAAATTTGCATGAAACTCTGACTTCAGGAAGATTTGAGCTCGGTGAATAATGCAAAAGTTGAATAAGAAGGCCCAAGGAGACGTGGATCAAAAAAATGCTCAAGAAATTATACCAAGGTCGGGCAAAAGTAGTGTTCGACATTGTGACAGGTGTCGACCTACTTTGGGCATGAAGTAAACGCAATTCTAGGCGACGATAAATCAATTGAGTAAAGCGTGCAAAAATGGCGTGAAGAACTACTAGAGCGGATGATTTTTTCTCGATCACGAAATTGCATCAAATAACAGCATTTCGAAAAATTACCGTTCAAGACTGGAATAGACTCTTCCGCCCGACAAAACGGAATTGACACCTTGTGCAATCTTGTTGTAAGGGATAAGATGTGTGGGTTGGCACTTAACAGTTTTCAAGTGCTGGCGGTGGTATTGGAAGCCTACGAAAATCTTGTTTCTGATGTGTGGTTTGTTCAATGCTTTCAATATGCAAAAGTGTGTACAACAACATTGAGGCAAATATTTCAAAAAATATGAAGAAAATCTGAAGTTCCCTTTTGTCATGCATAACTTAAATAGGCACCCCGCAGGTGTTCAAAGTAGTCTTATTGTGACTGAATGTAAAAGCTAATGTACGGTTTTAAATAGCTATCGATCATCGACAAGACCTTCATAGTTTTTTCTGCTACCATCGTTCCCAATAATATACACTTACTTGTGAAACAAGTATCACTTGGTTGCTGTAAGTATAGTATTTCTGATTAAATAATTATTTGTGGTTGCCAAGCCAATCTGGACACTATTTCTTTAACACGACATTAGTATCTCATGAGATCTCTCTTATATAAAAATTTTTTTTTAAGCAATCAACTCTATGCAATTTACGTATAAAAATAACAGTAAATTAACCATTGTAGTCTTGCTTTTTATTGTTGTTGTGTTGCGATTATCTTTCACGAAATTTCGGAGATATTCCGTTAATGGTCGGTGACTCGGTGTCGGTCAATCCTTTCCAAGGCACTCTATTTTATTATGGTGGATATACTGTTGTATTAATTTTTAAATCCGTTGGAGCTTGCATAAAGGTTTAAATATAGTATTCGATAGCACTTTAATATTTTCTCGTAAAAGATGTTATTTAACTACCAGCATGAGCTGACAGATCACTCGGTGGACAGCGTTGACTGAAGGGCGGCACGCTAGCACCTCGGCTATTGCGGGAGAGTTATATGGGGGGTTAACCCAAAACCTGCTGCTTTTCGTGCCTATTAACAAAAGTCGTAGCACATACTCCAGCCCTGAAGGGTCCTTTACACCACTTACCGTTACCTGTGTGAAGGCACAGATGGACTGCCTTCTACTGCTTGCCCCATCCACCCAACGACACTGAGGGCAGATTGTTTTCAGTGTCCCTACGTTGACCTGAAAGGATAGAGGAGTAGACCTTCGACCTTCACATTAAGAGGGCTCCATGAGAGCGAAAGGAAATAAGAAGCTTTTAACACATTATAACGTTATAAAAGATTCCATTTATTGATGTATGTCCTCACTTCAACCTGTTCTAATGCTTGACTTTACAATCCCTATTCTCACTGCTAACATACCCGGACAGAGTTTGTTCTCTACTTCACAAAACGAATGCAAGGGTGTGATCTACTGATCCCTGATTCCACAAGCACCGACTGTTTTTTTATAGGTTATGCTATGAGTAAACTAATGCTATGTACCTACAAACTTAACTAATTCCACTATAGTTGATTCATGTTTAGTAATTATAACCATTATTACGCAAAAAGAAATCTAAATATGTGCATATGACCTTAATATGTTTAGCGGATGTACTTCTGTAATTCATTTAACTAAAAAAAACTATTTCGTTAATTCAATGACATTATAACTAAACGCAATGTATCCTGATATGTATATGATCACCGCGTTAACATCAAATAAGCGTACGACATGACAATATGACATAATATTATGCTGTATAACAGCAACACTACGAATACCAATTTTATACATATACCTATATATGCAACAATATATTTAAATATGCATAGATATAGCCAGATAATAAGAAAAATGTATATGCATCAATTTAAAAAAAATATATAAGTAACCACATAATCAAATATGATCAGAATGACAATATCACAGCTTCAACTTATATATGTCCGGTTCCCTCGAAGGAGCTCCCTGGAGGCGGTTGTGCTATTCCTGAAAAGACTTTTGTCGTTTTGCAGACATTACAACTTGAATTTAGTTACTACGTATAAATGAGAAAAAGAACTGAAATTTAGCTGTTCAAATATGGTATATGTTGTCGCCACGGCAAATTAAATTATTACGCCACTCCTTGCTCCTTTTATAAACCAATGAAAAGGTTCCTCAGCACCACTTCTTCTCCTGGATATATCCTAATGCAAGTAATCATGTCAATTTCAAATTTACAAATACTATATGATACGCTACTATAGGTTGCGTGAGGTGACAAAAGAGTTTGAATGTCGTGCCCCTGGCTGTCTTCTTTCAAAATACGATCGCTTCGATAACCACAAACTGGAGAAATATAGACCAATTGATTGTTTCACCGACCTCTCAAAGAGACATGTGACCCCAGGTCGTACCTAACCTAATAGTTACATGCGTCTTACTCGCAGGCTTTCGTCCCAAACACAGCTGCGAAACAGTTTTGCTTAAAGTTACCACCGATATTCGTGAAGCGCTTGATAAGGATGACATGGGAATTCTAGTGCTACTGGACTTTTCTAAGGCTTTTGACAGTGTCAATCACCGTAAATTATTGCAAAAGTTAGCTTTGAATTTTAACTTCACCTCATCCGCACTTTCAGCTATTAATAGCTTTTTATCTAGACGAACACAGCAAGTGAAAATTAATAATAGCCTTTCTAATGTAATAAATTTGACATGTGGAATCCCCCAAGGCTCTATTCTAGGACCCCTGTTATTCAGCCTTTATATTAATGACTTACCGGATGTTATACGCCATACTAATATACAGTTATATGCGGATGACGTGCAGATTTTTATGAGCTGTCCTATTGGCTTGTCTGAAGATTGCATTTTCAAAGTCAATAGTGATCTTGAGCAGATATATGACTGGTCAACATTAAACGACCTTGCATTGAATGCTAAAAAGTCAAATTATATGCTAGTACACCGAAGAGGTTTGGATCCTTTAAATTATTCTCCTATTGTCCTTGGAAACACCCCGCTACCCCATTTAGAGCGTGTAAGGAATCTAGGTATAATACTAAACTCTCGGATGAGCTGCTGTGATTATGTGAAAAGCGTGTTGGGAAAAGTGTATGGTGGACTTCGTCGTCTTTGGCTCTCAGCACGTTTACTTTCTGTAAGTGTGAAAATTAAAATCGTCAGAGCACTTTTAGTACCTTTTTTTACTTATGGAAGTTTAGCCTTTCCTGCCCTAGATTCCAACTGTTCGCGAAAATTAGAGATCGCTTTTAACAATTGCATAAGATTCGCATTTGGACTTCGACGTTTTGACCACATAAGCCAATATAGAAACGTAATCCTGAATTGTTCCATTAAAACATATCTTTTGCATAAAGCACTAGTTTTCCTTCATAGGCTTATTTACTCCAATCAGCCTGCGTATCTTTGCAATAGTATAAGATTCTTGCGTTCCACCAGACACGTGGATATTTTGATTCCCCGCTACCGTACACTATTGGGCCAGCGTTCCTACTTTGTCCATATACCTCGCAGGTGGAACTCTCTTCCTGTGGACTTACAACGCACGGGGTCAGCCGTTATGTTTAGGAGGCTTCTTTTTCAATGTTTAATGAATGAGAATTAGTCGTTCGTCCGGTGAGTTTGAGAAATCTGTAGTCTATTTAAGTTTGTTTATAATATAGCAGTAACTGGTTTAGTATTAATATTTTATTTCTTTTTTTACATAATGCATCACTCCATTTTTATTTTAGTTCTAAATTTTTCATTTTTATATTATCATTATCATTTAATTTTCTTTATTTTTCCGTTAATTTAATTTTACTGTTTTGTTTTTCTTTTTTCTTTTTTTCTTCTTCTTAGTAGCATTTCCCGTTATAATTTTTATATGTACATATTGAAAAGATTGTATGTATCTTGTTGTGCATTATCCTCGTAATAAATTGAATTGAATTGAATTGAATGTTTTTACGTTTCATCCGTTATCGTCTTTTTGATTGATACTAATTTGACTACTTCCCAAATGGGATAATGGTATTAAAAGAATACTCCCCCAAAATTCCAGAGGGAATTAATATCATTCTTTTTCCTCGTGTTGGACTTTCTTCCTTTTCAATCTAGCCTTTTTGGAAACCTTTTTCTCCTTTTGAACTTGTACTAGGTCTCTTTTCTAACACTTGACTTTTCTTGTTTATTTTGTTTAAAACTTTATTATCCACGATTTTCAGACCTTTTTTCACCTGACAACCTTCTTCTCTTCTTACTTTCTTGCACTTTTTTTCGACAAAACCAAAAAGAAAACCATCCGACAAGTGCCAGGAAACCCTCTCTTCCTCTTCTTTTTCTTTTTTTCGGGTGCGTTCGGCCCGTCCCGACCTCCATCCATACAGTAAACAGTTCGCGCCACTTCATGCTGCTACGGGTCGCTTAGACGTGTATCTAGCTCAGTGCTGCTATATGCAATATGCTACGACCATAACAAAGATCGTGAGCATTTCTTTGTAATATATTTGTAATCATGTGATTTTTGCCAACGAGTTTCACGTATCTAGAAGTTATTGCGAATTGCGTGAGCCGAGCCCAATAAACTTGGTTGTCACTATTAAGTGCAAAAATGAATGTAAATATAATAAGATAAACTATTCAAATTAAAGACGATTTAATATTGTAAATGATTATTAAAAATTTTGTATAAAAATGTAATGCTTAACTGTACTATAAAATAAATATTTATACTTAACGTCAACAAATGTGGGATGTATTTAATAATATCATTATTTTCAATCTAACCATTATCAGTTGTTTTTTATTCCTGTTTCTGAGTCGGACAAATGTTATCTTGAATTCCACAGGACTTAGCAGCCATAACATTACGATATACCTTCAAACCGTTTTTAAGTTATTTTAAGTGCCACTTATATAAAAAATACCCAAATAGCAGCTTAGCATTTTTTAATTACCGTGCGGTAGCGCCAGTGGTCCATACGTCCAACAATCTACTTACAAAAACAAAATGTATGTGCCGCTACCGCGTCGGTGTGTTTCAGCCTTAAGTATCATTCATCTACTTCCTCTAATATAATGAAAAAGTGCAAATTGAGTAAGGAAGTTATCGTTTGAGTGGGCCTAGAATGTCGTGGTAAATAAGCTTTGAATCTAGAGGAGATCCTACGGGTTTTAATGAACCATTTTTAGTTTTATTTTCCTAAGGGTAGTTGAAGAGGGATGAAGAGGGGTAGTTTTTTTAGGGATAACGGTAGAACGGATACCGGTAGAGGGGCCGTGTGTGGTATAAAAAACTGGGAGCTCGAGGCGGATATGATGTGGGGGTGGAAGTGGAAGTTGTCAAACGTAAATCGTTGCAGGGGCTCAGGATCTACATATAGGTCGAATAAAAAAACTGAGAAATTGCTTTGTCCGTAAGGTGTGCGTGTGTACTAAAAGCTATATTTTATTTCGATTAACGGTAATTTACAGGTTTGGCGGGCCATAACGGTAGTTTTTTTTCTCAATACTGACGCGGACATAACTGTGCGAAATAGAGTAATGCGGTTTTTTAGTTATATTTCTGACTTTGCGGAGACAAAAAATAGGTGAAAAACCCGCAGATTTTTCCATGAACTCTCAATGATGTTCAACAATATATTTCATGACACCAGCTATACATATACTCTGTTTCAAAGCTATAAACGAATTTTGAATTTTTCGTTCTCTCCAAAACGGATACAACCTGTGTTTTGCCGATTTCTTGAAATGTCATTTACATACCTCAAATACCATCAGACAACATACTTAGTGCGTTAGAGCAGTTTTGAGTGTCACCCCATATCTTGAAAGCTGTTTATGACAGGTTGTATTCGTTCTCTAGAAAACAGAAAGCTTCAAATTTGTTTATAGCTTTGAAACAGTATATTTTACAAGAATATGGTACTCAAATTACATGCTCATCAACGTTCACTTCAGTCCACCTTCTTCATGTATGGATTAAATCCTCAAACCCACCAGTTCCAGAGTATTTAAAACTATTCAAAGACAAAATGAAGATTGTTATAATAAAATTTGTACTCAGCAGAAAAACAAGCGATCGAAAACTAGCTCACGAATACTTTCATAACACAATATATCTGCATGAAATTAATGTCTTACACCTTTTTTCATCAGGGCATCAGTCAGTCAGTACGTTTACATGAATACTTGAGTACTTGACTTGAAATCCACTTGAAACTCAAGTATTGTTTTTGGTTGAATTAATTTCAATTACTTGACTTGAAATTTACTTGAATTGAGATTTTACCTTTAACAACTCCGCATTAAGTTCAATACATAATTGCGGATTTTAGATAAATATCTTGAGAAAAGTGCTAAAAATCACCAAATCAACAATAATTTTCTTCGCACAAATGAAAAATTTTCAAGTACTGAAGTTGCGTTTACATGAATTTTTTCAAGTAAATCGAACAAAATTTTCTGATTTACTTGACTCAAGTATACTTGAAGTCAATGCGCGTTTACATGATATTTTGATTACATGATCTCTACTTGAAGTATACTTCAAGTATTCATGTAAACGTACTGAGTGTCATCGGTGTGTATTGAAAATGATGGGCGCCTTTTATAATAACTCTACATCAGGGGTTAATGTTGTAAACGGAGGAAATACTCTTGTACGACACATCGCCAATAAAGTTGATATTTTCAGTAGTTATAATCGGAGGATTTCAAGACCAACACAATGCAAAAACAAATGCCGCTCAGAGCAAAGTGATTAGCAATCAATAATCGAATATAGTAGTGGTGCGAAGGTGGTACTACTACACTCACGTGGAACGAATTTACTTTATATCAAAAATTGAGGAGTCTGCTACGCGATTTTGGCTGTAACTAGTAAGTAACATCCCATTTTTAAATCGAAGTTAAGTTTTTGTTAATATTTTTCTATCATTTCATACTACTTACATAGGCAAACAATAAACTGTATGGCTAGAGGGAGGGCGTTTCGTAATTACAGGGTGTAAGGACACTGTCAAGACCCCTTTGTGTTTAGAGCTTCATGGTCTTTGCACCGAATACTCAATCAGCCCCGCCCGTACTCCACCTTCTCTGCTGAGTTATGGTGCTCTAAAATAAAAATTCGTATTTTTTACCTTTTTTATTCCTGTCCTTTAAAAAAAATCTTATTAAACTTAGCTTTTATTTTATAACAACTGGAAAGTCTCTTTAATTTTATCTATTACACCTGTGTCCTAACGTTAGGCGTTAAAAATAATTATAGCCTAATTATAGCCTCAGAGTAATTAACACAAGCATTAAGCGTTCGCGATAGCTTAGGTAAATCATTGGCTTGGATGGACTGGACACACGTCAACATCCGCATAAGAAAAGTGTGGTAGGATCAATGTCCGGACTAGTTTGTATTGTATTGTTTTGCTTCGTACTTCGCGAAACCAGGACTGGGAATGCCTTGTATTGTATTGTTTTGCTTCGTACTTCGCGAAACCAGGACTGGGAATGCCTATTAGTCTGAAATCGTTTCTCCTGAAAACTTAAGAGAAAATAATAAACAACTATATTCGCACGACGTCCTTCAAAAGTTGTCCACTCAATGCCAATCAATATACTTACCAGTTCGGAAAATCTACCGAGGCTGTTCTCAGCAGACTAGTAAAAGCGAAAGCCTCACTGGGCAAGGAATTCTTATTAGGTCCTTCATGGACACACAAGGCGCCTTCGACAACACCCTATTTGACTCGATCAAGAGAGTAACGGAAGATAAGAGGTATCGGAACCTGCATCGCTAGATGGATTGGCAATATTCTGCAAAAACGCTGCATAACACTGCCTAAACGGTGAATCCACTACAATTAGAGTCACTAGGGGCTACCCACAAGGCAGACTTTTTTCACCACTAGTGTGATTTTTAGTTGTGGGTGAGCTATTAAACATACTCCAAGAGGCCGGCTTTAAGGCCCAGGGGTACGCTGACGACATTATCATTTGTATGAAAGGGAAGCAGATTTACCCGAGCTTATGCAAACTGGCTATCAATAAACCTTGGTAAAACGGTGTTAAGTTAGTCCCTTTCACTAGGAACAGCTCCTGGGTTAAACGAACTTACACTAGAATATTTCAAAGAATTGATCTTTCGGGGCATAATTTAACCTATACTCTCTTACGGGGCAAACGTCTGGTAGGCTAAAGCTATACAGACAGCCACTAAGAGAACCCTTGATAAGGGGCAAAGATATTATGTCTAAGCGTCACTGGCGCCTTCACATCGTGTCTTCAACGAATACTTGAGGCCATTCTACTCTTTATCCAAAAGGAATCAGCGCCTAACATGCTTCGAAGAAAAAGATCAGATGATTACACTTATTCCGATGTGGAAAATCTTAACATCTTTGAGCAGGTTAAAGGCCTAGAAGCTTTTATGAATGTTATGGCTAAAGATTTTCCTTCGAAATGCGTTCCCAAGTAACCATTAACGAAAGAAGCCAGATATTAGACAGATGGCTCTATTTCCCACAACGTGCGTTTGTCTGGTATACTGATGGATCCAGGAAGTTCGATTGTCGCCCCTTCAGGAGGGTGCCGTCATAAGCATAGGAAAATAATACCAAGAGGAACAATTTGCGTATGAAATTTCAATTGTTTTTATTACATATTTAATATTCAACTGCACACCTCCAGGGAACTCCTTTAATGGATTGAAGAAGAGTGAGTGAAACTTACAAGCTATTTATACGCTTAAATGGTGTTACCATTTTTTTACTCCATGAATTGTGAATTTAGTGATGCGTAATTAGGTGATGAAATTCAGTTGCAAATCAGCATTAGTTACTTATAATTTTTAATTTACATACCTATATGAATGAAAGATTAGTAAATTTGCGATAAAGTGATGAGTGTTCACAGATTAATGAATGCACACTAAAATCAGATTTTACATTAGTAGCTACGCTATGTATGTACCAGCCCACCGTTTTAGCTTCCAGGATTTCGCCACAGATGGCACCACAGTCGCTAGGTGGTTTGAGTGCATACTAAATGCTGGTTTGTGCCTTGACTGTGTTGGTTTATGTCTTGGATGCACCATTGGGTATTGGATGTTTTATGTCTTGGATGCACAATTGAGTTTTGACTGGCTTATGTCTTGGATACACCATTGAGCTTTGACTGGCTTATGTCTTGGAAGTGTCATTTGGTTTGGACTGCGCCCTAGCGGCATTAGCCGGTACTACCAGCATGCCCCGGTACTACGGTTTTCTTGGATGTATGTGTGTGTGTATGTATCATTTGGTCTTGACTGCGCCCTAGCGACATTAGCCGATACTACCAGCATGCTCCGGTACTACGGTTTTCTTGGATGTGTGGTGCGCCTAAATGTGGGCTTTTTATTATGATTTTGTATCAGAGATCCTCTACGGGCACGCCATTTCTTGAGTAAGGTTACCTAGCGGCATTAGCCGGAACTATCAGCATGCCTTGGTTTTGCTGTTTTCTTTTATTAGCGGGGAAGCTCTAGATATCAACATGACGTCATCTTGGTTTTGCTGCACCTAAATAAGTTTTCTTAGCGGGGAAATTGTAGATATCAGCATCGATCGAATTTCACAACACCTTGGCTTGATGTTTTCTTAGCAAATTATTATTGAGTCTAGGGTATGTGTATTGAAAAGTCTTATGTTTTATAAATATTTGTTTTTATTTCCAATAAAATTTCTTATTTCAAAAGTATTTCTTATCGCACATTGTCCAATATGAACTTGGCAAGATGGCGCATGTGTGTTAATCCCAATTTATTCATCTTCGACGTTGATAATGATTTCACCCTCTCCAACTATCTTCTGCATCCAATGAACTTTTTCAGCTCCCTTTACATACATGGTTTTGTTTCGAAGCAGTTGTTCAACTATAGTGTACAGCTTGTAATACGGTATGTAGCCATCATCCCAGCGGAATCCATGAAAATTGTGTTGAAGCCATTTTATTTGTCTCTTTTTTGCTGAAGTCAAATCTTTGTATATGAACGGGGGTTGAAATATAAAGTGCTGCATCTGGTTTTCATTGGTTAAAATTGCCAGTTCTTTAGTGATAAATTCATTGAGGTTTGTTTTGAATTTTTGGACGTCTACGATGACAGCCATCTTCTTAATTTAACTTCTAACTTCACTTGTCAGCGGACTGTATTCCACTATTCGATCGTGTAGAAGCAGACAATATGTTTTTGTATTAGCCGGTATATTTTCAGATGTCTTGAATTCTAGCCTTATGTCAACAGGTCCAGTTTTTATTGTCTCATTTTGATGTGAGCAATCAATGACAGCGATTGGAGCATCGGGTTTGAACTTCTCCCATGTGAGGAACGGCTGATACTGATGACCATAGTATGATTGTGTAAACTTTATATATATATATATAACTTTATTTATATATATGTACATGTCATACAGCAATGCGTATCTATTCAGATCAAATTTCAAATTCAAATCATCATAGGGATATGATTCTGAGTTCAAATGAACTGTAACATCGGTGAGTTGGCAGTGATCAAACTTGCTGGCATCTTTGGTTTTATCGTTCCTTCGATTCGTTGTAATGCTAAGATGATAAATCGAGGTTTCTCCAGTTGAGTGGAAGTCTTAACTGACCAGGTTTGATGCGTGGCTTCCGGTAGTACTGGCTACTCATATATGTCCCAGCTGCGGAATGGTATTTGTATCGGTCGACCTCTCCCGATAATTTTAAATAGTTTCAGCTTTTCATCATCGGATACTGTAACATGCGGAATGCACCATTGAAGTTTGGTAATTTCAATTTTCACCTCATCTGTGGGTGATATAATGGCATTAGCATCTGTACTGCTCCGGATCAATATGCGTTCATGTTTGGGATTTATAAGAATTTTCTTGTAATCTTCAGCGAATCCCAATAAATATTTCAGAGGTACACAATAGTTAAACAGCTCATTGGCTGGTATAACGGATGAATCTGGTGACCAACTGCCGTTGAGTAGTATCCTGCTTACATTTGCATTTAGCGATACGTAGTTTTTTAATGTTGTCGCAATCCCAAGATTTCTTGTACGGTCGATTTCCACTGCATTCAATTCATAGCGTATTTCCTCAAAAAGAAATGGTAGAGCGTTGTTAGCTAATTTTGCGGTTGCTGAAACGGTTCCATTCAGCTTCGTTAGCGACCCCTCAATGTAAATAAAACTCTACTGGGTAGAAGATTCAAGTCCTGATGTTGTACAGAGATACGGATTTCATCGCTGTTCTTAAATGATGTTAGAAATGGTGAATAGGAGTGATGCTCAAATTTAGTAACACTGTTATCAAAGAGAGCCTATGGTGCAATCGCTAATATTCCTTTATTCATTGTTTCAGGACTAAGCCTATCGATTGTAAATATGCTGTATTTGCAGGTGTTAAGGTAGGTCTTGACCGTTTCAAGGTTGTCCGCTGACTAATGATCTTGTTTGCTCCGAACTCGTATTTATCATTATTGTATATCAACATGCTGTGGCTTCAAATGTAACCTGATGGTTACAGTCTCTCCTCTGAAGTTGATTAAGTCACCGTCTTGGTCGAGGAGCTTCAATGTTAGAGAACTTATACGTTTGGTGTTCACAGGCAAATAGATTACATTTTTGGGTACCTCCACTATTTTATACCCAAGCCACACGTTCGGTGAAAACTCGTGGAGAGTGTGTACTTGTGTGTTGGTGAAGAATGATCCTGATATATACATTCGATGCGTATAGTATTTACTTTAATGATGTTGACTGGCAACTCTGATGTATGCACTATATTAGCAGATAAGTTTTTTTTACTGAATCCTAGCAGAGGAGCTATGGATCTCTGTTTTTCAAAATGTATTTCTTCAGTTGCCTTAACTTCACTTTTCAATGTATTGTTGCGAGCGTGGCCTTTGGTTCGTTTGTTTAATCAACTGAACTCTAATTA
This sequence comes from Dioctria linearis, assembly GCA_963930735.1. NCBI lineage: Eukaryota > Metazoa > Arthropoda > Insecta > Diptera > Asilidae > Dioctria > Dioctria linearis. Next base: position 235,082,804 of record OZ005740.1, on the reverse strand, counting down.
TCGCTAACACTGTACTTTCAATTATCGCAATCTAATTACACAGTATCGCTTCTTTATTACTTTCGCTTCTTAACACTGCAACGTCTAAAACAAGACTCTTTTTCTGCCGATGACAACTGTTATATTTATACCCTAGAAACTCTCCGGATTATTCTGGAGTGTTCTATTCCAAAAGCTTCTTGATTATTCTATTTGTTCTATTGCTGAACTTTCCTGTGATTTCATAATCGATTCCCCGAACCTGAAGTTATTTACTCTCCATTGCCAGTAGATGTCACCAGTTGTCTCTTTCTATTGCACGTAACAGTATTATTGTTAGCCTTTATCGCAACCTTTATCCTTTTCCCTTCTTTATCCAAGTATCCTTGTACATATTTTGCTATATCATCAATCTCATAGGATCCAACAGGTATCTCAACAACCTCATTGCCTACATGAACCAGATTATTGCTCACATCAATATTTGGTATAAAGTTGTACATATGTTTGAAAATCAATTAATCCACAAACATAATCCGTTGCTAGCTCCAGCGGAGGAAAGTACTCAGCAGTGAGTAGAAATGAATTTCCCGTGAGAGTAAGTGTTAATGACATGGCGGTTGATAATGAACTGTCACAATTTCAATATAGATACATTTATTTATAGATAATAATTAATGGCTATAACAATTATATAAAAACTCTAAACATAAGTGACCGCAAATTAGTGCATCATAGTTCTGATAAGAACTGTAGTTGTACGATATATTACTACCCAAGTAGTTTATGAGCTCCCTTGGTGGTTGGAGATTGCCAAAGCTATCAAAGTATTCGATGTTATCACCTTTCTTGTAGTACGCTACCCAGTGTGTACCTGCTCCAGTCGAGATGTCCAGTTAATAATACCGCTTTCTCGCTTCCATGGCTTTTTAGGTAGATTATCACGCATAAATACTCCTCTGAAGTCGGCAAGTGTTTTTTGGTTGAGGTTGTAAATAGAGTCCAAGCCCTTTTCAGTACGGCTTCAGGAACAGTCCGTTTCCATCTTTACCAACCGCTATAGTTTCCATTGCTTGGTTATGACGTTTGCTTTCTTCCAATTTTGCCTTTGCCGCCCTGGTATCATTTACTGCTTTAGCTATGCCTGCCCGATAGTGCTCCTAATGCTGAAAGCCCAGCAAACAACGGGATGTGGAACGGAAGTGCCCCACCAACCTTTGGTACAGGTATCACTCGTGTAGTTTTAATTGATTTCCACTTTCTTTTCACAATATTTTTAGCTGCACTAAGAGCTATTTTTGTAGCTTCCATCAAGTCTTTTGGTTTTTTGACTTTTAAAACCTTACGTGCATTTCGTACTGCTTCTTGGAATGTGGGTTGGCGCTTATTTTTAGCCTTAAGACCCATACCTAGCTTAATTTGAACCTTCATTACGTTTGTTATAAGCCAAGCGTTGGCACGTTCACTCAAATTTGAACCCGCAGAGTTTGCACGGTGCCAGGCTTTTTCACCTAATGTTTTATCAGCTATATGTCGATCACTTGTATCTTTATGTTGCGAGTATGCTATAGCATGTTCCTTGCAGGCTGCATCCAGTGGATTAATGGCCGGATCTCCTCTCGCCACTCTTTGTTGTAACTTTGTTCCTGGCCCACAGTACTGGTATCCCGGTAGATGTAATTCTACAGGTAATTTGTTGATGATTGAATTTAATAGTCCTCTGCCCCCTTTCAAAGATTTTCTGGAGCGTTCCGATTTGTGATCTGGCATCTTATAAGGTTCCGATGATACTGTTGAAATGTAATATAAACAGGTGTACTTATATGAATTCCGTTAGTCTTCAATATGCGGTTCATTGTCTTCAATATGCGGTTCATTAAACAACAACAAGCTTTTCCTGTTCGAAATGCTGATACAGCTGTTATGAAGGTGAAAAAGAAGCATGGTCCCCTATTGCCTAATAGTATAAGGAGCATCATTATTGGACCATCCAATTGTGGAAAGACTAATGTTATGATAAGTTTGCTGGAAAATCCCAATGGTCTGAGATATGAAAATATTTACATATATTCCAAATCTTTACATCAACCAAAGTATAAATACTTGAAGCGAGTGATGACATCCATATCAGGATTGGGGTATTATACATTTTCAAACAACTGCGACTACCTCCAGAGGAAGCCAAATCACATTCAGTGTTTATTTTCGATGATATAGCATGTGAAAAGCAAAATAATGTGTGATCCTATTTTTGCATGGGTCGCCACGAAGATATAGATAGCTTCTATCTCTGTCAAACATATACGCATATACCAAAGCACTTAATACGTGACATTGCTAATTTAATCATCTTATTCAAGCAAGATGACTTGAATTTGAAACATATCTATAATGATCATGTGAATACAGACATGAAGTTTGATAAATTTCGAAGAACCTGTGCTGCGTGTTGGAAGGATGAATATGGTTTCTTGATGATTAATAAGGATAGCACATTAAACAAGGGGCGCTACCCTAAAGGATTTCATACCTTCATTGTACTATAAAAGGATGAAACATGCGAAATCTTCATAAGTCGAAGTTGTAACTCAGCCGAAAGCACACCGAATCCTGTGGATCTGTTGAGTAGATTAAAGCTGTTCACTTGTTATCAGACCGGTTTGAAAAGCTGTTAAGCTGTTATCAGAGCTGTTTTAAAAGCTGTTAAGCTGTTATCAGAGTTGTTAAGCTGTTATCAGAGCTGCTTAAAAGCTGTTATCAGAGCTGTTTAAAAGCTGTTAAGCTGTTATCAGAGCTGTTTGAAACGCTGTTAAGCTGTTATCAGAGCTGTTATCAGAGCTGTTTGGAAAGCTGTTAAGCTGTTATCAGAGCTGTTTAAAAGCTGTTATTCAGTTAATATCGAAGATGAATGAAAATCTATTAAAAGAAATCATCAAGACAAGGTATGCAGTGCGAAGGAAATTTAAAGCTCTAAGGATGGGAAGGATTCAAGCAGAAGCTCAACTTGAAGAAACATTTAAGCCAATCACTAAACCCTTAAAAGAGTTTGTTAGAAGAGTCAAATGCGAGCCGCCGAATATAGCCAAGTTTGAGACAAAAGATACAAAAGAAGTAGAAGAAGCAAAAGAAGAAGCCAATGAGATTGTGAACCTTTTACCCCTCCAAAACGAAAATATGTGAAAATGGAGGCTAGTAGCACACCTATAAATTATGGAGATTATTCCTTAACATCTGAAGAAGAATTCGCAGCACCTAAACATTCAAGAACAAGGAAAGTCTCCTTTCCCCCCGCTCCCCCCGATACGTCTGGATACATAGTTTCAAACTATTTAAAGCTATTCACTGATAATAGCCCTAAAATTGATCCAACCTATGGAGTTTACTATGATTACAACGCGTGGAGAATCGGTAATTCAACGTTTGATGTTGATGATGTAGGACATATTGTTATCAAGGGGAAGAGCTATAAAACAACTTTGGGGTTATGTGAGCTGCTATTTATGAAAGATCCTGTAAAAAGTCTATATACTAAAGAGGATTTAACTAATTATGGATCTATTTTGAGAGATACTAATGCATATAAACGTGACTATGCTGAAGATTGACAAATAAAGGGTACTAGAGCGGCTAAGTATAAAGCTATAATCAGTAAACTTATACAGCATAAAGGCATGGGACTAATGCGTCTGCCTAAAGAAAACATTGATCACATTTACTGGGATGATCCAAATGAATTGGTGGATAGACTGCCCCTTCTAATACCATCAAAGCAAGCTGGGAACACCAGTCACAACGATGAAATTGTATCAGGAGTTGCGAGAAGCAGATATTATAGTTTAAATACTATTCCATTACCATACTACTACACAATCTACAGATGAGCGTTGACAAGTTTGCACGTTTCTCTAAGCGAGGATATCTTGGGAAAGCAGGTGAACGTGGACCAACAGGAGCTCAGGGGCCAGCCGGTGAACAAGGAATTCAAGGACCAGATGGTAAACAAGGAGCTCAGGGTCCAGTTGGTGAACAAGGAGTCCGGGGTATTGGATTTAATTTAACGATAAACCGAGACTACGATCTAAACTCAAAGTTTATAAAACGACTTGGTGAACCCCTTAAAAATGATAATGCTATTACCAAAGACTATGTTGACAAGAAAATTAAAATAAGTATTGAAGAAATAAGAAAAACTATTAATATAGAGGTGACAAATTTAACGCTATATATCAATGACGAAATCGCGAAGATTGAGAACTATCTGAGTAGTATAGCTATGTCGGTTCTAGACCACTTTTGATCGAAATTTTTCTAAGTCCAGAAATGACATTTGGACTTAGAAAAATTTCGATAAAAATTGGTTTAGAACCGACATAGCTTTTTGGGGGTGGTATTTCTGAAAAAAAATTTATACTCCGACCTTACAAACACACACACACACACACACACACACACACACACACACACACCTACACATTTATTTTTTGTTAATACCCACACACAATAATTGTAGCTGATCTTTACTAACGCACAACTCGAACTTCTTAACATTCATTAAAACACAGTAAGCAATAATTGTTAAAGTTGATTATTTTATTTTACCTCACCAGAGATAATTTCTAAAAAAATATTTTTTGGCATAATGACGTTTTATCGCTGATAAGAATTGCGCCGGCAGCATAATGTATTCGTATGAGAATAGTTCTATGACCGCAATACGAGGTTGATAAGAAAACTGACCCCAGACTTTTCGAATAATAAATTTAGCGTAAAACTGGCCTTGAAATTCATAATGGTGATAACACGTATGAAACTGGCTCGATGACCAGAATACGAAACTGATAAGAATAACGTACAACTGCTCGATTTAAACTAATTAGACATCAATCATAAATTGCCAAATTTTTATAAATGCAATGAAATCTAATCAATTGTGGTTAACAAATTTAGAGCGTAAAATTCCCATCATCTATTTTAGTAAGCGACCCGCAACCACAACTTTTGAATAAAAATTTCATGAGAAATTCAAGTCAATTCGTTTTCAAACCACTATATCCTGTTATGCCAAAAATTAGAAGCCGCAACTTTTGATAAAAATTTCATGAGAAATAGAAATTAAGCAATTTAACTGTAATTAAATTTCTCATATATGAACAAAGATTCTATACATAAAATAAAGCCGCAAAACGCTTTGTTTTCTTTTTTTTCGTTAGAATAAATTTACAGGAAAATGGTAACCGCACCAAAAATAAATGATGGAAATTAGTATAAATACAGTTGTAAAAATGATACAATTATCAGTTATTTATTTCTTAAGCTTTTGAAATACCTAAGGAAAATTTGAAAATTAATAGAAGGTAGGTAGATACAAATTAATAACTGCCACTTGAGAAAACTGACTGATCTTTAAGTATCAGCGTAATACACCCCCTTTCATGTACAATTTTACTTTTCTAGCTCAGGAATTTCAATGGCCCCAAAATCTAATAGCCAAATCTACTTTCGTTCAATAAATTCGGAAAGAAGTGCTACATCTAATACTTTGGAAGATGATATAAGAAGAGGGATAAATCGTATTGCTTCTTTGCGGGAATATCTTGATATATTACATTTATTTTGCGATGATGATGAAGAAATTCCTGAGTCTGATTATGATGAAGATGAGGATATGAACATACACTTGGACCATGCAGTGATTGATACAGATTCCGATAATGAAGATGACGATAACTTTGAAATAAAAATATCATTCCACTACATAATTTCAAATACTGAACCCTACTGCATCTATTGTGCAATCAATAGAAATGTTATAATTGATGATGAAGTATTAGTAAATAGGTCGTTTTTTAATTTTGATGATTTGGATGATTTTTTGGTTGAACATTTTGTAGTATGTACTAATTGCAATAATGCACTAGATATAAATATTATATGAAAATTACTTCTCGTAGGTCTTTTATCTTCTTTTATTCATTCGTTTCTCTCTACTTTTTTCTTCTAGATGTATGTGTGTATATACATATAGCCTTTTATTCAACTATTTTCATACCTTTTTTTCTTGGAGGGGTATATAAGGAGTACAGCTTTTCGCTTTCGTTGATCAGTTTACTCCTTATATACCCCTCCAAGAAAAAAAGGTATGAAAATAGTTGAATAAAAGGCTATATGTATATACACACATACATCTAGAAGAAAAAAGTAGAGAGAAACGAATGAATAAAAGAAGATAAAAGACCTACGAGAAGTAATTTTCATATAATATTTATATCTAGTGCATTATTGCAATTAGTACATACTACAAAATGTTCAACCAAAAAATCATCCAAATCATCAAAATTAAAAAACGACCTATTTACTAATACTTCATCATCAATTATAACATTTCTATTGATTGCACAATAGATGCAGTAGGGTTCAGTATTTGAAATTATGTAGTGGAATGATATTTTTATTTCAAAGTTATCGTCATCTTCATTATCGGAATCTGTATCAATCACTGCATGGTCCAAGTGTATGTTCATATCCTCATCTTCATCATAATCAGACTCAGGAATTTCTTCATCATCATCGCAAAATAAATGTAATATATCAAGATATTCCCGCAAAGAAGCAATACGATTTATCCCTCTTCTTATATCATCTTCCAAAGTATTAGATGTAGCACTTCTTTCCGAATTTATTGAACGAAAGTAGATTTGGCTATTAGATTTTGGGGCCATTGAAATTCCTGAGCTAGAAAAGTAAAATTGTACATGAAAGGGGGTGTATTACGCTGATACTTAAAGATCAGTCAGTTTTCTCAAGTGGCAGTTATTAATTTGTATCTACCTACCTTCTATTAATTTTCAAATTTTCCTTAGGTATTTCAAAAGCTTAAGAAATAAATAACTGATAATTGTATCATTTTTACAACTGTATTTATACTAATTTCCATCATTTATTTTTGGTGCGGTTACCATTTTCCTGTAAATTTATTCTAACGAAAAAAAAGAAAACAAAGCGTTTTGCGGCTTTATTTTATGTATAGAATCTTTGTTCATATATGAGAAATTTAATTACAGTTAAATTGCTTAATTTCTATTTCTCATGAAATTTTTATCAAAAGTTGCGGCTTCTAATTTTTGGCATAACAGGATATAGTGGTTTGAAAACGAATTGACTTGAATTTCTCATGAAATTTTTATTCAAAAGTTGTGGTTGCGGGTCGCTTACTAAAATAGATGATGGGAATTTTACGCTCTAAATTTGTTAACCACAATTGATTAGATTTCATTGCATTTATAAAAATTTGGCAATTTATGATTGATGTCTAATTAGTTTAAATCGAGCAGTTGTACGTTATTCTTATCAGTTTCGTATTCTGGTCATCGAGCCAGTTTCATACGTGTTATCACCATTATGAATTTCAAGGCCAGTTTTACGCTAAATTTATTATTCGAAAAGTCTGGGGTCAGTTTTCTTATCAACCTCGTATTGCGGTCATAGAACTATTCTCATACGAATACATTATGCTGCCGGCGCAATTCTTATCAGCGATAAAACGTCATTATGCCAAAAAATATTTTTTTAGAAATTATCTCTGGTGAGGTAAAATAAAATAATCAACTTTAACAATTATTGCTTACTGTGTTTTAATGAATGTTAAGAAGTTCGAGTTGTGCGTTAGTAAAGATCAGCTACAATTATTGTGTGTGGGTATTAACAAAAAATAAATGTGTAGGTGTGTGTGTGTGTGTGTGTGTGTGTGTGTGTGTGTGTGTTTGTAAGGTCGGAGTATAAATTTTTTTTCAGAAATACCACCCCCAAAAAGCTATGTCGGTTCTAAACCAATTTTTATCGAAATTTTTCTAAGTCCAAATGTCATTTCTGGACTTAGAAAAATTTCGATCAAAAGTGGTCTAGAACCGACATAGCTATACTACTCAGATAGTTCTCAATCTTCGCGATTTCGTCATTGATATATAGCGTTAAATTTGTCACCTCTATATTAATAGTTTTTCTTATTTCTTCAATACTTATTTTAATTTTCTTGTCAACATAGTCTTTGGTAATAGCATTATCATTTTTAAGGGGTTCACCAAGTCGTTTTATAAACTTTGAGTTTAGATCGTAGTCTCGGTTTATCGTTAAATTAAATCCAATACCCCGGACTCCTTGTTCACCAACTGGACCCTGAGCTCCTTGTTTACCATCTGGTCCTTGAATTCCTTGTTCACCGGCTGGCCCCTGAGCTCCTGTTGGTCCACGTTCACCTGCTTTCCCAAGATATCCTCGCTTAGAGAAACGTGCAAACTTGTCAACGCTCATCTGTAGATTGTGTAGTAGTATGGTAATGGAATAGTATTTAAACTATAATATCTGCTTCTCGCAACTCCTGATACAATTTCATCGTTGTGACTGGTGTTCCCAGCTTGCTTTGATGGTATTAGAAGGGGCAGTCTATCCACCAATTCATTTGGATCATCCCAGTAAATGTGATCAATGTTTTCTTTAGGCAGACGCATTAGTCCCATGCCTTTATGCTGTATAAGTTTACTGATTATAGCTTTATACTTAGCCGCTCTAGTACCCTTTATTTGTCAATCTTCAGCATAGTCACGTTTATATGCATTAGTATCTCTCAAAATAGATCCATAATTAGTTAAATCCTCTTTAGTATATAGACTTTTTACAGGATCTTTCATAAATAGCAGCTCACATAACCCCAAAGTTGTTTTATAGCTCTTCCCCTTGATAACAATATGTCCTACATCATCAACATCAAACGTTGAATTACCGATTCTCCACGCGTTGTAATCATAGTAAACTCCATAGGTTGGATCAATTTTAGGGCTATTATCAGTGAATAGCTTTAAATAGTTTGAAACTATGTATCCAGACGTATCGGGGGGAGCGGGGGGAAAGGAGACTTTCCTTGTTCTTGAATGTTTAGGTGCTGCGAATTCTTCTTCAGATGTTAAGGAATAATCTCCATAATTTATAGGTGTGCTACTAGCCTCCATTTTCACATATTTTCGTTTTGGAGGGGTAAAAGGTTCACAATCTCATTGGCTTCTTCTTTTGCTTCTTCTACTTCTTTTGTATCTTTTGTCTCAAACTTGGCTATATTCGGCGGCTCGCATTTGACTCTTCTAACAAACTCTTTTAAGGGTTTAGTGATTGGCTTAAATGTTTCTTCAAGTTGAGCTTCTGCTTGAATCCTTCCCATCCTTAGAGCTTTAAATTTCCTTCGCACTGCATACCTTGTCTTGATGATTTCTTTTAATAGATTTTCATTCATCTTCGATATTAACTGAATAACAGCTTTTAAACAGCTCTGATAACAGCTTAACAGCTTTCCAAACAGCTCTGATAACAGCTCTGATAACAGCTTAACAGCGTTTCAAACAGCTCTGATAACAGCTTAACAGCTTTTAAACAGCTCTGATAACAGCTTTTAAGCAGCTCTGATAACAGCTTAACAACTCTGATAACAGCTTAACAGCTTTTAAAACAGCTCTGATAACAGCTTAACAGCTTTTCAAACCGGTCTGATAACAAGTGAACAGCTTTAATCTACTCAACAGATCCACAGGATTCGGTGTGCTTTCGGCTGAGTTACAACTTCGACTTATGAAGATTTCGCATGTTTCATCCTTTTATAGTACAATGAAGGTATGAAATCCTTTAGGGTAGCGCCCCTTGTTTAATGTGCTATCCTTATTAATCATCAAGAAACCATATTCATCCTTCCAACACGCAGCACAGGTTCTTCGAAATTTATCAAACTTCATGTCTGTATTCACATGATCATTATAGATATGTTTCAAATTCAAGTCATCTTGCTTGAATAAGATGATTAAATTAGCAATGTCACGTATTAAGTGCTTTGGTATATGCGTATATGTTTGACAGAGATAGAAGCTATCTATATCTTCGTGGCGACCCATGCAAAAATAGGATCACACATTATTTTGCTTTTCACATGCTATATCATCGAAAATAAACACTGAATGTGATTTGGCTTCCTCTGGAGGTAGTCGCAGTTGTTTGAAAATGTATAATACCCCAATCCTGATATGGATGTCATCACTCGCTTCAAGTATTTATACTTTGGTTGATGTAAAGATTTGGAATATATGTAAATATTTTCATATCTCAGACCATTGGGATTTTCCAGCAAACTTATCATAACATTAGTCTTTCCACAATTGGATGGTCCAATAATGATGCTCCTTATACTATTAGGCAATAGGGGACCATGCTTCTTTTTCACCTTCATAACAGCTGTATCAGCATTTCTTTTGGTTGAACATTTTGTAGTATGTACTAATTGCAATAATGCACTAGATATAAATATTATATGAAAATTACTTCTCGTAGGTCTTTTATCTTCTTTTATTCATTCGTTTCTCTCTACTTTTTTCTTCTAGATGTATGTGTGTATATACATATAGCCTTTTATTCAACTATTTTCATACCTTTTTTTCTTGGAGGGGTATATAAGGAGTACAGCTTTTCGCTTTCGTTGATCAGTTTACTCACGTTGATTGAATCAGGCATTTTAGTTATTTCTAAAGATGGCTTCTTATACAAAAATGTCAAATGAAATAGTAAATAATTTAAAAGAAGTTATACCTTTACTTCAAGCAAATAATATTTATGAGTTAAAGAAGTGGATAAAATATTGTAAAAGTAATATTGGTTTAATGTATCAAGCTCTAAAACGAGCTAAGACAATAGGTGAAAAGAAAAACTTAGAAACGAATATAGGCCATATGAAAAAGTTTTTATGCGATATTACATCACTAGTTCATGTTGGTGGTGGTGGTGGTGGTGGTAGAGTAAAACTTGATAGAAGAAATGAGTCTATAGTGTGGAAAGATATAAATTCAGCATTCAAAAATCGCATTCAAACAGGTGTTTTTATTAATAAAACGTTTAAAGATCCTAAACTGTTTTTGAAACGAGTTGGAACACTGTTAGTGACGCGATTGAAAAAAATATTGGGAAAGTTTAATACAATTAAAGTGAACACTTCTTTTTGCTGTGAATTTAAAAAATTAACTACTGATGGTACAGAAGTTCGAGAATATAAGTATCTAACAACAGGAAATAATACAATTGATGGTGGAAGTAATTTAAAAGAACTTGTTAAGAACATACAAGGTGTATTGTTAACTAATTTAGATGAGTTTCAAGAGCGTGATAGCGGATGGGCTTTAAGTCAAATTATTAACTTGGCGGTGAACATCAACAAATATGTACCGCTTACAGGCTCATCATATATAGATTTACCTCCACAAATAAAACGGAAAAAAGCTTGTGTTAATGTAAAAAATTCAGATAACGCATGTTTTGCTTGGAGTGTTGTAAGTGCTATACATTCAACTACTTTACATGCAGATCGTCCAAGCTCATATCCATATTACGCTAATATACTTAATTTAGATGGCATCACTTTCCCGATACAAATGAAAGACATCTCCAGGTTTGAAAAAAAAAATAACATTAGTGTTAATATATATATAATGAAAAAAAAGAGAGGTGATTTTACTGTTGTACCAACAAGATTAACCAACCAAAAATTACTGCAACATATCAACTTGTTAATGCTTCAGGATAAATACGTAGATAATACTGATGACTTTGATAGCAATGATAGTGATGATGATGACGATGATGCTGAAGTTAATTATCATTTTTGTTGGATAAAGAATTTATCACGATTAGTATCATCACAGTTACCACGGCAAGGACATAAAAAGTGGATATGCGACCGATGCCTTCATTATTTCCATACTGAAGTTAAGCTAAAGCACCACACCATGGACTGCGAGCAAATTAACTCATGTAAAATAATCTTACCGACAGAAGATGCGAAGTGGCTGTCATTTAAGAATTTTAATTATAAACAACGATGTCCATATATAGTATATGCTGATACCGAGAGTTTGTTACATCCTATTAATGTTGCAGCTGGAAGTAGTACTAGGCGTTATCAAAAGCATGAGATACATAGCATTGGACTTTATTTTATGTGTTCTTATGATCCAACTCTCAATTTCTATCATTCATATCGAGGATCAGATTGTGGAAAATGGTTTGCCTGTGAACTCAGAAATTTAGCTGAGGATATTGAGGCAACATTTCTTTGCGAAATTTCTATAGAAGAAATCACAGAGGAACTTGCCAGTAAATTAAGAAGTCAGACCGTTTGTCATATATGTGAATCCGAATTTTTAAATTCAGATGTACGTGTAATAGATCACAGCCATATGACCGGGAAGGTGCGGGGGATGGCTCATCAAAATTGCAACATAAATTTTCAAGATAGTCGTGTAATTCCAGTGGTCTTTCACAATTTGAGTGGATACGATGCTCATTTTATTATTAAAGATATTGCTATAGCTTTTGATGGTAAAGTTAATTTACTACCACTAAATAAAGAAAAATACATTGCTTTCACAAAAAAAGTAGAAGGTTTTCAAGCTACATATAAATTTATAGACTCCTTTCGATTTTTACCAACATCTCTTGAAAAATTAGCTTCTTACTGTGATGACTTCAGATTAATAAAGAGAGAATTTCCTATTAATCATCACCTTCTTTCAAGAAAGGGGGTATTTCCTTACGATTACGTAGACAGCTGGGTAAAATTAAATGAGGTTCATCTTCCATCAAAAGAAAATTTCTACAATAAACTTAACGATAGCCATATCAGTGATGATGATTATGCACATGCGCAAAATATATGGCGAGTATTCAATATTCAAACAGTGGGTGAATACTCTGATCTATATTTAAAAACTGATATTCTTTTATTAGCTGAAATATTTGAAAATTTTCGTAATAGTTGTCTTCAAAGCCATCGACTAGATCCAGCTCATTACTTTACAACTCCAGGTCTAAGTTGGGACGCTATGCTGATGCACACCAAAGTGAAATTAGAGCTCATTACAGATATTGACATGCTATTATTTATTGAAAGAAGTATTAGAGGGGGTGTAACCCAATGTAGTGGGCGATATAGCAAAGCAAATAATAGATATATGGCAGATTATAAGCCGCAGGATAAAATAAAATATTTGATGTACTTTGATGTGAATAATTTATATGGATGGGCAATGTCACAGTTTTTACCTACAGGAAATTTTAAGTGGATTGAAAGTGCTGATATTGAAAATACTTCCGACGATTCAGATGTTGGATACTTGTTGGAGGTTGACTTAGAGTATCCACATGAAATACATGATCATCATAAAGACTTACCATTTGCTCCAACGCAAATGAAACCTCCTGAATCGATGAATTCAAAACTATTGCTAACCGAATATAATAAAGATCGATACGTTATTCATTACCGCAGTCTCAAGCAATGCTTAAAAAATGGTTTGATATTAAAAAAAATACATCGAATTTTGCAGTTCAATCAGTCACCATGGTTAAAAGAGTACATTGATTTAAACACAGCTTTTAGAACAATAGCAACGAATGAGTTTGAAAAAAATTTTTTTAAGCTTATGAATAATGCTGTATTTGGCAAGACGATGGAAAATGTTCGGAACCGTGTGAATATCAAACTTCTCACTAAGTGGCATGGTCGATATGGAGTTAAAGCAATGATAGCTAAACCTAATTTTCACAGTAGAACTATATTCGATGAGAATTTAATTGCAGTTGAATTAAATAAAACCCAAGTGCTTATGAATAAACCTATTTATATAGGCCAAGCTGTACTGGATATATCCAAAACATGTTTATATGAATTTCATTATGGATATATGAAGCGTGCTTATGGAAATTTATCTAGATGTATCTATACAGATACAGATTCATTAATCTATGAACTGGATGATATAGATCCATATGAAATAATGAAAAGAGATATACATATGTTTGATACAAGTGATTATTCTGTAAACAACATTTATGATCTACCACGTCGCAATAAGAAAGTTCCAGGCTTGATGAAGGATGAATTGAATGGACGTGTCATGACTGAGTTTATTGGTTTGAGAGCCAAGATGTATAGTTTACGAGTTGATGGTAAAGATTATTTAAATAAAGCTAAAGGAGTTAAAAGTTATGTTTCTAAAAAATCAATTTGCTTTATAGATTATAAAAAATGTTTAGATCAATTTACTGAAATATATAGACAACAAAATTGTATACGATCTGTCAATCATAATGTTTTTAGTATAACTCAAAATAAAATTGCCTTAAGCCCTTTTGATGATAAACGTTTTATTATAAATGGCTCCACATATACTTTACCTTGGGGTCATTACAGTTTATTGAACAATTGAAATTTTAGCAAAATAAAAGGCTTCATATTATAAGAATTTTTGTTTTTATTGTTCCCATAAGATTAATTACTAGTCTTATAAATCATTTATTTATTTATACAGCAAATTTATAATATTTCATTTTTATTGACCCATGAATTGTGTTTTGCAGAGAACCCTAACCATTTTACAAAAAATTTATTCCGTTTTTTCTTCAATACTTTTTCAACAAGGTAATTATGTGGATATTTAGTCTTTAGTAGTTCTTTTTCATAAAATCCTCCTTTGATTGGGTGTCTCTCATAATCCTCTAGCAGATATGTAACCGGATTCGTATTTTGTATGTTTTTAATTTTAAAGATCTCAGTCGTCCAGTTCGGTGTGTACCCCTTTTCAAATATATGTTTATGCTTGCTGATGCGAACATAGTCATCAACCTTATATTTTGCTGCCCCCGCTATTTTTATGTGATTGTATACTGTTTGTAGTAGAATATTTTTATTAATGTGATTAACATCGGAGGGGCGCATTTTAATGGTCCTATGCTTTTTATTATTGTATTCATGAACAAGATTATGTACAAAATCAATCCAACGATAGGAACCATTCTTACTGAATTCTTTCCACATCATACCTTTTAATGTTCTATTAAATCTTTCAACTATTGAGGCTTTCATTATACTAAAAGTCGAATAGTGTTTGATTCCATATTTTACCATTAGTGTCTGGAATATTTTATTATAAAACTCTTTACCATCATCTGTCTGCAAATGTTTAGGAATCCGACCGCTTTTTAGAACTTTTTCCATTGTAGCCGTTACCTCTTTTCCAGTTTTATTTTTAATGGGCTTTACCCAAGCATATTTTGAAAATGTATCAATAACTGTTAGCAAATAGTAGTATCCATTATTTTCGCGAACATAAGCACCCATTTCAACCAAATCTGCTTGCCAGAGATCATCCAAATCTTTCATAATGACACGACGCCGGGGAAAATTTCGACGAGCTGCTTTATGCAGCTCACTCACAAGGGCCTCTTTACTCATTGTTAGCTTTGACTATAAGAGATTCTACATTTATTAACCCTCGTAAGTTCTTTTCAATGTCTTCGCACTTTGTATCAATATAAACTTTTAACTTTTCAAATGACTTATTTATGTGTGATTGTGTCAATGTTTCCAGTTTTTCTCTAGTTATTTTAATAATATTATGTACATTCGCAAGCTTTTCCTCTAATTCACTCTTAGCTGTTTTTGTTTCTAAACTACTATGGGATTTGCATAAATCTAAATATTTATCTATTGTCTCATCTATATATAGCATGTTTACAGCATCACTATCTTCTTCTGGATTTTTGAGATTCTTAATATTCTTGAATTGCATATCATAGTTGTTATCTGAAGTTAACAGAAAACCCACTCCTGCAGGTCCGCTTAGGCCTCTTTCGCCTGGTGGTCCAGAGGGACCCCGTTCTCCTCGAGGTCCGGGGGGGGCCACGTCCAATATTACCATCTCTTAGCGATCGTCCGAACTTGTCAACACTCATTTCATGAATAAATATATAAAAGCGGAAGAAGGCTTTTTATAAAATTAAATCAGACTCTCTTAACTCCTCAATAATGGAAACAATTTCATTGTTATGACTATTATTTCCAGCTACTTGAGAGCCAATTAAAAGTCGTAATCTGTCCACCAATTCATTTGGATCGTCCCAGTAAACATAGTCAATAGTGTCTCTTGGAAGCTTCATGAGCCCCTTACCTTCATGACTGCTAAATTTCTTAATAATTCTCATATATTTAGGACCTTTACTACCTCTTATTTGCCCATCTGCACTATAATCACGTCTATGGGCATTAGAATTTTCCAAGATTTCTCGATAATTAGCCAAGTCTTTTTCATCATATAAACTCTTTGATGGTTCTTTCATAAAAAGAAGTTCGCATAAACCCATTGTTATGTAATATTGCTTCCCATTAATAATAAAATGTTGTGAATCAATATCAATGCTAGATTTCCCAATTTTCCACCCTCCATTATCCATATAAACACCATAAGTGTTGTCAATTTTAGGACTTTTGGTTTGGTAAAATTCTAAATATTTATTAACTAACCCAGTTGATAAGTTGAGGGTGGAATCCGATTTATTAGCTAAGGTTCTTGAATGAGTAGGTGTTCCATACTCGTCTAGTGATGACATTAAAGAAGAGTCTCTATACTTTAGCGGTGTGCTTGTTGGTTCCATTTTCATATACATTTGTTTTGGGTTTAACTCGAAGCCATCATAATCATCATCATCTTCATCATTTATTTCATTTTCCTTTTTTGGTTCTGGTTTGATATCAGCATGAAGCCTCTGTTTTGCTTTTGTATCACTTACAAGCTCTTTAAGTGGTCTTGTTATGGGCTTAAATGTTTCTTCAAGTTGAGATTCAACATCGATTCGCCCCGTTTTTATAGTTCGATACTTTTTCTTGATAGCATTCCTAGTTTTAATAATATCCTTGATTAACTCCTTCTTATTCGTAATGATTTCCATCTTTTTACCCATTTGTAAAGATAATTATTTTTAAAACGATCTGTTAACGGCTTTATTAACTGGTCTGTTAACAGCTTTAACTGCTGTCGTAACCGCTTTAACTGATCTGTTAACAGCTTTAACTGATCTGTTGACTGCTTTAACGGGTCTGTTATATTTATACAGAAATATATGTATCGAATCCCTGACGATAACGTCCCTTGCTTAAGGGGCTGTCTTTATCTACTACCAGAAACCCATATTTATCCCCCCAACACTTAGCACACATATCTCGGAAAGTATCAAAATTCATATCCGTATTAACATGATCATCATAAGCGTGCCTAAGATTTGTATCATCTTGCTTAAATAAAATGAGAAAGTTGGCATTATCTCGTACCAAGTGTTTTGGTATATGAGTATAAGTCTGGCAAAGATAGAAACTATCAATGTTATTATGTCGACCCATACAAAAATAAGAGCGTATGTTGTCTTGTTTCCCACATGCTACATCATCAAAAATAAAAACTGAATTTTGTTTTGCCTCATCAAATGGTATAACATCATCATTATTAGAAAATGTATAATAGCCTAATCCTTGTATGGGTGACAAAAGTTTTCTTAAGTATAAATACTTTGATTGGTAGAGTGATTTTGAATATACATAAACGTTTTCATAACTCAAACCATTAGGATGTTCCAGCAAACTAATCATAACATTTGTTTTTCCACAATTGGAGGGACCAACTATTAGAGCACGTATACTATTGGGTAATAATGAACTATGTCTTCCAGTTTCTTTAACATTGCTCTGAAAATCATTATTTCTTATTGGCAGCGATAGATTTTGCTTAATGAACTTCATTTTGAATACTAACTACAACCTATAAATGCTTACTGAATTTAAATACTTTTTTAGTTTGTATCTGAGTGTTGAAGGCTAAAGACATTTTACTTATGCTTGAGCATAATAAGAAAGGAGCGGGGGTAATTAACACACTCATTAATAGGTTGCCGTTTGAATTACACTTACCAGGCTACCAATATTGCGGACCTGGTACGAAACTAGCAAAAAGATTAGCTCGGGGTGATCCTGGTATTAATCCTTTAGATAGCGCATGTAAAGAACACGATATTGCCTACTCTAAATTTAAAAGTACACCAGATCGCAACATAGCAGATCGGATTTTGGCTGAAAAGGCTTGGAGTCGAGTTAAATCTACTGACGCAAACCTAGGTGAGCGTGCAAACGCATTGCTAGTTACCAATATCATGAATGCTAAGGCTAAATTCGGGGTGGGTATGGCGAAAATGAGCACACGAAAGAAAAATAAAAAAGTTAAGAAAAACATTACCCTGAGAGCGGTTATCTCAAAGGTGCGAAAATCTATTCAAAGGCAAAAACCTGATTCTTTGCAAAGAGCCATTGCGTTGGCACGAAAGGAAGTAGGAGATACAATTAAATATAGGAAGAAATATGTGAAAGTTCCACGAGTCATACCTATACCAAAAACTGGCGGTATTTTACCATTCCTCGTTCCTTTATTTGCAGGTCTTTCTGCTTTAGGATCGCTAGGAGGAGGTGCATCAGCTATTGTAAACGCTGTTAATTCTGTTAAAGATGCAAAAGAGCAGCTCAAAGAGAGTAAGAGGCATAATGAAGAAATGGAATCCAAGCTAGTAGGAAAAGGCCTTTACTTAAAACCTCATAAAAAAGGATTGGGGTTGTACTTAAACCCAGAACCAAAAAACTATTGAAAACGCTGCCTAAAAGACCGCTAACTGAGGTAGACTTACTTAAATATGCAAAGGATCTACCACATTTTCGAGGAGTTTTCATGCGTGATAAGCTTCCAAAGAAACTTAACAAGAAGGAATGCGGTATTATCAACTTGGATATATCATCCGGTCCAGGAACTCATTGGGTAGCGTACTATAAAAATGATGAAGATATTCAGTACTTTGATAGCTTTGGAAATCTACAACCACCATTAGAAATTATAAAATATTTAACTAGTAATGTAAGGTATAATTATTCCCCATATCAAACATATAACTCTGTAATATGTGGTCATTTATGTTTGAAATTTTTGTATGATTGTTACGAAAAATAAAAGAATATGTATGTATTTTTATTTATTTATTTAAAATATTTCCTTTATACAATAGGAACAACAAGGCCCCTTAATTCTATTATATAACTTCAATAGTTTGGATATTCGCAAAAATTCTCTTTTAACATGCCGGCAATTACAAGTATCTGGACCCGATGTTGAAGTATTGTAAGCCCAACTGCAGGATTCATAATGCTCCCCATATTTTGAAGTCAAAATGTTCATTTCTTTATATTCATGCAAAAAGCGGTAGGATTTTTCTATTTCCTCCTTATGTTCTTCTAGTAACAACTTGTCATACTCTTGCAAGAATCTGCTAATATCGAAATGTTTAAGAAATATTTGCACTTCATCATTTAATCTTTCCATATTTTTTTATTTCTTCCTTGTACTACTGAATTCCCCAGTGGTTCAAACTGAAATGATTCTCATACCCTAACAAATCTATATAAATGAGGAGGAAATCAGATAATTGCATCATTTTAAATTACACCACAATGTCATTAACACTTACATTAAGCGGAAATTCATCTATATTAACAACCGAGTATTTCCCACCCATAGATTTGTCGGGGGATTATGTATGTGGGTTAATTGATTTCCAAACTTACAATTCAATACCAAATATTGAGAATAACAAAAATAATCTACTTCACATTGGGGGTGCGGTTATAGAAATACCTACAGGATCATATGAGATAGATGACATAGCTGAATATCTGGAGAATCAATTAAGTAAATTAAGTGAAGAGGGTTACCATATAAAATTGCGTGCGAACAATAACACTTTGAAAAGTGAAATCAAATCTAGTGGGCCCATTTACTTTAACAAAGAGGGTACAGTTGGATCACTTTTAGGGTTTAGTAAGCGACAACTGGAACCTAATAAATTGCATGTATCAGATTTACCAGTTAATATAATTAAAGTTAATACAATAAGAGTGGAATGTAATATAATAAGTGGATCATTCATGAACGATACCCGAGTACATACAATACACGAATTCTCCCCAAAGGTGGGGCCTGGTTATAAGATAGTTGAGGTACCAAAGAACGTCATTTATTTACCGCTAACCACTCGAAGAATTACTTCCATTAGCTTAAAGCTCATTGATCAGGACGGTGATTTAATAAATTTTAGGGGAGAGACAATAACAGCTCGGTTACATCTAAAACCGCAACATGATAATATATAATAAGGATAAATTACGTACATTAGCTACCCTCAACAACAGTTCTCCTGCAACTCTCACCGAAATTAGACCACAAAGAGAAAAAAAGGTCAAACTTACCACACAAAATAAGAATTACTTGAGATCTTTAGGATTTATCATAAAAGACGAGCAATGAGTGAAGTTTTGAGTATCAAGGATGCTGTAAGCTATGATAATAGTGTCGCAAAAATTGAATATCATAGTTACTCACCCTTTACGAACTCTTTCAAAAACAATGATGAAATACGTATAGCTATTCGACATCAAGACATCTATGTACTTCCAAGTGAAAGTTTTATTTACATTGAAGGGAAATTGGAATGTACTCCTAGGGCGGCTGACAAAACTCCCGATGTAAAGTTAACTAATAATGCGATGGCATTTTTATTTGAGGAGATCCGATATGAAATAAATGGAGTACAAATTGATCGAAATAAAAATGTTGGTCTTACTTCAACGATGAAGAATAAGCTTTCATTAAACGAAAGTGAAAGTAAAATGCTTCTAAATTCAGGATGGTCTCTCACCAATATAACTCTTAACACAGAAAGAAACTTTAATTTTTGCATACCACTAAAATATCTTCTTGGATTTGCTGAGGATTATAAGAAAATAGTTATTAATGCCAAACATGAACTAGTTTTGGTTCGTTCCAGAACGGACCTAAATGCAATTTATGCCAAAGATTGTGATGGCTCAGTAAATATACTTAAATTACAATGGCATCTGCCACATGTTACTGTAGCTGATATGGAAAAGTTGTCTCTATTGAAAATTACCGAAAGTAATCGGTCGATTGAAATGGTATTTCGAAGTTGGGATTTGTATGAATATCCATCACCACCGCAGTCCACGCGACATACATGGGCTGTTAAAACAGTTAATCAACTAGAAAAACCAAGATATGTGATTTTTGCTTTACAAACTGACCGTAAAGATTCGAGTGAAAAAGATGCGTCCAAATTTGATCACTGCAACCTAACAGACCTAAAAGTTTATCTAAATTCTGAAAAATATCCATACAATGATTTGAATATAAAATATAACATAGATCAATACGCTATATTATATGAGATGTATTGTAAATTCCAACAGTCATATTACAACCGCCGATCTGAACCATTACTCACTAAAGAGCAGTTCAAAAATTTGGCTCCTTTAGTTGTTATTGATTGCTCACGCCAAAATGAATATCTCAAAACTGGTCCTGTAGATGTCAGCATAGAGTTTCAAACATCTGTAAATATACCGAAAAATACTGCTGCATACTGTCTACTTATACATGATAGAATAGTTCAGTACAATCCTCTAACTAGTGAAGTTCATAAACTGTAAAAATGAATTGCATCATTGATATTCAAGGGTTCAAAGGACCTAGAAATACGTTCATCTTAAAGGAAATTGCCATTATAACTCAGAATAATCAACTACAGCACTTTATTTTGAAACCAATATACAACTTTGAAAATCTACCTCCGGAACTACAAAATCAAGCAAGATGGCTAAATCAATATCACCATGGATTTGTTTGGAATGGAGGATTTACTTCACAAGATAGTGTCACTACCCTTTTTAAAGATATTCTCCAAGACAAAATCATATATGTGAAAGGAAATGAAAAAATCAAGTGGATTACCGATATATTAAAGTTGGAAAATAATGTACCAATTTACAATTTAGATGAAAAGGGGTGTCCTATATCAGAAGAATTACGAAAAACTTATGTTGATGTACCACGATGCGTAATACATAGTGGTGTATGTGCATTACAAAATGTTTGTCTGTATAAGAAATTTATGGATAATTTTTAATAAAATACATTTTTTAAAAAAAATCAATTGTTTTATTCACACAATTTTATAATATATAAACTATTCACTTTAGCTGGAACTCTACAGTTTATGAAATGACCATGTTGTAAGTCTGCTTCATTTTCCTCAAATCAACAGATGTGATGTCAGATTTATATGTAGAGTCATTCTCTCTGAAGTATTCAATTTCACCATTACTCAAAATCCGTTCTCCTTCAAGTTCATGATATTCATAACAGGATATTTTTAGAGTTCTATGCTCATAGTTGCTATCATATGTACATCGAACTCTCATTGATTTGTCCTCCTCAAAGTTTAATTTAAAATGCCTGTAAAACACACGATCACTCTCTATAATTCCACCTATATCTTTTTCTTTGCTTATTAAGTTTTGCCTAAATCCCTCAATTGCCTCCTCAACACTCACTACACTATTTTCTGGTATTAATTCCACATCAGTTTCCTTAGGTGATTCAGTTCCATTTTCTGAAGAGATAACAGAAGAATCATCATTTAAGGGTATATTAGTTGTTGTTGTTGTTGTTGTAGGTAATGCATCATAAGTAGCATTACTTAGTGTAAGTAACCGAAATGATAAAGAAATTTGAACGGAATCATTATTTGGCAACTGTATATTAAAATCGATATTATCACTTGATTTATGCCCTAAGTTTAAATTGATTGGGAGTGCTAAGCAATTTGCATATAAAGAGCATACTAATGCAAATGCAATAAAAATTTTGAATGACATAATATCTCTTTATTTGTTTAGCTGTTGATTGCTCAAAACGTTGACAAAGACTATGCATTATTACGGTAATTTAATTGATTATATATAATTCCACCCTTATCACTCAATTTTCATATCAGAATTTGTTTGGGTATTACTGCTTTCACACTCTTTTACATCTTTTATTTTTTCTGATTTGTATGCTTCTTGTTGCTTTATTGGTTTTCGATACCACTCCTCCTCACCTGCAAACGGGCAGTTATGTAGGAAGAAATTAGTACTTGGACGTCTGATCGTCCCATCTTGTAGCCAGCCTATTACAGTTATTTCTCCTCCCTTGACTTCAATCTTAACATGTTCAAATGGATTGATGCGCATCTCCCCAAAATTTGAGGGAATTGGTTGACCTCTACTCAAAGTTAATACCTTGCATCTTTTACCATTTTCAGCAGTCATATATACTTTCATTAAGTCACATCTTACAACCGAATGCACAATCTTCATATACATCCAACCATTCAGACAGGTACAAAAATGCGTTTCATCCCATATAGAATCAACCCAAAACATTTTTTTTTTTTTTTTTTTTTATGCCCTCCCGTTGAAACTATGTTAACCTTTCTATTGTCAGATTACCAATGATCAGGTGTTAAAAATGAAAATGTATTTATTCATTTTCTTTCACCCTTTTCAGGACTCAAGAACGTACTAATAATGATCCCATATACATTGATACCAATAACTCTAAAATTGCACCACCTTACTTTTTCCACCCTTTGACTGTATAAAATTAAATGAAACTAAATAAATGTTATTCAAATATATAAATATTTATTTGTTTATTTTAAATAGTTGTACATATTTGGTATTTTATGAGGATAATTAATTTCATTTTCTTCTACATCATCATCATCATTGTCATCATCATCATCACCATCATCATTGTCACTAATAATGAATTTTAAATTATAAGTTTTATTGGGATGAAATTCATTAATAATTTTATAGGTTTGCTTGTTATTGATGTCATTGATAACATCTTCCGAGAGGTTATTGAATCGGGCTGGTAAATATAGGTAGTTATCATCCAATTCCAGCAATAGCTTTTCACCAAAACTAGTACTTTTCCTAGTAACGTTGAGAATTTTATATGTTTTGTTTACATCCATTTTTGTAACAGAGAGTGTCGGCTTGAAGTTAAATCCATTTAAAATAGCTAGATATTTAGTATCAGGTTTTGACGTTCGAGTTACGGAATTATCATCTCTCATCCCCCGGGTTCTTTTAATATGCAACTTTTTTGAATTATCACAATCCATTTTATCCTGAGTGATGTATCAGATAGTACTTTATTATACAAAATTCAAAGCCTTACTAACGTCCAAACAATTATTATCGAAAGGTTTTATAGAGCAAATATAAAAAGAAAAAAATGGTGGGGGCTTTTCCCACACCCAAAAATTTGCCTCATATATGAAACCACAACATCCTGAACATGTGTTATGTATTAAAAATTAAAAATAAGATCGTCCCAGTAAACATAGTCAATAGTGTCTCTTGGAAGCTTCATGAGCCCCTTACCTTCATGACTGCTAAATTTCTTTTATAGCTATGTCGGTTCTAAACCAATTTTTATCGAAATTTTTCTAAGTCCAAATGTCGTATAAAATTTTTTTTCAGAAATACCACCCCCAAAAAGCTATGTCGGTTCTAAACCAATTTTTATCGAAATTTTTCTAAGTCCAAATGTCATTTCTGGACTTAGAAAAATTTCGATCAAAAGTGGTCTAGAACCGACATAGCTATACTACTTATCTGTTTACTTCATTAATAAATAAGAAAGACTTGACACCAAAAGATGGTGTATATGAGTAACAACTCTTGAGAAATCTGTTTCATTTATAATTACAATGAGTAAGACACAAGTGGTAAATGAGCTGCATAAACCACCGAGAAAAATTTTAAACGGCGTCGTGTGATCATCAAAGGACTAGATAACTTGTGGCAGACAGACTTGGTTGAAATGGACCCCTACAAGTATGTGAACAAGGGTTACCGCTATCTACTGACAGTAATTGATACCTTCTCCAAATACGCATGGGCAGTTCCAATTAAAAGAAAAACTGGTGTGGAAGTAAGAGATGCCATGCAATCTATATTAATCGAGGGACGAATACCTAAAAACCTGCAGACTGATGATGGAAAGGAATTCTACAACAGCCTCTTTAAAAATCTAATGATGAAGCATGCAATTAATCATTACTCTACGTACAGTTTCCTCAAAGTATCAATTGTGGAACGATTTAACCGAACTCTGAAGGACATGATGTGGAAGGAATTCAGCTTTAATGGAACTTATCAGTGGATTGGTATGGTAAAGAAACTGCTCACTGATTACTACGAAAATGAGACCACGTGATATCAACGCCTCCAATGCGAAACAATTGCTTTCAACTGTATACAATCATATAAAAATTGTTGTTCCTACAAAGTATAAAGTTGGAGATTTTGTACGCATCAGCAAATACAAGCATATATTTGAGAAAGGCTATACCGCAAACTGGACAGTTGAGATTTTTAAAATTATTAAAGTTCAAAACACAACCCCATCACATATCGGCTGGAAGATTATCAAGGAAATCCAATCACAGGAGGCTTTTATGAATTGGAGCTGCTGAAAGTTAAACACCCAAACCTATATCTCGTAGAGAAAATCTTAAAGAAGAGTAGAGATAAAGCTTACGTTAAATGGCTCGGATTTTCATCAAAACACAATTCTTGGATTAATAACAAAGATGTTTTATAATTTCTTGAAAAACAGCTATAATACAATTTATAATAAATTTATATTTATAATACTTTATACATGTAGCTATAATGCAAATTACTTTAATAAATGAAACTAAAACTATAATACATAATTTATTTACACTAGATTTAGATTCTTTCTGGGGTTGCCACTTGTTGATCTGATGAAATGGAGTAATGCCCCAAGGTTAAGTATCCGTCGTTCCGCTTATTATCATAAGGACTCAATGCGATCTTTTAATATTTCTTATCCACATAAATACACAGCTGCACACATCCACCCACGCCTTAGCTGACGTTTCCTCAGCCACCAAGTAGCCCACCCCAACCACTGACTTATAACAATGGACTGAGCGTATTGTCATTTTCCTATAGGAAAGCATGGCACAAGTTTTATAGTTCTCTCTTTCGCCCTATGGCAGAGTTGGAGCTACCAACACAAAATATTGCATTCTGGAACGTTTGCTTATGCCATTTGATGTCTTTATGTTGGCTACAGATGCAATCACTGCAGAAGAAATAAGGTAAATATAGTGTTTACCATGCTCCGTCTCTCTTGCCCATAAGCAGGATTCAGTTACGAATAACTTTTGAAAATTAAAGTCGGAATGAGTTTAATTCCTTATAAGCGATTAAAATATCACTTGGGCACAAGAAAAAATATTTTTTTAATTAAATTCGATTAACGGGTGTAAAATTTCATCTGATTGGCTGAGTTTTACATGTTTTTTATGTAATCGTTTTAAAGGGTGCTCTAACGGTGATATACAGAAACACAATATTTTTTGTGCCACATGAAATAGCAAATCGCTCAGTCCATTGTTATAAGTCAGTGACCCCAACATACCACAGGCACCCATACTAAAGTAAACAACTGAAACCAAACTCAAGCTGACAAGTATACAGCTCCGATATAAATTCGCTTAGGGTATTTCATATCATTACTTAATACTGCTGCAAAATCACTAAAAAGAAGAAAATAGTTAAAAGTGCATGTACATGTACCATGTATCGCTCGAATTGATGATATAGTGTGACATTCCGTAAAGTGAAAGAATTTACTCCTGATGTTAAAACTCACAGTGAATATTTTTTTTTTATATATGTATAGCCTTTCTTGGAACTGAAGAAGTATCCGATACACTATATGTAGTTTTATCTCTGAGTCCCTCAAGTTTTATTTGGTACCGTGCATCACAAAATTCGACAAGGAATTGAATCTTTATAGATTTCTTTCTTTAGGTCACATGAGCTTCATTTAAAGCGGTTAAAACGGGCAAACTTAGCCGAGATAGCACTGCCTCTGAATTAATTTTTGGACGCAATCCCAACAAAACTCTATGTACTTCTGAAACCAACGGCATCAACAAAATCAGAATTTGACATCAATTTAAACAAATTAATTATACCAATATCATAGAAGTTGAAGTCTTTCTTCTGAAGATCTCGTTGCAGAAAATTCAGTTCACAATTCAAGGATAAAATTTTCTTGGAACTTTCCTGCTCACAATTTACAATACGGACCGATGTGGAATGTTCAATATCCAGACGTAATTACGGAATTATTTGCACAACTTTTGTTGAGACTTTTCAATTATATATTTTGGGCTACAGTCTCGGCTAAGACCGCGAGATGCAGTTCTGTCGGAGTCTCGACGTTTTTCTTTCTTTTTGCGGGTTTTTTTTTCATAGTAATGAGGAGAATTTAAATTTTTTCCAGTTAAAATTTCAATACTGGTAAAGAATAAAAACTTTTGACTTACGGGCTGCGTTGGATTTTCTCCGATGTTTGCTGTAGATTGGGAACGCACTTCTCTCGGTCGGGGTGCGTTCAATTTTTATGCTGCCAAGCAGCAGCCTAGTGCCGCGAATGATCTCCAATTAAAGCAATGTGACCAGACCTGTCACGATAACTCTACTGAACTCGACTTATCTATCATCCCACCACCTGCCGAGTTTGTCAACGAGCAGCCGCATTTAAATTGCTCCCCACTGACTTTATGGGGCCAAAGGTAGTGGGAGATATAGCCCCAAATTCAATAAAAATTCTAATAGGAGCCGCCGAAACTACGAGTAGCGTTTCGATTAGCGGAGCTGTTAACGGTGTGCTCTGCAAACTAATAATTGATACAGGGGCAAGTCAGACAATTATTCATCCCCGGATATTAAATAAAATTTACCCGCAAACCCAACTGACTCCCTCAAATGCAGTCATTCAAAGTGTGAGTGGAGAAATTTTCGCCGTAGACGGCATAGCAGAAATTACACTTCAAATAGGAAAATTTTCTACACAGCATGCAGCCTTCGTTGCTGCCATTTCCGATGACTGTATCCTTGGAATAGACTTTCTCGTCCGATATGCCTGCAAATTAGACTTGGGTCTTGGAATTCTTCGCCTGGGTGCTGAGACAATCTGCCTAAAACAAATAAGTAACAAAAATTTAGAAGCAAAGACAGTTCAGGAAATCACTATACCACCGGAAGAAGAATATTTGGTGAAGCTATCCCGCGATATGTCCTCTAAATCAGATGTTCTAATTACGCCCAGCGATACTATTCCGGGGAATATCCAGTTGGTCCCAACACTGTCATCAAGTAAAAGCAGCCACGTGCATTGGTAATGTGAAGATGAAGCCTAAAATGGTAAAGAGACATCAGTCCGTATCTATCAATACGTCCCCTGAACTTAACGAACTCTTTCAACGTAGCATCGAGTCGCAATCATTAAGTCACGCACAGCAGAATCTTCTTTGGCAACTTCTAAATAACTTTCGGGACATTTTTTCACATTCGAAGGACGACATTGGCAGCACTTCAATACTGCGGCATAAAATTGATGTGGGTAATGCTAAGCCTATTAAGCAGCCACCACGCAGAATTCCCTTGGCAAGAAGAGCAGAAGCAGACAATTTGGGACGGAATGATCCAGCAGGGTATTGTACACCCTTCAAAGAGTGCATGGAGTAGTCCAGTGGTGTTAGTAAGGAAGAAGGACGGCTCTCTTTTTTTGCGTAGACTATCGAAGACTTAACGAAGTCACTAGCAAGGACTCATATCCCCTTCCCCGCATCGATCTGACCCTAGATGCGCTGGGAGACTCACAATGGTTTACAACCCTAGATCTCCAGTCGGGCTACTGGCAAGTGGAAATGGATGAATGGGACCGTGATAAGACCGCCTTCAGCACTGGAAGTGGACTCTATGAATTTAGCGTCATGCCATTTGGGTTGACCAATGCACCCGCAACGTTTCAACGTCTAATGGAATTAGTGCTGGAAAGAATCCCCTACACTGTCTATCTGGTGTATTTGGACGATATTATTATCCATGGAAAAACTGTCGAAGACATGCTAGAACATCTGAAAGCAGTCTTCGAAAGACTTCGATTGGCAGGTCCCCTGCAAAATGCGAATTATGCAAGAGGCAAGTGAAATTTGTAGGTCACGTTGTATCAAGTGAAGGGCTATCAACGGATAAAATTGTACATGTACAAAGCTGGCCACAGCCAAATAAGTCCAATCATTCCTAGGCCTCTGCGCCTATTACCGGCGTTTTATTAGAGATTTTTCAAAACTAGCGAAACCACTTACTTCTCTGACAGAAAAGAAAGCCAAATATGTATCGAACAGATCATGCCTTGTTGCGGTGGCTCATGAATTTTCGTGAGCCAGAAGGACAGATTGCGCGTTGGTTGGAACGCCTGCAGAGTTTTGATTTCGAAATCCAACATCGTCCTGGTAATAAGCATGGTAATGCCGATGCACTTTCCCGTCGCCCTTGCTGTAAGTCTGACTGTCGCTATTGTGATCTACTAGATGAAAAACACCAAATTATCGTTCGGGTAGCTGTTATACATAAGTCGATCTCCAATCAACAAGAGCAAGATGAAAAACTTAGCGTCGTTAAAGAATGGCTCCGGAAAAGCGAACGACCGCCACGGGAGGAAATCACTCATCTCCACCCAGTAATCAAGGCTTATTGGTCAATGTGGCCTTTACTCGTGATCAAAAATGACTTAATGTGCCGATGTTTTACGAATGCATATGGAATCCAACACCAAATTATTCTACCAGAATCCAGAAAAGAAGAGATCCTTCACCATCTCCATAGTAGCGCAACAGGTGGACACTTGGGTGTAGATAAAACGCTGGCTAAAATCAAGGCCAGATACTACTGGGTGAACTGTACGACAGATACAAAGAAGTTGTGCCAGCAATGCAAAATTTGTCAGGAACGAAAAGGCCCTATACCTAGAAAGAGAGCAAGACTACAAGTATATAATGTAGGCGTGCCATTTGAAAGATTAGGAATAGACATATTGGGACCACTACCGACTACAACCAAAGGCAAGCGGTATATCTTAGTGGTAATCGACTATTTCACCAAGTGGCCAGAAGCCATAGCCCTGCACGATCAAACCGCCGAAACTGTTATAGAAGCACTCACTAAACACGTCTTCTCTCGATTCGGTCTGCCACTACAAATCCATTCCGATCAGGGTAGAAATTTCGAATCTGCCATCTTTCGAGAAGTCCTACGCAGGTTTGGTATAGAAAAGACCCGTACGACGCCCCTGCATCCACAGTCAGATGGAATGGTGGACCGTTTCAATCGAACAATTCTTGATTACCTCTCAAAACATGTAGCTGAAAACCAAAGAGATTGGGACGACCACCTACCTTTTCTCCTACTAGCCTATTGGTCAGCCGTGCATGAAAGCACACGACATTCACCAGCCTTACTTAACTTAGGGAGAGAATTGAGATTGCCAATCGAGCTGTGCACCGACCCGCCCCCAACAGAACAGCACCTAACGATGGCGGCCGATTATATAAAAAATCTACGAGAACGCCTAGAAATAGTACATAACAGAAACCGAAATATGCTAGCCGAGAGCAGCGAAAGAATGAAGATCCGCTGCGATTTATCTTCGCACGCCAACCCTTTCAAGGTTGGAGATCAAGTCCGGTTATACAGCCCGAAGAGGCGAAAAGGTAAATGCCCAAAATTACAGAGGAACTGGGAAGGCCCATATGCTGTAATAAATAAGTTAAGTGATGTCACTTATAAAATTAAAAGAGAAAATCGAAAATCGAAAAAGCCCGCTTATTATTCATCGCAATCGCTTAGCACCCTATCATTAAATAAGAGACGAAAATTTACAAGACGTGGCATTAAACGAAATTAATCGTATGCAAATCCGATCGTGTTCGCGCGCCATAACTATACGGGCACCAATAGGCGAGTAGGAGGCGCCTCGTTAACCTCCAGATCCAGAGTTAGGATAAGCCAGTCGTATCGAATAAATATTAGCGTGCGCGGGCGGAAATGCCAACGGCTTAACCTAACACACTACAATCGTCCCTTTACATCACATCACATCAAAAACAACAAAAGCAACAACAAAAACAGCACGAATAGAATCGACGCGAAGTTGAACATTTTAGGAATACATAAAATAAAACTTACCTGCGAAACTATGCCTGAATTTTCTACAGGTATAATACTTGGCACTGTAGTTAAATCATTTTATTTTTCTCTTGTTTATGTCACAAAATCCTTGGATCCCGAAGTGGATTACCATCGAGACCCTGATGGCAGCGAATGATCAGCGCTGGACTGCGGAAAAGCGTTGAGGCAGACTGCTTCAAAGGATGAGCACCATTGCTGGATTACTAGGACACGCTCTGTATGCTAGAATAGAGCTGAGGGCAGCTCTTTTTTATCAAAGGAGAGCAATGTTGCAAAATCACCAAAAAGAAGAAAATAGTTATAAGTACATGTAATAAAAAATTTTGAATTTTACAAAAAATCGAATTTGTTAGTAGCTAATGAAGTAGTAGAGTAGAATCGATCGCACCCAGTTTAGCAAAAGGTGGGGAAATAACGACTTTTCTCACATAAAAAAAACGGTGATATAGAACCGCATGGATAGGATTCCTTCTAGTTAGAAAATGAACTTGTGTCAGAACAGAAATCGAGTCGGAATAAATTCTCACCTTTGTTTAGAGTTTTTTGTTTAATTTTGTTACCAAAAAGGTCGGATTTAAAGAGCTAAGCGGGAATACTTCACGGGAGGCGTGAAGTAGAAAATCTAAATAGCCCCGGCTGGATTGTATCAAGAGAATAATAGATTGCGGTGAGTACCGATTTTCTTTTATCGCAGCAGGGCTGTCCTACTTGCCCATTACTGCGCTTTATTATTAATATAAAAGTGTTGAAAGAAAGCCGAAGATCTTCCGTGGCTAGACCTGAAAGAAAGTTCTTTCCGCGAACAGGAAAGTATGTTATTGCTATTCAGGTAACAAAGATTGGAGATTGAAACACTGTAGCCGGGATTGAATGTCAGTCAAACGATTAAATCGACGTACACTGTCTTTCAATCCCTCGTTGAAAGTACACTCTTCTCGTAACATCTACTGAGGCACTCACACACGAATACTTACCACATTTGTAAAGTCCGCCATTTGTCAGCAATTTTTCCAAAGGAAAACAAATCCAGGGATTCCATAGAAACTGCTGCACTAAATCCATCGTTGATAAGCCGCTTGGCCACAAAGAACCGAGCGAGAAGTTTATGTATAACCGAGAAAATCTTCTCAGCCCGGTGCCCCGTAGCTTCACGGCGTCCTACGCTAGCACGTCAACCCAACCACGTTATATGCTGCACATACCACTCGAGATACATTACCTTGCAAACTACTCGATTTTGTGATAGACGAACCGAAATTTAATTAGCTCGCGCACTTAATTTCACACACCCGACCGATTTGAAAATTCATGCTCATTAACATCTCCGACGCTGTCACTTACATACTGAACAGTAATACACAACACTCATGCAGTGAGGAGCTGCAAAATAGTTTCTTCACAGCGAGCCTCCCCGCATATTGCGCACATATTTGCAGAGCAACCATCTTACGCTCTCACTAAAGTGCACGAAAAGTGGCAGAGTGCTTACACATCCCACAAATGCTAGTGGAAGCTAAACCTATCCCAGTTGGAGAAGAGCCCAGCTGGGCTTCTGTATACTGACCTAGTTCCACACGGTTGTTGACCTAGTTCCAATTCTCACTTTCGGTACATCTGCTGCTACAAGAAAGTTAGTGTTGCAATTTCTGCCTCTCGCCAACGCTTCGTTGAAAATTTTTCAAATCTCCCTCTCGACTTTATTGAGCGTACAGAAAATTGTAACAATACACATAAGCCGCACACATTTTACCCAAGCCTTGGTACAGGAGACGTAGCCCAATCCAACAAACCCCAGACAATCCTATTCATAGTATAAGATATTGCCACTAAAGCTCTCAGCCAACCTCCAGTACCCAGACACGGGAGGGTCAAATTGTAGCCTCCAAGACCAGATCAAACTTAACCAGCGACCTCCACAAATAAAGCTTCCCACCCATTCACAAACATATAGAGCTACGATCTCCGAGATGAAAAATAAGTGAACTCTAGAAACAAAATGGAAATCCTATGCTATTTCCCTTGCTGGAGAGTGCTAAAAGTGATCTCGTATCAACAAGCCCGAGATGAACAACTTATGTAGTACCGGCTAATGCCACAAGGGGACCTTGCTCAAGAAATCGTGTTTGCACTCGAAAGAGCAACTGTGACTTTTCAATGCACGCACCCCCAAGACCCAATAATAATAATAATTTTCTAAGAAAACATCAAGCCAAGGTGATATCATGTTGTGAAATTCGTATGATGTTGATATCTACAACTTCCCCGCTAAGAAAACTTATTTAGGCCCAGCACTTGAAAACAGCAAAATCAAGATGACGTCATTCTGATATCTACAGCTTCCCCGCTAATAAATCGTCACGCAAGAAAACAGCAAAACCAAGGCATGGTGGTAATACTTGCGAATGCCGCTAGGGAACCTTACTTTCCTTCGAGGTGAACATCATATGAAGTACCGGCTAATGCCGCTAGGTAACCTTACTCAAGAAATGACGAGCCCGTCGAGGATTTCTGATGAGAATTTCGTTCCCCCTCCCACTCTACACCACCTAGAATCCATTGCCATGAATAAAAATAACTTATTAATTCGCTAATATCTCGAAAACCAAAGCCCGTAGAGGATTTCTGATGAAAATTACATTACCCCCTCTCTATCCTAGATTCTAATACCCCCCACCTACCCACCATCTAGAATCCATTGGCATGAACGAAAATTTCCTACTATTAACTAAGTTTCGTACGTAACCAGTCTCTAGGCTGTGATGTGTGCCTTTGGCTTGGTGGTCGAACCTATTTAGAATAATAAATGGAATATTTAGATATAAAATTTTAGAAAAAGAAAAAAAAAAAAAACATTGATGTATACAAATGTGGGAGGAGAACGTGTTTTTGTTTTCATTAAAGGAAAATCTCTTTTTATTAGGAACAGAGAATATTTAAGTGATTTATAAGCAAATATTGATATATATAGAAAGACAGGAAAAAGTAAAGAGATAAAAATTTATTGTTAAAGAATTTTTTTTTTAATTTTCAATTATAACGTGAACATGAATTGTCGAAAGTTTTTATTTTCTCCTTCGTTTTCCCGGAGCCCTCTTAGATGAAGGTCGTCTAGGTCCGCTAGTCTCTCTCGAATTGTCTAATCTAATTGGTCTTGTTGAGAATTTCGGTAAAGTAAAGTAAAGTTTTTTGAAAGTTGATTCAGTAAAGTAACGTAACGTTTTACAGTTTTGAAAGTTTTTGAATTGAAGTTCGACTCTAGGTTTGACTTTGGTCAAGCCTCGAGTCTGAACAGGTGTCTAGAGTTCTTTGGAATTTTTTGAAGTTTTTGAATCGATTTTTCCCGCCGGCCTTCTGCTATGGAAATAGTAGGTGGCCTCACAATTTTTTTTTATTGTGTTCTCACGGAGACATGTCTCTGTTGGCCAACTGGCTGGACAGAGTCGTGAATCTGTGAGACAACTTTTGGCTCTCAGCTAACTAGTTGACCAGATTCATGACTCTGCCCAGTTGGAAGGTTAGCTAGACATGGCAATCAGGTGAAGAGGAAGGAAAGAGTTGTTGGAGGATGGAAGTGATGCTGGAGACCTTCAGTGTTCAGGAGTTGGCATACTACTAACTGCCTGGCTGAAGAATCTCTAGTATCATTTTCAGTCTCTAGCTTCTCCAACCCGACTCTTCCCAGATTTCTGTGAGAACCCAAGTTTTTCATGCACACATTCACGTTGTTTGCTTACATCATTACTTCTGACCTGATAAGAGAGAGTGACCTAGAAATTTTTATGTGGAGAGTTAGCTCCTGGAGAGTGAGGGAGAAATGTTATGTATTTGTTTCTTGTGGATTTTTTGCACGTCTGAGCTAAGATTTTTGTAGTTTTTCAAATATAGTTAGCACTTATATCTTTTTGACTACGCGACTGTGGTAGTACCAGTAGTGAATTCTGAGGTTAGAGTACTCCCAGTCTTGAAATTTCGTATCTCTTCAAAAATATTTGAAACTTTGGTAATTACGACTAGAATTCCTGCAGACTTTTGGTGATTTTTGAAAATTTTTTGCTCGAACTTTTGGAAAATTCTTTTGAAATTTCAAATTGATCTGTCTGGTATCTCGATTTTAGTTGGAAGGTTTGTTATTTTCTCCGATCTTTTGGTGATCTTTTCTAGAAATTTTAGTATCTCTTCCAAATTTTTGGAATAATTTTGACCTGACACTTCAGTTGTCTCGAGTACGGCTTGGACAATACCTGTCTTTTCCTTGCCCGGAACGGAAAACTTTTTACAAGTGTTAAGTTTATCTAGCCTATATTCCTGGGTTATTTTGGAACAAATTGTGTTTACGACTGATCAGTTGAGATTATACAATGACTACAGCGCGAACACCACCGCGAGTAACTGGTGTACCGATACCGTTGCCAGACCAGTGCTCCATCTGCCAGGAGGGCGACTGGTCAGGACCGATGAAGCCAGTGAAGACGGTCTGTGGGCATGTGCTCCACAAAGCATGTCTGAAAACGTGGTTGGACAGCAGTCAAACTGCCCGAACTGCAGATTCCATCTCACTCCATACGATTTCACTGATTACACAGCTGCGGTCTCGAAGAGGACTCACACGAAGCCTGTTAGTCAGGAGCCTCGAACGGCAGCACCAGTCTACAACCTGCCACCACCTACGAGTCGACCAGTCAACCGCGAATCTCTGTCTCCAGGTTTACAGAATGTGCACTCTATGACCTTTTCGCAGCCGATTTCCAGAGTGAACAGCCCGCTCCCTACTGCTCAGAGTCAGAGTTCAGCAGCGACCGAAGCCTTGCTGGCAGGTCTGCGTATACAGCTGCAGCATTTAGTCCGCGAAGGCCTTGAGCAGAGCCTAAATACCTTGCGAGCTGAACTGGAAACTAGCGTCAGGTAGCAAATATCAGCAGCAATTCCACCAGTTGATTTTTCACGGCCACCTCCTTCCGTGGGTGAACCGAGACCACCGCCAGAGTTTCATGACGGTCGTAGGCAGTCGTTTAACAGACCGGCATCACCTCTTAGTCAGCCTAGTGGTCAGCCTAGACCAAACTTTAACCAGCCTCAACCAGCTCCATCTCATTGTATCCCGTCAGGCCTAGGACCACGTCGTTCTGGGACTCCCATCAGGAGATGGAATATTTCATATAGTGGCGATAGATCTCGCCTTACTGTCGACGAATTTGTGTTCAGAGTAGAAGCCCTCACGTACTCGGCTTTAGACGGAGATTTCGATCTTTTAGTTCTGCACATGACGACTCTGCTTTCTGGTCCAGCAATGGATTGGTACTGTTCTCTTTAAGGCAGAACTCCACGCCTTCGTGGGAGTATGTAAAGACAGCTCTGTTAGCGCAATGGGGAGTACCAAAGGATGACCTCAAGGTTAAAGTCCAACTGATGCTGAGGAAACAGAAAGCAGCGGAGGCATTTGCTATGTACCATCAACACCTGGTGCATCTGCGCGACCAACTGCAAAGTCCTTTGGCAGACGTCGAATTTCTAGAAATAGTCAAGTCTAACCTATTGCCGGAGATCCAAAATAAAATCTGTTTACATCCCACTAACACCATACACCAACTGCGGAGTCTTGTAACTCAAATACAGGCTACGCAGCAGCGAATCGCGACAGCGTGCAGCTGGAACACCTATCGTAGCCCGAGAGTCAGCGAGGTGGATGAGTGTCGTCTGACAGATGTGGAACAGCATAGGTCAATCGAAAACAGTGAGGAAGCCACGACAGTATCTGCTCTTACAGCACCTACTACCGTTATCTGTTGGAACTGTGACCAGCCCGGTCATTTCTACCAAGACTGCCGGCAGGAAAGACAAGTCGTGTTCAGCTATGGATGCGGACGCAAAAAGGTCTTCAAGCCCGACTGCAGCCATTGTTGACAGAAAAACCTGAGACGGGTCGGGAATACCACCAGTGTCAACGTCACGCGCACAAACTGTAATGAACACTCCAGTTCAAACCTTGAACAAGGAGGAAGGTCCGCTCCATTAGCAGACTTTTACGATGAATCGCTGAATTGTCCACTGATATCATTCAGTGACTCTGATGATATCAGCAAACCAGCTGATTGTACAAATATTTCACTGATAGAGACGGAGAACCTGATAGACTTCTCCGCAGATCTTCAAGCTGCCATTTCCACTTCTGGGGAGCCCATGACAGTATTAGACACTTCTTTGGAAGAGTCTTTAATTTTCGATGTCCCGATAACACCGACAGCACCTGTAGCTGACAAAGTTGCTGTGCGGGAGGTTCGGCCTCCTGGCATTTCTGTACTGAAACGGCCACCAAGCTCTGTTATGTCGAGTGGGCGAGAGCCTGCTTCACACCCGCTGACGCCGTATCATACGCGTCTGCAGAATTATAATGCAGTAAGAGACCGAATCTTCTCCTCAGTGGCGGAGTTAGCTGATATCATGTATCCTGACCTGGATATTAGACCAAGAGAGAAAATTTCTACCGTTCGTTGGCGGGAATACTGTCGACGGATGAGACTGGAAAGAAAAAAATTGGCACAGATTTCCGTGTCGACAGACATTCGACCGTATGCCGGAGTAAAACTACTCGGGCGAACTGAGACTGGATTACTTGATAGTGGTGCCACTGTCAGTATTCTAGGTCAGGGAGCTCTAGAGAAGCTTGCAGAAGCAGAGATTGAATGGAAGAGGTATCGGATACAGGTTCAAGTAGCGAATGGTGCCATGACGATTGTGCATGGTCATGTGAACTTGGACATCACTTTCCGTGGGGCACGAAATTTTCATCAGAAATCCTCTACGGACTCTGGTTTTCGATATATTAGCGATTTTACCTTTTCAGATATAGTTAATATTATTAATAATTCAAGCTACCTAGGATAGTTTTGTTCATGCCAATAGATTCCAGAAGGTGTTAGAGGGGAGGGGAGGGCGTTAGAGGGGGACGAAATTTTCATCAGAAGTCCTCTACGGGCTCTGGTTTTCGAGATATTAGCGATTTTACCTTTTCAGATATAGTTGATATTATTAATAATTCAAGTTACCCTAGGGAGTTGTAGATATCAGTATGATGTTGGCTTGGATTTGCTGTTTTCTTACTTGAATATTTCTTAGCGAGGAATTTGTAGATATGAGAAGTTCTGGATCACTTTCTATGTCGGTTCTGGGTATCAAATATTAAATGTTTACCAAACATTAGGCATGCTTCCCCTGTTTATGATGTAATTTGATATCACCGCTGTAAACAAATTTGCATTTTAGCTGAATTGTTCATACACACCTGTGTAAACAAATTTAAGCAATATCAGCGCATTTATTATTTTCATGTAATTTGATACCACACTTCCTGTAGGTAGCCAAAAATTTTATTGTTCCAAGAATTTTACCGATCGAAACGTTTCATTGGAATTCGCATAAAGTAAACAAATTTTCACATTTTCCTGTATGCATTCATGTAAACAATCTCACTCATATTTGCAAATTCGACCAGCAGAATAAAGTAATCAAATTAATTTGAATGATTTATGTTTTTTTGTTTATCGTGTAATTCGATATCATCTCAGCCTGTAAGCAAATTCATTGGAATTCATCCTGTGCAATGATTATTGTAGTAGCAGGATCATTCATGTTTACAAACCGTTCCTATAAAAGCCCACGCAAACACTTGGGGAGCAACAGTCAGTTTTAGCATAAAGTAATAAAGGCTAAAGAGATGACAAGATTAACTTTGCTTTGCGAACCAATATTTGAAAGCTCAATCTGAAAGTTTGGATGCAATCGTCAAAGCTTTTCTTGCAGAGCTCGCATCTTGTGTATTGAATTTTGTACCCACTGTACCAGCAGGCAACACATCAAGTCAAGGCATGATGTACTGAATGGAGTAAATGCAACACTACCAAAGTTTACCATGTAAATAGATTAATACGCATATGAATGTGTTAATTTTGGAAGCTCTTTTGATACAAAATATTATTGCTTCACGCGGAAGGAAAATTTTGCGATGATATACAACTGATATGGAGGTATTAGCTGCGTTTTTTTTATACTATAGTTGTTCATTGGAATTTTAAATTAATTTCATTCTATAAAAGGTCTGTAGGTAGCCACAATTTTTTTTATGGGGAAAAGTTATCAAATTGCATTTCAATTTTCATAAAATGCCAAAATAGATCTAAAATATTTGGTTCTAATTCTAAAGTTGTAATTCTTCAAAGCTGGCAATTTGATGATTTTTATTCATTTATAAATCCGTGCATCTCCTTTCCCTATCAGGAAAAAAAACGCAGCATTGTAATCGTAATAGTACTGCAAATTATATGCAAGCAAAATTTTAGACGGCGATTGTTTTTTTCACAGCTGTATATGGTACAGTGTTTTTATCTTAGACACGTAAATATAATAAATGAGTAGTTCTAACAGCTCGAAATGGGAACATTTTCGAAAATATAAACAACATTTTTACAAATTCATCAATTATTTTCTCCCCTACGTCGATATACTTCATATTGTGATCGTGTGATATTCAAATTGTCGGTACTTTGAGCGGAGTAAGAGCGACCTAGAAATACATTTATTATGCTTTTTAGTTTGCTTTTTAGTTTGCATCTCTTCAAGTTCATATATTAGAGAATCTGTATCTGTATACGTGACTTTACATTTATCTCCAAATTCACGCTGCATAAAACTGTAGTGGAAATCGTAGAGGCGTATCTTTGAAATTTCCAAAACTACCATTCCAATATAGAAAGGCTTATTGAATAAGATTTTGAGTCGCCTTAATTCCACAGCAACTAAATTCTCATCAAATATCGTTGCACTGTGGAAGTTAGGTGCCGCAATCCGAGCTTTTGCCCCATAGCGACCTTCCCACTTTACGCAAAGCTTTATATCGCTATACTTGCGAACATTTTCCATGGTCTTACCAAAAGCTGCATTATTCATCTTCTTATAGCTGTCCGGTGCGCTTTTTCAGGATGAGTCCATGTGATAAGCATTGCTTCAAATTTCGGTAGTGTATAACATATTTAGTTTTAGGATGTAATGTTGCCAAAAGCTTTTCTAATTTTGCTCCAGGTGGTGCTGCATGCTCAGAGCACAACGGTAAGTCCTTATGCTTATCATGTAGATGTTGAGGATAGTCTAAATCAACTTCGAATATGTATCCAATTGGAGAATCATCAGGAATTTTGAAAACGTCAATATTGGGAACATCAACCCATTTGAATCCTCCGGTAGGTAAATGCTGTGACATGGCCCATCCATAAAGGTTATTCACATCATAATACATCAGGTATTTCTCTTTCTCCTCAGGCTTAAAATCATCCATATATTTATTGTTGGCTTTACTGTATCTATTGGAACATTGAGTTATACCGCCCCAAATACCTCTCTCTATGAATAGCAGTATGTCTACAACGGTTATCAGCTCTAGTTTCACTTTGGTATATTTTAACATTGCATCCCATGTTAGACCTGGCATGATGTAATAATGTGCTGGATCTAAATTGTACGTCATCATACAGACATCTCGAAATTTCTCGAAGACATCGACCAATAGAAGGACATCAGTTTTCAGGTATAGATCGGAATATTCGCCAAGTGTCTGTATTTCAAATGTCCTCCACACCTTTTCTGCGCGGCTGTAGTCCTCAGCAGATATATCACTGTCACTCATTTTATTATAGAATTGCTCCTGCGCCGGTAAGTGTTGGAAATCCAATTTTGTCCAATCGTCAACGAAGTCGTATGGGAAGACACCTTTGCGTGTAAATAGTCTAAAGTCATCATCATCCAATTCCTGTCATACAGCTCTTGCAATATTTAATTTATCCATTGGCAGCAATGATGATAGCTTATCTAAAGATTCTGCTATAAAACGGAAGGAGTCGATGAATCTGAATTTGATATGACTGCCTTCAACGTGTTTGGTGAACGAAATGTATCTTTCTTTATTTATTGGCAGGAGATCCACTTTCCCAGGAATGGCTGTAGCTATAATCTTAATAATAAAGTGAGCATAATATCCAGATAAATTTTGAAAAATGACTGGAACTATGAAGCAATCTTGATACATGAGGTTACATGCATTGTGCGCTGGCCCTAGCTATTTTCCTGTTGAAAGAAAGTAGGAAAAAATTAATGAAATTATGATTCCCAGTATTCACCTGTTAAGTGACAATGGTCCCGGAGTCGTTCTTCATCGGCTGCAAACGTTTTTTCACATATATGGCAGCAAGTATTTTCCATAAGTGAACGCCGTTCCTCTTTAGTCAGGGGTTGCATTGGCCTGATGTTCAGCTTCTCCTGTACAGCTATGGATGCAATCTTTTGCAATTCTACTGCATACCATTGTTGGCAATTCTTGCCTCGATATGCTCTGTAATATGAGAGCTTAGCATCATGTTTGCAGTGGAAATAGAATCCTATGCTGTGAACTTCATGTTCCTGGATTCGCTGTGTATTTTGATCGTTTCCCTGAATCGGCTTCAATATTGATTCAAGATCGGCATACACACAAAACGGAACTGGATTCTTATGGTTATAATTCTTGAATTCTAGCCATTTCTTTTCCTCTGATGGAAACATAATTCTGCAATCATTTTGCTTCTAGCATTCGGGTATGTGTGATGCTAATTTTTCCTCAGAGTAAAAGTAGAGCAAACATCTATCACATGTATACACTCTAGACTTATGTTTCGAAGTTTGTCCCGATACGAGGCGCGAAAGATCTTTAATCCAGCAGAAATGATATCTGTCAGCATCATCATCATCCATATGATCTTCATCCTTTGTATTATCATAGTCATCTTGTAGCATTAACAGATTTACATGTCGCTCCATCCTGTGTTTCGTAAGTCTAACTGGAACTGTGGTGAAGAAACGCTCTTTCTCTAGGATGAATACGTTTATTGATAAATCGTTCTGTCTTTCAAATTATTTAATCTGGTTAAGCGTAATGGGAAATGTTATCCCAGTTAAATTTAGTACTGTAGAGTAATGTGGATACGATGAGGTTTTATCGGAGCAAACATTTTCTGCTGCAGGATATAGCGCTGATGTTACTGCCCACATGCTTCATCATTATTTTTCACATTAATGCATGCTCTCTTTGATGCAATTTCCTTTGGTAAGGGTATATACGAAGATCCTCGGAGTTGTTCAAACTTGTTGATGTGTACTGCTAGATGTATTATAGAGTGCAGTGCCCAGGCACTGTCTTTTTCCTGGAATTCTTCCAGCTGAGTGTGTATTGGATCCAAAATGTTTGATTTAAACCACTCCTCTAAGTTATCATCTGCACTAATTGGAGCAGTTCTCGCTTGGAAATATTTAATGTCTTTTATAATTTCATTGTCACCAGTTTCTTTAACAAATTCACCGCAAAACCGTTAAAATGATGTTTTAAGGTATTTTTAACACGACGCGTAAATAATTTGACAGCGTCTTGCATAAATAGCTTCGGATGGATATGTTTTAAATTTGCAATAACACCTTGTCGAATCCTGTCTGCGAACGCCGTCTTTACTTCCTCCCACTTTACAAAATCACTTCACGACGGGGAGTTCTCAATAGTGCTCTCAATGATTTAATTTGCTGGAGACAGCTCTCGAAATGTCGTTTCCTGGCACTCTTAGTGCACTTCCGAAATGCAACTTGAAATATATGCATGTTTCTATTGCACTTTTTAACAATATAGACTTTATTCACTGAATTTTTTAAACACTCCATCACATCTTTTCGCAAATTTTCAATTATTGAAAAACTTTTATTTACTAACACCGGACATTTTTAATTTTTTGTATGTTTTTAAACTATCACTGAGACTCACTAAAACTGACTGTTGCTCCCCAAGAGTTTGTGTGGGCTTTTATAGAAACGGTTTGTAAACATGAATGATCCTGCTACTACAATAATTATTGCACAGGATGAATTCCAACGAATTTGCTTACATGCTGAGATGATATCGAATTACACGATAAACAAAAAAACATAAATCATTCAAATTAATTTGATTACTTTATTCTGCTGGTCGAATTTGCAAATATGAGTGAGATTGTTTACATGGAGGCATACAGGAAAATGTGAAAATTTGTTTACTTTATGCGAATTCCAATGAAACGTTTCGATCGGTAAAATTCTTGGAACAATAAAATTTTTGGCTACCTACAGGAAGTGTGGTATCAAATTACATGAAAAGAATAAATGTGCTGATATTGCTTAAATTTTTTTACACAAGTGTGTTTGAGCAATTCAGCTTAAATGCAAATTTGTTTACAGCGGTGATATCAAATTACATCATAAACTGGGGAAGCATGCCTAATGTTTGGTAAACATTTAATATTTGATACCCAGAACCGATATAGAAAGTGATCCAGAGCTTCTCATATCTACAAATTCCTCGCTAAGAAATATTCAAGTAAGAAAACAGCAAATCCAAGCCAACATCATACTGATATCTACAACTCCCCAGGGTAACTTGAATTATTAATAATATCAACTATATCTGAAAAGGTAAAATCGCTAATATCTCGAAAACCAGAGCCCGTAGAGGACTTCTGATGAAAATTTCGTCCCCCTATCCTAGGTAGCTTGAATTATTAATAATATTAACTATATCTGAAAAGGTAAAATCGCTAATATATCGAAAACCAGAGTCCGTAGAGGATTTCTGATGAAAATTTCGTGCCCCTTAATAGCCCCACCCCAACGATCTAGAATCCATTGGCATGAACAAAAATTTCCTACTATTAACTTTAATTATTACTAATATAAATTCAAAATTCAAACCTGAAAAAGCCTATATTTAGGCGCAGCACCCCCATGAGCAAAAAAAACTTGAATTATTATTAAAAAAAAGTTGGCGTCATCCCCTGGTCAGCCAGACGGTAGGAAAAGAATTCCCCCAGGCAGGCCCTGTGACGTACACCACTAGAGGGAGTCCCCCAGTGGCCCAGAACCCCGGTCCAGAGCCACCAAAATAGTTGGAATTTTCCGGACACTTTTTGTATGGAAAAAGTGTTCCAGAATCCGCATAGCGTAACTACTCGCATGATCCGCCACTAGCTTCTCACAGAGGTATAGGGAAAACACTGGAATGTCTGAGAAGACACTTGTACTGGCCACGAATGACAGTTGATGTCAGAAACTACGTAGGCGCCTGTGACGTGTGTAAAGAGATTAAAGCGCCCAATACCATTGTTCGAACCAAATTGCTTCGAATATATTTTTATAAACAGACAACTTCTGAAAAGAAAGTATGCTGAAAACAAAGCATAAAAAATTTAGTAAACTTGTTTCTAATCTGATTTTTCTTGATAAAAATACAGGTACACAACCCAACAAAGCTATGTATTTGTCTTTTACATGACACATTGCACGAATACAATACAAAATTATAACGAGCAGGTCAAATAAAAATTATTTCCATTTGTTTAAACCAGTTAGATCCGTGGTAAAAACCATTCCTGAAAAGGGATCATATTACAAAATATCATGCTAAAATTGAGATCTGAAAAACAAAAATAAATTCAATCTAATTACAATTTTCCTAAAAATGGGTACGACATCTAACAAAAACATGTGTTGTCATGTAGCCTACAATGCATGGCACAAATACAATCAGATCAAGCCGATCAATTTGCAACTCTATCATTATCATCATTACAAGTACCATCCAACGGGAATTGCTTCGCAACGTGTTGCTCTGCATTTTTGTTCGTTGCTAGGCAAATTTTATCGCTAGTCCCGTAAGAGCACAGCTGCATTGCCAATTCTTGTAATCATGCGCCGCTGCTACTCTATCAGTGGTGTCGTGTGCAAGGGCTATATAAACGACAAGCTGACTGATCTCGATCTCTTTTTTCACTTGGTATCGCTTGGGATAGGTTGACTAGGTAGGGACTAACATTTTATATCGGGTATCGACTGATATAGAACTTTTATTAATAAATCATTTTATTTTGGGCATTGACCGAAGTAAACACTTACTAACAAAAACTTTATTTCGGGTTTTGACTGAAGTGAAGATAACACTTTAAGTCGGGTATTGA
Organism: Dioctria linearis; assembly: GCA_963930735.1. Classification (NCBI taxonomy): domain Eukaryota; kingdom Metazoa; phylum Arthropoda; class Insecta; order Diptera; family Asilidae; genus Dioctria; species Dioctria linearis. The sequence goes on along the minus strand of OZ005740.1, from coordinate 235,037,843 downwards.
CTGATTTAAAGAGCATTATTTCGGGGATTGACTGAAATAATCACTTACCAACAAACACTTTATTAATTATTTCGGGTTTTGACTGAAATAAGGAATTTTACTTCGGGGCTTTCTTGACTGAAGTTAAGATAACACTTTAAGTCGGGTATTGACTGATTTAAAGAGCATTATTTCGGGGATTGACTGAAATAATCATTTACTAACAAACACTTTATTTCGGGTTTTGACTGAAATAAAGAATCTTACTTCGGGTATTGACTGAAGTCAAGATAACACTTTAAGTCGGGTAGTGACTGATTTAAAGAGCATTATTTCGGGGATTGACTGGAATAATCACTTACTCACACACACTTCATTTCGGGTATTAACTGATTTAAAGCATATTGTGTCTCGGGTCTTGACTGAGATTAAAATTATTAACATTAACACTTTATTCCTGATCTAGACGGGAATAAAGAATTGTTCTAATAAAGTATTAGAACAAAGGATCTTAACATTAGCTTAAAGCCAACCTCCTCAAATGCCAAGCTTAGATCGGTGAGTACCAGCCACTTGTAACATTCATATATCTATTTGACGATATTTTGACTTATATACACATATATATATATTATACATTTCATGTGCATATCTATTTTACACATATATTTTTATTACATTTTTTGACGATCTTATATTATAACTTGGTGCTAATAAGTGTTTTAGTGTAATACAAAAATCTCAGACCCAAACTTATGTACAGAGTTTTGTCTCAACATATCTATTTTTGGAAATCGTGCACTACAAATCTGTGTTATTAAATGTGTTTTCTAGTGTGTGTGGATCTCTGCCCTATTTCCTTATATTTAATCTGATCTGAATACAAGTAGTGAGAAAATCCAAGAAATAAGTGTCAGTTTATGGAACGTTAAAAGAAGTGGACAGTTTTTTTTAGTTATAAGAAGATAGACCACTGATCTTAATCCATAATTATCAGTGCATTTATTGCAGTCTTCAGTAAATTCAAATTTGCGTGTACGTTCTAACTACGGGCAGTACATTTTATGGTCCTTCGAGCCGGATTTAAGGTCTAGTGTTTTATTTTGTCAATCTTTTAAACATGTATGCACTTCAAAAACTTTTGGGCAACCAAGCCACCTCTGCAATAATCTTCGAAAAATCGTTCAATAACTACACCAATACTGATGTAGAAAAACGAACGAAAGGTTTTATTTCTGAGCGATTAACCGCTCTAAGTGAAATTTGGTCAGATTATAAGAAAGATCACTATACAATTATCCAAGCCACGCAAGCCTTGGAAGATAGTGAACTTCAAAAGTACGATTATTTCGCAAACGATCAATTTTCAAAGGTGGAAAACAAATACTTTATGTTTCGAGGTATTCTTAGGGATGCATTAAATGCATACGAAACAAAGGTTGAATCAAGTCCAAAATCAGAACATGAAACTTCATCGTCTCTGAGATTACCTAGCATCACAATCCCAAAATTCTCAGGTTCTTACAATTCATGGAGGCCTTTTCACGATCTATTCAATTCCCTGGTGCATTCAAATTCTGCGTTATCTCCGATGCAGAAATTGCATTATTTGAAGTCAAGTGTATGTGGAGAAGCAGAGCACTTACTGCGTCAATTTCCTATGACCAACTCGAGGTACGACAGTGCATGGAAGATATTGCTTCAAAGGTATGATAATAAACGAGTCTTGGTAAATACCCAATTGAAAGCACTCTTTAATCTACCTAAAGCAGCCCACAAATCAGCCAAGGCTATCAAAACCTTGCTAGATAAGTCTTCCGAATGTATCTTCGAACTCGAGGCATTGCAAGTTTCCACTAAGCAATGGGATGCAATTCTCATCTATATGGTAGTACAATGTTTACCAGCAGAAACGCACCGTGCATGGGAACAAGAGGTCAATACAGCAGAAGGACTTCCCACTTTCGAATCCTTAAAAATATTTTTACAATCTAGATTTAGAATTTTGGAAGCCATAGTCGATAACAAACCGTCCCTACCCAACAAAATTGCTCAAGTCTCAAGAGCATCAACTCATTTTACGTCATCTACCCAAGCATGTACCTTGTGCAAAGAGCAGCACCGATTATTTAAATGTCCGAAATTCTTAAAACTTGACGTAGACAATAAATTCAAAGTTGTCGCATCAAATCAACTGTGTAATAACTGCCTATCAAAGCGCCACAACACGAAAACTTGTACGAGTAAGTTTTCATGTCAGCGATGTGGAAGGAGGCATCATTCTTTACTTCACAGGAATAATGCCACTCCAAGGGTCTCGACCCAATTCAAGCCAAGGGAGCAGAAATCAGAAGCTCAACCTTGCAATTCACCTTCCACATCCAATAACTCTCTTCACACGCTTTACCCAAAAAACCAACATACCAAACAAGCATTGCTTGCCACAGCATTGCTAAACGTTCCCTGAAAAAAGGGAAATATGTTGGTATTAAGAGCATTGATAGATTCAGGCTCGCAAGTTTCATTTATAACCCAAGCCGCCGCACGTAACTGCAATCATCCACTACAAACGTGGAAAGGTCCTCCAGGAATACATGTTGCCCAAAATAGTACCCTCGGATGGATACTCTTCGGAAAACTCCAAAATACTTCCACATTTTTAAAAGCATCTGCGTTAACAGCAAAAGTTCACTGCGACGACGACTCTTCACTGGATAACCTTCTACGTCAGTTTTGGGAAACTAAAGAAGTTAATCCCAGAAGAAAGCTGTCTAAAGCAGATCAAGAATGTGAAGAGTTTTATCAAAAAACTCATGTTCGTAACGCACAAGGCCGTTACGAAGTTCGTCTGCCTTTCACCGCAGAAAGTCCTAGCTTAGGCGATTCTCGTGGTATGGCATTACGTAGGTTCTATAGCCTAGAACGGCAATTAGAACGTAATCCTGAACTTTATCAGGAATACAGAGCTTGTATAAACGAATACAAGACCTTAGATCACATGACAGTGGCTAGCAAGATAGTAAGTAACGAGCAAAGCTACTATCTTCCTCATCATGCTGTGATCAAAGATAGCACCACTACAAAGGTTCGCGTCGTCTTTGATGCCTCAGCAAAAACGACTAATGGAAAAAGTCTGAACGAACAGCTGCATACGGATCCAGTACTGCGGTCTGAACTCTTCTCCATCATCCTCAGATGGCGAAAGTACAAATTCGCTATGTCAGCTGACATAGAAAAAATGTATAGAATGATAAAAGTTCAAGCTCCAGACCAAAACTATCAAAGAATAGTTTGGAGAAATAATCACAACGAGCGTATTCAAGATTACAAATTAACCACCGTAACCTTTGGCACCACGCCACCCCATATCTCGCAATAAAAACGCTCAATCAGCTAGCCTTCGATGAAGCCGACAAATATCCTGAAGCTGCAAGGACAGTATTGCGAGACTTCTATGTTGATGACCTTCTTACAGGATCAGATACAATGGAAGAAGCATTCAATATACAAGATCAACTACTCAATCTGTTATCTTTAGGAGGGTTTAACTTGAGAAAATGGGTCAGCAATTCCTCGGATCTACTATCAAGGATTCCCGAAACTTATAGAGAAGTTCAACTCCCTTTGCGACTAGCAAGCGATGAATCTGTAAAAACTTTAGGCATTCATTGGTATCCAGGATCTGATTGCTTCACACTACAATACAGAAAGAGACTCGATTGCCTCTCTACAAAGCGTTCTGTTCTCTCAGAAATCGCAACGCTTTTCGATCCACTAGGCTGGATATCTCCAATTGTAATTAGTGCTAAAATTTTGATGCAAGCCTTATGGCTTGCAGGATGTTCATGGGATGAACCAATACCGGCATACATTGATAAGCAGTGGCGGGAATTCAAAATAGAATTACATCATATAGGTAGTATCAAGATACCACGTTGGATACATACCACAAATAACTTATCCACTTGTCAAATACATGGTTTCTCAGATGCCTCTAATCAAGCCTATTCTGCTGCTGTCTACATTAGAGTTGTTAATGAAGAAGGAATAGTTCAAGTTAACTTACTTATGGCAAAGTCAAAAGTGGCGCCCGTCAAATCCGTTTCGCTTCCACGTCTCGAATTGTGTGGTGCAGTATTGTTAGCACAACTCCTAAATCGAGTCAAAGTAGATCTACAATTTGAACAAGTTCCTACATTTGCTTGGACAGATTCTTCTATTGTATTAGCTTGGATACGTAGCCACCCAAACAAGTATAAAACATATGTGGCTAATAGAATTTCGGAAATTCAAGGCCTAATCAACATTAAAGCATGGCAACATGTAAGGTCTGTTGACAATCCAGCCGACTGCAATTCAAGAGGAGTTAAGTCTTCAAGATTGATTGACCATCAATTATGGTGGCATGGACCTCATTGGTTACAAAGCAGTGAAGAAAATTGGCCTAGAGCAAAACCAATTCTAGCTAATCAGTGTGAGGCTGAACAAAGACGAGCAATTCATCTTACAACAACTCATTCAAACATCAATGATTTGTTCGAGAGATTCTCAAGTTTTCCCAAACTACAACGTATATTCGCATATTGCATCAGGTTCATTCATAAATGCAGGAACGCATGTATAGAATTAACTCAAGAACAACAAATGGACCCAAAGATGCTTAGTTCTACAGAATTGTCTCAAGCAAAAATTCGGCTCATTAAATTAGCACAGAAGGTCCTTTTCAGTATTGAGATTCAATATTTACAAGCATGGAATGCACTTCCAGCTAAAAGCAAAATATTATCTCTTAATCCCTTTTTAGATAAGGACGGGTTAATTCGTGTAGGAGGACGACTAAAAAATGCCAATATTCATTATAATCAAAAGCATCCAATTATTCTGCCAAAGGAAAGCAAATTAACAATCTTGATAATTGAATATTTCCATATAAAAACTTTGCATGGTGGCCCGCAATAGGTTTTGTCCAACATTCGAAGTGAATTTTGGATCCCACAAGGACGAAAAATCGTTAATCATGTATTACATAAATGCATCGTGTGTTTTAAGCAATCCGCATCCAATAAAAATCAACTTATGGGTAATCTACCCTCACCCCGGGTCAACATAACGAGACCTTTTGAACAAACTGGGGTAGATTTTGCTGGCCCTTTCAATCTAAAGGTATCTAAATTTCGAAATAATCGGGTATATAAAGGGTACATATGCATTTTTATTTGCATGGCAACCAAAGCCTTTCATATAGAAGTTGTGTCCGATTTATCCACAGCAGCCTTTATATCAGCTTTTCGCCGTTTCTCCAGTCGAAGGGGACTCAGCACAGATATCTTTTCAGATTGTGGCTCTAATTTTGTTGGAGCTGTTAAAGTCCTACAAAGGGAATTTAGAACAGCTATACTGCAAGCTAACAAGCATATGGCAGAAACACTAGCTCAAGAAGGGATATGTTGGCACTTTAACCCGCCTTCCGCACCTCATTTTGGAGGATTATGGGAGGCTGGAGTTAAATCAATCAAATACCATCTAAAGCGAATTTTAGGGAATACTTCATTGACATTTGAAGAATTCGCAACTGTTTTGACACAAATTGAAGCTTGTTTAAATTCCTGGCCTCTATGTCCTATCACAGAAGATCCAGACGATCTCAATGTTCTAACGCCGGGACATTTTTTAATTGGTTCTTCCTTACTACTTCCACCTGAACCTGTGATGGAAAACAATGTTTCATCTCTTACGAGGTGGAAACATCTTCAACTGTTGCAACAGCAGTTTTGGCGCAAATGGTCCAACGATTATTTAAATTCTCTACAAAATCGATCCAAATGGCAAACTCCAATCTCAAATCCAAAAATAGGAGATTTAGTCATAATCAAGGAGCCGAATTTAGTAGCATGTCGCTGGCTATTAGGTAGAATAATTGATGTTCACCCAGGTGCTGACAAATATGTTCGCGTAGTCAGTATAAAGACAAAAAATGGCATTGTAAAAAGACCAATGTCCAAAATATGTATCCTACCGATACAAGAAAGTTAAAATTTTGAATCTTAGTAATACGGCTACAAGTTTCTCCCTCAATAATTTGGCTCAAAATTTTCTCTCATTGCTTTACAGGTCAGTTTTAAAATTAATTATTTGAAAGACATTTCTAGTCTTTCAACGGGGGGCAGTATGTTCGAACCAAATTGCTTCGAATTTTTATAAACAGACAACTTCTGAAAAGAAAGTATGCTGAAAACAAAGCATAAAAAATTTAGTAAACTTGTCTCTAATCTGATTTTTCTTGATAAAAATACAGGTACACAACCCAACAAAGCTATGTATTTGTCTTTTACATAACACATTGCACGAATACAATACAAAATTATAACGAGCAGGTCAAATAAAAATTATTTCCATTTGTTTAAACCAGTTAGATCCGTGGTAAAAACCATTCCTGAAAAGGGATCATATTACAAAATATCATGCTAAAATTGAGATCTGAAAAACAAAAATAAATTCAATCTAATTACAATTTTCCTAAAAATGGGTACGACATCTAACAAAAACATGTGTTGTCATGTAGCCTACAATGCATGGCACAAATACAATCAGATCAAGCCGATCAATTTGCAACTCTATCATTATCATCATTACAAGTACCATCCAACGGGAATTGCTTCGCAACGTGTTGCTCTGCATTTTTGTTCGTTGCTAGGCAAATTTTATCGCTAGTCCCGTAAGAGCACAGCTGCATTGCCAATTCTTGTAATCATGCGCCGCTGCTACTCTATCAGTGGTGTCGTGTGCAAGGGCTATATAAACGACAAGCTGACTGATCTCGATCTCTTTTTTCACTTGGTATCGCTTGGGATAGGTTGACTAGGTAGGGACTAACATTTTATATCGGGTATCGACTGATATAGAACTTTTATTAATAAATCATTTTATTTTGGGCATTGACCGAAGTAAACACTTACTAACAAACACTTTATTTCGGGTTTTGACTGAAATAAGGAATTTTACTTCGGGTCTTTCTTGACTGAAGTTAAGATAACACTTTAAGTCGGGTATTGACTGATTTAAACAGCATTATTTCGGGGATTGACTGAAATAATCATTTACTAACAAACACTTTATTTCGGGTTTTGACTGAAATAAAGAATCTTACTTCGGGTATTGACTGAAGTCAAGATAACACTTTAAGTCGGGTAGTGACTGATTTAAAGAGCATTATTTCGGGGATTGACTGGAGTAATCACTTACTAACACACACTTTATTTCGGGTATTGACTGATTTAAAGCATATTGTGTCTCGGGTCTTGACTGAGATTAAAATTATTAACATTAACACTTTATTTCTGGTCTAGACGGGAATAAAGAATTGTTCTAATAAAGTATTAGAACAAAGGATCTTAACATTAGCTTAAAGCCAACCTCCTCAAATGCCAAGTTTAGATCGGTGACTTGTAACATTTTAATACTTATTCATATATCTATTTGACTATATTTTGACTTATATACACATATATATATTATACATTTCATGTACATATCTATTTTACACATATATTTTTATTACATTTTTTGACGATCTTATATTATAACTTGGTGCTAATAAGTGTTTTAGTGTAATACAAAAATCTCAGACCCAAACTTATGTACAGAGTTTTGTCTCAACATATCTATTTTTGGAAATCGTGCACTACAAATCTGTGTTATTAAATGTGTTTTCTAGTGTGTGTGGATCTCTGACCTAATTCCTTATATTTAATCTGATCTGAATACAAGTAGTGAGAGAATCCAAGAAATAAGTGTCAGTTTATGGAACGTTAAAAGAAGTGGACAGTGTTTTTTAGTTATAAGAAGATAGACCACTGATCTTAATCCATAATTATCAGTGCATTCATTGCAGTCTTCAGTAAATTCAAATTTGCGTGTACGTTCTAACTACGGGCAGTAAAACCATTCTTAGACCACCTATGGGAGTCCAGTCTGAGACAGAAAGACCCTGGCAAAAGTTGTACATCGATTTCCTGGGTCCATATCCTCGGTCAGTGAAAGGAAATGTCTGCATCTTAATAGTTCTTCACCACTTTTCAAAGTTCCCGATTCTCAAACCTATGAGAAAAGCATCTACACTCAATGTGTGCCAGTTCATCGAAACGGAAGTGTTCCATGTGTTCGGAGTCCCGGAAACGATAATCTCTGACAATGGAGTCCAGTTTTGCTCGGCTCAGTTCACCAGATTACTGGACAAATATGGGGTGAAGCAGTTGCGAACAGCAGTTTACTCGCCGCAAGCAAACGCCTCAGAGCGAGTAAACAGGTCTCTAGTGTCAAAGATTAGAGCATACATCCGGAAGGAACATACGAAGTGGGATGAGAAGCTGAACCAGATAGCTAGTTCCCTCAGGAGCTCTTACCACCAAGCAACTGGTTTCTCTCCCTATCGAACACTTTTCGGTCAGCAAATGATTGAACATGGCAGCTCTTATTCCATCTTGAGGAGCCTTGGGACCCTTAATGAGCCTCTGAGAGTAGATGCTGAAGACAAAATGAGATTGATCCGTGCGAGAGTGTAGGAAAACTTACACCATGCGTTCGAACAGGGTTCAAAAGCCTATAATCTCAGGGCGAAGCCTGTTAATTTCAAAGTGGGTCAAGAGGTATTCAGACGGAATTTTGCCCAAAGCAAATTCCAACAGCAGACTAGTGCTAAACTAGGACGAAAATTTGTTATGTGTCGGGTTAAAGCCCAAAAGGGAAACGCCTTATACGAGCTTGAGGATCTGCAGGGGAAACTGTTAGGAGTCTATCACGCCAAAGACATTAGGCAGTGATATCCATTCTAAAATCGTCATCTATCTAATGTCACGTTTATTCCTGGTAGCCCTAAGAAGCATCCAGCCAGCTTCACTGGTAAACTATAGGATTTCGCGAGGCCCTCCTATTGCCCCGTCAATGGTGGGTGATATATCTGTTGGAATTCAACCCTGTATACGTTCTTTATCAATCTAACGAGTAATGAGGAATGCTCCTATTGGGTCGTGGGTCGAGACACACATTGGGCGCCAGCAGCGATGAGGCCTAAGTTTAATACCGGCTAGCTCAGTCGACCATTTTTCAGCGTTGTCTGAACCACAGGTGGTCTAGACCACTCTGCCCTGTGATGGTCGTAGCGTACTGCATATAGCAATATGCTACACGGAGTATTACTGCAGCACGTATGCCGGCCGGCTGCCATACCGACAGTCCGCACGCACCCTAACTCGAAAAAGCTTGTACCTGTCAGCGGAGAAGAAGAAGACAATCGATCTGTCTTGACAAACCGTGAAATCGAAAGGTCGCGAACAAAGTGAAGACAATGAAATTAACAATTTTCAACGGCATCGGCGGGAAATCTAACCCTTACGAGCAAATAAATCCATCACTATCAGCTAAAACAGCACAAATCTGTTAGAGATTCCTCAATTGCACATGCAGCTGGAATTGCAGCAGCGATTGCAACTGTCGCAGCCCCTGATTCTAATTTACCAGCAGCAAGTCAGGGTGGAACAGGTACACCACAATCACCACCACAACAAATATCATTGCGTCCACTGCCTGCACACCACTCACCTTCACAAACGGTAGTGCCTTAATCAATTTACCACTTAAAAGTGGAGACAGTGATAGTAAGGGTAATACATCTGCTAGCAGCCCAAGTGGCAGCGGGACCAGTGAATGGGGTGCATTTACTCGCCCACGTTGCGGTAGTTCATATGCCCGTCCTTATGGTCCAAATTGGCATAAACGTTTGAAATGCGGTGTTGAACCAAAATTTGAGTGTCCTATTTATCACAAGAGATTCTACAGCATATTGAACGGATTATTACTGTCGGTCTACACGTTTTATACAACATAGAATTTTTATACAACATAGAATATAAAGATCAAGAAACATACGATAATATACTCACGTTTCTTAAAGAAATTCCAGAGAAATTTTCCGATAAGTGCACAAATGAGGTAAGCAGTTCCGCAGAGTTAGATACATTCGTTCAAAGTTTGTAAAGGAAATTATGGTTATCTCTCCCTTATCCAGGTATTAATTTGTTAGTTATGTATTATTTTGTTGCATAATTTTTCCAGTTCAATTGTTCACATGAAGGTAATATTCTTTTACACAAAATCTCAAATCACTTTCACATATCAGAGAATAATTTTTTTGAAAAGAACGTATGGCGATAAATAGATTAATTTTAATTTTCTTTTTATTTTAATTATTAGTACGAAGTTAATTTTATTTTAAATTCATTTTCGACATATTATAATTAGTTTAAATTAATTAAATTTAGGATTGGAAGTTGTTGCAAGCCTCTGAAAAAGAAGAAAATTTATGTTCATGGCTTGAGTAATAATAATGAGGACTGATAGTTTTGCAAAAGGCGCTATTTAAGCTATAGTTTAAGTTTGTCCTTACAGGCTCCTTCTTCAAAGAAGTTCGCTTGAATTTTATCATTTCCAATTAAGTTTTTCTTTCTTTTCATATCTCTCATTCATATAAAACTGTTATATAAGCCAAATGGCACACGCTATCTTTTCTAGTTATCTGAATAACTAGTGACATTGAAATCATTTTTGAGGATTTATAATTTGCTAAAAGGAAATTGTTTATTATTATATTATTTTTGGCATGAGATGAGAAGAGCTCCTTGAATTATTGCGTTATTAAGTTTCGTACGTAACCAGTCTCTAGGCTGTGATGTGTGCCTTTGGCTTGGTGGTCGAACCTATTTAGAATAATAAATGGAATATTTAGATATAAAATTTTAGAAAAAAAAAAAAAGATAGATGTATTCATACGTTCACGTCCAGCAGAACAATTTATCAGAAAATGTGGGAGGAGAACGTGTTTTTGTTTTCATTAAAGGAAAAACTCTTTTTATTAGGAACAGAGAATATTTAAGTGATTCATAAGCAAATATCGATATATATAGAAAGACAGGAAAAAGTAAAGAATTAAAGAATTATTTTCTAAAATACCGACGTTTTAGTTTGTAGGCACGAAATTTTTTTTGTATATGGCAGGCGGCAGCGGCAGGCTTTTCGTGGAAACTCCCCACACTCTCCGCCAATAGCCGTCAGCCGAGGGGAGCTAGCGTGCCGCCCTGCAGTCAACGCTGTCCGCCGATTGATCTGTCAGCTCATGCTAACAGTCTGAACTTCACGTCCAAGCCAATCAGTCAACATAGTTCAATAACATTCTTTATTAGTTATTTATTCAATGAAAATAATGCCCAAATTATTTCAATTCTCTAATAGTTTCTAAGCAGTTGAGTCTATGGTAACGCATGCATCTGTAAATCAATAAATATTATCAAACCACACTTTCACGGCCGGTGGCGGTCATAGGCGCGCCGACGGTTAAAGGCAGGTGGCACCACGTTGGTGTCATCTGAAATTCGATCAAAGTTATCTGTTGAATGTGAACTGAACGTTCGATTTGGATGAAACTTTTTGTGAGGAAGACCAAAATAGGTGACACGTATTTTTTTCCCCTACCATGGCCCATCCCCAATACTAGAGGGATTAGAAATTTCGTGATTTTACTATGAAATGATTCAAAAGCGAAATGAAGCTTAATGCCGCATTCACAATGCAGAGTGGAGCAGAGTGAGCTTTGAGTCCAGAGTGAAGCTGTTCACAATACAGCGCAGAGTGAAATTCGAACTTTCAAATTAAATGTAACAAATCACCATAACAACGAACTTTGAAATTAATATAACAAAATGCCATAACAACGCCAAATCTACATGCTTGTCGCTGTCAAAATAATAAATTCGAAAAGGAGACACCTGTTGCACCATCAGATTGCTTCGAAACTAGTTAAAAATTAACGTTTTTTTTTTTAAATCATGAAGTTTGCAAAAAAAAATCTTCTTGACATTTTTTTAGCATTCATAAAATATATTAAATCAGAAAATAACATTAAAACATGTTAGTTGTGATAAAAAGAAATATGGAGCTTTTTCCACGCCATCTACATGCTAGTAGTTCGAAATTTCAGTTTGTAAGCTTTCGGAAATGCCAGTGTCAAATTAGAATAGAGCCTAATTTCATGCAGCTCCTCTCTGCCCTTCTCTGAGCCAAACAGAGATAGCCATATGCACTACTGCATGCAAAAAAAAAGGTGCCATTTGCTACTCTACGCTACTCTACTCCACTCTGCATTGTGAATGCGGCATAATACTTTATATTTTTCATAAAAAAAATACAACTTTGCATGGGAGGGTCGTAGAGCAATGCGGTTTTTTAGTTGTATTTATGGGGGTTGTCCGAAATGGGGTGTGTAGGGTATCAAATTAAAGGGGGAAGAGAGTGTGATCGAGTGGCGGGGCTCTTTTTTTATCCTGAAAACTAGCTAAAAAAGGTTTTTTTTGGTACTGGGGTCATATACACCCCCTTCCTTCATTTTGCATATATTTTGTCCGTTATCTCTTTCGTATACATTAGCGTTGTGTTGTGAGTATTTTTTGTTTGGGTGGCAAATTTTACCGACGTAATGGCTCTTCGCAAACACGAGATTGAAATAAAGCAATGTTTTCACTCAAAAATCGTCCATTTTCCACTTTCAAAAGGACTTGTTTCATTTCTTTTCGAGTTATTTCCGAATGTAATTATCGAATTCAAAAACAAAATAGATACGTGATTAGGGGACAGAATGTAGATGCGATTTCATTATACAAACAGACATGCTTTAACGTTCATATTCATAAATTTTATAGTGTGTCTTCTGTGTTGGAAGACTGCCAAATTGTGATTTTTTAGGGTAATCTCAAATTATCTTGATACACCAAAATCGATATTTCTATGTAAATGTTGGATGGATTTCAATAATTCTGTTTTCACTATATAGCTAAGATATGCCGCAATACTAAGAGTATAAGTTTAAAGGGTGGGCCCTGAGGGGGCCGGAGGAGGGAGGGAGATAAAAAACGGCAAAATTTTCGGATTTCAGAATATTTATTTTAAATAAAAATAATTTTTTTCACTAAATCTCGATCCGATTCTAATTACCGAATATAAAATGATTTCCGTAACATACTAGTTTCATCGGTCATTACATTATTTTCAACGCCATCTTTCTACTAAACTTTGGAACTTTTAAACCACTTTTTTTCTCTTAAATTTATGTATAATCTGTTATCTTTTATTTAAGAAAACCACAAGCCATTATTCCCAGTCGTATAACAATTAACAAATAAATAAATAAATAAATAAAATGAATAAATAAATGAATTAAATTAAGTTGCTACTGAAAAACCACCCTTTATCTCTGACAAATTCCAGCTTGTGGAGTTTTTATTTGTTTTTAGAGTGCATCAAGTTTCGCGGTGAAGCAAAACTACTATTATTATAATAAGTAAAAAAGCTAGAATTGGTCTAAGACCAGTTCTTATGATACCCTAGATAAATGCCCGTATGAAATTTCGTAGGGTCACCCACCTGTGCAATTACGATTTTTGAAGTGGTTTTTCGCATATATTTGTAGAACCGTTCGTCGGACAGAAAAATTGATTAAAACCAATTTTATAGGATTTTATATTCTGAAGAAGTTTTTAGTACAAGAAAAATGTCTAGGACTGATCGTTTTCACAATATACGTAAAAATCTTAAATTTTTATATGGCAACACCAAGAATGGGTTGCCTGATTTAGTCCATTTTTTAAATTTTATTTACTATTGCTATGAAAACACTGTGTACCAAATTTCAGCTCTCTACGTCGACGCGTTCACAGGCAGTGTCCAAATATATAGTGAAATCCGAAATTTTTGTATGGCAACTCCTTGAAGTAGTTACCCGATATGTCTCATTTTCGAACTTAAATTTACTTTTTTTTTTAAGCCCATTTGCACAACTTTAGTGCTCTAAGTACACGCGCTCTGGAGTTGTCGTGCGGACAGCCGGACGGACGACATGCAAAAATCAAAATAACTTTTAATATTATCCATTTTGCTCTACCATAATTATTTCTATGCGTTACAAACGGAATGACAAACTTAGCATACCCTATAGATTCATCTGGGCTATGAAAATAAAGAAGTGTTCAAATATAATTCGAGAAGTGTCTTTTATTTAATTCGATAATTTCTTTGGTTTGATTGCTTTAGGGACACGACAATTAGCGCAGCCGGTAAAAGTAATTGTTTTTTTTTATAAATTTCTTATTATTAACGTCGGTTGTCGTAAGACGCCAAAGAATAGCAAGTTTCGGCGAATTTTCGCCTGCTACTTCTTTTTCAGTGTAAAGTGAAACTTCACTAAAATAATTTGAGTGATTTAATTTAATAGGTTTAATATTTACTTACAGATGTGTTTTCTTTTCTTTCGTATTAAAATAAAACTTAAAAAGGGTTGGATTTTGTTTTTGTTGCGTTAGATTTGATCAATTTTACGAATCCGGTTGACTATTGGTAACTTTGTTGTTTTTGTTCTCGTTAGAGTAATAATAGTAAGTGTCTCTAATCGTCGTGCTCTCCATGTTTAATGGGCTCGAGTAGGGTTATTTTAAGTTGAGTTTTTTTTGATAAATATCACATTACTAGGAATGAACCTTGTAGGTCTGGTCAGGTTTTCGTATTAATATTTAATAAAGATAAGAGCTCTAGGGAATATTCTTCGCCGGGTTGTCGATGTTCGTATGGTAATGGTAATGGTATGGTATTGTTATAAACCTTAATCAACAGCCGGAGTAATATCTTAACTAAGGAAGAACTGTCACGCTATCAGGCCCAGTATTATGAACAAGACTGACAATATATCGGGGAGCATATAACGGCAGAATTACAGAAACGGTAGACAAAAGAACAGGCGAAGAAATTACTGGAGGAGCTTAATGAGAATGCTAAAAAAAGTATGAAAGGCGAAGCTTTAGATCTACTTGTGAGAGCAGCATTCGAAGTTATCCAGAGCCGCGAAATAGAAGCAGAAGAAGCATTGGAAGAAATCCAGAAGGAGAAAAAAGCACTATTAAAGAATATAGACTCACTAAAGATACAGCTAAAGTACGCTGAGGAAACTACAGCAGAACAAGAAAAAGAATTGGAATTCGATCGATCATCACAGAGAAGTCCGAATTAAGACATTAATAAGGCGAACACGAGTAAGGGGTCAAGCCAAGAAAATTATTATTCTGGGAACAGCCTAAAGCCGAAGAAATACTCAGATTCTTAGCAAATCAGAAAAAAGAAGCAAGAGTTAGAGCCGAGTTGAAAAGAAAAAAGCAAACCAGACCAGTTAATGCCAGAGGAAAGAAACATCGCCGGAGAGACGTGCACGAAAAAGTCATGGATATAGTATCCAAGTATGTGCCCGTTCTATCCGGGGAAAGGTCATCCAAGCTGGCGAAGCAGGTGTATCGCTTTCTGAGTTGTAGTAAAGATCTCCATGATCAACTGACACAGGAAGAGCAGAAGCTCTTCATCAGGTCTATAACGTATCGCCTAACGAACTATGTGTACTACTTGGTGAACTCGTAAGAGCCAAGATTTTGATATTTTGCAACAAGTAATCAAATCGGCCTTCATGCCAAAAAAATCTGTTAGTGAATTGCGAACAGAAATGCTGGCATGCAGGCAGAGGGCCGGCAAAGGTATCAGGGTGTTTGTAGACCGGATGAAAGAGTTGCTTGACCAGATAAAAGCGACGGTCTCGGTAAAATACCTGGAAGGAGATAGAGGTCTGGTAGTAGAACTGGAGGTATATGCCGTAGCGACATTAAAAGCAGGCGTTATGCATAAACCGAGTAAGTATACCTTACTGGACGGAAATTTGAATCGCTATAAGGAGTACAGGAGGAAGCGACCTATTACAAAAAGGAAGCACAAAGGCTTCGAGTAAGGGATACAGAAGGGGTACAGGAAGGCTGCACGTCCAACACTATAAAAACACAAAACAGATTGAGAGCTGGTGAGACCAGCCGCGATAGATCCCAGCAACCTAGATCACCAACTTACCCTACTGCTAGGCCAGCATTGCCAATAAGATATCAAGGGCCGGCAGCCATTTCATTGTTTCAAATGCGGTCAGCCTGGAAACATTGCTAAAGAATGCCAGTGGGGAAAACAGCCTCCTTACTGCACTAAGTGCAACAACTATGTACATGGTGCGCTCAGTTTATTCCTAATTTTCAACCGGGGAAGGAATATTATAACCAGTGTGGAAACAGTATCCAATAATATAAGCAAACATCTAGGTTCTCGAGAACAGGTTCAAAAAGTGAAAAACACTAGAGATAAGACGAATACCCAAGAAGCGGAGATAAGGAAGATACAGGTATCAGAGTCAAGATCTCCAGCAATATCAAGAATATGCCCTTGCCTCAGCACGTAGAATAGAGATAAACACTAAGGAAGAAATAGGGCAAATATGGCCAGAGGAGATGTGTGACAAAGCACAAACAAACGAAATAAATGAAAGAGATAAGGGAGCTGGTCAAGAACAGAACAACAGGTAAAATTTCAGGTAGAAAAGTAATGATGAATTGGTTGTATGGCAAAAGAAATCAACCAGAGAGTATACTGCGGGAATGCTATTGTTAGACTAATGAATGGTCAGGCATATGTAGGTATCCGTTAATGCCACGACGGAGCCTCGAAATTATTAATTTAGGCCCAACCTGGAAAAATTAGATCGGTATCTGGTGAAACCGCTAAGAACGGATGCAGGGACAGTAAAAATAAATCGGCAACGGCTTAATTTGATGAAACAGTTTTTTGGGGCTGGGGAGGAAGAGCAGAATTCGGAAGAGAGAGAGAGGCAGTAATGCAAATTAGTTACGAATACAGCTATATTTTCAGTTGCCTGGATAAGTTGACATACGTTCCAACGAAAATGTTCAAACTCCCCTTGATGGCTAACACTGGGCCCATAAATATAGAATGCCCACAGAGAAGAATGACAGCTGCAAATTAGAAAGCTGTTCGACGAAGACATAATTAATACAGCAATAGCCCGTTCAATTTTCCAGTGCTATTAATCACAAAAAAGGGAACTGACAAAGCAGGTAAGCGAGAGTATAGATTCTACGTGCACTTTTGCGAGGTTAACAAAGTCTGTATCGCCTTTTCTTATCCACTACTACGGATTGAGGATATCCTGGATAGACTAGGATATTCTAAGTACTATACTACCTTAGATCTTGCCAATGTTTATCACCAGGTCTGTTCGTCGATCCAGCAGATCGTAAAAAGACTGCTTTTACCACCAAAGTGCATAACTGACCCAGGGACATAGGGATTATATTGAAAGACTTCCATGACTCACGGTTCGGATGACACTTCGGAAGGAACAAAATTCTTTACGTTTCTATTGTTGGAGGGGAATGAAGAATGATATCTCTAAACAAGTTCGGCGCTGTGCGAAATGTTAGAGAAATAAGGCACTCCAAAAGGAACAGAATGCCGCTGGTGAAAACAGAATTTTCGGAGAAACCTTTCGATAAAGTATACGTTGGCCTAGTTGGCCCGCTGCCGGCAAGTCACAATGGCAACAAATATATTCTGTCCAGGATGACTCACTAGGTTTGTCGAAATGAAGACGATTTTTGTGGTAATCTTAGCATATATAGCAGGTATAAGTGCAGAAAATATGGGCTACACCATACAGCCGATAGCAGAGACTGGAGTACTTTTTGAACACCTAGAGAAGGTCAACTTTTATACCAAGCATTGGACCATCTTGTCGAAACTAGAGGTACGTGATTTATCAGAGGAGCTTGTATTCGCCGACAACTGTAGCAATCTTAGTACGCGACTATGTGCCGAGAGCAGTCATTCCGGAATAGTCAAATGCGAAGTAGCAGCCAAGGAGGTAAGGAGTTGGGTAGCGAAGATCAGACAACAGGAAGAACTATCCCATCATACAAACGAAGAAGAGACAGTTCGTGGTAAAGAACGTTCCTTCTTTGAATAGGGCAGATTTCAGCTATCATCAAAATGCAGAGAAATGAAAGCGAAGAGCTAACTGCATTACAGCTAGAGCTGAATAAAATAATTACAATGATGATTCTCCAACTACGAAAAATCAGTGACACTTTTGTTCCTCTATCAGATATGCTAGTCTCGATAAACATGGGAAAGCTACACCCACTAATAATCCATGCAAAGGAGATAACAGATATCATGAGTAACGCTACCCGACAGTTGGACCTGGATAAGAGATTTCAAAACTTTCAAACTCTAACCCAGATTGCGAAGGTAAAGGCCGGTCAAGTAAATCAACAAATACTGGTTAAGATTGAAATTCCTCAACCTCAACGAACATTTGATTTGCACAAAGTATGTACCATACCTGCATCAGTTGGTGAGGAAGGCCGTCACGTCTGTAAATTAGACACTGAAATTTTGGCAGCAAACAACCATGAGCGACAGTACGTGCTGCTGAGTCACCCGCAATATAACAAATGTAGCAGCACAGACCACCCATAACTACTGTGTCCCCAACTAGGTCCAACAGTCCCGTCTATAGGAGACAACTGTGTGCTGAACCTTTTACCGTAGTTTCAATATGAACACTAAGACATATCAAGCAA
Source organism: Dioctria linearis (assembly GCA_963930735.1). Classification (NCBI taxonomy): domain Eukaryota; kingdom Metazoa; phylum Arthropoda; class Insecta; order Diptera; family Asilidae; genus Dioctria; species Dioctria linearis. Next base: position 235,019,310 of record OZ005740.1, on the reverse strand, counting down.
GAATAGTTGCTAAATGGAATAGCCTAGTTAGAATAGTGATTAAAAATCACTGGCTGCTCGTGATGTCTCGTGAGACTAAATTGCAAGAAGTTGCAAGAGCATGCCAACTGCGATAGGGAAGCTGGCATCCACAGGTGTGCTAATGGTAGAACAGTAGTGTCATCCGCAAAAAGAAGACTGGTTCATAGCATCAGAAGACAGCGCCCAACGCAATATAACACTTTGGCAGGTAACTCGATCGGAACTGCCAACCGTGAATTGTGAACCCGCTAGCAACCGACAACTTCAATTAGGAATGGAAGGATCAGGAAGCCAATATAAATAGGGTTCAGGAAGCTATCCAGCAAGAAGAGACTATCAGACAAATTATTCCTCATTATGTCCACTTGGCCGCAACATTTATTACGGGGTGTTTGTGTATCGTCATACTTGTGATATTAGCAGGAATTTTGATCCATCTAAGACGTTGGGAGAAAAAGCAGACAGTGAAGAACACCAGTCGACTGCCCAGATGTCCGAACTACGCGAAAGGAGTCGTCGGTAGAAGAACCAGAAGCCAACATTAGCATCGAGATCATTCCCACAACAGCCACAATCCTGCCAAACGTCGTTAAAAAACAACTGGCACAATTGGAGTGACTACATTAGTTAGGCTAGTAGAAAATTTATAATTAGATGTGATAGGATAGTTATGTAACGTTTAGGGGCAACCCGGGTAGTTTAGAGGCAAAGTATAGTAGGTGAAGAACTTTGTAAGTAATGAAAACATATCCGCGTTGTGAGCTAAGTTTACTTCCGAATATCGGACATGACTGATCGGTCTGGCGAGGGCAGTCTAGTTTTATTTGTTTTTAGAGTACATCAATTTTCCCGTCGATTCAGATTACCAAAGCGGCACATAGTCTACATTAACATAAGAAAGGGTAAGTCGCGGTGATGTAATAATAATATTAAAAATAAAAAAGTGTTCAAATATAATTCGAGAAGTGTCTTTATTTAATTCGATAATTACTTTGGTTTGAATGCTTTAGGTGCACAATACTGGCTCATAAAGAAGAAAACTTGCGTGAAGCGTGAGGCCGTGAAAGTGTTAACTGGATGGAATGTTATCTAAACAGACACACTCAAACCTATGAATTTAACTTCTGGAATCCAAAACTGGGGCCAGATTAAAGGGCGGTTTAGCTTGTTAATTATTTGATTGTGCAAGATAAACTATATGTAATAGTTATAATCTCTGTATTGTAATTTAAAGTAAATTTAATTTAAATTACTTAAAATTATTTGAAAGTACATAAAGATTCATATAATTTATTTAGCTGCATTTAAGATCAAATTTGTAGTAATATACTAAATACTAATAATATTCATTTAAGAAAAGCAAAACCGATTTCATCTTCCAATTTAAAGTTTTGAGAGTATGAAATAACGTAGACATTTTTCACGAGAAGCATAAAATAAATGTTAATTTCTAAGTTACGAATAAAAACAAGGAAACAATACAGCAATAATAATTTAAATTAATTCTAATTCACATTATACAATTAGTATTTTTACATTGACTGGATCAGCATCAGTAGTTCTTCTTTCAAGAAATTTCCATGACCTTGAGGATCAGTATCACACGTGAAATAAAGGACGGTGTTTGGAATGAGCCTATTTTTTTTTTCAAAAATTATTTATCAGAAAACAATGTTTATCACATTAAATTGAAACTTACTTTAAGCTGTATAAGGATTTGTCCATATCTTCCTCTGAAAATCTCAGGCCAGCTGGAGCAGTCAGTCCAAATTCCATGGACTCATCATGGAGACAGGATTGGACAAACTCGTATACATCACATAACTTTTCATAAACATTAAATGTGCCCTGAAATTCAAAATTATTATGAAACAATTTTACTGTAATGCAAAAATTTACTTGAATGAAAATACTGTCAGGAAATTTGACGCGAATCAATGCAAAACGGTATCTGTTCAAAATCCGTTGTTCTTCACGGTCTCGCATTGCCTTTGTACGTAGGATTTGAGCACTCTCTATAGCATCTGTTCGCAATTTCTGCTCTCTCTTTATTTCCTCAGCAGTCATACGGAAAAATTCATTCGGTAATTCTACTCGGCGTGCTTGCGAGGGAAGTAGTACTTGAATATTTCTGTCTAATTCTAATGCTATTGGTTCTGAACAATGCAGCGCATCCAATAAAACTTGTAAATCAGTATTTTCTAACATGTTGGAGCTAGACCACACAAGATATAGTTCTCCATCTACTTCTTGTTCCAGAAATCCAGCAGCATTTAAGAACTCTAAGGCTCCTTCAGTATATCTGACCTTCTCGCCAAAGATTCTATAAAATTTTTAATAAGAAGTCAGATAAATTCTAGTATTTAATTTACCTGTTGCTCATTCTTATTTTATGGAATTTTTCCTCATCGGGGTGATTTATAATATTTTCCAAATACTTTGTTAATGTTTCAACGCATTCCTGAGCCTTGAATTTGTAATAAAAGATTAGTATCTAGTATATTTTATTTTATTATTCACTAGTGAAGGTTTGCAAATGTTGGTTATGGTATACATATCGATCGTCTATATTTCACAAATGCTGACTTGCCAATGAAAACAGGACACAAGTCCTATTTCAGTACAGAACTTGCTTTGAAAAAAAACAACCATTTCATTACAACTTTAATTTCAATTCTCTCAAAACATTTTTTTGTTGTTTCAGTATTGAACTAAACGATCGATATATGTAAGTATATTGACAAACTGGCAATCTTTCCTTAAATTAAGGCAAAACGAAATGAGGATATTGATATCCAGTAAAACAAAGTTAAGTCACTTTTTAAAGTGATGGGAGAACTGCTGTGGACTTACTTGTCGTAAGATAAAACATTCTATCGAAATTTGATTCCGAAAAATGTTATTGTATTTTCAATATTTTATTTTTGTCGCAGATTAGCTTTAATTTATGCTGTGCATAGGTTTTGACTTACAAAAGGTCAGTGAGAGTTGATATTTGCCCCACCTATGTACAAATAGCTATTACAAAAATGATAGATCATAAGACTTCCTGCAACTTTTGTAGGAAACATTACAGCGGAGTCAAGCTCAACAAATTCTATAATTCGCAAAATTGCTGAGACGCGTGTGCTGCAAACAGCGCAGAGATTTCTGTGAATTGTAGAGTTGGCTGAGTTTGACTCCGCTGTAACTCGTGAACTATTTATCTGATTAAAAAATGTTACAATATTTCGGTACCGTTTTTCCAATATGGCGGTGCGAGCAGCAGTCGCTCAATGTCGCACACTCGGAATATTAATTAGGACGTCGAACTGTACAAATCTCAACTCCGCTTGACCTTTTGTACCGAAAGCCACATTTATGTCTTCAATGCCTGGGACTACTTATAAAATATATAATTTAACAAAATTTAAGAAAAAATCTAAAGTGAACAATTTTTTAACTCATTTCTTTTTCCTAAGACAATTTGTCGTCGCTCTGGCATGGTGTTTGGGATCATTTTTCTGTATTAATATTGCAGCGCTCCGGCTCATAGCCGATCTTTATTTAAACACATACACATCTTTTGGTACTTCTATATAATCCATCTTAGTTATGCTAACTTCTATCCTGCATAAGAGACTTAACCAATCATTCTAAAAGCAGCCTCAAAACTATTTAATCAACCTGCGTTATGTAAACTTCACTTTTGGGTAACACCATCATCAAGATCTCCTGTCGGAGCCTATAGAATAAATGTTAGTCGCATGTGACTAAAATTCTATTGTCATACAGACAAATTTATGTGCTCCTTTGAAGCCTTCTGATAATCTGATAATAGTAGTTTATACATATCGCAAAAATTGACTATTTATTTGTGCAATTTTATCGTTACTGGAATGCAAATATCACTAATTAAATAAATTCCATTTATGTTTTATTAAATTCATTTCACTGATCTATATCCTAATACATATTTCTTAATTCATAGAAAATTTAGGAAAAAAATTATTCATTTCTGACTAAGAAGCAGCAGTTATAAAATAAAATTAATAATAAAAATTAAATAATTTAATATATAAGCCCGAAACAAAACTTTATCCATATTTCGTTCGTGCAAAGTAGCTCTTCTATCAGCATAAATATGTCCTGCAATATTTTGAAACAATTTTTTTCAAAGGGGCTGTGGCTCAATAATTGAAAATGTGGCGTTTCTTGTAAGTTTAAATAAGATTTCAGATATACTTCAAGAGGAAAATCCTCTGAATCAGATGATTGAATTATTCACGAGATCTTGTCATGCGTATCCCACAGGTCTTCCATTTCTTGAGGATCAGGATTTCATGAATTTACGCGAACAGCAGCTTCATGTAGTTTTCTATTTTCTGATGTTTTTGAAAATTGTTGACGTAAACGTTTAAAAATTTCAGTTTTGCAAATTGTTATGGCCATCATCGGTTACGTTTTTGGTTTTGAATAGCGGATCAATAATAATTGCTGCAATTATTAATTGTGAAAATTTCTTCACGTATGAAAAACTTTTGTTCACTGACTTACTCAAACGGTTTTTTAATCTACTTATCTCTTCGGAATCTTGTTATGTAAGGCGATTGCTTACTTACTACTAAATGAATCAGGTGATGCAACCGGTAGAACAAACGACAAGGTTGTTGTCGTTTGTTTACATATCCGCGTTGTAAGCAAGTTTACTTCCGAATATCGGACATAAAAAGACTAATTACTGGTCTGGCGAATGCCGTTAAGCGATCAGTCATCACCATTTAGTGTACAGAGTCAGAGTCTTATCTTTATTCGAATCGGTTCAAGTTACCTCAGCGCTAGGTAGCTTAATAAAGTATTGTCTTAGATGTAATTCGTGTGTTTTCTTTGGTTGAAAGATTTATTGTTTTATTTGTGAGTTTTATTGATAGATTGCTCGAGGGGCACGACACCTTGATAAATACATTTTAACTCTGTTTCAGATTGTTCATCAGATTTGACTCTTCTATAGTAGAGGCATCCATTCTACCACGTTCTGCCATGTGGAAATTGATGGCAACTTTTTGTTCAGTCTCTCCACCATTAAGTAGGTACTGTTTCATCTTGTCTCCACATCTTAAATTAATGCACACTTTGCTAAATTACACACTTCTTGAAATTTATTGAGTATCGGTTTGTTTGTTCGCTTCTTTTAAAGTGGTTTACAATCTTGCGAATTTTTTTTTTGTTAAGATCGTAATTTTATCGTCCTTGAAGATGGAGTCATGAATCACGAGTTGCAATGTATGTCACACATCCTAAAGATGTAAAATTTCTAGAATCCATAGCCGCACTTATATTAGCGACGCTGTCCTCTATAGCCATATAGATTTAATTATTTATTCTGTATTCACTGATAACTTCATTAAGTTTCGTAGGAATGCATGACCAAGTATTATATAGAAGTTTGCTTAAAACATGCTTAGAAACGACAACGACAAGCTGTTGAGCCTTAATATTAACAACAATGTACATGCGATTAATGAGTTCGTACATGCAAGAGCTAAACCTTGCGGATTGTGCCCACTATCACGGAAAGAGATTTTGCTAAATAGTAACAGAGAATCAACATTCGCATTTAAGAGTTGATACACAAAAGTTACATCGCCAACCATGCGAAATTTTTTAAGCGAGTGCATATTTAAAAGCTTCAAGCGATTCTTATAAGATTGAAGCATCAATGAGAGAGCTCTCGGAACCAACGTTTTATAAAACCTAGCGTATAACTACTCTTTGATACGATGTAATTTATATGGGAGATAAAACTCATTCTGTGGTCACATTTGACATCGTAGACAGAACCCACCGAATCGAGGAATCCGAGAACATATAATCATAAGCGATTGTTTTCTGATTCCTGTGGAAAGTCATAACCTCACATTTATCGATATTGAGAGCCAAATTATTGCTTTTGCACCAAACGTAAAATTAGTTAAGGTCACTTGTGTTCACAATTGTTAGAAGATTTAATCTGAGCGAAAAGTTTCATGTCGTCAGCATAAATCAAGACATTGCACAACTGAGACGATGTCGTCAATAGATAGAATAAAAAACAACGAGCTCAATAGTCTAGAGATGGAATGTCGGAATAAGAGTTGCTATGTTCTGTTATCTAAATAAGACTCCGTCCATTTTGGAAATCTTAGAGGAAACCATACGTTTTCATTTTAAACAGTATCACGGAGTGAGATAACTTATCGAACGCTTTACTTAAGAAGTCTGTATAAATACAATCTGACTGGTAGCCTTGTTGTGCGGGTATTAGTTGCCGCTAGCAACAAAAGACTTGGGAGTGCTTTCTAGCAAGAGAAGGTCACCAGCCCTTAAAAAATCCTTTATGGTTTTAAGTTTTCTTTAACACTGTTATACTTTTATTTATTGACACTTGGCTTCTTTTGAGCCTTTACAATTTATATAAAAAAAAAAAAAGAACAATGTTGCTGTATCTTATTACTTCGAACAAGAGGCTTTACCGGTGGTCGGGGGACTCTCTTGTTCTCTATCTCCTATCAAAAGCGCACTGAATCTCTTAATGCCCTCTGACCGGGTTTTTATTGACCATTCAATCGATACATAAGAATTTTCCTTAGGGAGGAAATATTTAATAAAATTTAACGAAAAATGGAGAATGCAATTCAACGATCATTCTTAATTAAAAGTTGAGAGGAAGAAAAGAAAAGAAAAAAAAAGAGGAGGCGCCTATCACTGATCATTTATTGTACGTGCGCCTATGTGCCGATCATTGTTTATCGAAAGCACAATACAAGAGGCATACGTCATTGGTTCTTACTATATGCCTGAGAGTGTAGGGGAAATCGTTTACTCATTATTTACATGCCGGTCATTGCTATGTTGACCTACCGAGCACGGGAGCAATGCAATGTATCGTTAAGCTGATTAGGCACTTTAGTCTGGTGATGACGAAATTGTGTTGCCGGTATTGTTTATGCTCGGTGGAGGTGCAATACATTACCGTAGCAACGGCAGCAATTTTAAACCAAGCAATCGGCTTGTAAATTGGGACATTTAATTTGAATAAAAAGAATGATGGGTAGGTATATGCACGCAATTCATTGCAATGTATTTTTATAGGGAAATATAGGAATGAAGGTGAATTCATTACACCATCCCCCTTAAAAAAAGAAAGTTTCAGTATGGAACTTTCTGGGAAAAATTTCGATTGAATTTTAAAGCGTAGAGCCCAAGGTCAATGTGCATTAAGAAATTCTAGTTTACAAAATATTTGTGATTTTTTTTTTATTATGATATAAAAGAGGTTATTTTCTTAAAGAGCTTTTAACTTACATATACATGGGTACCTACATAATTATTTTATTTACGACTTGCATACTTATAAACATACCTATGAAAATGAATTAAAATAGAATTTATGCTCAAAAATTTTTTTTTCTTTTTTTTAGGTGTCTACGTTTCTAAAATATTTCATTATATTGTTATAGTTACTGCTAGAACTATTTGGTACGCCCTTATAAGATATTATTTAATTCTACGAGAGATAGTTTATATTATTTTAACATTTCCATGTCAAGTTTATTTAGCATATTTATGTGAACTATTTATTTAAAAAGTTCCCCTTTTTTTGTTTATTATATTGTAACTACGTACATACTTCCTACATTCTAAGATATTTCTCTTTTGCTTTTATGTTCTCCCTTTCTCTTCTCTCTCATTAATACATTTTTGTTCCCATTGTTAACTGATACGCGGTTCCTTCTTCGGTCTTTATGGGTGAGTTTTCTTGCTTTGGTGTAATAATTTTTTCCATAGAAATGCAATAATAAAGATAAGAACTACTGCAACCAATAAGTATGTAACTGTGTAATGATGTATATTATGTGGTGTTAGCATACGAAATTCTTTTTCATTTTCCCTGTCTTTCTGCAGATGTTTTGCGGCAGAAAGTGCTTTTAAATCTTGGTCGTCGTGGAATTTGATCACGTGCAGGCGATCGACTGGGAATGCTGTAAGTAAGATTCAGTGAAGGTAGGAAATGGTTATTTAGTTCGGATTCTTTTATGTTGTGAGCTTGAATGATCAGGTTACTTGTACGCATGTAACATTTAGATGATAACTCAATAACGCCAGTGTCGTGCAGTTTGTATGAATTAATCTTACTTCCACAAATGACATCGACAGTTACTGCTTCATGCATCGAGAATAGCCACTTGTTAGGCTGGGAGAGCTGTATCCAGAAATCAAGATTTGAAACGGTTTTGATTTCGCATTGATCCGGAATACGTTGACTATGTTTGAGTAGATCAATTTCGCAGAGATTATTTACCGAATGTACGTTAAAAATGGGGTGAATGATTCGACAAAGGTAATGGGCTAAATCATTTGTCAGACAATTTTGAAAGTCGATTTTATTGAGAGTATAGTAAGATGGCTTGATGTAAGCTAATTTATCATTGTGGGGAGTAGGAAGTGGATATGCTTTGATGTTGATAGTTATCTCTAAATGGTAATGGGAGTATAACATGAAAGATTATCTTGCTTCCAACTATGGCAGTCCTGACATTGCATATTTGGTATATTTGTAGGAGGTTATTTTTGTCTTTATTTATAGGTAGTGTTAATGTGCTTGGGAGCTCTTTTTGAATATTTTCCAAAGTTAGCTTTATTTGGGATGGAGTAATAATAGAGGAATGTGGTTTTCCATGACGTACATCAGTGACTAGATCGATCAACAAATTCTGGGTCGTTTGGTATCGGAGCATCATTAGAGAAGTCAGAGAAACCATTGTTTCTAAGTCTGTGGTAATACTTTGTTGCAAAGTGTATGTTCTGACTCGATTGATTATTGAACCTAAACTTACCAGTTTCTTCTCAATGTGTAAGAATTGCTCCTTGATAGCTAAACGGGTCCTATTGAATATGTTGACTGTGGTATCTATGATAACGGTCTGGTTCTTGATTAGGTGAGAAAGGTATTCTTGATTATTGTTTAGGGCTTCTATATGAGAGTTAAGCTCGGCCGCGTCTTCGGCGTCTAGGGTTCCAAACAATGTCTTACTAAGGGTACCTGAATAAACCTCTTTTGAATCGTGCCGTTTCGGGTTTTAACAATAAAGAATTTTGTTTAAGCATTTCTATAATCGAGTGTAATTGGTGAGTTATGTCATCACACAGTGGTAGTTTGTTGTGGTGTGTTCTCATTAAGAGACAAAGTCTTCGGGCATGTTCAGTACAATTAATCAGCCTTTCTAATTCAAAATTGAAATCATCGATGTTGTAGTAAATAATTATTTGCCACTCATGGCTGTATAAACCCACTCGGCCAACTTCCTCGAAGTAGATCCCAGGGTTATTTTCCAGATAAGTCACATTCATTGGTTGTGATACTGCAGTGCATGAACAAATGTGTAGGGCGATAATAGTCAGCACAACCAGGGTTATCCTAGGATACAATTTTGGTGAAAACTGTCTAAGACGGAAACTGTAAAAAACGGAAACCTGCATTAAACGGAACATTTTTTTAGATTGTTGATTTTTCCATTCTATGTGTTCGAACCAAATCGGTTCGAATATATTTTGGTTTTACCGATTACTTTAAAAGGAAAACATACTGAAAACAAGGCATCAAATTTTTAGGAAAATTAAATCTTATTTGATTACTCGTAATCAAAAGACAGGTACACAACCTAACAAAGCCATGTATTTGTCATCTTCATAACACATTGCACAAATACAATACAACAATATAGCCTCATTGAGCAGATCAAATTAAAATTCTTATCATATGATTGAAGCAATTAGATTCGTGCTAAAAAACAATTGCTGGAAAAGAACATATGCAAAAATACCATGCTAAAATTGAGTTCTAAAAACAAAACAAATTCAATCTAATTACAAATTTTCCCAAAAATAGGTACAGCATCTAACCAAAGCATGTGTTGTCATGTAGCATACAATGCATGGCACAAATACAATCAGATCAAGCAGATCAATTTGCAACTCTATCATCATTATAAATACTATCGAACGGGAATTTCTTCTCTACGTGATAGAGATAACATTTTTTACAAATATACAGAATTCAATTTAACACAGCAGCATGGGTTGCTTTAAATTTCTTGTTACTATGCATTTTTGTTCGTTGCTATGCATATTTTATCTCTAGTACCGTAAAATTACAGAATCACGGCCAATTCTTGTGATCATGCGCCTCTGCTACTCCATCATTGGTGTCGTGTGCAAGCAAGGGCTATATAAACAGCAGTTTGACTTGATTCGCTCTTTTTTGTGATTTAGCAGTGCAGTGATTAACTTGGCGATTTTATTTCTTTGTGTTCTTTCCTAGTGATTTTTCCTAGTGTGCATTTTATTACTAAATTAAATACTTGGCTTAATTGACAGCTAAAATAAAATATTCTTATTCTGGGTACTGGATTAAGGAGTTTGTTTTCGATAGCGATTAAATTAAAGGTTTTTTATTGTGGGTAGCGACTGCAATAAAAAATATTACTAACAATACACTTTATTTCTGGTCTCGACGGAAATAAAGAATCTTTCTTCGGGTCTCGACTGAAGTTAAGATATATACTAACATTCACTTTAAGTCGGGTCTCGACTGACTTAAAGAATATTATCTCGGGTCTCGACTGAGATAATATATTACTAACAAATAACTTTATTGCGTGTCTCGACTGTAATAAAGTTTCTTATTGCGGGTCTCGACTGTAATAAGAAATCTACTAACTCACACCACTTTATTGCGGGTCTCGACTGTAATAAAGAGTCTTATTGCGGGTCTCAACTGTAATAAGACAATTACTAACAAATCCACTTTATTGCGGGTATCGACTGCAATAAAGAATATCCTCATCCCATACCTCAGTCAAATAAAAGGTCAAGTAAATCAGCTGCTATATATCGATCAGATGAGTACAAGTCAATTGCTACAGTTGTGTAAATCAAATTTATATATTAATCATTTAATAAACATTGATTTCAGCTTTTTATATTACAATATATACATATATATATATCTTGCAGTTCTCAAGTTTGAGTATTTATTGAACTTGAAACATTTAGTGCAGTGAATAAACAAATAAAAACCACTAGCTTTATACCAGTGGCATAAATTTCACTACACCTTTCATTTATTGCATGTACGCTCTGACTACGGGCAGCACACTAAGCAACCCGTGTAAAACGGAAAATAACTTAAGACGGAAACGGACAATTTTTTTTATTTTATTGTTGATTTTTCAATTCTAAGCAACCCGGGTAAAACGGAAAATAACCCGTATAAAACGGAAAATAACTTAAGACGGAAAGGGACAATTTTATGTCATATTTTAATGGTAGTAAACCTATATATGTAGGTATAAAACGGAAAGTAAAAGCTTTAAAAACAATGTCGACGAACAGAACGGCCGACGGCAATTCACTGTCAAAACAGGCAATCGATAAATTTCAAACACAATTCCAGCGATTGTTGAAAAGAAGATTCTGCAGCTCCCCGATTGCATTTAATCTTGACGGCGGTATTTTTTTAAATATCGTGGAGATTTTTTCTACAGTTATCAACTTAAAATACAGAAATTAACTAAATTTTTAAATGCAAAATGTTACAACTTCTTCGTATTTAAGCACGTAGCAATATCCATAATCAAGTCTTTTATCCACTTGCTACTTGTTCTGTAAGTTGGAAATTATTTTGGGCATTTGCATAATATTTTCTCAACATCCATGTTTTCGCTTTTTTTTTTTAAATTAGCGCGGTGTTCTACAACCTTAAAATAACAAAAACAATTTCATTTATTTATTTTGTTGGTACTGGTGCTGTGCTTTTAAATCTTTGACAGCGACATTGTCTGGTCGTATGCCGTCAGCCGTGACAATTGTGATAAGGCTTAAATCATCCGGTTTTTTGTTTGGTATTTTGACGTTTCATTCTTTACTGGGTATTCTAATCTTTTACATCCAGTTTTTTCCTGGGTAAATAATTAATTATTTTAAATTTGTACGAATTTTTTGCATGATAAATCGAACGTCATTACAGGCATCATTGTTTTGCATTTAAAAACAAGATTTCATCAATAGTTTTTGTTAGAAAAAATGGTAACAAATATATTGTACAAAAAACGTTTAAGATAATTTTTAAAATTTTTGCAGCAATATGGGTAAAATAAAGAAGACATTATCTTTGGAGCAAAAATATGAGATTGCCCAACTCAAAGGGTAAACTGCTGTAAAAGCACTGCAACAACAATATGATTGCGGAAAAATACAAATTTATGAAATCTTTAAGGCAGCAGAATCAATTAAAAGTACATTTTTAACTTATGAGAGAGTTCCTTCTACCAAGCGCAAGGAAAGAAAAACTGTATTCAGTGAAATCGATCGACGGTTGTTTGATTGGTTTCGTTTAGCGAGGGCAAAAAATGTTCCAATTTCAGGCCCGCTTCTTAAAGCGTAAGCTAAAACGTTAGCGGAAAATTTGAATATTTCAGAATTTCAAGCATCCAACGGTTGGCTTGAAAGTTTTAGGAAAAAGTATGGAATTAAATTTGGTCAAGTTTGTGGTGAAGCGGCAGATGTCTGTCAGCAGACAGTTGAGGATTGGAAAAAAGGATCGCAATAGAAATTGAGGGGTATGAGGCTAAAGACATAGCAAACGGATATGAAACGGCGCTTTTTTCCGTGCTTTACCAAATAAAACTTTAGCACTAAAAAATGACAAATGTGTCGGTGGTAAGCATTCAAAAGAGCGAGTCACGTTATTTCTTGTGCTTTTGCTGATGGGAATTTTGAGAAACCTTTGGTTATTGGCAAATCTTTGAAGCCCAGGTGATTTAAACAACTGAATATAAATGACTTATTGTTAAATGGCATGCAAATCAAAAGGCTTGGATGACTGGCCGCATAATGGAAAGTTGGCTCAAGGATTTCAATTCAAGAATGGTAAAGCAAAAAAGAAATGTTATTTTATTCTTAGATAATACAACATCTCATGCACATCAGCATGAAAGCTTTCAAATGTAAAAATTGTTTTTTTCCCCCCTAGCACAACCAGCATTTTACAACCAATGGACCAAGGAATCATTCAAAATTTTAAAGTAAAATATAGAAAACTCTTGTTAACTAAACTGGTTGCTGCAATTAATGAGTGCAATAACGTCACAGAAATAACTAAAGCTATCACTATTCTTGATGCCTAATATTGGACCAAAAGTGCTGTTTCTTCAATTTCATGCGTCGCTAATTGCTTTAGAAAATCTGGTTTTCCAATAGATGTTGCTTCGGAAGATAATTCTAATTCTAGCTAATTCGAGCTTCTACCTTTGCTTTTAGAGACGAACATAGAAAATATTTCGGCTTCAGATTATTTAAATATAGATAGTGAAGCAATGACTGAGGACGACGTAGAGTTACATCAAATTTTAAACGGTGAAGCATACGCAGCTGAACAAAGAAATGTTGATCTAGAAGATTACTACGAATTTCAAGATGAGAATATCACTAATAAACAAGCTATGGATGCGGCTATAACCCTTAAGCAGTTTTTCATTCAAAGGGGAGATGAGAAGATGGTTGAAACTACCACAACTATTGAATCTAAAATGTTGATAGCATTTTGTTAAAAAAAAACTAAACAAACAGTAATGACAAACTATGCAGTACATATAATATAAAGTACATATATATATTTACCAGTAATATGTGTAATACATACATACATACAATGTACCTATACAAGTTCCTAATTTATTAATGTATACATATTTTATTTTTTGTTATTGGGCTGTCTGAATTTTTATTCCAATTTCGTTACATATTTTATAATTAAAATGTAAAGTTAAATAAACCAAATGTATTACATACATGTACATACATCAAAAATTAAGAATAAAAAAAAAATTCATAACTCTGTGTAAGACGGAAATATTTCCCGGTCCCTTAGGGTTCCGTCTTAGACAGGTTTCACTGTAGTTATTATTCGATAAATAACTTCAAGTTGTTATTATGTATGGTTTTAGACTTATTGCCTACTCTTATGATGGAATTTTCAGTGGAGTTAATTCCTATTACCTCATATGGTCCATTCCATAGAGAAGAGAATTTGTTTTTCCTAGCGTTCTTCTAAAAAAAGAACTTTGTCGCCTAGGTTGAAGGATTTGTTCCTAGAATTTTTGTCGTAAAGACGTTTAGATTTTTCCTTGTTTACGAGATTTTCTTTTACTATCTGGTAGCTGTGTTGTAGTCTAGCCTTCAATTCGTTACTATAATTTTCATAATTGTAGTTTACGGTTGGATTTGTTTTGAGGAAACCCGTATAGAAGCTCGTAAGGAGAAAATCGGGTACTTGAATGAGGGCTAGTATTATACGTAAATATAGCATACGGAATCCAATTGTCCCACGTTAAGGGGTCACGATTTACGTAATGTCGTAGATATTCGGATAACGTCCTGTGACTACGCTCTAGACTAGAGCTCCATTAGTTTGAGGATGGTAGGATGGAATACCATATTTCACTACAATGTTTAATACGAATGCTTCTGCAACTGTTCGTGCTTCAATATTGTGGAGTGGTATGGCCTCCATATATTTAGTGAGGTCATCCTGGAATGTTAATAGGTATCGATTTCCATCATGACTCACGTCAAGAGCGATTCTTTCGAATGGTCTTGTGCTAGTGGTTGTTATTTTCATTGGCATTTTCTGGTTCCTGCTTAATTTGTTTGCCTGGCAGGACGAACACTTCCGTATGTGGTTCTCTACATCTTGGTTAAGACCGGGCCAAGTGTACATGGTTTGTATCCGCTTTGTGGAACGCGTAACTCCTTGGTGTCCGCCTAAAGGTGACTGATGGAACAACTCAATTATTTCACGTTGTTCTTCTGGATTGTTTACCATCTTAACATCTGTGTGATACATTTTAATTTCCATATTGGGGTTTTGAAATATAAATGTTAACATATTTTTTAAATCCGAGAGAGTAATCAGGTCCATATCGAAATGTTGATTTCGCTGAGATTTTGTTCACAATAGCTTTTGTACTGTGTTAGTATTGCGAGAACTTGGTTATAATCGGTTTCGATCCTCATTGGTATAGCGGTTCTTGCAATTATATAATTTTGATGCTTTAACTGATAATGCTTTACGTCTTGTACCTTAACGTCCTCCGCTAGGGTAGCGATAATTTCCTTTAGATAGGTTTCCGTGTGGTCTTCTGTTTTAGGTAGCAAAAGAAATTTATGCTTCACACCTTTTTCGTTGAGTAGGTGTTGCTTTTTTTCAACTATGGTATTGCTGTTGGCCTGGGGGGAAGAGATATATTTGTTGTATAGATTGTCCAGTGTGGGATCAGTTATCTCTACTCTTACAGTCTTAGCTTGACTTCTAGTCATAACGTTAATAGCTTTTTGTTCCGTTGTGTGGGATTCCTCAGGAACTATTCTGCTGAGTGAGTCAGCGTTAGCGTTAAGTGCCCCGGGCATGTGTACAATAGTATAGTCGTACTCTTCGAGTTTAATTCGCCATCTCATCAGACGCGAGGTGGAGTCTTTGAGTTTCATCAACCACACCAGGGGTTTGTGGTCTGTGACTATGAATTTGCGTCCATAGATATAGGGACGAAATTGTTCGACGGCGTAGACGATTGCTAGGAGCTCTTTCTCGATTGTCGAGTACCTAGTTTCAGCAGGGTTGAGAGCTCTACTGGCAAAACATATCGGTCGGTCTTTGCCGATATCACCCTGAGATAGCACTGCACCCACTGCAATATCGCTAGCGTCCGTAGTGACAATAAATTCTTTTTCGATGTCGGGATAGGCAAGTATTGGGGCGGTGATGAGTTTTTCCTTAAGGAGTTTAAATGACTCATCACAAAATTCGTCCCATTTGAAGGGAATGTCTTTGTTCAAGAGGTTTGTCAAGGGTTTAGCTGTTTTGGAAAAATCTGGGATAAAACGTCTACTTATAATATCCGACAAATCCCAAAAATGATTTGATGTCTTTTGATTTCTTGGGGGTTTGATAAGTCTTAACAACTTTGATTTTGCTGGGATCTGGCATAACGCCATGTTCTCCGACAATGTGTCCAAGATAAGCAATTTCCTTCTGTAAGAAATGACATTTTTCGGGTTGCAACTTTAAATTATGTGATCTGAGACGATCAAAAACATTAATAAATTTTCTGTTGTGATCCTGCAAATTGTATCCATAGATGACAATGTCATCTAGGTACACGAAACATTGTAACCCTTGCAGACCAGTAAGTGCTGTGTTCATTAACCGTTGGAATGTGGCTGGCGCTCCCTTTAAACCAAAAGGCATTCTGTTATATTGGAAGTGACCGAATGGGGTACTGAAGGCGGTTATCTCCCTGTCCTTCTTATCCATTGGTATTTGGTGAAACCCATTCGCCAAACCTAATGTAGTAAAATATTTAGATCGCCCGAGCTGATCTAAAATGTCAGTGATATTTGGTAAAGGGTAAGCGTCTCCCAAAGTAACTTCGTTAAGTCGCCGAAAGTCTACTACCACTCGCCAACGTTTTTTACCAGATTCATCGGGTTTTTTGGGGACCAGTAATAGAGGGGAGTTCCATGGGCTCCTACTGGGACTAGTTATCTCTTGGTTAAGCATTTCTCCAATTTGTTTATCAATCTCCACTCTTTGCGATTCAGGTATCCGATATGGTTTCACGTGTATTGAGACAGTGTCGGTTTTAACCGGAATAGTATGTGCTGATGATTCAGTACAAGTAAGTACATCACCTTCGAGATAAAACAGATCATTGTATTGGCGACAGATGTCTGTTATTGTATTCTTTTCTTCTTTATTACAATGCTGCAATTCCAAAATATTTTCTAACTTTTTCAGACGGTTTTCCACCGGGTCATGATCGTAATCTGCTTGGACAATATCGTACTGATCAAGGTATTCCCAACTAGGGTTTATTTGTTGATATGGTATTTCAACTTCGTTGTCACTTGAATTTAGCATTAAAATTTTTATTGATTTATTGATTGGTTTGGACATAGTGTTCCATATGAAAACTCCAGGGTGAATTTCTTCTCTTTCGACGAATAATTCCTCTGTTTCTCTGGTAGGTAAATCTACTACAACTTCAGATCGTGGAGGTAGTTTAATTTTATTAGTCCCGTTATCTATTTCAGGTATAGAGTCTGAACCCTTTTTTCTACCACTTTGTTTTTAATAGGATCTTGTTTATTTGATTCGCGACTTGGATTCTCAGTTGTCTCCTTTTGCAGATCCACATAGGCAGTAGAATTCGCTTGCCTTAGCATGAATGAATCTGACATACAGGATCATTCAAGGGACTAGGTGTTTCACTGTTTTGTTTTGATAATAAAATTAAATAACAGTACACTTGGAAGATTGCTAAGACGTCGTTACATTTTTTTTTCTATAACACAACATGTGCTTTTTTTGTTACTTAAGCGTTCATGACACTTTCCTTGTACTTCGACATTTGCCTTTATACTAGGCTTTTCTACATCTTCTTTATTATAAATTTTCTTATTCTCACACTCTCCTTTTTCTAATAATATATTCTTTCTTAGCGTTTTTTTAGCATCTTCCTATATATAATTTAAGTTAGAGTTCAAAACTACGTTTGAAATAAATGGCTTGGGTATTTCTAGCTCCAAGTATCCCTTTGAACAGTTAAGAATGCAATGGAATTTAGTTAGAAAGTCGGTTCCTAGTAAGCCATCATCGGGTAGTTTGCTTCCATCGGGAATTATATGGAAATGGTGGTTTATTGTGGATTCATATGTCATGAAGTCAAGATTTCCGTAAGACACGCCTAATGAGGAAACATAGTCTCCAGAAAGAGTAGTGATAGTGCATTTTTGATTCTCATGCACCATGGCTGAGTCAATAGTGGCTTCGGCCTTGTGTAAGCTAATTTCAGCTCAGTATCGACAATGAACTTAGTAATTTTAAATTTGGAAATGCTTAACGGGAATTCAAAAAACAGAGTGTTTTTATGAGTACTCAGGGGTACTCGGATTGTGTAACTCTGTGTGAATTTTAGTTTTGATGCTGATGTATGATGGCTTGAGCAACCATTTCGCGAGAGGCGTCGCCATCCAACTCTACCCGCTCGTAATCGTTTCCCTGAAGTTCAGAGTACTGATAGTTTGTGCTCGGAGTGGACCATCGCACTTGCCTAAATGGACGAGGCTGATCAGATTGTGTTGGTCTGAGCTGTGATGTCCTTACAGCGTTGGCGTTTGGATGCTGTGGACGGAAATGTCGCTCGTCTGCGATTCTTTTCATACATTCATTAGCGTGGTGATTTGGTTTGTGGCAATAACCACAGAAGATTCTGTTTACCTCTCTTTTGATGTTAGCGTAGTTGGGGACTGGAGGTAACTGTTTTCTTTTAAAACAGTTTTCTTTGTTGTGACCTTTTTTCCACAAAAATCTCAATGTAAGGTATTAAGAGTAGGACGAGGAACACTTCGGTGTGCTTCTTCCATGCGCTGAGCATGTTCGGTCGCGAAACTGATTAATTTTCTCAGCGAGATTTCGGATCGAGCTTTAATTATTACCTTGAGTTGGTCACTTCTGAGACCATCCTCGAACGCTCGAATAGGATTTTTCTCGTTTTCGTTTATTAAGTATTTTTGCGAAGAAGTCTCTGTTGCCTCACTCATCGTGACGCTATTCAGATCAGCCAAATGTTTGGATATTCTTCCGGCAAAATCTTGCACATTTTCGCGAAGGCCTTGCTTTAAGCGGAACTCTTCCGCTTGAATAACTATACGGGATCTGTGGTCTTGGAAGTGGGAAATTACTTCGTCTTTTAATTCTTCCCAAGTGGTAATTGGTCGATATTTAAAAATATCGTAAGCGCGACCAGTTAATCGGGTTTTTAAAATATTGAGGAACATACTGCGATCTGCGTCATTTTTGCTTTGAGAAAACAGAAGGTCGCTACAAGAAATAAATTTATGCAAGTCCTCGGGATTCCCATCGAATTCTGGAATTAAGTTTCGAGCATCTGTGAGAGATAATTTAAGGTCAGATGACTTTGAAGAAGAGTTTTCGGAACTGGAATTGTTTCCAGGCATTGTGGTAATTTTTGGTTGTTTTACGTATCGTATTGCTCGAGCCAAGCGAGATAAAACGTGTCTGCGGGTATCGGCAGCACGGGCTAAATATTCCTTGGCCCTTGTTCTCACAATTTTGAACGGTTAATAATTGCGTAAACAACAAAAATATTCAGCTTATGTTCCAGCTGTTATAATAATTTCAAAAAAGTTTTTTGATGATGGATCAGAATTATTTGGAACTTCACAATCAGTTTTTTGAATAAGAAACTTCACAATCAGCACAAAACGAGAGAAAAAAAACGACAACGAGAAAAAGAATTTGTAATGTTTTCTGTAAGTTATAAGACAAAATTGTAACAAAAGAATTGTGACGATTTCCTTAAGTTGTGAGACAATCGATCAAAAGCAAAAAAGAAATTTACACTAATTCACTAATTTTCATTGTCTAACATTGGATATATTTTTATAATAAAAATTTCCTATGAACATATGTATATGAAAATTATCAATAACTTTAAATAATAATTATGGGTCTGACTTGACTTACTTCCTGCGTAAGGTGTTTAGTCGTTCTAACCTTTCGCTTAATTTCCTGTATTCTTCAAAGTCCATCGTCTCTTCTTCGGATTCTGCGGTTCTGGTGAATTCTTCTACTTTTTTCTGCAGTTCCTTGGCTTTTTTCTCTAGGGTCCATAGTTTTGATGTCTTCCTGATGATTTCTTTATGATGCCTTCTGAGTTCGTTTTACTCAATTTATTTCACAATCTCTAGAGCCTGTCTTGAGATTGGGTTGTCTTAAACAACGTTGGGTATCCTCTGACCGCCTGGCTTAGGTTACCTTATCAAAAGCGCACTGAATCTCTTAATGCCCTCTGACCGGGTTTTTATTGACCATTCAATCGATACATAAGAATTTTCCTTAGGGGGAAATATTTAATAAAATTTAACGAAAAATGGAGAATGCCAATCAACGATCATTCTTAATTAAAAGTTGAGAGGAAGAAAAAAAAAGAAAAAAAAAGAGGAGGCGCCTATCACTGATCATTTATTGTACGTGCGCCTATGTGCCGATCATTGTTTATCGAAAGCACAATACAAAAGGCGTACGTCATTGGTTCTTACTATATGCCTGAGAGTGTAGGGGAAATCGTTTACTCATTATTTACATGCCGGTCATTGCTATGTTGACCTACCGAGCACGGGAGCAATGCAATGTATCGCTAAGCTGATTAGGCACTTTAGTCTGGTGATGACGAAATTGTTTTGCCGGTATTGTTTATGCTCGGTGGAGGTGCAATACATTACCGTAGCACAGGCAGCAATTTTAAACCAAGCAATCGGCTTGTAAATTGGGAAATATAGGAATGAAGGTGAATTCATTACAGCCTCTTGCAAACTTGCCAATGGTATCTGAGACAAGTTCAAACAGGTTAGTGGTTGTAGATCTGCCCCAAATTAGTCCATGCTAGTTTGAAGAGAGCAAATTCTGATAGCTGAGAGTAAATTATAGATTCGAATAATTTGGGTTGGGCATACAAGATAATTTTGCAATAGACTAATAGTTAGAAATTTCACTTTTACTACCTTTTTTTGTGGATACTTAAAATGAAAGAATTTTTCCATAGATGAAGGAAACAGTCACTATCATGCTATTTTTGGAAAATAATTCTCACCAGATCTGCCAGGGCAAGGCAACACGACTTAAAGGCCGGGGGGATCCTATCAGGACCCCTTGTATAATCATTTGGAAGCCCATTATTATGATCAAGTATATCCCTTTGTGTAATTATAGGGATAGTGAATGAAACGTTATGAGAATCTTTTATGACTGAAGTTGTTATATCGAGGAAAGAAATTTAACGAAGAAAATGCATTGTCAAAAAATTAAGCAAACATATTGCAAATGTTAGGCGAATCATCACTAGCAGAATCTTTGTCATACCTCATGGTATTGTGGTAGTTGTTCGTTTTTTTGTAGTTGTGACTTATATTGTCTTTGTTCCTCATATAACTTTTCCATAAGTTATTCTTTCTATTTTTAAAACGTTTCAGTTCTTTATTGAACCATACCGCTCACGCGGAACACGAGAATAATGCAAAATTTAGAAACATCTTCACCGATACTATTGCTAGACAGTAATGTGTTGAAATCAATAGAGGTAAGTCCACTGGAAAGTTCCGAAGTAGTGGAGGAAAGTTCCGAAGTAGTGTGTTTCGTTACAATTTGGTTTTCGGTTTCAAAGCATATGTAATTTAATGTAATCAACAGATTTTTTGGTTGGCACTTGATGAAATCTCATTTTCATAAAAGAAAAACTCAAACACTTCTTCTTATGTTGCACAAAAATTAAAATAATTTATTCAAATGATTTACACTAAGCCTAACGCTTTTCAATCTACTATATCATCAGAGGACTAACCAATACGAAAAGCTTTTGAAGATAACAAACCAAATACTAATGCCAGTGCATACTAAAAAGGATGATACATATGTACATACATGAATTAATTAATTAAGAGAAACTATGTTGATCTAACAAAAGTGGACTTAAAAGGGTCTCATTGGGCTCTAAACTGTATTTTCACTTCTCAGTGTTGTTTCTCGTTGTTGCATTTGTAACTACGAGCAGAACCCTAACTATTTTAGGTAGACTACAATATTCAAAATGTCGACACCAAAACATTTTTTTATACCTACAAAATTGCTAGAATCAACACCATCAGAAATGTATTTAAAAAAACTTCATTATTATGTTTACAGAATTTTGGATGAATTATGCCCTACGTATAAATTGCAATTAGACCAATCAGCTGAGGGCAAATTGCTTAGTGAATGAATTGTTGTTAGATCTATTTTATGTATGAATTTTGTTTGTATGAATTGTCAGTAGACAAATTTGCCGGATAAAAAAAAAGGAAGTAAAAGCATATCTTCAAATAATATGTACCATATTCCTTACCGATTCTCAATTTCTTGTATAAATCTTCGTGTTTAATAAAGCACAAGAGAAAATTAACTAAATCACTCCTGGGCGCTGCAAAAATTGTATGTGCCTTGCTGAATTCTATGATTACATAAAAATACTTATCCGCAGAATGACAAAACCCATTATATTATGTCATAGAAAAGTCAGCTATGGTCGCAGTATGCTGCATCGTGTTGCACTGTCATCTAGCGACAAACTATGTCGAACCCACACAACAGCGAATGTGCTGCCACTTTTCACATCTGCGGTGCGATTGACAGCTGACGGCGGGCATTCATTTCTATAGGTTAAAGTTCAAAGCACCAGCTTTCAACCCGAGGGATAGCAGTAGCGACTCTTAAAGAAGATCCATACTAAAAATCAGGAGAAAAATCTAGTAAAATAACGTACACATATTGCAAATTTATATGTTAAGCGGAGAATATCTGTTTTAGGAAAAAAACTTCAGTATTTCACCTTATTTTTTGGTAGGCACTATAACTTTTTGTATGTGGCAATGGGACTACGGCAGGTTTTTGTGGAACCCCCCCACACTCTCCGCCAATAGTAAAACTAGCGTGCCGCCCTGCACTCCAACGCTGTTAACGCCGTGTGCTGTCACCTAATGCTGACAGACTGGACTTCACGTCCACTCGTACTCACTCGAAAGTACTACCATAAAAATGTATATATCTATTAACACAAGAGAATACCGGGCAGATCACGAAACTAAAATACATAAAATTGAGATAGAAAACACACTTATCACTATCGACGAGATGACCCTGAAGAAACTGTTCAGGATTCGTAAACAACCTGATATTAGCAGAATCATCGAAAGCTTGCATGTTACTACATGTATGTATATATATAAAGAACATAACTTTTAAGCGAAAATATTATTAATGTCCTTAAAATAAAAATTGATCATTTATTCTACATTTAGGATAAAATTGAGTAATAAAGAAATTTTTAATTAGGCAAAAATATAAAACAATTTTATACGAAACAGCAACACTTCAAACAACAAATAAAGAACTGCAGTCGCTATACTAAGCTATCGTTGCTATGCCAATTATTGTTGCCCTGCTCCTTTGAATACCGTTCTTTGGTGCCGTGTCAAACTATGGCCATATAAATCACAATCTGACTTGACTCTACCTTTTTTTTAATTTTTATTATTATTATTTTCACAGCCTTAAACCTATTGTATCCTAATGTATATGGCCCACGGCTACTTCGCCATCTGGGCAAATTAAGGTTAATTTATTATTGTTGTTGTTTTATATTTCATTAATAATGTTTCCTTGTATTTTAAGTGATAGTTGTTTGCTTAAAACTCTAAGGACTCCAATTTCATTTACTTAAGGTTATTTGCTAACTCTGGGACGTTCACAGATTTGTGCTATAGTGTATGTTCATTATTCAGCAACTGAGTGAATATATAAAAAATAGTAGTAGTTAGGTTTAACGTTAAACTTTACAATTTACTTTGTGAGAACTTAAAAATACGTGAGAGTCTTTATTAACAATGTACATATATATTAAATATACTAATTCTATGAGTGCATGTATAGTTGTGTTCAATTTAACTGATTGTTGACTAAGTCCCTTAAAATTGCAATAAGACTAAAGAGTTCAGTTTGGCATTGCAACGATAAACGTGGTAATCTATATCCAAGTAACATATTTCCTAGTTCTAACAAATCAGATACTTTATTTGGTTGACAATTAAAATAAATATTTTTCTGCTGGTTGTCGACTGGATAAAAGATTTTATTTTGAAAAGCGACTAAAATAAAGGTTGTTATTGTGGGTATCGACTGCAATAAGAATATTTTAATATTTTACTAACAAATTAAATACTTCATCTAAACTACTAAACAACTAAAATAGAGATTTTTATTCTGGATTAAAAGTTAAAACACTTTATTGGGGGTATCGACTGCAATAGATTCTTTCTGTGGATATTGGACTGCAGCAAGAACTAGGAACCTCACTTTATTTCAGGTATCGACTGGAATAAAGAAGATCCTAATCCCAAACCTCAAAAGCCATGTGAATCTAGTGCCAAACATTGAGCTGATGAGTACAAAGTCAATTGTAACAACATTCTTTATATAATTTTAATTTACTTATAACTTTACTTTTATCATTCGTACATTATTAAAATTTTACATACATTTTATATTTATTAAGTCATAGTATTTATTAAATGTTGGAAAGAGTGTAGACTTGGTGAACAGAAAAATAAAACCAGGGACTTAGTTACTTTAAACCAGTGACATCATTTTCACCACTCTTTATTTATTTATTGCGTATTCGCTCTGACTACGGGCAGAACAAAACTTTGTACTAAGTGGAACAAAGTGAACGTACCAAACGTGGACTTTTAGCAAACTGCCAGTAATTTAGTGAATGGCTTGACAAAAATAAGTACACCGTAATCGAAAACGGGATGCGAAAGTCAAAAGAAAACCCCAAAACATCGTCTATAAATCATCAGGAATACCAATCAAAAGGAAGCCACCAACAGCAGAAATCAGCACAAAAACCGAAAACAGCAAGAACTCCACCAATCGTTTGCCAAAAACTTGTGACATCTTCAATGACAAACTTGACTAGTTGGCAGTTGGACCAAATTCTTCATAAAAACAAAAAAATCAAATATACAGAAGGCGATCATCGGGATTTATTCGACATTGGTGCGTTCACCAACAGAAAAAAACGTGCAAAAGTGACTTTTTGTCACTACCAAACGCTATCGTGCGTTCACTGCGTGCGGTCACCGAGAGAAAAAAAGCGTGCAAAAGTGACTTTTTGTCACTACCAAACACTTTCGTGCGTTCACTGAGCACGAAAAATAACAGATAAGCGCTACCGAAACACTTCCTTTCACTTTCTTCTACGTTCACTGAGTCGACTGAGAGTGACTTGTAGCGCGCTTTCACTATCGTATTTTGGATAGTGAAATGTAACGAGGTGATGTGTTGCCATGCATACGGATGGAAGGACGACAATAACATTGCAACTTTATAGGTTAGCGTATACATTTCGAGCCTTTATTATATTTTCCTGAATGATTGTTACTAAGTTATGTAAATAAAGGCAATATGATAGCTATCTCATTTTATTTAATATTAAAAAATCTTCTTAGTTAAGATTGTTGGAATTAACAAATCAATTGGCTGCCTTCATGATAAACGATATTAATAGGAGGTCAACCATGAAGAATCGCAGTTTTCGTTTTATTGTCTTGCCAAGTACTAGTAGGATGCACTACTTCTGTTCTCTGCATGCCCTACATAGGACGATTCAGGGAAACGTACTTATTATATTATTAATAGGTGAAGGATTAGTAAGAGTTTTACCAAGTGCTACAACTTTAATACAAGGTGCTGGAAGCAATTCAGCAGACTGCATTCTAGTTATACAACCGATGGAACACAATATCAACCCGATTTCCATTCACAAAATTTTAGTACCAGACTTTTTATGTTTTCGTCTTTTCCATAATGTTATCTTGTTTTTTCTCTTTTCTTTTATGAAAACCTAAAAACAATTGCTCACGGGAATAATTACGTGTATGTTAATGGAACAAAAGATGATGCATCTCTTAGCGCCATGACTAATCTGTGTGCTTGTTTCCTGGCCTTATCTCTGCCACATATGTACGTCGATGCGAACAATTTTGCCCTTATTATTCTTCAGAGCAGTAACTGCAGTGCCTAGTCCAAATCCACTATTAATGGGTTTGACAAGCTTTACTAAGTTATGCATAACAAAAATTATTATGAGATCGCAAGGTGGTAAATCTTTAGTATGGACTGGTGCTGTATTTCAAACCAGTGCAGCTATTGGTTCTGTTATTTTTTCTTTAAAAAATTTCACATATTATTGTATCTATGATCTATGTAATCCGCAAGGAATTTACACTGTATTTAAAGCCTTAGTATAAAGGAATAGATTCGCTAAATAAAATCTGTTAGGTTAGGAGACAGTTTGCCAGATTGGAAAATTATAAGAAAATATTAATATTAAATCTTCTAGGATCATTGTATTGTATTTATTCGTTTTAAAATTTTGTTCATACATTTGAGAACATATTTTATTATTTTATGTTAAAAATACTCGAAACTACTCTACGCTTTCTTTCATTCACCGTGGCGAAGTGTTTAGCGTAATAATTAACTGTCAAAGACACTCTTTTGACATATGATTACTACGCTACGCTATAACTACGCTACATAAACATAAAACATAAACAAGTAAAAAAGCTAGAATTGGTCTAGGACCAATTCTTATGATACCCTAGATGAATGCCCGTATTAAATTTCGTATGGTCACCGATCTATTCAAGTTTGATTTTGAAGTTATTTTTCGCATATATTTCTAGAACGGTTTGTCGCACAGAAAAAATGATTATAACCAATTTTATAGGATTTCGTATTCTGCAGAAGTTTTTAGTACAATAAAAATGTTTTGGACTGATCGTTTTCAAAGTAAAAAACCTAAATATTTATATGGCAACACCAAGAAGGAGTTGCCCGGTTTAGTCCATTTTTTTACATTTTATTTGCTAATGTAGTAAAAACATCATGTACGAAATTTCAGCTCTCTACGTCGACGCGTTCTCAGGCAGTGTCCATATCTATAGCGGAAAACGAAATTTTTATATGGCAACCCCACGAAGGAGTTGCCCGATTTGTCTCATTTTCGAACTTAATTTTACTTTTTTTTTTTTAAGTCCGTGTACAAAATTTCAGCTCTCTAAATATACGCGTTCTCGAGTTATCGTTATTTCGAGGTGTTACAAACAGAATGACAAACTTAGTATACCCCTATAGATTTCATCTAGGGTATAACAATCCTTTATTTGAGCACCCGTGCCAAGGACATGCCGACCGTTGGGCACATCATAGACAGTTACATAGTAGATACACATTTTAGAAAAATAAATCATAAGAGAACAAGAAAAACATAACAATAGCAAGATGCAGCATTGAAAATAGCAGAAGTTGCATTACAGCAAAACACAAAAAAATAAAAAAACAAAAATACATAAAGTAGTAAAGTATTGTAGAATGAAAAAATTACATTTAGCAAACAAGTAATAGACCTAATAGAAAGTGCTTAATAGCTACGAGACATAATGTAGCCAAGTAAGACAAACATTACAGTATAATGAAAATGAGAACTTAAAATATGAGAACCTAAAAAATATATATACATGGAATATAGCATAGTGAGCTTGAATAAGAAATACTAACATTAGGCAAACAGTAAAAATAGTAGAGGAGAAAACTTATGTGTGATAAGAAGAAACGTCAAGCGGTTAACACGTGCCTAAACTTTGCTCTGATATATTATTAAATGGTGTTATACATGAAACACAAGAATCGAAAAAATGTAAACCGAAAAACTTAATTTATTCCACTTTAAAACAAGATTTTTGCTCCAATGATTAATAAAATCATGGAAAATAGGATAAACTAATAATTTTATTAATAAAATAGTATATTTATATTAGAATTTTTAAGAAAACACAACTTTTATGATTTATCGGACGAATTATTCCGCCGAAAATGTTTTTCGGCCGATAAAACATAAAAGTTGTGTTTTTCTTCAAAATCTGAAATACATATAACTATTTTCTCAGCAAAATTCTTAGTTTATCCTATTTCTCTGGATTTTATTAATCATTGGAACAAAAATCTTGTTTTAAAGTGGAATAAATTGAGTTTTTCGGTTTACATTTTTCTGTTCTTGTTTTTGATGTGAAAGTGCCTTAAGCAGTCATAAAAGTTTTAAACTGTTGAATAAGCTTCACATTACCTTCAAATTTCGCAAATAGTGATTTGGTCATATTAATAACGCAATATAAATGAATAAGTGAGAAGTGACATAACCTAACTTGAAGTAGCAAGTGTCTTTGTAGTGATATTAAATCGCAAGAGCGTATTTTTATACTTTTACTATAACTGTTGAATTATCTTAATCAAACTCAAGAAAAAAAATCAAGTGTTTTCATGAACGAATCAGCTTAACCGTACCACACATACCCTGCAATATCTAAAAGAGGGCGATAAAATCTAAGCTTAAAGCCTTTAAGCTGATAAAGTAATTAACTAACATAATAGTCGACAAAATTAACTCAATCAAATAAAGACACGCTCTTGAAATTGCCAACTTGGGATACCTATTTATAAAAATGTGAATTCTGATTGCTACAAGTGTGGCAAACGGACCCGAACAAGTGATTTGGTGTGTGCTGTGCCTTGAGCTGTCCGATTACGACGTCAATACTATAGCGAAAAAGAAATTTCGAGTAATATTATGCGATAAGTGCCAAACTAAACTGCTTCCCATAGACTATATAAATCAGAACCTAAAAGAGCTAAGATTGTATTGTTGCATGTAGCACAAATGTTGAAAAAGTCCTACTGAAGAATGAAAAGGAGTCAACTGAGTGCTGTAATGCAAATTGTAATAAACTAACATATGCACACGTAGTACGGAGCCCACTGAATTACCATAAATCGGATGGAAGTAATCATGATCCCATTAACCAGAGAAAATTCACACAGACCATTATAATTAAAACTAAACTCAAAGCTCTGAAACGACAAAAATCGAGGTGAAGAAGGAAATTAGACCTAAAACTTTAAAAAACCCCTATCACTATGATCAAGAACATGAGGGATGGAGGGATAGCAATTCGCTCAACTGACTGGAGTCCAATGGGAAACTAGTGGGAAATATTAGTTCGAAATTAAGTGACAAGTACGAGATAATCATACCTAAACAAAGAAACCCAAGGCTAATTATCAATGGACTGGATAAAAAGTTTACTAATGAAGGCGGAGCTGGGCCAGCTCAATCACTTCATACACGAGGATATCCAACTTCATATTTTATACCAAAAACAGGACGCTGTTACTAAAAAGTGGAAAGTTTCACTTGAAGTACCCGGTAAGTACTATGATAAACTAGTAAACAAATATATTAATATAGACTGGTCAACGCACTACGTTTTAGAAGGTGTTTTAATTGCCAAAAATATCATCATATGGCAAAGGATTGCAGCAGTGACCCTGTATGTGCTAACTGCTCAGAAAATCACAAAACTGAGGAATGCACAGCTGGTCCAGAAATAAATAGATGTATCAACTGTATGAGACGGCCCGCCAGAAAAAATCAACTAGGAGAGGCTGAAGTGAAGAAAATTAAAATATTAACATTATATAGAAGCCCAGCCAATACCATTAATGATTTTCTCGAATATCTCGATGCCGAATTGGAAAGGCACAACAACCTCCTACTAATGGCGGACACAATTATCGACTTACTTAGTAATCAACAATGTGTGCTAAACTACATGGACATAGTATAGTACATTTAAATGGGTATGAAATAATTAACATAATCAATACAAATAACGCCTGATTCGGCAACGATTATTGATCATGCATTAACCAACCTTGATGCCTCTAGCATTGAAATAGGATTCAAAACTGAAGATATCCCGTACTCGGATAACAGAGCTTTGCACATAGGCATAAAAACGTGTATAATCTTGCAGGAACCAATGAGATATATATACAGGAAAAAAGCTGTAGTGGAAAAATTTAGGAGAATGGTTCAGGAAAAAATTCGAACTGCGCAGAACATGAGCATGGAGTCTTTAATGGGCTTCATAAAAACAGCTAAGACTGCAAGTTTAGTGATACAAAAAAATTAGAACTAGCAGCAAAAATTATATCTAATGAAAGTCAGGAACAAGTTTTACAAAAAGCAAACCCATTTGATATGGAAATAACCAGACAGTACAAGACTTATAGCAAAATGGTCAATAAATTTATAAAAATTGCCAAACAACGACACATTAACTTCAAACTAGAAAAGGCTGGAGCTAACTCCAGGAAATTATGGAAGGTTATAAATAATGATATATTGAATGAGAAGAAAAGGAATGATGTAGTTATTGAAAAATTATGTTATAAAGGAGAAAAGGGGTAACAGCAAGTGAAATATATATATAAGCGAACTCTCTATGTATTTAACTCCAGTCAGTCACTTCACTGGAAGTTGAAAGTATGATCAAGGGTTTAAAAAGAAACTCAGCACCTGGTGAAAATGGCATAACAGTGGAAGATCTTCAAATGGTATCAGATTTAGTGAGGGACCTACTGAAGGATCTAATAAATCAAATTTTCGAAACTCAAAAAAACTATAACTATACCAATTTTTAAAAATGGAGAAAGAACCAATCCTGAAAGTTACAGGCCTATTGCATTGACTAGCGTATTCAGCAAATTAATTGAAAAAATTATAGACAAGAGCCTTAAACAGTTTTTACTTAATACTGGTGGTTTTGATAGGAATCAATTTAGTTTTCAAGAAAAATGTGGCACTGAAAATGCTATAATAGAAACTATGAATGCAATAAACACTTATCTTGACCAGGGTCTATACGTTCGAGTGGTTTTTGTAGATCATCTGCTATTGCAATTTCTGGAGGAGAAAGGATTACGTGGACTAGTCAATGACCTATTCAAATCTTACTTGACAAACAGAATTGTCAAAGTGAAAATTCAGGAGGAACTTAGTCTGCCTTTAATTGTGAAGGAAGGAGTACCCCAGGGATCTATACTAGAGCCGCTGCTAGATCAATATATATAAGTAACATAAATAACGTGAAACTGAAAGCAGAATGCAGAATATTTGCGGACGACACCAATCTGTTATACAAAGACTCTAATGGTGCCGAACTACAGGGAATAATGAACTCGGACTTGAATAAAATAAAGATTGGATAGCTGGTAATAAACTTACGGTTAATACCAGTAAAACTAAATATATAATATTCCAGCAAAAAAACAAACCGGAAACACAGCTAAATGTAGAAGTGGGAGGCTTATCTTTGCAAAGGACAAATAGCATCTAGGGCTCACTATTGACAGCAAACTCAATTGGGACAAACATATACAGCTAATCGAAGACATAAATACACCTTTAGTAGGAGCGTTGAGAAAATGTAGTAAACT
This sequence comes from Dioctria linearis, assembly GCA_963930735.1. NCBI lineage: Eukaryota > Metazoa > Arthropoda > Insecta > Diptera > Asilidae > Dioctria > Dioctria linearis. The sequence continues at coordinate 234,988,199 of OZ005740.1, read as the reverse complement.
GGCAAAACATACAGTGAATCTTATCTACGAAGCACATATATTATCGAAAATCAGATATGGAATCTTAGCGTGGTCTCATACGTCGAATAATAAAAATCAATGAATAAAGCGCTGAAAACGTTGTACAAATTACACTGGAGGACACCAACGAAAAGAGTATATGAGATATCCAATCGCTTCAACATATATTGAGAAAATCAAATTCATTTTCAAAATATTACATGGACTCACGAAGATTATTTATCACGCAGAAAGGTCAGAACTAAGATAAATGGAACACTCAGCACTTCCTTACCATTTCGCACGGGTGTACCTCAAGGTTCTATAATAGGACCAACACTATACTTGTTGTATATAACAAACATTTCATCTGCCGGTTTAATGGGGAAATACCATATATTTGCGGATGATACAAATTTGATTTATTACGCAGAAAATGAGCAAGAGTTGGAAAACAAACTACAAGATTATATGGTAAGATTAACAAATTGGACAATGGTAACAAACTTTCTCTCAATGAGGATAAAACAAAATACTTGGTGCTTAAACAACGAAACCAGGCAGAGATTTATCCAATATTGAGTATTAACTCCAAGCAAATAGAAAGGGTAACTGAGGTGAAATATCTAGGTATAAATATTGATGAGAAACTCAACTGGAGCAGTCATGTCGACGAAATAGCTTCCAAAATCAACCCAATATTAGGTTTATTACGAAGAGGCCCTACGTTAAATAATGGTGCAGCTCTTGCAATTATAATGCACATATAGCGTCGCATATTAGATATGGATTACTGGCGTGGAGTCAGTGCATTCAATCCGAAAAAATTAAGGTGAAGAGATTAATTAATAGAGCCCTAAAAATCCTGTTCAGTATGCCTTGGAGAGCACCTTCGACGGAATTACACGCACATACGAAAACTCTAAGCATTCATCAAATGATTTACCTTGAAAAAGCTAAATTTGTTCATAAAGTTGCACGTGAACTCATCAAATCAAATATACGAATAGACACACACATAAGTATACATAGCCATCGAACGAGGAATAGAAAAAACTACGAGTACAGCAACCAAAAACAAACAGAATCCGAAAAGGACTTCCTGAAATTACCAAGGCAAGCTCAAGCTTTACTGTATTCAGTTCTAAGCTAAAATGCCTAGTTAGGGATTTGCCAATTGACTGCGAGGTTGATTAAATGAACTTCACATACATCTGAAATCTGCTTTTGAATAATGAATATGAATAATCGGAAATTGAAAAGCGCGCACAAAAACAGGAACAAAAACTTCTATAAAATAATAGAGCTCTAAAATAAAGTCATTATAATAATAAAAAGTACCCTTCTCTAATACCAGCTAGATGCTGTCTGAGAAGAGGTTCAAACATATGTAATAATAAGTATATTAGATGAGTCATTCTAGAATTAGAGTGATGGAGAGAGTGATGGAGAGAGTGGTGGTTGGAGGAAAAAAAATTAGTTAACAAAGGAAAACAATAGTAGTTTAAGCACAGAAGGCATTAAATTAGGAAATGTAATGTAATTGGCTTGAGTAAGTTTAGAAACACGCATTAGATAATGGAGTAATGTATAAAAAATAAGAATAATTCAATTAGTATTACATACTTTCAAATTGTCATTATTGATTATAAAAAAAAAATGTACAAATATGTATACAGGTGTCATTAAATAAATAATAAATAAAATAGATTATTACATTATTATTATTATTATTATGAAGGTAAATATAGAGACCTGAAGCAGAATTTATGTAGCGGAAAGCGATCAGGAAACCCACCTCAAGAACTCAAGAGCCGCTGTCTTAAATTAATTCAGCGAAGAACTACGCCTGACATCATCAGGCAGCTGATTCCAAATAGTCGAAAGTGCTTTTCCCTCCGTATTGCGAATTAACCCTGGGAAAGAAAATCCTAAACCTGTTCAGCAAATTCCAGTTGAACCAGTTGATAAGAGGCCATGCTAGCGGACAGAAGAAAAGCACCTCAATGAGTGGGGAGGGGACATGTGATCTGCGCTTAAGACCAAAAACATATCTGGCACAGCCTTTGAACTCACGAACAAGTTTATTAATATCCCCATAGGATATGGAGAACAAAACAACAACAGCATAGAAGAAATGTGGTAGGATTAGAGCTGAGAAAAGTCTTGTGCGAGTGACCACATCAAAATGGTGGGAAGCAGCATAGAGCGAACGCAAACCATAATATACTCTAGCGCAGATCTTGTTAACTTGAGGCTCCCACGTGAGACCCGGATCCATGAGAAGACCAAGATTAGAGATCACTCTAGCTGAAAGCGCTATGTTATGGCCTAAAATGCACAGATCAGGCAGTTCAGACAAGTTGGCAGCATTCGAAGCACGTATTGAAGAGACCTTTGCTTGCGTTTTGGAGGGTGTCCTGTTAATGACAGCCACAGAATCTTTGAGACGATTCAAGGCCGGTGAAGCACCTATTGTCAAAAGCATAGAAATGCAGAGCTATATAACAATTCGGCGATCCGCTTCGAGACACCGTAGGACAAAGATCTAACTTATTCATCTTTAACCTCGGCCAAAATACGATGCGAAATTTATAACGGCAAAAACCGACCAAGCATGCATTATGTACACAAATAATAATTAAAAGTACGAAAATACAAACCACATCTTACCTTTTCCTTAGTGTTACAATTCTGAATAATCAAACAAGCTGTCAGTCCTCTCTCCTCAACTAATTGCTCGTAGAGGAACTCTTTAATTTTTATTTTCCATTCTTTTTTTGGAAGAATTTCATTGCTTACAAGGGGGCATCTAAAAAACACTCCCTGGCAAGCTAAATTTTTATTTTCGACCGCATCTTTAGATGATTCAACCATGTCAAGCTGTTCTTTAAGCTTACGCTCTGCTTCCAATTCTCTTTTAACCTGAGCTTTAATAGCTGCCAAGGACGTATTAAATTCTTTTGAATCTTTTTTTTCTGTTCTAGCAATTGCAGCTTCTGCAGCGGCTCTAAAATTTATTCTCATAACAATTTTTTACTTACATACAAATGAATTATTTAATACCTTGCTTCTTCGCTTAATGCTTTTCTTTTAGGTGGCTGGTATACATCCTTATGTTTCTTTTCTGATGCAGATGAAGGTTCAGGAGCATTCAGTTTTCTTCCTTGTCCCAGGCTCAGCTGTAATTTTCATATTTCCATTAAGAATAGAAACAATTAACTTGAATATGAAAAGCTAGGTACTACCTTAAATTTAGCTTCCTCTTTTTTCTTAGCGAAAAATCGTTTAATCCTCTCAGCTGACATTTTATATCCTTGGAGAATGTTCTTTAGGTAACTTTAGTTTAGCAACCGATAATTTAAGCTCCTCTATTTCCTTTAAAGTGCCTTTAAGTAAATTCACTGAAGTACTCATGTAAAGTTAAAAAAAAAAAAAAACTACTTACTGGGGCGAATAAATTTGTCAGTTATTATAGTGCCGTATTTACGCCAATATATTGCAATTAGAATTATATTTGCTACTAGAATAAACAGAACTACTTTCAATAATGTTATCTGCAGCGACGAAAATTCAATGGGACTACTGAAAGACTGTGGCTGTATCAATAACAGATTTTAGTGATAACGTAGATTGTACAATAGCATTAGTGAATGATTCTGTACAAATTTTAAGTCCCTCAAAAGAACTGCTTAAGCTTAATAATAGATAGTCAACATTCATTTGCACGTTAATACGGAAAATTAAACACTCTTAGAAAATAGAATCCCCTTGGTGAGGAATAAAAGTGGATCGACAATAATTGACAACTAATCTGTCAGTATCAGTTGTTAATAACCATGTTTACATGCGGGGTTGAAACCCTGGTTCAACTCGGGTTCAACTCCATGTATACGCAATTCGTATTGAAATTTGATTAAACTTGAATTCTCGACTCGACCACGCTTGGCTGGCGCAGTCGAGACAAAATGGTGTCTTATAAACGCGGATTGAGTAGTCGAGCTGGCAGCTTACAGTTGGGATTTATTTTATTCATTTTTTACTCGAAAGTTTTGGTATGTTGTGTATTTATTGTGAGTTTATTTTGTTTATTTAAACAAAATTTATAACTTTTATAACTTCATCACAAAAATACCATAAATAATATTATGTTTAACTGTCACTTCAACTATAATTGGACCCGTTCTCAACTCAATATCTCAATCCTGCGTGCTCAAAAACAATTCTGCATGTAAACATGGTAGTAGTCGGTAGTGGAGTTGAAATGGTATCCTATAAACATGGATGGAGTAATCGAGTTGGCAGCTAACAGCTGGGATATATTTTATTTGCTCTTTACTCGAAAGTTTTGTTAGGTTGTGTATTTATAGTGTTTATTTTGTTTACCTAAACAAAATTTATAACTTTTATAGCTCCATCACAGAAATATCATAAATAAGACGTTATGTTTAACTGTCACTTCAATTATATTTGAACCCGTTTCCAACTCATACTGATTTCCATTGATCACGTTTTCTAGCAGAAGTGTTACACTTTTCTTGTAGTGTTACACCAAAATTGTTCCATTGACCTGCACTGCTAGAAATGGTGTACGTCAAAACGCCTGTGGTGCTACACTTGAATAATCGGCGGTGTTACACCGGAATACGTACACATCTATCTGAGAAATGTCACAACTGAATGTCATTGAGCATCACATATAAATCTTCAACTACTGCTCTACCAAATTCATCCGCAATCACGCCAAAATCTTTTAAATTACAATTTTCATAATTTTTGCGTTATTCGTGATATTATTGTTCTCAGAAAATTTCAATCTGACAAATTACACGGATATGAGCTATAATTACATTCTCATCGCGTCAAAAGTTGTTCCATTGAACTTGTTTTTCATTGATTGACGTGCACTTTTCTTGAAATATCAATGGATATCGACATCAATCTCTCAACCCTGCGTGCTCAGAAACACGAGTCGAAAACTGGAATCAATCTTTCAACTCTGCATGTAAACATGGGAACTGTCGATTTCGATGGAACTTCAGTGCAACACTAGTGTTACACTTTTTCTAGTAGTGCAGCACTGAAAATGTTCGATGGGTCAACTTTTATAGCAGAAGTGCAATAAATTCTTTCTTAAGCTTTATGCAAATTACCCAAATATTTCACAAATAATCGCGACAATACACTTTAGCAGAGCAAATGACAATTCAACTTGAATATGTATTTGTAAAACCGAGAAAATATGCACTGCAAATAGGGGAAGTCAGTGCAAACCTAGTGTTGCACTTCTGCTATAAAAGTTGTCCCATCGAACATTTTCAGTGTTGGTCTGCTGTTTGTAGCAGTGGTGTTGGACTGAAGCCCCATCGAAATCGACGTCAGTTAGGTCGCTTACGAATCGAAAAACGAAAACGAAGGAATAAACAGTTTCACATCGAAAATTCGTTTATGCTTACATATCTAAAACGAACGAGTAAAATTTGGGTTGGGTTTGTATCAAATGTAAATAAACGGAAATAAGGTTATGTAAGGCCGTTTGCACTTCGAAAAACGAAAACACTAAACCGAAAAACACAAATATTGTCCTAAACTAACAGAAAAAATGGAAAGAAATTGAAGAAAGTTGAAAATAAGTGGTAGATGATATTTTGTAATCCACATAAACAGCGTTAATCATAGTTTATTATACTTTTACAACTTTTAACTTCTTATATCTTTCCCATATTGTTAATAAATTTCAAGAAATAATTTAACCACCTACATATCTTGATATACGAACGTAAAAATATATTTTTCAATTAGTCTAATGAATTAACTTATTCTGACATTAATTCATTTCAAATTCATTTTAGTTTATTTTGTAGTTGTTGAAAAGGATAAATCAAAATGAATATGTTAAATATAAAAGTACGACAAATTTGAGGCGAAATTTCAAAATATATGACTAAAATACACGCCTAAGTTACGACAAAATACCATGTTTACATGCAGGGTTGAACCCTGGTTCAACTCGGGTTCAACTCCATGTATACGCGCCTCGAGTTGAAATTGGGTCGATTAGACTCCTCGACTCGACCACGTTTGGGAGGCGTAGTCGAAATAGTGTCCTGTAACACGAATTGAGTGGTCGAGTTGGCAGCTAACAGTCGGAATTTATTTTATTCAACTTTACTCGAAAGTTTTGGTATGTTGTGTATTTATTGTGAATTTATTTTGTTTATTTAAACAAAATTTATAACTTTTATAACTTCATCACAAAAAATACCATAAATAATGTTATGTTTAACTGTCACTTCAACTATAGTTGGAACCGTTCTCAACTCAATATCTCAACCCTGATAGCTCAAAAACTCGAGTCGAAAACACAACTCAATCTCGTGTTATGGTAATATGTTGAGTGATTGGCTTGGACGTGAAGTCCGAACTGCCAGCATGAGCTGACAGATCACTCGATGACAGCGATAGCACAGGGCGGCACGCTAGCACCTCGGCTAAGGGTGGCGGAGAGTGTGGGGGAGTTCCCGAAATAACCTGCCGCTAGTCATCACCCATAATCAAAAAAAATTTCGTGCCTTCAACAAACAAGCCAGCACACACTCGGTCCTGAAGGGACCCTTACGTCACTTACCTGTAGTTTGGGTGGAAGGCGTAGGTGTTATTACCTTCCTTTGCCAGCCCCATCCTCCCAATTGACCTTGGGTGGCACTATTTTCCAAAGTCCCTTGGCTGACCTGTTAAGAGAGACGAGAGCGGACCTAGACGACCCTTATGCTAGAGGAGAGGGCTCCAGGATGTGAGAGGAATTACAAAGACATTAAAGCGTCATCACGTTATAAATTCTGTTTATTCAGCAAATCGATATATACTTCACTATTCACTAGTTCGGATTGCATTTAAACTGACGGATAACAAAAAAGTTGAATTGCTGAGTGTAGTGACATAAGAATCATCGAGGACTGGAAGTACGAGACCGCTAGGGCACTCGATATCTCAAAGCTTTATCAGGAATAGAAGACTCCGAATCAAAAATTACAGTGCAACGATAACCTTGTCTCTTCCTAGCACTTTACATAACGTCAGAGTCAACGAGACTTATCAGCAGAAACTGCTCTCAAATGAATTATTACGTTAACTTTATCGAGAAAAGATATGTTAGATCTAAACTTACAAAAAATTATAACCTAACACTTCTGCTTATCAGTTGAAATTCCAAAATCATCTAGACTAATATCGTTATATTAATTTAGCAAAAGGAAATATTTCAAATCGAAATCAACTGCACAAACAATGAAAAATTGAGTTCATAATTATTAATCTACGTGCAGCGCCATTGAGGCTAATCATTATTGTATTAATTTAGAAATAAACAAAAAATGGAAATTTTTTCTTTTTAAATCACTTTACCACACAGAAGATCCCAGATGAAATGGGTACAAATTACCTTGTTTATGAACTTATTCCTCCATGAAGGCCTCCTGGAGAGTTCTACCGTTTCTGTAGCCCTGCAAATAAGTCACAAAAGAAACTTCGTGCCTGGGATTTTCTTCACAATAAAAATTTACTCTGGGTTTATAAAGCCGTCAGGGCCAACCTGATTACTTATCTCTATATATAATGCACTAATATAGTTATTAAACTCATTCCGTTTTCATTCCGCAAGGTTATAGATTATCAGCCGCTGGTATACTAAATTCAAAACACAATATGATTTTTCGCTGTTGCACAGGCTACCGTATGCCGCTTGTTATACGTGTTCTATGGCATCAATGCAAATACCTCATACCATCATATGACGTTCAGGTGCTTCGCTGCTATACTACGTCGAATTTATTAACACAGGGTAATTAAGTACTGTTCAACTGAATGATTCAGTTAATTAGGATTTCAGATGTCCTGTAGAATTCCTTCTGGCATCAATATATAAACAATCGATAAATGAATGAATAAATCACGGGGCAAACGGTGTATGTAATGTAGGCATATCCCTTCAAGTTCGCTTCAAGACCTCCGTATACCTTGGTCTCGTATGTATCGCGACGTACAGCCAGGTAAAACAGAAAAGATAAAAAGGCGCAAAATGTCTACCTATGGGTACCTTAATTTTTCCTTGAAATTCGCTCCTTTTCCGTGCTTCAAATTGTTTCTTGCTTGTGCATTATAGGCTGCATGCCGATGCTGCTTCGATCAGGTTTCTATTATTAATCAGTTTATCATTTTCCGATCAACTGGATTTTTAATATCTTGTTCACCAACTTGGGATTGATACTTTTGATAACTTTTTATGACTTGATACAAAAATATAAACTTCACTTTTAATTTTCTTGTCGATTAATTTTTATCATGCCAGTAGTACTTCTCACGCCTCTGCTTTTCTTCTTCTTCTTTTTCAGCCATGTCTGTCGTCCCCGCATGTCACGCGAGCTTGATGAAGCATTGCTTCGTCGAGGTGCGCTCAGTACGTGGTTCTACTTGAGGGTCGGCGTACATGCTGCAGTATTTCCGTGTAGCATATTGCTATATGCAATACGCTACGACCATAACAATACAGAGTGGTCTACACCACCTGTGGTTCAGACGACGCTGAAAGATGGTCGACTGAGCTAGCCGGTCTTAAACATAGGCCTCATCACTGCGGGCGCTCAATGTGTGTCTCGACCCACGACCCAATGCTTTCCTCATCACTCGGACTCTACTTCCGATAACGCGTCGAGGACACATCCCTGAAGTCTCGTCAGTCTTCGATCAGACTTCGACATCCTTCTCCGTGTGGGAAGTCAAAGGTACATCGACAAGCTGGTAACCTAAAGAATCCAGCCGGTCGATGCCTCTCTGCCCTCCTTCACCGAGATGCTGAGGAAGCCTTGCGATCAGCAACCTAAAGAACTGCTCACCAGGCTTTCCCGGCTCAATATCTCACCCTGATCTCAGACTGGCGATTGTTCAAGGGTGTGTCTCCAAGGCGTCGTCGAAGTAGTGACATGTTGACAGCCGAATATGGGAATGGATTCCAACAGGTATATCACCCACCATTGACGGGGCAATAGGAGGGCTTCGTGATATCCTATAGTTTACCAGTTAAGCTGGCTGGATGCCTTCTTAGGGCTACCAGGAATAGATCTAGTACTACTATGTCCGACGATTACCGAAATGTTGCAGCTGGACAGACAAGGAAAAATTTTCCTCCTAATGAGGCCGATCCGGAAGGGACTATAAAAGGTTATCTACTCATAAGCGGTAGAGGTGCTATGATGAGATTGACTTTCAACAGGTATATCACCCACCATTGACGGGGCAATAGGAGGGCTTCGTGATATCCTATAGTTTACCAGTGAAGCTGGCTGGATGCCTTCTTAGGGCTACCAGGAATAACGACAATAGGTATGGGTGACGTTTTCATAATGATGATCACTGCTTGATGTCTTTGGCGTGATAGACACCCAACAGTTTTCCCTGCAGATCCTCAAGCTCGTAGTAAGCGTTTCCCTTCCTGGCTCTGACTCGACATTTGACAAATTTCGGTCCCAGTTTTGCACTGGTCTGCTGCTGGAAATTGCTTTGGGGAAAATTCCGTCTAAATACTTCTTGACCCACTTTGAAATCGACAGGTTTCGCCCTGAGATTGTAGGCTCTTGAACCCTGTTCGAATGCATGTTGTAAATTTCCCTGCACTCTCGCACGGAGCAATCTCATCTTGTCTTCTGCATCCACTCTCAATGACTCATTAAGAGTTCCAAGGCTCCTCAAGATGGTGTAAGAGCTGCCATGTTCAATCATTTGTTGACCGAAGAGTGTTCGATAGGGAGAGAAACCAGTAGCTTGATGGAAAGAGCTCCTGAGGGAACTAGCTACATGACTTAGTTTCTCATCCCATCTCGTGTGTTCCTTCTTAATATATGCTCTAATCCCCGACAATAGAGACCTATTTACTCGCTCTGAGGCGTTTGCTTGCGGCGAGTAAACTGCCGTTCGCAAGTGCTTCAACCCATACTTATCCAGTAATCTGGTGAACTGAGTCGAGCAAAACTGGACTCCATTGTCAGAGACGATCACTTCAGGAACTCCGAATACGTGGAACACTTCGGTTTCAATGAATTGGCACACATTGAGTGTGGACGCTTTTCTCATAGGTTTGAGAATGGGGAATTTTGAAAAGTGGTCAAGAACTATCAGAATGCAGACGTTTCCTTTAACTGACCTGGGATATGGACCTAAGAAATCAATGTACAGCTTTTGCCATGGTCGTTCTGTCACAGATTGAACTCTCATAGGTGGTCGCAAAATAGTATTAGGAGCTTTCGTTTCTTTACACACGTCACAGGCGCCTACGTAATTTCTGACATCAACTGTCATTCGTGGCCAGTACAGATGCCTTCGCAAACGTTCCAGTGTTTTCCCTATGCCTCCGTGTGAAGCTAGTGGCGGATCATGAGCCCTTGAAATGATGTCGTTGACAAGCCCTCGTGGAATCCAAAGCTTCCAAGCTTCTTCTTCCTGAATAGGATCGCCTGTTCTCGGAACAGTCCGGATATAAACGAAATCATCCCTGACGCAAAGATCTGGTAGTTTGCCAGAAGTCGTTTTAACCTTATGCCTCAGTTCCTCATATTCCAACGAGTTGAAATATGGCGAACTAAGGTCAACTTCCGGGCCAGGATCTTCGTTTGTGTTCAGGCTGTCACAATGAATGCGTGACAGCGCATCAGGGACGACGTTCAGGCTTCCTTTTCTGTGCTCAATAGTGAAGTCGAAGCCCTGAAGCTTCAGACTCCACCGTGCAAGTCTACCGCTGAGGTCCTTTTGAGACATCAGCCATTTCAAGCTCGCATGATCAGTCACTATCTTAAACGGCATAAGTTCTATGAAGGCCCGGAACTTCTGTACGCTCAAGATTGCAGCTAAGCATTCTTGCTCTGTGACGGTGTAATTTCTTTGTGCTGAGTTCAACTTTTTCGAGACATAGGCTATTGGCTTCTCGTGGCCATCGTCATCTATTTGAAGCAGCACTCCTCCAATACCTTGTTGGCTCGCATCGCACTGGATAACGAACGGTTTGGTGAAGTCTGGACTCACTAGCAACGGAGCAGACGTAAGTTTCTTCTTTAAAATATCAAGAGACGTCTGGGCTTCAGGTGTCCATTTGAACTGACTCGGGTTTTTCAAAGTGTCTGTAATGGAGGCAGTCAAATCAGCATAGTTCGGGATGAACCGTCTATACCATCCCGCCATACCTAGTAGGCGTCGGGCCTGCCGAACAGTTTTAGGTGACGGATAGTCAACTATGGCTGAAATTTTGTCAGGGTCAGTTCTCATACCTCCCTTTCCTACAATGAATCCCAAGTATTTAGTCTCTTTAATGCAAAACTTACTCTTCTCGACGTTGATAGTGAGGCCAGCTTTCCTTAAACATTCCGCTACACGGGCTAGCAGCGTGAGATGAGTGTCGAGGTCTTGTGACAGAATTAATAGATCGTCTAGATAGACGAGAACGTGTGGAGCGTTGCATAGGCCGAATGGCATCACTGTGTACTGATAGAGAGGATGACCAGGTACTGTGAAAGCGGTCTTCTCTCTGGAATCAGCGTCCAGTGGGATCTGCCAGAATGCGTCTTTCAGGTCCAGGCTCGTTATGTAATTTGCCGGAGGAAGCCGACTCAGAAATGCGTCTATCTGCGGCAGCGGATAGGCGTCCTTCTTCGTAACCGAGTTGACCTTCCTGGCGTCAAAACAAAGCCGGACCTTTCCAGGCTTCCTTACCAGAATAACTGGAGAGCTCCAAGGACTCTGGCTCTCCTCTATCAGACCTAGCGACAGCATTCGCTCTAATTCAGCATCCATTAAACTTTGTACTGCCGGCGAAATCGGATAAAAGCGCTGTTTTATCGGGGCGGCGTCATTCGTTTCAATCTTGTGAGTGACCAATGATGTTTTCCCAAGGCCTAAAGAGGCGAAAGAGGGGAAAAGTTGTTTTGTGGCTTCTAAGCGTTGCTGACCGAAACTAGAAAGGACGTGGCAGTCGGTGTCAGAGGTAGCTATCCCACTTGGATTCACTTCTGCGACTATACCCAGGACATTTGGAGCCAACCCAAATAGACGCCAGAGGTCTATTCCCAGATATAGTGCCTGTGTGAGCCCAGGAACCACGTAAAAACGCACGTTATGGGTCTTACCACGGAAAGTGACGTCCAAGTTCACATGACCATGAACAGTCGTCATGGCACCATTTGCTACTTGGACCTGTGTTCGATGCCTCTTCCATTCGACATCTGCTTCCACAAGCTTCTCTAGAGCTCCCTGGCCTAGGATACTGACAGTGGCACCACTATCAAGTAATCCATTCTCAGTTCGCCCGAGCAGCTTTACTTCGGCGTACGGTCGAATGTCGTCTGGCATCGACACGGAAATCTGTGCCAATTTTTTCCTTTCTTGTTTCATCCGTCGACAGTATTCCCGCCAACGAACAGTTGATCGCTTCTTTTTCGGTCGCATATCCCGGTCAGGAAACATAATGTCAGCTAACTCCGCCACTGAGGAGAAGATTCGGTCTCTTGCTGCGTTATATTTCTGCAGACGCGTATGATACGTCGTCAGCGGATATAAAACTGGCTCACGCCCACTCGTCATATCAGAGCTTGGTGGCCGTTTTAAAACAGAAATGACAGGAGGCCAAATCTCCTGCTCAGTAACTTTGTCGGCTACACGTGCGATAGGTGTCAATGGGACATCGAAGATTAAAGACTCTTCTAAAAAGGTCATGGGCTCCCCAGAAGTGGAAATGGGAGCTTGAAGGTCTGCGGAGAAATCTTCTAAGTTCTCCGCCTCTGCCAATGAAGTAATCGTACAATCCGGTGTTTCTCTGATATCACCAGAGTCACTGAATGATATCAGAGGACATGTTAGGGAGTTATCATGAGTGTCTGCTACTGGAGCGGACTTTCCTCCTTGTTCAGAGCTTGAACTGGAGAGTTCGTTGTCGTTGCTGCTTGCGACGTCGACGCTGGTCGGAAAGAGGTGTTGGTATTCCCGACGCGTCTCTCGTTTTTCTGTCTGTAGTAGCGGCAATCGGGCTTGAAAACATTCTTGCGCCCGCATCCATAGCAGAACACAATTTGTCTCTCTTGTCTACAATCTTGATAAAAGTGACCGAACTGATCACAGTTCCAGCATGTGATAGGGTTTTTTGTCGAAATACTAGCTATATCACCTACGCCGTTGTCACTGCCTGTCGCTAATGCCAGTTCAGGGTCTAAAGTTGGAAAATTGTCGACTTCGTGCACCCGTTGGTTCCGGTAAAGGTTCCAAATGCCAGCTGTCGCAATGCATGTCTGCATAGCTTGGATACGCGTGACCAGCGATCTCAGCTGTCCTATCGTATCAGTAGGATGCAGACAGATTTTTTCTTGAATCTCCGGCAAGAGATTCGATTTGACAATCTCCAGAAATTCTTGGTCTGGCATAGCATTCTGTAGCTGATCGCGCAGCAACCCCAAATGGTGGTGGTACATGGCGAACAGTTCACCAGGCTTTTGTTTTCTAGACATCAGTTGGAATCTAGTCTTCAGATCATCTTTAGGCGTCCCCCATTCGTTATACAATCCCATCTTGATGACGTCCCAAGTTGGAAATGGATTTTGCCTTAGTACTGACCAATACCAGTCCTTCGCTGGTCCTGTCAATAGCGGAAGCATATTTCTGACTAGTAATCCAAAATCTCCTTCAAGAGCGGAGTGCGTGAGCGCTTCGACTCTGAAGATGAACTCGTCGACAGAGAGGTCCGAGTTATTCCCGTTATATGTCAGGTTCCATCTCCTGATTGGACTGCCTGATCGTCGGTGTCCTACATTAGCAGGAACACGCATAGGTGGTGGAGGGGGTTGAGGTAGTTGGGGTGGCATGAAGTTCTGTTGGAGCTGATTCGGAGGTTTACCAAACGGTTGACCAAAAGGTGGTGATGGTCTTGGAAATGATTGCCTTCCCCTATTGGGGAAATCATTTGACGGCCTCTGGTTACTTCTTGAGGAAGGAGGTCTTGCAAAATCTACTGGCGGCATTATTGCTGCCACTTGCTGTCTGATACTGTCTCCTAACTCAGACCGCAAAACATTTAAACCCTGCTGGAGACCTCGGTTTATTAGGTCTTCCATCTTTACGCTCAAGCCTGCTATCAGCGCATCCGTAGCAGCTGAGTGGTTGTGGTCTTGAGCCTTACGCTCTGGACTATCACGTCGAGGACTCGGGTTAACAAACGTCCTTGAATGTAAGTCAGGCATTCCTGGAGACAACGATCGTCGATTATAGGGAGGTCGGTCAAAGTTAAGGTTTGGCAATTCAAAGGTTGGCAATGAGTCGCGCCTGGCTGACTTCGCGGGCTTTGCTTTCTTTGGCTTTTTTGGAAAAGCACCCGTGTAACTAGTGATGTCCTGTGGCGTGAGGCAGCGTCGACAGTTAGGGCAACTGGAATGTGCGCCTACCCAAGTTTGGATGCATGCCTCGTGAAAGACATGTCCACACGTGGTCATGACAGGCTTCTGTTCAGCTGACCAGCTTGTGTCTCGACAGATAGTGCATGGCTCACGTAACCTAGTCACTTCGTTCGGCCCAGGAGGCGGTGTCCTCATTGTAGCCATCGTAAGTCAAAGTTGGGAAAAGTTCTACAAACCAAAGGTTTGAGAGAAAAAACAGTCAGAGAAATTAAAAAAATCCCAGAAATCGATGCTAACAAGCTACTAACTTTAAAATTTGAACGTTGGGACAAGATACTATAATTTGAAAACGTGTTCCCAAACGTTTGAAGAAGTATAAAGAAATTCTTTTCAAAAAAAATTAAAGCTTTGAAAAGTTCGCTGAGTATTCTCGAATCGAGACAATACACATGCGAGTGACAATAATCCAATTCGGAAATGTGACGTTTAAAAAAAATTCCACAACAAACAATTCTCCTTCACTTCCCTGAGCCAACTCTCAACACAAGAGGTCAGGCCACTCTCTCTATCTCTCAAGGTCAGAAACGAAATACAAGCAAGCGACGTGAGTGTGTGCATTGAAAAAGTTAGAGCTCTTGCAGAAATCTGGGAAGAGTAAAGTCGGAGGCACCAGAGACTGAGAATGTCACTAGAGATTCTTCAGCCAGGCAGTTAGCAGTATGCCAACTCCTGATTACTGAAGATCTCCAGCATCAATCCCATCCCCGGGTGACTCTTCCTCCTCTTCTTCACCGGCTTATCGTGTCCAGTCAGTTCGCTAGCTAGGCAGAGTCATGAGTCTGGTCAACTAATTAGCGGGAAGCCAAGAAGTTGTCTCTCAGATTCACCACTCTGTCCAGCCAGTTGGCTGGCAGAGACACGTTTCCACAAGAGTTCACGAAAAATTGGTGAGGCCACCTACCATTTCCATGGCAGAAGGCCAGCGGGAAAGATCATTCAAAAAGTTCAAAAAAATTCAAAAAAATCAACTATTCGGACTTGAGGCTTGACTGAAGTCAAACCTAAAGTCGAACTTACAAAACTTCCAAAAATTCCAAAATCTTTACTTTACTTTACCAATTCTCAAACACATCAAAGCTAGAAAAACTTTACTTTACTTTCAAAAACTTTACTTTACAGAAAAATTTCAATTAATACCAAACAATTAAACCCAGGTCTGCATATAACTTCCACTGGATATGAGACTTGAGGTCAATCAACTAGCAGATACCAGATGATCATATCACTCAGAGTCCCAGTCCCCAGTAAAATTTATACTTAGACCACCGAAGTCTAATTGAGGTGGCCCCACGTTGGGCGCCATTTTGTTATGGTACTATGTTGAGTGATTGGCTTGGACGTGAAGTCCGAACTGCCAGCATGAGCTGACAGATCACTCGATGACAGCGATAGCACAGGGCGGCACGCTAGCACCTCGGCTAAGGGTGGCGGAGAGTGTGGGGGAGTTCCCGAAATAACCTGCCGCTTGTCATCACCCATAATCAAAAAAAATTTCGTGCCTTCAACAAACAAGCCAGCACACACTCGGTCCTGAAGGGACCCTTACGTCACTTACCTGTAGTTTGGGTGGAAGGCGTAGGTGTTATTACCTTCCTTTGCCAGCCCCATCCTCCCAATTGACCTTGGGTGGCACTATTTTCCAAAGTCCCTTGGCTGACCTGTTAAGAGAGACGAGAGCGGACCTAGACGACCCTTATGCTAGTGGAGAGGGCTCCAGGATGTGAGAGGAATTACAAAGACATTAAAGCGTCATCACGTTATAAATTCTGTTTATTCAGCAAATCGATATATACTTCACTATTCACTAGATCGGATTGCATTTAAACTGACGGATAACAAAAAAGTTGAATTGCTGAGTGTAGTGACATAAGAATCATCGAGGACTGGAAGTACGAGACCGCTAGGGCACTCGATATCTCAAAGCTTTATCAGGAATAGAAGATTCCGAATCAAAAATTACAGTGCAACGATAACCTTGTCTCTTCCTAGCACTTTACATAACGTCAGAGTCAACGAGACTTATCAGCAGAAACTGCTCTCAAATGAATTATTACGTTAACTTTATCGAGAAAAGATATGTTAGATCTAAACTTACAAAAAATTATAACCTAACACTTCTGCTTATCAGTTGAAATTCCAAAATCATCTAGACTAATATCGTTATATTAATTTAGCAAAAGGAAATATTTCAAATCGAAATCAACTGCACAAACAATGAAAAATTGAGTTCATAATTATTAATCTACGTGCAGCGCCATTGAGGCTAATCATTATTGTATTAATTTAGAAATAAACAAAAAAATACGTTAACTTTATCGAAAAAAGATATGTTAGATCTAAACTTACAAAACAAATTATAACCTAACACTTCTGCTTATCAGTTGAAATTCCAAAATCATCTAGACTAATATCGTTATATTAATTTAGCAAAAGGAAATATTTCAAATCGAAATCAACTGCACAAACAATGAAAAATTGAGTTCATAATTATTAATCTACGTGCAGCGCCATTGAGGCTAATCATTATTGTATTAATTTAGAAATAAACAAAAAATGGAAATTTTTTCTTTTTAAATCACTTTACCACACAGAAGATCCCAGATGAAATGGGTACAAATTACCTTGTTTATGAACTTATTCCTCCATGAAGGCCTCCTGGAGAGTTCTACCGTTTCTGTAGCCCTGCAAATAAGTCACAAAAGAAACTTCGTGCCTGGGATTTTCTTCACAATAAAAATTTACTCTGGGTTTATAAAGCCGTCAGGGCCAACCTGATTACTTATCTCTATATATCATGCACTAATATAGTTATTAAACTCATTCCGTTTTCATTCCGCAAGGTTATAGATTATCAGCCGCTGGTATACTAAATTCAAAACACAATATGATTTTTCGCTGTTGCACAGGCTACCGTATGCCGCTTGTTATACGTGTTCTATGGCATCAATGCAAATACCTCTTACCATCATATGACGTTCAGGTGCTTCGCTGCTATACTACGTCGAATTTATTAACACAGGGTAATTAAGTACTGTTCAACTGAATGATTCAGTTAATTAGGATTTCAGATGTCCTGTAGAATTCCTTCTGGCATCAATATATAAACAATCGATAAATGAATGAATAAATCACGGGGCAAACGGTGTATGTAATGTAGGCATATCCCTTCAAGTTCGCTTCAAGACCTCCGTATACCTTGGTCTCGTATGTATCGCGACGTACAGCCAGGTAAAACAGAAAAGATAAAAAGGCGCAAAATGTCTACCTATGGGTACCTTAATTTTTCCTTGAAATTCGCTCCTTTTCCGTGCTTCAAATTGTTTCTTGCTTGTGCATTATAGGCTCCATGCCGATGTTGCTTCGATCAGGTTTCTATTATTAATCAGTTTATCATTTTCCGATCAACTGGATTTTTAATATCTTGTTCACCAACTTGGGATTGATACTTTTGATAACTTTTTATGACTTGATACAAAAATATAAACTTCACTTTTAATTTTCTTGTCGATTAATTTTTATCATGCCAGTAGTACTTCTCACGCCTCTGCTTTTCTTCTTCTTCTTTTTCAGTCATGTCTGTCGTCCCCGCATGTCACGCGAGCTTGATGAAGCATTGCTTCGTCGAGGTGCGCTCAGTACATGCTGCAGTATTTCCGTGTAGCATATTGCTATATGTAATACGCTACGACCATAACAATACAGAGTGGTCTACACCACATGTGGTTCAGACGACGCTGAAAGATGGTCGACTGAGCTAGCCGGTCTTAAACATAGGCCTCATCACTGCGGGCGCTCAATGTGTGTCTCGACCCACGACCCAATGCTTTCCTCATCACTCGGACTCTACTTCCGATAACGCGTCGAGGACACATCCCTGAAGTCTCGTCAGTCTTCGATCAGACTTCGACATCCTTCTCCGTGTGGGAAGTCAAAGGTACATCGACAAGCTGGTAACCTAAAGAATCCAGCCGGTCGATGCCTCTCTGCCCTCCTTCACCGAGATGCTGAGGAAGCCTTGCGATCAGCAACCTAAAGAACTGCTCACCAGGCTTTCCCGGCTCAATATCTCACCCTGATCTCAGACTGGCGATTGTTCAAGGGTGTGTCTCCAAGGCGTCGTCGAAGTAGTGACATGTTGACAGCCGAATATGGGAATGGATTCCAACAGGTATATCACCCACCATTGACGGGGCAATAGGAGGGCTTCGTGATATCCTATAGTTTCCAGTTAAGCTGGCTGGATGCCTTCTTAGGGCTACCAGGAATATATCTAGTACTACTATGTCCGACGATTACCGAAATGTTGCAGCTGGACAGACAAGGAAAAATTTTCCTCCTAATGAGGCCGATCCGGAAGGGACTATAAAAGGTTATCTACTCATAAGCGGTAGAGGTGCTATGATGAGATTGACTTTCAACAGGTATGTCACCCACCATTGACGGGGCAATAGGAGGGCTTCGTGATATCCTATAGTTTACCAGTGAAGCTGGCTGGATGCCTTCTTAGGGCTACCAGGAATAACGACAATAGGTATGGGTGACGTTTTCATAATGATGATCACTGCTTGATGTCTTTGGCGTGATAGACACCCAACAGTTTTCCCTGCAGATCCTCAAGCTCGTAGTAAGCGTTTCCCTTCCTGGCTCTGACTCGACATTTGACAAATTTCGGTCCCAGTTTTGCACTGGTCTGCTGCTGGAAATTGCTTTGGGGAAAATTCCGTCTAAATACTTCTTGACCCACTTTGAAATCGACAGGTTTCGCCCTGAGATTGTAGGCTCTTGAACCCTGTTCGAATGCATGTTGTAAATTTCCCTGCACTCTCGCACGGAGCAATCTCATCTTGTCTTCTGCATCCACTCTCAATGACTCATTAAGAGTTCCAAGGCTCCTCAAGATGGTGTAAGAGCTGCCATGTTCAATCATTTGTTGACCGAAGAGTGTTCGATAGGGAGAGAAACCAGTAGCTTGATGGAAAGAGCTCCTGAGGGAACTAGCTACATGACTTAGTTTCTCATCCCATCTCGTGTGTTCCTTCTTAATATATGCTCTAATCCCCGACAATAGAGACCTATTTACTCGCTCTGAGGCGTTTGCTTGCGGCGAGTAAACTGCCGTTCGCAAGTGCTTCACCCCATACTTATCCAGTAATCTGGTGAACTGAGTCGAGCAAAACTGGACTCCATTGTCAGAGACGATCACTTCAGGAACTCCGAATACGTGGAACACTTCGGTCTCAATGAATTGGCACACATTGAGTGTGGACGCTTTTCTCATAGGTTTGAGAATGGGGAATTTTGAAAAGTGGTCAAGAACTATCAGAATGCAGACGTTTCCTTTAACTGACCTGGGATATGGACCTAAGAAATCAATGTACAGCTTTTGCCATGGTCGTTCTGTCACAGATTGAACTCTCATAGGTGGTCGCAAAATAGTATTAGGAGCTTTCGTTTCTTTACACACGTCACAGGCGCCTACGTAATTTCTGACATCAACTGTCATTCATGGCCAGTACAGATGCCTTCGCAAACGTTCCAGTGTTTTCCCTATGCCTCCGTGTGAAGCTAGTGGCGGATCATGAGCCCTTGAAATGATGTCGTTGACAAGCCCTCGTGGAATCCAAAGCTTCCAAGCTTCTTCTTCCTGAATAGGATCGCCTGTTCTCGGAACAGTCCGGATATAAACGAAATCATCCCTGACGCAAAGATCTGGTAGTTTGCCAGAAGTCGTTTTAACCTTATGCCTCAGTTCCTCATATTCCAACGAGTTGAAATATGGCGAACTAAGGTCAACTTCCGGGCCAGGATCTTCGTTTGTGTTCAGGCTGTCACAATGAATGCGTGACAGCGCATCAGGGACGACGTTCAGGCTTCCTTTTCTGTGCTCAATAGTGAAGTCGAAGCCCTGAAGCTTCAGACTCCACCGTGCAAGTCTACCGCTGAGGTCCTTTTGAGACATCAGCCATTTCAAGCTCGCATGATCAGTCACTATCTTAAACGGCATAAGTTCTATGAAGGCCCGGAACTTCTGTACGCTCAAGATTGCAGCTAAGCATTCTTGCTCTGTGACGGTGTAATTTCTTTGTGCTGAGTTCAACTTTTTCGAGACATAGGCTATTGGCTTCTCGTGGCCATCGTCATCTATTTGAAGCAGCACTCCTCCAATACCTTGTTGGCTCGCATCGCACTGGATAACGAACGGTTTGGTGAAGTCTGGACTCACTAGCAACGGAGCAGACGTAAGTTTCTTCTTTAAAATATCAAGAGACGTCTGGGCTTCAGGTGTCCATTTGAACTGACTCGGGTTTTTCAAAGTGTCTGTAATGGAGGCAGTCAAATCAGCATAGTTCGGGATGAACCGTCTATACCATCCCGCCATACCTAGTAGGCGTCGGGCCTGCCGAACAGTTTTAGGTGACGGATAGTCAACTATGGCTGAAATTTTGTCAGGGTCAGTTCTCATACCTCCCTTTCCTACAATGAATCCCAAGTATTTAGTCTCTTTAATGCAAAACTTACTCTTCTCGACGTTGATAGTGAGGCCAGCTTTCCTCAAACATTCCGCTACACGGGCTAGCAGCGTGAGATGAGTGTCGAGGTCTTGTGACAGAATTAATAGATCGTCTAGATAGACGAGAACGTTCTCACGAAGATCGAAAGGAATGACTTTATCCATGAGGCGGCACATAGTCTGTGGAGCGTTGCATAGGCCGAATGGCATCACTGTGTACTGATAGAGAGGATGACCAGGTACTGTGAAAGCGGTCTTCTCTCTGGAATCAGCGTCCAGTGGGATCTGCCAGAATGCGTCTTTCAGGTCCAGGCTCGTTATGTAATTTGCCGGAGGAAGCCGACTCAGAAATGCGTCTATCTGCGGCAGCGGATAGGCGTCCTTCTTCGTAACCGAGTTGACCTTCCTGGCGTCAAAACAAAGCCGGACCTTTTCAGGCTTCCTTACCAGAACAACTGGAGAGCTCCAAGGACTCTGGCTCTCCTCTATTAGACCTAGCGACAGCATTCGCTCTAATTCAGCATCCATTAAACTTTGTACTGCCGGCGAAATCGGATAAAAGCGCTGTTTTATCGGGGCGGCGTCATTCGTTTCAATCTTGTGAGTGACCAATGATGTTTTCCCAAGGCCTAAAGAGGCGAAAGAGGGGAAAAGCTGTTTTGTGGCTTCTAAGCGTTGCTGATCGAAACTAGAAAGGACGTGGCAGTCGGTGTCAGAGGTAGCTATCCCACTTGGATTCACTTCTGCGACTATACCCAGGACATCTGGAGCCAACCCAAATAGACGCCAGAAGTCTATTCCCAGATATAGTGCCTGTGTGAGCCCAGGAACCACGTAAAAACGCACGTTATGGGTCTTACCACGGAAAGTGACGTCCAAGTTCACATGACCATGAACAGTCGTCATGGCACCATTTGCTACTTGGACCTGTGTTCGATACCTCTTCCATTCGACATCTGCTTCCACAAGCTTCTCTAGAGCTCCCTGGCCTAGGATACTGACAGTGGCACCACTATCAAGTAATCCATTCTCAGTTCGCCCGAGCAGCTTTACTTCGGCGTACGGTCGAATGTCGTCTGGCATCGACACGGAAATCTGTGCCAATTTTTTCCTTTCTTGTTTCATCCGTCGACAGTATTCCCGCCAACGAACAGTTGATCGCTTCTTTTTCGGTCGCATATCCCGGTCAGGAAACATAATGTCAGCTAACTCAGCCACTGAGGAGAAGATTCGGTCTCTTGCTGCGTTATATTTCTGCAGACGCGTATGATACGTCGTCAGCGGATATAAAACTGGCTCACGCCCACTCGTCATATCAGAGCTTGGTGGCCGTTTTAAAACAGAAATGACAGGAGGCCAAATCTCCTGCTCAGTAACTTTGTCGGCTACACGTGCGATAGGTGTCAATGGGACATCGAAGATTAAAGACTCTTCTAAAGAAGTGTCTAATAAGGTCATGGGCTCCCCAGAAGTGGAAATGGGAGCTTGAAGGTCTGCGGAGAAATCTTCTAAGTTCTCCGCCTCTGCCAATGAAGTAATCGTACAATCCGGTGTTTCTCTGATATCACCAGAGTCACTGAATGATATCAGAGGACATGTTAGGGAGTTATCATGAGTGTCTGCTACTGGAGCGGACTTTCCTCCTTGTTCAGAGCTTGAACTGGAGAGTTCGTTGTCGTTGCTGCTTGCGACGTCGACGCTGGTCGGAAAGAGGTGTTGGTATTCCCGACCCGTCTCTCGATTTTCTGTCTGCAGTAGCGGCAATCGGGCTTGAAAACATTCTTGCGCGCGCATCCATAGCAGAACACAATTTGTCTCTCTTGTCTACAATCTTGATAAAAGTGACCGGACTGATCACAGTTCCAGCATGTGATAGGGTTTTTTGTCGAAATACTAGCTATATCACCTAGGCCGTTGTCACTGCCTGTCGCTAATGCCAGTTCAGGGTCTAAAGTTGGAAAATTGTCGACTTCGTGCACCCGTTGGTTCCGGTAAAGGTTCCAAATGCCAGCTGTCGCAATGCGTGTCTGCATAGCTTGGATACGCGTGACCAGCGATCTCAGCTGTCCTATCGTATCAGTAGGATGCAGACAGATTTTTTCTTGAATCTCCGGCAAGAGATTCGATTTGACAATCTCCAGAAATTCTTGGTCTGGCATAGCATTCTGTAGCTGATCGCGCAGCAACCCCAAATGGTGGTGGTATATGGCGAACAGTTCACCAGGCTTTTGTTTTCTAGACATCAGTTGGAATCTAGTCTTCAGATCATCTTTAGGCGTCCCCCATTCGTTATACAATCCCATCTTGATGACGTCCCAAGTTGGAAATGGATTTTGCCTTAGTACTGACCAATACCAGTCCTTCGCTGGTCCTGTCAATAGCGGAAGCATATTTCTGACTAGTAATCCAAAATCTCCTTCAAGAGCGGAGTGCGTGAGCGCTTCGACTCTGAAGATGAACTCGTCGACAGAGAGGTCCGAGTTATTCCCGTTATATGTCAGGTTCCATCTCCTGATTGGACTGCCTGATCGTCGGTGTCCTACATTAGCAGGAACACGCATAGGTGGTGGAGGGGGTTGAGGTGGTTGGGGTGGCATGAAGTTCTGTTGGAGCTGATTCGGAGGTTGACCAAACGGTTGACCAAAAGGTGGTGATGGTCTTGGAAATGATTGCCTTCCCCTATTGGGGAAATCATTTGACGGCCTCTGGTTACTTCTTGAGGAAGGAGGTCTTGCAAAATCTACTGGCGGCATTATTGCTGCCACTTGCTGTCTGATACTGTCTCCTAACTCAGACCGCAAAACATTTAAACCCTGCTGGAGACCTCGGTTTATTAGGTCTTCCATCTTTACGCTCAAGCCTGCTATCAGCGCATCCGTAGCAGCTGAGGGGTTGTGGTCTTGAGCCTTACACTCTGGACTATCACGTCGAGGACTCGGGTTAACAAACGTCCTTGAATGTAAGTCAGGCATTCCTGGAGACAACGATCGTCGATTATAGGGAGGTCGGTCAAAGTTAAGGTTTGGCAATTCAAAGGTTGGCAATGAGTCGCGCCTGGCTGACTTCGCGGGCTTTGCTTTCTTTGGCTTTTTTGGAAAAGCACCCGTGTAACTAGTGATGTCCTGTGGCGTGAGGCAGCGTCGACAGTTAGGGCAACTGGAATGTGCGCCTACCCAAGTTTGGATGCATGCCTCGTGAAAGACATGTCCACACGTGGTCATGACAGGCTTCTGTTCAGCTGACCAGCTTGTGTCTCGACAGATAGTGCATGGCTCACGTAACCTAGTCACTTCGTTCGGCCCAGGAGGCGGTGTCCTCATTGACGTTTAAAAAAAATTCCACAACAAACAATTCTCCTTCACTTCCCTGAGCCAACTCTCAACACAAGAGGTCAGGCCACTCTCTCTATCCCTCAAGGTCAGAAACGAAATACAGGCAAGCGACGTGAGTGTGTGCATTGAAAAAGTTAGAGCTCTTGCAGAAATCTGGGAAGAGTAAAGTCGGAGGCACCAGAGACTGAGAATGTCACTAGAGATTCTTCAGCCAGGCAGTTAGCAGTATGCCAACTCCTGATTACTGAAGATCTCCAGCATCAATCCCATCCCCGGGTGACTCTTCCTCCTCTTCTTCACCGGCTTATCGTGTCCAGTCAGTTCGCTAGCTAGGCAGAGTCATGAGTCTGGTCAACTAATTAGCGGGAAGCCAAGAAGTTGTCTCTCAGATTCACCACTCTGTCCAGCCAGTTGGCTGGCAGAGACACGTTTCCACAAGAGTTCACGAAAAATTGGTGAGGCCACCTACCATTTCCATGGCAGAAGGCCAGCGGGAAAGATCATTCAAAAAGTTCAAAAAAATTCAAAAAAATCAACTATTCGGACTTGAGGCTTGACTGAAGTCAAACCTAAAGTCGAACTTACAAAACTTCCAAAAATTCCAAAAACTTTACTTTACTTTACCAATTCTCAAACACATCAAAGCTAGAAAAACTTTACTTTACTTTCAAAAACTTTACTTTACAGAAAAATTTCAATTAATACCAAACAATTAAACCCAGGTCTGCATATAACTTCCACTGGATATGAGACTTGAGGTCAATCAACTAGCAGATACCAGATGATCATATCACTCAGAGTCTCAGTCCCCAGTAAAATTTATACTTAGACCACCGAAGTCTAATTGAGGTGGCCCCACGTTGGGCGCCATTTTGTTATGGTACTATGTTGAGTGTTTGGCTTGGACGTGAAGTCCGAACTGCCAGCATGAGCTGACAGATCACTCGATGACAGCGATAGCTCAGGGCGGCACGCTAGCACCTCGGCTAAGGGTGGCGGAGAGTGTGGGGGAGTTCCCGAAATAACCTGCCGCTTGTCATCACCCATAATCAAAAAAAATTTCGTGCCTTCAACAAACAAGCCAGCACACACTCGGTCCTGAAGGGACCCTTACGTCACTTACCTGTAGTTTGGGTGGAAGGCGTAGGTGTTATTACCTTCCTTTGCCAGCCCCATCCTCCCAATTGACCTTGGGTGGCACTATTTTCCAAAGTCCCTTGGCTGACCTGTTAAGAGAGACGAGAGCGGACCTAGACGACCCTTATGCTAGAGGAGAGGGCTCCAGGATGTGAGAGGAATTACAAAGACATTAAAGCGTCATCACGTTATAAATTCTGTTTATTCAGCAAATCGATATATACTTCACTATTCACTAGTTCGGATTGCATTTAAACTGACGGATAACAAAAAAGTTGAATTGCTGAGTGTAGTGACATAAGAATCATCGAGGACTGGAAGTACGAGACCGCTAGGGCACTCGATATCTCAAAGCTCTATCAGGAATAGAAGATTCCGAATCAAAAATTACAGTGCAACGATAACCTTGTCTCTTCCTAGCACTTTACATAACGTCAGAGTCAACGAGACTTATCAGCAGAAACTGCTCTCAAATGAATTATTACGTTAACTTTATCGAGAAAAGATATGTTAGATCTAAACTTACAAAAAATTATAACCTAACACTTCTGCTTATCAGTTGAAATTCCAAAATCATCTAGACTAATATCGTTATATTAATTTAGCAAAAGGAAATATTTCAAATCGAAATCAACTGCACAAACAATGAAAAATTGAGTTCATAATTATTAATCTACGTGCAGCGCCATTGAGGCTAATCATTATTGTATTAATTTAGAAATAAACAAAAAAATACGTTAACTTTATCGAGAAAAGATATGTTAGATCTAAACTTACAAAACAAATTATAACCTAACACTTCTGCTTATCAGTTGAAATTCCAAAATCATCTAGACTAATATCGTTATATTAATTTAGCAAAAGGAAATATTTCAAATCGAAATCAACTGCACAAACAATGAAAAATTGAGTTCATAATTATTAATCTACGTGCAGCGCCATTGAGGCTAATCATTATTGTATTAATTTAGAAATAAACAAAAAATGGAAATTTTTTCTTTTTAAATCACTTTACCACACAGAAGATCCCAGATGAAATGGGTACAAATTACCTTGTTTATGAACTTATTCCTCCATGAAGGCCTCCTGGAGAGTTCTACCGTTTCTGTAGCCCTGCAAATAAGTCACAAAAGAAACTTCGTGCCTGGGATTTTCTTCACAATAAAAATTTACTCTGGGTTTATAAAGCCGTCAGGGCCAACCTGATTACTTATCTCTATATATCATGCACTAATCTAGTTATTAAACTCATTCCGTTTTCATTCCGCAAGGTTATAGATTATCAGCCGCTGGTATACTAAATTCAAAGCACAATATGATTTTTCGCTGTTGCACAGGCTACCGTATGCCGCTTGTTATACGTGTTCTATGGCATCAATGCAAATACCTCATACCATCATATGACGTTCAGGTGCTTCGCTGCTATACTACGTCGAATTTATTAACACAGGGTAATTAAGTACTGTTCAACTGAATGATTCAGTTAATTAGGATTTCAGATGTCCTGTAGAATTCCTTCTGGCATCAATATATAAACAATCGATAAATGAATGAATAAATCACGGGGCAAACGGTGTATGTAATGTAGGCATATCCCTTCAAGTTCGCTTCAAGACCTCCGTATACCTTGGTCTCGTATGTATCGCGACGTACAGCCAGGTAAAACAGAAAAGATAAAAAGGCGCAAAATGTCTACCTATGGGTACCTTAATTTTTCCTTGAAATTCGCTCCTTTTCCGTGCTTCAAATTGTTTCTTGCTTGTGCATTAGGGGCTGCATGCCGATGCTGCTTCGATCAGGTTTCTATTATTAATCAGTTTATCATTTTCCGATCAACTGGATTTTTAATATCTTGTTCACCAACTTGGGATTGATACTTTTGATAACTTTTTATGACTTGATACAAAAATATAAACTTCACTTTTAATTTTCTTGTCGATTAATTTTTATCATGCCAGTAGTACTTCTCACGCCTCTGCTTTTTTTCTTCTTTATTTCAGTCATGTCTGTCGTCCCCGCATGTCACGCGAGCTTGATGAAGCATTGCTTCGTCGAGGTGCGCTCAGTACGTGGTTCTACTTGAGGGCCGGCGTACATGCTGCAGTATTTCCGTGTAGCATATTGCTATATGCAATACGCTACGACCATAACACTCGACTCGATCTTTCAATTCTGCATGTAAACATGGTAAAAGAGAGATCAGAATCACCCCCCGGAGGGTGATTCTGATCTTTTATCGTACTTTAATATCAAAATATACTTTTCTACTGAATTCTCCGTGTTTTTATTCAGTTCAGCAAGCTTTGCATTACGTAGAATGAACTGAAACTGACACTTCACATAACAAATTCAAAAAATATTGTTGCAAGGGTGGCCTTTGGTTCGTTATTTAAGACACAATATTAAATATTTAATATACAAGTTCTTTATTTCAATCTAATCATATAAAATTTAAAACATTCATTTAATCAACTCAACTTTATTTATCGCTAAGACTGAACTTTCAATTATCGCAATCAAATTACAACACTTTCGCTTCTTTATTGCTTTCGCTTGTTAACACTGCAACGTCTAAAGCAGGCCATACACCAGTTTTGCCGTGGTTTTACAGTAAAACCACGGCAAAACTGATGGTGTATGGCGATCACCACGTTTTGAGGTTCGGATATCTATTAAAACCAGAATTCTGGTCATGCAAGAAATATCTTCCTCAAAACGTGGATAATACGTGGGCAAGGCCATACACCATCCGTTTTGCTGTGGTTTTACTGTTTTGCTCGTTCATAATCAAAGTTAACTTAGTAATAAATTAAGAAGTAGGCGAGATTTCTGAGTGTTTTACATTTAAATGTACACGGGAAGAAAAGGAAGAAAGAAAGAAAAAAAATAAATCAAACTCTCTTTAAAACTTTTATGAATAAAGATAAAAAATGTGAAAGCGCAAATTGCATGCAACGAAACAGAATGGAAAAAATTTCGTTTTCGTAAATAAATGAGAAGTGGCGGAGCTTTCACGTTTTACTCTCATAAAATATTCCCGCGCTTCTGTGAAAACCGGTTTTCATGAAATAATCACAATGTTTTTTCACATGTTGCTGCTGTAAATGGACACTACAAGATGACGGCAATACGTGGTGAATGTGGATGGTGTGTGGGGCTTTTTCTTGACCACGTTTTAGGTTCTTATCTCGACTAAAACGTGGTTTTTAAAACCACGGCAAAACGGATGGTGTATGGCGCCCTTAAGACAAGACTCTTCTTCTAGCGGTAACAACTGTTATATTTATACCTTAGAAACTCTCCAGATTATACTGGAGTGTTCTATTCCAGAAGCTTCTTGACTGTTCTATTCATTCTATTCCTGAACCTTCCTGTAGATTCCATAATCAATTCTCTGAACTTGAAGTCGTTTACTCTCCGATGCCAGTAGATGTCACCATGTTTCTTTCTGTTGCACGTAACACTGCCCCCTTCTTAAACTTGTTCGTCCCGAACAACAGGTGGTCCACGGTCTTGATGCTCGTAGTATTGACAAAAGCGATCCTGGTGGACGATTTTTCGTTTGCCTCCTGTACCACGTTGAATCCTGTATACTACGTCAATTATTCTAGTTACTACTGGATACGGCCCCTCCCACTGTTGTTGTGATTTTGGAGAGCATCCCTTACGTTGGTTCGGGTAGTATAGCTAAACAAGATCACCTTCATTGAATCCTGCTGAATTCGCACGTAAGTCATAGCGGGTCCTCATCCGATGGGTACTTACTGCTAATTTCGCCCCGTGGCCCCTTGTACATCAGCTCTCCGTTTCAATGGGGCTCTGACATTACACTTATACATTTCCTTTCTGCTGCTACGTGGCGGCCCTTTGTAAGAAGCACACAGCATCTGCGACACCACTTCTCTACATCCCCCCACATATGTAGCCAATAAAACTTTTCTCGTATTTTAGAAATTCTGTTATTCACTCCCAAATGTTCTCCAGATGCTCCACGATGCAGAAAAGAAAATCGTTGACCTTTGATGCCGGCATGACTATTTGCATTCGGAACGATTTACCGTTAGGTGCTTCCCACTTACGTTTTAATATACTGCATTCAACATGAAGAGAATTCCATTGAGCCCAGTAGCTTTTCAACTTTTCACTCATCCTCGAAATATCCTTCCATTCTGGTTTTTCTATGTCTGCTTACCAAGCAAGAATAGGCGATATGTCCGGATGTTCTCGTTGCGCTGTTCACACACTCTCGATGTCCCAACCTGTTGATGGCTCCACAGTTCCCAACTGTATAGTAGCTGTTTTCTCATTTCCTTTCTCCCAGCCGTAATGCTTACATTCAGGTTCCCATTGACGTTGTACCAAGGCTTCTGCGTTTCCATGGATACGTCCTTTCCTGTGCTGGCTCTCAAAGCCATAAGGTTGAATTCTAGTCTCCCTAAGAATAGTTTGCTCTCTAGCTCGCCAACTTGGACATTCTTCTCTCTCTTTCTTTTCTGTTGATTCCTTTAGACGGCGTTTCCTGCAGTCGCTTTGAAGGTGTCCCAATTTATTACAATCCCAACATCGAAGAACACTACGTGAAGGGGTGCTCAGTGATAACTGCAATCTATTGCAAGTCTGCTGCTCAGCTCGATATCTTTGCAATTCCACTTTCCTCTCTTCATCTAGAGATTCCACTCGTGGGCGTTTTCTGCAGTCTCTTTGTAAGTGTCCTGGTCTATTACAATTCCAGCATCGAAGGATACCACGCAAAGGTGAGCTCTGGGATGACTGCATTCTATTACAAGTACATTCGTCCACCGAAATGTCTCTCATTCGTACTGCACTCCGCGAAGCTTGTCTGGCGGATTCATACACTAATTCATAGGCTAGTGCTTCTGCTGTTGATTTCTTTCCTGCTAGCCTTAACGCTTGTTGTATATTTTCATCTGCAATAGCGTTAACAAATGCATCGCCACTTCATTGAGAAAATCCGCATTCACGCCGGAGTATGAAAGATGCGCTAATCTTCTACATCTGCCTGCAGTTGTTGTAGTGATTCGCTATGTTTTTGAATCCTGTTGCGCAACTGTAGGCGGTATACGTGCTCATCTCCGTAACGTAATTCTATTGCCTGTACTAATGAAGAGTAATTACGTTGATTGTCAATCGATACAGTTTGTAAGAGCTCTGACGCAGGACCTCGAAGTGCTAACACCAGAGCTATAGCTTTGTCTTCATCATTCCATCCATTTACCTCTGAAGCTGCCTTGAACTGTCTCTTGAAGATATGCCACGAATTTTGTCAATCAAATATTGGGAGCTTTCATTCTACCTGCTCCGGATATTTCAGCTGCAACGTTTAGAGGCTGACGATGCTTTATTCTTTCCAGATCTGCTTTAAGGTTATCAAGCAGTTCCATGATATTTTGTTGTACTCCCGACACTTGTTGTCGAACTTCCAACACTTTCTGCTGGATTTCTTCAATTTTTACATTTTATTCGTCTAATGAACGAAAAGTCTTCTGTTCCTCCAAACGAGTTTCTAGACAATTCTCCAGAGAGATCTTTTGTTCGTCCAAACGGGTTTCCAGAGATTTCTTTTGTTCCTCAAAAGCATTCTTTTGTTCGTCCAGACGGGTTTCCATAGATTTCTTCTGCTCATCTAACCGGGATTCCAGAGAATTCTTTTGTTCGTCCATAGATTTCTTCTGTTCCTCGAGAGAATTCTTTTGTTCATCGAAACGGGTTTCCATAGATTTCTTTTGTTCCTCGAGAGAATTCTTTTGTTCCTTCAGAGCATTCTTTTGTTCGTCCAAACGAGTTTCAAGAAATCTCTTTTGTTTCTCAAGAGAATTGCTTGTTTTCTCAAAAGCATTTTTCATCTGCAGAGCTAATAAAAGCTCCAATTTATTCAATAAAGTACCCAAAACTTGTTCCATGTTCATCACAGACTTTTCTTCCACTTCAGTTTCTTCCAAGTTATCTTCGAAAACAAATTTCTCAGGATTCTGTCCTTCTTCTATCAAAGCATGTCTCAGTTGCTCGACGAGAACATTCTTTGCACCTATCGTTTGTAACGACCGGTTCCCGAACTCCACTTTCAAATTCTGTATCCGAAGCTCCTCCAGTTTGCGCCCCATTACTTTAATAATTCACTTACAGATGAACATAAATTATTTTCCAGAACTTTCACAATTTAACACAATTTCTTAAAATTAATCACACTTTGAATTTTTCAGTCAATTGCCACCACTTTATTTTACTACTGACACCAGTTGTTGCAAGCGTGGCCTTTGGTTCTTTATTTAAAACACAATATTAAATATTTAATATACCTATATACAAGTTCTTTATTTCACTCTAATCATATAAAATTCACAAACATTCATTTAATAACTTGTAAGTATTGAATTAGCAGTAGCTAGAAAACAGAAAAATCCCTCCTGAATATGAGCCTTAAGAAGCGTAATGCCGCTGTCTTCTCGCCACCGTGAGTGATAAAATCCGATATCGGAAGGTCACCATCACAAATAATATTTTTGCCTCAGTAATCTAAGAAATAGTTAATAAACCAAGGGTATAACTGCCATTTCGGTGGTACGTACTGTCGGCCTGATGAAAGGTAGATGGAAATTCCTGTAATAATAATATATCCGCAGCTACATGCTTAACCTAACCCTCAAGTAGATGCTTAGTCTAACTACAGGTAGAAACAGGTAGTATAGAGTATGCGGATGCTGCCTGCAGGGCACGGTGGCGAGTTGGTATCACATTGATCGTATTTAGCAATTTGCGTCTTTTATTTATTTTTTTATTTTTCTGTTACAAATTTTCAAGTGTGTGTTATGGAATTATGTTGAGAGTAATGTACTTCGGACGTTAAGTCCAGACTGCCAGCATGAGCTGACAGATCACCCGATAACAGCGTTGTATACAGGGCGGCACGCTAGTCCACCTCGACTATTGGCGGAGAGTGTGGAGGGGTTCCACAAAACAACCTGCCGCTGTTACCAACCATATACAAAACGAGATATCGTGCCTTCAACAAACGAACAGCTAGCACACACCCGGTCCTGAAGGGACCCTTACGTCACTTACCTGTATCTAGGTGGAAGACGTAGGTGTTCTACCTTCCTTTGCCAGCCCCATCCTCCCGTTTGACTTTGGGTGGCACTATTTTCCCAAGTCCCTTGTTGACCTGTCGGGAGATTAGAGCTCGACCTTCACATGAAAGGGCTCCGGGATAGTGAAGGAAGAAATTAAAGCCTTCAAGAATTCATTTTCACGTTATAATTACAAAAAAAACCTTAATTTAAAGTGAGTACAGGAAAAAATGCGTACCGATAAGTATACCATCTTATGAAACTATGTAAAAGTACAGCAGTATAGTATTAAGTAGATAAAGGCGAACACGTAAGTACACAAAAAAATTTCATTAATTCAAAGTAATAGGCACAGATAGAGATTCTGCTAAACTAGTTATATAAGTACGTGAATATTTTATCAAACTAAGATTATGTATATGTATAGGTACCGGAAAGGAATCTCTTCATCACCAGGGCACTATTTTTTTTCCTCTCTATATAGAAATCTTTTTTTTTTCTGTTTAAACCTACGACTTTTCGTATATTTTATATATATTTAAAAATAATTATTAATATTAAATTAAATATCTTGGTAATTTGTTATAAATAAAAAAAAAATTATTTTTATGTCAATGCAAGAGACTTCTACCGAGCATTTAATTGTCGAAGCCGAAGCATGAACATACTGTTGCGAGCGTGGCCTTTGGTTCGTTATTTAAAACACAATATTAAATAATTAATATATAAGTTCTTTATTACACTTAAATCATATAAAGTTCACAAACATTTATTTAATCAACTCAACTCTAATTATCGCTAACACTGTACTTTCAATTATCTCAATCTAATTACACACTATCGCTTCTTTATTACTTTCGCTTCTTAACACTGCAACGTCTAAGACAAGACTCTTTTTTCTGGCGATGACAACTGTTATATTTATACCCTAGAAACACTCCGGATAAATCTGGAGTGTTCTATTCCAAAAGCTTCTAGACTATTCTATTTGTTCTATTCCTGAACTTTCATAATCGATTCTCCGAAGCTAAAGTCATTTACTCTCCGAACCTGAAGTTGTTTATTGCCAGTAGATGTCACCAGTTGTCTCTTTCTATTGCACGTAACAATACTAAAAGACAATATATAATATTTCAATAATACTCACGGTGAAATTCCATGGCATGATGAAGCTTAAACGTCCGCCACCTAATAAAAAGTTAAGTTAAAATTTAGATTCGGCTTACGTTCGGTAGGTCTTCTCACAACAAGGCTCTATCTGAGTAAAATAACAATTACCTAACGGCTCTCGTACCTTGGCAATGCTTACAACTAAAGGCACTTGAAATAAATTTTTGTAACTTTATAAAATTCAAAATTCCAACTAATGCTAAGGAAATTAAACCAAATGTTCCAATTTTGGCACTAAACTCGTGAAAAAATGAAAACTATAAATTTCAGACCATAAGCATAATTGAATCGCTATCATTTCATTCTCGACATAAACGCAACTCACATGATTGTTTGAGTTTATTCACGAAATGTGAATTTCTCCTAAATGGTTAACTGGTCATATGTATGTATAACGTATATATATATATATAAAATAATGAGGAGCACGTCACAACAATCATGAGACCAAACAAAAAACCCACACAAGGTCATGAAATCTACTTGATGCGTTGCGTATAATTATGTTTGCTTGCCGTCACTAATTTTCTATTTCATATGCTATTGTAGACGAAACCTGTCGTTTTCCTCACCTTCAAAATCTATCATTTTCTTGCCGTTTTCAAAAATGCTCACAAATTACATAAAGAAACTAACACTAAACATCCCTGCTGTTTGCAACCGATATAGGGAAGCTAAAATTCTTTTTTTTCAGAAAATAATCCCATGGGGGAAATGCGTATAAAACTCCAGCTGTTTTGGCTTCGATGTTCAAAAAAGGGGAAATTCCTCCTGCTGCCTCCGGCTGTAACCAGAGCCCAGTGATTTTTAATTCCTCGCAACGAGTGCTATTATAAGCTGAGGATTATTATCCTCCTCCGAGCGACCAATGTGAGATGTCAATGATGCATACTTACAGTCTGATTGAAAGCGATTTGCTAAACAGGGCGCTCACTTCTCGTGCACTAAATATTGTAAAAATTATTACTTCGTAAAATTCTGGATAGTGATGGAAGTCTAATTACTGACCAAGTTATTTGTCCCTTCTCGATTCGACGCAAAACCACTGGAGGCTTTTTTTTTTCTTTTCTAATTTCCTTCTTGATTATCTGGGAATTCTTAAGTATTTCATTTATTGGATGTGACTCTACCAAACTTAATCAGAATTATTACCTTTCTGGGCCCGATGTCGTTGAGGAATTTCGATAATTATATTTCCTGGAATTTCTTCCATGCACACTTGTTCACTAAATATGACATGTTAATGGTCTTTTTCTTCTTGGTCACCACTGTCACGTCGCATGTCACACGAGCTTGAGAGTAAACGGATTTCTCTCGGTCGGGGTGCGTTCAATTTTTGTGTGTTTGACGCAGCCGGCCTACACGCTTCAGTACGTCGTGTAGCATATTGCCATATGCCCTGAGATTGTAGGCTCGTGAACCCTGTTCGAATGCGTGTTGTAAGTTTTCCTGCACTCTCGCACGGATCAATCTCATTTTATCCTCAGCATCTACTCTCAATGGCTCATTAAGAGTTCCAAGGCTCCTCAAGATGGAATAGGAGCTGCCATGTTCAATCATTTGTTGACCGAAAAGTGTTCGATAAGGAGAGAAACCAGTAGCTTGATGGAAAGAGCTCCTGAGGGAACTAGCTATTTGGCTCAGTTTCTCATCCCATTTCGTATGTTCCTTCCGAATATACGCTCTAACCCCTGACAATATGGACCTGTTTACTCGCTCTGAGGCGTTTGCTTGCGGCGAGTAAAGTGCCGTTCGCAAGTGTTTCATCCCATACTTGTCCAGCAATCTGGTAAACTGAGTCGAGCAAAACTGGACTCCATTGTCAGAGACGATCGTTTCCGGGACGCCGAACACGTGGAACACTTTCGTCTCAATGAATTGGCACACATTGAGTGTAGATGCTTTTCTCATCGGTTTGAGGATCGGAAATTTTGAAAAAAGGTCAAGAACTATCAGAATGCAGACGTTTCCTTTCACTGACCGAGGATATGGACCCAGAAAATCGATATACAGCTTTTGCCATGGTCGTTCTGTCACAGACTGGACTTTCATAGGTGGTCTAAGAATGGTATTGGGAGCCTTCGTTTCCTTACACACGTCACAGGCGCCTACGTAGTTTCTGACATCAACTGTCATTCGTGGCCAGTACAAGTGTCTTCGCAGACGTTCCAGTGTTTTCCCTATACCTCCGTGTGAAGCCAGTGGCAAAGCCATCCCTCACGCAAAGATCTGGTAGTTTACCAGAAGTCGTTTTAACCTTATGCCTCAGTTCCTCATATTCCAACGAGTTGAAATATGGCGAACTAAGGTCAACTTCCGGGCCAGGATCTTCGTTTGTGGACAGGCCGTCACAATGGATGCATGACAGCGCATCAGGAACAACGTTCAGGCATCCTTTTCTGTGCTCAATAGTAAAGTCGAAGCCCTGAAGCTTCAAACTCCACCGCGCAAGTCTACCTCTGAGGTCCTTTTGAGACATCAGCCATTTCAAGCTCGCATGATCAGTCACTATCTTAAACGGCATGAGTTCTATGAAGGGCCGGAATTTCTGTACGCTCAAGATTGCGGCTAAGCATTCTTGCTCTGTGACGGTGTAATTTCTTTGTGCTAAGTTCAAATTTTTCGAGACGTAGGCTATTGGCTTCTCGTGGCCCTCGTCATCTAGTTGAATCAGCACTCCACAATACCTTGTTGGCTCGCATCGCATATGACATGTTAATGGTCTTCTTCTTCTTTGTCACCACTGTCACGTCGCATGTCACACGAGCTTGAGATTAAACGCATTTCTCTCGGTCGGGGTGCGTTCAATTTTTGTGTGTTTGACGCAGCCGGCTACACGCTTCAGTACGTCGTGTAGCATATTGCTATATGCAATACGCTACGACCTAACATGTGGGGTAGATTCATAGCTCCCTTATTTGGATTCGCACGGAAAGAATTTTAAGCGGTTTTTTTTTTTAGATTATTCTCGGTCTTTTGAGAATCCGCGCGTGTGAAATTTCTATTGTTGGATTTTTAAAAGATTAGTGTTTTATAACTATATTGTGCTAGTGAGTTAATATTGTTAAGATAATCAAAATGAGTGACACTGAAAACCTAAATAACGAATTTGAAGAAAGTGTTAAAGATGGGGAGACCCCTATGAGTGAAATCGAGTTATTAAGGCGCGATAACGAGGTCTTAATTCGTGAACGTGATTTGCTACGTCGAGAATCACTATTAAGTGAATCTACCAGTGAAAAGACGAGCACCGAAAGAGGAGTCAATGCAAGCGCTCGGAGTTACAGAATGGGCTCTTAATAGCCTAAAAAACTCAACCTGCTTCTCCACACGAATTGTTAATGTCGTATCAACCTCACCATATTCTGAAGAATAAACTCATTCTTGCGTTAGAAGAAAACAATAATAAGGAAAGTTATGACCCCTTGCTGAGCTTCGAGAGCGAGTGTTACATAAAATGAAGCAAAGACAGCCATATCACGCGGAGAAATTTAATGCCCGTCACAAACAACACCGAACATATAAGGAGGATGACATTATTCTGATAAAGTATGAAGCCGTTTCCTCAAGAGAATCTCGGAAAATTCAACCGAAGTTTAAGGGACCTTACATAGTTAAATCAGTACTTTCAAATGATCGGTATCTAGTAACAGACACAGAAGAAATGCAAGTCTCGCAAAAACGGTATGAAGGAGTTCATTCAGCAGATCGTATGAAACCATGGTGCCAGCTGAACCAGCTTGACTTTGATGAAGGCCTTGAAACAAGTGATGATGATGAGGATAATACCACAGGAGCCAGTCACGATGGTTTAAAAAAATATTTAATAAAAGCTGAATATTAACTAAGGTATGGTACTGTCTTATTTATTCATTTATTTTGCTGTTCTATTGCGTTGCGTGTCGTTCTATTGGGCTGCGTGCTATTCTATTGGGTTACGTGTTACGGGTTACTGTTCTATTAGGTTGTGTGGCACTCTATTAGCTGGCGTGACATTTTTTTGGGCTGTTCTATAGCGTTGTATGCCACTCTAATTGGCTATGCGTTGTTCTGCTGGTCGGAGTGCTGTTCTATTATATTGTGTACCGTTATGTTGGGCTGTGTGCTGTTACACCGAGGGGTGTTCCGCGTCAACCTCACTGCACGTCACTGGGGCAGTGTCTTGTAGGTTGGCCGAACTGTTAGTATTGAATTAGTTGTAGCTAGAAAACAGGAAAATCCCTCCTGAATATGAGCCTTAAGAAGCGTAATGCCGCTGTCTTCTCGTCAGCGTGAGTGATAAAATCCGATATCTGAAGGTCACCATCATAAATAATATATTTTCCTCAGTAATCTAAGAAATAGCTAATAAACCAAAGGTATAACTGCCATTTCGGTGATACGTACTGTCGGCCTGATGAAAGGTAGATGGAAATTCCTGTAATAATAATATTTCCGCAGCTGCATGCTTAACCTAACCCTCAAGTAGATGCTTAGTCTAACTACAGGTAGAAACAGGTAGTATAGAGTATGCGGATGGTGCCTGCAGGAGAATAGATCAGATCACTATAGGGCACGGTGGCGAGTTGGTATCGCATTGATCGTATTAAGCAATTTGCGTTTTTTTTTTATTTTTCTGTTACAAACTCAACTTTAATTATCGCAATCCAATTACAACACTTTCGCGTCTTTATTACTTTCGCTTGTTAACACTGCAACGTCTAAAGGGCGCCATACATCATCCGTTTTGCCGTAGTTTTAAAAAAAAATAAGAACCTAAAACGTGGTCAAGAAAAAGCCCCACACACCATCCAACTTCACCACGTCTTGCCGTACTCTTGTAGTGACAATAATAATAATAATAATAATAATTTGTTATGGAACTATGTTGAGTGATTTGGCTTGGACGTGAAGTCCCGACTGCCAGCATGAGCTGACAGATCACTCGGTGCGTTGACTGCAGGGCGGCTCGCTAGCTTGCCTCGGCTATTGGCGGAGAGTGTAGGGAGGTTCCACGAAAACCTGCCGCTGCTGCCTGCCACATACAAAAAAAATTGTGCCTATTTACAAAAAAAAAACACCGGCACACATTCGGTGCTGAAGGGACCCTTACATCACTTACCTACATCCCGTGGGAAGGCGCAGATGTTCTGCCTTCCATCGCCGTTGCCCCAACCACCCTACGATACTGCGGGCGATATTGAACAGTATCTCTTTTAGACCTGAAAAGAGAGAGTGTAGTGGACCTAGACGACCTTCATGTGAGAGTGCTCCAGGAAAGTGAAAGGAGGAATAAAGGGGTTCAGCACTTCATTTTTACGTTATAATCTTTATGATAATTTCTATTAGATAATTCCAACAAAATACTAAATTGCTTCGCTACACTCGGTCGAATAAAGATTTAAAGTAAATTCAACAAATACTAAATTATTTCGCTACATTCGGTCGAATAAAGATATAAAGTAAAATATTGTGTACATCGAGAATGGAATCCAACAAAAACCAAATTTCTTTGCTAACATTTTATATGTATATATAACGAGAAAGGGAGTCACCAAAATACTATATTACTTAGATCCCTTCTGACTAATCTGGCGGATCATCAATCAATATAAATAGATATATTTGTTCCAAAATGGTTCATTAAACATAAATTGTCATTGTACGCACGTTTGCTATCTATATGGTTATGCAAATGTATATGATCTATAATAACGCTTTTGTTTCCTATTCATATTTCGGGTTCCTAATTAAGGGTATGACAAACCTCCTGTTTCCTAATTAAATAATTGTCTTTCGTTTTGAATTCATTTTTAGACATGACTGATGAGAACCATTACCACGTAATAAAAATCAATGCAATATGTGCAATCTAAAATCAATATGATGTATTCAAACAAAAATTTGGCAGCACTTACATTTGGTTGATGTTGTTGGTAGTCCATCGCAGAGGCCCCTCCGTGATTGTCCAGTCATAACACTATTGAAACGATTATGATTAAAATGTTTAAATATCAATGGAAAACGGAAGGTATGCACCTAAATTCTCTTAAAAATTATCAAAGGTTATCTCATTGTGGGCCATATGGTGTGTATTTCTATTAGTTCAAAGCCCAAATATACTTAAGGTATGTATCGACAAGTTATTTCGTTTATCAAAATTACTACTTTAAAAAAATATAACTAAGGCAAAATGTGTGGTGGATTCTGTTTCTAAAACACTATGATACTAGAGCGTCACTCATGTGATTTGTTGTTAGTGGTCCACCGCAGAGGCCTCCTTGATTGTTCGATGTGCCCTAGATACAAACATATTATCAACTATCCGCGTTACAGGCCGAGACTAGGACTTACAAGTACTGGTTCATTATTAGACTAAACTTGTACAAAGAACTCGTATTAGACGTCGTCGGGCGTCTTACAAGCCACGTGCCTGTCACCACATTGTCGGCCCACACTGGTGCTGCTCTGTCTGAAAATCTGTTCCAAATTGTGGATGAACTGCACTGATTGCTCCGCTGTCTGCCGTTGTCAGTTAGACACAGGAAAATGGGAAATTCTGATCTCGTTTTGGCTCCACTTTTCACGTCTTTACGTTTGCAAGGTTGGATAAGACAGATGTCGACTGTCTTCTTCTTCTCAATCACCAAGTAAGATCTCGTCGATTTTGGGTGCGTTCGGGCTGTCGGTTTAACAGCAGGCCGGCATATGTATATGCTGCAGTACGTCTCAGTGTAGCATTCTGCTATATGCATTCCGCTACGACCATAACAGGGCAGAGTGGTCTAGACCAAAAATCGCTATTGTCCAAAAGGTATGCCGGCCGCTAGGCATCCTGTAGTTTGCCAGTGAAGCTGGCTGGATGCCTTATTAGGGCTACCAGGAATAAAAGTCATAGTATATAGAAGACGCGTCAGCAGTTGGATCTCATGGTCTGATGTCCTTGGCGTGATAGACTCCTAACTGTCTCCCCTGCAGATCCTCAAGCTCGTATAAGGAGTTTCCTTTCTTTGACTTGACTCGATACTTAACGAATTTTCGTCCCAGCTTAGCACTAGTCTGTTGCTGGAAGTTGCTTTGGACAAAATTCCGTCTGAATACTTCTTGACTCACTCTGAAATTAACAGGCTTCGCCCTGAGATTATAGGCTTTTGAGCCCTGTTCGAACGCATGATGTAAGTTCTCCTGCACTCTCGCACGGATCAATCTCAGTTTATCTTCAGCATCTACTCTTAGAGGCTCATTTAGTATTCCAAGGCTCCTTAAGATGGAATAGGAGCTGGCATGTTCAATCACTTGCTGACGGAAAAGTGTTCGGTAGGGAGAGAGACTAGTGGCTTGGTAGAAAAAGCTACTGAGGGGAACTAGCTATCTGGCTCAGCTTCTCATCCCACTTCGTATGTTCCTTCCGGATGTTTGCCCTAATCCCTGACAATAGAGATCTGTTCACTCGCTCTGAGGCGTTTGCTTGCGGCGAGTAAACGTCCGTTCGCAAGTGCTTTACCCCATACTTGTCCAGTAATCTTGTCAGGGACTATG
This sequence comes from Dioctria linearis, assembly GCA_963930735.1. Lineage (NCBI taxonomy): Eukaryota > Metazoa > Arthropoda > Insecta > Diptera > Asilidae > Dioctria > Dioctria linearis. The sequence continues at coordinate 234,946,966 of OZ005740.1, read as the reverse complement.
GTTTCCGGGACTCCGAACACATGGAATATTTCAGTTTCGATGAACTGACACACATTGAGAGTAGATGCCTTTCTCATAGGTTTAAGAATCGGGAACTTTGAAAAGTGGTCAAGAACTATTAATATGCAGACATTTCCTTTCACTGACCGAGGATATGGACCCAGAAAGTCAATGTACAGCTTTTGCCATGGTCGTTCTGTCACAGACTGGACTCCCATAGGTGGTCTAAGAATAGTATTGGGGGCTTTAGTCTCTTTACATACGTCACAGGCGCCTACGTAGTTTCTGACATAAACTGTCATTCGAGGTTAGTACAGGTGTCTTCTTGAACGTTCCAGTGTTTTCCCAATACCTCCGTGAGAAGCTAGTGGCGGATCATGCGCTCTTTAAATAACGTCGGAGACAAGCCCTCGTGGAATTCCAAAGCTTCCAAGCTTCTTCTTCCTGAATCGGATCGCCTGTTCTCGGAACAGTCCGAATGTAAACGAAGCCATGCCTGACGAAAAGATCTGGTAGTTTGCCAGAAGTCGTTTTATCTTTATGCCTCAGTTCCTCATATTCCAACGAGTTAAAATATGTCCAACTAAGGTCAACTTCCGGGCCAGGATCTTCAGATGTGGACAAGCTGTCGCAATGAATGCGTGACAGCGCATCAGTGTCGACATTCAGGCTTCCTTTTCGGTGCTCGATGGTGAAGTCGAAACCCTGAACCTTCAAACTCCACCGAGCAAGTCTACCGCTGAGGTCCTTTTGAGACATCAGCCATTTCAAGCTCGCATGATCAGTCACTATCTTAAACGGTATAAGTTCTATGAAGGGCAGGAACTTCTGTACACTTAAGATTACAGCTAGGCATTCCTGCTCTATGACTGTATAATTTCGTTGTGCTGAGACGTAGGCTATTGGCTTCTCATGGCCTTCGTCATCTAGTTGAATCAGCACTCCACCAATACCTTGTTGGCTCGCATCGCACTGTATAATGAACGGCTTGGTGAAGTCTGGGCTCACTAGCAACGGAGCAGAGGTAAGTTTTTGTTTCAACAAATCAAGAGACGTCTGGGCTTCAGGTGTCCACTTGGACTGACTAGGGTTTTTCAACGTATCTGTAATGGAGGCAGTTAAGTCAGCATAGCTCGGGATGAACCATCTATACCATGCAGCCATACCCAGTAGGCGTTGGGCTTGCCGAACAGTTTTAGGTGACGGATAGTCAACTATGGCCGAAATCTTGGCGGGGTCAGTTCGTATACCTCCTTTGCCTACAATGAAACCCAAGTATTTGGTCTCCTTGATACAAAACTTACTCTTCTCGACGTTGATAGTGAGACTAGCTTTCCTCAAACAATCCGCTACACGGGCTAGCAGCGTGAGATGAGTGTCGAAGTCTGAAGACAGAATTAATAAATCGTCTAGATGGACGAGAACATTCTCACGAAGATTGAATGGAATGAACTTATCCATGAGGCGGCACATCGTTTGTGGAGCGTTGCATAGGCCGAATGGCATCACTGTGTACTGATAGAGAGGGTGACCAGGTACAGTAAAAGCGGTCTTCTCTCTGGAATCAGCGTCTAGTGGGATCTGCCAGAATGGATCTTTCAGGTCCAGGCTCGTGATGTAGTTTGCCGGAGGGAGTCGACTCAGAAGCGCGTCTATCTGCGGCAGCGGATAGACATCCTTCTTCGTAACGGAGTTGACTTTCCTGGCGTCAAAACAAAGCCGAACCTTTCCAGGCTACCTCACCACAACGACTGGAGAGCTCCAATTACTCTGGCTCTCCTCTATCACACCCAGTGATAGCATTCGCTCTAATTCAGCATCCATCAAATTTTGTACGGCTGGTGAAATTGGATAAAACCGTTGTTTTATCGGAGCTGCATCATTCGTCTCGATCTTGTGAGCGACCAAAGATATCTTTCCCAGGCCTAAAGAGGCGAAAGAATGGAAAAGCTGTTTAGTAGCTTCTAGACGCTGTCGATCTAGACTGGAAAGAACATGGCGGTCGGTGTCAGGAGTAGCTAGTAAACTTGGTGTCACTTCTGCAACTATACCTAGGACATCTGGAGCCAACCCAAATAGACGCCAGAAGTCTATTTCTTCATATAGTGCCTGTGTGAGCCCAGGAACCACGTAAAAATGCACGTTTTGGGTCTTACCACGGAAAATGATGTCCAAGTTCACATGACCATGCACAGCCGTCATGGCACCATTCGCTACTTGAACCTGTGTCCGATACCTCTTCCATTCAACCTCTGCTTCCGCAAGCTTCTCTAGAGCTCCCTGGCATAGAATACTGACAGTGGCACCACTATCAAGTAATCCAGTGTCAGTTCGCCCGAGCAGCTTTACTTCGGCATACGGTCGAATGTCGTCTGGCATCGGCACGGAAATCTGTGCTAGTTTTTATCTTTCCAGTCTCATCCGTCGACAGTATTCCCGCCACCGAACGGTAGATCTTTTCTTTCTTGGTCTCATATCCAGGTCAGGATACATAATGTCAGCTAACTCCGCTACTGAGGAGAAGATGCGGTCTCTTACTGCATTATGTTTCTGCAGACGCGTATGTACAACAGACTCACGCCCACTCGTCATAACAGCTTGGTGGCCGTTTTAATACAGAGATGGCAGGAGGCCAAATTTCCTGCTCAGTAACCTTGTCAGCTAAAGGTGCTGTCGGTGTTATCGGGACATCGAAAATTAAAGGCGCTTCCAAAGAAGTGTCTAATAATGTCATGGGCTCCCCAGAAGTAGAAATGGGAGCTTGAAGGTTTGCGGAGAAGTCTATCAAATTCTCCGTCTCTATCAGCGAAATATTTGTACTGTACTGGGGTTTGCTAATATCATCAGAATCACTGAATGATATCAGTGGACAATTCAGGGATTCGTCATTAAGGTCTGCTAATGGAGCGGACCTTCTTCCTTGTTCCAGGCTTGAACTGGAGTGTTCATTGCAGTTTGTACGCGTGACGTTGACACTGGTCGAGAAAAGGTGGTGGTATTCCCGACCCGTCTCAGGTTTTTCTGTCGACAATGGCTGCAATCGGGCTTGAAGATGTTTTTGCGTCCGCATCCATAGCAGAACACTACTTGTCTCTCCTGCCGGCAGTCTTGGTAAAAGTGACCGGGCTGGTCACAGTTCCAACAGATAACGTTCTGTGGTGCTGTAAGAGCAGCTAGTACCATTGCTTCCTCACTGCATTCATGTGACATGTGCTGTTCACCATCAGTCGGACGACACTCATCCACCTCGCTGACTCTTGGGCTACGATAAGTATTCCAGCTGCCCAATGTCGCGATTCGCTGCTGTGTAGCTTGTATTTGAGTCACAATACTCCTTAGTTGGTGGATGGTGTTTGTGGGATGCAAGCAAATTTTATTTTGGATCTCCGGCAATAGGTTGGACTTGACTATTTCCAGAAATTCGACGTCTGGCAAAGGGTTTTGCAATTGGTCCCGTAAGTATACCAGGTGTTGGTGGTACATGGCAAATGACTCCCCTGCTTTCTGTTTCCTCAGCATGAATTGGACTTTGACTTTGAGGTCGTATTTAGGTACTCCCCATTCAGCCAAAAGAGCTGCTTTTGCATACCAAAAGGGTAGAAAAATCTTACTGATAGTGATTCAAACGTTCCAAAAAATTTAACTGAGAGAAGGTCATACGATTTCTCCCTCACTCTCCAAGAGCCAACTCTCCACATAAAAATCTCTAGGTCACTCTCTCTAATCAGGTCAGAAGGAGGATGCAAGCAAGCAACGTGAATGTGTGCATGAAAAATGTTTGAGTTCTCACAGAAATCTGGGAAGAGTCGGGATGGAGAAGCTAGAGACTAAAAATAATACTAGAGATTCTTCAGCCAGGCAGTTAGCAGTATGCCAACTCCTGATTACTGATGGTCTCCAGCATCACTTCCATCCTCCAACAACTCTTTCCTTCCTCTTCACCTGATAGTCATATCCAGCTAACCTTCCAACTGGGCAGAGTCATGAATCTGGTCAACTAGTCAGCTGAAAGCCAAAAAGTCGTCTCACAGATTCACGACTCTGTCCAGCCAGTTGGCCAACAGAGACATGTCTCCGTGAGAGCTCACACCAAAATTTAGTGTGAGGCCACCTACCATTTCCATGGCAGAAGGCCAGCGGGAAAGATCATTCAAACAAAATTCAAAAATTCAAAAACTAGACACCTGTCAAAACTTTCAAAAATCTTTACTTTACTTTCATCAAATCTCAAAATACCAAAACTTTAAAAATTCTAACGTTACTCTACCAAAAATTTCAAATACCAAACAATTAGACTCAGGTCCGCATGTAACTTTCACTGGATATGAGACTTGAGGTCAGTCAATTAGCAAAGCGGCAAATGACCATCTCACTCTAAGTCCCAGTCCCCAATAAAATTTACATTTAGACCACCGAAGTCTAACTGAGGTGGCCCCACGTTGGGCGCCATTTTGTTATGGTGGTATGTAGAGTGACTTGACTTGGACGTGAAGTCCAGACTGCCAGCATGAGCTGACAGATCACTTAGCGGATAGAGTTGTTTTCAATATATATGGTCTGATCCCATACTGCTCGTGTGCACACTGGTGAGCGATTCTCACTCCCTAACCCATCATGCCACCTCTCTCCTCATAGAAAACCAATTATTTAATGCATTTTACACAAATATACGAGAAACTATGAAATACCACAACCGGGAGCCCTGTATAGAAGGACCCACAAGCTTTGACTCCAGCAACCTTTGGTGATTTTTTTTTTTTTATATTATTAAGCCAAGCTCAGGGGATACCCTATGATGCAAAGCACAGCGTGGCAGGAAGGAGATAGGGAAAGGATTAAGGGATATGAGGAGAGCGGCGGAGGTGCCGATGTATGTCGCCCTTAAACTTTCGCAGGTTGTATGCCGGAGGAAAGACAGAAGATGGTAGACTGTTCCACATTCGCACAGTTCGGGATAAGAAAGCATCACGGAATTTAAGTGTACGGCCGAAGGTAATTTGAAGGGTAAAAGGATGAGCGCGGGATGCAGCGCGAGTATTGCGTGCAGGAACTATTCTACAAGGGATTAGACTAGATATTTCATCAGAACATTGACCATGCATATAGCGATAAAGGAGCGAAAGGCATCCAACATTGCGACGGTGCTCGAGCGAGTCGATATGACGAGTAATTGCCACATCGCCAATGAGCTTGCAGGCTCTCTTTTGGACAATATCCAATGAAGCTAAGGCTGTGCGACCAGCCCCGACCCAGATATGGGAATTGTATTCCATTCTAGGTCTGATGTAGGACTTGTAGAGGAGCGCTATATTTGATGGGCTGAAATATTTCTTACACCTTTTCAAAAAACCAAGACATTTTGATGCTTCTTTGGCAACCGAGAAGATGTGATCTGTCCAGCTTAACTTGCTGGAAATATTAATGCCAAGAATTCTTAGTGACGGTGAATCAGAAATTCATGCTCCATCAAACGAAACGGGAGTGGTTAAGTGATGGTCTTGTTTTAATGAGATGAGACAGCTTTGGGTCTTAGATGCATTGAATTCGACGCGATTCACTTTGCCCCAAGCGAGAATATTGTCAAGATCGTTATTCAATGATCTAATCATGCAGTCTCGTTTAACACATGTGGCGTTCCCTCTGGAATCCGCAATGGTGTCAAAGGAGTATGCGAAATCAAGGGTACTGTCATCAGCAAAGCTATGGATAGGATTAAAAGTAAGGGAAAGCAGATCATTAATGAAGATTAGAAATAGAGTCGGAGAAATAACAGAGCCCTGGGGGACACCGGCATTAATAGGATGAGGTTCAGATATAACGCCATCTAATACAACACGTATTTGGCGACTAGATAAAAAACTTTCAATCCATAATAGAAGAGGAAGGGAAAGACCAAGTGCTTTGAGTTTGGCTAAAAGGGCTGGATGCCAGACTCTATCAAAGGCCTTTGAAATATCTAGAGCAACGATTTTGGACTCACCAAAATTGTGAAGACTACGATTCCAACGTTCCGTAAGAAAAGTCAGCAAGTCTCCAGATGAGCGACCGTGCCGGAAGCCGTATTGGCGATCGTTGATGAGCTGATTGGTTTCCAGATACTTCATTAATTTGGAGTTAATGATAGATTCAAAAACCTTTGAAAGAATCGAAGTGATTGCAATTGGTCGATAATTTGAGGGATCGCTACCCTCTCCTTTCTTGGGAATAGGCTGAACGTGAGCTAGTTTCCAAGCAGTTGGAAATTTTCCTGTCGAATAGGACAGGTAGAATAGTTTGCGCAGAGGTTTAGCCAAGGATGAGGCACAGCTTTTAATTAATAGGGGCGAGAAACCATCAGGTCCTGCGGCTTTAGAGATGTTGATACCATTAAGAACCTTGAACACATCCCTCGTACGGATGTGTATTGGCTCTTGTACACATCCGCACGGGGGATGCACAACAGGTGCCTGTGAAGTGGGTGGAAGAAAAGAATTTGATGCGAATCTAGCAGCCAAAATATTAGCTTTATCCTGGGAGTCAACAACCACTTCACCATTATTAAGTAGTGAAGGTATAGAGGAACTGCTGAAGTTGTTCCTGATGGTTTTGACCAGGGACCAGAAACCTTTACTACCTTTGCGGCTTGCCAAGATTCTTTGTCTAACATTCTGGTCAAAAAAAAATTTTTCTCTCTGGATAATGGACTTGCAGGTGTTCCGTGCAGTCTTGTAGATTTCTTTCAGTTCTGGACAAGGATGCACTTTATAGGCGCGAAAAGCAGACTCTTTCGCTTTAATAGCTTGGTTGCACTTATCGTTAAACCAAGAGCGATTTTGCTGTTGTTGAGATCTGCTGTAAGAATACGGAATATATTCACGCATGCCTAGACTTAGTAAGTTACTAAGTTCTAATGTGCATTCATCAGCATCCCTCGAAGCAAAACAGACCGACCAATCTATATCTCTAAGATACTGATTGAGACTTTCCCAATCAGCGTTCTTATAGTGCCAGAGAAGCCTACTTGTAGGTGGAGAAGTGGGGCGGCGCAGAGATGAGGTGATAAATTGAGCCGTGATTAGACAGTGCTCTGAATTACCAAGAGGGGAGCCGACTGAGATAGAATATTTATCAGGGTGAGATGACAGAAACAAATCTAGTAAATTGGCCCTATCTCCAGCTGCATCAGGGATTCTCGTCGGTGCATCCATGCATGAATGGAAACGCTTCAAAAAAAAATTTGTACTTTAAGTCTCACTTTAGTTACAGGTCACAAAAAAAAATCTATAAGCAAAAAAAAAAAACTAATATTCCCGTAGACAAAGATCAATTCTATTTTCCAAAAAGAAAGAAAAGCAGTATAAAGATCCGAAAACTGCTATCACTTGCAAAAAAGAAAACCCATTATCACTCTCTAACAAAAAAAACTCCCTTTACAATTTGCAGAAACAGACGTAATATTTTTATTATAAATTTTTTTAAAGCAAAAACAAATTATAACCTGCTCTCCACTTTGCAGGGATAAACTTGTGGGGGCCCTGTGTATTGATACAACAGAACCGATAGATATTATAAATTATAATTTATTCAGAAACTCCAATATCTTACACTTAACTACAAATATTATTAGAATTAAACGTATTGACTTTATACTCAAAATGTATTGTCTAAAATAACTCGGATTGAAAAGCGGGCGAACAGTGAGTGGCGGCACTACTCGAGTCAGACATGACAGGAAAAAAAAGATTGTTCTGGTGGCCTGTGCGTGATGTCAATGTGGATGATAACTTCCTTCGATGTTAATCGCTCGTCCACAGTAAATCAAAATATGTTGTGCGCGCAATTTGAATTTTAGACTTTTTGTAGGTGTAATTATTTGTGTAATCACTATACACTCCCCCTTCAGTGAAGCGTATATTTGAAATTCTGGCTCCTAAATTTAACCGATTTTGCTGGGTTTGTACAAGCGGAAGTCATACCTGAAATAACATAGGCTGGTTTCAATCTGTCTACTGAAATAGTCTTATTTTGTCCATTAACGTCAACCACGAAGTGTTTGCGCAGTCGCCTTATCACTTTATACGGACCGTCATAAGGAGGTTGAAGTCCGATTCTAACTTTATCGACGCGTATGAAAACGAAGTTGCAAGTCTGAAGTCTATTTGGCATGTTTATCTTTTGGTTATTGTCTTTGCGAGTGTCGACTGGTTTAAGGTTTCTCATACTTTTTTTAAGCTGGTCAGCAAAATTTAAGGGTTCGGAAAGTTTTGCATCAGGTGACTCAATGAAGTATTCACCAGGAACTTTTAAACCTTGTCCATAAACAAGTTCAGCTGAGGAGCATTGAAGATCTTCGCGAATTGCTGTACGAATGCCTAGTAATACAAGCGGTAAATCTTCGCTCCAATTTGTAGTGTTATTACGAGCCATGAGTGAGGATTTTAGTTGGCGGTGTAGACGCTCAACCATGCCATTGGCTTGAGGATGATACGCAGTCGTTCGTATGCGGTGAGAACCTATTAAGCTCGTGACTTCTTTGAACAATTTCGACTCGAACTGAGTTCCTTGATCTGTTGTAATTTCATTAGGGACTGCAAAGCGACAAATGTAGTTGTGAATAAATGTTTTAGCGACTGTTGATGCAGACATATCCTTCATAGGGATTTCTTCAGGCCAGCGACTAAATCTATCCACTATCGTGAGGATATATGAATATCCGTTTGAAGGTGGTAATGGGCCCACGATATCTATATGAAAATGTTCAAATCGTTTGGAAGGTAAACTGAAGTTTTCAAATTTGGATTTCGTGTGCTGAGATATTGAAATGACGATTGAAATGTACAAGGCCTTGTAATTTTAAAGCCAATCAAAAATCAGACAATGGACAAAAAAAAACAACAATCCGACAGTAGTAGCGGCGGACAGTCGGATTGTTCCCAAATCACGCCGTCTGTTAATTTACGATAAGGAAAATAACCTAACATTCCTCATAGATACTGGTGCAGATCTCTCACTTATACCGCGAATTAATCATCTAAAAAAATCAGAAACGAGCCAAGATCTCGTATTATCAGCCGCAAACGGCACCCCCATTACTACATATGGTAGTAAGCTTCTCAAAGTTAATTTAGGTCTTCGACGAGAATTCATTCACGCATTTGTCATTGCGGATGTCAATAGGCCCATTATTGGAGCAGATTTTTTGCATAAATTCGGCATTTTAGTAGATATCAAAAATAAGTGCTTAATCGATTCAGTAACAAATCTCACAAGCTCTGGATATTGCTTAAAAGTCACAACACCCACTCCTTGTCACTATTCCTTAAGCAAGGAATATGCACACATTTTACGCGACTTTCCATCGCTAACTCAAACCGCGAATTTCAATAACCCGGTCCATCATAAAATACAACATCACATTGTAACCGAAGGTCCCTTACCATTTTCCAAGCCCCGCAGACTAGATCCAGTCAAACACAAAGCAGCAAAATTCGAGTTTCAGCATATGATCGACTTAGGAATCTGTCGGCCATCATCTTCACCTGCGTCATCGCCTCTACATATGGTGAGTAAAAGAGATAACGATGACTGGAGACCATGTGGGGATTACAGGCGCTTGAATGCGATCACAGTACCTGACAGATATCCTATACCACACATACAGAATTTTTCCATGCAACTTAAAGGTTGTAAATTTTTCTCGCGAATCGATTTGGTAAGAGCATACCATCAAATACCGGTTGCTCCTGAGGACATCCACAAGACAGCCATTACCACGCCTTTTGGTCTCTTCGAATTTGTCAGAATGCCTTTCGGGCTAAGAAATGCTAGTCAAACATTTCAAAGGTTTATGAATGAAGTGACGAGGGACCTTGATTTCGTCTTCGTGTATATTGAAGATTTGCTCATAGCAAGCAAAAGTCAGGATGAACACAAGCGGCACATTCAAAAACTTCTTCAACGACTTGTTGATTATGGACTATCCATCAAGCTATCAAAATGCATCTTTGGTGCAGCTTCTCTAGACTTTTTGGGACATAGTATCAGCGAGCAGGGAATATTACCATCCAAATCTCGAGTAGGAATATGCACACATTTTACGCGACTTTCCATCGCTAACTCAAACTGCGAATTTCAATAACCCGGTCCATCATAAAATACAACATCACATTGTAACCGAAGGTCCCTTACCATTTTCCAAGCCCCGCAGACTAGATCCAGTCAAACACAAAGCAGCAAAATTCGAGTTTCAGCATATGATCGACTTAGGAATCTGTCGGCCATCATCTTCACCTGCGTCATCACCTCTACATATGGTGAGTAAAAGAGATAACGATGACTGGAGACCATGTGGGGATTACAGGCGCTTGAATGCGATCACAGTACCTGACAGATATCCTATACCACACATACAGAATTTTTCCATGCAACTTAAAGGTTGTAAATTTTTCTCGCGAATCGATTTGGTAAGAGCATACCATCAAATACCGGTTGCTCCTGAGGACATCCACAAGACAGCCATTACCACGCCTTTTGGTCTCTTCGAATTTGTCAGAATGCCTTTCGGGCTAAGAAATGCTAGTCAAACATTTCAAAGGTTTATGAATGAAGTGACGAGGGACCTTGATTTCGTCTTCGTGTATATTGATGATTTGCTCATAGCAAGCAAAAGTCAGGATGAACACAAGCGGCACATTCAAAAACTTCTTCAACGACTTGTTGATTATGGACTATCCATCAAGCTATCAAAATGCATCTTTGGTGCAGCTTCTCTAGACTTTTTGGGACATACTATCAGCGAGCAGGGAATATTACCATCCAAATCTCGAGTAGGAATATGCACACATTTTACGCGACTTTCCATCGCTAACTCAAACTGCGAATTTCAATAACCCGGTCCATCATAAAATACAACATCACATTGTAACCGAAGGTCCCTTACCATTTTCCAAGCCCCGCAGACTAGATCCAGTCAAACACAAAGCAGCAAAATTCGAGTTTCAGCATATGATCGACTTAGGAATCTGTCGGCCATCATCTTCACCTGCGTCATCACCTCTACATATGGTGAGTAAAAGAGATAACGATGACTGGAGACCATGTGGGGATTACAGGCGCTTGAATGCGATCACAGTACCTGACAGATATCCTATACCACACATACAGAATTTTTCCATGCAACTTAAAGGTTGTAAATTTTTCTCGCGAATCGATTTGGTAAGAGCATACCATCAAATACCGGTTGCTCCTGAGGACATCCACAAGACAGCCATTACCACGCCTTTTGGTCTCTTCGAATTTGTCAGAATGCCTTTCGGGCTAAGAAATGCTAGTCAAACATTTCAAAGGTTTATGAATGAAGTGACGAGGGACCTTGATTTCGTCTTCGTGTATATTGATGATTTGCTCATAGCAAGCAAAAGTCAGGATGAACACAAGCGGCACATTCAAAAACTTCTTCAACGACTTGTTGATTATGGACTATCCATCAAGCTATCAAAATGCATCTTTGGTGCAGCTTCTCTAGACTTTTTGGGACATAGTATCAACGAGCAGGGAATATTACCATCCAAATCTCGAGTAGAAGCAATCTTACAGCTTTCAGCCCCAACCTCAATTAAGAAAATACAACAATTCGTCGGCATGGTAAATTTTTATCACCGCTTCATACCGAAATTAGCCGAATTGTTGTCACCAGTGTATGCTCATCTCACCAGTTTAACGAAACAAAAAAATAACAAGAATCACTTTACTTGGCCAGAGCCAATAAATGAAGCTTTCAAACAAATCAAAGCGGCTCTCGCTGAGGCTACGCTCTTGACCTATCCAGTAGAAACCGCGCCAATCAGTCTAGCCACTGATGCGTCCGACACAGCTGTTGGAGCTGTTCTTCAACAATATTAGGAAAGTTCATGGCAACCACTCGCATTCTTCTCAAAGAAATTAACGCCTACTCAACGCAGATATTCAGCGTTCGACCGCGAGCTACTCGCGATATATCTATCAATCAAACATTTTCGCTACTTTATAGAGGGTCGTAACTTTGTAGTATATACTGATCACAAGCCGTTGATAAACGCAATGCATTCAAAAACAGAACACAGTCCGCGACAAAGCCGCCACCTTGATTTCATATCCCAATTCACCACAAACATCAGGCACATCTCAGGCAAGGACAATAAAGTAGCAGATCTATTGTCTCGTCCTTCCGACAATTTCGTTCGATCTTAAAGGCATCTCAGACTCTCAACAAAACGATGAAGAACTACAAAATCTTTTGTCAAGCAGCTGCAACAAATCCAAAGCAAAATTTTCTTTAATTCAAATACCTGTAACAGGTGAAAAAATATGGTGTGAGACAAGCACAGGAATCAATCGTCCATTTATAACAAGATCATTGCGAAGATCAATTTTTAGCGCTTTACATAATCTTTCTCATCCGGGAATTCGTTCAACGCGAAAGAAAATCACTGCGAAATATTTTTGGCCGTCAATGAACATTGATGTGAATGAATGGACCAAGTCATGCTTAGCGTGCCAAAAATATTTCGCAGTGATTTTCTTTCGCGTTGAACGAATTCCCGGATGAGAAAGATTATGTAAAGCGATAAAATGATCTTGTTATAAATGGACGATTGATTCCTGTGCTTGTCTCACACTATAAACTTATTAAATTTTTAACACAAAACCTGCCGTACTTTGCAGGGATAAATTTATTAATTTTTTTTTTTTAACACAAAACCTGCCGTACTTTGCAGGGATAAATTTATTAATTTCAAGAATGTCAAAATCCGGCAAAAATATTTTGTTCACAGTGTGGGAAGCTAGTGTACTGACTAGAGACTGTCATGATCAAAACATGAACAGACCGTTAAAAGACCAAGGGATACCGGAGAGACAAGGCAGCCGAGTATCCCAGAACCAGAACCAGATGCCTTAAAAACCAGTCTACCCGATACAACTATGATATATGTACACTATGAGGACGACCGATACTTCATCACCATGTCAATATTTGAAACACCGTGTATAGCACTCATATAGATACTGGAGCTGCCAAATCATTTATTGGTGATATCATGTTCTTTGAGAACTGGAATGGCGAACAGTAGTGAATTTAAACTCCACCAATCATATATGGTGGACGCACAGTGGAATAATCATAAAATTTCACACCTCTTCTACTACAAGCCAAATCTAGCCGAAACCATCATACTGGGTGTAGACTTTCTTCGGAAAGCTGACATATTAGTAAAAATATGGAACCAGGAAATTTCACCAGGAATCATGAACATTGAAGAGGAAATTTCCAAACCAGCAACATGTACAGTGGTAATACCCGACGAGATAGACAATATACAGGAAAACCAAATAACCGAATTCCTCTCCACTCAAATTCAAAGATTTGACAAAATCTCCGGACCCACTCCGATAACACAGCATAATATCCAAATGAAACATGACCGGCCGATAAAACAACGCTACTTTCCTCGTAACCCCGCTATGCAAGAAATTATAAACTTGCAAATTGATGAACTTCTTGCCGAAGACCAGATAGAACCGTCAAAAAGCCCATACAGTTCACCCATCGTACTGATACGTAAAAAACAGGGCGGATGGAGGTTATGTATTGACTACCGACAGATTAATAAACACTCCATTAAAGACGCCTATCCGTTACCTCAAATCAACCATATACTGGATAAATTGAGAGGCGCAAAATACATTTCTACGTTAGACTTAAAACAAGGTTATTGGCAAATACCACTGACAGTAGAATGCCGACCATATACAGCATTTACCATTCCCGGTCGAGGTTTGTTCCAATGGCAAGTTATGCCATTTGGACTTCATTCCGCACCCGCTACATTTCAGCGAGCTCTAGACCAAGTAATCGGTCCGGAAATGGAACCATATGCTTTTGCATATCTGGATGACATTATTGTTATTGGTCGTACTCTGGAGGAACACTTGGAAAAATTAAAAGAAGTGTTTGACCGACTCATAGCTGCAAATTTAAAAATAAATCCCGACAAATGTGATTTTCTGAAAGAAAAGATCCGATATCTGGGACACGTTGTCAGTTCACTAGGTATACATACCGACCCGTCAAAAGTTGAAGCCATAAGTGCACTTTCCGCGCCGACAACTGTCAAAGAGTGAGACAATTTTTGGGTATTGCGTCATGGTACCGAAGATGTGTGCCGTCCTTTTCTACCACAGTAGCACCAATAACTAAACTATTGCAGAAAAAACATAAATGGAACTGGGGACCTGAGCAACAACAGGCATTTGAAGTATTAAAACAAAAATTAACCGAGTCACCAATACTAGCCTGCCCCGACTTCACACAACCATTTATACTTCAAACGGATGCTAGCCAAGAAGGACTAGGAGCCGTACTCTGTCAAGAACTAGATGGCGCAGAGCATGTAATAGCCTACGCCAGCCGTATGTTGAATAATGCCGAACAAAAGTATTCCGTAACAGAGAAAGAATGTCTAGCCGTTGTATGGGGCATCAGAAAGATGAGACCATATTTAGAAGGCTATAAATTTACAGTCCTCACCGACCATCAAGCATTAAAATGGCTTCATTCGCTTGAAAATCTGTCTGGCCGACTCGCAAGATGGGCTATCGGAGTTCAGTCTTACGACTTTGATGTCAAATACCGACGAGGAAAATTAAATGTAGTAGCTGACGCACTGTCACGTCAACCATTAAAAAATTCCGAGTCACAAACCTCTCTATTTACTTTGCTGTCATCTATTGAGATAAACTCCGAATGTCCATGGTATCAAAACAAACGTTACCAAATTCAGAAACAACCCGAATTATGCCCGGACTACAAAATTGAAAATGGACAGATATATCGTCGATTCTTTGATTCAACAACTTACACCGAGGACGCTGTACCATGGAAGCTTTGTGTACCGAAAACACTCCGAAGTAAAGTATTGCGAGAGAATCATGACAATGTCACCGCCGGCCATCTTGGAATCAACAAAACTATAGCTCGCATTGCGAAATATTATTATTGGCCTGGAATGTTCCGAGATACTGCTAAATATGTACGAAGTTGCGACATATGTCTACGTTACAAAGCCGAACAACAGAAAACTGCTGGGTTAATGCATGGATTCCCTGCTAATCGACCATGGGAAATTGTTAGCACAGACCTCTCCCTCGCACAACAAAAGGTCACACCGCAATACTAGTGTTCCAGGATAAATTCACAAAATGGGTAGAATTTATGCCTCTCCGACAAGCCACCACCGCTGGACTAATACGTGGTTTCAGAGAGAGAATAATCTCTCGTTTTGGTTATCCCGAATTATTGATATCTGATAATTGCACTCAGTATACAAGTAAAAAATTTAAAACTCTGCTAAAAGAATCAAAAATAAAACACCGATTTACACCGCAAGCTAATCCGACCGAAAAAGCAAACCGTGTGATAAAAACAATGATTGCTCAATACGTGGACCAGGACCATCGGAAGTGGGACGAACATTTACCAGAATTAATGTTGGCTATAAATACTAGTAAACATGAATCTACCGGCTATTCTCCGCACTATTTAAATTTTCGGTTTGACAGCAGGCCGGCATACATGCTGCAGTACGTCTCAGAGTAGCATTCTGCTATATGCAGTCCGCTACGACCATAACAAATTCTCACAATATTTCAGCAAAAACCGGTTTTCACAGAAGCGCGGGAACATTTTATGAGAGTAAAATGTGAAAACTCCACCCCTTCTCATTTATTTACGAAAACGAAATATTTTCCATTCTGTTTCGTTGCATGCAATTTGCGCTTTCACATTTTTTATCTTTATTCATAAAAGTTTTAAAGAGAGTTTGATTTATTTATTTTTTTATTTTTTTTTCTTTCTTTCTTCCTTTCCTTGCCGTGTACATTTAAATGTAAACACTCAGAAATCTCGCCTACTTCTTAGCTTATTATTAAGTTAACTTTGATTATGAATGCGCAAAACAGTAAAACCACGGCAAAACGGATGGTGTATGGCCGTGCCCACGTATTACCTATATTTTGAGAAAGATATTTCTGGCATGACCAGAATTCTGGTTTTAGTAGATATCCGAAAATCGAAACGTGGTGTTCGCCATACACCATCCATTTTGTCGTGGTTTTACAGTAAAACAAGACAAGACGCTTCTTCTGGCGATGACAACTGTTTTATTTATACCCTAGAAACTCTCCAGATTATTCTGGAGTGTTCTATTCCAAAAGCTTCTTGACTATTCTATTAATTTTATTCCTGAACCTTCCTGTAGATGGCATAATCGATTCTCCGAGCCTGAAGTCGTTTACTCTCCATTGCCAGTAGATGTCACCAGTTGTCTCTTTCTATTGCACGTAACAATATTTCTCGATTTTAAACACTTGTATTGCTTTAAGTATTCGTGTAGAAAATCCATTTACCAAACATATAATTTTTGTCACACCCTCGGGAGCAGTTGACTAATTTGTCGTACTTTTAGGCGTGTATTCTGACATTAATTCATTTCAAATCCATTTTAGTTTATTTTGTGGTTGATGCAAAGGATAAATCAAAATGAATATGGTGAAAACAAAAGTACGACAAATTTGAGGTGAAATATCAAAATATGTGACTAAAATATGCGCCTAAGCTACGACAATGAGATCAGAATCACACCCCACAGGGCTACACTGGGCTAGACGTCTTCTATATACCTTGGGCTAGAAGGGTCGGCAACCTTTTTTGGCAGCAGGTCAAAATCAACCAAAATGTGAGTATTAAAGAGACGTTTGGGTCAGAGATATTTTTGTATTAAAACAGTGTTTTAGTGTATAATAAGATATATTTTATTAAGAAAAGAATTACAAACAGAGTTGAATGAACTTTATTTATAAACGTTCTCTTCGATATCAATGGCTTCCCTGATGTTGAACTTGTGACGTCAATTTTGTCAAGTCTGGTTTATAGTGTTATGGTCGTAGCGTATTGCATATAGCAATATGCTACACGAAATGCTGACGCGTGTGAGCCGGCCGCGATCATGTTGGAAAACTGAATGCACCCCGACCGAGAGTAATGTTTCCTCACGCTCAGGTGCCATGTTGACATGACTGGGAAGTAAGAAGAAGACGATCGTCACAGTGGTGTCAAATCTTCTTCAACACGTCGAGTTAACTACCTAGCAAGACTTTTTTACAAACATTGGCGAGGAATTATACCCTGTAAGTAATATTAGACCATTTTTATTTTCTAGTAATAGCTTATTTCTCATTAGCAAAACAATTTCACGTCACCGCACCTAGAATTCGTCAAAAGTGAAGGAAATAAAAATTCAGATTACGTCAAAGTTAGAGGAAACAAAAAGGGAACAGAAAATCCGAAAGTCACGCTCTTTAATAAAGAAATGAATTTATATATATGAATTAATGGGAGAAAGTACCAATGTGGGAATGATTACATCAGAAAAAGAAAAAGGGACTTTGCAAACAGTGCCGCCCAAAGTCAATGGGAGGATGGGGCTTGGCAAGAAGGCAGACCATCTGCGCCTTCATAAGAAATAGGTAGGTGACGTAAGGGTCCCTTCAGGACCGAGTGTGTGCTGGCTCGTTTTTGGTATGTAGGCACGAACATTTTTCTTGTTAATGGTTGATGACAAGCGGCAGGTTATCTCGGGAACTCCCCCACACTTTCCGCCACCCTTAGCCGAGGTGCTAGCGTGCCGCCCTGTGCTATCGCTGTCATCGAGTGATCTGTCAGCTCATGCTGGCAGTTTGGACTTCACGTCCTAGCCAGTCACTCCTTTACATACTACCATAACCAAATGGCGCCCAACGTGGGGCCACCTCAATTAGACTTCGGTGGTCTAAGTATAAATTTTACTGGGGACTGGGACTCTGAGCGATATGATCATCTGGTATCTGCTAGTTGATTGACCTCAAGTCTCATATCCAGTGGAAGTTATATGTGGACCTGGATCTAATTGGTTTTTGTTGAGAATTTTTGTAAAGTAAAGTAAAGTTTTTGAAAGTTTTTGAGATTTTGAATTTTTGAATGATTGAAGTAACGTAATATTTTGAAAGTTTTGAAAATTTTGTTTTTGAATTGAAGTTCGACTCTAGGGTTGACTTTGGTCAAGCCTCGAGTCCGAACAGTTGTTTAGCTTTTTGAATTTTTGAAGTTTTTTGAGAATTTTTTGGAATGATCTTTCCCGCTGGCCTTCTGCCATGGAAATGGTAGCTGGCCTCACGAAAGTTTTTTTATTCCGATTCTCATGGAGCCTGTCCATTTTGGTCGTGCGACTGGACAGGGCCATGAGCCTGTGAGACAACTTCTTGGCTTATAGCTAATTAGTTGACCTCATTCATGGCTCTGCCCAGGTGTGTGACTAGGTGGACGGGGCAGTCGGTGGGAAGGAAGGAAGGAGGATATGGCTGTCTCGTGGAGCTGACCCGGGATTGTTTTGGTCGGTTCGACGGGGGAATGGTGGCTGCGTCGGCATCTCTTTAGCCTGGTGGCCCCGCGGTATGGCTAGTCCATACCAAGAGGAGGATGTCGATTCACCATTCCTTAGTTTGGTAACCGACTTGAAGCGACCAATACAATACTCGGTGAGGTCTCGTGGGATGGGACTGGAATGGTTGCTTGATACCCTCGGAGCCCGGAAGCTGGCATGTGCTAACTGTCTGACTGAGGGATATCATTCAACTTTTTCAGCCCCCAATTTCTCCAACTGACTTTCTTCAAAGATTCCCATAGAGAATCGTGAATATGTAGTTTTTTCATGCACACATTCACATCACTTGCCTGTATCGTAACCTGATTAGAGAGAGTGGACTGAAAGATTTTTGTATTGAGAGTTCGCTCTTGGAGGTGGGGAGGAGGAAGCATCGTTTACTAGCTCATTCTTAGTATTAATTCTTTTAGGAATTGTTTTTCGGCTTATTGCCACGATACCTTTTGGTAGATTTTTATATTTGCAGTTTTCGTTCATGTTATGAGAATTATTTTTTTTCTCGAATTTTTATTAGTCTTTTTTGCTTATAAAATTTTCCGTCATTTCGTAGAGTTTGTCTGGAAGTAATATATACAAATTTTATTCTACATGTTAAGAGTTTTCCTAGTTGTGATACTTCATTCAGCTGTGATATTAGGTATATACACTCGTGCTGTCCACATATACACTCGTGATGTCCTTATATACACTCATGATGTCCATATATACACTTGTGTTGTCTATATATACATTTATTTATTTCAATGTTCGCACCTGTTGAATCTTTTATTGCTGGGACCCTTTTATTTGCGCAACAATTAACTTCAAGGATGTGTCTTCGATGCGTCATCGGTCAGGTAGAGTCCGAGTGATGAGGATTCATTGGGTTGTGGGTCGAGACACACATTGAGCGCCCGCAGTGATGAGGCCTATGTTTAAGACCGGCTAGCTCAGTCGACCATTTTTCAGCGTTGTCTGAACCATGGGTGGCGCAGAGCACTCTGCCCTGTTATGGTCGTAGCGTATTGCATATAGCAATATGCTACACGAAATGCTGACGCGTGTGAGCCGGCCGCGATCAAGTTGGAAAACTGAATGCACCCCGGCTGAGAGTAATGTTTCCTCACGCTCAGGTGCCATGTTGACAGTGGTGTCAAATCTTCTTCAACACGTCGAGTTAACTACCTAGCAAGACTTTTCCACAAACATCGGCGAGGAATTATACCCTGTAAGTAATATTAGGCCGTTTTTATTTTCTAGTAATAGCTTATTTCTCATTAGCAAAACAATTTCACGTCACCGCACCTAGAATTCGTCAAAAGTGAAGGAAATAAAAATTCAGATTACGTCAAAGTTAGAGGAAACAAAAAGGGAACAGAAAATCCGAAAGTCACACTCTTTAATAAAGAAATGAATTTATATATATGAATTAATGAGAGAAACTACCAATGTGGGAATGATTACATCAGAAAAAGAAAAAGGGACTTTGCAAACAGTGCCGCCCAAAGTCAATGGGAGGATGGTGCTTGGCAAGGAGGCAGACCATCTGCGCCTTCATAAGAAATAGGTAGGTGACGTAAGGGTCCCTTCAGGACCGAGTGTGTGCTGGCTCGTTTTTGGTATGTAGGCACGAAAATTTTTCTTGTTAATGGTTGATGACAAGCGGCAGGTTATCTCGGGAGCTCCCCACTCTCCGCCACCCTTAGCCGAGGTGCTAGCGTGCCGCCCTGTGCTATCGCTGTCATCGAGTGTTCTGTCAGCTCATGCTGGCAGTTTGGACTTCACATCCTAACCAGTCACTCCTTTACATACTACCATAACAATAGTTAGTCGTTTTAAGACGAATACAAGCATCTGAATTGTCGGTAGTTAACCTGTTCCTGTTTTTGCTTAATATAAATTTCATTTCTGAAAATATTTGCTCACTTTTATAAGTTGAGCCGAATATGGACAAAATGGCAAAGCCAATTTTTTTCAAAGATGAAAACTTCGTAGGAAGTGATGCCCAACATGTTGATATCATGAGAAGATGATTTTCCAAATCTTTCCGCAATTTCTTGAATTTATCCGTACATAACGTTGAACTTTTAAAATCAATCATTTCTAAACTAAAATTGTAAATTTTTCGATATTGAAAATACTGCAAATTTAAAACACTTACTTCTATTTCAGGCTTTATTATAAATGTAAACATTTCTCCATGATTCTTAAAACTTTGAAACCGACTTTTATATTCACTTTTAATGAAGTAAATCCAACTGTCGAACATATTTAGATTGCTCTCATCGATATTTTCTTTTTCAGGTTCCCTTTTTAACAAGGGAAAGAAATGAAATTTTTTAGTTTTTATGTCAGTTTCAAATAATATCAATTTTGACGTAAAACTCTTCCATTCCTCATACATTTTCAAAATTTTGTGGTTATTTCCTTGGAGTTGTACGTTGAATTCATTATGTCTGTTAAACAAAAGTCTTAAAAACCATTGTTTATCATTGAGTTCGAGATCATGTTCACCGATTTCGTGATGAAATATTTGTATAATCATTAAAACACTTTACAAATCTATTAAGAACTTTGCCTCGACTTGACCATCGTATTTCAGAATGTAACAAAAAATCTCCATACTTCGATTCAATTTCCTCCAAAAAAGCTTTAAAGCGCCTCTGTGTTAATGCTGATCGCGCTATTATCATGTTTACGATCTTGACAACCTTTTCCATTACATCCTTAAGTTGTTGTGTAGACGCCTTTGCAATAAATTTTCTTCATGTATGATACAATGAAACGATAAAAGCGAGCGGCTAAGTTCATTTTCCATTAGTTTTACAACTCCAACATTTTTTCCTCTCATACTTGGAGCACCATCAGTTGTTATGGAAAACAGTTTACTTTTTAAATCCAATAATTGCCCATTTTTGAAATTTGGTCGTATCATTCATTGAAGCAAGAACGCACATGGTTCTTCATTGACATTCGAGCTATTTATTGATGCAAATCTAATAATTATTGCAAGCCTACCAATACCATTTATATCGGTACTTTCATCAACTGCAATGATAAGTATGTCACAAGGTAACAAATCATTTTTGACCTGTTCATCAATATTTTTGGCCATATCTTCAACGCGACGCTGGACTGTTCTAGCTGACAATGGCATTTCTTTGATTCTCTCAATTATTTGTTTTTTATTTGCGAAGTCATTAAATAAGTGTTCGGAACAATTTATGAATGCGTTTTTCAAATACTCGCCGTCTGTAAATGGTTTTCCGTTGGCACCAATGCTAAGAGCTGCATCAAAGATGGCAGAAGTAGCGTGATTGTTGCTGGTAACAAAACTCTTTATGAATTTATTTTGTTTTCCAAAATTTTATACACGTTTAGCAATGTACTCAGATTTATCTTCATTTGCCATTTCACTCACATCTTTATGTTTTGAAGAAAAGTATCGCTCAATATTGTAAGTCCTGGTGGTAATTATATCCGTACATAAAGTACATATCAATTTCACCATTTTCGATATACCCATACTTTTCTGTCCACACATCTTGAAATAATCCCTTTTTTGCTTTTTGTTTGTTCATGGTAATTTTTTTTTAATAAAAATATATATTTCACTAGGTAGTAATTATTTACCTGCGTAACTATAATTGCGTTACTATTCTTGTGCTACTGAACATGTGCTATAACTATAACTGACACACAACTGAGAGAAGGACACGCGCGTCCAATAATGCTGAAATTTGTTCGGACAATGTCACTGTATTCCGCTTACTACCTAATCAGGCGAGATGTCCGACTGTTTTACATTTAAAATGTACACGGCAAGAAAAGGAAAGAAAGAAATGGAAAAAATAACAAAAAATCAAACTTTTAAAAAGAATAAAAAGTGAAAGCGCGGATTACATGCAACGAAACAGAATGGCAAATGATTAATTTTCATAAATAAACGAGAAGGGGTGGAGTTTTCTTATTTTACTCTCATAAAATGTTCCCGCGGTTTTGGGAAAACAGGTTTTTCTGAAATCTTATGAGAAATATTCAATGTTTTTTATAGCATAACCAATGTTTGTGAGTGTAATTTCAATGGTATTTGAGTAGCACGTGCTTCTGTTTACATTCGCTTTGCTCTGAAGAGATTAAGTGGTAGAAACTCATGCTGGATTCTCTGATATTTTCGGGAAAAATGAGAATTTTATTTGACAGAAATTTTACATCTCTTTTCAGCATCTTGGCCAAAGTGAAATTTATCTTTTTCTTAAAAAATTGAGATAGTCTGACCCGATGCACATTATTATAAATAGTTTGTTAGGATTTTGAGGGATTCAATAATTTTGCCGTTCGAGTAATTCTACGTTCTCTCGATTTGTTTCATGTTTATGTTTTATAATTTATTTTTATATATTATACATTATTTTCGGAACTAAAGTGGGTCACTTGAAATTATCAAATGGGTCACTCGGTGACCCGCGGGTTATAGGCTGTCGACCCCTCGCTAGACTATGTATCTTGTTTTTTGAAGCTAGCTGCAAATGAAGCTAGCTACACATGAAGCTGTAGCTGATATTAGCCAAAATGTGGAGCTAGCTTTGTGTGTAGCTTATGTACATTATGTTTGCAATTAGCGAAGAATTGAGAGTCGAACAAACGATTTTATTAATAAAAACGAGTCCAACAAACCATTACGCATTGATTGAACTGGTTATAAATTAAATTTAATTAAAAATAAGAATTTTCCGTCTAACTTGATGCCGAATTTTTTTTAGATTTTCGAAAAAACTATTATCCAACAAACGTTTAAATTAAGCCAACAATTACCAACAATCGATATGTGCAATAAAAAATAAAAAACTAAAAGTTTACCGACCAACTTGATGGAGCTCATCATCAGTGTTGCACTGCTGGAAAAAGTGCAAGACTGGTGTTGCACTGAAGTCCCATCGAAATCGACAATATTACACTAAAAAGTTAACACCTTGCAGCTGTAGCTTGTGACGTAATTCTGTGACTAAATATTTATAGGAAAGACAGAGAGATGAGATAGAGTATTGTGACTTTGTACCGTACTTCCCTGTACATTTTCAAAATATTCGTCACTAATGGCGGAACGTGGTTTGTAATGGGAAGATTATGCATTCTATATACCTTGGGCTTCAATTATCTGTCACTCATTTCTGTCACATGACTACAATTTCATTATTTAAGGCTTAACTTGTGACTGGGAAATGGTTTTTGAATCTTATGTGATTTAACATTAAATACATTAAAAATATGAAGATCTGTGGCCCAAAACTTTCCCTTTGCGGACTTATTATCTCGGTTTGGGGTATTATTCAATTGGTAAGTCGTGATTTTCAGAAGAATATGTAATTTTATTTTTATCCCCTGTTCTTTACGATAAGACAATTTTCTTTGAGAATCATAATTGATATAATTATTACAGGTCTTAATGGGTGTATTTTATTATGTACACAGTGTAGCACTAATAGAAGATTTGCCGCTTGCAGAAAGCTATGAAACACCTGCAAAATTCTATGCTGCTGCAAACACAGCGTACAATCAGGTAAGCTCGTTTAACATCTATTACAGTTTTTTTTATTAATCCTATTATAGAAAAACGTAAGCTCTGTTCCATTACTTCGAACTGTAACTTTAAATACCACAAATTATGGAGACAAAATAATATAATACCAAAAGCTTTATTAAAAGCCGAGGTCGCGTTCATAAACGGTGGGCACATAGATCTACAATAATTATACCCTAGATGAAATCATAGGGTATACATAGGGTTGCCATCCGTCCGGGTTTCCCCGGATTTGTCCTAGTTTGGAGAGCGTCCGGGGATCGTACGGACGGGGTTTAAAATTTTGGAAACCATATTTTTGTGTGTAGTGTACGTGTACAGTGTACCTGATAACTTGGATCCAAATGAATCCATCGGGATACATTTTTTGAAGCTTTTTCATTGTGGATAAATGCATACTTTGTTTTTGCAATGGATACATTTTTTCCTTTTTAAGGCTGCAAGGCTTGTGAATTCATGAACGCATAAAGTTATAACAGCAAAACTATTCCATTTTATTATTGACTAAATTGAATCGCTCATTAGAACGTATCTGTTCTATTCTAATAATATGATTAAATTTTATAGCCTACTTTACGTGTGAAATAATGTTTATTATCAATTAGCTAAAGTTGCCCGTTCTTAGAAGGAGAGAGAGAGTTTGTAAAATTTTAAAAAAATTTAAATTTACTTTTTAATTTTTTTAATATTTTTAATTTTGTTATATTTTATACCCTATACTAAAATTGTCATTACGTTTGTAACGCATAGAATAGAAATACTACTTTGCTTCTAGTTCCGAAGTTACAACTACGGCTGCTTACAGCTTTCACGAACACTTCTCGCATTGTTTAGATGGCCCCGAGGTTCTTTCGATTTTGTATTTCAGTAAGTCTAATTATATTGGACCTGATTCTTTGCCGCCCAAGTTCGCAAAGGTACTAGCCACCTACCTGTCGTATCCCTTAGCTCATATTTATAATTTGTGTCTTACCACATCGCGATTTCCCTCTCAATAGTTGTTCCCATTCCAAGGAATTCTCGTCTCCTACCCAGTGATTTCCGCCCCATTAGCGTACTCAATTTCCTTGCTATAACTAAAGAAAAAATTATGCATACACAAATCATGGAGTATGTGATGGCAGAGAATATATTGTTAGTCTGGCAATCAGGATTTCGGCCAGGTCACAGCTCTGAATGTGCACTCTTAAAGGTCACATCGGATATCTACAAGACTCTTGACAATGATCATTTAGCAGTACTGGTCTTTCTCGATTTCAGTAAGGCCTTTGATTCGGTGACTCACCACAAGTTGATCTGCAAACTTGACATAAAATATGGCTTCTCCTCTTCGGCCGTTAGGTTAATTTCTGCTTTCCTTTCGAAACGTGGACAAGTTGTAAAAGCCCAGAATTCTATCTCCGCTCCGTTACCCCCTTTCGCTGGTGTTCCTCAAGGTTCGGCCTTAGGTCCTATTCTCTTCTCCCTCTATATAAATGACCTCCCCTTTGTTGTGAATACGCTTCTGTGCACTTGTATGCTTGCAATTAATGCTTACTGTGTGCCGGTACATAGAAGCGTTCTCCCAATATTTGATTTGCTATCAGTCCGGTTGAATAATTGCACGATTGAATATGTATAGTCAGTTAATAATTTAGGAATTCAATTCAATTCTAAATTTAGTTGTCGCGACTGCATCAGCGCTTTTATGGGAAAAATTTATGGTAGTCTTCGTCAACTATTTATTTCCTCCAGCTGTGTCTGTCCGTGAATTTTCGCAGGAAATTGGCGATGACTCTTATTGTCCCCCATTTTAACTATGGGAGCCTTATTTTTAGCAGACTAGACTCAATTTGTCAAAGAAGAGTTATTGGGCGCGTTCACTGCCACTTAGGTAGCGTAGTCGTTGTCGTAGTGTAGTTCTGTCAAACCGACTACAATCGACTATCCTCCTGAGCGTAGTCGAATGTAGTCGACTATTTGGTACATTCAAAGTGCGGAGTGAACGTTAGTCGTAGTCAAGCGTAGTCGTTTACTGTCAAAATTGGCGCAGTGAACGCTCGGTAGTGACTCGTAGTCGACAAAAAGTCACTATTTCTGTGGCAGTGAACCTATACCGACGTCATACGTTATATTATAGACTTCTTCGAAGAGCTCATGTATCTGCTCTTGCTACGTCCCTACTCGGAGGTCTATTTGACTCGTCGTAGGCTTATCTTCATTCATAGCTTACTAAATCCCTTATATATCTCTCCAAAAGTCTACAGTTCTTACACTCGTTTTCAGCTTCTCGTCCCGAGATGTACATCTAGGTACGGCGAGCGCTCTTATTTCGTCGGAGTTGCACGAACATGGAACTCTCTTCCAAATTTGATTAGGCGCCTATTTTTTATTTTTATCTTATTTTTATTTTTTCACCTATTTGTACTATACACTATACAGCGCCTAATAAATGTATTGTATTTTATTGATGGTAGAGAAAAATGGATAGGACACTCACGCAAAATGTTTAAACATTTTATTATTTTTGCATGTCCGTCAGTCTCTCTGTCCGTCCTCACTCACTTAGGAAGCTGATTTTGTACACAGCGGTTTTAAAAAAAAAGTTCCAAAATGTGACTCCTTCGTTACTTCTTCGTAAAGGTTGAATTACAATGGACACAACGCAACGCAATGGAACGGAGAAAAATGTCAAAACGGTTTTCTTTGTGCGCTTATTAAATGGAGCTGCGCACAGTGGACGGAAGAAGTCGGCAAATTTGTGTTAATGGATTGTTTATTTCGCTCCTGCGAATTGCGGATTAAGTGTGTTATGAAAGAAGAAAAAGAAAATGGAGCTATTTGAGTAGCATTAATAGCTACTGTTTTAGAAAATAGAACCATTCATATAATGACAAAGGATTTTAACAAACTCAACTATAATTCGTACACTGGTATTTTTATTCTTGTTTGTTTAAAAAACTGCTGTGGGTCCGATCTCTTTCATGTTCCTGAAGACAACGTTGTAATATCCCGTAGCTTTTCTATTATAAACTGAAAATTCAACAGAGTTTTATAATTTTATCCGTATTTTTTCGACTCAATTTTGGCCCAAACTTCGCTTTCACTTATATTAAGTATGAATCCATTGTAACCAGCTAGCGTTCACTTCAGTTTGCTGTGTAAATTTGACATTTCTCTCCGTGTCGTTGTGTTGTGTTGCGCCCATTGTACTTCAGCCTTCAGATTAGCATAAACAACTTCTTTTTTCACTATATATTTGAACACTGCCTGAGAGCGCGTCAACGTAGAAAGCTGAAATTATGTATACGAAGTTTTTATAAATATAGTAAATACAATTTTAAAAATAGACTAAATCAGGCAACCCGTTCATGATGTTGCCATTCAAAAATTGAAGTTTTTTACATATAGTGTAAAAACGATTAGTCTTGATGTTTTTCTTGTACTGAAAAGATCTTCAAAATATGATATCATATAAAATTAGTTTTGTTAAGTTTGTGCTGTCCGACGAACCGTTCTAGAAATATATGCGAAAAACCATTTCAACAATCAAATTTGCAGAGAGGAGACCGTACAAAATTACATACGTGAATTCTTCTAGAATATTGAAAGAATTGGTCATAGACCAACTCCAGCTTTTTTACTGATTTAATGTAATTTAATTTTTATATTTTTAAACGTCTTAAATATTTTTTTCCTTAAAAAAAAAGGATGCTGCTCCGCGTTATAGAGAGAGTCTGGGTTTTTCTATATATTTATCACATATGGTGGGTTTAAATTTAAATCGTTATAAATCGTAAATCGACAACTGGGGAAAGTTTTATTTTTTGATGCAATTAGCACATTCGACGAGTCAAAGTATGTCAGTATCGGAAATCCTGACCTACTAGTAGCGTGACAATCAGGGATTTCCACTGCATAGGAAAAATACAAACTATTATCATTGTGATTTTGGCAGTTATATCATAAAAATAAAAGTGGATACGTTTTTGGGTCACTGGATACATTTTCCCGAAAATTTAGATCCAATTATTTATGCTTTGCGGCAACACAACTCTCAAGGTCTCTCTTACCATCTCAGTCAATTTTATAATACCGCCTTTGCTTGTGTAACCTGCGTTGTGAGCCTGTATTTTGTATTCCGCGCGCCCGCGTAATTAATGTAAAATCTCGATACTATAGTGTGTCAATTCACGAAAATAAATTACTGCAAATAACAGCATTCAAATACGAGAAGTAACACAAGTTGGCGACATTTCACAGGAGAAAAAGATTACCCATATAAAAAGAGACCCTTGTATTAAAAAAAAAGTATGTAAGATATAGGATGGGTATAACTTAATGAAGAGTTAATACTCTTGTTTAAAATATAAAAACATCGGATTTTTTAACGCAAAGGGGGCGTGTGCAATCTACTAAGAATATGCTGTTCCACAGCGCAGTGCAAGTTTACAACAATTTGATAAGTTTTTCTGGATGTTTTGAGTAATACATACAACGGAGAATACTCGATGGACTGCAATTGAAAATACTGTTTTATTTCTAGAAGACAAGAACATCAAAATTGATAAATGACTGGGTGAATTTATAAACTTTGAATCAAAATCTAAGCGACCAAGACAGGCTTTAACGGCAAATCAACTTTGGCTTAATATTTTAAAAACATCGAATGCTCATTTGTACACAGGGTTATTTAATATTGCACAGTGTTTTTTAGAATAGCTCATAATACACATGTAGACAGAATGTTTTCACTAATTACTCAACAATGGACGAAAGAAAGAAGCTCACTGAACATAAACGGTTTCGTCACTCATCAAAGCAAAATATAATTGCAAAGATTTTAATTGTGTTGACGTTTATTAATTCTACCTTCTTCAAAACAGCTTCCTTGCTGTTTGAAGGCTATGTGGCAGATTGAATGATATAAAATGTAATAAGTTGTTGTGTTCTTTTCGTTAATATTAAGTAACTTATGTTTTCTTTCTGCAGAAGTAAAATTGTATCTTTAACTTTAAGAAGATTTATTTTTGTTCCTAAATGGAAGAGTGATTTATCTTATTTTGTGTGCATTCTTTTGATTTACTGACTAATTTTATAGTAAATATATAACAATTTGAACCCATTTCATTAGTAAGTAAAATAAAAAACATTATCTGGGAGAATGTCCGGCTTTTATCCTAACAAATCCGGGGCCTTCGAACTCGTTGTCCTAGTTTCATAATTTTAGAGATGGCAGCCCTAGTATACTAAGTTTGTAATTGCGTTTGTAACGCATAGGGCCAATTCAGAATCGGCGCGGCATGCATCATGATGCATGCTGCAAAGATACTGCTGGACAATTCACAATCCGCGCACCAAGCAGTATAAGAAACTTTGTAATGCTAACCTTTTTTATAGTTCACATTTATTTACAAAGCTGTTAAGGTGTGTTTAAGGTGTTATTAATACCGAATTTTTCTTTTCTGCATAATTTTAATTTAGTCGTTTTTCTTTAAAAAAATTGATCCGGAGGAAGTATGAGAGATAAATAAGATTTGAAATTTATTTTTTACCTCAGTATGTTGGCAGGACTGTTGCAGCATGCAACAAAATTTGAAATTTTCCAAACCATGCAGCATGCATCATGATGGGTCAGTTAAGAATTGCGCCATATGATCTCATGATATGAAACCACAGCTGCTGCATGCTGCGCCGTTCTAAATTGGCCCATACAAATAATGATGGTAGAGCAGAATGAATTAAACTACATTTACACGGCGACAGTAACTTTCGTAAGTAACTGTCGTAAGTAGTTGCATTTTGACGTTTCCATACAAATCTACTTACGAAAGTAACTTTTCACTTTCTGGGCCGCCACAAGTAAAGGTCATGAAAGTTGAAAGTGATGAAAGTGAGAAGAAGATAACATTGAGAGAGCGGGACCTACTTTTATTTGTATCCATTGGGCCATACCACACGAGTATTCCTGAAGCAGTATGCAAACCGGTTTTTGGGGGGAAGAGGGGAGAAGAAGCAAAAAGATATCTCTGCTTCTTTTCACCTCTTCTGTAGAAAACCGGTTTACATACTGCATCAAGAATACTCGTGTGGTCGCCCATTGTGCTGAACACTACTTACGTAACAAACGTGTAATCAAAAATTTCATGAAAGTGTCATAAATTTTATTTACGAAAGCTACTTTCACAGTGTAAATGTAGCTTTAGACACCCATGCATAATATTCAAAGTTATTTCGACTTTTTCATGTTCGTTCGTCTGCCCGTCCGCACGATAACTCTAGAACGCGTTCAGCTATGCTGATTTCGATGGGACTTCAATGCAACACCACTGTTGCACTTTCTCTAGCAGTGCAGCACTGAAAATGCAGAAGTGCAACACAAGGTGTGCAGTGAACTTCCCCTACTTCGCACTGGATATTTTCTCGGTGTTACCAAAGAACATATATCTTAACAAGAAGCTTCATCTGGCCTCTAAAAATTCACAAGTTGTATGCTTATTTGTTGATGCGGTCGGGAGGTAATAGACTGGAAGAAGCAAAGAATTGAGACCGAGAGAATATTTCTCTGTTCTCTCTGTCTCCGCCACCCCATAGCTGTACATGTACACATGGCGATGACAGTCATGGACACCTTGCTGCCTAACTACTTATGGGCCCCAATTCCTATCCTATCCGCTCATCTTACTATTCTTCCTCTGTTCTACTGCAATAAAATGTAAATGAAAATTCTATCAAACAAAGAATTTTTGACGCAACCGGTTTCCTTGAAAAGAGGTGAAAGAAGCAAAGAAAACACGCGATGCAATATGGGCATGATGCGGAGTACAGGCACTGGTTTTGGGGTGCTGTTGCTTTGATGACCCGCGGCTCGCCACCGTAGTGAGTGGCGGATCGGAAAAAAGCAGAGAGTCGTCAAAAAGCAGTTTTCGTAAAATTTGTGAGAGCGGGTCGTATTATTACGACCCACCATATAAAACCTTTCATGCAAATTATTTCTGTTAGATATTCTTTGGTGTTACAAATGCATATAGAAGTTCAATTGTCATCTGCTCTGTCAAAGGGTGCTGTCGCGATTATTTGTGAAATTTTTGAGTTAAATGAATTAATTTGCATAAAACTTAAGAAGAAATTTGTTTCTATATATCAATAAAGAACATTTATTACGTTCGACAGTTTGCGTACACAAATACAAGGAATATGACAGAAATAGTTCGATGGGCTTCTGAACGTCGCTCAACAAACTTGGAGTAATACGACGAAAGTGTGTACCGGGCATTAGATATGAGCTGCTATTGCGGTTAAATGTTGTGTTGGCTGGGCCTGGTCGCTAAACCAGGATCGGTGTATGTACATACGTACATAAATTGATTCTGTCTGGTATCATGTCCAGTATTGAAGATGTTTGTGTACTTTTTATTATAGGGATCCAAATCTCTATATCCATCTGGCATGAAATTTACTTATGCTTTGATCACGGTTTACAGAGTACAAGGTATGCCTAATAAGTTTCTGATATGTAAGTCATGACGTCAACAATTCAAAACAATGACTGCCGTTGTGGAATTCCCCTGAATGTTTCTTATTTTATAAATTGAATTATTTTTTGAAATTGGTTGGTTTTATTTTTATGTGTTTCAAACGGAATGACAAGCTTAGTATACCCTATAAATTTCATTTAGGCTACTTAGGCTATTCTTAAAATTACACTAGAAATGAAAAGTTCACCACTTAATGAGGTTTAGATTAATCTATTCATTATAAGTTTCGATCATTATTTCAATGTGATTTTCATGTAAAAAATGTAAAATAGTAGTTATTTTGGGTCAGTTTAATCTCTCAAATGCAAAATTATAAAAAATAATAATTTCGAATGAAACACCATTGATTTCTAAAAAAAAAACTCAATAGTACAAAAATCCTGACTAAAACTTAATTAGAAATCGGTAAATATTTAAATATTTTATGCACGAATCTTAAGAACTCGATCTTATCTAAAGTTTAGAATTATATCTTTCAAGAAGTTAAGTTGCGGCTGAACCTTAAATTTTGACACTGGGCCTTAAATCTTCCAAATGAATTTCCTATTTGGGCAATGTACAACCAACTGGTTAGTCGAAACTCTAATTCGAGCTGAGGCATTATTATGTGCTTTTTATACCCTAGTTGAAATCTGTAGGGTATACTAAGTTTGCCATTCCGTTTGTAACACCTCGAAATAATGATGGTAGGCAATATGGATTGGACACCCACGCGTAATATTAAAAGTTATTTTGATTTTTGCCTGTCCGTCCGTCCGTCCGTGCGCACGATAACTCAAGAACGCGTATACTTAGAGGGCTGAAATTTTGTACACGGACTTTTAAAAAAAAAGTAAAATTAAGTTCGAAAATGAGACAAATCGGGCAACTCCTTCATGGGGTTGCCATATTAAATTTCGTTTTTCGCTATATTTGGACACTGCCTGAGAACGCGTCAACGTAGAGAGCTGAAATTGCGTACATGGTGTTTTTACTACATTAGCAAATACAAAAATGGACTAAATCGGGTAACTCCTTCTTGGTGTTGCCATATAAAAATTTAAGTTTTTTACGTATGTATACTTTGAAAACGATCAGTCCAAGACATTTTTATTGTACTAAAAACTTCTTCAGAATACGAAATCTTATAAAATTGGTTATAATCATTTTTTCTGTGCGACAAACCGTTCTAGAAATATATGCGAAAAACAACTTCAAAAATCAAACTTGAATAGATCGGTGACCATACGAAATTTAATACGGACATTCATCTAGGGTATCATAAGAATTGGTCTTAGACCAATTCTAGCTTTTTTACTTGTTTTGCTCTAATTTTGCTAGTGAACATAAAAGAATTAAGCGTATGTTGTAACAACATTAAATAATAATATGTTGTATTTATTTTCTCTTTTCAGAATGCCCTTAATTGTTGGATTGCGGCGTGTATTTATGTATTTACTCTAATTCTTTCTGGGCAACAATTTTACGCAAATAGTCGAGCAACTGCAAATTAATCATAAAGTTTTCTTCCTTCAGATCCATTATTCTATTTCGAAATAAGAAAACATAGTCATCGTATTATTACTTTAAAATAAATTGTTCAAGACTACTAATTCATTCTTGTTTTTTTTTTTTTTTTTTTTTTTTTTTTGTCAAATTTTAATTTGATGTAATTTTATGCATTCCCTTCAAATTCACTATTAATGAATGTATTGTGTATAAATAGAAGAACATATGTATTCATATATTTATTAGAATAGGCTATTTTTGTTTTCCGTTATATCAATAAAAATGTTGTAAAGGTCAAAAAACAAAAATTGATTCCTTGTTTATGGAACCATTTATTTGAATTACATTTATGACATACTGGAGTGCATCTAAAATGATTTTACTATTTGACTCAAGAATAATGGGTATTTTTCTATAGGACTATAATCAACCAACAATACAAACATTTGGCATTTTTATTATCTTGAAAAAAAATTTGAAAAATCATATAATACAAATTACCTAAACTTCGTCAACAAAAACACCATTCAAAAATACTGCTAATGAGCTAACTATAAGTAACACACTACTGAAATATATGAGTACTGCATCCTAATGTGCGACTGCCTGTTAAACCTGTGTGTAATGTTGTATAATGGCATGCCCGCAGATTTGTATTTCTATAATAAATAATCCATATTAAGCGAAGAAGGTTGAAAATTTCCTCCTGATTACTTAATTTATAGGGGAAGGGGAAATGGGAATTTCATCGAAAAATCTAAAAATAAGATAAACAACGACATTTAACCGGCGCTGGTCTGTTTGTGCATTGCAAAAACTCCAATATATTCAAACTTCAGTTAATCTAACATAAAACAATATATGAACATAATTTATACATACTGTAATGCTGGAACTATCCGCCATCTTCTGGATGGATTCTTAGATAATTCTACCGATGTACGCCTGTATACTATTGCTGGCGTCAGAGACTGCCTGTAGATGTAGACAAGAGTGCTCAGCCAATACTGGTTTATGAAGAGCGTCACAGACTGCCCTTTAGAGAAGGCAAGATTGCTTAGCCGAATTTACACAGCGTATGCAGGCATCAGAGACTGCCTCAGTATTGATGTCGAGAAAGCTATATATATGTATATGAGTCCAGGCGAGATGGTTCAGCCTATTTTCACACTAATATGGCGTCAAAGACTGCCGGCTCTTGAACAGCTTGAAGAAGATTCACTGTTTTCAACCAATATTTCGCACAGCGATTAGGCCATTTTCTGGCTTAATAGCTACGTCAATGAGCAAAATTGCAATATTTGGGCTGAAGAGGAACCTAAAGAGGTTGGAAACAAGGTGAGTATAAGGTGATTAGTTACGTTAACGCCATATCAGGGGAAGACCGTGCCATGCAAGTCACTTTCTGAAAACCGTCCGTTTGTGAGGGAGTCACATCCTGCCCGAGGTGTTCCTGCACAGGCAGCTGGGGACAACCCCTGGGGTGCAGCCTGATACCTGAATGAATACGGCGGATCTAGAGAGGAAACTCGATAAAACCCGCAATCCCAGGTGTAAACTATCGTGCCTATGGGATGAATGACGACCCCTGTCAAATCCAGGACATTACAAGTCCTTCATCTAATGGTGATGCGATGGATACACTTCCCCTAGACGAGGAGGACCTTCTTAGGCACCAGAGCATAGCCAACACGATACCGGGAATATTGAAATTCCCAATAGCAAAAAGCAGAAGACAAAGCTCTCTGGCATGGCCAAAAAAGGGTTCAAATGGCTTTTAAACTACGGTCACTCAGAGACAAAGGGAAGAAGGTTTGCTGCATTTCAGACAGAGGAGCGGAATACGGAAAGTCTTGAAACGGATTCGCTCTGACGACTCTTCTCCGAAAATGGAGCAACGTAATGCTGAACGCAGTAAGACAGCAATCCTTTAAAGAAGCATATCTCCCTGCCTTCGCGTGACAGCCTTCCTACAAGGCGGTTGCAAAGAGCATTCGGGTAGGCATTCTTCCCGCTGGTTATCCTGAGGTGGCACCCAGCGCGGATCAATTAAAGTCCGTCCGTACAGACTCCTATGTTGAGAGAAAACGCTAACACACAGAGTGTAATGGGTCAAATTAAAGAGGAGAGTCTACAATTTACAGTTTTTATAAAAAAAAATTATGTTAACGACCTATTTTCAAAAATAATAGAGGTTAAATTAAAAACAAAGGTAAGAAAATCCGAAATTTTTAGTTTAGACAACAATAATTCTTGATGGGAGAGGGGTGTGGTGCGGATTGAGCAGTCGTTGGAAAGGCCATGAAGTTCTGCATACAGTGAGCTTTTAACTGTGACCGTACGCCCTGTAGTTTTTAAGATACAGGGTGTTTTGTGAAGAACTAGATTTTTTTCTTAATCACCCTGTAACTCCTAAACGGTTGATATGCAACACAAGGTGTGCAGTGAACTTCCCCTACTTCACACTGGATATTTTCTCGGTGTTACCAAAGAACATATATCTATACAAGAAGCTTCGTCTGGCCTCTAAAAATTCACAAGTTGTATGCGTATTTGTTGATGCGGTCGGGAGGTAATAGACGGGAAGAACCAAAGATTTGAGACCGAGAGAATATTTCTCTGTTCTCTCTGTCTCCGCCACCCCATAGCTGTACATGTACACATGGCGATGACAGTCATGGACACACCACAAAAAACAACGGTAGACAAAACACTTAGCGACCACCAATACTAGGTGTGAGGCATCGCCCTGAAGAAATTTTCGAAAAGGATTCACGTTTTCCCGAGAAAATGGCAGAAGACGATCCTTGAATTTTTAGTTAATTTTACTATAGCCGATTTGCGTTTCTTTCGGAAACCAAAGGGACACCTTTTGGAGAAAATTTTATATTTATGATCCTTGAATCCTTCAGCTTCTTTTGAGCCATCTTCGGTCAAAATTAATTAAAAAATTTAGCTAATTTTTTTGTAATGCCTTATGTAGGTATCTATCTGGTGATAGGTATCTATCTGGTCATATCTTTTGGAAAAAAATTTTTTTGTTACTGAAGTAGACGGGGCAGCATTCTTTTGACGCAGGACCTTCAAACTAAAATATATCTGAAGAAATTTTCGAAAAGGATTCACGTTTTCCCGAGAAAATGGCAGAAGACGATCCTTGAATTTTTAGTTAATTTTACTATAGCCGATTTGCGTTTCTTTCGGAAACCAAAGGGACACCTTTTGGAGAAAATTTTATATTTATGATCCTTGAATCCTTCAGCTTCTTTTGAGCCATCTTCGGTCAAAATTAATTAAAAAATTTAGCTAATTTTTTTGTAATGCCTTATGTAGGTAACAAAACCACAAAAAACAACGGTAGACAAAACACTTAGCCCCAATTCCTATTCTATCCGCTATCTTACTATTATTCCTCTGTTCTACTGCAATAAAATGTAAATGAAAGTTCTATCAAACAAAGAATTTTTGACGCAACCGGATTCCTTGAAAAGAGGTGAAAGAAGCAAAGAAAACACGCGATGCAATATGGGCATGATGCGGAGTACAGGCACTGGTTTTGGGGTGCTGTTGCTGTGATGACCCGCGGCTCGCCACCGTAGTGAGTGGCGGATCGTGAAAAAGCAGAGAGTCGTCAAAAAGCAGTTTTCGTAAAATTTGTGAGAGCGGGTCGTATTATTACGACCCGCCATATAAAACCTTTCATGCAAATTCTTTCTGTTAGATATTCTTTGGTGTTACAAATGCATATAGAAGTTCAATTGTCATCTGCTCTGTCAAAGGGTGCTGTCGCGATTATTTGTGAAATTTTTGAGTTAAATGAATTAATTTGCATAAAACTTAAGAAGGAATTTGTTTCTATATATCAATAAAGAACTTTATTACGTTTAAATTATTGAACGGAATTTCTATAACTCAAGTCTTAAAGCGTAATTACAGTGAACGTTGCGCATTCGTCGCTGTACGTTTCTGTTGTTATTAGAAGTAAAATCATGGGAACGAAGCTATACTGATGCGTGTGCTGAGTTCATTGTAATTCTAATTTTAAATACAGATCCAAGAATCCAAGATCTAGAATCCAAGATCCAAGAACTCATCTGTAACTTGTCATGAAGACAAATGTTTAATGAAAACTGAGTCAGCGCCATCTAGTTTTGACATAAAACACAATACAAGCCAAAGTTAAGACATGTCTTAAAGACAGAAACGGAAATGCCATATGCATTGTCTTTTGAGTGTGGGCGTAACCCCCGCAAGATACAAGCCATGAACAAAGTCGACAAAAGAGCAGCGGGCCGGTCAGCAGGCGACATCCAGTCTTCTTGCCTTGTCTTACTGAAGGAGTTTTTCATATAAAAGTTGCTTGTATTTTGTTCAAACGCTATAATTTCCGTAAATTTGTTCTACATGCTATTTTTTTTTAAACTATTAGAAAGAAAACATATTTGGCTGCAATTTGTTTTAACTTCATTTTGCTGTGGGAGCGACAGTTTTGGGATTTAGGACCTGTTTAAGATGAAATTTTATTTTTTCCTCCATGACGAGTATACAAAATGCCGTGAGAGTGAGCTCATACTGCATGCTGTACCCGGCACGTTAAGGACTTCTAATGTGTCGGTGCCTTCGGGGACTTCATGGCTTGTATTATATTCCGGGGGTTACGGTGTGGGCAATTCGTCTTTAAAGACACTTTCACATCAAAACCGAAAAAGTCAATTTATTCCACTTTAAAACAAGATTTTTGCTCCAATGATTTATAAAATCATGGGAAATAGGATAAACTAACAATTTTACTAATAAAATAGGATATTTAAGAAAAATACAACTTTTATCTTTTTTCGGCCGAAAAACGAAATTTCGGTTGCAGCTGTCAATTTCTTTTCGGTTTCCACATGTGGAGCGGGACGAAAAATTTTTTCGGTCGTACTAAACCTCACTTTTGTGTTTACATTGAAAATTATATTACTTTATTTTATTATTTATTATATTATTATAATATGGATAGGGATTTCGAAGTAAAATTAAAATACGTTTTTTGTATGAGCTCTCATCATACAAGTTTTATGATAATTAAATGTTACTTCTATTTAACCGAAAAAAGTTTTCGGTTTTTGATGTGAAAGCAAAACCGAATTTTCGGTGTAGAACTTATCGGGTTTCGGTTTCGATGTGAAAGGCCTTTAATACTGGTCTTTAAAACTTAAAGCCTAGTATCGAGTTCGAGTAAAATGTGACATTTTCATACAAATTTTAGCGCTGGTAGCTGGTAAAATCGCAAGCAAAAATTTTACTGATGATTTTACTAGTGCAGTACGGAGTTCAAAAGTGAATATTTTTCTATTTTCAAATAGATGGCGCATTTTACTGAGCATTTTAATGCGCGGAGCATTAAAAAGCTGGTAAAATTTTGACATTGCCTGTTTCTATGACAATTTCGTTTATTTTTAATTTAATTTGTCTTGTCAATTTTCAGATTGGGTTTGTTAATTTATTGAAGGTTTTAATTTTTCTTGATAATTTTCAGATTGGGTTTAATTTATTGAAGGTTTTAATTTTTCTTGATAATTTTCAGATTAATTAAGTCCATGTTTAATTGTTAATTGTAAAAATGTTTATGTAAACTTCATAAATAATTTGAAGCTTTTCAGGCTTAGAATATATTCTAAGTTTTCAGGGATAAAATTTTTAAACATCCGTCACTTTCTTTTCTCCAAATTAACACGTCAAAATTTTACCAGCAATTTTAACGTGAAAAATTTGGAGACCGCGTTAAATTTTACTTTGCCCGAACTCGATACTAGGCTTTATTGGTAAGTCTTTGGTAACACCGGGTTGTTCTCGCCACGCCAGCCCATTTTAGAATAGGGATGCCAAGTTACATCATTTATTAATCTACAAAAAATGACAACCACTCTACCATAATCAGCAGCATCTGTCAAAAGCAAAATCAATGATATTCCTACAATAG
Source organism: Dioctria linearis (assembly GCA_963930735.1). Classification (NCBI taxonomy): domain Eukaryota; kingdom Metazoa; phylum Arthropoda; class Insecta; order Diptera; family Asilidae; genus Dioctria; species Dioctria linearis. Next base: position 234,907,942 of record OZ005740.1, on the reverse strand, counting down.
AACATTTATCCCGTTTGACATAAGGAATATGATAGAAATGTGTTCTATGGATTTCAGCGCTCCTAGTTCTCCGTTGCCAGAAAAAGTGCAACACTGAAATGGTCCCATCGAAATCGACATTAAATAAAATCTTTTAATTCGTACACTTTGTCAAAGCAAATGACAATTCATCTTGAATATAAATTTATAACACCGAGAAAATATCCAGTGCAAAGTAGGGGAAGTCAGAGTTGCACTTCTGCTATAAAAGTTGTTCCATCGAACATTTTCAGTTCTGCACTGCAAGAAATGGTCCCATCGAAATCGACATTAAATAAAATCTTTTAATTCGTACACTTTGTCAAAGCAAATGACAATTCATCTTGAATATAAATTTATAACACCGAGAAAATATCCAGTGCAAAGTAGGGGAAGTCAGAGTTGCACTTCTGCTATAAAAGTTGTTCCATCGAACATTTTCAGTTCTGCACTGCAAGAAAAAGTGCAACACTGGTGTTGCATTGAAGTCCTATTGGTTTCGATCTCTCATCTATTAAATGATTATATTATTTGACGTTTAACTTGTGACTGAGGAAATGGGTTCGATACATTTTCATTTGCTTTTATATTAAGTATTAAATATATGCTAAAAATATGAAGGTCTGTGGCCCAAAACTTTCCCTTTGTGGGCTTATTATTTCAGTCTGGGGTATTATTCAATTGGTAAGTAGGAATTTCAGAAGAATTCTATTCTTATACAATGTTACATTCCTCAGTTAAGTAACATAATTGATTAAATATTTCAGGTCTTAATGGGTGTGTTTTATTATGTACACAGTGTAGCACTAATAGAAGATTTGCCGCTTGCAGAAAGTTATGATAAACCTGCAGATTTTTATGCTGCTGCAAAAACAGCGTACAATCAGGTAACCTCTCAATAATGATTACAATTTATTTCATTAATCTTATTTAACAACATTGCTCTTCCATTGGCTACTTCAAAGTGTAACCAATAGTTACTTCGATGTGACTTCAGTGCATCACTGGTGTTGCACTTTTCTAGCAGTGCAGCACTAAAAATATGCGATGAGACCACTTTTATAGCAGAGTGTAACACTAGTGTCGATTTCCATGGGAGTTGCTCTTTTTCTGACATTGGAGCACTGAAGACTATCAAACATCTGTCTATGTAGGCAGAAACATATCCAAGCAAGCCTCAGGCTTCCTCGCAGCTCGCCTCAAGGCTTGCCTCAGAGAAATGAAAACAAAATGATACCACCAGGATCGGTGCTGTCATTGTAATTTTGTTAGTACATTTGTTGACAGAAGTAGGCCTGAGAGAAGAAATTTCCAACATTGAGCAAAGCGTGCTTTGCGGCTAGGCCTTGAGGCTAGCTGCTGACTTGGTTTTGTGTTGCATCATTGAAAAACCCGAGTTGGAAATTTTGACAACACCTCGAGGAAGCCTCGAGGCCTGGATGTGTTTCTGCCATGTAGTTCTCAGGTGAAGTCGTTCTTCGGCTTTTTTGGGTAAAAATGTCAAATTTCGAAAGTACATTAAATGAACAATTTTGTGCTCAGAATATAGAGAGGACGCCATTTGTGCATGGCCTCCCCTTCACCACTCATATCTTTCTCGTGGTATTTAGTTATATCGGTCGGTATTACATTATCAGCGTAAAGGCTCACCACTTCATAAGTGTGAAGTTTAGCCACTTGATGAACTTGTTGTGTTACGTCACTAGCTGTAATAACAAGACGAAGACGAAGACTTGGATCTGGACAGACCCTTAGTGTACAAAATCGTTAAGCACAAACTATTACACTATCTGCATACACTTCATGAAGTGCTAAGATGCGTCAAATATATACGACATGTATATCCTTAAGTTGCCAAATCTGGCTTTGAGATGTGTAAGTGTTATATCAAAACCTTCGAGAATACTACTTATCAAGCCATATGAAACAGAAATCTATATGTATGCGTTGTGAGTCCGTTTTCTAAAATATTCTATATTGATTCTCATGGAAAAGTGCCAAACATTGACTTTATATATGCTATAGAGCCTAAACTACTATCCATACAGGAAAATAGTCTTCTAGTAATTTAAGGCTTGGTTCCTTACCTTCCAAAAGGCTGCACTTACTATATCCCTTACTTTACAAATTAATAAAATAGTTTTGATTACAAAGTAACCTTACCATTTTAGGCTCAATACCTCAGCTGAGTGATAATTGTATGTGGGTATGTGCAGCCGGAGGCCGAATCTGTAGGCAGCTACATTCGATATCATCAGCCACGGCATCCCATGACGGCACAGCGGCATATACGATGATTACTCAGCTGAAAGCTTTTGTTTGAGGAATCGTAGTCATTTGGTTAAGATACATTTTTTTTTAATAATTTTGTTAGGAAAGGTATGAAAATTTTATTACGGTTCGAAAGATAAGAAAGCAAGCTGAAGATTATCGGAGCACCATTTTCTTGTATGAATAGTAGTTTAGAACGGAGGAGCTATTCAAATCAAATTTTGTCAGTTTTACATAAGAACACTGCAAATATTTTAGAATGTAAGGACTCCGTTGGGCCTCGCATGTAGTAGGGAGGGAGTCTGTTTCATGGCTTATGAAGTATTCTCGAGGGTCTTGGTTATACCATTCACCTTCTTTAGTTGTGTCGCTTGTATGTCTGCTAATATTCAGTAACCATTGTCGATCTAATGACCTACGGTTTATGGACGCTGGCCTAGGCCAAGGCTGCTCAATAAAGCATATCACCTTAAATCGCAAATAAATGACTGTACAGCCGTCCGATGAGAAAATTCAGAAATTTACAATTTCAAAATGGCCGGCTTGATGTAGTATTGAAATGCTGCCCGTACTCCCGAGCGAAACTTGGTAGCACGGACTTTTTCCTACCCCCGAATACTTCTCACCCGTAAAAAGTGCCAATATCCTCCCATGTGTGGGCTATGGCTTAGTATTGGTGTGGGTTTCGTTCCCATAAATTAATCTGCTTATCGCACTTCAAAATGTAGGATTATCCCAGTTCAGCAAGATACAAAGAAAACACGAGTATTAGTGAATTCTTATTTTACTTTTATTAATGGTATCTTCTATGGATTTCCAATATGATCAATATTGGAAATCTGTTTGACGTCGCACAACTTTATAATAACTTTATAGAGATTAGAGTTTAATGACTCTTTTTACAACTTTTATCTCTATTAACAGCCTTAACTTTATTACACAGCTTTTATATAAACTATATTTCTTTAACCACTTTAGCTTTATTCTATCTCTAGACAACTTTTCTACCTTCTCTTCACAACTTTCTTATTATTACTTTTCAACTTAAAGCTTATTCTTCTTCTTACTTACTTAATCACTACTTCTAGGTGAGCTAGCACACATCCCTGTTCTGACACTTTTAGAACGTTGCATGGTATGGCGTTGCATGGTATGGCGTTGCCAGATCCCACATTGGTATGCTCCCGATCGAAACTTGGCATTTCGGAATTATTCCTACACCCGAATACTCCTCACCTGTAAAAAATATGAGAAGTATTCAGGGTAGGAAAATTTCTGCGCTACCAAGTTTCGATCGGGTGTACGGGCAGCATACCAATACTACTGCAAGAAAATTATCTCCGGGCTGCTGTAAAGATGTTTACCTGCAATTTAAGGTGGTAATATAATAATTTAATAATCATTAATTACGTGTTGCGTATTTGTGATACAGTTATTATTTATATCAAAAACTGACTAAGTTGAACACGCACACAATTAATTACGGTAATCATATAAGGAACTACGCGGAGCAACATTATTGTGCTGGCACGTCTAAGCACAATTGGAGGAAATTGATTCCTTCCTAAAAACCTAGGCAGCACTCAGCATTTTTTAACGGTAAGAGGCATTCATGGGAGGAAAAATTCTGAAATGCCAAGTTTCGAACTGCACCGCGAGCAGCATACCAATACTACTGAAAAGGAAATTGATTCGGCCAAACTTGTGCTGCACTCGTAGCAAAAATTTTTTCTGAACAGTAAAAAAAATTAATTGTCAGCTAACAGCACGGTACAAAGATACAAGATATTCCCATTACGAACCACGTTCCGCCATTTATGTCCGAATGTATAGGAAAGTAAGGTACAGAGAACACAATCTCTCATCTCTCTGTCTTTTCAATAGAAATGTATATAGGTTATAGGACGAAACACGTCACAGTTCTAGTACAAAATTTTAATGAGAGTACCTTGTCTTCTATATACCTTGAGCTAACAGGTTCCGTATTTCCCGAAAAATTTATGTGTATGATATTTCTTAGAGTCTTGGATCACTATAAATGTTGTACCATAACTTCAAATTCTGCATGAGTATAAACCAAAAATCCTACGACCTAAACGTAGCTATTGTTGTTACAATATACGCTTAGTTCTTTTAAATAATAAAATGTTTTATTTATTTTATCTTTTCAGAATGCCCTTAATTGTTGGATTGCGGCGTGTATTTATGTATTTACTCTCATTCTTTCTGGGCAACAATTTTACGCAAACAGTCGAACAACTGCAAATTAATCATAAATATTTCTTCCTTCAGATCCATTATTCATTCTAATTAAGAAAATGTAGTCATCGTATTATACTTTAAGGTAGATTGTTCAAGACACTAATACATTCTTGTTTTATTTTTTTAAGTCAAAATTTAATTTTATATAATATTTATGCATTCCGTTCAAATTCACTATTAAAGAATGTTGTGTATAAATATAAGAACATATGTATTCATATATTAATTAGAATAGGCTATTTTTGTTTTCAGTTATAGGTATCAATAAAAATGTTGTAAAGTTCAAAAAACAAAAATTGATTCCTTGTTTATGGAGCCATTTATGTGAATTACAGTTATGATATACTGAAGTGCATTGGAAAGGATGACTCAAGGAAAATGGATATTTTTCTATGGGACTATAATCAACTAACAATACAAACATTTGCTAGTTTTATTATCTTGAAAAAAATTGAAAATCATAATACAAATTATCTAAACTTCGCCAACAAAAATACTGATAATGAGCAAACTATAGGTAACACACTACTGAAATTCTATGACTACTGGTTCCTAATGTGTCCATTCTGTCAGCATGAGCTGACAGCTCACTCTGTGAACAGCGCTGATACAGGGTGGCACGTTAGCACCTCGGCTAGTGCGGCAGAGTTGTGGGGTGGGTAAACCAAACACGTGCCACTACCAGAGCCCATATAGAAAAAAAAAGAATTCCTGCCTTCAGCAAAACCGAGCACACCATCCGGTCCAGAATCATTACTTCCTGAGAGCTCCAATGTCTTGGGCTCGTGCCATCGCCCCATCCATCCTGCGGCATTGCGGGTAAAATTTTGCAATGTCCCTATTGAAACTTGGCCTGAAAACAAAGAGTGGAGAAGAGTAGAACTAATCAATCTTCATGTCTGAAGAGGAGCCCGAGAGGAGGAAAAACTAGAGTTCTAACACTCTATAGCGTTACGTGTCATCACAACATTTATTTCAACTGGACCGTTGTCCACAAATAAACAAGATTTATTCTAGGATACGTACTATAATCCTGTTTGTTTCTTTTAGTGAACCTTAATACAAGATTCTGGGGTGAGACTCATCTCTACGCGAAACAGTGTGCCTATAGTCTTTCCCCCTTTGTTTCTTTTTCCCTCAAAAATATCATAGAGTATAATACAATGGAGATATTGGTTATTATTTATGTAAAAATGTAATAATATTTATATAAAACAATGTCTACTATCTGGATATCTCCCATTCAAGCGATTAAATTTCCGAAATAAGATCTACCTATTGAAAATATTGACAATCAAATGGGTACGGGTAAGTACGGAAAAGTTTTGCTCAGAATAAGAAATGCAAGAACGAGCTTTTAACTGGAAGGGACTAGTAAGAAGAAAAAATCCGTAACGCTATGTAGGTACCCGTGTGCCTCTTGAAAATCTAAACTTACTCTACTTACTTGGTGTAAAGCGTGCTTAACTGCGTAGATCGTTACTACGATTACACTAGACCTGCAACCTGTGACCGTTTGTTTATCTTACTTCGCCGTTTACCATTATTAATTGGTCAGCTGTATATAAAAGCAGCGACATGAAGTATGAGACAAATATTGCATTGAGATAAGATTACTCCTTATCCCAGTCCCTTTTCATTCATGTGTACCCGGCTTATTATAATGAAATTCATATGTTCACAATATACACACTATTTAAATATATATAACGATACAGGAAAAATGTAAAAATAATCGCAAATATACCAACAAATGAAAGAACTGTCTGAAGGAAGTGCAGGAGACCATTCCCCTGCCAGTCTGCCTGTGTGTGTGTGCGTGCGTTTGCCTGCCTGCACGTGTGTGTGTGTTTCTTTAATAAATGCTTTTCTATTCCATTCTACCTAAATGCTGCTTTAACGCCTATAAATTGAATATTCGTAATGAATCAAAAAACGCAATGCTGGTAACCCGAATGTTGGGAAGGTATGTATACATATACCCACCAATAAGGTGCATTGGTTTCTTATAGCTACTTAAAAGAAGAAGAAGAAGAATATTTATTATCAACTTGTATGGCGGTGTGCAATGCAAAGTTCGCGATTTTTAAAGTGAAATATCTCCGAAAGTATAAGCTTCCGCGAAAAATAATTGTGATATTTGGGATTTGCGAGCGAATTGTAAGTTATTCACAAAGTTTGAAGAAAATCGGTTACAATGGTTGATTCCTAACTTGTTCCAGAACATTTTCGTTTATACCTCAATTTAGAGCAGAGGGTTAGACTCGGATGATACACGCGTGTTTTATTATATATGTATGCGTGTACGCGGTTTGTGTGCGTTTAGATCATAAGGAAATGATGAATTTTTTTTGCTTCCTCAAGAACGTGTATCAACCGTGTATAAACTACGTATACCATGGGCTGATACACACTCGATACAAAAAGCGGTTTTACGTCGTGTCTAGTCTCGAGTGTGTAGTGTGTAGTGTGATATGTTCTCTATCGAGTAGACGCGTTTGAGTTTTGCTCCTGTTTTTTTCCGCATTTAAGTTAAATTAAATTATATCGCATATAATTATTTCGGTGTTCTTCGTTTGCCCAGCTGAATTGTTTTTATAATGACGAGTAGAGCAACAAGGAATAATCCCGTAAAAAATAACGCCACAACAACTCGAGATGATGCTACTGGCTCTGATGTTGCTGCAGTTGCCGGGTCATCGTGTGTGAGCATATCTGCGTTGGAGAATTCTGCACTACCTTTGACCGACTCATGTGCTGAGGATCGTTTAATTCAACGTTTGAACATTATTCTCGACAAAAAACTTTTAAAGTTGAAAAATGATATTCAATCCTCATTCGATGAGAAATTGGCCAATTTAGTGGAGAATCTAAACCAAACAATTGTGTCTTTGAGTGGACAAGTGTCTGAATTAAATGGTACCGTAGCTACCTTAAAGTCTTCTTGTGCTAAGCTCAAATTGGAGAATGATGATCTCAAGCGACAAAAGATCTACAGATGTTATCATCAAGGGTATTCCAGTGGCTGCAGGTGAGAATGTTTCTGCTATTGTTAAAAATGTAGCATCCATAACACAGCATCAGCTTACACCATACTTTGAGGCTTTTCGTCTCAAATCCAAGCATAAACAAAACACGGAATCCAACGGTGTCAATAAATACCATGCCTCCTCTGCCCCCGCTATTATTCTACGATTGTCATCACCACTTGAGTGCAAATCATTTTTAAAGTCAGCTCGTTTTCATGGACCGATTAAATTATCAGATTTGCATTGTGGATTTTCGTCAGATAATCCTATACGCATCAGCGAAAGTCTAACGCCTAATAATAACATGCTGCTGCTAAAGGCAATTGGCCTACGAAAATTGGGTAAAATATTTTCGGGCTGAAGGAGATAAGGCGGTACCTGTTACAGAGGTTAATCAACTCTAGTAGCTGCAATGTTTTGATGGGAGTAACTCAATTAATGGATATTTTTTTTCTGCTTCATTTCACATTGTCTTAGTATAAAGAAGTATGTGAAGATATCAGGAAAGACGTCAACTTATCAGGAAAAAATGGAATGACGTGGGAAATGGTCCAAATCAGAAAATCTTAAACGTCAACTTATCAGGAAAGAATGGAATGACGGAAAATGGTACAAAAGTGACAAAATGAAAATATTTTAAAATTTATTTACGTATTTATAATTGTTATAAGTGTGATTTAAAATATAATAAAGATTGATACTTTAATAATTAACTGTTTTTGTTTCATAGATTCCCAATTCGGTGCATTTAATGTACTTTTTGCCTTGTTTTCAGATTATCGTTTGTGATATGTTATAACTGGTTAAATGTTTGTTCTTTTAAGGAAAGTCCACCTATGATTTGGACAGGATTACATTTTAACGTTTAAAAGGATCTTTTGAAGGTTTCAAGATATATCCTAAAGTGCCACACGGAGTGGTTCCCGACTTATATCCAAGGAATCTTGACCTTTCTTGATTCCAGATTTTCGTTTGTGATATATTACAATTGCTTAATTGTTTGTTCTTTTAAGCAAAGTCCACCTATGATTTGGACAGGATTACATTTTAACGTTTAAAAGGATCTTTTGAAGGTTTCAAGATATATCCTAAGGTGCCACACGGAGTGGTTCCCGACTTATATCCAAGGAATCTTGACCTTTCTTGATTCCAGATTTTCGTTTGTGATATATTACAATTGCTTAATTGTTTGTACTTCTGAGGAAAGTGTGTTCTTTTAAGGAAAGTCCACCTATGATTTGGACAGGATTACATTTTAACGTTTAAAAGGATCTTTTGAAGGTTTCAAGATATATCCTAAAGTGCCACACGGAGTGGTTCCCGACTATATCCAAGGAATCTTGACCTTTCTTGATTCCAGATTTTCGTTTGTGATATATTACAATTGCTTAATTGTTTGTACTTCTAAGGAAAGTCCACCTATGATTCGGACAGGATTACATTTTAACGTTTAAAAGGATCTTTTGAAGGTTTCAAGATATATCCTAAAGTGCCACACGGAGTGGTTCCCGACTTATATCCAAGGAATCTTGACCTTTCTTGATTCCAGATTTTCGTTTGTGATATAGGTATTACAATTGTTTAATTGTTTGTTCTTTTAAGCAAAGTCCACCTATGATTTGGACAGGATTACATTTTAACGTTTAAAAGGATCTGTTGAAGGTTTCAAGATATATCCTAAAGTGCCACACGGAGTGGTTCCCGACTTATATCCAAGGAATCTTGACCTTTCTTGATTCCAGATTTTCGTTTGGTTTATGTTCATAAGTAAGGTACTAATTAGCTGGGAGATCATACAAAAATCCCTTTATTGGGAAAGGCTGCAAGGACTTCGTTTGGCAAAAAAATTTATCGACACCTCTGGCGGAAAAACAAAAGAACTCATACTCCTTAGGAGGTATCACCTAAACATGATTAGCTTGGCTGAGTTTTCATCTTGCCACTTCTATCGGATGCTCATGAAACCTCGGAACATATGCTCTGAAAGCCGATCAGGAGAACACACTCCACTCCATACTCCAAGGAGAATCGATGGACGCTACTGTTAACTAACCGAATTTACTAGCGTACTTGAAACGTAATTATATATAGTTGTATACAAATATTAAAACTCTTACAAAAACTGGGAAGATTTTTTTCATTTTATGATTATGGTTTACATATAATTTTTTTAAATACATAAAATTAAACAACTAAATTACCGCCAGATAAGGCCTACATCCAGCATCCTTAGTTTTTGCTATTGAATCCACTAATTGTCCAGATATGCCAAAATCAGTTTTATATCTCCACGTGTGGGCAGAAGTATATTGCGGGGCTTCACATCACGATGAATAATTTTAAGTTTTTCTTTGAGATAATTGAGAGCATTAACAGTGGCAACAGTTATTTGAGCTAAAATTGATTCAGCAATGCGCTGCTTTTTCCTTTCATAAATGTATTTATAAAATTTATCTAGAGATGTATCCATAAGCTCCATGCATATCCAACAGCCCCCCCCCCCCCCTTAAAGAAGGCCCCAAAAAATTGGACAATATAATTGCATTCGTTTGATTTCATAACGACCTCTAGATCCATAAATTGTTTTTGTTCCTTTTCATCTACTGTAGAACGAATGCTCTTCACAGCCATTACAGTACCATTTTTACGATAAACCAATTTATTTACAGCACCAAAAGCACCTCGCCCAAATCTTCCATGTCATCCCATGTAAAATGATAAATCTCATTTGGGCCTAATTGTAATTTTCCTGACGCTTCAATACGTATCCTTTCTCGTGTGTTCCTTTCAGGAATTGGGGCTGGTTTTGGAGCATCTTGAAGGCTTCATGTTTTAACTACCTTCTTCGTTCACCAGTTAATTCTCATTTGATAGATGAAGATTATTTAAATGCAATACTGTAGCTGGAATACAGGGCCTTCCTATAAATTGTAAATCGTGAACAGTAATTAATGTAATATATGTAAATTTAAGTCATCTAAAAATTAAAATATTTGCTTACCTGCTTCAGACAGTGACGAGTCATTAATAAGGATGGCCGCCGTACCGATGCGATATTCGATATATCGAAATTTATCGCCCTACGATACAAGTACTTCGTATCGATATTTTTGTACTTTAAATATCGTTGTATTGATATTTCAATGGCCCAATATATCACAAACGAAAATCTGGAATCAAGAAAGGTCAAGATTCCTTGGATATAAGTCGGGAACCACTCCGTGTGGCACTTTAGGATATATCTTGAAACCTTCAAAAGATCCTTTTAAACGTTAAAATGTAATCCTGTCCAAATCATAGGTGGACTTTCCTTAGAAGTACAAACAATTAAGCAATTGTAATACCTATATCACAAACGAAAATCTGGAATCAAGAAAGGTCAAGATTCCTTGGATATAAGTCGGGAACCACTCCGTGTGGCACCTTAGGATATATCTTGAAACCTTCAAAAGATCCTTTTAAACGTTAAAATGTAATCCTGTCCAAATCATAGGTGGACTTTGCTTAAAAGAACAAACAATTAAGCAATTGTAATACCTATATCACAAACGAAAATCTGGAATCAAGAAAGGTCAAGATTCCTTGGATATAAGTCGGGAACCACTCCGTGTGGCACCTTAGGATATATCTTGAAACCTTCAAAAGATCCTTTTAAACGTTAAAATGTAATCCTGTCCAAATCATAGGTGGACTTTCCTTAGAAGTACAAACAATTAAGCAATTGTAATATATCACAAACGAAAATCTGGAATCAAGAAAGGTCAAGATTCCTTGGATATAAGTCGGGAGCCACTCCGTGTGGCACTTTAGGATGTATCTTGAAACCTTCAAAAGATCCTTTTAAACGTTAAAATGTAATCCTGTCCAAATCATAGGTGGACTTTCCTTAAAAGAACACACTTTCCTCAGAAGTACAAACAATTAAGCAATTGTAATATATCACAAACGAAAATCTGGAATCAAGAAAGGTCAAGATTCCTTGGATATAAGTCGGGAACCACTCCGTGTGGCACCTTAGGATATATCTTGAAACCTTCAAAAGATCCTTTTAAACGTTAAAATGTAATCCTGTCCAAATCATAGGTGGACTTTCCTTAGAAGTACAAACAATTAAGCAATTGTAATATATCACAAACGAAAATCTGGAATCAAGAAAGGTCAAGATTCCTTGGATATAAGTCGGGAACCACTCCGTGTGGCACTTTAGGATATATCTTGAAACCTTCAAAAGATCCTTTTAAACGTTAAAATGTAATCCTGTCCAAATCATAGGTGGACTTTCCTTAAAATAACAAACAATTAACCAACTATGAACAACACGAACGATATTCTGAAAACAAGGCGAAGAGTGCATTAAGTTGCACCGAATTGGGAATCTATAAAACAAAAACTCTCAATTAGTAAATTATCAATCTTTATTATTTAATAAAGTGCACTTCAAACATCTAAATATATAATTAAGCATTAAAATATATTAGGCTTTAAGAAAAATCTGTTGTGTTCCACTTCCCACGTCGTTAACTGTACTTCCCGATTGACAAAAAGATGTCGCTGTTTTACGAAAAATCCATTTATGTCAATATTTCTTGAAGAAATAAGTACCGATGCACTTATTTCTGTAAGGAATTTTGACGGTGGTGGAATAATTGAAAAATTGAACAAAGGACGGCGATTTTGCAAGAGGTGTATCAATTTTAAAATGACAAATGGACGAATAAAAATTGTTTTACGTGTATCTTCATTTTTCATTGGAAATTATCCATTTCTTCACTTTCTTTATTATTTCTTTATTGTCAGAAATATCACACAATTGACAAATCGAAATTGTCAAAAATTCCTTGACCTAATGTCAAATTTTCTTTAAGAAATAAGTGGAAAAATTCCTTGACCTAATTCCTTGGCTCTAGCGTACCGCACTTATAACTCTTTCATGTAACGTAAAGCTCTAATTAACAAACTGCTTTGTATGTAGTATTGTAGATTAGATTTTTTTTCTCGTCTTGACATATTTTCTTTTTTGTAGCTGTTCTATTTCTTTCTCTTAATTATCTTTTGTTTTTACTGGTTATTATAATCACAGGTTAGTATGTGCATAATTGGTTTTACTTTTTCTACGCTGTGCTGGTGCCTATGGTGTTGCTGCGATTGGTGACTTAGTTTCGCCCTTGGACAGAATGAGGGCGCTCCCAAAAATATTTACAAATCAAGCTAAAGGACTTAATATCTGTTCTTTTAATGCAAGAAGCTTAAATAATAAAATTGATGTCATATATGACATCTTTGAGAGTTCTAACATACATGTACTGCTAGTCTGTGAAACTTGGTTGAAGGATCGAGTTAATTCCAATGTTATATCTATTCCAGGTAATTCAGTGCATAGAAATGATCGCTCCATTCGTGCGGGCGGTGGCGTTGCAATTTTTTTCCACAAACATTTTAAGGCATCGATTGTCGCCAAATCCTGCCAAGGTGCAGTTTTTGAATTTATATGCGTTGAACTCGATACTGGGTTAGAGAAATGCTTGCTAGTTGCTGTATACTGTCCTCCAAACGCATTTTCAGATGAAATAGCTGCCGAGTTTCATGTCGTAATTTCATTTTTAAGTCGCAAGTATGTTGATATTGTCGTTGGTGGTGATTTAAATGTAGACAATTTGAGAGCTTATAGTTCCTCTAATAGCTTACAGTATTTACTGCAAATCTTGGATTTGAATGTTGTGAATCAGTTACCTACTTACTTTAATACAAATAATCCATCCCAACTAGACTATTTATTGGTCTCCAACACAGAAAGGGTTCTGTTTCAGAACCAATTGACACCTTTGAGTAATTTTGATCATGATTTCTTGTATTTATCATATAATTTGAGACTAGGCTCACAGCCCTGTGCAGAGTTTTTTGATTATCGTGATTATAATAATATTAACACTGACTCGTTATATAGTGATTGCGCTAATTTACCTTACACGGACATATTCCAGCAGAACTGTGTTGATGATAAGGTTGAATTACTGAATAATTTACTCTTACAACTTTATAATAGGCATATACCTATGCGTAGGAAAATTATTTATTCACAACGTTGTCCTTGGATCACACGTGAGATACATGTTCTTATTGCGGAGAGAGAGTTTCTTTACCGTATTTATAAAAGCACACAATGCTCAACTTTACACCGTCGGTATAAAAGGGTTCGCAATTTCGTTACCACCAAAATTCGATCTGCAAAAAGAACATACTACATTTCCAAATTAAACACAGATTGACCCAGCAGGAAGCTGTGGAATAACATTCGCAAGATGGGCATTGTGGGCAGAGAAACGACTCAGTGTGACGCTGATCCTAATACTTTGAATGATTTTTTCATTGCTTCAACTCGCAGTGATTCATCCTTAGCAGAATTAAATAACATTGAGACCGCTGATGGCTTTGAATTTCGTTGCACCGACTACATTGAGGTTCTAAATGCAATTTTTGCAGTTAAATCAACTGCAGTTGGTTATGACATGATACCGCCGAGATTTATTAAGTTGATCACCCCGTATATTATACCAGTTTTGACGCAAATATTTAACGAGTGCCTGACTACATCTCAGTTTCCTGCTGCTTGGAAGAAAGCTGTTATTACACCAATCCCAAAGAAATCAAATACATCTGATGTCAATGACTTCCGACCGATTAGTATTTTACCTTTTTTTGGTAAGGTTTTTGAAAAACTCATCTTCTTGCAAGCCAATAAATTTATAGACCAAAATCGTTTATTATCTCCCTGGCAATCTGGATTTCGACAGGGACATAGCTGTGAAACTGTTCTATTAAAAATCATTTCCGATATTAATGAAGCTCTTGACAATGATAAGTTAACCATACTTGCTCTTTTAGATTTTAGTAAAGCCTTCGATAGTGTGGACCACATTCACCTTCTTAATAAATTAAAGAGAAGTTTCGATTTCTCTTCCTCAGCTGTGAAGCTGTTCAGAAACTTCCTATCTTCCCGACATCAAGCTGTGAAAGTAGGTAACTCATTGTCCGGTTTTCGTCTTGTCTGTTGCGGCGTACCTCAGGGCTCCATCCTTGGGCCATTTCTTTTTAGCCTATTTATAAATGATCTTCCCAATGTGATTAAGGACTCCACCATTCATCTATATGCTGATGATGTCCAATTATATCTGAGCCGACCAATTGGACTACAGGATGACTGCACTTCGCGGCTAAATGATGACTTACAACGAATCTACGAATGGTCTCTTGATAACAAGTTGGTATTGAATCCAAGCAAATCTAATTCCATTCCGATATATAAAAGCAACATTGATGCTTCAAGACTACCACCTGTTTTACTCAATAATACAACTCTACCATATCGTGACTCTATTAGGAATTTAGGAATAATATTAAATTCTAGCTTAAGTTGCTGCAAGTATGTTAGTAATATTATTGGAAAAGTTTATGGCTCCCTTCGTCAGTTATGGGTCACTGCATACCTTCTGTCTACCGAAATGCGTCTAAAACTAGTGCGTACGCTGATAATTCCACATTTCCTTTATGGCTCGATATTGTTCCCGAAGCTTGATTCAGTCTGCCACAGACGGCTCATGGTTGCATTCAATGATTGTATTAGGTATGTATATAAACTGCCCCGTAGCTCCCATATCTCCCCATATCGTAACAGTATTCTCGGATTTCCCTTAGATATCTACCTTTCTCATCGTAACTTGTATTTTTTGCACTAGCTAATAAATCTCAAAAGTCCTGAGTACCTCTACAACAAGCTGCAGTTTCTACGATCTCAAAGAGGTGTAAATATTTGTATGCCACGCTACAGATCACAACTTGGAGAGCGTTCTTATTTTGTTCAAGTTCCTCGTAAATGGAACTTATTACCATCAGAACTTCAGCGCGTGGGCTCCAGCAAGGTTTTTCTTAAATTATTAAAATCAATCAATTTTACCTAAATGCACATTCTTTCTATCTATACTTACGTCAACAACTAATTATGCAAATATACTCTATTTTTTGTCTTTTTTTCACATTTCTCACTTTTTTTTTTTTTTGAATTTTTCTTAACTTTAAACTTTAATTTTTTTATTTGTTTTTATTTTGATAAATGATTAGATGTTATTATTATTTTTTCTTATTAGTTAAGTTAGTAGTTATTGTCACTTATTGACCTACCTGTAAATTCCAAATTAGTGTTCTGTATATTAATAAGATTTTAAAATCTTTGTACAGTTGCCAAATAAATATTATTATATTATTATATTATTATATATATTATCATCGTGTGTTATTGCGAACCAATATTTGAAAGCTCAATCTGATAGTTTGAATGCAATCGTAAAAGCATTTCTTGCAGAGCTTGCATCTTCTGTATTGAATTTACAGTCCACTGTACCAGCAGGCATCACATCAAGTCAAGGCATGATATGGAGTAAATGCAACACTACCAAATTTTACCATGGTTAATACGCATATGAATGTGTTACTTTTGGAAGCTCTTTTGATACAAAATATTATTGCTTCACGCGAGAGAAATAATTTTGCGATGATATACAACTGATATGGGGGTACTAGCTACGTTTTTTTATACTGTACTGGTTCATTGGAAATTTAAATTAATTTCAATCTATAAAACGTCTATAGGTAGCCATGACTTTTCTTATGGGGGCAAGTTATCAAGTTGCATTTCAATTTTCACAAATAGAAAGTTTTAATTCTTCAGAAGCTGACAATTTGATGATTTTTTATGATATACATATATGAACATTGTACATAATGAAAAAAAAAAGTTTTGAGCAATATTTTGCTGTAATAAATTGGTAAATAATATAAAATCTAAGGAAAGAAAAAAGTTATTGGAAAAATGTTCAATGTTAAGTATATAAGGAATTATATTGTAAAGAGGAAAAATTGTGTTAAGGAACAGGTGAACTAAAAACCTATAAGTGAAAATAAAATATCTGTAATCAGAAAAGAAATATTAAGGAAAAGTGTACAAACATATCAATATGTATTTATAAAATTTGTTGTTAATTAGTTAAAGTTAATAAATCAAAACAGATAAATTGTTTTTTTGTTTGACAAAGATATACAGGGTGTTACTAATATTAATTCAAAACCAAAGCCTAAATTTTGGTGCAACACTTGAAAACAGCAAAATCATAATAAAATAGCCTACATTTAGGCTCACCACATGTCTATCCAAGAAAACCGTAGTACCGGAGCATGCTGGTAGTAGCGGCTAATGCTACTTGGTGGCTGAGGAGACGTTACCTAAGGCGTGGATGGATGTGTACAACTGTATATTTATCTGCATAAGAAATGTTGTGAAGCTCCCTAAGTGAATTAGTGTAATTAGTATAAGTAATAATTCAAGTTAACCATAGAATATTTTTGTTCATGTCAATATATTCTAGGGTCTTAGTTCTAGGGGTGGACAAAATTTTCATCAGAAATCCTCCACGGGCTATGGGTTTCGAGATATTAGCGATCTTACCTTTTCAGGTGTAATTAATAGTAGTAATAATTCAAGTTAACCCTAGGATATTTTTTATTCATGCCAATAGCAGAAAAACAAAAACAACAACAACTGTTACGGTCTAAGGGCCAGGTTTCGGGGTGGAGAGTACTCGACCTTAGAGATCTGTTCAGATATTTATATAGTCAAACAGTCTGTTTTACAAATTTACTATCAGTTTCAAAAAATTGTTATTATCCATTTATCACCTTTTCTTAATAATTTTCTATTAACACTTCTTGTTAACAACTTATAATCTTTCTTAATAATTTCTTTATAATTTCTATATTTTTTTTCTAATTGTAATTTCCACCTCCTTTTTGAAGATTTCTATTGAATATTTCCAACTTTTCGATATTTGTTTTGCTTTAACATTTCCAACCTTATTTGTTTATTTATTTGATAACCACTATATATATTTTCTGTTAGTAACCTTCCACCTATTCATGATAATTTTTATTAGCACTTTCTATTTCCAACTTGCAACCTTTCTTAATAACTTCTATATTTATTTTTCTACGAATTTCCAGCTTTTTCCTAAAGATTTGTTTTAACAATTTCACTTTTCGATATTTGTTTTCTTTTTACAATTTCCAACTTTTTTATATATATTTTTATTTTATTTTTTTTCCTTGAGGTTTGGGTTTGCTGCCCCAGGTACCCATTCCAGACAATTCTTCTGTTCCTCGAGAGAATTCTTTTGTTCATCAAAACGGGCTTCCATTTTGCTCATTAAAGTACTCAAAAGCTGTTCCATTTTCATCGCATGCTCTTCTTAGCTTCGGTTTCTTCCAAGTTTTCTTCAAAAATGTCTCTGGATTTTTCCTTCATCTATCAAAGCTTGTCTAAGTCGCTCGACTAGAACTTTCTTTGCACCTGTCGTTTGTAATGACCGGTTCCCTAACTCCACTTTCAAATCCTGTATTCGGAGCTCCTGCACTTTGCGCCTCATTACTTTAGTAATTCACCACTTGAATATAAATTACTTTCCAGAACTTTCAAGATCACAATTTCACAAAATTAATCACACTTTAAATTTTTAAGTTAATTGCCTCCACTTTATTTCGCGAATTTATTTCACTTCTGATAGCAGTTTTTGCGAGCGTGGCCTTTGGTTCGTTATTTAAAACACAATATTAAGTATTTAGTATACAAGTTCTTTATTTCACTTCTAATCTTATACAGTTCACTAACTTTCAATTAATCAACTCAACTTTAATTATCGCTAACAATGTACTTTCAATTATCGCAATCCAATTACAACACTTCCGCCTGTTTATTACTTTCGCTTGTTAACACTGCAACGTCTAAGACAAGACTGTTTCTCTGGCGGTGACAACTGTTATATTTATACCCTAGAAATTCTCCGGATTATTCTGGAGTATTCTATTCCAGAAGCTTCTTGACTATTCTATTCATTCTATTCCTGAACCTTCCCGAAGATTCCATCGGCGATTCTCCGAACCTGAAGTTGTTTACACTCCATTGCCAGTAGATGTCACCAGTTGTCTCCTTCTCTTGCACGTAACAATATGTATCTGCACAGGTTGTATGTTGAGGATAACATTTACCAATGCTCTTGAAATATGGTATAAAAAAGATGTAAAAATAAAAATAAACAACCATTTAAATGGTTTCACTTTATTTGTTAAAATCAGTATACTTTTATTTTTCAAACGACTTTAATTTAACATAGAAACAATATAAATCAATTCAATTTCTTTTCTCTTAAAAGAAGTATATTATTTATACCGTGGCCGTACCGGATTATGATAAAAATTAGACTAACTTACATTTATTCTAACTGTTATCATTCCCTTCTTAACTCTACGAGCTTTTTAATGAAAATTGTAGTTGGCGGGTTATATTTCACTTAAGTTTGATAATTTAACCGTGTGAAAGAATATGTACGTGACAATTTTAGGTTTTTCAGTTTTGTGTGAAGGGACATATATTATTCGGATTCTTTATAAGTTGCATTCAAGAATTATTTGTATGATAATATGATATTTTTAATTTTTATGTGTAAGCGGTTTCATACTGTGAAAATACCGGATGATGGAATAAGGTGTCATGGTTTGATCGTGGGATAATTAAGGCACTGAACGGAAAGGTAATTACTATATACATACACATGTAAAATGTAAGTATTATATTATAGATTTGTTTACTGTAACTGATAACCTCGAGAGCCCGAGTGCTGGTTGACTTAAGGGCGCCGATTACGCTGAGAAGGCACAGTCTCTGAATCTTTTCCAATATCTTACGATGGTTAGCGAAATCCATTGCTTTCCAACACACCACACAACCATAGGTTATCATGAGCCGGATGACGCTAGTGTAGATCCATAGGATCATCCATGGTTTGAGTCCCCACTTTTTCTCTATAGTTCTGCGGCACATTGCAAAGGCTCTAAGGACCTTATTCGCTCTATCCTCGAGGTGTGGTTTCCAGTTTGGCTTCTTATCTAGTATGATACCGAGATATTTAACCTTATCCTTTAGCTCCAAACATATAGAGCCAATGTGGGGGAGGTTCAGACTGGGGATATTCCTTTCCTTAATGAAAAGGCATAGATCTGTTTTCAGTTGATTGATGGATAATCCAAAATCCGTAGCCCGGTCTATGATTAGTCGGATTGCGTTGCACCAGCCCACAGTGTACAGATTCATAACTACTAGTGACTAATATGACCAGGTCATCTGTATAACAAATCACCTTATATCCCATCCGGGTGAGTATTGACAGGAGGTCATCCATAATTAGCACCCATAATAAAGGTAATAAAATACCGCCTTGGGGGCTGCACCTGTGAATAGCCTTTTTCAATTGAGTGGATAACAGTTTTAAAGAACACGAACACGTTTAATAAAAAAAACACAAAATATAGAATAGTAATTAATTTTATTATTAGAGATCTTTCCGTTACACGTATTAATTAAAATTATGCTAAAAGTAAAGTATTTTCGTATTACTATAAAAACTAAAAGTCCGACAAAGGAGGTACTTTACTTCTACTACTTCTACTTAAATAAACTTGTCCTCTGTAAGATTGCAAAAGACCAATTTCGATCACGGATGATGCCGGTGGTCGAAACTAGCCCACGCACATACGACACTTGCGGTATGATATTATTATAATTGCCATTGAAAATAACATTAGGGCACGTACGATACTTAGGGTATCGTATTAACAAAAGACTTCCAAGTAATTCGCTGATGCAATGTTTATTGCAACTGAAATGGACATTGCTTTGCGATGGAATATCGTATCTGGGTAGGAAAGTATTTGAATTAAAATATGTTCCCAGATTCCGTGTCTGTAACACCCTCCGCCTTTGTCTGACGATCCGACGAAGTTAATTCAATATTAATTTCATTATTTAATTCTTTCTTTTTCTTAAATAAAATTATCAAAATTATTATTATTATCAAAATGATACATATAGTCACTATATCTATGTATACCAATACTTGTTACATATTTTCCATGTGTCTCATATACAATTTCCTCGATTCTTTTCCTATTATCTATATTTTTAGTATGCAAATCTTCTAGTTTAAAATTTGAATAGTTCTATTTTCTTTAATTTTCTTAAAGTTTGGTAGTACGACGTGATCGTAGATGTTAATACTTAAATTTTCGAATATGTCTCCCTTAATTTTCAACTTACAATTTTCATACTTTAATAGTTTGGTACCTTTAATGCTAATATTAAATTTGTTACAATTCTGATCAATGAATATGTTTTCAATATTCTTGGTTACAATTATTCCAGTTATCACTTCCTTGAATTCTTCATTCCGGTAAAATTGCATATTACAATTGGCGTTTTTTAAGTTAATTAAATTTTCAATACAGTCATCTTCAATTTTTATCAAATTTTTCTTTAAATTATTTTTTACGTTGGAATTATAAACATTATTATTTTGGTCTATCAAGTATCTAGTGTTTTCTATATATAGACTTATTTTCCAGATTAGGCAATGGTTCAATTAGAATCTGTGAGTATGATAAATTGGAGAACTGTGGGATTAACAATATTATAACTATTTGATTTTCGTAAAAGGCTACCACAGTTTGAATATATTTATTCATCGATCATCTCGACTTCTTTGTTTGTCAAGATATTTCTTGTTAATATACATACCTAACTTGCTAGTCATTATAATTTGTTTTGTATCGTCAATATAGGTTTTAAGTAGGTTGATATCGTAGTTTATTTTGTAAATATATTGCATATATGTAATTTCGTCTTCCAGACTTCTGATCCTTGCATCGATCTGGGTGGTATAGTTAGTTAAGTATTTTTCTATTAAGTTTTGTTGGATTTTAATATGATTTGTTATGTTTTGTATTTGTTCTGAAATTTCTTTATTTATTTCGATTTGCCTATTATTTTCATGAATCAGGTTTTTATTATTTTGGGTTATAGCGTCTAATTTACCCTTAATTTCGAAATCATCGTCGCTATCCATTGTTCCTGCCAGGAATTTTAGTCCTTTTCCTAATATGCTCAGTAGACCCCTTTTTGCTTTAATGTGAGGCTTTAAACCATTAACTTTATTTTCTAGTAAATTAAAATTATAAATAATTGTATTAAGCATTGGTCCTCCAGTTCTTGAATTAGACTTAAGGGTTTGAATGTTATTTTCTATATGAGATACTGCATCTTCGTACTCGGTGATATTAATAATATATATAATTTTATTATTTCTTTTAATTAATTTTCTATCTTCCAATTTGATTGTCACGAAGCCGTTATTGTTCGTCAGGTCTTGTATCTCCAGGCATTGTGAGGTCACTTGTAGAAGGTTGATCAGAACGTTGAAGAGAAGGATTATTGTTATCGTTGTCATTGTCACCTGAAATAAGTTTTTTCATTCTTTGTCTTTGTTTAGTTTTACGTTTAGCTTTAATGGTGGGATTTTTTCTATCCTGAAATCTTTTTGATTTACGGACGTGGGTTTTATAGTACTTATGTCTAGTGTCTACGTCTATCACATGATCCCTATCAAATTCTTCTGTAACTATTTTTCTAAATCTAGGGTAATTTTTTCCGCCGCGTATTTCTCTAATAAAGTTTGGACCTGATTCTATCTTTATTCAGTTTATCTATAATTTTTTCTTTAATTTTAAGTGTTCTATTACGTATTTGTTCGTATTCGTTTTGCTTAACTTTTCCCGTAATAAAATCTATAGGTTTTCTATTGGTAGTAGAATGTATCGTATTGTTGTAAAATCTTATTATTTTTAGATCTTTTTCTTCCACAGTTTCCTCTTCAGTTTCCTCCTCATATCTAAGGAGTCGAATATGCTCATTGATTGTGTTGTGCAACCTTTCGATATCCGCGTTTGATGTGTGGTTGCTGTTTGAGGTGTAATGTATTTCTATGTGTGGTTCTTTAAAAATTCTCGGAGTGGCAAGGCCCAGTTCGTTGTCAACAACTAACTTTTTTACGTCCCCAAAAGATGAAATGTACTGTATGGTACTGAATTCCGTCCAAGTACGCCCCATAATTTTAATAGCTTGTGCAAATTTATTGAATTTATCTATTATTGTCATAAATAGCTGCTTCTGTAGGCTGTAAAACACGTCGATGTGAATGATCCGCCAGGTTTATTTGGCGTTTCTGTTATTTTAAATGTTGGCTTAGGAGGTTTCCTTTCATACTTCTCTAGATTACAAATTTCGCAATTATTTATAAATTGAGTCACTCGTTTCTTTAGATATGGATTGTAGATCTGAACTTTTAGAACCTGATCAATACCACGATCATTGTTTTTCAAATGTTCCTGTTCTATCAATTTGACTAACTCTTCTTCGTTTTCAACGTCGTTTAGTAATACTGTGCATCTAATGATTTTGAAATTGCTATATTCTGTGAATGCTTTAGCATACGCATTCATTATTGTATTGAAATAATCTTCCTCTTCAACTAGTAGTGCGTTAAGCTGGGTAGGGTTAAACTGATTTTTCATTAGCATAATTGCTGTCTGTTCGTCCAGTTTCTTAATATATATTATCTTCCTATTTTTATTGAAGACATTTATATTTTTAATTCTCATCGATCCAGATTTAGATTTTTTTAAAACTATTTGTGTTTTAAATACATTCAAGCATGATTCGCTTGTTGGAATGTCCGCGATGAGTTTCTTCATTTGTATGAATTTCTATCCTAGATAACGCGTCCGCATTTGAATTTTTGGTTCCATTCTTGTACCTTATTATATAGTCGAATGCTGAGAGCTTAAGTCTCCATCGCACCAATTTCGAGTTTGGTTCCTTTATAGCGAACAGCTACTCTAGTGGCTTGTGATCTGTCTCTATAATGAAATTTCTACCGAATACGTAAGGCCTAAAGTATTTCGTAGCCCACACTATGGCAAGAAGTTCTTTTTCGATTGTACTGTAGTTTTGCTCATGGGTATTTAAAGTCCGACTAGCAAAGCAAACAGGACGATTTTCCTGTGAAAGAATTGCACCTATGACGTATTGGCTAGAATCGGTGGTAATGGTAAATGTTTTATCAAGATCGGGATAACGCGGAATGGGTTCGTTTATTAGCATTCTTTTTAACGTTTCGAAACTAGTTTTGTATTCCGGATTATTACCATTGACTTTCATATCTTTCTTAAGATATATCGTCATGTGTTTTGTTATTTTGGAATAGTCTTTAATGAACTTCCTATAGTAGCCCGAAAGTCCTAGGAATTGCTTAATTTGTTTAGCCGTTTTTGGGATAGGAAAGTTTTTAACGCAATCTATTTTCTTTGGATTTGGTTTGACGCCCTCTTGGGTGACAATATAGCCAAGGAATTCTGTTTCTGTTTCTATTTTTAAGAATTCACAAGGTATACCAAACAATTCTTATTGATGTATTCCCGCGGAACATTATTCATAAGCTTCTGAAACGTAGCTGGAGCTGTTTTCAGTCCAAATGGCATGCGTGAAAATTCGTAGTGGCCATTTTCTACACTGAATGCAGTTTTATGAATATCCTTCTCGGCGATTTCTATTTGGTGGAAACCCTTCGCTAAATCAAGAGTTGTGTTCCCAATTTCTCCAAGATTTCGTTGATGTTAGGAATCGGATATTTGTCGTCGATGGTTACCTCATTAAGTTTACGGTAATCAATGACTATCCGCCAGTTAGTTTTGCCTGAGACGTCCTTTTTTTTGGGTACTATCCAAATGGGCGCTGAATAAGGGAAATTACTTGGGCGTATTATATTATTGGTCAACATTTCCTGAATTTGGTTCTGAACTTCGTTCTTATGTTTATATGGATAGCGGTATGTTTTGCTATGAATTGGAATGTTGTTGGCAGTTCTAATTTCTTGCTTTATAGCATTTGTAAAAGTTAAATCAGAATCCTTTTGATAGAATTTTTTCGAGTGTTGTTTGATCAATGTCATTAGTTCTCCTCTTTCTTGGAATTTAAATGATCTATTCTCAATTATTCCATTATGTTTTTATTTTGCATTTCCTCTATAATATTAAAATTATATTCGTCTACCTTTTCTATAGGTAATGGGGTAAACTTGAAATTTGTCGGAAGATCCTCAAGTAATTTTGCTTTTGCTATAATTTTGTACTCTTGGACATTGTATATACCTTCGTTGATAATGAATAATCTGTCGTCTGAAAGTAATTCCTGCATATATCCTAAGCCTGACTTATGTTGCACTGGTATAAGGACTTCGTAATTACCCTTTTTTATCGCGCAGAAATTGGTTTCTTCAGTTTCGACATTACAGCGTAAGCGCAATGTTTTATTGCCCATTATTAGATGTTTCATAATTTATGTTTGCTTTAAGAGGTAAGAGAATATTGTTACCAATTGATTGTGAAAGTTATAGACAAGCATATCAATTTTTTGAGATGGGTCACCCAACTCTTCAAAGAGTGGTATACTAACTTTCTCTTTGATTTCAATGGTGTTTTTAAGAGTTCTCAATTTCATGCATTCCGTAGTTATTTTCCATTTGGGATGACATGACAGAGTCCCGAATTTCTTATCGAATGGGTAGCTCCGGTGTCAATAATGAACCTTAGGGGCTTAGTTTCCGTTTTGACTATTATATGGGGTATGTTATATTAGAGGCAAGCACTGGAAAATTTTGACCTTCCGAGTTTGAGGAAATTTGACTATGGTTCACATCCATAGGCTCTGGTTTAGTTTGTGGGGAAGTATTCACAATTGGATTATTGAAGAATCCATTATTTTTTCTGTTCATATATGTGTTTTGATTTGAGTTTGAATGATTTCTGTAAGAAAACTGATTTTGAGAGATTGGCGAAGAGTTATTTTCAGTGGGGTGTCGATAATTATTTTGGTAGTTGGAGTATTGGGGCTGATATCTATTATTTGAGCTATTGTGATAGCTATTATTCTGGTAATTACGATGGTTCTGGTTTCGGTAATTACTATCTGTTCTATTATTATAGCTGCTATTAGGGCGATTGTTGTTAGAGTTTTGTTTGTTAAAATTATTATATGGGGGTTCCTTATCTGGAGTGGAGTTTCTTGTTTCTCTTATATGATTTCTATTTTGATTATAAAATGCATAGCCTGCCTCGTACAGGATACCCATTGTTTCTTCTAGTGATTTGGGATTTCTGCAGTAAAGAATTGATCTGATATGCTCAGGAGATTTATTTTTAAATATTTGGAGCGCTGAATTGATGTTGGCTAACAGATTTTTTTCTACAGTATTTTTGTCGCTACTATTAACTAATTTCGTTTTATTATTTACTAGTCTGAGTATGTTTTAAATATCGTTATAGAAGTCTACACTATTGGTTTTAAAGGTTACACTCTTTAGTTGATCAAATAGTTCTTCGATAGTTAACCTATCCCCGGAATTATTATTTAAAACAGTTTTAATTACTGTCCAAATCGTAATATGGTTATTAATCTCGATCACT
Organism: Dioctria linearis; assembly: GCA_963930735.1. Classification (NCBI taxonomy): domain Eukaryota; kingdom Metazoa; phylum Arthropoda; class Insecta; order Diptera; family Asilidae; genus Dioctria; species Dioctria linearis. The sequence continues at coordinate 234,881,912 of OZ005740.1, read as the reverse complement.
TCCCTAACTTTTCCTTTAAGTTTCGATTTTATTACATCCAAAAATATGTTCGGTGAGAAATCGTCATATTTAATTAGTAATGGGTGCACTTTGTCAATCAAATCCATGAAATTTTGGAGTTCTTTATAATCTCCGTTAAATTCTGGTAACCCGTTTAAGTATTTTAGTGGGTCTATCGTTAAGGATGTTAAGTGTTCTAGATTATTGTCTGTGGGATGTGTTGCTATTCCTGATTTCTGCTAAGGCTTCCAAACTAGATTCTAAGTCGCTTAGCATTTATTAATTTCGTAAGTAACAAAAGAAAATGATAAAAGGAATTTTATAACATAATACTATGAGTATAAATATATACATATATAAGTATATGTGCATTTAAATGAGTAATCAATGATAATAATTTAAAATATAACTAGTACTCACGTAGAAAACACAAAAATTTACTATAAAAGCACACAGTCACACTTAGTTATTTTCGGTTAAGACTTAAGAGTCGTCCTTCCTTCTGGTGAATGAATTTTTTTTCCTTTTTGTGTAGTTAGCTTCCTTAGTTGGCCTTTTGATGCTCTTTTTGTTTTAGATTTGTTGATGCTTCGCCTTTATGTGAATACTTAATTTTTATTTCCATTAATTTCGTTGTTGAGTTATTTGCATGTAGTACATATTTTTTTATATGTGTATGGTAATTAAATAATAAGTAAGCTCTATTTTACTAAGCGAATTTATCCTCCAAGTTTTATGACACGATAATTAAAATTTTTTTTGGTATTAATCTTTTTTTTCGTTCCTTTTAATTAGGAATTTTTTTTTCACTATTGATTAATTCACTTATGTACGTATGTACATATGTATAACTTTATATTCTTCCTTTTGGTTTAGAAAGTTTTATTAAGCACGGTTTATTCGCGTTGCAGATTAAATATAAATCTTTTTATATTTTTAATGTAGTGAATGATGTCACAAAGTATTGAAATACACGTACTTCTTAGCACTTGACATCATCCTACCGACTGCGCCAGTTTTAAACAACACAAACACGTTTAATAAAACAAACACAAAATGGAGAATAGTAATTAATTTTATTATTATAGATCTTTCCGTTACATGTATTAATTAAGATTATGCTAAAAGTAAAGTATTTTCGTATTACTATAAAAACTAAAAGTCCGACGGAACCCGACAAAGGAGGTACTTTACTTCTTGAAGATAGAATTAAACTTGTCCTCTGTAAGATTGCAAAAGACCAATTTTGATCACGGATGATGCCGGTGGTCGAAACTAGTCCACGCACATACGACACTTGCTGTATGATATTATATAATTGCCATTGAACATAACGATACTTAGGGTATCGTATTAACAAAAGACTTCCAAGTAATTCGCTGATGCAATGTTTATTGCAACTGCAATGGACATTGCTTTGCGATGGAATATCTTATCTGGGTAGGAAAGTATTTGAATTAAAATATGTTCCCAGATTCCGTGTCTGTAACAGATAACCTCGTGGAGGGCCGTACCAACTGACATTCCCTTCATATATGCGTGCTGGTGTTGTGTCAAGCATCTTTTGGGTATGGAGCATCTCAGTTCCCACTCGCAGATACGCTCAAGTGTTTTGAGCAGGAAAGAAGTCAAACTTATTGGCCTATATGCCTTGGCTGTTCAGTATCTTACCCGGATAGCCTTGGGAATAAAGACTACTTTAACCTCTTGCCATAACTTCGGAGTATAGCCCGTCTTATTCAGGCCCTAAATAAAAGGACTAGGATTCTATTAAATGAGTCACCCGAGTATTGCAGGAGGGCTGGAAAAATGTCGTCCTTGCCTGGGACTTAAGGTATTTGAACGAATTCACTGCCCCTTTCACCGACTCTTCCATGATGAAGGCTACTTTTCTTTTCCCAGGAACAGTATCATAAGAAAAACTTTCGGTTGGTAGATATGAGGAGCCGTCATCAGGAACGTCAGGGAAGTGTTCTTCTAGTAGGATTTACAAAGATTCCTCTACCAAAGCCGTCACTATTAGTGAGGACCTCAGGTTGACTGGGTATCTTGGATAAAAATTTTTTAGGCTTGACATCTCACTTAAACACTATCCACATTCTCACAGAAGAGTTGCCACGAATATCTTTTAGATCTGCGGATCGAATATTTGTAAAGACGTAGAGCGTTCTGGTAAGCCGACCACTCATTAACGCCATTTGATCTTTTGGCTTTCTTATAGAGCCTACGCACCGCTTTACGGGGGGGGGGCAGAATTATGTTCCGCCTTCCTGATCGGACACGAGACCTCGAAGAATTGAATCAACTCGGTGGTGATTTCTTCAACATCCTTATCTACGTCCGCTTTCGAAGATAAGTGCGCGACAGAGATATTGGTGAGCTTCTCGGTGAAGGAGTTATTGAATGCCTACCAGTTGGTTCTGTAAGGATTTTTATAGGCCACCCCAAGTAACACTTTTAGTTTTAATATAGCCTACATAGCGTTGTCTATACTATTTTATAAAACTTGTAATAAAGCTATATAGTCAAGCCAACAATGATATGACCGTAAAAAACCTCTTAGAAAGCTAAAAGGTCCCATGCTACAATAAGCTGTGAGGGCCTATTTATATTAAGCCTTATGGTCTTATCTGGATTACTCTTTGCGATGATTTGCAGTCCTCTATAAAACATTTCATAAAACTAAAAGCCTAATTTGAACTCATCAACCTATCCGCATAACGTTATCAAAACCATCATAAAACTACTCCTCAATCCTTTTTTAAGATAAAAAGGCATTGGAAATACTATTTCAGCAAATCTTTTAGACTTGAAACTACAAAATAAAAGTGATCTTTAAATCCATAATAATAATAACAATAATAGAAACAAATAGACTTCTAGTTATGTTCCAATTTAATATGTTGAAATGTAATTCAATTTTATTTTAAGTGCAGTTTTAACAGTTTAATGTAGCAAATCTTACGCCGTTTGAAAATTTACTGATTATATCACATAGGATAGCTCGAAAAATAATAACGCGCCTCAGAAATAATTAAAATTAGGAAAAGTTTTCAAATATGTAATGTTACATACTTGCTCTTGCATAAATCTATTTAGTTTTATATGTATCCGCGATGAAATTTATTTCGACTTGTCGATGTCTTTTTGACGTCTAACCATTTATAATCTAATTTATAACCTATCATCCCAAAGCTGTCTCATCTCTTTAAAGCAAGATCATCACTTAACTATTTCCGTTTTTATACCCTAGCTAGATGAAATCTATAGGGTATACTAAGTTTGTCATTCCGTTTGTAACACCTCGAAATAATGATGGTAGAGCAAAATGGATTGGACACCCACGCATAATATTAAAAGTGTAGTATAGTTGGTATTTTAATAAGAACACGTGTCTTCATATAATTCATTATTCATTTATTGATACGAACTTAATGCTAGAGGTTACAATATGAGACTGAGCACTTATTCTATAATCCGTTTAGTGGCTACTCAGTTAATACTAATCCTGCATGTGTATGTGTATAATTCATTATAATAATATGAGGCATATACATATATAGCGTATAGCTGTTGCATACACCAAAAACCCTCGAGAAATACTTTTCCAAGCCATGAAACAGAAACCTATATGTGTGCGTGCGTAGTCCGTTTCCAAAAATGTTCTATATTGATACATATGGAAAAGTGTAAAACATTGACTTTAGATATGCTATAGAGCCCAAACTACTATCCATACAGGAAAATAGTCTTCTAATAATTTACAGCTTGGTTGCTTACCTTCTCAAAGGCTACACTTCCTATATACCTTACTTAACAAAATAATAAAATAGTTTTGATTACAAAGTAACCTTACCATTTTACGCTCAATACCTCTCAGCTGAGTAACAAATGCATGTGTGTTTGTGCAGCCGTAGTCCGAATCTGTAGGCAGCTACATTCGATATCATCAACCCACGGCATGCCATGACGGCACAGCGGCATTACAATGATTACTCAGCTGAGAATTTTTGGTTGAGGAATCGTAGTCATTTTGTTAAGATAAATTTTTTTAAATAATTTTGTTAGGAAAGGTATGAAAATTTTATTACGGTGCGGAAGATAAGAAAGCAAGCTTAATATTAACAGAACGCCTTTTTTCTGTATGAATAGTAGATTAGGGCGGAGGAGCTATTCAAATCAAACTTTTGTCACTTTTACATAAGAACACTGCAAATATTTTAGAATGTAAAGACTACGTTGGGCCTCGCATGTGGTAGGGAGGGAGTCTGTTTCATGGCTTGTGAAGTATTCTCGAGGGTTTTGATACACCACAAAAAGTTATTTTGATTTTTGCATGTCCGTCCGTCTGTGCGCACGATAACTCGAGAGCACGTACACTTAGGGAGCTGAAATTTTGTACACGGACTTTAAAAGAAAAATAAAATTAAGTTCGAAAATGAGACAAATCGGGCAACTCCTTCGGGGGGTTGCCATACAAAAATTTCGTTTTTCGCTATATATTTGAACACTGCCTGAGAACGCGTCGACGTAGAGAGCTGAAATTTAGTACGTGGTATTTTCATTATACTGTCAAATAAAATTTCAAAAATGGACTAAATCGGGCAACTCCTTCTTGGTGTTGCCATATAAAAATTTAGGTTTTTTACGTATACTGTGAAAACGATCACTCCAAGCCATTTTTATTGTACTAAAAACTTCTTCAGAATATGAAATCCTATAAAATTGGTTAAATCATTTTTTCTGTCCGACGAACCATTCTACAAATATATGCGAAAAACCATTGCAAAAATCAAAATAGCTCAAATGGGTTCCCATTCGTAATTTCATACGGACATTCATCTAGGGTATCATAAGAATTGGTCTTAGACCAATATTAGCTTTTTTACTTGTTTTTTAATGGAGCATTAATTGCTGATTCACCGTCACTAAGCATTTTTTAATATTGCCAGTAAGTTAAGCTGCACAGATAATATCTTTTCTGTTGGCAAAGAAGCATAGAAATATCTTGGATTTCTTAAAAGGTGTAAGAAATATTTCGCCCCGTCAAATATAGCGCTACAAATCTTATATCAGACCTAAAATGGACAATATTCTTGCATGTCACATGACGAAGATACTTGGAAAGACGTACTAGGTTTATACGGCATTTGACTAAGTCTCTTAATCTTGAAATGATTTTGTGAAAGAATTTTGAAATGCATTCTTAAAACCTCTGTGTATAATAGTTTTATGATAGATTCCTGCATAGCCCAGTAGCTCTCTTGACGAAATTGTCCTTTAAATTTGACTTAAAGTAGCCGTCCGTGCTTTAAGTTTTATCAAAGCTTAATACAATAGTCTTGGCGCATGCTATAAAACCTTAATAAAATCAAGTAGTATTTAATTCCTATTTTGGTGCTTAATGGTTTTATCCTAGTTGAATTGATGATAGCCATAAATATTCTATAAGTACAAATGGACTTAAATGCTAAAATCTTTTTACTACTCTCCAGGAGGTTTTTAAAACATCACAATAAAATCAATTGTTCTAGAAGACCAATTGGCATGACTTACAATCACCATAAAACTATTTAGCAACTTCAAAACCTTAATAAAACAATTTTAAAACCTGAGTAAAACTAAATAGCATTTAAATTGTTACTTGGGCGCCGTATGTAACAATGGTCGGAGAGTGAGACCTCTGTCGAAACCCTCTAGTTACGAATTATGACTATATGACTGGTTGCGAGACTTCTCCATCCCCATAGATGGTGGCGGTTGATCAGAATCGAAGGAAAGTAAAGAGAAAGAAGAAAGTTAAGAGATGGGATAATTAGTCTCTGCAAACTTTCTTCTACCGACCCCTCCCACAAGATCATAGTTGCGTTGTTGGAAGTAACCTGCGGAATAAAAATAAGATTTAAGCATTTCTTTACAACGGCCTACCTGGACCGCGACAATAGAAAAGCTGTAGATTCTTGCCCCATTCAGGAATCCTGTCGTTCATGGTCGTCCATGGCTCCTGAATGAGCGCGACATCAGCTGTATCTGAGAGTGAGAGCTGCTGTAATTTGGTTGTTATCACCCTACTATGATGGAGATTGATTTGCACCAATCTCATCGATACTGCAACCTCTTCTCCTCATCCGCCGATAAGTCCTCCGTAAGAGTGTCTTTGTCATGAAGCTCCCTTTCCTCTTCCGAAATGGTCGGAATTGGAGAGAACTTCATCCCCTCAAGACCCGCTGGTGTGCCCTGATCAGAGACCATTGTCTGGTTGTCCCTAGAGGGGAGCGGCCCAGATACGGTGTCCGTTTCCATGGGTGCGGCAGCGGGTTGCTTGTCAGCGACGGCTTGTACCATGACAGGAGTTACTCCACCCAGTGGTGTGTGTGGGGACCACCAGGCTGATTGTCCTTGAACTGCTCAGACTCAGTGCCCATCTTCATAGCCTCGCCGAGAGATAGCTCCATCCTATTGACAGGTCTGAATTTCAGCCTTGTCATTCTGAAATGAGCCAGGCTGTCTCTGTCATTTTGTTCCTCCCTGCGGTGGTAAACATCCCATAGGTCGGGTTTCAGGCCATTCAGCATTTTCAAGCACCCAAGAATCTCCTCATTGGCTCGAGGTTTCCAATTAATGGTAGCAGAGACTCTGAAAAGCTTCAGGATTTCGTCTTTCCCTACTATCTGCAGATTGATGCTCTCGAAAAGATTACTGAGTCCCTTCACCTGCTCCAGGCATGCCAGCGTCAATTACGGTCACCTTAATAAAGGTGTCGATATTTTCCCTGACGACCCTGGCGAATCTCTTTGGTGTTCCCGTCTCCTTTTTCCTTTTAGAAACAGGAGTAGCTTCCTCGTTAGATCTGACCCTTTTGAGTTTCGGGACAGGATTCCGGTGGGTGCCTGAAGAGACACCCGCCCGAGGCCATTTAGTTGGAGTACCAGCTGTAACGGTTTTGGGCTGGTGTGAAGGACCACTAGTTGAGGGCTGTGTGCCTGAAGGTCCATATACGAAAGATTGTGCAATTGCACTTGAAATCGAAGTTCCGCACTTCGGGTTACTAGCCCCCTTCCTTACAACGCTGGGATTTCCGGGGCCCAGTTGAATCTTTTTTTAGGTTTGGCGGCCACATCGCTCCCCATCCGCGGTTTTAGCAGATTGGCCTCCCCAACCTTCCGCTCTGCCGTCTTGGGCCCAACAGCTTTACCTTCCGCCGTGAGGAGCTCTAGCTTCTCCTTTCACAGTTTGAGTTCTTGAGCGCCGAACCTCCTGTGGCGTCTAGCTTGTTACACCTAATTCTTTAGGAGCGCCTACTGCAACTTGTGCTGTAGACAGAGGTGGGGCCTACGGCGTTTGAGGCAGGGTTATTTTCAGCAGGCAGTGCTGTACTATCAACTTATACGATTATTTAGAATATTTGTGTTCATTTTTGGTCCCACGAGTATGGCGGGAAAAACGGTCCGCTCCGATAGAAACTCCAATATCGGAGTAAGGCAATTTATGCAATGGGGTACGCCCGATGCTCCCACGAGATCGCTTGCTACGCACTACCATGCAGCCCCCGGCATGATGACATTTACACCTTGGCTTGGTCGTGTTTTTGAGGGGCTTATGATCCCCCGGGGTCAGGAGGGGGAAAGAAAGGTGACAGGGTGTCAAAGGGAAGGCGACAGTTTGCTATACAACATTGTACATTGCACGGGATGAACCGACATGATGGGATGGTCAGGGCCTCTTGGAGGTCTTCGCCACTCATCACCTACTCATCCCCACACTTAGATTCCTCTTGGATTTGAGGCAATCAAATTAGTAATTTGACCAAAAATTCTACTAGTGATGACTCGTCTGAAATTTGTAATATGTTTGCTTAATTTTTTGACAATGCATTTGCCTCGTCAAATTTCCAACCTCGAAATAGCAACTTAAATCTTATGAATGGTCTTCCAAATGACTGCACAACGGATCCGGATGGGATCCATCCAGCTTTTTTTAAGTCTTGCTGCTTGCCCTGGCAGCTCCGTTGAGAATTATTTTCTAAAAATCGCTCGATAGTGGTTGTTTCCCGCAGCTATTGAAAAATTGCTATTTATTTTCCATACCCGCAAAAAGGGTAGTAAAAATGAAATTTCTAACCATAGGCCCATTGTAAACTATCTTGTATGACTCAATTATTCGAATCTACTCTCAACTATCAGCCTCCCGTAAGAATTTACTACAAGTCTACAGCACTTACTTGTTAAAATTTGTCTCTGCTACCATTGGATTTGCAAAAGGCTACCAGAGAGATTGTATCTATACAGACTTTATTCTATTTATTGACGGCATTGTCTCTATTGTGAAGCACTGTAAGGTCTTGAACTATGCTGACGACATTAAACTTTTCACCCAGATTAAATCTTTTAGCGATTGTGAACAGGTGACCTTCACAGATTTACGATGGCTTTTCGGATTCCTTGATTCGCCGTGTGGTTTCTGTCTGTGACTTGGGTGTCAAATGTGACCATCAATTGAATTATATTTCTCACATAAGCTACATGTTATCAAAGATTAGTTCTATGCTGGGTTTATAAAACGTTGGGCCGAGAGTTCTCGAATCCTACCATAACATTGCGTTTGTACACTGCTTGCTTTGTAAGACCACTTCTTGAATACGCTAGCCAGGTCTGATCTCTATTTTACGGTATATGCAACAACCGTATAGAGTCTGTTCAGCGGAATTTCCTACGATTTGCTCTCTTAGGCACCTATCCTGGAATAGTTCATTAATTCTTCCACCCTATGAGGATCAATTGAAGCTTCAGAAACGTCGGATGGTTGCCGATGTAACTTGCATGTACCAACTTATTAATCGCATGTGCATTATATATATATATAATATGGCTGAGCATTTTATTGTTGACGTTTCTAAAAATGTTTTAAAAAAACGTCTATATAATATTTAATTTTGTTGTTCTATTTAACTTTTTTAAATTTTCTTGTTCTATGTTGCATGTCATTTTATCCGGTGTTCGGTTCATGTTCATTTTAACATACTAATACTAACACGGAGATGAAAAGCATGTACTCATGGTCTGTTGACCGTTTACTATTAAACGTGTCACTGCAGCGAGTTTGTGTTAAGCTGGTTTTGCTAGTCAAAAAAAAATTAATCATCCCAAGATATTCTACCTAAAAATTATGAAATTAAGTAGGTACTAAAGCAATGTTAACAATAACCACTTTTAGATGAGAACCAAATTCAATAACAAATGTAAAAATTCCCGAAATAGATAACCACACATATTCCGTTTAGGAAAAATTTTTCCAATCGTCACATATCTATATACCCTTCATGAATCATGAAAGGAAACAAAAAACAGCAGTTTTATTATTTTGATTCCGTTTAATCAGCGAACCACTTTGATAAGCCTAAGTGTGAAAATTCTGTGTTTCAATTCTGGATAATTTTTCTTTTATAGACTTTTGATAGGAAAAAGATGTGTTTTATGTTTAAACTTCATTCACGGAACATGGGAATATAATAAATAAAATTCATTGATGGCTCTGCGACGGAGCCTAATACTAAGATCAGATTCCGATATACAAAATTATTAAATTATTCTTCCTCAAACAAAATATCAGAAATTTTTATTATTTTTATTTAATAATAACAAATTTATATAAAATTCTCTGAGAAAAAATACTACACGTCAATCGAAAACAGAAGCACGCAGAAACAAGCAGCTTCAACTTTAAACATAATGAATTAAAAAAAAAAGTAAGCAAATTAAAAACTCAAGTGGTAGGGAAGATTAAAATATTGAGTTACATAGATAAGAACAATAAAATAATATAAAAATTGTTAAAAAGTTAAATTCTCTTTCAAGACTTAAGCAGCAGGTAAAGTTCATTTGGTTAGTAAGTCCGTTGTATCAAAAATCATCATTTCATCTTTAAAGCTGCGAGCAAAACTTAATTCTTGGACTTCTTTCCCTTTTTCTTCTGTGCTGGTACTTCAACTTTAAAATAAAACATGATTAAGTAAATACGTAGTTGAATAAAATAATATTTTTGAATTTGTTGAAAATGAAATAATTACCGTGCCCTCCTTTAGGAGGTAAAACTTTGGTAGATGTAAAAGTCTCCGTCACACTTTCACCTGGTTCGATGATTTCCTCTTCGTACTCCTCAATGATTTCTTCCTCTTCTGAATCACCTTCTACTGGGACTGGATCATAAACAGTTCTACTAGATTTCTTGACTAATCCTTCCGCAGTAACTGTGGTATATCGGTACTCGGTACCACCCTCAATTTTAATTGTTTCAACAGTAGTTACATCACCTGGATTTTCACCAGGGACAATTTGCTTGGTTCCAACCTTGCTTGGAACATTAGTAGTTTTGGTGACATTTTTATGTTTTTCTGCTTCTTTTAAATGTTTTTTGTATTTCTTAATTTCTTCTGCCGACATCTCAGTTGATTCCTCCTCATAAACAGTTTTCACTGATGTTACGGTTCGGCCATCTTCCAATTGAGTAGTGTAATGATATTCAGTTCCACCTTTGATCTGCTTTTCTTTAACAGTTGTCATTTCACCAGGCTTATCTTGAATTGGTGGTGGTGGAGCTTTCCTAGTCTTCTTTTTTTTTTCCCTCTGATCAGTTATAGCATGATGACTCTGTTCTTCGATATTGCTTTTCTTAGTGGTAGTAGATTTACCACTTATTTCAGTTGTTTGGGACACTTTCCTGGTCTCCTCTACCGTTTTTTCTGATCTATATTTAACCTCTTCAGTAGTTCGTTCTTCGGTGTTAACTCTTCTCAAATTTGAACGCTTATTGGTTTCAACCAATTGCTGTTGATTTTCGGTTTTCTCTTGAACAACTTTTCGCTGTTGTTGCGGTGCATTGGGTGTTTTTTGTTTCGTAATTATACGAGTTTCACCAGGCATCTCTTGCTGAACTTCAGTTGTTTCAGTAATTTCCTCTTCTTCGGCATCGTAGAAGGTTTTAATCTGTATACTTTTAGTTCCATCAGTGTTAACAGTTGTATAAATTTCTTCACGACCATTTGGAATTTTTCTTACAACAACTGTAGTGTTGGGGTTTGATAAGGCCACAGTTTTATCTGTTACCTTCTTCGAATCTTTTTGCGTAGTTGTTGTTGTGGTTTTCTTAAGAGCCTCTTGTCTTTCAAGCTCTTCAGCTGTTACTGGCACAGGATCATAAAAGGTCTTGGTTTGAGTTTTCATTGTACCATTCGGTTGGGGAGTTTGAATGTATACTTCATAACCTTTTGGAATTTTTCTATACGTTACGGTTGAGTTTGTTGCAGGATCGAACTCAATCTTACCATCTTCAATATCCGCTGATGTAAGTCTTTCTATAATTTGATTTTTTTTTTGCAATTAGTTTCTCTTAAAACCATTTCATTTTTGCTTGGATACAAAATAAACACCTAAGCCAGCCGTTGTTAGATGTTATTTTAAACTGCCAATTCCAAATCTTCCCATAACATGGAATTTAAATGTCTACATTGTAAAGCAGCAACAATTATTATATTATTAAGCAAATGTTAGTTGAGTTTTTTTGTTATTATGCGTTTATTGAGCGGCGATTTAACTAAATCATCCTTTTTAGCAGTTGCTTTGAGCTTTGGCTTTGCTAGACATAAAAAAGAAAAAAAATATTATTCACTGTTTTGTTTTTTACTTTTGAAACGAGTCTGTGTGTTGAATTCGTGAGTAGTTTCCGTGTAAATGAAACACTTGTATGAATAAATATTTATCAGAAGAAAAATAAATCTTCCTATTAGCATGCATATTCACTGGATAACTATTAGGTATGTATAAATGTATGTACGTGTTTATCCTGAGAATTGATGTAAAAGTACCCAGATTTGTTTTATTTAAATTTTTTGCATTGCTCATGTATATGTATATAATGAAGTACACATTTAATTTTATTCATTTGTATTATTATTATTATTATTTCACAAAACATAATTTAACAGACTAGGAAGGAAAACTGACGAAATTATATTATGCAGAATGCAATGAAGAAAAATTGTATATACTTACCTAAATTATAGAGATATAAATGCAAGATTTAAAATTTGTTCGAGAAATAATAATTTGAATTAATAAAATTGTAAATAAAAAAAAATTTCCTTGCGTTTGTAAGTTAAGACTTGTTTTTAATATCTAAGTCTTCTATAACTTTCGAGAAACTACGTAAGCTAGATTGTCATGTATTTGACTATTATCACCAATAATAAATAATAAATTATCATCATATGGAGTAGATTCAGAAGTTGTGTGGTAAAAAATTAAGAAAAAAACTTCGACAACCCAACCCTCCCAAACTGTTAGGATTTAGTCAACACTTGCCATATTTATTTGTAGCTGGGCTATTATAAACTGTTAATGAAGCATAACAGGCCGTTAAATGTATATTCAAAAATGGAAGACTGTCTGACGTATTTTTCGGATTGTATTGAATATTTTCGGATTATATATCCTCTAGTTTTACTGTAGAGTAGGTATGTTCATATTTTGGCTGCGAAATTGGATTAGAATTTTACCTTTCTATTTTACTCTAAGTAAATCTCTAAATAAAGGTATCACGAAATGAAAATTTAATTGATATCAGTTTAAAGAACTCATAGGGAATTTCATAACAGATATTTGTTTCTTATTGTGAAAACTGTAATTATGATCCATTGTGAAAAGAGATAATAAGAAATCTAATAGTTGTAAGGGTTATTTGGGAAACAATAAAACTCATCGAGAAAATTAGAGAAGTAGAAGGCTATCATGTACATGTATGGGACATAGCATTACACTGCAAGAGAACAGCAAAAAGAAGTACCATCCAATTCTGTAATAAAATTTCTATCCCACAAAAGAAGTAGAGACAAATGATAGAAATGATAAAAATATAAATTATGTGTGAACCATACGTGATCTTAAAAAGTAAATTCGAATGATCTGCTGAAGGGAAAAAGTGTAATTGGGTCAAATTAAAGAGGAGAGTCTACAGTTTACAGTTTTTATAAAAAAAATTTATGTTAACGACCTTTTTCAAAAATAATAGAGGTTAAATTAAAAAAAGGTAAGAAAATCCGAAATTGTTAGTTTAGACAATCATAATTCTAGATGAGAGAGGTGTGTAGTGCTGATTGAGCAGTCGTTGGAAAGGCCATGAAGTTCTGCATACATTGAGCTCTTAACTGTGACCATACGCCCTGTAGTTTTTAATATACAGGGTGTTTTGTGAAAAACTAGCTTTTTTTATTAATCACCCTGTAACTCCTAAACGGTTGATATGCCCCCCCCCCCCCCTTGCCTTACAATTTTTGGTTCATCTAGGTGAGTACTATCACCTCCCGGTCTATTGACCTCCTAGTGGGAAACACCCTGTATAGTGAAAATGAATTTTTTATATGGCAACCCTACGAAGATTTCACCCGATTTGTCCTGTTTTCGAACTTAATTCTGTAACTTCTTTAAAAATGTTGTATGCAAAATTTCAGCTCTCTAAGTGAACCCGAGTTTCCGTGAGGACAGACAAACGGACGGACATACGGACATGCAAAAATCAAAATAGTTTTTAATATTATGCATGTTGTCCAATCCATTTTGCTCTACGATAATTATTTCTATGCATTACAAACGGAATAACAAACTTAGTATACTTTATAGACGTCATATAGGGCATAAAAATGTATGTAAAGGATTTTCAATTGTAGTTTTACCATTCCCATTGAAATTGGATGAATCAGAAGTCTTCCTTGGATTTTTAAGCACTTTGAACAGTAAAAATAGGCATAAATAGCCATAAAAGTTCTGTCCAAGATACCAAAGTAAAATAATTTACAAGAAATCCATACTCAAAGCGTTCAGCTTTCTTTAAATGGAAAAAGATGAAAAGAAATCGAGAAAAAATTTATTAAGATAAAATAATATTTATCTTAAGCTCAAATCAAATAAATTAATTATGAAGCAAAAAGAAATTGAGAAAAATAGTACAATCTAAATATTTGGAAAAAGTAAAAAATGAAACTTAAAATCATTAATATCACCGTTTTGTTGAAATATCGATCTTGAGTTTTAGAAATAAAATCAAAATTAAATCAGCCAACAAAAGTCACAGGTATGTATCTTAAATTTCAAACTTGTTAGTATTATAAACATAATAATATTACCTTACGGCATCGCAAATTGGTCGCATGATATAGGAAATGTGTCCCAGTATAAAAATATGTTATCTACTTAGATGAAAATGTAAATAAACATAAGATTCGAAACTAAACATAAGCACACCAACGATAAAAATGATTTCATATGATATAAAAATTGGTTTTTAATTTCATTTCCCTTATCAATGCACAGAACATTCAATTTGTTTTGGAAAATATTGTGTTTAAATAACTGGAAAATTTCGACTTAAGATTGACGGTGAAACATGCGTCGACATGAAACAGTGAGGAATTTTTTTGAAAATTGAGAGTACAAATTAAAGAATAATGTAAATAAATAAAAAACAGAAGATACTTTGATTTTACACTCTTTGATTTTGTGGACATTTAAAAAACGAAATACAAAAATTGAATCTGGAACTTATCAATTATTACCAGGTTGAGGTTGAGGAGTTGGCTCAGTTGTTGTTTCCACTTCTGTTTTTGGTGATGCAGCCTCAAGTGTTTGCGTTATCTTTTTCCATATATTCTCGAAAGAATCTCTTCCGCAGTAGTCAATATTTCCAGATTCCCAACACTGACGTCTTATATGTTGTTCATAAGCTTCTTGTTCAGGTGTACGTGCTTCACCTAATATCAGTTTAGATAGTGCTCCAGCTAGTCCAGCCTGAAATATAATGCAAAATAATAGCTTTGTTTTTTTTTTTTTGGTTTTTGTTTTTGTTCAATGAAATAAAAATTAGATGAAATCACGAGCACCATTTATGTATCTTAACCGATAAAAGCTTACCCTTATCCCACAAGTACGATATGTGCGTTAACATTTAGTATTTTGTTAATTAAATCAAAAATTAAATACAAATTCTTTAAAACATTAACATAATGGCTTATATTACCAATTTAAAATTTTTTTAGTAAATTCAGTGCTGAGAACTTTAATTATATCCAAATACCTGCATTCAAATATCAAAAGTGGTGTTTGAAATAAGGAAAAGAATAAGTAATAAACAAAAAAGAATAAATCATATTACAAAATTAGGCAGAAGAGAGATTTTGGGACAACAATGCATTTAACATAGCTATACATATTTTTTATTCAAACATGTCAACAACAAAATACAATGTCGTATCTTTCGATTACATATGTCGAAAAAATAACTGGACAGAGCTCAAGATTATTGCTCATATCTGCGCTTTTTACTACAGTCACGATGATATAGCTACATCATGACTAAAGTAAATTTTAATTATATTTGATACTTCTGAGTATGTGTCTTATCTTGTCTTGTCAAAACGAAGCGTTAACTTATAAGAATGTCAATATGTAATTTCGCATGGTCACTCCTCTGTGGAAGTTTGATTATTGAAGAGGTTTTTCGCATCTATTTCTAGAACGGTTCGTCGGACAGTAAAGTGATTCTAACCAATTTCCTAGAATTTTATATTCTGAAGAGCTTTTCAGTACAATAAGTAGGTATACGTAAAAAATATCAAGTTTTGTATAGTAACACTAAGAACGGATTGCTCGATTTAATCCATTTTGGAAATTGTATTTACTATTTTTATGAAGACGTCGTGTACAAAATTTCAACTCTCAATGCCGACATATAGAGAAAAACGACCTCGTGCGAAATTTCAGCTTTCTTGAGTTATCGTGTGGACGAATGGACAGACAAACAGACATGCAAAAATCAAAACAACTTTTATGTGTGGTTGTCTAATCCCTTTTGCTCTACCAGCATTATTTCTATGCATTACAAACGGAATGATAAACTTAGTACATCCTGTAAGATTTCATTTAAGGTAAAATATGGATAAATAATTGGGAATTGCAATCGCTCGCAGAATCAAATAGGAAAAATCCAGTTATTCATTGGTATCAAATTTATCTTAAATAATGATTTCAGATACTATTTCGAATAGGGTGACAATAGACAACATCCTAGTAAATCTAAAAATCTCCAACCAGGTAAAATTCCTGGGATTAGATATACTTGCCATTAGGGTAACAAGACATTTCCGCCAAAAAAGCGAACATATTGCCCAAGACAAAGACTAGGTACAAAAGAGTACAGTTTTAATTACCTACTTGTATTTATCTATGTATTATTTAATGTCAATAAGAAATAACAATTCAATTACTTAGTTTTTTTTAATAACTTTTTTTTTCATAACATTTCTTTTATATAGATTTGACATATTTAAAAATTATTTCATACATTTTTCAGAGCTTCTTATCTCTTGTAAAATTTACTGCAGTTAAAATCCTCAAAATTCAAAATTCTGAAATATTTAGTTAATGTATTTACTAGAAGAATAAAAATTGCGTAATAATTCATGTTATTTTATTTGAGATTCGAATTCTTAAGTAGAAAAGAGTACAAAAGAGTATCTACGTATTCTTTTTTAGAGCTATTTTCAAAAAAGAAAGGAAAAAAGAGAGGCAGGAAAAAGGAGTACATGTACTCTTTAAGAGTAAGCACTATGGATAACCCTACTTGCCATAAATGCACCTGGAACCAATTAATGTCAAGGATTATGCGTAAATTCATCGCAGCATTTGTACCGTAAGACATGGGCATTAAATCTCAAAATACTTAGCCTATTGGTCCTCCACTCCCATTCTTATGTTCATAATTACTTTCTTATGGTGGACTGAAATAAGCAGTATACACAAAGATTCATGCATCAAACTTACAGATACCATGAGGGCTTGTCTCACCTCAAAATGAAACCGAAAATCTCGCAAATTGTGACGAATCACAATACTTTTTCAATTTTAGAAAAGCTGACTTTTCGGAACTTTCTCGTAGACTTACCTCTATTGATTTCAACACATTGCTGTTTTGCAATAGTGTTGATGAAGATGTTTCTAAGTTTTACATAATTCTTTTCGATTTATTCGCTTCTCATGTTCCCCGTGAGCGTCAGCGGATCTCTAAAACATCACCGCCATGGTTCAATAAAGAGCTGAAACGCCTTAAAAATAGAAAGAATAAACTGTGGAAAGGATATTTGCGCAACAAGGACATTATAAGTCACAGCAACTTCCTCACATCCTATAATGAGTTCAACGAACTTTCCTCTTCACTCTATGATGAGTATATTCAAAGTATGCATGTGAAATTATTTAGTGACCCACGCAACTTTTTTAGGTTTATTAATATGAAAAAAAAACCGACAACTACCCCAATACCATGAGGTACAAAGATTCTGCTAGTGACGTTTCGTCTGAAATTTGCAATATGTTTGCTTCATTTTTTGAAAATGCATTTTCCTCTTCAAATTTCCAACCTCGTAATAGCAACTTTAATTATATGAACGACTCTCATAAAGTTTCATTCACTATCCCTACAATTACACATGAGGATATACTGGATCATATTAATGGGCTTCCAAATGACTTCACAACGGGTCCCGATGGGATTCTTCCAGCCCTTCTGAAGTCATGTTGCCTCTCCCTAGTAGCCCCGCTGAGAATTATTTTCCAAAAATCGCTCGATAGTGGTTGTTTCCCGCAGCTATAGAAAAATTCTTTCATCATACCTATCCACAAAACAGGTAGTAAAAATGATATTTCTAACTATAGGCCTATTGCGAAATTATCATGCATGCCCAAATTATTTGAATCAATCATTTACTCTCAGCTATCATTTTCCTGTAAGAATTTGCTTTCTTCAAACCAACATGGGTTTATTTCGGGCAGGTCTACAACCACCAACTTATTAGAATTCATCTCGGATACTAATGGCGGGTTTGCAAAAGGCTTCCAAACAGATTGTATCTATACTGACTTTAGTAAAGCTTTCGACAAGTTATCTCACTCCGTGATATTGTTTAAAATGGAAAAGTATGGGTTTCCCCTAACATTCCAAAAATGGACGGAGTCATATTTAGATAACAGAACATACCAAATCAATTTCCCATTCCTTCTCTAGAGTCTTGAAAGCTTCGTCCGGCGTACCTCAAGGGAGTCACCTGGGCCCGTTGCTCTTTATTCTATCTATTGACGACATTGTATCTGTTGTGAAGCACTGCAAAGTCTTGATTTATGCTGACGATATTAAACTTTTCGCTCAGATTAAATCTTTTAACGATTGTGAACTTGTACAGGGTGACCTCCACAAATTTTACGACTGGTGCAAAAGCAATAATTTGCTACTCAATATCGACAAATGTGAGGTTATGACTTTCCACAGGAATCTGAAACCAATCACTTATGATTATGAATTCTCGAATTCCTCGATTCGCCGTGTTAGTTCTGTTTGTGACTTGGGTGTTAAATGTGACCAAAGATTGAATTTCGTCTCCCATATAAACTTCATGGTATCAAAGAGTAGTTCTATGTTGGGCTTTATAAAACGTTGGTCTCGAGAGTTCTCGAATCCCACCATTACATTGCATTTGTACACTTGCTTTGTGAGACCCCTTCTTGAATACGCTAGCCAGGTCTGGTCTCCATTTTACGGTATACACATCGACCGTATCGAGTCTGTTCAGCGGAACTTCTTACGATTTGCTCTCAGGCACCTACCCTGGAATAATTCATTAATTCTTCCACCCTATAAGGATCGCTTGAAGCTTTTAAATATGCACTCGCTAGAGAAACGTCGTATGGTTGCCGATATAACTTTTGTCCATCAACTCTTAAACGAGAATATTGATTCTCCGTTGTTACTTAAAAAATCTCTTTCCGTGATAGTAGACACAATTTAAGAAGGCTACCTTTGTTGCATGTTAACTCCTCAAGGTCTAACTTTAGCAAGTATGAACCTGTTAATCGCATGTGTATTACTGTTAATAATATGGGTGAGCATTTTGTTCTCGACGTTTCTAAGCATGTTTTAAAAAAACGTCTATATAATATTTAATCTATTTTGTTTAATGTTTTGTGCATGTAATTTCATCTGGTGTTGGTTTATGTTTAGTGTAACATACTAATACTAACACCGACTAAGTGATGAATCGCATGTATTGTTGAGACG
The DNA here is from genome assembly GCA_963930735.1 of Dioctria linearis. Classification (NCBI taxonomy): domain Eukaryota; kingdom Metazoa; phylum Arthropoda; class Insecta; order Diptera; family Asilidae; genus Dioctria; species Dioctria linearis. The sequence continues at coordinate 234,862,760 of OZ005740.1, read as the reverse complement.
TTTATTTATTAAACGTGTCCATGCAGCGAGCTTGTGTTAAGCTGGTTCTGATAGTCAATATAAAATTTTTGAAGCTTTCCACGAGAACTCAATTCAATTGCTACTAAATTCTCAGATACAATGTTGAAGACCCTAAAGTTTCAGTGCCATATTGAAGTGGTCATCGAAGACCTACAAAGCTAAATGAAGACTGGACTTACAGTTCACGCGCAATCATCCAACTAATCCAGACGGATATAGGAAAGAATCTTGGGACAAAGATTACCAAGTATGGCCGATTCGAGAGTAAAGCGGTCCACACACGATACAACTGTTGGTCCAACTGTTGTAACAATCTGTGTTGGCATTCAATCGTAATTGTACGAAGCATCCAACGATCATGCATGCAGGTAAACCGCTGCTGTATATGCGACCGTTGTATGATGTATGTGCTTGTTGTTCAACCGTTGATCCGATTTCATTATCTGTGAAGTTTTCATACAGTGAGCAACGTTTTTTATTGTAATTGCATTGTAGAAAACAAACCAAAATGGTGTCTATTAAGTATAAGGACTTTTGGGAAAAGTTTATTGATATCAAAGTCTACCATTACTTTTCAAAGACATAATCACAGCCGAAAAACAAATGCACATTTTCTTTTTTTTTTGACAACCGATGACATTATTTCGTATTAGAGATATACTCAGTATGAAAAGTTACACAAGACTGATAGCGGAAGAAATCGGTCCAACAGTTGTATCGTGTGTGGACTATTATACAACTGTTGGTCCGCTTAACTTGTAATATTGTTGTGAGTTTTTCGTGTTATATGGACTGAAAGACTATTAAGACTCAATTAAATAGAAACGTAAATGAACGAATAAACAGTTCCAAATCGAGCAATCGTCTATGCTTACATATCAAAAACGAACGAATAAAATTTGCGGGTTGGGTTTGTATCAAATCAAATGTAAATAAACGGAAATGAAAAGAATTTTCGTTCGTATGTGGAACATAGTATGGAACGAAAATATGCTTGACAGTTAGCAACGAAAATTTGTTTCTTATATGAATAAATATAAGAATGTATTATAATTGAAATAAAGCTTCAAATACGGCTATTTTTTTATTGAAACTGTAATTAGAATAAACATCCAATATTTTATTACATGTATGTAGCTTCTGTCAGCTTAGGCCAAGACTTGGGTTTTTTGGTTCAGTGCTTTCGCTTTTTGATGTGCAAACATTCTTAAAGATACAAAGAGGAAAGAAGTAGTAGTAGAGAAAATAAGCAAGATAAGAAATGCATGATAAATCATTACAACTCTGTAAAGAAGAGGTAGAATGTGTGGGGCACCAGTTTTGTGAATATGCAGGACTTGCTCGACAAAAACACCAATGCCAAGGTAAGGTATTTATAGCCCAGTCAGTGCTCCGCGTAGTTCCTTATATGATTACCGAAATTAATTGTATTCGTGTTCAATTAAGTCACAGTTTTTGATATAAACAATAACTGTGTTACAAATTCACAACACCTGATGATTATCAAATTATAATATTATCACCTCAAATCACAGGTAAACATCTTACAGCCGTCAGATCATAAATTTCTCAATCTCAAAATGGCCGGAGCTAATTTGCTTGCAGTAGTATTGGTATGCTGGCCGTACTCTCGATCGAAACTTGGTAGCACAGAATTTTTCCTACCTGCGAATACTTCTCACCCGTAAAAACTGCCTAAAAACTTCCGCGTGTTGGCTATGGCAAAGAGGACTGGGGCTAATAAGATAGGAGTACAATACAAAAAGAGTTTTCACTTATCCATATAAGTCTCGAGACTTTACTCTCAAACAGACACCAAATTACAGAAGAAGTATCATAAGAGATAAGTGACAGAAGGGCTTTGATTTGACATAGTCAGTACGTTTACATGAATACTTGAGTACTTGACTTGAAATCCAATTGAAACTCAAGTAGTCTTTGACAACTCTGCATTAAGTTCAATACAGAATTGCGAATTTTTAGATAAATATCTTGAGAAAAGTGCTAAAAATCACAGCTTGAATTATCATCAATAATCTTCTTCTTGTTCCTCTTTGCCGTTTGCATATCTCGCACAATTGAAAAAATTTCAAGTACTGCAGTTGCGTTTACATGAATTTGTTCAAGTAAATCGAACAATCTCCACTTAAAGTATACTTCAAGTATTCATGTAAACGTACTGAGTGTCTCGAGACTTATTATGTAAGAAATATCAATTCATTTTTGAGGTAGATCCAATGGGGTTTTAAAAGAAAAGAGTCGCAGTTGCAGTAATTATTCTTAATTTATCTAAAAAAAAAACAAGAAAAAAGAAGTTTTATTTGGGTGAAGTGTTGAATAAGGAGGGCAGAATTTGGAGCGTTACACCAGTTGCTATCAGAATAAGGAATAGAACCTAGCAGTTTGCTAATTAATCAGACCAGAAATTATTATCAGTACGTTTACATGAATACTTGAAGTATGCTTGAAGTAATCAAAATACCATGAAAACACCTATTCAATGCGTAAATGTCAACTTAAGTAATTGGAAAATTAAATTCAAGAAAGATTCAAGTCAAGTAATTGGAATTAATTCAATCAACCGCCCTACCTGAGCTTCAAGTGGATTTCAAGTCAAGTACGCAAGTATTCATGTAAACGATGGGGGAAGGAGTCTTCGTTTTTGGATGATGAATGTATCCAATATAAAATGTGTATTTTAAACTAATTTGAATTTTGAACATTTTCATACCTGTGAATATACATTAAAAGTAGGTGGACATAACTAAACACATGCAAATACATGCAATAAATAGTTAATGAATGTTCTTATAACTACCACAAGTTAGCATCTTATTATAAATGAAATCATCTCCCATAGGTACGTCGTGTTGTGACTATTCGTACTGAATTTTATTTTTAAGTAATGAAAACTTTATTACTTTCCTCTATAGGATAATATGCACATTATAGATCTAATCAACATCACCACAAATTTCTCTTCAGACAATATGGTGGAACGTGGTTCGCATAGAGAATACCTGTACCATGAGTCAACATAATGTATTCTATTGAATGGTCCCTTGGAATAAATGCATTACGATTTGTATGCAACAGTAAATGCAGTAAGTGCATCACATTTATACATTGGAAGCTAACAATTAAATTTACTCTGATAATACTGTAATAGTTTTTAGCCAAGAGAATAATTATCAAAGTTAGGCAGCTAAATTTTTGTATAGTTTTTTTTTTATTGAAAAGGAAATCGATAAAGATAGAAGGACGATGGTTAGTTAAAGGACAGCTATAAATGGGTACCCGATGTTCCTTCAAAATTTGTTTAATAATCGAAGATATATGAAAGTTTAAATATGAACCGCAGTTTTGTTTGCTATGCTTGTGTTTTGTTTTGACTTCGATGAGTCATAATTGTGGAAGGAGGCAAATTATGATTCATTGAAAAAACCCAAATGATCCTGGGAAAACATCATTAGCAATTGTACGACTTTTGATTGAAGCCAGAAGTAAGGAACCAAGATGCAGACTTAAATTAAAGGCTAACCATTTTTGGTGGAAAACCTTTTATTAATACTAACTTAATAAGCCCAAAAAAATTTCAGATTTTTTCAACTATACAAATTAAAGAAAAACAGTTATTTTTGTTTTCTGGAAAGTTTTACAACCCTAACTAATGGCCTTTGTGAAATCAGTAATTATACAAATTAAAAGAAGACTAATTGACCGTATATTATTTGATATAAGCAACCAAGCTGCAACACGATATGAAGTTAAGGTAAGACTTAACTCTCATAATGGTGCAGAGCTTAGGTTAATATGACGACAATAGTTGCTATAAAAGTCGATGCTGAAGACGAACCTTTTAGATTATGAATCATATCATAACTATAATGTTTGCATATAAAGTTAAATTCTCTAAAATTCTAGCAATATCTGGGACACTATTTAGATTTGGAATCTTTAAGTTTTTTGTGCCATTTACATTGCACCCAATACAAATATATGCCGTTAGTTGATTTTTTTTTACAATCTACTCTTTTCGATTTGATAATTTTTCCATATTAAAAATCTAATAAATAATAACGGCAAAATCGTTCTACTATGATAGCATTCTACTGCTCTAAGACAATTCCTGATAGGTTTAGTGTGTATTAGTAAAAAGCCCAAGTATTTTAGGCGGACAATATACTGAACCTGAAAGTTTATCGAATCTGAAAATATGTTGTAAATAATGCAAATTTCCAACGTTTAATGGAGTCTCATTATTAATTCATAAAAGTGCCAGCCACTTCAGTACTTAAATATGCGAATTCTCCTATTGTTGAGTTATTATAAAAAAATGAGAGTCTATATACTATATTATGTGTGTCTTACTGATCATACTTGCGTAAGAAAAGAATAATCCCTAGCATACATTAGAGAAATAGAGACTCTTTAATGAGGTTATTACGACTCATAATAACTGAGACAAAAATTAGTAAAAGCACATTAAACGATTATTAAAATATTTCATAACATTTTGAAAGTGAACTAAACAAGTTGTGAAAATTAAATTAAGAAGCAAACATGGGTCTATTTTATTGTGTTAATTTTGTTTCATGAGAAATGAGATTGGTGCACATGAAATGATTACGGGCTGAAGAGTTTAAAAATACCACCAGAGTAGAATATTATATTTGGTTTTACCTAAATAGTTGTAAAAGTCCCACACACCACAGTTACAGAGTATATTTTCTGTCATGCTATTTTCTGTTATAAGTATACACACCTCTACTTCACGTTCTTCTAAACTTTTTTCAGTTTCATTTATAGTATTCAATGATTCAAATACATAACTAGAATCTGTTTGTACACCTCCGTATTTATGATTCGAATTGAAATTTTGTATTTCTTGGTGTAAAGGTTCCACAGAATCACCTTGAAAATGTTGTAAGTTTTCACTAATTTCAATTTGATTTAAATTTTCTTTATATTCCGCATTAAGTTGACTCCTATTGCTTTCAACAGCAATGTTTTTGGGCCCTTCTTGATATGTGTCCAAGGAACTTTCTTCATACCTTTCCAAGGAAGTATTATCACAGACAATATTTTCTGCACTTTCCTTACACGTAAGATCAGTATAAAAATTGTCCTGTTCTTCTTCTTCTTTATGTGTAGTTTCTGATTGTGCTTTGAAATGAGTAAAGCAATCCTCAGATTGCTTTTGAGGTAGATTAGTTTCAGTTGTGTTTTCCGTCGAATTTTGAGACCATTGAAAATTTTCAATTTGGGCTTTTTCACTTTCAATATTATGGGTTGCTATAGTATCGAATATTTGAACTTCTTTAATAGTACTATGTGATTCTTCTATTTGTTCTGAAATTTTTGTTGGTACTGTTATGAGATCGTATGGAGGAGTTTTAGTTACTTCTTCTTTTCCTAAAGTTTCATAATATTTTTCCCAAGGATCATAAACGCTATTGTCATAACTAGCGTCATGGATGTTATCAATGTGCTCAACAAAAATATTACTATTGTAGCATATTTGAGTATTCATTCTTTGCCATGCATTTCCATATGTTTGCGTCAGTAAGTCGTTCTGTTCAAAAATATTAACACCGTGCAAGAAAATAATTCAGAAAAATATTCTTTATATAAATTATTTTAATTTTCCCAAAGAAAGAAAAGTGAAAATTTCCAAATTTTTTTAATGAAAAGCAGGTATAGCTTAATAATATTATTTTAAATATTGAATATTTTATTTTGGAAATACATAATGTTTTCCGTGAAAACTGTCACGTCATTTGTGCAATTTATATTTATTGAAAACTATCATAAACGAATTGACCGTTAATAATACGTTAAAATTAAATTTGAATGCGCAAATTACCGCTATAAATGAACACTACGAAATGAAACCATAATGCAATATAAGTCATCTACGAAATAGAATAAATAGTTTCGGAAACTTGGGAGAGTAAATAATTTAGATACAAATCCAGCAATATACCAACCATCTCTCCACATAATAATAGCATTGTCTTCAATTGAGGAAAGGTTAAACATCATCTGTCTTAAAATGTTAGTAATCACCATTGTCGCTCTTCTACAGAAAATTTCTTTCTGGTTTTCTTTTCAGAATCTGAGACATTCTAGCCTACATCTTGCAGAAGTGATTGTGGACTTAAGGGGAAGATTAAAGGGTGTGCGGTTATACCCGTCTCAGTGAGACAAGTGATATTTGGCTTATTGGCATATCACCTTTGAAGAATTACGTCAATGCAATATGTGAAGATTTATTTATAGAAGACTTATAAATGAAGCGAACAGTAAATAGTTCGTTTCAATCGACAGAACAATTTGTTCTCTCCAGTATATGGGAGTTTTAGAACAAGGTACACAAAAGAACACAGCTTATATTTTAGACGGACTAATGTATAAATGGTCGATTTAAAAAATCCCAAACAAGTTTTGTCTTTTCATGTATATTCTGTTATCTGGTCTATCTATTATTTGTCAAAAAATTATTATCAAAAATTTTTTCGACATAGACTATGTTCGAGACACACGCTATAGTGAATTTGAAAATGTTTTGAACTATCTCAGTGAATTTGACTTTAGCGTAAAAATTAAGTTTGGTGTTTTGAACAGGTAAAAGTAAAAATAAGCAAATTCTACAAAAATAATTTTTTAAGATTCTATTTATAGAATATGAAACATCAAGCCAGGTAACATTGAAACGCTTTTCAAAATTCTCATCTTCACTTAAAAAAGGAAAATATATTCTTCCGTGCATTCATTTTAGAGTTATTACTTAGTTTGTCATTCATAGTAATTTCATAATAATCCCTAGTGTTATGAAGAAAAGATATTTCGGAAGTGACTTTAGAGCTCCTTTGAACAGAGAAAAGCGACTAGAGTTACTATAGCATATTGATCATTCCTGGTCAATCTACAAAAAGCTTTACTATGAGGCAAAGTTCTATTTTAGTCGACCTAATAGTATGCTATAAAGAAACCTTCGCGGCACTCGAGCCTCTATAGAAAATAAACATGACTATAAAAGAACGGATTACATCTAGCCAAATTTTATTGCTCATAGAAAGAAATCATTACTTAGCTCAATGGAAACAAATACCAACTAATACCACCTTATACTATTGTGTTGAACTTGATTCTGGAAAATTAAATATTCCTACTTTACTAGACCTTAGTAAAGCATTTGATTCGATAAATGATAACTGACTATGCTTAATTATATCGTAATAAGTACTTCCACTTAAGCTCAAATGCAAACACTAATCAAAAGTTTGGTATTTATTTAACTGAAAGCACAAAGCATTAGCATAGCATTATTATTTTTTTCGTACTTGAAGGTGTACGACAGGTTTATATTTGCTCAAATTCTGTTTTATATTTATATCAATGACGTACAGATATATATATCTAGCCACGTGAGTGTATTTGCAGGCTAAGTTGATACCTTGAAGATTTCCTTCTTGTTGTGGATATTTAATTATAATTTTATACTATGTTTAAAAGCTCTCAAAATTTTCTTATTCTCAGCCTATTCTAGGCTGTTATCTTGAAACTTCCTTGGATGTTTGCCTTATAGTTTTTCTTTTCAGACAGATTTGAAACAAAATTTTCTCCGTGATAAATTGCAATTTTTACAGTCCTGTCGAACAAACAATCTACTAATTCCTCGATATCCTTGTCTTCATGTCATATTTATTGACCTAGCAGAAAGAGTAGGAGACTGGTTTCGTGCACTATTGTCAGAACTGATGGCATCTTAAAATTTTTGATTATTAGACGGAAAATTGGAAAAATGTAACAATTCACTCAAGATATCTCTTATTTTTCATATTTTGATGATGTGATTATTAAGAAGAATGGGTTATAAAAATAGTTATAAAAACAGTATAAAGGGTTGTACGTATTTTTTATTCGATAGGATACTCAACACAACTATAAAACTAAAACTAATATAATCAAAAATGAGTATGCCCTAGATATTTACAAGCTTTTTAGTATTGCCTGTTATATTGCTCCTTTATCTTAACTCAAAATTATAAGCACTCCTGACTCCTATTAACGATTGAACATTTTCAGTCAAAAACTTAGAACTGTTTAATATAAATAAACCATAATCAAAATTTTAAAAACCCGATCGATGTGATGTTTATTCCTGACCCTTCCTCACTCAGCATTCTTGCAATCGAAATATTCCAATTTAATAATTTAAGCTGTACTGGTTACATCTGTTCTATTGAAAAAATATGCAATGAAATGCCTCGGTTTTATTCGGAGGTGCAAAAAATACTTCTTTTAAATTTATACATGCAGCAGACGCATTACAAACTCATGCTTCATACTTCAAAATAATTTTGGCGATTCCATAAAGTTTCACGATGCTTTCATATCTCGAATAGTACGGAAGTGATTATGGAATGATCCCAAACTTTTTTCTAGTGTAAGTTGTGTATTATTGCAAGATAGTTTCTAAAAAAACAAATCCTTCAAAAGTCGTCGTTATATAAGAATAACATTTTCGATATGCAGCCGCAACCAATGCAATAAGCCAGATATATGAAAAGAAGAAAACCGATATTATTTTCAGAGAGGGAAGCCTAACTTTCTGAAATGCTTTTAATTCTCTATCAATTATGGTCCTAGTCTACTTCTATGCTTCTGAGTAACTCTCGGTGTGCTGCTTAATCCATTAAATGCAAAATATGGAACTTTTCGATGCAGAGATTAGACAGATCTCATCAGCATGGTTATCTTTGATCGCCTACCATAGAAGTTCAACGATGGAGGCAACGCAATCGTCCATATACATATGTATACACTTTTTATTAAAACCAAGTGTAAATTAAATTAAATGTAGTAGCAAAATTTCTTTTTCAATTTTCAAATTAAGTGCAAGCAGAAAAATAACACATGTATCCACTAAACTTAATCAAAATCCTCCCAAACAGGCCAGAAGACCCGGGTTTTCAACGTTTTGTAAAAATTATAGCTACGATGAAACACAAAACTAAGCTACAAAATTACTTTTAGTCAGAAGATACGCGGCTCTCTCATATTTTTTAATCTTTGTTCAATCAAGCTCGATTTTTTTTTATAGAGTGTACCCTAAATAAAATTATAAAATGCGTCTGGTAGCACGATAACTCTAGGATACGTTGACTTAGCAAGCTAAATTTTTGTCATAATTAAATTATAAAATTTTTAGACATATGTACCTAATTTAGAAAATAGTTAATATTCAACAACTCCTTCATAGTATCACAATACAAAGATTTATTAATGCATTTAAATTTGAAAATTAGTTATGAAGATGGATTTTTTAACGCTAAATCGAAGCGAACATCTTACCAAATTATTAAACATTTTCAAAAATAAGTTTCAGAAATTTTTCGTTGTATGGATGAATATTTGTAATTTTTAACATTCAGAAATTTTATATGGAAATGCTTAACACACTGACATTTTGATTTTGTACATATACGTGCGGGCGTTTTTCCTGTAGTCTGGATAGTTCAGATCCAGATCCGGATTCGGATAGTTCGGATCCAGATACAGAAATCGGATAACTTACAGATCCGGGTATCCGGATATCCTGATATTAGAAAATCCAGATCCAATTTCAGCTCTAATTCGGATATGTATAGTTTTACTCTTTCACTGTTCATTTGCCTGTGCTGTGCTGTGCTGTGTTGTGTTCAATTTGCAGCAGGCCTTAAAGTCAGTTTTTCTGTCGTCTGATGGGGTTACAAAACTCTTTGTCAAACAAGTACTGGGTATTCGCAGAGTACGTGCTCTGCAGATTCTACCTCTTCGTTGTAGAATTGGCAGATATCGTTTGTGGTTTTGCCCATTTTCTTAAGCATGTACCCAAGTGGGCAAGACATTACATTCAAAAATTCGAAATGCTGCACTACCACCTGCAAAGTCGGGATCATGGATTTTTCATTCACGTAGGTAGGGATAGCGTGAACAGAGTCAAACTGCGTTCATAAGTAAATCTTGTATGTATTAATATTCCATGAGTGCTTGTAGACTACAAATATCAAAACGTGGTTAAAAATCCATTTCGGGAGCACATCGATATTCTTGTGGTTATACTTTAAAAGCAACGCTTAAGTATACAATGGCGTACCGTTTTAATGACGCCCTGCACCGAAGTAGCATTTACTTAAACGCCCTGGAAGCACCCAGCAATTAATACAAAATCTTATTTGTAAATTCCAAACTTTGTAACTTTTACTACTTAGTCGAAGCCAAAAATAAACATATTTTGGACGAATTCAAATTCAGGTAACTAAATGTTGTAAGTTGCTAAATAATTACAAAAAAAAACTACTTTAAAATGTGCTTCCACCATTTTCGTTCTTTTATTATTAAAAGAGAAAAGCAACCGAAATCATTATATGATTAGTTTAGAAATTGGTTAAGTGTCATTGTTATTGTTTTATTGGCATAGCTTTATATTAAACAACATAAAAAAAATTTAAAAAAATTTGGAAATTCCCTCTTTTTCACTATTCTTTAAATAAAATTTTCTATAATTTTTTTTAACATTAATATTATTTACAAAAGTTATTAGAATCACTTTAAAGGTGCACTCCAATTAAAATGATGTCTTACCTGTTCAATTCTATCTGAAGGCTTACAATTAAAATATTCCTTTCTTTATAAATAAGCACTGCACAATTAATTAGTGTTAATAATATTATATATCGAACTTACCATTTCATCGCTGAGACTAGGATGAACACTAGCACAATAAATATTCCACCATAACTGTATTAAATCAGCAATATGTTGAAACTCTTGTGGGGCATGTGAAGTTTTGCTTTCTGAATTGAAATTCGCCAACCATGGTTTAAATCTTCCAGCAAAATGTAAAATTTTAACACGATCACGAAACCTAAAAATTATAGAAAATCGTTAAATGACATACATTTCATTTGTATGTCTAACTTAACTGTTTAAATGCTGGCAAATAGGAATATGATGCAAAGGCGTGCGTATTATAAATGAACGGAAGATGTTTATTAATATCTTTGTGTGACCAGTCCGAGAAATATTGATTTAAAAGTCCTTGATCACCACCGTCAAAACTTCCTTGCTCAACAGCGAATTTTGTTAAATTTGAATATGTCTCCAAATTTGGACGGAAGACAAAAACGCCAGAATTAAAACAATCCGGCCAACTTATATCTGGAGCAGCAGAAAGTTCCTCTCTTTGAAAGAGCTCATCAGAATTTTGTAACACCTAAAAAAAACTTTCGTAATAAGTAAATATAAAAATATAAAAATAAAATTTGATATTTCATTACAAGAATGTCAGCATCCAAAAATACACATTTCTCAAATTGCACAAGTTTCCAACAATGCAATTTTGTAAATGTTATACCTAATTCTGGACGTGCAAGTAAAGCTAAATTGGCAGCATCTTGTGAATCCAAAACGTTAACTTCTTGAACAATATTATACACTTCTTTAAGCCTATTGCGCATAGCTTCTGAAACTCCAGGAGTAACAAGAACAGCTAATTGATGTGCTGTTGATGCTCGTTTCAGTGAATGTGCAAGCACTAGAGCTCCAAGCGAGTATGTATCATTTGTTGTTAACGTCACCCACGCGAATTCTGAAAATAAGTTTTGTAATCTTAATAATCGTCTGCTAGAAAATGTTTACATGTATTAATAATAAAACTGAAAATGCGTATTTTGTTATTGATTATTTACAATGTGATCTGTAAAATAAAATTATGACATTTATTTACGACATAAGCAGAATATAATTAATAGTTTAGTGTTGCATATTATTTCAATATTTTATGTTTAGAATTATTAGGTACTTTTTAATAAAATTTCGTTTTCTTTTATTATGAATGACGAAGTCTTTTGAAATTATATTTGAAAAGCAAGTGCAAGAATTACTCAATTAACGATTTTTTCTTTTGATATTAATGTCCCAGGTTTTAGTAACTATACACATATATTCGCAGACTCCACTCAAAAATAACAATAAACTCACATGTGTGCAGCGATTCCTACAATATTATTATTCAATTACTATTTTATTTTTTTATATCACATGTAGCACACACCTAATTTGGATATATTAATTAATTGGGATTCTTATATACCTACCGTAGACACACAACACGATCTAATGAATTATTAGCATTTACTATTCATTAAGATGCTATGTGTCACATAGTATTCATAATTATGGTTCGCAAATGAGATCATAATGAAGTACACTACTAAAGTGTTTTTTTTCTTCATTAGAGCACTAATGAGGAAAACTACTAGAACTGAATATATTTTAAAATATGATGTAAATCTGGAGCTCCGCTGTACATCTGCCATTTGAAAAATAAGAAGAAATGCAAAGTGCAAACTATATTACGAAAATACTTGTTAATATAATATTTTTTCATTTCCAAATAATTAAATTGAAAAATAAAACTGAGCTTATTGCATCGATTCGATCCACTTTACTTCTTTACTGTCATAAGTATGTCAAAACCAGTTTGACAGTATAACTTAATTAAAGAAACGACTTTGTGTCTGCAGTTGCCTAATGAAACATTCGAATGAGTCGTTACTAAATTATTCATTATGAGAGCTGTGTGTCCAGGGTATTACACACTTGAAGAGATTTTTTTTCTTCAACAAATGTGTGTTCTTTGTAACAAATCTAATAAAACAAAAATAATTTGCGAATTGCGTAGAATGTTTTACAAAGAATTTCATTTCGGAAAGAGATAATTTTAAATACATTCAGCTCAGATACAATACAAAGATTTACCGAAAATATATTCAAGTAAAATTTACATTTCAACGGATACATAATACAGTTCAGTGAATTGAGCAGTGTAAAATAATCAAACCATCAAATCAAGGTCGTGTAAAAACATCCGAGGATAATTAAAATTTTTGCAAAAAGTCCCACTATTATTTTTTTCAAATGCTCAAATGCTTGTTTCTCTCAAATGACACCTAAAAGGTTTTTTTTAGTAGATTGGAGTTATTTATGATCCCCTTTACCGTGAGTATAAAATAAGAACAATTTTTCTAGTTCCCAAAATTAACAGACCTATTAAAATCTTTCTAGTAAACATACAAATTGCTATTGGATCTCTCACAGATCATTTATTGCAGGAGAATTTGGTATTTACTATTTTGGTACAAAGAGGGACAAAAGTGCAATACATGTATATAGCATATATAAATATTATAAAAAATTGGAAAAGTTATTTAGTTCTGATGTTGCTAGTAGGGCTGAAAGTATTCGAATAGTTTTCTATCCGGATCATCCGAAATAATTGGAATCTGATTCCTGAAGTCTGTAGCCCGATCCAGAACCGAGCTATCTAAATCCAGCATAAACAAACAATTATAAAAATTGCCTCCAGATTGCACTGTTTCATTCAGAAAATGGAAATGTTATGAAATTTCCCGATGAAACAATGCAATCTGGAGGAAATTTGCAATCTTCTTTGTATTGTGTGAATTCACATAGTTCGGATCCTGATCCGGATAGTTTGGATCTAGATGCGGATAGTTTGAATCCAGATCCGGATAGCACGACTCCGGATCAAGACTTCAGGAAACCGAACCCAATTAATCTCGATATAACTATTCGGATACTTTGAGCTCTAATATGTAGTGAGTGACATCACAACTTAATAAATTGTCAATTTTTTTATAATATGTAATTATAAATCTTACATATATTGTTCTTAAGTCCTTCTTCTGTGAGAGATCATCCATCATGAGACTAAATAAGAGCAAAGACCATCTAACAGAAATAATACGCATCTCGTTTATTGAAAAGTTGTAATATTACGATCCGCTCTCACAAATTTTACGAAAATTCTCTGCTTTTTGACGACACGCCACCACAACCCAGTCACCTCTGTTGTAATATTACGACCCGCTCTCACAAATTTTACCAAAATTCTTTACTTTTTGAAGACCCGCAACTCACCGCGGTGGCGAGTGACGGGTCGTCAGACCACCAGCACTAGAGCCAGCGCCTGCACTCCGCATCATGCCCGTGCATTGCATTGCATTGCGTGTTCACTTCGCTTCTTTTACCTCTTCCCTTGGAAACCGGTTTCATCAAGAGAATATTGTCATTTACATTGCATATTGCAGTAGAACATTGGGAAAACAGTAAAATGTGCGAATGGAATTGGTATTGGTGGCCGACAAGCAGTCAGGCAGCACAGCGAAACATGAAACTATGTGCATGACTGGCATCGGCGCGGCGGCGTATGTACATGTACAGCGATGTACAGCTATGGGGAGGCGAGACAGAGAGAACAGAGCAATATTCTCTCAGTCTCAAATATTTGCTTTTTCCCCGTCTGTTACCTCCCGCCGCATCGGCAATTAACCATACAATATTTAGAGGCACCATGAAGCTTCTTGTTAAGTTATATTCTATAACTGTTATAACTGATTGTACTCCGATCAGATTGTTATCAAAAAATTGAAAAGATACAAGTCTTATGGGACATATATTGTTCTTATGTCCTTCCTTATACCAAAATGGCAAATACCAAAATCTGCAACAATAAATGATCTGTGAGAGATTCATTATGAGACTTAAATAAATAAGAGTCTTCTATAAGTGTTATAACTGACTGTAAAATATAAACGTTCCAACAGATTGTTATTGAAAGTCTTATGGGACTTTTATCGTAGGACTTAAATGAATAAAAGTCTCTGGTAATCGTCCTAGCTGACTGAAATTTATAAAAGTCTTCTAATACCCTAGACACACAGCACGACGGAATGAATCATTTGTACTAACTATTCATTAAAATGCCGTGTGTCACATAGTATATGTCATTATAGTTCGAAAATCAGATGATAGTGAAGTACACTAATGAAGTGTTTTCCTCCTTCAATATAGCTATAATGAGGAAAAATGTGCTACAATTGGCATACAATGTAAATCTGGAGCTCCGCTGTGCATCTGCCGATTTGAAAAATAAGACGAAGAAATGCGAAGAAATGCAAATCACAAATTATATTATCAATATTTTTTTTAATATAATGTTTTTCTCATTTGCAAATTGTTAAATTGAAAATAAAATAAATGAAAACAAAGTTTATCGCGGTAATTCGATCCGTATTGCTTCTTTAATGTGATAAGTTTATCAAAACCAGTTTGACAGAACAACTTAATTAAAGAAATGAGTCGTTAGTTATTTCTTCATTAAGAGTGCTGTGTGTCTAGGGCATAAGACAGTTTAACTTGGGGTGAAAAATTTAAAGTCTTATGGGAGTTTTATGAAGAGACTTTAATTAATAAAAGTCTATGATATAACTAATTTCATAGGATTTAATATTCTAAAGAACTTTTCAGTACAATAAAAACGTCTAGGACTGGTCGTATTCACATTATATGTAAAAACCATAAATTTTTTATATGGCGCGATCTAGTCCATTTTGAAACTATATTTACTATTGCTATGAAAACGCATGTACACAATTTCAGCTCTCTCTCTCTCTCTCTCTCTCTTTCTCTGCGTTCTTAGGCATTACCCAAATATATAGTGAAAAACGAAATTTTTGTATGGCAACCCTACCAAGGAGCTGCCCGATTTGTCCCACTTTCGAACTTAAATTTACTTTTTTTTTAAAGTCCATGTGCAGCTCTCTAAATGCACGCGTTCTTGAATTATCGTGATGACGGACAGACGGACTTGCACAAATTAAAATAACTTTTAGTATTCTGCATAGGTTCTCAACCCATTTTGCTCTACCAGCAATATTTCTGTGCGTTACAGACGGAATGACAAACTTAGTATGATTTCATCTAGGGTATAAAAATAAAAAATTCATATCAACAGCTACAACGTAATTTTCAGTAATTTTCAATGTTTAATTGATCATAGATTTTTTGCAAGTAAATTTGTTTCAAGTTTTTATTTGATATAAAACTACAGTGAGTTGTGCAGTATCAAATTGCTTTGAGTTGGGTCCTAAAAGCAGAAAGAAAGGACCTTTCGATATGCATTCTATGATATAGTAAGTATGTAGACAATTCCCCGAATTCCTTTCACCTCTTTAATCATTCATGTACCTTATAAACAAATTTTTGGATATTTTACTATTAAAAAAAACACTAATCATGACCATCAATAATATTATACTCATTTGACAGGATACCTTATATTTTTTATTACTTATTTTTATTATTTTTAATGCAGTTACTTATAGATAATTCACTTGTATGTAAGCCAGTGTTTACAATGCTAGCGTATCAAGTATAAGCTACCATTGTCTACGCTTAGAACATATAACTAAAGGAAGCAAATATCGTGCAAAAACCCTTCGGTATGAGGTAATTTCAGTTCTTTGGTGAAGGTGGGGAAAGGCAAGAAGGGCTTAACTAATGCATGTTAACTTGATAATGTCAAAATAGAAGTAGACGTCAGATTAATTTTTTTTTAGATTTTGAATTTTGTGTGTTTTTTAAGTAAAAACTTAAAATTGTCCAGTTATTTGGATTAATTGTGATTAAAAACAATTGTAGTGAAAATTTTGTGTTTAACCCTTAGATAAATTAATAAATGTGTGAATATTTTAACTGCTGTGGAGTGGTTTTTTAGGGGGCTATAACCCTTATAAAATTTAAATATTTAGGTAAGTTATTTGGAGCCCTAATATGGTAATAGCTAATTTTTTAAATTTTTTTTTTAATCTCCTGTTATTAAATTTTTACTTAATTCTTCTTAACAAGAGAGGAGGATAATCCTTTTCAGTTAACGAGAAAAATGAGCGAAATTACAAGCTCGTCAATAGTTTTGGGTCCAAATAAACCAAGTCCAGACTAATATGACTATATTTTGCCAAATGAGTCCTCTCGTCCAGACAAGTAAAAAATTGTATGGCAGGGGTGGGCAGGTACAGCGTGATTAGTAAAATACGGTCTTTTATCATTTAACACCTATATCTTGAAAAATACAGGGTACCTTGGCATTGTATGAAGGATCTTGGGGTCTTTCCTATGAATGTTAAACCACTCCCGTACTCTTCCCCACTCCAGAGTTATGATGCTTCAAATTCAAAATTTCGGTTTTTGAATTTCTTATTAATTTTTTATTTTTTTACAAATATTCCCATTAACATACATTTTTGTTACAAAATTTCGAAAGTCCAGAGTCTCCTCTTTAATGTTAGTGAAGGTATTTTTAAAAAAATAACGAAAAAATAAAAAAACAAACAAATTTAAGACCCGAAATTTTGAATTTGAAGCGTCATGGAGTGGGGAGAGGTACGGGATAGTTTCACATTCATAGGAAACACCCCAAGATTCTGCATAAAATGCCGTATAGACCGTGAACCCTGTACTTTTTAAAATGTAATGAAAAACGAACATATTTTACAAATCACCCCGTGAAATTTTGCTCCTGCTCCCTGCCATACAATTTTTTACTTGTCTGGACGAGAGGAATTATTTCGAAAAATATAATCATATTATTCTAGGACACCCTGTATTTCTAGAGCGGTTTGTCGGACAATAAAAATTATAGGACCAATTTCACAGCATTTTATATTCTGAAAAACTTTTCAGTACCTACTATAAAAAGTCTAGGACTGATACTTTTCGCACCAAACCATGTAACAAATTTCTGCTCTCAAAGTTAGCGCGTTTTTTGGTAGTGCCCAAATATATAGTGAAAAACGGAATTTTTGTACGGAAACCGTACGAGGGAGTTGCCCAATAGGTCCCATTTTCGAATTTAAAATTATTGTTTTTTTTAAGGACATTTTGTAAATTTGTTAACTAACTTAATAGTAGCATAACTCCATTTAACTGTGGGAATGGTAGTTTAGAAGACAGCGAGATTTTCTTCGATATGATGGACATAGGTATTACGTTTTGAGTTTTTTTATTGATTGTTACCAACTATGTATCAAGAAGAAAGGAATATAATTTTCAATATTCTTTGTTCCTTCTACATCGAATGCAATTTTACTAGAGAATTTAAATGGAATTTTTCCTCTCATGTGAATGTGCTTCGATTTATATAAAAAAAATCGATTTGTTTCCATGTCTTTATTTCTTGTGAAATCGATATTTTAAAGTATCGCTCGATAAAGTAATTGTTAACCTTTCTCTCCTCGTCAGTGTTATTGAGGTAGTTAGATAACAGAGAAAACAGGAAGCTGGTAGGGTAGCGTCCCCACTGTATGCGACAAAATATGCCGTGTCACAACTCATGAGTACCTACTATATTTAAACAAATCTTCAGAAAATGTTTGTTGTTTTCACCAGTATTTTTGATTGTTATTTAGTTTTGGATATAGGTTATTTAAAATGTAGAAGCAAATAACACTTTTACAGTGACGTCGGGAATTTCTTAATTCTAGATTACTAATGCAGTGGTAGTTCCAAACCTTTTTAAGGTAAAAGCTGATTTAAAATGATAACAAAGAAAATGCGAAAGAATTCACCGACTACATTATCACAAATATATCTTGGAAATACAAAGTGTAATGTCTGTTGCACTGTATTACCATTATTTATTATAATAATAATAAAGATAACTTTCATTATTTACCTAGGATCAACAGTTCAGAAAAGCCACTAAGGCACTAAGAATTTCCTACCAATAGGCGCTACATTCTAGTAAACAGCTAGAAAATATCACGGTGGTATTGCACATTTAGGACTCATGTAAATTGCTGCTTGTGTCGTTCCGACATATTATTATATACTTGCTTGTTTGACTTTTTTTTTCTTGATCTTATATTATTTTATATTATTTTCACTAGAATTATTTAGTTAAATTAGCTTCGATAATTTGGTTATAGCTTTTGATTTCAGATTATTAGATTCAGACTTTTCTAAAAAATAAGTTCATAAAATATAACACAGGTATTTTTATTTCCTTTTTACCAATAGGCAATTTTACCGCTGAGATCGAATATTAATACATTTGATAATATTAACAAGAAGCTGTATTTTCAAAATCATTAGATGAAAAAAATGTTTTCCCATGATTGATCGGAATGACATACATACTTGTCCAATTATTATTATTTTGTCATGGATCTGATAAGGTAAACCCGCGCAGTTAATTTATTGCTTACGGAAAGAATTTACGTGAGCAATGCATATTTCAATTAATTGCTTGCATGTTTGTGACGAACTTTTGAAATTTTAAAGGAGAACGTGATAATCACATGAAAAATCAACATTTGAAGTTAACAAATAAAGGCAGATTTTTTAACATTATTGTTTTGATAGCTCTCGATAGCGGAAGAAAGTTAAAAAATAAAGGATTGTAATAAAATTCTAAATGTTTCCATATACCTATATCTGGTAATCTTCAAATTCATGTTCGTGGTACATGGGTCTTGAACAGTCTGTCCCACTCCGCCACCCTTCTTCTACATAATTTGCTAGAACGATGAAAAATTATTGTGGGACACCTATTTACATTGATTCTTGGTAATTTTAATTAAAAACTATTTTCCTTTAAGTATGTTTTAAAATTTTTTCCAATTCAAATATAGAGTGTTAGTGAACGAAAAGCAAGTGAATAGCTCAGGGATATATATATATATATATAAAAAAAACGGAAACAGTAATTAAGAGCCAAAAATCAAAATACGAAAATGCAAATTTTTTTAAAAAAATATATAATATCGAAACAATGAAATCATTACAATATATAAGACATTACATTGCAAAATATAATAATTTAATATCATGTATATACAATAGAATAGAATAATTAAGAAAACATTTGCTCAGTTAGCTGAAGCTATGTAATGTAAGTTTTAATAGTTATTTGTAGATATATGTATAGTAATTATGTAGTAGGCATAGAAAAACATTCTTAAAGAGCACATGAAGCTAGCAAGCTTATTAAAACAATTTTGGAGTACCTTAGGAAGTTTTGCTTCAATTCCTATCAATTAATTTTTAAGTGAATTCTGAAGGCAATTTTCTTCCCTAAAAATATATAGAAGTTAAGATCAGATTGTGAATTTTTGTAAGACTTACCTCATATTAAAAGAAACATTGTGTATACTTTATCCAGATAAATTATCCATTCTATTTTTACTTTAAATAGATAAAAGTACAAAACACTTGATACACAAATTGACTATAATATCTACATACACAACTACACTGAAATATGCAGCGCACCAAAATTAAATCTATTTTAAAATTCAATTGCCATAGAAACCAAAGATTTTCTTTTACATGTAGTACAACGATTGTGTCTGCTTTTCTACATAATTACATATTTTATAAAAACTTGGCAAATATTCATAGCGTTTAAAAATATTTTAAGATTTATGAAAAGTAATAAATTTGTTTAGGCGTTGATTGAAGTTGGAAAAAACCAAAATAACACACGGAGGTTATTAGCCCGACAAGATATTATAACGAATAAAATAAATATAAAATACATTAATTGAAAAATAACACTTTTGTTCTTTTAATGCTGAATTTAATAGTCATAAATGCACTTACAAATACTACGGACAGGATTTTTTCTAGCTGCAGAAAACTCAGTTTATTACGGAGCAGAACGAAAATTAATCGTTAGAGGCTATCCGAAGAAACATGCCAAATATATGTACACAAAAATTCACTTTTGACACTCTATTTATTGTGTGATTTCTTAATTTCTACAATAAACATTGTGTTAAACTTTAATTGAAAATGCAAAATATTATATTTTGTAACAATTATAGCACTACCCGGGTTGGCATTTCTAGTATTTTCCACTTGTTATAAATTATAGATTTACCCATGTTTTCCCAAAGCATGGATAAAATATAGAGGGTTATTTTGGCTGATGCCTCAGCTAGATAGAAAATGTTATAACATTAGAGGAGTCAGGAAAAGTCAGGAGTCAGCAAAAGTTTTAATTTAGATACCAGCGAACCTGTAGGTAATAAAATTTACTATACGTAGGTTTTTGTCCTCAAAGTGAGAAATTTCATATAAAATTAGCCTAGACCTAGACCACAGAGCACATTAGAGACATCTACCGCAAAAGACAGAAACCCAACATCCGACAAAACCATACAATTTAAGACAAAAAATGAAAATTTGCAGTTCACATAAATTGAAAATTTTTAACGAGAATTAACTCTCCTAAATTTTGTTTGCCCATAATTGTTAAATATGCCATTTTGCTTTGTATTTAAACAAGTTTCAAATAAATATTGCAATTTGTAGTCGGTGAGATGTAGGGAGATAAAACAAGTACTATTAGATTCAAATAATTATAAAAAGCGCTACTAAAAATGAAAAAAAACTCGACGTTATTTGCTAGATCGAGGCCTTATCTTGCTAAAACAGTCACAATTTGAAGAAATGAGAATACCTACCCACAGGAATTTGATTTAAAAGACTTCAATTTTTACCATTTTTTACAAGTTTCCGAGCTAATATCTCCATTCCAATACGCTTTTTTTAATTTTTGCTGACGTTATTTAATATTTAATATTGGTACTGACTCCTAGGCTTAAAATACAATGTAAACCTACATAGATATATTATATGGATCGCTTATATTCTTTATTATATGCCACAAGGTTTTGTCTACGTTTTTGTTTTTTATATACATATTTCTAACAAATTATATTCAATATCTATTAAAAGCAATGAAAAGACAAAAGTGATGCCAACTGAAATCTTTACAATGACAAACCAGGAAAAAATTATGAAAACCGCAACACGAATACAATTATAAGACATTTTTGATTGCATTTTATTAAATAATTGGATTCTCATATTGTGGCTTTGGACATAAATATTACATTTTGCCAAATGAAAAAAGCTTAGTGACATGGCGAATAATTTTTCGTCTTAACATTGAATGTATCCGAAGTTATCTTACCCTAGCCATTATGACATTGACAATTGTCATTTATCAATTAAATTGTTTCTGTTTGGGTCTTTGAATATAGAGAGTACAGGAAGTGTGATAAGTCAAATTTAGCGTAGTCAAATTGTGGTTGTGTTAGAATCAACATACAGAGCGGCGCAACAAGATATATGGTTGAAAATATTGCGTTTTCGCTCCCAACGAAAATGCTGTTAGTCGCTGTCACTATGCTGTTTCAAATGTAGGTAGCTGCACACACATTTCTCCAATTTCCCTATAGGTATCAACACTTCCTGTTCTCTCTATATTCTAAGGTTTTGGTAGAGAAAACAATTGACAACAATGGTTTAGGCGGAATAATCAATTGCTTAAAAATTTGAAGATACAACGTCTTAAGTGTCGCCATTTTTGTTTTTCAAATCCTCTTACAGAGTAAGTAAAGTGCTTCAATATTACACTAAAATAAGTTTTGCAAAAGATAAAAAAAAATTGTTTTTACGCGTAATTTTTATATTAACTTTATCTTATGTTAGGCACACTTTGGGTTAGTGTTATTTTACTTAAATTTAAAAAAAAAAAATCCGTTGTGGAATCTGCTTAATAAAATCGAAAATGTGTAAAAATGTAATGTAATAGCTAATGAAACTTTCAAATTACTCGAAAAAATATATTAAGAATAGTAGATGTTTTTAGAAAAATAAGGTATAACAATCATATTTATATATTCATTTTATATTATACTCGAAAGCACTGGCGTGACGTGAAATTTGGGCGAGGGGAAGCAATAAGATTATAATTTTACAAAAGCGTTAAATAACCATGCGCTAAGCTTATTTTAGCGGTTCTAATAAATTTATCTATACCGCTCTCGATAGCTATTTCTTAAGAACTCCAGGAGTTAATTTTTGAAGAAAATAGGCAACTGCAACAGTGAACTGCGTCGACTGTGCGAAGAGGAGGATAAAGACACAAAACAAATCTTATGTGAGTATCCCGCGCTTGCAACTTTAAGGTTGAAAATCATTGGAGAAACATCTCTCCAAATAAGGTTTGCAAGCTAACCCCAAGCGCAATATCGAGTTCGTAAAAGTGATAGATTTAACTTAACCACTCTAGGGAAGGACACAATAGATCAACTCTGGTCACTGTGTCCGCAGGGTCTTAGTGAATTTGTCTCCCCTGCTCTTAACCTTCAGCCTAAGCACCCACGATCGAGTACGTGAGAGTAGGCAGGAATTACAATTTTTAGTTCCTTGCTTTCAAATTAAAATAAAAGGAATTAAAAGAATGATCGCAGTGTACCTACTTGAATATTATACACTCTGTTTCAATCAAAGCTGTAAACAAAATTGAAATTTTTCGTTTTCTCGGAAACGAAGGCAATGATAAATAGTTTTCAGAATGTGGAGAGATACTCCAGAGTGCTCTAACGTACTGGGTAAGTTTTCTAGTAATAACGGCATTAGAGCTCTGTAAATGAAATTTCAAAGAATTTGCAAAATACGAAATAGGAAAATTTTCAAACTCGTTTATAACAGAGTGCATTACGAAACAGAGGGTATTATTCGTCGCCTGAAAACGTCATGAAACTGAGAAATTATTCTTTTGAGATGTAGTATAATGTTCTAAACAATCTAAATTAAAATATCAATAATTGCTAATTTACTGTTGTTCGATTGCTTTGTTTTTGATTGTTTTGTTCGGAGGGAGGTAATTTTATAATATTGCTTCCCTATGATAGTTTACAGCGAAGGACAAATAAAAAGGCTTTAGGGAAAATATTTTTTAATGAAAATATTTTGAAGAAATTTTTAGTCGTAATTATTTATTTCCTTTTATTTTTATTTGTTTTAATTAAATTAAATTGGAAAACCTAAGGGAAGCAATGCTTCCCTTGCTTCCAAAGACGCCACGTCACTGCTCGAAGGTAAATACTATTATTTTGGTAGAATACTTAAGCGCTTTAAAAATAATTCTTTGCACTGCACCGTATAGAAGATGTAAGGGTTTACAAATTTGCATACGCACTAAAATTTGCCTTTACTTTTAAGTTTTATTGTCAAATTGTCTCGATTTATGTAGCATGTTTTGTCACTCAATAATTATGGCATAGTGACATCGTCCTTTTTTCATCACGAATTTTTTAAAAGGAAATTAAAATTAAGTCAAGAAATTTGTGATAATTTCCATTTGACAATTTTTTGTATCTCAGAATAAATAAAGAAATTATAAAGAAAATAAAGAAATGGATACCAATTGTATGTAATTTGATCATTGCGGAATGAATTATATCAAAAGTGTGATTATATTTATTATATTTTCAGAACAATGTACAAGACAACTGTGGAATTGAATATATGTAAGTGCATCAAGTTTAGTGCAAAATCGCCGTTTCTTCCTTCGATTTTTCATATTATCCGCAAACGTTATATTTTTAATCAATTGAATAATGAAGATACACGTAAATCACTTTTTATTCCTCCATTAGTCACTTTTGTAAAATCGTCATACCATTCTTCAATTTTTCAAAATATTCTTCAAATATCAAAATTCCTAACAGAAATAAGTGTATCGATACTTATTTCTCAAAGAAAATATTGACATGAATGGATTTATAAAAAAAGAGCGACATCTTTTTGTCAATCGAGAACTAGAGTTTTCCTGTTCGAATTTCATTTCTCTAGAAATCGGCATGGAAGCATTCCATTCCATTTTGGAAACAGTACGGTTGTATTAAAAGGAATGCATTGGAATTGACAAAAATTCAGACAAATATATTGCGTATATAAGTCTATCTCCTTCAAGCTCAATTATGTTTGACATCAAATCTGCAGAGGAGCACATTTTTCAGTAATATTAAAAATTAAATTTTGTGTTAATTAAAACAAGTTTAACTTCCTAATCAATTTTTATGTAATACAATACCAGTTTACAACATCTTTAGTTCTTCTAATCGACAAATAATAATAAATTATGATTTGGTATATAATTGTATGAAAAAAGGGTTTTCACAGCCTGTTCAAAATGTGTGCCATTTTTGAAGCAAGAACGTTCAGTCCATTCTTATTATATATTAGCGGTTCTAGCATACCGCCATTAGGGCCGCCCTGCAACATATCGCATACTGCACGCACACTTCACTTTTTGGGGTTGAGAGACAGTCGGGGGAGGAAAATTTTCCTCATCACAAAAAAGTGAAATACGCGTGCAGTTTGCGATATGTACACCATATCAAAAAAATTAAATGCGCATGCAGTTTGCGATATGGTGTAGGACGGCCCTTACACGTAGCCACTCGTAGCTATTCGTGACTATATGAACGTATCTACCCATTGCTTGCCTCAGCTGATCACATTCATTTACTGGAGTACGAGTTATATTTAATTTAAATATAAGATTGAATTTACGAAGTAAGTATCTAAATGTAATTTATAACATAACATAAAGAATGCTTCTCCACGTTTATTATTATTTGTGAAGAACTTGTTCTGTTGCAACGTTATTTGGAGACAAATGTCATTTCCAGCGAATTGGTTTTGAATTTTTGTGTTATATAAACTAAAACACGTTTCGAATACTTTGAAATACTATTTAATAAAAACATTAGTTTCTTCGTGTAAATCACTACGGGCAGAGTAATTATTTCCAATTAGAAAATCCTTTTCACTTTGGTAAGAACGATTAAAATTGGCACGAACACATTGTGACATTTGTCTCCAAATGACGTAGGCATCCAATTAATATATGAATCGGCTATACTTTACCATGCCCACTGCAAATAAGCTGTAAATGTCAAATTTTTAATTTTTAATTAAACATCATAAAATGAAATGAGAAGTGATCAACAGTTCTCCTATAAGACGCGAAAAATGTCTTTTCAGACTAAATGAAATTGTCAAACGGGAGCTTTCATATGTATCTATGAAGTTCACTAGCTTTGAATGGCTCTCTTCAAAACCCTCGAGAAATACTTTCCAAGCCATGAGACAGATTCCGTCACTGCTACATGAGAGCACTAACTTAGTCCTAACATTCTAAAATATTTGCAGTGTTCTTACGTTTACTTTGAATTACTCCAGCGCCTTAAACTACTATTCATACATTTACATTTTGTGACTCTGTTCGAGAAGTAGCCCTATTGAGTTTTATGATCTAAAGGTTCAGATCAGCTCGATGTATTTGCATATAATTAATTAATTAATTACTAAATTACTCAATGTAATATAATCAACAAAATTTTTTAGTAGGGCTCTGGACGACAGGGATTGTATTGATTAATACTATACATTTCTTACACGAGAAGTACCCTGGCCCTGGTCAACTGTTACTAATTTCATCAAATATTCGACATCCATCCACGTGCTCTGGTAACCAATACTTTTAGTTGAGTTTTAAATAACTACTTTTATAACAAACCAACAGCGAATTGGTATAGTTTAGTTTTCGGGAAGAAGAGTTGCTGATAATATAAGAGACAGACCTTTATTCCCCCGATAGATGGAAAACTGTTAGGAGTCCTTATTTCTAGGACAGGG
This sequence comes from Dioctria linearis, assembly GCA_963930735.1. Taxonomy (NCBI): domain Eukaryota; kingdom Metazoa; phylum Arthropoda; class Insecta; order Diptera; family Asilidae; genus Dioctria; species Dioctria linearis. The sequence goes on along the minus strand of OZ005740.1, from coordinate 234,836,324 downwards.
ATCAGGTAGTGAGATTAGGCTTGGCTTGATAATAATAGCTGTGTTCTTCTGTGTCCGCAGAACAGGGCAGAACAAAACATACCTACACAAAAGAGCGCCTCATACATTCTCATAGAAGATTTATAAATGAAGCGAACAGTACAAATAGTTCGCTTCAATCGACAGAACAATTCTCTCCAGTATATAGGAGTTCTAGAACAAGTTACATAAAAGAACACAGCTAATAATTCTACAAATAAACAATATTGATATGTATAAGAAAAATTCTCCAGCTGTGCAGAACTGTCCACCATCTTATGATGGCATCATGATATCCGACTTCTTTGAATGCTGAGTGTTGAGTTAGTTAAACACCAGTATGAAGAATTTAATCATTATTTGATGCTATAATTCTAGATCTAATCCAATTTACTGATCCCTATTGTATGCTGCATATTTTGCGCAGTTCATTCGGGCAAATATCGATACATTATACTTATATGTCCATCAATAGATCTATCAATCAAGCTAAATAGGCAATCTATACATAATCTGCAGATGCTATACAGACGATTTAAACGAAATTTATTGTAACAAAAGATACAACATATTTATAATATTGAACACGCAAATCAATAGGTAAATAAAATCTACGTTACCAATGTGATCAACATCAAACAACGAATGGGACTCTAACATTGACATCAATGTATCTAAATTTATCTCAAAATAAAAATAGGTTCCAAAGGATAGGGTGACTTATATTTTCCAACCACGAAGAATATCTCACATGCAACGCTAGATATTTGTGCCACAGCATTGAAATTAAATGAGAATGGATGTGCAACAGACATATCGCTTTTTTTGATTAATTTAATTAGATCCCATGCTGCGTGTAACTTCATTCAGAATTTACAATTATGTACTTTATAATTTGCATGTAGATGTGTACTGTACATGTACATAATTGTATATCAATTTAATTAATAAAATTTAATAGATATTATGTTATTTCCATGAACTTAAAACAAACATATCGTTCAATGAAAATTGAGATTTACTTTAAAAAAGCGTGGATACCTAAACTTCGCCTTTTTGGAATACTGCACACGATTCGTGGAATTATTTTTAAATTTATGTCTCAATAACAGCGACAGTAAAGAATTAAAAAAAAAAAAAAACAAAAAAAAACATGAAAAGGATTTCATCCACGCACTTCAGATTTATTTTCAGAAGCTAAGTCGAGAAAGAATTTTCGTTTCTATATGTACATTATATGTATACTACCAACCAAGGGAAATGTACCTATAATGAGTCAATTTTATAATTTATTAAAAACTGAAATGATATGACGAAGAATGAAAAAAAATATATGTAATAAAAATGTGCGCGCTTTTGATATTTTTTTTTTTTTACATTTGAATGAAACTAAATTAAATGTCTGTTAAATAAAAAAAAAAAAGTTTTATCAACACTCGAATGGAATAAGTAAGGCATAGTAACAGATAAAACGAGTTGCAAGTGAATCAAATTAACATTTGGTGATCTTCAGAACTGCTGGCCTTTTGCCAAATTTCCAGAAAGAATAAGTTGATCAATTTTCAGAAAATTTCAATTATACACGTCAGTTACTATTTTGTTTAGCTTGATGCTAAAAATACCATCAAAATATTATAGCTGTTTATGCGCAACTATATGACATAATATGACACAATTAAATATTACATGCCAAGTGTTTCAAGAATAAAGAAAAAAATATATTTCATATAATGTAGTACTTAAAATTGTATGAACAGGAAAATTTCCCATGCGATATAACATTATTATCATCACTTAACATCCTATCAGTACTCTTGTTTTTTATGCATTTCCTATGTAACTTAGGTAAATTTTCGAACCAAAAAAAGTCTATCTCTCGCCCATTCAATACACAGACTTCCAACAATTGCTTAATCCAAAACAGCCGATATAACTTGTTGCACTTTTTAATTTTCATATGAAAACCTCTTTTGAATGCATATTATAATATTATATTTCAAGAAAAACGAAATTTATTAAAGATTTCTTAATTCGAACACAGCGAAGGTCATTTAAGGTCAGACCATTTGTTTGTTAAAATCAAAAAACATTGTTGAAATCCCTTTTAGTTCTCAAACTAGTCAACCAACTTACTGCTCATCTTGTAAAATCACTTTCCGGTGCACTAAAAATCAAACAATAAAAGTGCAGAAAACTTCTCACAAAGCAAATCGCGTTTGGTATCTGAATGAAGACTGAATGAAACTGAATGCATGCAAGCAAAGATTTCAATTAGGCGGCTCCCTGCCCTGCTTTGCTTGACTTGAAAAATAGAGAATCATCACACTATCAAATGTCACTTCACAGCTGGAGGAGAATTTCTTGCGCGATTGCGATATATGTAAGTATAATAATTCATCTCTCTTTAACAGATATAAGCCAGAATAAGACGTCTGAAAAATAGATAGCGAGACAAACATAAAATGTAAGAATTAACAAGAGAGTGAAATACTGACTAGCTATGTCTATTGAGACCAGACATCCAGTTCAGTTCATCCAACACAATACGCCGGCAAGCGGAAAACTGGCCCAAGTGCGCATGATCTGTTTGCATTCGAAAGCTTATCACATTTACAAAACACCACGAGGTATAACCATATTATGAATTGCAGGTACGCAATGTTACAGCAATGAGTAAACTGTAGCTAGCGGGAAAAATGTCTATACATATAGTTCAATAAACTGATAAGAGCTTGCTCAGAAAACTGCTTAAAAATTCCTGATAAATTGATTTGACGATCTAAGCAAGACGTATGCATGCGTTAATGATAAAAATGATCTTGAATTCTTGATATTGAAAACTGGTACTTCATGTGGAATTTAGATGAAAGTAATGACATCGATAAGACTTCAATTTTATTAAATACATATGTATATGTACGATCGTGATATCCACACAAACAAAAGTGCAAGTAACTCAAGAGCTTTTATAGCCATCACTTGGAAGCAAGCTCTATAGAAGATTATTTGTTGAACTCCAGCAGACGTACAACAAGAGCTGATTTCATATAGGGTAGACTGGGGAGCATGCGACACTTCTTTTTATACCCTAGATGAAATATGTATATAGGGTATACTAAATTTGTCATTCCGTTTGTAACACCTCGAAATAATGATGGTGGACACCCACGCATAATATTAAAAGTTATTTTGATTTATGTATGTCCGGCTGTGCGCACGATAACTTGAGAACGCTTATACTTAGAGAGCTGAAATTACGTACACGGACTTTAAAAAAAATAAATAAAATGAAGTTCGAAAATGAGACAAATCGGACAACTCCTTCGTGGGGTTGCCATACAAAACTTTCGTTTTCCACTATATATATGCTGAGAACGCATCGATATAGAAAGCTGAAATTTGGTACATGGTGTTTTCAATGTACTAGCAAATAAAATTTCAAAAACGGACTAAAACGGACTAAATCGGGCAGCTCCTTCTTGGTGTTGCCATATAACATTTTAGGTTTTTTACGTATACTGTGAAAACGATCAGTCCAAGACATTTCTATTGTAACAAAAACTTCTTCAGAATACGAAATCCTATAAAATTGGTTACAGTCATTTTTTCTGCCCGAGAAACCGTTCTAGAAATATGTATATGCGAAAAACCACTTCACAAATCAAACTTGCACAGCAGGGTGACAATACGAAACTTCATACGGGCATTCATCTAGGGCAGGGGTCGGCAACCTATGACCCACGGGTCACCGGGTGACCCATTCGATAATTTCAGGTGACCCACTTTAGTTCCGAAAATAATGTATAATATATAAAAGTAAATTATAAAACATAAACATGAAACAAATCGAGAGAACGTAGGATTACCCGAACGACAAAATTATTGAATCCCTGAAAATCCTAACAAACTATTTATAATAATGTGCAGACTATCTCAATTTTTTAAGAAAAAGATAAATATCGCTTTGGCCAAGATGCTGAAAGGAGATGTAAAATTTTTTTCAAATAAATTTCTCATTTTTCCCGAAAATATCAGAAAATCCAGCATGAGTTTCTCCCACTTAATCTCTTCAGAGCAAAGCGAATGTAAACAGAAGCACGTGCTGCTCAAATAACATAGAAATTACACTAACAAACATTGGTTATGCTATAAAAAACATTGAATATTTCTCATAAGATTTCAGAAAAACCTGCTTTCACAAAAGCGCGGGAACATTTTATGGGAGTAAAATATGAAAACTCCACCCCTTCTCGTTTATTTATGAAAATGAATCATTTGCCATTCTGTTTCGTTGCATGTAATCCGCGCTTTCACATTTTATTCTCTTTAAAAGAGTTTGATTTTTTGTTATTTTTTCTATTTCTTTTTTTACTTTTCTTGCCGTGTACATTATAAATGTAAAACAGTCGGAAATTTCGCCTGATTAGGTAGTGGGCGGAATACAGTGACATTGTCCGAACAAATTTCAGCATTATTCGACGCGCGTGTCCTTCTCTCAGTTGTGTGTCAGTTATAGTTATAGCACATGTTCAGTAGCACAAGAATAGTAACGCAAATATAGTTACGCAGCTAAATAATTACTACCTAGTGAAATATATATTTTTATTAAGAAAAAATTACCATGAACAAACAAAAAGCAAAAAAGAGATTATTTCAAGATGTGTGGACAGAAAAGTATGGGTGTATCAAAAATGGTGACAAATTGATATGTACTTTATGTACCGATATAATTACCGCCGACACTTTTCTTGAAAACATAAAGATGCGCGATCAGCATTAACACACAGGTGCTTTAAAGCTTTTTTGGAGGAAATTGAATCGAAATATGAAGATTTGTTGTTACATTCTGAAATACGATGGTTAAGTCGAGGCAAAATTCTTAATACATTGATTTGTAGAGTGTTTTGATGATATACAAATATTTCTTCACCAAATCGGTGAAAATGATCTCGAACTCAATGATAAACTATGGTTTTTAAGACTTTTGTTCTTAACAGACATAATGAACCATTATAATTATTTCAACGTACGACTCCAAGTAAATAACCACACAATTTTGAAAATGTATGAGGAATGGAAGAGTTTTACGTCAAACTTGATATTATTTCAAACTGACATAAAACTAAAAAATTTCATTTCTTTCCCTTGTTAAAAAGTGAACATAAAAAAGATAATATATCGATGAAAGCAATCTAAATATGTTCGAAAGTTGGATTTTCTTCATGCATAGTGAATATGAAAGTCGATTTCAAAGTTTTAAGAATCATGGAGAAATGTTTACATTTATAATAAAGCCCGAGGAAATAGAAGAAAATGTTTTAAATTTGCAGTATTTTCAATATCAAAAAATTGGCAATTTTAGTTTAGAAATGATTGATTTTAAAAGTTCAACGATATGGACGGATAAATTCAAGAAATTGCGGAAAGATTTGGAAAAAGCATGATATCAACATGTTGGGCATCACTTCCTACGAAGCTGTCATCTTTGAAAAAAAATTGGCTTTGCCATTTTGTCCATATTCGGTTCAACTTATAAATGTGAGCAAATATTTTCACAAATGAATTTTATATTAAGCAAAAACAGGTACAGGTTAACTACCGAAAATTCATATGCTTGTATTCGTCTTAAAACGTCTAAAGGCACCTTCACATCTAAAACAAGAACCGAGAAAATGTAAACCGAAAAACTCAATTTATTCCACTTTAAAACAAGATTTTTGTTCCAATGAATAATAAAATCATGGGAAATAGGATAAACTAATAATTTGACTAAAAAAAATAGTATATTTATATCAGAGTTTTAAGAAAACACAACTTTTATGTTTTATCAGCCGAATTTTTCGGGCGAAAAAGTTTTTCGGCCGATAAAACATAAAAGTTGTGTTTTTCTTAAAATCTGAGATAAATAGACTATTTTTTTTAGTAAAATTATTAGTTTATCCTATTTGATATTTCCCATGATTTTATTAATCATTGGAGCAAAAATCTTATTTTAAAGTGAAATAAATTGAGTTTTTTTGGTGTACTTTTTTTGGTTCTTGCTTTTGATGTGAAAGTACCTTAACTATAAACCAGACATGACTAAATTGACGTCACACGTTCAACATCAGGGAAGCCATTGATATCGAAGAGAACGCTTATAAATAAAGTTCATTCAAATAAGTTTGTAGTTATTTTCTTAATATAATATATCTTATTATTTACTAAAAGACTGTTTTAATACGAAAATATCTCTGACCCAAACGTCTCTTTAATACTCACATTTTGGTTGATTTTGACCCTCGGCCAATAAGGTTGCCGACCCCTGATCTAGGGTATCATAAGAATTGGTCTTAGACCAATTCTAGCTTTTTTACTTGTTCTATTAAACTTTAATTAGCAAATCTTAATGCCTGACAGATTTTTTTTTCCTTCAACTTGTTGTTCTAAGGTTTTGTTATTACGTAACTTATTCATTTCTGTGGAATATCTGTTATTATATCATTTAAACTTAAACGAGAACTGTTCAGAATATCTTATGTCCCCCAATGCAGGGGTGGCTTCAAAATGGGAATGGGGAGCATTTGACTACATAAATTCAGGTAATGATTGTGTTAAATAAATTTTGTAATCACGTAAATCAGCCTGAAAGATGTAACGTGTACTTGACCGGGATGTTCCAGGTGAATGAATAGGTGGTGGCAATTTAAGATCAATATCCTGTCTTAAAATCATAGCGGTATCTTGAACTAGAAGCCTGCAGAATGCAACGGAATTCTTTTTGCGAAGAAAGTCAGATATATAGCCTGCTGGACTACTGTTATTGTCGCAAATTTCTCCAATAGAGTATTTATTACGAGCTTTGCAGTTAAATTTTACCAGGAGAGAATCGCCACATTTGATAGAATCATCGTCGCAAACCATAAATTGCATCACGGGGTTGCTATCATCGAAATAATAATCCTCGTGTTGTTATTCTTCAAAGGCTCCAGTCGACTTATCTGTGTCTCCAAATTAATGGTTTTTTTAAATTTTTGCCGCTGCAACTATCCTTTCAGCTGTTTTGTTTTTTTAATCGATCGTTGTATTTCAAGTTCAACTATACGGTCTTTCTCAGGAGTGTCAGTATACACTCGCAATTTTCCCATCTTCTTCGATTTTGTTGCTGCAACTTTAGTAAGAGGACGCAATAATTCTGGGCTCCCGAATTTCTTATTCGCAATGACAGAAGTTCCACTGCATCACAACTTTCTCCAACTTCAGCTTTCTCGTTACCAACTTCTGCGCTTGCTCAGTGAGGTTGTTGGTTTGCAATGAAAGCTCATCTTCAGGAAAAATTTGCATGTTAAAGCCTAGTATGGAGTTCGAGTAAAAAGTGACATTTCCATATAAATTTTACGGCTGGTAAGATCGCAAGCAAAAATTTTACTAAGCTCTTTACTAGTCCAGTACGGAGTTCACTGATAAAATGTGCCATTTTTCTATTATAAGACAGATGGCGTTTTGTAAATCTCCACTCATTTTACTGACCATTTTAATGTGCGGAGCATTAAATGTTGGTAAAATTTTGACATTTATTTTATTGTTAACAATCTCGTCGTCGATTTGATAATTAATAGCCATTATAAATAATAATCATTTAACATTTTTAAAAATACTTCCGATTAATTGTGATTTTAACAGGATTTCTACACAAAAAACTTACGTCATTAAAATGCTATTTTTTGGAGACCGCGTTAAATATTATCAATACCCGAACTCCATACTAGGCTTTAGTGGATAAATACCAGTGACTCTGAAAGCTTTCTCAATATTTTCTCCAGTAAACGATCGTAAAAATGGTGTTTTTGAAATCTGTGCTATTTCATAAAGAGTTATTACTTTTTGTGAATTATTTATCAAGTAATCAGCAAAAGATAATTTGCAGTAATTCTTATATAGTCCAAAATAGCAACGTCCAACGGCTGCAGTTTGTGGGAAGTGTGAGGCGAGAATTACAATAAGTGTACACGATTCTCTCTGCAAAACATAATCGCATTCAAACTGCAATGATTGTTATGGTTATCCAATAATAGTAATATTGGCTCTGCCTTGGAACATTTACTGTGATACACGATGTGCTTTAATACACCAACAAATAATTCACTCACCATCCATCCATTTTTAGAGTTCAAAGCAATACACCCATTTACAGCCAGCCATTAAATATTTCTCAACATTCCTTTTCCTTGGGTAGATATATATTGGTGGAATGTAATTACCCATCGCATTAATTGTTCTTATGACAGTAACGAGAAATCCTCGCTCGGCTAATACAATTTGAGAAACAGATCGCTTGCCTTTTTCTGTAATTACTTTTGGTGATTGCAAGACAGTTGTAAGTCCCGTCTAATTGAGATTGTAAATATCCCTGTCTTTGAATTTATACTTATGTAACAGACGGGCTAAATTTTCGAAAAATTCTGCGACAGCTATTTTATTAAGTTCAGAAGCCCGAGCCATGCTAGTATTTTCAGGTTTGCGAAGGCCTAACTTAGTATTTCTTGTCATACACCCAATTATAATCTAAGTTGTAGCATTTCTTATTTTACAACGAAAATTTTCTTGTGTATATCACTGAGAAAGAAAAAAATATTTCTTACTTTTTAGTGCAATTTATTTACGAAAGTTATTTATTTTAAAAGTTTTTTAATATATGTATGTATTTAATTCTCTACTTTTCAGTCATAAATTCTATACACTCTCGAATCCCGACTCTCCAATCTCGCGTCTCGAATCTCGACTACGAATGGCGACTTTCGAATTTCGAATCTCCACTCATATCACACACGGCCCAAATTGTACAACCCCAAGGGTGGTAGTTACCACCCCCACCCCAAAATCCCCAAAAACGTAAAACAAATTTACCCCATCGGAAAACTCCCCATTCACTCATTCTAAATAAAAAAAAAACATGTAAATCCATCCACGTTTACTACCCTAAAACTCTTTTGTCACGACCGGCACACTCAGGCACAAAGTTATTTAGCCAGAGGTTAGTGAGTTGATAAAAGTTATTTAAAAAGAGATTTGATTTTCAGAATACCGTTTCTAAAAATCTTGCATTATTATTTAGCCTCAAAAGTTTATTTGAAGCCAGATTAAAGTGTATTGTCACTTCTCAATGATTTTTTGAATATGGTTTCAAAAAGTAAAAAGGTGTTAATTAATACAGAGCACAGGACATTTAAATACAGCACACGTATGTTAGATCATATAAATAAATATAAATAAAGAGAAGCCATAATTTGAATGTTTCTAGGCTTTGAATGCTCTAATGGAACCTATATTTCTTTATATTTCCAGTCTCATGATGAACATGATAACTTTTCCCCAGAGCTAAGCTTGGAGACAGAAAATTTTCTGATTTGAGCATAATTAATAACAAGTAAGACAGTGGTTTTTCGCATATAATTCTAAGACGGTTCGTCGGACAGTAAAAATGGTTATAACAAATTTCATAGAATTTCACATTCTCAAGAACTTTTCAGTACATTAAAAGTTAAAACCATCTATTACTGATCGTTTTCACAAGTATATGTAAAAATATTAATCTTATATGACAACACCAAGAAGGGGTTGCCAGATTTAGTCAAATATTGAAATTTTATTTACTTTTGCTATAAAAGCACCATATACCAAATTTGAGCTCTCTACGTCGACGCTTTCTCAGGCAGTGACCAAATATCGAGTGAAAAACGAAATTTTTGTATGGCAACCCTACAAAGAAGTTACGTGATTCGGCCCATTTTCGAACTTAAATTTACTGTATTTTTAAAATCTCGTGTGCAAAATTTCAGCCCTTTAAGTGAATGCGTTCTCGAGTTATCGAGCGGACGGACGAACGAACAGACGGACGGAAGGACGGATAGACAGAGGGCCGAACATTCAAAAATCAAAATGACTTTTAATATTGGTGTGTGTGCAATCCATTTTGCTCTACCATGATTACTTCTAGGTGTTACAAATGGAATGACAAACTTAGTATACCCTATAGATTTCATCTAGGGTTGCATTTTCGCACAAGGGAGGTTATCAAAGTGATCGCAACTCTCAATGTGCCTAAGGCTGCTCGGCTTGATGGTATTTCGCCCCTGGTACTCAAGTACTGCGCCTCTTCTTTAGCTAAATCTCTACCTACACAAACTATTTCACCTGTCCTATTCGACAGGAGTATTTCCTTCGGTTTTCGAAATACTCGTCAACACCCAATTGATTAAATATCTAGAAACTAATCACTTTATTAGCGATCGCCAATACGGCTTTCGTGCTCGTCGCTCTACTGGAAATTTACTAACATTCCTTACCAAGCGTTGGAATCAATGTCTCCATAATTTTGATGAATCTAAAATCATCGCATTAGATATCTCGAAGATAGAGTCTGGCAACCTGCTATTTTAGGTAAGCTTTAGGCATTAGGCCTCTTTTCTTAAAATGGATTGAAAGTTTGCTCTCCCGCCATTCAATTCAGGTTATATTGGATAGAGTTACTTCTGACCGTTTTATAATCCATGGCGGTGTACCGCAAGGCTCTTTGCTCTCTCCTACTCTCTTCCTCGTTTTCAATCATATTCATGTTTTTCGTGTACTTGTTCGACTCTATAGCTCATTCTCGTAGGAATCCTATAGTTCACTAAGCTATGATCTTACATCAATACTCGATTGGGGCAGAGCGAATCAGGTCTTGTTTAATGCTTCCAAAACGCAATGTTGTCTGTTATCGCTCAACCCATTTCTGTAGATGGAGAAGATATCTCGAAATCGCAATCTCTTAACCTCTCAGCCATTGAAATATCCAACAATCTTAGTTGGTCTGATCATATCTCATATCAGGCCTAGATTAGAATATAATTCCCATATTTGGGCAGGGGCTGGACTTACTGAATTGTCCGGGTTAGACAAAGTCCAAAAAAAGGCCTTCCGGCTTACTTGCCAAGACATATCAATAGCAACTATTGTTTCCCAAGAACACCGACGTAATGTCGGTTGTCTATCTATATTTTATCGCTACTTCTATGGCTATTGCTCTGACGAAATCTCGAGCCTGATCCCTGTTCCCTCCCGATGAAACTTATTTCGACTTGTCGATTTCTTCTTGAAGTCTAACTATTTATAATCTAGTTTTTAATCTATCATCTCTCTTTAAAGCAAGATCATCACTTAACCATTTCCGGTTTTTTAATGGAGCATTAATTTCTAATTCACCGTCACTAAGCATTTTTGGGATTAATATTTCCAGTACGTTAAGCTGGACAGATAATATATTTTCTGTTGCCAAAGAAGCATAGAAATATCTCGAATTTCTTAAATGGTGTAAGAAATATTTCGCCCCGTCAAATCTAGCGCTGCAAATCTTACATCAGATCTAGTATGGAATACAATATTCTTGCATGTCACTTGACGAATTCACTTGGAAAGACGTAGTAGGTTTATACGGGATTTGACTAAGTCTCTTAATCTTAAAATGATTTTGTGAAAGAATTTTGAAATGCATTCTTAAAACCTCTGTGTTAATAATTTTATGATAGATTCCTACATAGCCCAGTAGCTCTCTAGACCAAATTGTCCCTTAAATTTGACTTAAAGTAGCCGTCCGTGCTTCCTAATATAACCTTCATGTGTCTTATTTTTAAGTTTTATCAAATCTTAATACAACAGTCTTGGCGCATGCTATAAAACCTTAATAAAATCAAGTAGGATTTAATTCCTATTTTAGTGCTTAATGGTTTTATCCTAGTTGAATTGAAATCTTCTATAAGTACAAATGGACTTAAATGCTAAATAATTGTGTTACTACTCTCCAGGAGGTTTTTAAAACATCACAATAAAATAAATTGTTCTAGAAGACTAACTGGCACGACTTACAATCATCGGGTGTGACGCGAATGCCCACTCATCAGCCCAAATATGGCGGATGGCATTGCAAACTGGCATGTCTCAAACGAGGCCTCAATGTCGGACCATAACCATATCAGGTTCGATATTAAGGCTTCCCTTATGCAAAGAGGGGAAACAAGAGTTCCAAGTCTCACTGATTGGAATTCCTACAGGGAATGCATCAGAATGGGTCTAGAGGAGCTCGAAAACGGTTAACGGTATGGATCTAGACCATATCTCCTCCCAAAGCATTGACTGCTCATCTGCTCCTATGAACAAAGTTGTCCTATTAAACAAAGGGAAACAATGCGAGCTGTGTCCTGGCGGAACTATATAGATTAAGAGCCAATTCTAGAAGGTTCTTCAACAAGGCAAAAACAACGGGTGCTTGGAATAAATACAAGCGCGCCTTGACTGAGTACAATAAAGAGCTTAGGAAATCCAAGAGAAGAACTTTGAGAAATCTCTGCGAGGGTATTGATGATCTACCCACAACTGGCAAGACTTCTAAAAGTTCTCTCTAAGGATCACACCAATAGTATCGGCCTTCTACAGAAAGTCGATGGCAGCTACACGAGTAGCCGGGAAAAAACAGTAAGTTTGTTATTACAAACTCATTTTCCCGATTCAAGAGTTATGCAAGATGACGACGAAATCCTGATTGCAGGCCTTCCAATAGGATTAAAAGTCTCTCTGGCAGAATCTTCACCCCAAGGAAAGTTAAATTTAAGCTATTCAAATCGTCTAGAGCTGATGGCATCTTTCATCAAGGGCTAGAAGAGATACTGCCAAATCTCATTAAGATCTTTAGAGCAAGTTATGCTCTAGGGTATATACCAACTACGTGGAGGGAAGTTAAGGTAGCATTTAAACCTTAAGGGGGAGGGCGTTCACCTGCATTATCCAAATCCTACTGTCCGATCAGCCTAACTTCATTTTTTCTCAAAACAATCGATAAAGTGTTAGACAACTATATTAGGAGCGGTGCACTCAAGCGATCATCGCTGCACCCAAATCAACATGGTTACCAAGAAGGGAAGTCTACCACAGCTGCCCTACATAGTCTTGTCCTAGGACTATAAAAGGCAATAGAGGATAAAGAGACAGCCCTATGTGCATTCCTATACATCAAAGGAGCATTTGACTTCCTTTGAAGCCATTTGTGATAGTTTATCACCAACTGAAGATCTTGGTTCAGAGGTCGACTTTAGTTTACAATATGGAGAACTTGCGTAAAAGGTAAGATCGACTTTTAAAAACTTGCCAGATTTTGAGCATTGGAGTTCTGTCCCCTCTACTGTGGTCACTGGTTGTAGATGATCTCCTGGAGAAGCTAACCAACTCCGGCTATGACAATAAGGGATATACGGATGACCTGGTCATTAGGGGCACTAACTAACTACTAACATGATCAGATAATCTCTGATCTATTGTAGAATGCCCTAACCATAGTTTGCAACTGATGCCAAACAATAGGAGTTCGTGCCAATCCAGGTAAGACAATAGTTGTTCCCTTCACGAGAAAAGGGAAGCTTTATTTACAAGCACCATCTTTTGAGGGAACAGTAGTGGAATTATCAAAGGAGGTCAAATATCTAGGTATTACCTTAGATAACAGACTAACGTGGAATTTTCACTTAAAAAGAGTACTGGATAAAGCTACAGTGGCAACATGGACACGCCGCAGGCTTTTTGGCAAAACTTGGGGTCTTAAACCAAAAATGACTCTGTGGTCATACATATCTATTATAAGACCCATGGTCACATACGCCTCACTCGTTTGGTGGCCAAAAATAAAACAAAAGACACCTCAAACTAGTTTGCAAAAATTCAACGGCTTGCATGCCTAGGAGTAACCGGTGTCATGCGTACATGCCCAACTGCGGCCTTAGAGGCTGTGTTGGATCTGATACCCCTACATTTGCATGTTAAGGAGCAGACCATACTTAGTGGCTGCAAAGGGCAAACCTCCGAAGTACAAATAATTTGGTTGGCCACCTGAAAGTCCCCCAGGATTTCATAGAATACCCGATGGCTAACCCAATTTCAGACGTTATGCCGAAACGCCATAACTTTGAAACACCATTTAAGGTGATCTTGGGGGACCATCAACAGTGGCACACTGGAGACCTACCCTTTGAAAAAGTATCTCTTAAATGGTACACCGATGGGTCCAAAATGGAATGTAAAGCAGGCGTGGGTATATAGGGGCCAAAGTGGGGCGTCACCAACCATTTTTCAGGCAGAAATACACGTCATAGAACTCTCCCATCGCGAAATAATCCACAAGAATATGCGTGGAACAAAAATATAAAGCGTTAAACTCGTTTACCTTTCAGTCTGAGCTGGTTTGGGACTGTCTTACTGTCTTGAAGCAACTGGCAGAGACAAATAGGGTGACACTGGTCTGGGTACCAGGACATGAAGGCATTAAGGAAAACGAGATTGCGGATCGCCTTGCAAAAGAAGGAGCCAAATCTCCGTTTATTGGCCCTGAGCCTGTCTTTGGACACCCAAAGAGTCATCTCTCAGCTCAGATCAGGCTTTGGGAGGACAGAACTAAGAAGAAACACTGGGAAAATACCCCGGGGCTGAGACAAGCGAAGCAGTTTATAAAGTATTCGCAACAGAGGACAAAAGATTTCCTCACACTCAGCAGAAAAGAACTAAGGCTCATAACGGGCCTACTTACTGGTCATTTCCCACTTAGATACCATGTTAATAAGATGGGTAAGGTAGATGAGACTTGTCGATTCTGTATGGAAGATGATGAAACCGCTGAACATGTCATGTGTGACTGTGAAGTTCTGTGCCGCATAAGGCTAAGCCATCTAGGAAAGGCATTTCCACTGCCAGAGGATGTCGGAAAAATGGCCCCCAAGAACATTATAAGCTTCATCAAAAACCTTAAGTTCGAATGGGCGCCCTAGGGCATTTAGGGGTAATGTCACAAAAGATGTTATAGGTCGCGGTGACATGATTAGAGGCGGGAATCCTGTCTGCATCCAACGTTAGTAATAATAATAATAACGTTTTTCTGGAATATAAAATCCCATGCCTCGACGATGCCTCGACTTGCACTTACTGGAAATTTCTTCCCTTGAATTTTTATGCATTGATCGAGACCGACAGCAATTCGTCGCTCTAATAAAAAATCCTCGACGTGATGTAAAATTTTTCTTAGAAATTTACTGGAAATTTTTTCCTAGAATTTATACGCACTTTTGGAGTTCGACAACAATCTTTTTTTTGCAAACAATCTTTTTATTGGCCTTAGTATTAACATTTATTTTGTTTAGGTTATAGATAGAATGCCTTAGTTAGGTAATTGCTAGAGACTAATAAGTGCCCTTACCAGCAATTTATAGTATTTAGTTTGATTTTTCTATTTCTGGCTTATTTAATGGATTCTTAAACCAGTGTTTTATCATTCCTAGAAAATGGCAAAAATTAAAAAGAAGGCTATGAAAACATTTACTAATGTTATTTTATATTACAAATAATTATAAACAATTATGCTCTAAGAATAATTGATTGCAACTAAGATTTTGTTAGTTAAAATATTTGTCAGATAAAATTTATTAGGGTTACACAATATTATAATTAGTTGCAGACAACATTATTCCAAATAGGTTAGTGGCGACTTAAACTTATGTAAGTTAAGTGTTGCAGACCATGCATACCTAAGACTAAGGAAACACTTCATTTATTAATGCTATACTATAGTGTAATTTAGTTAGAAATAATTATACTCTACTAATATATGTATGTAGGTACAATCAGTTGATGCACTGACGTCTGGTCAGTAGACCATTCTATTGCCTCTATAGGATTTGTGATAGTAGATTAATGTTGAGTTGGTATCATATAGCATGTTTTTGTCTTCTAACCATTTTATAATATGGGAGGCTTTGTGCTTTGGCACATCTCTGTTATTATGTTCCAGTTCAGTCGCGTATTGTTCAAGTATTGGGTTGTCTATTTCAGTTAGTCTGTTGAGAAATTTAAGCGTATTAATGAGGTGAGTGTCCCACTGGGACGAAAAACCAGCGCTTCTGAAAGGAGCACACTTTAGACGCTTCTCTAGCCATCATATGGCAGCTCTTTAGAAGCATATTCACTGATCTATCATTAAAAATAAGCAAAAGCGCGAGTAAGTAACTCAAGTGCTTCTAGAGCCATCGCTTGGAAGCTCTGTAGAAGAATATTTGATGATCTCCAGTAGATTGAAGTGCAACAAGGGGTGAGCTCATCTAATTTTCCACGAATCTAAACTGTGGATTTCTCCACTATTGTACGAAGTAAAACATTTCTCATTTTCAATATGAACTTCAGAGTGATTAGAAGTAATCTGCTTAAGTTCTTGTTATAAAGTGAGAAGAAAATTGATAATATTGGGTTATTTAATCAATATTATTATATTGTATTCAATTTAATATCTCAAATAATCATCAGTGCAAGCACTTTACTAATGTTCTCAGGAAGTCCTCTTATGAGATTAAGGAAAAGGCACTGCGATGATTATCCAAAAAGCTCATTCAAGCTCTAAAAGACACTCAATAAACTTCTTCGGCCATCATTTACAGCGCTCCTAGAGCGCTTCTTAAGAGCAACATTGAAGCGCTTGCCTCTGGGACATGCCTGTAATGAACTGAGATAGGAAAAAGAACCGCTACGAACTTCCAAGGAAGCGCTTCAGGAGGGATCTTGGAGCGATCTTTTCCCAATGGGTTCTGATATGGTTACAAAGTTAGTAGAGTTTATTATTATTTCTGATTTTCTCCATCTGTGCTGAAGAAATATTTAACCATATTGGAAAAGCGTAAGATATAATTGGTCTTATCAGCTGTTTGCAGCATATTACCTTAATTCTGTTTTGTATAGAAGTTCTAGTTTTTAGTATTTTGGCGAATGATGATAAGGCGTATGTTGCTTTTTGAATTTTTTCTTTTATGTGCGAATTGAACTGTAGGTTCCCTGTGAAAAGTACTCCAAGGTATTTAAGCTGCTTAGTGCACTTTATTTTTTGCTGGTTTATACGTTTGTTGACGTGTCTGGCAATGTTTGGGTAGGTGTCTTTTATTCCTTTGATCAGTGGTTTGACATTTATCGGTGTTCATTTTTAGCTTCCATTTGACAAAAAATTCATGTAGTGGGTCTAGATAATGGTTCATTTGTTTTTGCATGGGAATGTATTTGAAGTTTTACGTAAATTAAATTATGTCGTCAGGATATGTGAGGATTTTAATTGGTATTGTTGGCTGCGGAATGTCAGCAGTAAATATAGTAAGGACTGGACCAAGTACAGAGCCTTGGGGAACTCCTGCTGCTATTCCAAAAATGTTGGATAGTTCCTTATTAATTTTTACTCTAAAATTCCTATTGATCAAATAGTTGTAGATTTTTCTACATAGGTGTTCGTTGAAAATGTGGACGTTTTCCATTTTAAATATGAGTCCTTGTATCCAATACAGTATCAATACTGAACGCCAGCGTTGCTTTCTTAATATTGAGATTGGAGGTTATGTGGTTCATGAGGAGATATATATATATATAGATAATGCATGAGTAGTGGAGTGAAGTTGTCTAAAACCCATTTGAAAATCGGGAATTATGTCTTCGATGTGATCTTGCAGTTTCTTTTTAAGAATACATTCATAAATTTTGCTTATCTCTCCTCGAGGGAGATGGGTCTATAGCTGGAGATCTCACTGGATGGCTTCCCACTTTTCCTAATTGGGGGAGCTCGACAACACTTGCAATTTGTTGTTGATTGGGACATATAAATTACTTCTTGAGCAAAAATAAGCAAAAATTAGAAGAAAAGAAATAGCAAAATAGCTATAGCACATTTTATTTGTCTTCGCCCATTTTATAAGTAACTTTTACAATTAATTATACTCGGGAGAACTATCAGAGAAATGTCATTACATTAGGTTTACCCGGGGCGTGTATCTTTATTCTTCTCAGAGCACTCCGAGCGCTCTGAACACCGATTTCTTGTATCTTTATTTACTTTCAGAGTACTCTGAGCGCTCTGAACGTGTATCTTTATATTGCTCAGAGTGCTCTAACTAATCGCAGATAAACCTCTGAGCATTTGGAGCAATCCGTCCGTAATACCAATAGAGCGCAAAAAATCCTATTGAGAATGTGAATACTTTTTTAAATTCCATACTTCCTATCTTTCCATCACCCCTTATTTATTTTTATTGCTTTATTATTATTATTTATTTATTTTTTATAAAGAATTTTGTATTATCAATAGATATTTCACAAATAATAAATGTTGCCAATATAAAAAAAAAAACTACCTCAC
Organism: Dioctria linearis; assembly: GCA_963930735.1. Classification (NCBI taxonomy): domain Eukaryota; kingdom Metazoa; phylum Arthropoda; class Insecta; order Diptera; family Asilidae; genus Dioctria; species Dioctria linearis. The sequence goes on along the minus strand of OZ005740.1, from coordinate 234,818,092 downwards.
TCAGAGCACTCCGGATTTGTATCTTTTTTTCCAGAGTGCTCTGAACGTTGAAAAAAATCTGTTCGATCTACGGAGCGGAAAAAAGTACACGCCCCCGGTGTTTTAAAAACTTGTTCGATGAGTGCACAAAACCCTGGGTAAATTGTAGGGGAAAATTTACACGTGTTTTACACGGTGTTTTCATCGAACAAACCTATCATTTACCAACACCATCCTCTTCATCTTCTTTTTCCAATATACGCAATACTTTTTGTCTCAATGCCATTTTTAAATGAACTTCCATGCAAGATGATAAGACATCAACCGAACTGCCTTCTGTTGTCAAGTTAAAAATCGCGTTGGAGGGAGGCTTGCATGCAAGTTGTAATCCCCGGGTAAGTTATCGAGCAAAAGGCTGAACCACAATAGAAGTAAACGTAAGTACATTTACTTACGTAAACCGAACGCGCCCTTTAATTTAACAGGCGTACACAAATTAACTTTAACTCGTGTGAGGGGAACTTTCGTTAAATTTAAAAGTCAAATTGCAGTCAGTAAAGGTGCGGTAAGAATCGCTCATTCCGCTCATTCCGTAAGAACGCGATGTGTCAAACAGTTAATTTATTACTAAATGATTAAAAGTGCAATGTAAAACTTAAAATGGAATAAAAATGGTACTGTGAATTAATAGAAAGCACAAATCTTCAATTAAATCAACTTCCAATTGTTAATTTTTTATACTTTTACCACCTTTTAAAATTTAACACATAAAATGCCATTCGGGCACTGCGAATTAATAGAAGGCACAAATCTTCAATTACATCAACTTCCATTTGTTAGTTTTTTCACTTTTACCACTTTTCCAAATTGAAAACATTAAATATCAAGATAATAACTCTTACGGAATGTGATATCTATTTAGGCTAAAAATATCAATTTTTCGTAAGTTAAACTCAGTCTCGTTCAATTTCGTACAGTTATTTACGTCTATTGTGGTTCAGCCTAAAGAAGCAAAAAATTGCTTATTGCTTGTCAACGCGTCTACGCTCATAAAAATTGTTGTTGCCCTCCAAAATTGCGTATAAATTCTAAAGAAAAATTTCCAGTAAATTTCTAAGAAAAAATTGCGGCCTCCCTACATCAGGTCGAGGCATTCTTGATTGTCCTTGGCCAATGCATAAAAATTCAAAGGAAGAAATTTCCAGTAAATTTCTAAGAAAAATTGTGGTCGAGCCAACGCAACGGTGTTTTTTATGGAGCCAGGCATTGTTGGTTTACCCTTTGATTACGTCATCAAGTGCCAAGTCGAGGCATCGTGTCGGTACGAACCACGTTCCGCCATTTTTTGTTATGTACTCTATATCTCTGTAGCGTGCCGTGCTCTATACATATTTTAATATTCTCTATGATGTTTTTGTTTTCTTCTAAAAAGGGTTATACAATAATCTATTTCGGATTGCTTACCGGGAACTGAACATAGTGACGTCACGGCACACCAGCTGCTATGTGTAGAAAATTTAGTGAGAATACCTTGTCTTCTATGCATATAGCTTGGTCGAGGCATCGTTAATTTTATACTCTAGAAAAGCGTTGCATATTTTTGCTCTACGTGTCCAGTCTTTTTGTGTTATACATAGTTTGTCTATCTCTCTCTACTTCATTATCTTTAATAAGCATATTATACCCTAGACACACAGCACGAACTAATGAATCATTTGTACAAACCATTCATTAAAATGCCGTGTGTTATGCCTTAGACACACAGCACTCTTAATGAAGAAATAACTAACGACTCATTAGTCTATAATGATTCATTATAAACTGCGGACACACAGCCATTTCTTTAATTAAGTAGTGCTGTCAAACTGGTTTTGATGAACTTATCACCTTAATGCCTTAGACACACAGCACTCTTAATGAAGAAAAAACTAACGACTTATTAGTCTATAATGATTCATTATAAACTGCGGACACACAGCCATATCTTTAATTAAGTTGTGCTGTCAAACTGGTTTTGATGAACTTATCACCTTTAAGAAGCAATATGAATCGAATTAACGCGATAAACTTTGTTTTCATTTATTTTATTTTCGAATTTAACAATTAACAAATGAGAAAAAACATTATATTTAAAAAAATATTAATAATATAATTTGTGATTTGCATTTCTTTGCATTTCTTCTTCTTATTTTTCAAATCGGTAGATGCACAGCGGAGCTCCAGATTTACATTATATGCCAAATCTAGCACATTTTTCCTCATTATAGCTATAATGAAGGAGGAAAACACTTCATTAGTGTACTTCATTATCATCTTATTTTCGAGCTATAATGACGTATACTATGTAACACACGGCATTTTAATGAATGGTTTGTACAAATGATTCATTAGTTCGTGCTGTGTGTCTAGGGTATTATACCCTAGACACACAGCACGAACTAATGAATCATTTATACTAACTATTCATTAAAATGCCGTGTGTCAAATAGTATATGTCATTATAGCTCGAAAATCAGATGATAATGAAGTGCATTAATGAAGTGTTTTCCTCCTTCATTATAGCTATAATGAGGACAAATGTGCTAGATTTGACATATAATGTAAATCTGGAGCTCCGCTGTGCATCTGCCGATTTGAAAAATAAGAAGAAGAAATGCAAAGAAATGCAAATCACAAATTATATTATTAATATTTTTTTTAATATAATGTTTTTCTCATTTGTTAATTGTTAAATTCGAAAATAAAATAAATGAAAACAAAGTTTATCGCGTTAATTCGATTCATATTGCTTCTTTAAGGTGATAAGTTTATCAAAACCAGTTTGACAGCTCAACTTAATTAAAGAAATGGCTGTGTGTCCGCAGTTTATAATGAATCATTATAGACTAATGAGTCGTTAGTTATTTCTTCATTAAGAGTGCTGTGTGTCTAAGGCATAAAGAAGCAATATGAATCGAATTAACGCGATAAACTTTGTTTTCATTTATTTTATTTTCGAATTTAACAATTAACAAATGAGAAAAACATTATATTTAAAAAAATATTAATAATATAATTTGTGATTTGCATTTCTATGCATTTCTTCTTCTTATTTTTCAAATCGGCAGATGCACAGCGGAGCTCCAGATTTACATTATATTCCAAAACTAGCACATTTTTCCTCACATTTGTACTAACCATTCATTAAAATGCCGTGTGTAATACCCTAGACACACAGCACGAACTAATGAATCATTTGTACTAACTATTCATTAAAATGCCGTGTGTCAAATAGTATATGTCATTATAGCTCGAAAATCAGATGATAATGAAGTGCATTAATGAAGTGTTTTCCTCCTTCATTATAGCTATAATGAGGAAAAATGTGCTAGATTTGACATATAATGTAAATCTGGAGCTCCGCTGTGCATCTGCCGATTTGAAAAATAAGAAGAAGAAATGCAAAGCACAAATTATATTATCAATATTCTTTTTAATATAATGTTTTTCTAATTTGTAAATTGTTAAATTGAAAAATAAAATAAATAAAAACAAAGTTTATCGCGTTAATTCGATCTGTATTGCTTCTTTAATGTGATCGTTCATCAAAACCAGTTTGACAGCACAACTTAATTAAAGAAATGGTTGTGTGCCCGCAGTTTATAATGAATTATTATAGACTAATGAGTCGTTAGTTATTTCTTCATTAAGAGTGCGGTGTATCTAGGGCATTAAACTCCAGGTGTCTGGATAAAAATAAGAGTTTAAATAAATCACCAAAAAATGGTGATGGTGAGTTTCAGAACAATTTACCAGAAGATGGCGATAAATTTATTAATGCTAGAATCGTGGATTCAAATTCCGAAGCAAAGAAGTAGATTTTATATGTTCAAAATTGCAATTTACAAATTGTGAAATCTGAAAGAAATGTGCTTTTTTTTAATAGAGCTTTAACCAGAGCCCCTCGGAAGAATAAACAAAACAAATGTACCTACTTCGAACAATTTCGATACACGAACTGTCGATCTTAACTCTATTTATATTTGTTCAGGTAAATAGTTTATTACCAAAGTACTTCGCTTATACATTAAAATATATGGTATATACAACATATATATAGTTACATATGTATATAAGGCTTAAGATTACAACACAAATCACAAATATGAAAACGAAATTTGTCGGAAATTTATAGTTTCCGAGATAATACACTTTAAAATTCCCGAACTTTGTACTGCACTTCACAACACAATTTGACATTCTTACAATTATTAACTCTTCTTCTTCTTTTTAGTAACAAGTATACAAGTAGTGTAAACAAACGTAAACAGCCTGCCTGTGTGTGTGTGTGTGTGTGTTTCTATAATAAATTTTTTCTATTCCATTCTAACTAAATATTTGTAATGAATAAAAAAAACGCAACGCTGGTAACCCGAATGTTCGGAAGATATGTTTACACTACTTGTATACTTGTTACTAAAAAGAAGAAGAAGAGTTAATAATTGTGAGAATAATGTCAAATTGTGTTGTGAAGTGCAGTACAAAGTTCGGGAATTTTAAAGTCGATTATCTCGGAAACTATAACTTTCCGACAAATTTCGTTTTCATATTTGTGATTTGTGAGTAAAAAGGAACTAGTGTGCAAAGTTTAAAGAAAATCGGTGACTTTTCAGGTATGTAACCCTGTTCCGTATATAAATATATTTTTTTAAATTTTGAAATAATGCCACAATATAAAGACAAAAAGTTGCAGGCATTTTTTCAGCATATTTTCTCGAAAAAAACACAAGCACAATCAAAATACGAAAATGGTACATTTTCAGGAGTGTTTTCTGGCAGCACTAGCTGACAGTGAAGAGCGAGTTTTTACACTCACTCACTCACTTCCCCTCATTTCCATTTCTCTTCTAAATTGCTTAAAGTTAAATTGTTTTTTCCATTTATTCTATCTTTCTCTTAAAATCTATATAATCGGACGAGTAAACGACGACCGGGTCCAAAAATGTTCTTGTTGTGGGATTGTCCCAGTTATTTTATTAATTTCGTGTGCTGGATTTGAACTATTGTCCGGAATCGCGGTACAATGCGTGCGTGGGTGTGTAATTGTTCTAATATTTCATGTAACTTTTCCCATTTAAAAAACTGATACGATATCAAACGGGTGTAGAGTGTAGACAGTGCGCGCTTTGTTTTTATCTAAAATTAGCTCTGATATAAATGGTGAATAAGAAAATTAATGTATAGAAAAGTTCTAAGGTTCTCAAAATTACGATGTGATGTGATCTAGTTATATGCAAGTGTAATAAAGTCTATGACTTTTATTGTTTAGAGTTGTTGTCTCAGAAAATATGGAGAATTCGCCTAATTCCATTGAAATGCAAATAGATAACTTTTTGGAGCACTTTAAAAGGAGTGCATCGAAAGCCATGGACAGCGATTGGACTGCAACGGGAACAAGTAATTTGGGAAAGTCTAAAAGTCGTTCAAGTTGCCTGGACGTTTCAACGTTATCCTCAGGTATTCCACCTTTTTATTATTTATGTACAGTAGTGAAAAAATCAATACAACTCCGGTAGATAGTGTTGATATCAACTTCAAACTTTTTTAAGTTGCTCTGAGCTGAGCCAGCCAGGAAGTCAATATTATTCAAAATATTGATTTGTTCCTAGGAGTGACATCTCAGTCATCCATAGTAAATTGGGCCAACTTCACGGATGAGGGGGCGGGAGACTGTTTTGTTTCGTTTTTGAGTTTTCTAGGAAGGTGTGTGTTTACGATTTTGTTATGTATGTAGTTGGGCTTAAAAGGAGAAGCTTGTTGATTACGTTAAATTCTGAAAAGTTATACAATTTAATATAATTATCGGTAAGTACCTATATGAAAAATTAGATTAAGTTTATTAGATTTTTTGTGAGAAGGTAAAAAACATATCCAATCCCACTTACATATATACCACCCTTTGCTTAACCTGCACATGTGCCTAATTATTTAGTCATTTACCAAGAAAGAGTGATGTGGTGATTAGCGTTGTGAAGTCTATTACAAGAATTAATGGCGGTGGATCAGTCAACTAGTCAAGGATACAAATCTGGTTGTAGCCACTCCCTATGTCCTACTGTTACATCTGAGATCATTTCATTACTATCCTTTCTATTTTCTTCTATTTTAGTATTTAATAGACTCTCGGTTCGAAGTGCTAAATTCTACTTGCCAGCTTTGATAGTAAAGTATATTCTCTAAGCAAGCGGTATACCTACCTAATTTGATTCGACTGGATATTCTTGAATATGATAAAAATCTTAAACATTAACATAAATTTATTTGAGTACTGCTGGGCACATCTTAGAAAGTTACATAGTAGATTTACACTGTAGCAAAACAACTCATAAAAGATAAAATAGAATATAGGTAACATTAGCCTAATATCATAGATGGCACAAGAACTAGATGTCGCATGGCATACTAGAGCAGAGTGTACAGATTGTGAAATAGGTAGTGCATTCTGGAATGGACCGTAACATGTTTGAGCGTGCCGAAAGCAAATGTTTTTATAATAGCAGTTTTGTATACATTTGATCGACTTCCTCAACACTTCAGATTCGAAAAAATATGAATCATTCGACGTATACATCATTTTAAATGTTGTGGTTCATTCCGGAATGGATACTTATGTATACTTTTTTGGTACGGCATGCGGATGCGACATCTAGTTCTTGTGCCATCTATGCTAATATACAGCATAGTAACAAATACATAGAAAGTAAAAATGAAATACAATGAAATAGAATACAACTAGGAGCCTAATATATAGCGTAATAAAATGTAGCAGAATCAAATGCACAGTGCACCAGTTAGGTTTAAAAGCAAAATATAGAGAGTCCATTAGAATTAGAAGAGCATGTGATAGTCAGAGTTAACAGCAAGATCAAAAATATAGTACAACGAGTTTAGAATTAGATGAATTAGATTAGTTTGAATAATTTGAATAGTATGGGGTTTAGTGTAGATAGTTAAACTAAAAATAAAAAGTTCTTTATACCTAGATAACCAAAGCTTCTGAATGATGGATAACAGAAAACATAACCAATCCCATAACAGCTGTGACATCTGTGAGTCAACTGGTGCGAGAAATGTAGAAATGTAGAGAATGTTAAAAATGTACAAAATATACAGGATAGCAAGGCGGATTGCCTTCATATAGCTGTCGTCAGGCAGTCCAGAGCTTCGGACTTGAATGAATTCAGTGTCGCAGCACATCTAGCCTCCTCAGATATACGGTTCCATAAAACGGCCCCATTCAGAAATACAGTTTTTCCGCCGTACTGCCGGCGAACCCTAGGGTGGACAATTCTGTGGTGGTTCAGGGCGCTCCAACCAGTGTTGGGCGTATTCAACTACATTTGTAATCAGATTAATAATCTTGATTAAATCAATCATGATTACATCAATCATGGTTACATCAATCATGATTACCCATCAATCATTAATCATGATTACATCGACTAATCTTAGGAAAATGTAACCGTAATCATGATTACATGATTACATTTATTTTGATTACAAATGAAACTTATCAAGAGATTTCTAAGAAAACAAACAATCGGTGATCGTAAGTAAGAATTTTTATTGTAGATAACTCCAAGGCACTGTTGAATTATATATTAATTGGAAAAGCAATAAAGAATGTAAGTGGTTCGATTGATAGAGACACGCACATATCTGATTATCAACTTAAATTCAAGGATCTTGATTATGTGAGAAAAACGGTAGCGAAAAAGATTAGATTTCTGGGGCGTATTAGAGAGTCGTTGAGCACGGAAAATGCAATAATGCCTTTTAACGCTTTGATTTTGCCACACTTTTCATATTACTCCAAATTGTTATATGCTAGTTCGAATGAATCCAAGGGCAGATTGCAACTGTTGTAGAATAAGTCAAAGTGAGTTATTCTGAAATGCAGCATATATACACCAGTTAGAAGCATGCTCGAAGCGCTGCTGACACGACAGCAAGAGTGAGGATGAAAGATTAGATTTATCGATTTATATGTTAACACTTGGTGGAATATGTTCTTAGACATCTTTGATTGAGGAAAACAACACTTGCTCCGATTCCACAATTATTTTATTTAAAAAAAGAGTAACAACCTACGCGTTTCGCCTGCTTAAGACTCTGTTACTCTTTTTTTAAATAAAATAATTGTGGAATCGGAGCAAGTGTTTTTTTTCCTCAGTCAAAGATGAAAGATTAGATTTACTAACTACTACCTAACAAAACGATACAGTATTGTTTTTGATATCAGAATATTCTAACTCTGCCTCCCTTTCTTAATTACTAATAATTGATAAACGCAATCCACAGATATCAGATATTCCATTACCATCCCACTACAGATATGTGCTTACAAACATTAGTTTATGTGCCAACCGATTTCGGAATAGAAATACAACAATATTTGTTTTCTTTTAACTACAATTTTAAGACTCTTGCAAATTTGTAATCAAAAATTGTAACCATGTAATCATGATTACGGTTACGATTCATCAATCATTAATCGCCAAAAATGAGTACTTTTCTGATTAATATTATCAATCTGTAATCATGATTACAGATTGTAATCGTAATCATTAATCATCAATCAGATTGCATTTTGCCCAACACTGGCTCCAACTAAAACGTCTAGTAAAATAGATGGCAATAGTCCATATCTAGCCTTAAAAATAAGCTTGAGAGCACCAAATTCATACATGTTCGCAAGTGTACAAGGAAGAAGCATTTCAAGGAACTGTGGGGGCACATGTGAACTTCGTTTGAAACCAAAACGTATCTGGTGCAGGCCTTGAATGCACGGAATAGTTTGGAGTAATTTCCATTGGAGATGGGCAACAGGACTACGTCAGCGTAGAAAAACACAGGAAGATTCAGGGCTGAGAAAAGCCTTGTACGGGTGACCAGATCAATATGCTGGGAAGCAGTATAAAAGGAGCGTAAACCATAATACACCCTGCAGTAAATCTTATTTATTTGCGGCTCCCAAGTGAGACCTGAGTGCATGAGAAGACCGAAATTTAAGATCGGCCTAGTTGAGAGCCTAATAGAGTGACCCAGAAGATGAATGTTGGGAAGATCTGAAGATATGCTGGTAATGTTTCTAAGACGAATGGAATAGACGATGGCCTGAGTCTTGGAGGGATTGAGGGACAGACAGTTGTTAGCAGACCAATCTGCAACCTTGACAAGAGTTATATTTATAGTTGCCGCGGCTCACTGAGATTGTCCCCAAGAGCACTAGAGTATATCTGCAGATCGTCTGCATACATGTGAAAATGTACATTACTCAGAACTGTAGTGATATCGATGAAGTGATTAAGTTTCATTCATACAGCTCACAAGAGAAAAGATTTTTATGTTCATTGTACTATTTAGTATTGACAAAACCCTAGACATATAGGTACTTCCCAAGCCACCAAACATACTCCCTCACTACTATATGAGAGCCATAACTTACCCGGCCACAGTACACATACAGTAGAACAGCTTAGAGCAAACTACTGAAAAGTGAATTTCAGAATTTTAATAAAAAAAAAAAAAAACTCAAAATTTCTTCCATAAGAGTATTGACTATGATTCGGAAGTAAGGGGCGAACAGCAGCTAGTTGCACAATAGTTTTAGTTTTATGTAAGTTCGCATCTCGGCAAAATTACTGCAAATTTCAATTTCAATTTCAATTTATTATCAGGTGTATACAAGAGTATTTTTTACTTCTTATTACTAGTACACAAAAATAGTGGTAGCCAACATATAAAATAAAATATAAAATAAGACAAATTAATTAATAACTAAAAGTAATCCTATAAAACAAAGAAAATAATAAAGAATGAAAAGAAAATTATGAAAAAATATAAAAATAAGATAATATAAAAGTAAAAGATTAAAAAAAAAAATTTAAGAATTTTAAGAAACGAAACAACGATAAAAAAGACTAATGAAATTGTTTGTGAATTTTGAACTAAATGTGTAAATATGTTAAGTTGTTTACTGATTTACCCATGGCAGGGTTGCCCCGCTACTACCGAGCTACCGAACCAATCCCGGACATATTTCAGTTTAAAAATTCCAATTTCTAATAATCTCCTTGAATTTAACAATCGAACTAGTGCGCTGAAGATTTGTCGGCAGACGATTCCACAAACGCGAAGCTTGACGAAGTAAGAGTCACTTTGAACAGAATAATGGAAGACAGGAATAAGAAGGTTAAAATGCCGTTCAGAATTTAAGAATCGCATTTGATTGCTAAGGCACTCTGGCTTGCCTGTATAGATGATTTTATGGAGAGAGAATAATAGCCTTCTCTGACGGTGCTCATTGAGAGAACAACCCAGCAAGTTGTTACTAAGAGACGAGATGTGATCAAACCGTCAAGTCCATACACAAATCTTACACAGTCATTAAAAGCCATACATATTTTCTCCCGATTTTTGTAATTTTTGTAATTCCTTTTAAAAACGTCGTCACTAAAGGCGGCACAGGCGTAATTAGATATCATGGGATAGAAACATCATAAAAGAAAGGTACATGCAGATGTAATAAATGAAACCCCCTAGCATTGTACTCAAGTGGACCATAATGTATTTTTCCAATATATTTTAATTCATCGAAATAATTTTCATAAATTGGTTTGTCTACCTTATAATAATTCCCGTATCATGCTTTTAGCATTCACGTACTCACGTGGGGTTAATTTTACCTGAAAGATTTTGTATTTTTTATTAGTATGTATGTTTATTGTATATATGTATATTATAATTGCATGACAGAATGAAAGTACATACTGTACCTGAAAATAAGTCTAGTCGACCACAAAAATGAATAAAAATTCTACCGAAACATTTTGTTGTTGTCGCCCGCCAAAAGGAAAAAATTTTCAGTAAATTTCTAAGAAAAAATTTCGGGCTTCCCTACATCAGGTCGAGGTATCGTTGTTAGATTTTATATTCGAGCGAGTCACTGCTTCGGCCTCGGCCAATGCATAGAAATCGAAGGAAGAAATTTCCAAAAAATTTCTAAGAAAAAATTGTGGGGTTCCCTTCACATCGGGTCGAGGCAACGGTGATTTTGCATGGAGCGAGGCATTGGTGGCTTACCATTTGGGCGCGTCATCAAGTGCCAAGTCGAGGCATCGTTAGTTTTATATTCTAGAAAAGCGTTGCATATTTTTGCTCTACGTGTCCAGTCTTTGTATGTTATTAGTTTGTCTATGGTTCTACTCTATGAATGTACTGTGCCTGGGGGTTACCCGAGATAGTACAGCTTGCATGGAACTCGCACTGTCATATTTCTTGCACGTGTAATCCCTGCTACCATGTTGGCAGCTCAGCTTTCAGCGAACTTGCATGATGAAATATCATAGCAGCTGAGGTGATAGTAATTTAACATTATACAGTTTTCAATGATGACGGAAAAGAAATGCTTGAGAGAAATTAATAAATTTATACTGGGAAAATGAGATTTTCTGGGATCATTTGCATTACATCATTTACCAACACCTTTCTCTTCATTTTTTCTTGGGTTTTATCATTCTGCTATTTCATTTATCTCAATGCAATTTTTATACCCTAGATGAAATCTATAGGGGTATACTAAGTTTGTCATTCCGTTTGTAACACCTCGAAATAATGATGGTAGAGCAAAATTAATTGGACACCCACGCATAATATTAAAAGTTATTTTGATTTTTGCATGTCCGTCCGTCTGTCTGTGCGCACGATAACTCGAGAACGCGTATACTTAGTGAGCTGAAATTTTGTACACGGACTTTAAAAAAAAAAGTAAAATTAAGTTCGAAAATGAGACAAATCGGGCAACTCCTTCGTGGGGTTGCCATACAAAACTTTCGTTTTTCACTATACATATATTTGGACACTGCCTGAGAACGCGTCGACGACGTAGAGATCTGAAATTTGGTACGTGGTGTTTTCATTGTACCAGCAAACAAAATTTTAAAAATGGACTAAATCGGGCAACCCATTCTTGGTGTTTCCATAGAAAAAATTTAGGTTTCTTATGTATACTGTGAAAACGATCAGTCCAAGACATTTTTATTGTACTAAAAACTTTTTCAGAATACGAAATCCTATAAAATTGGTCATAATCATTTTTTCTGTCCGACGAACCGTTCTAGAAATATATGCGAAAAACCACTGCAAAAATCAAAATTGCTCAAATGGGTGCCCATACGAAATTTCATACGGACATTCATCTAGGGCAGGGGTCGGCAGTTTGTTAAATGAGAAGAGCCAGAGTCATCGAACCAGGATAACAAAGGTACCAGGGAGCCGCATATATGTAATTTTATTTAAAAATTTAATTAGAACGGCGCGCATGCATAGCTTTTGATAGCTTTACTCTATCTGGCAAATAGCTACTTATTTTTAATTGAATACATAATTATAAGTTTTCATCCGTTAGTCTGCTTCTAAGTTTATTTTTTATTTTATTACTTTACCAGGTCATATGTTTTAGGCAAACTATTCCACGTATCATAAATATTATTGCTTTTGTTGTTGGTAGTTGTTTTTTAGCTGTCCACTTATGCTGAGAAATCAAATTGCATATCTTTCTTTCGAGCTCTTTCAAGCTGCTGGTCAGATCTGTAAATTTATTGCTCCAGAGTTCCTTGATTTTTAAATCAATTGATTGCATCTGCAGTGAACCAGCATCTGTGTGTATCGAACTGTGATAAGTTAAGTTCATCGACATTTATTTTGAGAGGACGTACGATAATAAAAGCTACTGTAGTCTTATTTGCTCTGAATTGTTGAAAACGTTCATCAAAACTGTTTTTCATTTTTAAAAATGGTATCCTTACCTTTCTTCGCAAACTTTTCTTCGAAAATATTTCATCGACAAACTTTTCTTTGACAATACTTTTTTTTCGATAATTTCGTTTATTTGATAACAAATTGTTCACTTTCATCGTTAGCGCTATCCGAGGCCAACGATGAGGACATTGTGAATTTCTGGCCCCATTTCTTTTTATTTTTTTTTCTATTTTTTATTTTTTTGTTTTTATTTTTGCTGCCTTAGATGCACGGTTTTGAAAATAAGCTTTTCTTCGAAACGACATTTCTTCGAAAGCATATTTCTTCGCGGCTGCAGCGAAGCTTTAAAAATACGCTGCTGAAATAAATCGCATCAAAACAAGTGATTTTTTCGTCACGATATTGTCTTAAATTCTTGAAGTGAAGAAATTCACATCTCTCTATATCTTCAGTGAGAACTTGTAATTTTTTTCTTTCAATAATGTATCTGCGATGTTTTTTTTCCCTTGCAATAAGATATTCAAAGCATTAAGATGTGAAGTAATGTCTAAAGTCTACTTCAAAATTCATTCAAACTATTCATAATAATATACATCGGTTCACACTACCTCAATTTTTTAAGAAAAAGATATATTTCGCTTTGGCCAAGGTGCTGAACGGAGATGTAAAATTTCTGTCAAATAAAATTCTCATTTTTCTCGAAAACATCAGCGAGTCAGGCGTGAGTATCTCCCACTTAATCTCTTCAGAGCAAAACGAATGTAAACAGTAGCACGCGTGTTCAAATATTACAGGATTACAGCAACAACTTTGAAACATAACATAGGACTCAGCACCAACTTTGGAACCAACTCTCTCAATATCCCAAAAAAACATGTTTTCACAAAAGCGCGGGAATATTTTATGAGAGTAAAACCTGAAAACTCCGCTCCTTCTCATTTATTTACGAAAATGAATCATTTGCCATTCTCTTTCGCTGCATGTAATCTGCGCTTTCACAGAGGGGTAGAGTAGAGAGTATGCCGTACGAGTCTAAGTTTGTTGGTTCGCCGGCTCTATCTCAGAAACTCATTAGTTATAATACATAATGTTGCTTGAGAATTGAGATAAGGTGAAATTTGAGTTAATACCTGGAGAGCCGCAAACGTCTATGCAAAGAGCCACATGCGGCTCGCGAGCCGCTTCTGCCGACCCCTGATCTAGGGTATCATAAGAATTGGTCTTAGACAAATATTAGCTTTTTTACTTGTTTAAATCAACTTGCATGCAATATGGTAAGACATGAACTGCCTTCTGCTGTCAGGTTTAAAATCGTGTTGGAAGGGAAGCTTGGATGCAAGTCTCCCTTCCAACGCGATTTTAAACGTGACAGCAGAAGGCAGTCCCAAGCTTCCCTTCCAAAGCGATTTTAAACTTGACAGCAGAAGAGAGCTGTGTATATCGGCAATCATATCAATAAGGAAGTAGCAGAATAGAAAAAAAAAACAGAACAAAAAAGAAGAGGAAGGTGTTGGTAAATGTTGTAATGTTTTTGATCTGTTTCGTGATGGGCCCAATGGGAACATATCCGATTTTCTCATGGGGCTCGGAAGGAACATCTGAGGCTTAAGCCTTCGTGATGACGGGCTTAAGTTAAGCTTGCGTTTAGCCAGTGATATCACTTAAGCCTTGAGTGTGAAACCGAAATATTTATTAAGCCTTGGCTTCAGCTATCGCTGTGGCTTAAGCCTTGACTGTGAAACCGGCCATAACATATGTTGAATTTTCGTTCCATCATTAAATTGTTAATAAATAAATTAACTAGTTATTAAATGCTGTGGTATTACTTAAAAGTTACAATTTTCACTCAAAATTTCAATTTTCTGCTAAAATAATTGCCTCAACTCAGTACTCAGTCTCAAGTACTTTAAGCAACACGACCGGCATCACCAACACCCTTAGCGACACACTGTACCTGCGCTTGGGTACTTTCATATATTTTAAGTTTTGACAGGTTTAGCGACCGCATCTCGCGGCAGCGTCACATTGTAACTCAGCCTAGAGAACTACATATGTCTCCTATATATGTGCAAGAAAAATGTAACAATTCTTCTAGAAAAGTCGATCAATGGGAATCGATATTATTTTTACATTTAGCTTCTTTGGCTCGAATAACTGTTGTAGGTACATTGTATTCCCTCCGAAGAAGTAACCAACATTCAGAAATTTCCAGCTTAAGAAGTAACAGAACAACCGTTGCTTTAGTTCTTCAAAGTAGAAGACAAACTTTTTCACAACGAAATTTTCTCTACATGGGATGTTTTTTTTTTGCATAACTAATTTAAAGCAAAAAATAATCCAATTACTGAAATTATCTTTATTTCATCGGTAGTCGATGATCCAAAAGTTTGGCTGCCATGGAAATTTACCCACATGCGAAAATAATGTGTGTTTTGATCCGCATCGCCATCACGCACGTAATCTATGACATGTATACAAAAATATTATTCAGATTTCAGTCTGTTGAATATACTGATTTATATAATATAATAAATAACAATATCGAGTTAATGTTTGCATGCTAAGCTGACAGTACATTCCTAAAGCCTAGTTGACATTATGCTGATTGACCAGCGCTGATGCATCAGCATCTGGTGTTCCAGCGCGGTAATGTTTTTTACATTATACGTTTGCAAAAGCACAAGCTAGTACTGCCAAAAATGGCTGATAGTGAATTTGTACTCTATTTCTAATATCTTTATTTCTATAATAATTTAATTTGTAATTCCACAAACATTCAAAATATTTTTTATAGTTTAATAAACTTTAATGTTGCAGTTTCACTCCACTTCATCGCAATTGCAGCCATGTTTTTCACTCAATTATTACGTGCTGATAGCATTAAAGTTAAATTCGTTTGACTTTTTCGATGCTTGTAGAATCAGCACGTGTGAAGTGGTAATGCTATCAGCATTGGTGTTGACTTGATTCTAGCTGCTGATGCGTCAGCGCTGGTGTATTAGCATAATGTCAACTAGGCTTAATGTAACTAAAAATATTGCTGATAATTTTCTAAAATCAAATCTTTATGCAAATTATACTTAAACTAACGAAACTGTAAAATCTCAACGTTCTGTTCAGTTCAATCTTATAAAGTCTTAGAGTTAGATCCCACAATAGAAAGAGTATTTATTTCAACGCACTTGTAAGTATCTTAGTAATGGAATTTAATCTTCTTTAAAAAGAAATATTTACCAGCCAACAGGCTTCAAACCGTGCGTGAATTTTCGTCAGCAGTAGGTAATTGAGTAGCCCCCTTTTCTAAGCCCCTCGCTAATTATTATTGTTATGCTTCGTTGAAGATTCTTTTTAATTATCCCCTTGCAGCTGAGAATGGCTTGGAAGATGGATAGACTATTTAAGTCCGGTAGTAGATGCGGTCACTGCAGGAATACCTGGCAATTGCAATTCTTTTAAGAATTAACAAAAATGTTATGAATTCTTGCGGGAACGTCTGCACACTTTTCATGAGGCTTTTAATTCTGAAATTATTCCAGAATGTGAATGTTCCAGTTGAACTGGTTTTCATGTCATTCATATTTTATTATTAACTAAAACTAAAATTACGTTGTTTACATGAATATGCGTCAACTTGAATTTATGATGAGCTTTTTAATATTTATTTGTGTTCTCTAGAGGATTATGTTATGTATACGGTACTATTCAGGTTAATAAAACAATTCGATTTTATTGCGAGATAGAAATTAAGAAGTTTTTGTTTTAAAGAAATCGTGGCAACACTTTTTTTTTTTTTTTTGTAAACTTAGTATGCTGATCGGGCTAAAATTTTCGTTTGTATACCAGATCTACTTACATTATATGAAGAAAGCTTAAGTGAAAATTATCGTGAGAATTTTCATTTGTGCTTTGTTTGTATGCATTCGACCGTAAAATAAATAAAGAATGTTCAGAAATGAGTGTCAGTACACGTGAAGCCCGCCTGTCTGTGTACACATCTCGACATCAAAACAAATGTTTTCTTAATTTAAGTTTTTTTTTTTAATTCCAGTTCCTCGTTTCAAATCTACAAAAGTTAGACGATGAATGGAGAGAGCTGCGCGTTTTTGATTTTAGTCCCTTTAAAAATCTAACGAATGAAGAATCTTTTAAAAAAATATCGCTTGGTAAGAGACTCGATGATTCTTCACTTTTCCTTAAATTTTCTAATTTTTTTTTTTTTTAGAACGGTTATACTTAGCATATTTATTCTTAATTTATTTTTCATTTCATTCCCATTCAATGATGAAGTAAATACAGAAGAAATATCAATAAAATTAAAAGAATTCTTGGATATGGACCAAATAGGTAGGGGAGGGTGGGTAAAATGATCCCTCTAAGAAAAAACAACTTGAAAATGGGGAAAACATTTTTTAAAATTTTATTTTTAATATGATAAACTCATAAAAGAGTCATTTCTCTTAACAATACACCACTTTTTTTAAAAAAAAATATGTTTCACTTATTAAAAATTAAAAAAAAGGAGCAAAGGGACCATTTTACCCGCAAGTTGGGGGTAAAATGATCCCTTCTACAAACAACTTAAAAATGATATTCTGACATTAATCTTAATCTTCCTCTGAACTCTGAATGCTAAGGGAACATCAGAGCAATGTTCACAAATGAAATTATCTTCATCTTCATCAACTTCCGCGCACAATTCGTGAGCCCATTCAAAACACTTTCTGGATTGAATCCATCCGTCAATTGATGTAACGTATTCCTCACAGCAGTGGAGCCAGGTTACATTTCTCGCCTTGTCCGAATTCAAAGAGTTGGAAAGACTTTGAAGACTTTTTCAAAAACTAAGAGGTAAAATGATCTCCTTCTCAAAGCTGGATCGTTTACCCCAAAGTGACATGCATCAACATTTGTTAATTATAAATTTAGTTGCTTATATTAACTGAAAACCAATACCATAAATTAACTCAGCAACTCTTCCAAGATCGGTCATTCACGTCGTTTGGAAAAGAACACAGCAATCCAAATATGTACCTTACCTTGAATGTAAAAAACCCAAGTTCACTTGTCATTTGTCGGATTCGAACTGAATCGTGTTTCCGATCATTGTCTATGATTAACCGCTCCGTCTAGTGCACGGTTGCCAATATTACATTTATTATGCACAAAAGGCGAACTTGAAAATCGAGGGATCAGTTCAACCCGAAAAGATCATTTTATCCCCCCTCCTCTACTAGTTGAGAATGAAATCCTTAACTTAAATTGCGATATATTTTTGAAATTAAGAGCTTCATCTCAAATAGTTATTGGAATTTATTTTGTAAAGAAAAATATCCACGTTTATGGAGATGTGCAGCGTATTCAGCAACCTTTTTCCTTACCTCTGCGGAACAGTATTTTCTACCATGAATGCAATTAAAAGAAAACATCGCTACCTTTTGACATTTGACTAGTTGGCAGTATGCTTACGAATATGAACCACAATATGAAAAGCTTGCCGAAAATTTGCAATGTCATGTTTCCAGCGCGACGACATAAAAAATAATAGGTAACATGTAGGTATTTAAGATAACATTGTTCGCATTAATAATAAGAAAATAAAAGAACGTATTCTTACGCTCAACAAAAAGAGACAAGTACTGGAAATGGAGAGTAAACAGCTTCAGGTTCGGAGAATCGATGATGGAATCTTTGGGAAGTTTTTGGAATAGAATCCTCTAGAAGATTCTGGAGAGTTTCTAAAGTATAAATATAGCAGTGTCACCACCAGTGGAGTAGTCTTGTGGTAGACAGTGCGTGTTTACCAGTGAAAGTAATAAACAGACGAAAGTGTTCTAATTGGATTGCGATTATTGGAGATAAAGTACTAGCGATAATTAAAGTTGAGTTAATTAATTAATTGTTTGTGAATTTTATAAGTGTAGAGCGAAAATAAAGAGCTTGTGAATTAAATCTGTAATATTGTGTTTTATGTCGATTTCGATGGAACTTCAGTGCAACACCAGTATTTCACTTTTTCCAGCAGTGCAACAATGTTCGATGGGACAACTTTTATAGCAGAAGGCAACCCGACGCTTCCACTCACTTCCCCTACTTTGCCCTGGATATTTTGTCGGTGTTACAAATACATATTCAAGTTGAATTGTCATCTGCTCTGTCAAAGTGTACTGTCGCGATTATTTGTGAAATTTTGGAGTTAAATGAATTAAAACATTTTATTTGGGTAATTAGCATAAAGTTAAGAAGAAATTTGTTTCTATATATCAATAAAGAACATTTATTACGTTTGACAGTTCCTTGTATATAATACGTGTGCCCACAAATGCAAGGAATATGACAGAAATATGTTCGATGGACTTCAGTGCTCCCAGTTCTCCGCTGCCAGAAAAAGTACAACACTGAAATGGTCCCATCGACATTAAATAACTAACCAAAAGCCACGCTCGCAACAGTATTGCCTTATTTATAAACTAATTAGTTTGTGCGAAGAAATCATTATTTTCTCTTATTTTAAAATATTATGATATTGAATATGTATTAGCATTATCTATATTTATTTTGAATTTAAACTTATTTTTGATTTTAAATTACTACTTTTCTTATGATCACTTAACTTATACGATCTTGGTAGACCGCCGCCTATAATTTTAAAAAACAGGTGTCGAGTCCTGCATAGACTGCAATTTTTGCGTGCCGAACTTGATGATTTTTCTCACTTTCTAAAATGTGGTTACATCTCTGTCTACATATACCCTAGGCAAAGATAACCTAATAAGAAAAAAGGGCACAGTCAAAAAAATTGGAAATTTTCTTTGTTATCTAGACTGAAAGAAATATGTCATATACTTTCGTCTTTTGCATGAATCGGGGAAAAGAACTTTGCTATGCATTATTGTAGTGCGACAACGAGTTAAAAACAAAAATCGAGAGAACGTAGGATTACCCGAACGAGAAAATCTTATTGAATCCCACAAAATCCTATCAAAATTCATAATAATGTAGTTCGGGTCACACTACCTCAATTTTTTAAGAAAAAGATAAATTTCACTTTGGCCTAGGTGCTGAAATGAGATGTAACATTTCTGTCATATAACATTCTCAATTTTCCCAAAAATATCAGAGAATCCAGCATGAGAGCAACCCACTTAATCTCATCAGAGCAAAACTCATGTAAACAAGAGCACGTGCTGCTTGTTCAAATATCATAGGATTACAGCAACAACTTTGGAACCACAACATAGGATTACAGCAACAACATTAGAGCCTACTCTCTCAACATTTCAGAAAAACCTGTTTTAGAAGCGCGGAAAATTTTTTTGAGAATAAAATCTGAAACCCCCGCTCTTCTCATATATTTACGAAAATGAATAATAATAATAATTTATTCATTATGGTTATGTACACAAGATTTACAATCTAATGTAATACTAAAAAGAATCATTTGCCATTCTGTTTCGTTGCATGTAATCTGGGCTTTCACATTTTTTGTCCTAATTTGTAAAAGTTTTAAAGAGAGTTTAATGTTTTTGTTATTTTTTCTTCTTCTTTCTTTCCTTTTCTTGCCGTGTACATTTTAAATGTAAAACAGTGGGAAATCTCGCCTGTGTCCTATCTTTTTATTAGGTTATCTTTGCCGTAAGTGTCACTTTTCTTTATGTTCGGTAAGGAATGCACAAAAGCCGTAGGTAAGATTAAGATTGGAAGGGTATTAAATAGAAAAATATTTACATTCTTTTATGTGGAAATTTAATAATAGTGTACCTATTTCTCTTTGTTTTAATAATAAACTGGGAACTAGAATATTGGTAAATGTTTGTAATTTTGATAAAAACACTTAATTTTTAATATATATTTTCTTGATATAGATTTACCACAAATAACATTTTAAGGCAAGTTTGTTTTATATTATTAGCCCTGACTATGCTGCTGCTGCTATACAATTGCGTCTCATAATCCTTGCATAATTTTTTTTTTATTCGTCTGCAATGCCCATAGTGTGCGTATAAACTTATACATCTTATATCAGTCTCTATTATTCTTTAGTAAGGAGTACTCTCGAGTATGCTAGTCAGGTTTGGAGTCCATTTTACTCTTCTTTTAGTGCTCAAATTGAGGCTGTCCAGCGTAAATTCACCAGAGTTTTATTATATAAACTAGAGAATACCAGTCTAGAGTATCATGAAAGATTAGCAAAATACAACTTAATCACACTAGAAAGTCGCAGAATCTACTTGGATAGTACATTTCTATATAATATTTTAAATGGTCGAGTATATTGTCACGCACTAGTCTCTAGTATTGATTTGAACGTCCCCCGCGCAACTCAAGATCCCAGACCCTCTTCAGATTACCCACTTGCAGAATTACAAAATCATACAATACAAGACTTAACAATATAGATATATTTAACACTAGTCCGCTGACATATAAAACATTTATTCTCCGCGAGATCGGTTATTAACATCTTTTCTGTTTTGCATTACTCTCTTTTTACTGCTTCGCTTTACTAATTCGCTTTACTAATTTCCTACCTCCTTAGCATTTGTTGGCTTCCGCTTTCCAACTGTATTTTAGTTTTACTTTCTCTATTTGCTTTTTTTTATTTTCTAGTTTTTTCATTCACGCTCTTTAGATTTTAGATTTAACTTAATTATTTTTTGTGTTTTTTCTTTTTTATTTTTCCTCTCTCTCTTTTTTCACATTATGTTTTTAGTTTTAATTCTTTAGTTATTAGTCTATTTTATTATTATTTTTTTTCATTTATTTCTAAACATTATTATTACTTTATCTTCTTCTTTAAATTTATTAAAATTCGTTACCCTTCTAATTGTAAGTAGTATATTATTGGAAATTTCTGTTTACTATCTTTTTAACTTACAAAATAAATAAATAAATAAACCTTTAGGATTGGCCCGAAAATTGTTGATGATGGGCCTTTCATTTAGTTACTTACTCGTAGGGTCGGCATCAGCTTAAATTTTGTTTTTGCAAGTAACTCCCAGATCTCTGAATTTAAGAGTAACTGTCTCGGGGCTTGGATATTTTCTATATTGTACATACAAGATGTCATGATTTCATGAGCTGACAAGGAAGAGCATCACCTGGAGCTGGATTCTGATAAATTTAAAATGACAAATGATAATGACAAAATGATTTCGAAGGAAGGACAATGTCACTATACCATAATTAGGAGTTCTGATGATTGGGCGACATGACATGTATCTTAAATTATAGCAGTGACAATTTGACAATTGCGTGGTAATTGAATAGCCCCTGACACACGATGATACACACTCGAGACTAAACACGACGTAAAAATCGGTTTTTGTATCGAGTGTGTGTCAACCCATGGTACACGTAGCTGATACATGGTTGATTGATACACCCTTGAGACAGCAAAGAAAATTCATCATTTCCACATCATCCAATGCACGCAAACCAAGTACACGCATACATGTGCAATAAAACACTCGTATATCATCCGAGTCTAACCCTCTGCTCTAACGGCCTATTCGACAAGATTTTCTGTTAACAATGTCACAGACTTCAGTTTGTAGATCCGTAGAAGAAGCTACATGATGTTAAAAAATTTTCAATTTACGAAGATCGGAACCACCTTAAACAGAAGTATATAAAGTATATAAAATAAGTATGAAATAGGTCAATATGATTGGCTTTAGATTTTTCCAGAAATTTGGCAAACTTACATACACTTACTAAGGGCCGATTTCACAGTTCGAGTTTAAACTCAGGATTATTTAAACTCCGTTCCTAGTTTAAACTGAGTTTAAACCAAAAGGAGTTTCACAGTGTTCGACCGTTTTTAATATGGCAGCACTATGGAATTGTGAACTAACAAGCTATTTTCTTTACAATTGTGAACTAGCAAACTATTGTGAGTCATTTACTGTCAAAATATTGCCGGCCAAATCGTTGTGACAAAAAAATTAATTAATTAAACCTACGAAAGTGAAAAAAATATAATAAAAAATAAAATAAATTAAGTAAACCTACGAAAATGAGTAAAGACTCTTTGAAACACACGACGAACTTTTCATCAAGAGAAACAACATTATTAATGAAATTTGTTGAAAGGCATAAAAAGATCATCGTATGTAAAAGCATTGACAGAGTCCCACTCATCAAAATCATTTGGTTGATTTTTCATTGTCCTTCGTCGTCTGGATGTTATAGTTAACATGATTGAAATTTCTTCATCGCTAATATCTTCCTGGTCTGAATTCATCACACAAATTGTATATTTACACAAATGCTTTCTTAAAACTAATCTAATTGAGCAAGTTTCAAATCGAAATGTCACTTCATTCACATTTAAAGATAAACTGAGTTTAAACGCTCAATTTTGGTGGTTTAAACTAAGTTTAAACGAGGTTTAATTTACCACTGTGAAACTGTGTTGAAGAGATAAACTGAGTTTAAACCACATATAATTTTTGTATTGGAATATCACAAGAGTCACAGCGGTAAGAGTTAAGTGACTTCGACTGAAGTAATTTTCATGAAAAAAAAATCATTTGTCATGTCACCCAGCTTTTTAGGAATCGGCCTTTCGAAAATAAGTTACATTTTAACGCTAAATGTCACTTTTTATGGCTGAAGTCATGGTGTAAGAAATGCATTTTTGAAGAAAAGTCGGGATGTCATCGTCATTTGTCATTTTCATTTTATCAGAATCCAGCCTCAGGTCTCTTGTGAGTCCAGATGGTTAAGTTGGGTTAGGTTAGAGTGGCGGCCATCTCGCGAGCCTCTGTGATCAGCCTCACTTAGACCATTTGCGTCCATTGTAATACTACCTTAATGGGACCCTACCTGGAAAGATACCCCAGATTTAGGAGGTGCGTTGAAACCAGCCACAAGTGTTTATGAACCGTTCCAGGTCTCCAACTCGTTGTCTTCTAGCTTCCCAATTCTCTGAAGAAGTAGCTCCCGAGCGCATTCCTCCTACGCTTGGCAAGGCGAATCCTGGTACTCATGTTCTTAATTTGAACAGATTTGAGAACGGGTTGCCCGATTTGCATTTATATTTGCAATTTTTATTACCGTGTACAAAATTTCAGCTCCCTACGTCAACGCGCTCTCAGGCAGGGCCCAAATATATAGTGAGAAACGAAATTTTTGTATGGCAACCCCACAAAAGAGTTGACCCATTTTCGAACTTAAATTTAAAGCCCGTGTGCAAAATTTCAGTTCTGTAAGTGAACGCGTACTCGAGTGTCGTGAGGACGGACGGACGGGCGGACTGACATGCAATAATCAAAATAAGTTCATATTATGCGCGGAATAAATTTTGCCATATCAGCATTATTTCTATGAATTACAAACAGAATGATAAACTTAGTATATAAGGTACCCTATAGATTGCATCTAGGATATAACATTTTGTTTTCAAATTATTCTATTTTTAATTTTAGTTTCAAGTCAAATTAAGAATCAATTTAAATTAATTCTCCAATTCCCAACTCAAAAAAGATCAATTTCAAGCAAAAGCTTTCTTTAAATTATCAAACAAAATTTTTCTTTTATAGGTAACATATTTTACGGAAAATTAACCGCTTTTATAGGTAGTGTTAGCATAAGCCTTTAATTTTATGAAATGTATTCAATTCATTATTAAAAAAGTAAAAAAATTTCCTTTAACGTAAAATTTTTCTTTGCTCTATTCTATTTAATTAGGTGGGTATTCTAATTAAATTGTTCTTCTCTTAATGTTTTTCTCTTAAATAAATTTATGCGCTGCGCCGTGCGGTGCGCTGTTGTTCTTTCTATAGGCCAAAACAATGACAATGTTGCGAATTGATTCGAATATACAGGGTGACCCCAAAACTGACGTCCAAAGGTAAAATTAAGGTTCCTCATATTGAGGGGTATCCGAATCACCCTCATGTATGTTATGGGATTTTGCGTAGGCTTTGAGCTATGATTTTTTTTCGTGATTTTTCACCAAACTACTAATTTGAACATATTTTTGGTCATAGTGACTTGAATAATTGAGATAAATTGCTGATTTGTTTTTTTTTTCAATTTAAATGAATGTTATGTATACATATTATGTTCGATCGGAAAACCGATTTTGCTGTTCATATTACTGAAAAATGTGCTCCTTTGCAGATTTGATTTCAAACATAATTGAGCTTGTAAATGAATTTATTATAACCGTACCTTTCCCAAGATTGGTTAGAGTTCATTTTGAGACAAGCCGGTTTTACCCAAAATGTGTGCCATTTTTGACTATAGAAATTAGATAGGATAGCTCAGTCCATTCTTATTATATGACGTTTCGTAAAATCACGCGGGGTGGGGCATGGCTGGGAGAAACAAAAAAAACAAACGGGTGAGCACTTTTGGTATTCCATATTGTAATCGATGGCCCCGATTACTTTTTAAATATTTTAGAATTAATAACTCACTGACGATTCAAGTTTAATCTCTTTATTTATTTTTCAAGCAGTGTGATCTTCCTCTCTCAAGTGTCAGGAAACAAGTTTTCCTTCCTTCTTGACTAACCACACAACAATACAAATACAAGTCATGACCAGCTGTCAACATACAGGCAGGCCATCAAGTATTCATTCTTTTATTCTTAATCCCACTCACAGGTGGCGCTCAAGTCTTTTTGTCTTTACAAGTTACAAGTGCATCCTTACAATATAAACTGTGAAAGTTTCATCCATCCAAATCCAAGATTTGTTCTGTTTAATGAACTTCAAAGCAGCTCAGAGCTGAGTAGAGCAGCTCAACTTAGGTTAACTGTCAAAAGTAGAGCAGAAAAGAGCAGGCAGCTCATGAAACACAAATTTTTTGAAATCTGTCACCAAAAAGCACAATTGTTTAAATTCTTGCATGATTAATTTAAAGAAACCTTTTTTTAATACACAAAAACGCAATTATTATTTAAATTATCACTAGAATTGTCCAGAAAATTATTTTTCCTCCAAAAACCGCAATTATTTGAAATTTTCTCAGAACTGTTAACACAATTTATAGTTGTCAAATGCCTGCTCTAAGTTAATCCTTCGAAAAGAGTAGAGCAGAAAAACTTGCTCTAGGTTACTCCAATTCACTTTAGAGCAGACTCATTAAACACAGTTCAGTCCACTTTAGAGTACTTTAGAGCAGTGCTCTGAATACATTAAACACGGTTTTCCGCTCTAGAGTAACCTAAAGCAGCTCATTAAACAGGGTTGTCGGGTTGTTAACATACGGTCTGTTGAATGAGCTGCTCTAGGTTACTCTAGACCAGAAAAGAGCAGAAACCCGTGTTTAATGAATTCAAAACATTGCTCTAAAGTACCCTGAAGTGAACTGAACTGTGTTTAATGAGTCTGCTCTTAAGTAATCTGGAGTAACCTCGAGTTAGATTTTCTGCTCTACTCAACTTAGAGCAGGCATTTGACAACTGTAAATTGTGGTGACAGTTCTGATAAGAATTCAAATATTTGGGTTTTTTTTTTGTGGAAAAAATTAAGTGTTAGTGGAATAATCTAAGTAATAATGGTGTTTTTGTGTGTTAAAAAAATGTTTCTTTACATTAGTTTTACATTAGTCATGCAAGTGTTTTTTGGTGACAGATCTCAGAAAATGTGTGTTTAATGAGTTGCCTGCTCATTTCTGCTCTACTTTGAATTTCACAGTTAACCTAAGTTGAGCTGCTCTGCTCTGAACTTTTTTCGAATTCATTAAACAGACCTAGTATTCAGCACTGAGGTCGGCATTTTTTATGCTTTACTGCCACGATTACAACAATTTTAAAAGTAAATTATGCCGACATATTTTTCTCAGGTTTAATATAATCGCATTAAGC
Source organism: Dioctria linearis (assembly GCA_963930735.1). NCBI lineage: Eukaryota > Metazoa > Arthropoda > Insecta > Diptera > Asilidae > Dioctria > Dioctria linearis. Next base: position 234,791,493 of record OZ005740.1, on the reverse strand, counting down.
AATTCGAATGGAATTCCGGTCGTTTTAATTGCCATTTTTGACGAGTTTACTTGGAAATCCGTACTATTTACGCACGGATTTCCGGTTTTGTATTGTGGACCGAGCAGAATGGAATTGGAACTTCAGTCAAATTCATGCGATTTACAGAGAATACTCGTTTTTAAAACTTGTGTAAAAATGAGCACTTTAACCAAGTAAAATATTTTAGTATTTATCTGTCTGATATATCTAATATGATTATTGGAAGATAATCTCCTATCTCTACTTCATCATTATCCCTAATAAGCATTTTAAATTCCAGGTGGCTGGATAAAAATAAGAGTTTGAATAAATCACCAGAAAATGGTGATGGTGAGTTTCAGAACAATTTACCAGAAGATGGCGATAAATATATTAATGCTAGAATCGTGGATTCGATTTCCGAAGCAAAGAAGTTGATTTTATATGTTCAAAATTGCAATTTACAAATTGTGAAATCTCAAACAATTTTTTTTAATAGAGCTGTAACCGCAGCTTTTGGGAAGAATAAACAAAACAAATGTAATTCGAACAATTTTGATAGACAAACTGTTTGGATTTGGTTTAATAGGAGCTTATGCATTATTCTCTTTTTCTCTTCTAGTTTTGTATAGTTTTCTGAATTCCAAATGCATTTGAATGTAATTTTAAAGCTTTTACATAAAAAAATAACAATTTTTAAGGGTCACATAGTAAAAAAACCTATGCAGCGATCTTGACTCTATTTATATTTGTTCAGGTAAATAAATAGTTTACTAATATAGTACTTTGCTTATAAATTAAAGTATATGGTATATACAACATATATACATATTATGTATATAAATATTTTTTTTTAAATTTGAAATAATTACTATAAAGAACAAAGTTGCCGGCATTCTTTCAGCATATTTTCTCGAAAAAGGGACTCTTTTAGCTTTTTAGCACAATTTAAATATGAAAATGGCATATTTTCAGGAGGATTTCTGGCAACACTGACTAAGGTGTGCCACAGAGAGCAGTAAATTTCGCCGATGCGGATCACATTCGCCAAAACTATTTAGCACTGAAAGGGCCAAGTAATTTTAAACTATTGATAAGCTGGTTTCTTGAGTTTTATTTATTGCTGTATTCTAATAAAACTCCTTTAATCAACTATGTTTACATAATAAAATCTTGCGATTTTGAACCCGTATCAAATTACTTGAATTTCTAGATAAATCTTGTAACCTGGCATCACTATATAATATGTCATTATCTCTTAAACCGGCAAGCTTACGAGAAATTTTTTCGTACTCTTTCACTCGTATTTGCTTTTCTTGTGGAGATGTGGTAAATTGAATTGTGATGCGTTGTGTGTAGTTTGCGAGAGAACTTGAAGGGAAAGTAAGTGGAAGTAAACATAGAATTACAGAGAAGTTCGGCTCTTTTGCTCTCAACATGTTGGGTCGTTCGTCGGTGGGAAATTAACAAATTGTATTTGTAGAGTAGATTTATCTATCATTCTTAAGGTGTCTCGTGCCCCGTGAAGTTTTTTTCAAGTTTTATTAAATAAAAACTTAATTAATCAATATAAAACTATATGCAGTACATTGTAAGGAATACATAAAATTTTCTGCATAATTTTGTTTGAAGTTACCCTAAGCGAAAATTATTTAAAGTAAGTAAAACAGCGAAAGTAAGTGCTGCAATTACAGTCCATTTTTCTCGGCCATTTTTAACATGTCACGCGAATATAGTTCTTATGGTAAATTTATCTTTTTTTTGACAGCTTAAAATTATTGTAAAAAGTGAGTGACAGAAGGTGGCGTAAACAGAATTGTTTGAGATTATTTTATTTTTTTTAGATGAATAAGGAATTTAAAACGGAAGATCACCAGGACAGTGACCACGGATCATATGATTTAATAGATGTAGTAGACGAAAAAGTGGAAGTTTTGCTATTGGAAACAAATGATACTGAAAGCCAAGAGGTAAATGGCTATCTAATTTCTCAATCCATTTCTTACTAAATAAAATCAGTTTGGTGACTTGCTATAAGGGTCAAAGAATTTTGGAATATTAAATTGTATGGCAGTCGCTTCAATAAAACTGAAGAATGCAATACAACAATATTGAAAATCCTACCTTAAATAGTTCTTACGATAAAAGGAGGTAATCTTATACGCTGATTCTTTAATCTGACTAACTTTTTATCCTGTCGTTCATGCACGTCTTTCTGCTTTTTTTTTTTTTACAATCGAGATAACCAGAGCTGGGGTTTCTAACAAATAAATTTTTAAATTTTAATTTAATCACAATTGAATCAAATATGGATTCGGAAATTAACGAAAAACTGAGTAGGCACATTGTAGGAATTTTAATCTTAGAATTAGAACTAAGAACAAGGTCATTTAGATCTGAAATTATTACTCATCATATTTTACTCAGTTCAATTTGGCCTCCGGATCATCAGTGAATTGCATTTAGGAAGGCTTCATTTAGACCAGAAGTTATTCTAAATATATATCTGCTTTTAACAGCTTAGGCCCATGAGTGACGCCAATGTTGGCAAATCTAACTTTTTACCCTTCTTATCCTTCTTTAAATATTGCAAATATTGTTCAGGGTGTAGTATCAACTGCTTGGAGTTGTACTCATAGTCATATTAATTTATTACACGTCCAGCCCACGTCACAGAACTGGATAAATCAAGAATTACAGAGAATTACAGAGTAAACAGATTTAAAATTAGCAAGACAAAAGTATTCAAGAAATTAAATAGGTTGAGATGGCATACAAAGCTTAGAGTTAAATGCAGAGCTAAGAGCTACTCTGATGGGTTTGTGTTGTTTACGGAAGAAGTGCAAACCTTGGCCGTAGACTTTTCACCAGTTGATATTTTATTGGTAATGACCAAGCAAAAGCTAGTTAATACCATTTCGTAAGTGAGGTAAGTCGCATTCAATTCGTGCGACAACACTTATCTCGCTCGAGAATCTGTGTTTTTATTATTTTTGTCTTCCTATACAAAGGATAGCGTATGAAGATCTATTGCAATGTTATTATTCTGTCTCTCAAGCATATTACTATCGTCGATGCAATTTACGGACCAACTTTTTTTGTACCAACGGGTTTTCATGGAATCTATGTATTAATTGGAACTACATTCTTATTAATTTGCCTAATTCGACATATTCAATTCCACTTCTCTAAAATTCATTACTTTGGATTTGAAGCAGTTGCTTGATATTGACATTGTGGCCAATTTAATTCCACTTTATTTTTATTTTCACGTGGATTCTGTTTTGATTGTCTGCGCTTGTTACTCTATTACTGCAGTTATCTGTAAGGATTCGGTTTAGGCTAATTTACATAGATAGGAAGGATGTAATTTGTGTTATTACGCATATCTCTTGTTTTTGTTGGTTTGAATCTGAAACCGGCCGAATTTCTGCAAAATTCTTTAATGGTATGTTAAGCTCCTGGTATCATTAAGGATATTATGAGCATAATCCTGCTCAGCCCGACGATTTATAGCAATTGTTTGCCGCGTGGTTTGTCTAATACATATGTAAACTTGGTTAGAGACATTTATTTAACGGACAGCTAAACCATATACAATTGTGTCACATAAGTGCCCTCTAAAGTTTTTCGCTGGTTTTTAAAAATTTATATAAAGGAGGGAACGGTTTTTTTTTTCGTTTTGGAAAAACCTCTGGAAACTCGAATAACATAAATATAAATATTATACTTTGCACTTTGCTCTATTACGATCAACTATAATGACTTCATGCAAGTAAGTTCTGCCTTTTCTTAAGGCGGTCTGTTTTTTTTATTGTTTGATCGAAATCAGTTTTATTCTTCTTATTATAACTTAAATCAGAATTTTTCTTAAGATGGTCAGTAAAGTAATTGCGCTTCAGTTGGTCGATTTTTTACTAAGGTATCTTAATCTTGCTTTATTGGATGGTATAGATGTTTCAGACAATTCAAGGATTCATACAAGAGCGTAATATTGATTGCATAGCAATCATTAACCCGTTCAAATACGTACACACAATCAGGTGATGTGAAATGACTAATCTATCTCCAACTGCAGCGTAGAAAACAATGACATAACTTTTCTCAAACAAAAAAAATGCTTGTTTTAAAAATATCGATAGTAGTAAGACAGTTATAGCTTAGGCGCAACAAAGTATTGGCGGTATTTGTCTTTGAGAAAAACGCAAAAGTCTCCTCATGCATATTTATTTATTTCGGCCTCTACGCAAATACATAGCTGGTCGACATTTTACCAGAACTTCGCTGTTAATATCAACTCTTTGGTACTGTCTGCTAAGATGGTCAGAATAACTAATTTTGGTTGGCACTATTGTGCTGCATTCTTCTTAACTCTGGCACAATGCGGTGATGAATATTCCCAATTCTTCCTCCATGCTCTTGGCATAAGTCTTGCAAAATTCAATGATGCGAACACCATTAATATTAATGCTTAATATCTCCTTTGCCAAAATGTTTTCAAGAATGGTGTTGTCAGGCTGAATGGAGCTTAGATATCTATTATATGTTATAGCTTTTGGTCTAATAAATATTTATTCTATTCTATATCATAGGAATTTTTAGAAGGAATAGGATCAAACACCACGTTAATCGCATATAAATTTCGTCCTTAGTAACTACTTTGGTTTGGATTGTAACTTGTTGTGTTCAGCTATAAATTTTTCCCCATACTATCAAATAATAATTATTGTACAGGGTACGCTAAGCTTATAGTATATATATATATATAATATACTTGGTACTAGGCCTATCTTATATTAAGGACTAATGTGTCCATCATGATATGAAGGTGAGCGAAATCCCGTAATCGACTTGATGTCGGAGCTACATTGGACAATGTTTCCTTTAAATGGGTAATAAAATCGAGGTTGATGTACGCTTCCATAGTAAGACTTTCAATCACTTATGCCGCTAGACAGAAACTAAATGGGGCGTTCCAGGATGCACTCATGAACATTATCCATTCATAAATCACTAATAAATTGGTATATTTTCCAAAGAACTATAGATTTTATAACTGAGAAATAAATGAAAAACATATCAGGCTTAAATATTTTGAAGTGTGCAAAGCTAAAGCAACTTTTTATAACTCCTTCCTCAGTACTTCCTATAATTGGCTCTTTTTAATTACGTCCTATAGACGGTATCAAATTAGTAATTATGCTCTCATGTCTAATTTACCGTTGTCTTTTCATTGTTTACTTTAATTTTATTTTATTTTGGGAACGTTGGCCAGCAACTCGTCGATTAAGAATCCCGAAGAGGTTACTAATCTATTCCTTGACCAGCTTCGATTTTTGTTTCGAGCCATTGTCCCATCGATGCGGCATTTCCCATTCGACATAGGGCATCATAACCGTTTCTAAAATTTCCTTATATTTCAAACGATCCATTATTCCTTTTATTTCCTAGAAAGGACCTAGTCCGTTAACTGAAAAACAGGTCCCCACCATAACACTAATCACCTCCATGCTTGACTGTGACCTTGATGTATCGTGGATCAAGTTGTTCAGCTTTTAGTCGTCATACAATACTCATTTCGTCGGAGTTAATCAAATTAAATTTTGGCTCGTTATTGGAAAGGATGGTTTCCAATTATCAATGGACCAATTCAAATGTATTTTTGCAAAGTTTCTCCTCTAAATTGGAATTAACGTAAAGCAGTAGATCACAGTATTAAATTCACCTTTTTTGTAAGTGTTTCTTAGTTAGCATTGGATTCTTGACTGATCTGTAACTTTTTAACTTGTTATCCAAAGCGGGTCTCCGGACTGTACTAGCAACTAAGCTTACATTTAAAGTTTTTACAATTTCGTTTGGCGTTACAGACGGTTATTTTTTAATTAGGGCACTAATTGTCCTCAGTGTGTCTTGAAATTTTTCGAAGTCGTCAGCCCAAATGCAGCCTGTTAATATTTCCGGTGTTTTATACTTGATAAGAACTCGCAAAATTATGGATTTATATTATATTTTTTAGTGATTAAAATTTGGGAAGCGCCGTCACAATATTCTTAAATTATTTTTGACTTGAAACTATTGTAAAACTTATTACATGTCATAACGAAAAAGAAAAATTGCAGTTGCATAGAAAGTATCCCATTAGCTGAAGAGGAGTAAAGTGTCTTTAGTTTTGCACGCTTTAAAATATTGAAGCCTGATATTTAATCATTTATTTCACAGTTATGAAATATTTAGGTTTTTGGGAATGAGGCCAATTTATTGGTGATTGATGTGTGAATAAAAGTAAGTAAGTAAGTGAATTTATTTAGCATTTTTTGCTATTCATTACAAAAGCCATATAATTATACTATAAGTCTAGCTCTCTTTCCTCCTTTTCCTTATCTTCTATATTTGTTTACGAATTTAATAAGTAATTTTAACAAATTCAAGAACTTTTCTCTTAAATATACTAAAATTATTCTCAACTTTTACATCTAAAGGTAACTTATTAAATATTTGAAAAACACAATAATATTTTTGTTATAAGTCAATTAATATTAGGGAAAAAAAATAAATTTTTTCTTGAAACGGTTGCTATTGTTTTGCATAATACTGTATAATCCGAAATTAGAAGACTGATATACGTCAGATCTACCTCTGTTCCACCTTTCCTTGATACGGATGATTAGTTGGTTCACTCCTTTGCTGAGATCTTTTTACATACGATTCATTAAACAATTTCCTTGAAGTGCTAAAGGCATAGTTTTAAAATGTTTATTGAGAACTCTCTCAAAGACGACGTAGAACTGTGTAAGTCTAAGTCATCATCTTAGTCAAAGAGTCTTTAGAGCGATCGTGTTTTTTTCACGTGAATGTTTTACCTTTGTTAAGTGCTGGATTCACACCTTCTGATTAGGGCCTACCATACTTCACAAAAAGCGATAGCTTCTTTGACTGAGCTGAACAAGTTATTATAATGGGCTGCTAATGGCCTGTGATTTGAATTCTGTTTACCCTCCGAAGAAAGTAGAATTTTTTGTAGTATTTATTTAAAAGTATATTTTGGCAAAAAGGTGATTAGATTAGAATTTAAAAATGTATTAATCAAAATGCGAAAGTAGTACTAATATTAAATCATTTTAGATTGGAGTTCAAACAACAGAAAATGAAAAGAAACGTAAAAAGAACCTTCATACTGCATATTCCTGTGATAATCCTGATACTTCCGAGGACGAAGAAGACAAAGATTCACCTGAAGCAGTGGCTGCTCGTCTTCGGAATGGCTGTGAATGCTCATCTAATTGTTTCATAGGATTAGATTCCGATAAAGTGTACAAACATAGATTGAATATAGCAGAGCTAACTAAAAACGAACATGATATGTACTTAATGGGTGTAACAATGGCTTGTATGGCCAATAGCAAGACAACTTCTAGGCAGAAAGAACGGCAACGTCAACGAGCAACGTATGTCTATCAGGGAAAGCGAGTATGTCTGGAAGCTTTTCTATTTTTGGAAAATGTATCACTCTATCATATTAAGAGGATAAGAAATCATGTTTTATCACACGGTGTAACACCACGAATCCATGGAAATTTAGGAAAGAAGGCACATAACGCGTTTTCTCTAGATGTTTATAGAAATGTTGAGGATTACGTTAGAAAATTTCTTAATCTTACAGATTTCAACAAGAATCAAGTTATCTACGGTATCAATCGAGCGGATGTATATTATTCATATAAAGATCACGGAAGAAAACCGGATGAAAAACTAATGGGTTACTCCACATTTAGGCATTTCATGAAAAAACAATTTCCACAAATAAAATTTCAAAAAGTTGACTACTCTGGAAGGCATCCTACTGGAGAGTCTGGTAGTACTCCCAAGAGTAAAAAAGTAACAAAAATCTCAAAGAAACTGCAAGAGCAAAAGCTTCTGTTGAGATAATACCTGAAGAACTTTCATTCAATCTCGACGTTTAATCAGAGGTAGTCTTCAAAGAAAGCGAACATAGTATTAGTCAGAAATACGAAAACGTCTTACTTTTCAATAAGCGCAGTGTTAGAAAATTTTCCGATCTCAGAATTTTCTGATTCCAACTAGATTTGTTGAACAATGTTTAAATAAAGGATTTATGATATTATCTTTCGTTTTACTGCAATTACGTTTTTTGAACCTACTTATTTTTTGCTAAATAGGTATCAAAATGTTCGTATGTTTTTTTTTTAATAGCTAAAATTTTTCATTTCGTATTGATTCGGTATTAGTTGCCACTGGTACAACGGAATGTTCTCCTTTTCAGGTTGCCCCTAGGCCCACCGCACATTGAACACAGAACAACGTAGGGCTTGGTAGTAAAGATTTTATACACAAGTAAATGAAAGCACGTATATTGCAATTGCACACAGCAAAGATGAAGTAGAGCAGAGGCCTCTGTTTCGCCTGTGTACTCTATGTTCTACGGACAGTTTTCTATTACTGTTTTGCGCCTAGATCACAGTGTAGTACTACATAACCAGTCAATTTGTGCGATTGAAGCAAAGTTTCTACCATCTTAATAAAAGAGGCGAAGTAGAGAAATAGTTTTTCTGTGTTCAGTATGTGCTGCGTAACAGTCATAGCAGAGGAATAGTTTTAATGCTTTGCTGTTCATTTGCCTATGCTGTTCTGTGTGCAATGTTGAATTTTTTCCAGGACTTCTCTCCACAATTTGTGGTCGATAACAGTGAAATTACATTGTACAAATTACAAAGACCATAAAACAGTACATTATTTTATTACATGGTAATTTTTATATCCTAGATTATGAAATCATAGAGTATGTTACAAATTCCACTTTGACATTTTGTTATTTCAAAAGTATCGATACTGGATCTCTGGGCAATATGTTTTCTTAAAGTGAAAGATATTGTAAGTTAAACAAAATTTATTTCTATTCTCGAGGCCATTTCCTTCCAGAGATATACATTAAAATTCAAAAGTCTACTCTTTCCGGTACACAAAACAATGTTGCCAGCATAACTCGGAAACAACGCAATGTGGGACAAAACTATAAGAATTTTTTTCTTAGCTCGATTCCAGCTACCTAAGTTTAGCGTATGTAACCACACTTTTGCAACACCCTGTATATATGTATTATATTTATATTTTGTCCGACGAACCGTTCTAGAAATAGATGCGGGAACCCATTTTAACGATCTAACTTGAGGGGGATGGCTATACGAAATTGCATACGGGCGTTCGCCTAGGTCAGGGGTCGGCAGAAGCGGCTCGCGAGCCGCATGTGGCTCTTTGCATAGACGTTTGCGGCTCTCCAGGTATTAACTCAAATTTCACCTTATCTCAATTCTCAAGCAACATTATGTATTATAACTAATGAGTTTCTGAGATAGAGCCGGCGAACCAACAAACTTAGACTCGTACGGCATACTCTCTACTCTACCCCTCTGTGAAAGCGCAGATTACATGCAGCGAAAGAGAATGGCAATTGATTCATTTTCGTAAATAAATGAGAAGGAGCGGAGTTTTCAGGTTTTACTCTCATAAAATATTCCCGCGCTTTTGTGAAAACATGTTTTTTTGGGATATTGAGAGAGTTGGTTCCAAAGTTGGTGCTGAGTCCTATGTTATGTTTCAAAGTTGTTGCTGTAATCCTGTAATATTTGAACACGCGTGCTACTGTTTACATTCGTTTTGCTCTGAAGAGATTAAGTGGGAGATACTCACGCCTGACTCGCTGATGTTTTCGAGAAAAATGAGAATTTTATTTGACAGAAATTTTACATCTCCGTTCAGCACCTTGGCCAAAGCGAAATATATCTTTTTCTTAAAAAATTGAGGTAGTGTGAACCGATGTATATTATTATGAATAGTTTGAATGAATTTTGAAGTAGACTTTAGACATTACTTCACATCTTAATGCTTTGAATATCTTATTGCAAGGGAAAAAAAACATCGCAGATACATTATTGAAAGAAAAAAATTACAAGTTCTCACTGAAGATATAGGGAGATGTGAATTTCTTCACTTCAAGAATTTAAGACAATATCGTGACGAAAAAATCACTTGTTTTGATGCGATTTATTTCAGCAGCGTATTTTTAAAGCTTCGCTGCAGCCGCGAAGAAATATGCTTTCGAAGAAATGTCGTTTCGAAGAAAAGCTTATTTTCAAAACCGTGCATCTAAGGCAGCAAAAATAAAAACAAAAAAATAAAAAATAGAAAAAAAAATAAAAAGAAATGGGGCCAGAAATTCACAATGTCCTCATCGTTGGCCTCGGATAGCGCTAACGATGAAACTGAACAATTTGTTATCAAATAAACGAAATTATCGAAAAAAAAGTATTGTCAAAGAAAAGTTTGTCGATGAAATATTTTCGAAGAAAAGTTTGCGAAGAAAGGTAAGGATACCATTTTTAAAAATGAAAAACAGTTTTGATGAACGTTTTCAACAATTCAGAGCAAATAAGACTACAGTAGCTTTTATTATCGTACGTCCTCTCAAAATAAATGTCGATGAACTTAACTTATCACAGTTCGATACACACAGATGCTGGTTCACTGCAGATGCAATCAATTGATTTAAAAATCAAGGAACTCTGGAGCAATAAATTTACAGATCTGACCAGCAGCTTGAAAGAGCTCGAAAGAAAGATATGCAATTTGATTTCTCAGCATAAGTGGACAGCTAAAAAACAACTACCAACAACAAAAGCAATAATATTTATGATACGTGGAATAGTTTGCCTAAAACATATGACCTGGTAAAGTAATAAAATAAAAAATAAACTTAGAAGCAGACTAACGGATGAAAACTTATAATTATGTATTCAATTAAAAATAAGTAGCTATTTGCCAGATAGAGTAAAGCTATCAAAAGCTATGCATGCGCGCCGTTCTAATTAAATTTTTAAATAAAATTACATATATGCGGCTCCCTGGTACCTTTGTTATCCTGGTTCGATGACTCTGGCTCTTCTCATTTAACAAACTGCTGACCCCTGGCCTAGGTTATCAGAAGAATAGGTTTTATACCAATTTTACTGGACTGGAATGAGCTTTCTGGGAAACAACATCTATAAGGTTTATAGAATCACATCCACACAAAAGCTTTATCCATAAACAAAGACGCCAACCTAAACTATCTTGGACAACAACCAACATAGTTCCCTAACATGAGATCTTTTCCTAATATGGAACACATGGCAGTTCCATCATTAGTATAGCTATAGCTATAGACGACAGTTTTCGCAAAGGGTTGGTAAGAGGGGTGCGCGGGGTAACATCGGACACGGATGGGGCGGATACCAAAACAGAATCAGATGGAGATCCTTTGCTTCAAGGGGATTGAAGAGTGAAGAATGTTTATTTAATATCTATTTAAAATTCTGTTCATTGTTAGAAAATGATTGTTTCCACAATCTAATAGTAAGAGTTAAATAAGTTTACACAAGTGGAAAGTAATTTTACCCGCCATTATTCCCTTCATCATTATTCCTTCTTCAGAGTTTTTATGCACTGTTGGTAGCCGATAGCAGCCCACCAAGTCTGCCACAGACAGTAAACAGACGAAAAGGTCAGGCGAATCATACCGTACCGTATTTCTCCCGTAAATTTATTCCCATCTGTGAACAATGCGTGAACAACACACCATTTCAGTCAGGTTCCGAAGAGCAGGACAACAATGCATTCAGTTTCAGTTTTAAACAAAAAGATACCAATGATGTACAAGAAATATGTAAATAATCCTTTAGGTAAAAATAAACACACTTTTATGCGGGTAAAACTTGATAATCGACATGAGCATTTCCATCAGGTATAGACACTACAATAGACCCATCATCTAATGACCCATTCAGACTCTACAAGTTACTTGCACAAGTTAAGACTCTCTTCACTTCTCTATGCCTCTCGTTGATCCAAATGCTTGTTTGAGACAGATTTAGATGGGGCCTGAGAAGATTCCGCGTTCTCTCTCCAACATACATTTGATACAAACTAGTGGAAAAAACTATATATGTTTACAGGGTGTTTTCTCCATGGTGGTCCATAGAGCGGTAGGTAGGTGATAGTACTCAACTTGGATAAAAAAAAATTGTATGGTAGGAGGGGGGAGCATAGCAACGGTTTAGGAGTTACAGGGTGATTAAGAAACTATGCTAGGCTTTCATAAAACACTCTGTATCTTAAAAAGTACACCCTGCCGCCATCTAAAGCTGATTGTATGCAGAATTTCATGGCCTTTCCAACGATTGCTCTCAGCCCCGTACTCCTCTCCCGGAGTTATTGTGGTCTAAACTAAAAATTTTGGATTTTCTTACCTTTTTCTATTTTGACCCCTATTTTTTTTTTGCAACTAGCTCATTAACATAACTTTTTTTTATAAAAACTGTGAACTTAAGATTCTCCTCTTTAATTTGACCTATTATTCCCTATGTGCTAACTGTAGCCGTTAATTAATTAAACAGTTATTAGCTCATAACCTTTTATTATTGACTCAACAGAAATCCCAGAATCCAGAATGGTTTGAAGTATGGGAGTACGCCCTATTTCCAAGGACTCTTAAGGAACTTAAAGGCTGCTACATCTGCGGGCTGAAGGATATGTATTGCACTCGGATATAGACCAATTTAAATTATTTCCCAGTTTATTACATAATTTTGTCGCTTTCAGTGTTATGTGTGCCAACAACCAGGATAACTGGCAGTTTAACCTCAGTTTTTATTAAATTGGGTAGAAAGTCTTTCTAAAATATTTCTTTGGTCGTGTAACCATTTTCGCTGACAGCCATTTCAATTGCGAACAGACTCTGATATCTTCCGGAAACCGATTATAAGGATATAAATATTACTAAAGGGGGTACAATATTCCCATTCGCTGAAAAAAATAAACAGCGCTGTCAAACCCTGCTTTGCTTGGCCTTTGTAAACTTCTTATAATATTTTTAGCTCCCAACAAATATTGCTGGAAATTGCTTTCGGCATCATTAAGTATTCATGACATACATTATCATTTTTCAGGTACTTCTTGATGTCATCAAAGTATTTTCTAGTACCAATCCTATTTACCCTGGAACTTGCAGTGGATAAAAAAAATTTAAGGATGTCTCTTTAGAAATGAATAGTACCAGCCTTTTGCAGACTTATGAGGGCTAAACGGATTTTCTCTAGCGGTTTCGTCTAAAAAATATTTGGCAGTTTACATCAGATCGTTTTTCGTCTTAGGAAACCATTATTTCTGACAATCCACTCATGACGGCATCCCTTGCTTTCTTTAATTTTTTTCTTTCTAACTTAGCATATTGCGGCATTTTGTTTGATATATTGGTAAGATACTCAAGGATCTAAGCACCTGTCTAAAATTTATAAGAGATGATTAAAAATCTTTCCTTTCCTTTGCCACTACTGTGAGGTCATACATACAACAATTGCTAGGAGCTTTGCCATAGCTTATTCCTGTAAAATAATGGCACAGTTATGGCTACGTCAAATTTGACAGTACTTCTGTAAAAAGGAACGGTAAGAATTTATGTCTTCTCTCTACCAGTAAACAGTCCACGAATCAGTTCCCGTTCAATGACAGTAACCATTGAATGGAGAGCCGTCTTAGTAGATCTGCCCTTCCGGCAAGCGTTCTGTGAACTATTTAAGGGAGAGGCTTTTAAGGTAACTCCGTTAATATATTGGTCCACAAGCCTCTCCCAGTGTTTGAAAAGGAATGAGGAGAGACTTATGGTTCGAAGACTCTTCAGGTTCATATATGATGCCTTACCAGGCTTCGGAGAGAAGACAACCGTCACCTTCCGCCATACCTCAGGGACATATCCGAAAGCGTTGCATGCCCTGAAAATGAAAGCACGACGTTTGCATATGTTGAAAAGGAAGCTTTTAACAACTTTACCAATTAAGGCATATAGAGGTGACCATCTTTACGCAACTACGGAACAAACTTAAAATTACCGAAAACTTGCAAAAATTAGGACTAGTACCAACACATATGCATTTTTGTTTGTGGTCTGGGAAGTACGTTGTCCGGTAGGACACATATTTTTGATGGAACAGGTGGAGGAATGAGACAATGGAAATATTTTTCCTCAATAAGCTCACAGCTAAACTGCGTATAGAGAACGGCAGCCCGAAGTCTTCCTCAGGTTTTATTTCAGTTGTCGGGAAGCTGCTGATGTGTTCTGCGTTCAATTTAGAAAACGTTGTATTTGCGGTTTGAGAGTTTTTTATTGAAATTATTCTTGAGTTTTCTTCTGTGCAAGCGAGTAAGTATTAAAAAGTGGGTTTTTCGATTTTGAAGTGGCCAATAATATCTCAGGCGTCTAATAAAAATATAAAAAATAGAATATTCACAAGACTTTATTATAACAAAATACTTAAAGTTTCGCGAATGGTATTCGTATTTCTAATCTGGATGAAACAACTGCAACCACCGTCCCAAGACCACAGAAGGTATTTGGCATTGTTTCGCAGCAAATATGATTGAATTTTATATCTTTTTTTCTTTATTATTAGGTTCTTTTTGAGAAAGGTTCAGTCTGCCAGGTTACTAGTGGGAAGAAGGGTATACCAGTTAGTACATGCGCTATTATAAGTGCATTTGGCCAATATATTCCACCAGCCATAATATTCCCCAGAGTGCATTGCAAAGAATATATGCTTAAAGGAGCTCCCTCTGGTACTCTTGGGTTAGCTACACAAACAGCGTAGATGAATACAGAGCTATTTGCAGATGTTTATAAGACACTTCATAAAATTTACCTGCAGCAACAAGGAGAATCCTACCCTGTTGATTTGATTTATGACAACCACGAGTCGCATTTGTCAGTGGCAGTTTTAGATATCGCTTCAAAAAACGGCGTTACCATTTTGACTTTCCCACCTCACTCTACTATAACAAAATGCAACCACTGGATGTTGGAGTATTTGGCACATTTAAAACGGCCTACAACAGTCCAGTCGATTCGTGATTGATTTGTAACCCGGGTAAGGGTTTTACAATATACAATGTGGGGCGTTGCGTGGTAATTGCTTACAAAAAGACAATGACTCCATGCAATATCACTGCTGCTTTTAAGAAAACTGGCATTTTCCCATGAGATAAGGCCGTATTTTCAAATATTGATTTTTTACTAAGCTCGGTAACCGACAGAGATATTTCAGGAAGAAGATCAGAGGTTGTATTGCTCAGTACTAACCCAGAACCATCTACTAGTATCATCCATGAAGAGGGAAACGATATTAACAATATAAAACCTAATCAGATGCGTGATGGTGTAGCTATTGAATGAAGTAGCGACCAGACATCATCAAACCTTTTCAAAGGTCCGGAAACTTTTAGAGGATTTCCCAAAGCTGGCCCTAGAAACGTTAAACGGAAAGGCCGAAAACGGGAAAGGTCAATGATCGCCACGGACACACCAGAGAGAATTCAAATATTAAATAAAAAATGAACAACAGACCTGAATTAAAAGTCCCAAAACGTAAAATACTTGCCGACACAAGTAGTAGCAAAGAAGCCGCTGCTTCTCTTCCCTTCGATATGCATGAATCTGATTCGGGGTCGGATTTATTGGAACTTAAAGATGAAATGTTGGAGAATCTTAACAAATCTACGGAAAAATTGGACTACGTTCTCGTTAAGGTTAGGGCTAAGGCACTAACATTTTCTATGTTGGTATAAGGTCATAAGCAATGCGCAAGCAAATGGCAATGTTGATGCGAGTTTCTGGCGCAAAAAAGGAAATTCGTTTGTTATGCCCGACGTGCCGGATATGGAACAGGTCCCAATGCGACAAAAGTCGCACTTCGTTTTTGCGGTATCGTTTCCTACGTTAAATCTACGTTAAACGCTCTGGACATACTAGTTTGTATTGTCATAACTGGGTGATGATCTCCTATTATCTACATATTATCTTAGTTTTACTTGATTAAGATTTTTTTTTTAAATAAACTACTAAATAAACGACTGAATTTGCAATATTCTCTGTTTTATGTTCCCTTATATTTTATTTGTCTCATTTCTACCCAGGGCCCGGATTCACTAACTGGGAGAGTTGTGGAGTTGTGGAGATGAGAGTTCTTTTGATACTTAGCTCTCCACTCGGAATTCTGTAACTCTGGGACTTTGTATTGAGAAATACCAAAAACTCTCTATTCCACTCGACGAAACTCTCGGCTGTGTTAGTTGTGGAGAAGTAAGAAGAATATTTCTCAACTGAGAGTATTCGCTGTTTTTGTTGTGTTTTGTGAAGGTACCTAACCTAGGATTTTCAAATTAAAATATGGATTCACTGCATATCGTGGCTATGTTTACAAAAACATATTATGGAAATCCTCGCAATACTTACAGAGAAAATTTTAAATCACGCGAATTTAGTCAATTTGGTCGTCTTGCAGTACAGAATAGATACCATAAAAATTTTAAATATGTGTAATACGTTAAAGCTTGCATGTAGGATTAAATCGCATCTACATTTTGTCCCCTAATTAAAGATGTAATTAGTTTTTGAGTCCGGTAAATGGTTTTAGCGATAACTGCAAAAAAAGTGAATCAGCCCTTCTTTAAATGAAAAAATGCCCTCTTTTTGGTACAAAAATGGATAAATATTTCAACTCATCATTATGAAGATCTGGTAAATCGTGGAAATTCACTTTCCATGAGATAAAATGTTCACAACAGAGTACTAATGGATGTGAAACAAAGAACGGAAGATATATATGCAAAATATAGGAACTGGGGTGTATATGACCCAAGTGCAAAAAATCTATCTTTCGGCGGTAAAAAGTCAGTTATGAAGTTAAAATAATAAAAAAAAAACAGGGACCGAAAATAACTGGTATTTTAAAAATTTTAAACAGAAAAGGCTGGGATAAATTTATGATCGTGGAATTTAGTGGAATATACCAAAAGATGTATCGTGAAACCCGTTTCGATTCCTGTAAAGTTTTTAAAAACTTAACTTTTTTAAAAAAAACTAAGCTGGAAAGGCAAAAATAAAAAGCCAGCTTGGCTTTTTACTTTTTCGAGCTGGAAGTAACAGGTTTTGAAGCAGTTATGAATTATTACGAAAAAAGCTTAATTTACTTGTTATTCCTGGCCGGTAATAGTTTTCAAGCTAGAAAGGCCAGCGCAACGGTTTGATACTTTTTTTCGGTAAAAATATAAAAAGTGAACCCGGCTTTTTATTTTTTCTAGCCAAGCTGGCTTTTTATTTTTTTAGCTTCAAACTATTATCAGTCAGGAATAACAAGGAAATTAGTCTTTTTTCGTAAAAAGTCATAACTGGTTCATGCCCACTATACCAAACATGATGTATTTTGGACAACCCCCCAATGAAGGGTGGTACGACACCCCATCCCCAAAGGCCCCTACCCCAAATATTTTTCATCTATATCTTTGTACTCTAGACCTTAAATCCGAACGAAAAAACCACAATTCTCTACGACCCTCCCACACAGAGTTAGCCGTCCTTCAATGTTGCAATACTTCTACTGTTTTCCCAAACTCCCAAGCTCTCCAAGTTACAGAATCCGGCCCCAGGTCTTACCCAGTTCTGCAATGGGACACAGGAACCTTTGATGCATTTTTCTCTATAGATTGAAAATTAATATATATTTGAAGATACAAGGAATGAAATTATATCTATACGTAAGGAGTCATTCCTTTATATGCAATACTTAGTAAATATATTCAATAAATTCTTTTCGAGAAACTTCAACGAGAGAGAAAAGTGTCTCATTCCTCCACCACTTCCTCTATACTATACATATGTAAAAATCTATGGTTTTGATAATTTCCACCGCGTTCGTTTTCAAAAAGTCGGCAATAATCAGTCTTAGACTATATATGTAGGTACTACTTTTTTCTTAGTTATATTGAAATCCGAAATTATAGATAACAATTATTTTTTTCATAAAACATTAATTTGATTTAGAATCTTTGGAAAGTAAAATATGCTCAACGCAACTGTTATAGTTTAATTGAGCAAAACGCGAATTGCATGAAAAAATAAGCGAGTTACTAGATCGTGTGTGACTACCAAGCGCACATAAACATATCTGCTTTGTGAGCTTAAAATTTTTTTTCGGTTAATGAAGCATTGAAATGAACCGAATAAGTCTCTTAATTAAGTTTAAGGGATCCCATTTGAATTTGATGACCCTGTATACTCTACGTATTTAGTATTGTTAAAAAATATGTGTATGCCCCAAGTATTTCAGTGTAATTGCACTGGACTTACCTATCCCAATCACGTTCGTGAAGATTCTGCGATCATCATAAGGCTTTCCTTATTTGCGTTTTAAATTGTTAATTTGCAAAGAGAAAAATATCTTTGGCTTAGTCCAGTCATAAGTCATAACCGACTAAATGAGAAAACTTTTTAACCGACCGTAAGCAAAAGGTGCGTTGAGTTTGAGCATTGCTGTGCTGGGAATTTTACAAAGTCATTTGCATCGCAGCAAGAGTGATGATAACAGTATTCTGATTGAGACGCTCGGTGAATATTTATTTACGTAAGAAGTCTGTGATCGAAAAGATACATTTTAAGATATCGGGAACTGTCATTAGTGTAACACTGTTGAAATGCTTTCTCGTTATGGTTTACATTGTTTTAAGTGCAGTTCTAAACGTGAGTATTCTAATTTCTAATCGCAGACGGTGACGGATTATCAATTTTAAATAAAAGAAATGAATTCACCTAATCGGAGGTGTAATAAATAATTATAAATATAAAAAATTATAATAGTAGTGTAGTAATGTAGTACATGCATAAATAATAATTTTAATTATATGTAGGTATATAGTGAAGATGTTGTGTACGTGATATATACATACATGTATGTATGTATAAATAATTGCTAAATCTAGCAGGTCATCGAACTTGGTTGTAGGTATACCTAGTCTAAGAAATTTATTCTCAAATTTCAATTACCGAAGAAAATAATTTGTTTTCCTATTTTGCACACACATTGAAAAACAATGCAAATCACTTTAGTAAAACGTTTATCGATTATGAATTCGAGTTTTTATATTATATTTTTTTGGCATATTGAAAGTAAATTATACCAAATTTTCCTTACCAATATGAAACGATTTTATGGAATAAGAGAAACAATAATTATTTAAGTACAGACACAAATATTTATACTTAGTTAGGTACGTGCATTGCATATACGGATAATGATTATTAAAAGTTACCCAAAATTATTTCTTTTTATTTTTTTTATTCGACTGTTGAATTTTTCATTTTAAACCTAGTACTAAGGCCCGCGCTAAGTAAATTTGTATATAAAATTTTAGCGCGCTAAGAGCTATTGGCGAAAATTTACCCCGAATTTTAGCGGGAGCGGAGCAGTACCAAGGTCAACGCGCTAAATTTTGATTTTGGGTTTTGATTAGAGATGGCACCACCAGTAAGTCTCCAAAAAATTTGCCGTGAATTTATCCGCCCGGGCGGTTCTTTAGTGCGCTAAAAATATTTATTGTCAGAGTTCTGGGATTTGATAAATTTGATGGGCCATCCCACACGAGTATTCTCAGTTTTGTAGGGAAGAGGTGAGAAGAAGCAAAGAGATATCTCCATACTTTGGAGAGATATGTCTTTGTTTGCTTCTTCTCACCTCTTCCCCAGAAAACCTGTTTGCATACTGCATCAGGAATACTCGTGTGGGATGGCCCATTGACTGAATTTTTTTGTGCGTAGTTTTGTACGTATTTGTGGCTGTATTTTCAATATCATTATTAATTTTTTTTATTATGTACATTATACATATTATTTTAATATTTTTAATATTTAAAATAATTTAAACTACCTGCTTTTAGAAATATTATGACCGCGCGTTGTATTTCCGAAAAAAAAATTGCAAAGTGCTTCTTCTTCTTTTTACTATATCTTTTCTCCGCTGTCATATTTTAGCTGCTAAAGAACGGCCCGATATTTGAGACTCGCTAAAAATTAGTTTAGCGCGGATCTTAGTACTAGGCTTTAGTAGGTATTTAATGAAAATTCACTGATCCCTTAGGGAACGTAAGAAAAGGGGTAGGGAAAGTATTTGTTAAAATTTTAAAATATTTATTAATTCTATTTATATCTTGATTACCTTCATCAGAGTCTTTCACTGAGAAGCTCTCTGGGGTCTGAATGTTATTTTTTCATAAGAATATTAATTTTCCATTGACAAAACATATTCTAAAGCCTCTTGAAAATAAATAATTTTTTTTCTTACTCAACTTAACACTGTTAACATGAAATTAATATGGGTCGTAGTTTAACAATACTTATGGCCAGTTTCACAGTTTGAGTTTAAACCAAATATTTAGTTTAAACTCGACGAATGGGTTTCACAGTTTGGCTTAAGCCCCGGTTTAAACTAGAGTGTAACCGTGCCATCCTTCGGTTTAAACTAATGATAAAAGTATTTGAAATGTATGACAGTAGCATTGTTTGTTTGAATCAAGATAATAATAATAATTTTATCATGGACTCAGATTTAGACATTTTTAACGATGAAGAAGCCTTTTTGAGTAAAATTCAAAACTCTGTCGACGACCGACAGTAATTAAAAATCGGCCAAATAATTTTAATGAGTGGGATGACGTTGATTTCGTTTAAATAAAGATATAACTTTTTCCAACTGACAGATTGATTGATAGCAAAATTGCTTCACAATGGCGGCGATAACTAATTTAGTTCAATTTAATCAGTACTACCAAAGTAACTAAAAGAATGCACTGTGAAACCCGATTTGGCCTAAACTACGTTTAAATTTGGAGGATGGTTTAAACTAAACCTTGGTTTAAACTCGACTGTAAAACTGGCTATTAGAATACATCCATTTTGTTTCATATTTTTAAAAACTTTTTTACAAAATCCCTTCTGTAGTGGAGGAAAAGTTTATTTCGATGACATCGGATGCCATCTTCATCGCACGTACAGATTCTTTATAAAAGATCGTTAGTTTTTCCTTATCGATTTTATATGGTCACTTGAAATAATTTCAAATATTATTAATTTATTTTAAATCTTTAATAAAGTCTAAGTGCATCCCAGTTAACCTCAAGCTGTTTTGGAATCAGTAAAAAATCTGCGTGAGGTGTTGCCGTCATCGGTAAATACCAATAGTAATTTCTCCTCTTTGAATGATTGTGTGCCTTTACCCTTATTATAGTTGTCGACTCACCGAAGTGACAAGCTCCGCAGTCACTCTCACTTCACTTTTCGTATTGTCGTCGAACGGTGTGACGTGACATTTTTTTCGAAGCCTTATTATCGTTGTCACCTAAAGTGACAGATAGCGTCAGGGTATGAATTACATTTGTAGACAAAAATGAAGTTTGTCTTATTTCGTAGTATTGTTGCTACTTTTCAAAGGGTTTAAAAGAAAAAAATTCTAAACGCGATGTATCCTACGTATTTCAGCACTTTAGCTATAAAAGGATGCTTCACCATAAAATCTATCATGATTTCAAATTGTTTTGTTGTTGTAATTTTTACACTAAAAATGCAAGAAAAATTAATTTAATTTATAAAATAAACTATTGAATTTTATGTTTTAAAAGGCCACCATCAAATTCCGCTTGCTTTTTCGTTTTCCTTGCATACATCTATAATCTGTCTCTTACAAAAACCAAGTGAGTAAAATTGTCACTTAATTATCACTTCCATCGACATTTGTGTACTTAATACGACAACAGTAATACGTCCAAAATCGTATGTTTTCAACAAATGTCACTTTAAATGACAATCATAATACCATTTTTGTGTCGTAACGCCATTTTTCACTTAAAGTAACAAGGGTGAGAATATAGACTCACAAAATCTTATCTTTGCATGAATGGCAATCCGAATTTGAAAGTTTACAGATTTTCTCGTTTCTAAAATATTAAAATACTTGGATGCTGCCTTGCATATGTAATAACGCATTGAAAAAGAAGAAGTGTTAACTGCTATTTTGTAGATTTTTGTTTGTACTATACTTAGTTAGAAAAAAGATGTGCTTGACTTTCAAAATTCTCTTGGTAAATTGAACTTATGTTGTGGTTAAATTTTGAACCTGATCCGTAATGTAGCTTATTTATTTTCATTGGTTTACAAAACATTGGATTTGAAGGTAACGGATTCTGTCAAATTATTTTGTTTTGTTTTTCATTATTTCCAAAAAGTCATTGTTGGCATGCCTATCGGGATTGTTGTCGAATTTCTGATCAAATTCCTGTTGCTGTGTTGCTGAGAGCTTTTGCAGCCCTATTACTTAGTTCTAGCGTATCTTTCTTTCTATTTTTCGGAGAGATTTGCTTAAAATTTAATAAGTTATATATGTATAGATTAAAGCGTGACGTAGTATGTGTGGTCATTAAATCCTGCAGTTTTGTTTCTGCGTAA
Organism: Dioctria linearis; assembly: GCA_963930735.1. Lineage (NCBI taxonomy): Eukaryota > Metazoa > Arthropoda > Insecta > Diptera > Asilidae > Dioctria > Dioctria linearis. Next base: position 234,769,124 of record OZ005740.1, on the reverse strand, counting down.
TTATCGGTCATGCTGACCTTACACGATCAGTAATAATGTAATTACTTTATCAGAATGATATTAGTAATGACCGTGTATGGTTTTCAAAAACTGTAATGATAGTCAGCATCCGGATTTTCATATATTCAGGCATCATTACTGGCACATAGTGGGGATACTACAATTTATAATGATAATGTGCTTCATTACTCACTTCATTTCTCAGTTCGCTTCCAATTTTTAGAGAAGTCTGATATAGGTAGAAGATGAATAGTAATAGTGATAGCGAGTATTTTGTACTCAATCTCATACGGGGGAATGTACCGAGTGCATTACAAAAGAGAGAGAACTTCTTCGGATCTTCATTGAGACCTTCGAGAGCCTAACGGAACTGCGGAATTCAACAAATCCTTTTATAAAAGTAAAACAAAGCAGAATTTATCTACAGACAAATCATTAACAATTTAGGTGAAAATAAAACCAGATTTTAAACATGCACATGATGTTAAAAAGGCAAAAAACACAATCCTGTCTAATTGTCGGAAATTTTTAGTTCAGATAATAGATGATAGTATACTGTCATTCCACTCCCTCAAGGTGCTAGTGAAAGTAAACAAATTGGAGCGAACTTCCTATTTTTGGCCAAATTGCCTGATAACTGTTACATTTTCAAGTAGGATTTGGAACCATCAGAATGTTATATGCAATGGCTTTTGAGATAAACTGTTTTTATGATGCATAGTTTCATTAATTTTGCTATTGACGATAGAAATTACGCTTAATTTTGTGCAATTTCATGCAAAATGATGGCGGGAAAGTTGTTAAAATTAAATTTTTTTATTTTTTATTTTTATTTTGACGTCCTATAACTAAGCACCTTGAGGGGGATGGAGTACTGATTCGACATTCGTTGGAAAGCTTATACGGTTTACTATTTTCTGAGCTCCTTCGAAGATTGTATTACAAAGAAATTACGCGGTGTTTTGTGAAAAACTAGCATATATTTTTAATCTACACAATGCTTGAGATTGCCCCCCCCCCGCCTTGTGTTATAAGTTTTTGTCTTGTTCCTAACAATTTTCAAATTCTTGGGGCTTTATTTCGAATAGCGGGCTCTAAATAACTTGATTATCTTGCTTTACTCGTAGTCGTTGTGATAGGAATCGCCAATAAATATTCCCAGATTTTTTTACTATTTATTAATCCGTACAATTTCTTAATTTTTACTGTATTTAAGTAGTTACACTTGAACTTGAGGACCCGCATTAGCTACAAGATACAAAAAAGCAATGAATAGTTTTCTTGTTTTGTCCTACAAAATGTGTCGAAAAATAACGGAAGTTTTTATGTATAAAACAAAGCATACATTATTTTATGTTTGAAAGTTAATATTTATTCAAAATAGGTTCCATTGGACTAAATACAGCGTTTAGAACGATCAAGCAATACGTATACATAGAAATAGAACATCTTTATAAAACGCTTCTTTCATTGCAATTTTCAGTTTAGGGAATTGAAAATAGTCACACGGTGGTAGATCAGGCGAATATGGTGGGTGATAAATGACACAAATTTGTTTTTTATTTAACAATTCACGAAATTTTAAGGTATTGTATAGTGGTGCATTATGATGCAATAAAAACAGTTGTTTTCCAGCTGAATATTTGGGTCAAAGTCCAACAATTCTCACAGTAGTTAAATTTTCATCGATAGCAATGATATCACGATCTTTTTCAACTATACCTTTTCAACTTCAAATTGAGACTAAACAATTTCAAAATGGGACTAAACAATTTCAAATTGGGAATAAAAAATAAATAATTTATTCCAACAAATATAAAAATTTTAAATTTGAGTAGGCTTTTGAAAAATAAAGGAAAGTGTCTTTTATTAATATAGTGTCATTATTAATTAATTTATCCCTAATTAATTCATTCTTAAAAATGTCTTACATCAAGAAAGTTCAGGCAGATAATATAAGGAAGCAAATCTGTGCTTTATATAATAATAACGAAGATTGGAGGGTACTTGCAAAAACTTTAGGCGTGAAGAAATCAACTGGTCGATGGGTGAAAAACCAAAAAATACCTGAACAACAACGTCGTGGGAAGCGAAAAATAAAAATTACTAATGAACATCGACTGTTTATAGAAAGATGTATTGAAGAAAATCCTAGAATAACTTTAAAACAACTGAGAGATAAATTTCAAAATAATTATCAAATTGTTGTTTCTGCGGAATGTCTGAGAAAACATTTAAATGGATTACTATATATACGTTGAAGAGCCTGAAACATTGAAAGTAATAAAAGAAAACGATGTGATTATGTTCATAAACTTTTAGAACATCAATCTAATAATGCACCGATACTTTAGATGGATGAAACTAATTTTAACTTATATATATCGAGAACCAAAGGTCGTTCCATAAAAGGAACTCGTTGCACTTACATTGCAGCAGGCAGTCGAGGATCTAATATACATGTAATTGGGAGTATAGGAAATATGGGCTTAATTCATCATGAAATTAGAAGAGGAGCATTTAAGAAACCAGAAGCAAAAGAATTTATGCGTCGTTGTCTTCGAACGGCTGAAAATATGTACCCAACATCAATCGTAATGATAATTGATAATGCTCCTTGCCATACTGCCATTGAAGAAGTATTCCAAGAAGATGAATTTCTTAATAATCACCTACTAAGACTCGCACCATATAGCTCAATGTTAAATGCAATTGAATATGCTTGGTCAAACCTAAAATCTGGAGTCAAGAGCGATTTGACTATTCAAATGCCGCAAATCCTAGCTGGTGAAGGCAGATCAACTTTGACGCAGACCGAGTTCCGTCTACTACGACAAATTGTAACCGACACGTCGCGCATATTCAAAAATTTATACCGGACGCGATAAATATGAATGATATGACCTTTTTAATTAATACATTAATTCGGAACTGTAATCATCTTCGTTCAATTTTCACGAATTATATTTTCTAACCGAGTTGCGTCTACTATGGCTGGAAAATATTACGGAATTATCAATTTTTAATTAATTAAGATATTTTTAATAAATCTACTTTAAATTAATTGTAATAAATTATTTATTTTTTATTTCCAATATGAAATTGTTTAGTCCCATTTTGAAATTGTTTAGTCTCAATTTGAAATTGTTTAGTCTCAATTTGAAGTTGAAAAGGTATAGTTCAGCATGATTTGCAGCTGCTGGATGTCTAGGTCTTGGATCATCCTTTAATTCTTCACGACCATCTTTCAATCATTTAAACCACATATAAACTTATATACAACTCATACAATCACTTACATAAACTTTTTATAACAATTTGTAGATCTCAGTTCGAGTTTAACACAAAATTTGATATTTGCTCTTTGTTCCATTATGTTTTTATGACATAAGTACCAAGCATAATGTCATTAAATTGTGTTTAACTTAGAAACCCGTCGTCCGATTTGCATGAACTTTGGTGCGTTTGAAAGAACATGGACGTATCTTTCTAATGATGCTAACGCTCAATATATGGGAGCCACGTGTTCTATGATCTAAATTAAAAGTTCGGTTATTTTCGCAACACACTGTGTATGTTAAATTTGTTGAAAAAAATACAACAAATATTTGCAATAACCAAAAACTATAACGGATTATTAAGGCTCTCGGACAAATTTCACTTGTCATGTTGTAATTCAACTAGTCGCTGGTTAAATACAGCAAAAATTGAATAAAAATTCTAAGAATTAATAGTAAACAAAAATCAGGAAATATTTATTGCTGATTCAGCCAAAATAACCATCAGCCTACAATTTTAAATAAAACTTTAAGTATTTGAAAATTTCAAATGAAGGTAATCAAGTGTCACAGAGGGTACCTATACATATAAACGCTTCACAAGTTTCTATAACTGCATCACTTATTAAAGCTCAGGCTCAAAAGTTTTCAGTTGTAATAACTTGATATCTTCAAAGTTTCTTCTTGTGGCTAGGTACCTCAGAGTTACATTATACCATAGATGGCACAAGAACTCGTTGTCGCATGCAGTACCAAATAAGTATACAAAATTTATACGGCTGGGTAGTCCATTCCGGAATGGACCACAACATTTGAAATGATGTATAAGTCGAGTGATTCATATTTATTCGTATCCGAAGTGTTGACCAGAACAGACCAAATGTATACAAAATTGCTATTATGAAAACACTTGCTTTCGGCACGCCCTAAAACATGTTATGGTCCATTCCAGAATGCACTACCTATTTCAAAATCTGTATACTCTGCTCTGGTATGCCACGCGACATCTAGTTCTTGTGCCATCAAAGATATTAGTGTCGATCCTTAGTAAAAATGGTTCCACCATTTGCAGAAATTTATTGTTGTGCCTTCATTCATGTGAAAATTGTTTTGTAGTCTCCTGCTTCCATAAAACGAATTTCTTTTAGCAGAACAATGTCGGAATACTTTTCACGGTTTTGTAGTCAGTTCTTCATCCACCGTAGCCGTTTAACACTTCGCATTGTGCTTAATATTAAAATTATAGCAATGCAAGATTTTCTACGAGGATGCATTCAAAAATTTACACAAGATAAACAAACTTCTCGCGCGATGAATTGATAGGTACTGAAACAAATTCACTTTTAATGAGAGTGCAAGGTTTAAATATAATGACAGAGTAATTAAAGAAGAATAATGTCATTATTACTTACCGTGTAAGGTCTGCATCGTAGTGATCTGTATTTCGAATTAATTTTAAGTCTAATATGTACCACCTTTTGATTTGAGCACAATCTTAATTTCATAGTACCAGCAAGCAACTTAGTGTTACTTGTTTTTGGAAATCTTCCTTCATTAGCTGACAACTGCATCCAGTTCAATAAAATGGTCAATACACTCTTTAAGCGGCCATAAGAAAATATGTGAGATACAGATGCAGATGCACTAATAAAACAGACAGTATCAAAGACGATTTAGAACCTTAAGGTGAAGCTACACGGCGAGAGACTGGCCTCCAGAGACCAATTTTTCTGTCTCTGGAGACCCAGAGACCCATGTATACACTTCGGAGACGCAAAAACTTCTAAAGAGACCTAGTCTCTAGAGACTTTTTTAGTCTCCGGTCTCCTGTCGTGTATTTCAAAATAAACAGGCCTCCAGATTCGGTATCCGGTCTCCGAAGTTTGTTTGTTTGTCGTCTCCGGAGACTATTTGTGTGTTCTGGTCAGTTAAGTATATGTCTATTCGGAAACGAAAAATAAAGTGGAGTGAGTATGACAAATTGTTACAAAGAAATAAATGAAACAACTAAAAAAGCTAGAATTGGTCTAAGACCAAATCTTATGATACCCTAGATGAATGCCCGTATTAAATTTCGTATGGTCACCGATCTATTCAAGTTTGATTTTTGAAGTTGTTTTTCGCATATATTTCTAGAACGGTTTGTCGCACAGAAAAAATGATTATAACCAATTTTATAAGATTTCGTATTCTGCAGAAGTTTTTAGTACAATAAAAATGTCTTGGACTGATCGTTTTCAAAGTATACGTAAAAAACCCTAAATTTTTATATGGCAACACCAAGAAGGAGTTGCCCGATTTAGTTCATTTTTGACATTTCATTGGCTAATGTAGTAAAAACATCATGTACGAAATTTTAGCTCTCTACGTCGACGCGTTCTCAGGCAGTGTCCAAATATATAGCGGAAAACGAAATTTTTATATAGCAACCCCACGAAGGAGTTGGCCGATTTGTCTCATTTTCGAACTTAATTTTACTTTTTTTTTTTTTAAGTCCGTGTACAAAATTTCAGCTCTCTAAGTATACGCGTTCTCGAGTTAACGTGCGCACAGACAGACAGACGGACGGACGGACGGACATGCAAAAATCAAAATAACTTTTAATATTATGCGTGGGTGTCCAATCCATTTTGCTCTACCATCATTATTTCGAGGTGTTACAAACGGAATGACAAACTTAGTATACCTCATAGATTTCATCTAGGGTATAAAAATTAATAATTAATATAATGGATTTAGGGCTGAAAAAATTTGTTTCGTCAATAGACAACTTGTTATTTTTGAAAAAAAAAAAATAATCACAAATTTGTTGTGTATCCTTTATCCTTTTACGGGGGGGCCACCCCACCTATGGCGTATACATACTGTATGTACAAATAGCCACATCCGTAATAAACATCAAGGTTTAATGGCGAGAGAATTCAATTGTAACGCAAATTTACTAATAGCAACCAGTCAGTTCTAGATTTAACTAAGAGCTACGCGAGAATTCAGCCACAACCAGAATTAACTAAATATTCTTTAGTTAATACTAGTTCTAACAAAAGGCTCTCGTTAATTCTAGTTTTAACTGTGTTATATTAGTTAAAACTAGAATTTCCTAGTAAAATCGGGTTTTGACGGATTTCGTGTTTTGACTGTAACATATACACTTCGGAGACGTGTCTCTGGAGAATTTTTTTTTTTTTATTATGGTCTGCGGAGACTTTATTTTTTTGGTCCTCAGAGACAAAAGTCTCTTCCGTGCAAATATTTCGGAGATTTTAGTCTCTGTAAACTGGACACTGGAGACCAAAAGTCTATCAACTATATTTTCTAGAACCTCCACAATTAAATTTCTAAATCTCAATATTATGAAATTTAGGACATACGCCCGATCGCCCAATAGCGATCGTGAATTAAGTGAATATTATGGAAGTAGTTTCTGCCAACCGGGAGTTGTGATGTAGATCAATCCTTTAGACACCTAACAACATGAATGACGAAAAGCTTTGTATGGAACTAATATTATACGTTAATAACGTGCTTAATACCAAATAATTCCAAGTTTTTATAGGTCACCCTGTAACTTCTGAACGTTACATCCTATTATGATGATTTAAAATTTGTTAGATTGGTAATAGTTGGACCTCTCCGCTTTGAAGTTATGGCGCGACAAAGCTAAAATTTCGGAATTTTAACTCGGGTTGTTTTTATTTAACTACTATTTTTATCAAAAACATGTCAACACGAGTTTTTCATATTGGATTTAAGAAGTCCAAAAGCTTTCCTTCAAAATGGTCTGCCTCTACAAAAATGGTTACCTTTTCTGCGTTTTTTTTTATCCTGTATGGACTATGTACACTGTTAAAAAAGTAGGACTATTCCCTAAACTTTAGGGAAAAAAAACCTACATTTTGGCGAATATTTGCTAGACTTTAGGGAATATTCGCTACATTTTAGGGAATATTCCCGAATTTTATCGAAAATTATCTAAGCTTTGTGGCGCAAATTGTTGCAAAGTTTTTATTGTGTATATATGTACATTACGGGAGCCCAAAAATGTGTGGACTTATTAGCGAAGGTAATTTTAAACTTCTATGCAAAATTTCAGTGAAATTCATTAATGTTTAAAGGTCTCTCAAATCGAAAAAAAGTGTTTTTTTGGCTGTTTTGAACTTTCTGGAAAACTGTTTCAACATTTTCTGTCATAACTTTGAAATTGAATATATTTTTTCTTAATTCTATTTTTAAATTTAAGGCAACTTAGTTATGAACTTATTGCAATAAAAGTCGTTTTAGAAAATTAAATTGTTCTATTTTTTATAAATTTTTTAAAACAAAAATTCGGACCCGGAACTCCAATTTTTTGACTTCGTGTCATTTTTTTTGTAAGAAAAAGTGACGCGCGGGTATACTTTTTCTACTATCACGTTATCTACAATCGATTATCTCTCTACTATAACTTAAGGGGGTCACGTATGTAGTGTATGAACTGTTCTCAAAATGCGATTTTCGACGGTGAAGCATTTTTACAAAGATGTGCAGATCCATAAAAGTAATGGCTTTGTATCAATGACATCTTCTTTTGCAATTATCGGATTGGACATCCACTCATAACATTAAAAATTATTTTGATTTTAGCACATCTGCCTATCCGTCTGTTTGTCTCTCTGCCTGTCCGTTTGTCCGTCAGTCTGGCCGTCCATCCCTCGGCACGATAACTCGAGAACATGTTCACTTAGAGTGCTGAAATCTTGCACACGCGCTTTAAAAAAAGAAAAGAAAATTGAATTTCGAAAATGGGACAATTCGAGCAACTCCTTAGTAGGGTTCCCATACAAAAAATTGGTTTTTAACGGTATATTTGGGTATTGGCAGAGAACGCGTTGACGTAGACAGCTGGAATTCGGTATGTGGTGTTTTAATAATAATAGTCAATAAAATTTCAAACCCCTTCTTGGTGTTGCCAAACAAAACTTTGGTTTTTCACTATATACATATATTTAGACACTGCCTGAGAACGTCTCGACGTAAAGAGCTCAAATTTTCTTAAAAATTGCAATTCAAGTTCAAAAATGGACTAAATCGGGAAACCCTTTGTTGCTGTTGCCAAACAAAACTTTGGGTCTTCACTATATATTTGGACACTGCCTTGAGAACTGTCAACCTAGAAAGCTGAAATTTTGTGGACACCCGTTTTCATAAAACAGTATATAAATTTTTAAAAATGAACTAAATCGGGCAACCCCTTCTTGATATTGCCATACAGAGGTCTTGCTTTCACTTTATTTAATTTTTATGTTCATCTAGGGTACAGTATTATTGGTCTTAAGACGGATTGTAACCTTTGCTCTTGTTTTTTTATATAAATAATTTTTTTACAGTGAAAAATTCTATACTTTTATGGACCGTTACATATTCTTTGTAATTTGTAAAAATACTTCACCTTCGAAAGTCGCATTTTGACAACAGTTCATACACTACATACATAAGCCCTTAAGTTATACTCGCTAGAAAGATAATTGATTGTAGATAACGTTATAGTAGAAAAAGTACACCCGTGTGCCACTTTTTCTTACAAAAAAAATTGGCACAAAGTCAATAAATTGGAGTTCCGGGGCCGAATTATTGTTTTAAAAAATTTATAAAAAATAGAGCAATTTAATTTTCTAAAACAACTTTTATTGCAATAAGCTCATAACTAAGTTCCCTTAAATTTAAAAAAGAATCAAGAAAAAATATATTCAGATTAAAAAGTTATGACAGTGAAACAGTTTTCCGGAAAGTCAAAAACAGCTAAAAAAACTATATTTTCGATTTGAGCGACCTCTAAATATTAATGAATTTAGACATTTTGACATTTTAACACTTTTGTTTTTGCCCACCGCATTGTACATACATACATATGCCATCGTGCGTACCATCTATAAATTTATGTACTTATGTTCTGTGTCCTGGTTAAGCCCAATGCAACTGCAGAAAGTACAAACGTCGTCTACAACCTTTGTAGACATAATTTTCTGTAAATCAGTATGCTAAGGTTTTGTAATTTTCATCCTTCATCTAGAATCTCATAAAACTCATTGAAGTGTGCTATTACATGAAGAAAGCTAAGTACTGCCAGAAGAGTACACATCTCCAAAAAAATTAATTCGTTTGGCCTGTTTTTATAGATTGCAAGCCTAGGTCTTGTATTCTTCTATAATTATCTGACCTAAAGAAAATGACAGACAGCCTTTTGACAAAAAATGTTCTTCTAAAATCAGTTATTGTAATTTTTGGTTTCATTTTTACGTCGATTTCGTCTCATAATCCAGTAGAATTTGAAATGCCTTCTCATATATTATTTTTCTTTTTCCTAAGTACAAGCAAAAGCAAGTAGAAACGTTTTACAGTTATGACTAATATTGCAGTAAATAGCGTAGAGCTGCTTGTAAAGTAACGTAATGACTTTAAAAGCTCCATTCGTCATCCAGTCAGTATTCGTCTTTGCTGAGTAGCTGCACATTTGTAATTACAGGAATCCGCTTAAATATTCAGTCTTTCACAACAACAAAATAAATCATGGGATTTATCATTGTTCACCTTATTACGCATTGCAAGTATCCAGCAATTTCGGAATCACAACTTAAAATAGTTTCCTTAGGTAATTGGTATATTTTTCTATGAGATGGAAAATTGCCTTGAGTCGCTTTTTCCAGCTTTCGGCTTCAAATTTATGAAGACCAGTTTCTTTCTTTAATGTATTCTTGTCACAATTAGAACGTATTTTACGTGTTCGACTCTACTATGTGAAAATAGTCTGCAATAAAAAGTTTGATTAACCTGATTACCTTCTATAGTTGCAAAAAACTTCAATGCTTAACTTTTCTTTGCTCTTAGATGATTTAAGATTTTGCAGTTCTTTAATCTTTGAGCCTGAATTTCACTCTTACTCTTAGTTTTCCATAAAATTGTACACAAAATTACTTAAGAACATTTCATAAGGTACTGTTATCATAGATGATCTTACATTCTAAAACAAATCAAACTTTTAACAAAAATGCAACAAACACCATAAATCTGCATCGACAGCTCATTTATTGTACAAGAACTGTTTGGTAAGCCAGTGACATGGAAGATTTTTTTTTTTTTTGTACCAAAACTCGATTTATTTTTCGTCATACTTTTTTCGTCAACTTTTAGTTTGATACATTTTCCCAACGGTTGACTAATTTCTTTAAACCTTCAAACATTTTTCGTACTATGCAAAAGATGTGTATTAGCGATAACTTGCTCATTAGGTGCAAATTTTTTTCTGCTTAGCCATTTCTTTACTTTTGGAAAGAGAAAAAAGTCGCAAAAATCCAAATTTGCAGAATAGAGTGCATGGAGTGTGGCTATAGTATATGCAAATTGGAAACATGTGAGCTGGTGCATTTTTGTGGTAGTAGAGAATATATTTCGACGCCAAATAGAACCTCTTTTCCGTCAATTCCGTATGAAATTGGTCCAACAAATATGAATGATATTCCTTAAATAAGTCTTTCGCACTTGCATCGTGTTTCCTTTTTCTAGAGGTACATAGTCGGTAAATATTATGTGTGTGAATTTCAGAAAATTGTGGAAATTCCTTTCCAGCCTATAAAGCCATTTTGGCTTTCTTCGAAACCGTTCACGAGGATAAGTTCACTGTTTTGACTGCTCTTTAATTTCTGAATTTGTTAGCAATTTCTTCAGTTGTGACCTCATTTGGACGTCCCGGGCGCTCAGTATCATTCGTTCTTGTTCGACCACAACGAAATTCAGTGAACAACCGGTGAACTATTCCATGCAATGGAACAGAGTCCCCATAATACTTTTAGTTTTTCCTTAGTTTCCTCAATGCATTTTTCACGCCAAAAGTAGTGCTTTATCAGCATCGGTAATTCATTTTTTTCCATTTTTCTTCAAACTTATCCACTTCCGAACGCTGCAAAAAAATTTCTATTTGACAGATCTATGTATTGAAAACGTTCTGCGTATAGCCTAGTATTGAGTTCGAGTAAAATGTGACTTTCAATATAACTCTTACCGCTGATAAAAGCGCAAGCAAACATTTTACTGATGATTTTATTAGTGAAGTACGGAGTTCACCGGTAAAAACTGAAGGTTCCCACTTTATAAAATAGATAGCACTATAAATTCTCCACACATTTTACTACATGCAGATTGTTGTGGCAATTGGTGCTGTCAAATCGAATGGAAGTGGGACCTGATGGTATTCCATCTAGGTTTATCAGGTTTCATACAGCCGATTTTACATATTTTTAACACCTGCCTTACCATGATATTTCCTTCTGCTTGGAAAATCGCTGTGTGCCTGTGTCTTATATTAATGTAGTTGAGGTTTCCGGTGTTTTTCTATCGATTAGCCTATTAGGATTTCTTGGCAAAGCCCTGGAAAAATTTATGGTACAGCAAATATTTGATCACTTAGAAAATCTTAATTTATTAAGTCCTTTCCAGTCCGGGTTTCGTAAATCTCGTAGTTGTGAATATCAAGAATCATATCCCCAGCTAGTTCGACAGGAACCATCTGTGTGTTCTCTCCCTAGACTCGATTTCTCCAAAGCATTCGACATGGTCAATCATTCCAATTTGCTTGAAAAGTTTACCTCAGATTTTCAATGGATTGTAGAGGGTTTAAGTGAAGGACTATGTTTCCGGTGCTTTGCCTGTAAATTGTGGTGTCCCTCAATGCTCTGTTCTTGGACCTTTGCTCTTTAGCCTCTATATAAATGACCTCCCTAGTGTTGTTGTAGAATGCAAAATTCACTTGTATACCGATGATGTGCAGATGTGTCTCAGTCGACCAATGGGACTGGTGGAGGATTGTATTGATTCGCTCAATTCCTACTTGGGGAATATTGCACGCTGGACTGATAACGATCTTTTATTGCTTAATGCCGCAAAGTCGTATTGCATTGTTTTTCCCTCTCAGGTGCTCCTCCTGTTCTACCAAACTAAATGTGGCTTCGTCTTCTGCTTCTGCTTAGTAGATTCGATAATGTTTCACAACATCATAATTCATCTATTCGGTTGCTCTTTAAATTTATACCTTTTCCGTATAGGCTTCTAGTATCTTCACATAAGTTCTACCTCTACATAATTTAACATTTTTAAGCTGCTCAAGGCGTTTCAATTTGGTGATACCACACTCTCAATATTCAATAATGGAAAACTCTTACTTTGTTTGTGCTGTTCGAGCCTGGAATAACTTACCATCCGATATTCAGCGTTGAGCTGAAAGTATTCGGATAATTTGCTATCCGAATTATCCGGAAGAATTAGGATCCGATACCTCAAATCCGGATAATCCGGATCCTAGTATCCGGATCCAAACAATACGGATCCGGATTCGAGTTATCCGGATCTGGATCCGAGTTATCCGGATCTGGATCCGAGTTATCCGTATCTTGATCCGAACTATCCGGATCCAGACTAAGCAAAAAAGGTTCAAAATTTTCTCCAGAATGCATTATTTAGTAATAGTAATAATTTATTGCTAATAAATGTACATAAGATTTACAATCTTTTAAAGTACAAACTAGTAAATCGGTGCTAGATATTTTATAGATAGAAGAAAAAAGAACTAAGCTATATACTAACAAAGGGAAGAATAATCTGCACTGAATTGAAAGTTCAGAAAAGATAATAAAAGAAAGTTTCAAGAATAAAAAGATACAAATTGAGTACCTACTACATTTTACACTATACTTTAAGTTTATTTTAAATTTAGTTTAAATACTGCCACTTAAGCTAGAAGAGAATATTAACTATTATCCCATAGAAGAGTTATACGAAGTGTGTTCGAAGTTGCGTTCTAAATGCATTGACGCAGTTTGCGGTTTGTATAGTAACGGATAAACCATTCTATAATCTGATAGTCTGGACGAGGTAAGAACTTTCCATAACTTCCCATAACTGATCTATAGAAACCCGGCATTTTCAGGTTTCAGTTCCGCTGCGTGGTGGTAGTGTGGAAAAGTTCTCTGAGATATTGCAGCACCGCAGTATGCAGAACAGCAGAAAGAGCGCCCGACGCTTTAAAAAAATTCCAAAGAACACCCAAGTAAGCGAAGTTTAAAAGGGAAAACCTGTTCAAATCTTCGCAACCTAAAAATAAACCGAATACAGTCGTTGAATGCAACCTCCATTTTACGTGCACATATACTATCTAGTTTGAGAAAAACAACGCTTCCAAACGAGAAATGATGCAAAATCAACATCTTTACTAGGATCAGACGAGTATTACAAGGCAACATATCAGCCGAGAGGCAAAGCCTGCGAAGCCCAGCATAAATTTTTCTCAATCTCGCCTTAATATAATCACAGCACTTCATACTGCTGTTTAATTCTATCCCAAGATTGGTAACTTTATTCAGCATGGGTAATGTAGAATGGTTCAGGACCACTGGCGGGACGTCAGACACATCGAAAGCATTATTATAAAAACTTATAGACAATGACTTTATGGGATTACGTTGCAGACCATTGTCTATAGACCAGGCATATATTCTATCCAGATAACTATTAATTCGTGATATGTAGTCCTCGACAAACCTATAGGCCGACTTAGATACATCTGAACATCATTCGCGTAGAGATGTATTTCTACATCACGAATAAAAGTGGACCCAAAATCGATCCTTGGGGACCCCATACTGTAGTGGCAGTAGTTTAGAATAAAAATTCCCGACCCTGACTCGCTGATCACGCTCACTCAGAAAACTATCCAACATGAGTGCTGCCGAACTACCAAATTTGAAAGAGGAGCAAATCTTCTGTATAAGAGTTCCCTGATCAACATTATCAAAAGCTTTTGAGAAATCTAAGAGGACTAGGGTAGTGAATTTGTCACAATCCATCGCGCTTCTAATATCAGATGATATCTTTAGTACGGCCGTTTCACAACTATGAAAAACTCGAAAACCTGATTGCCATCGGGTTAAATGGTTATTTTTATCCACATGTTCCAGAATTCGCTGGTACATTAATTTTTCTAACACTTTATATAAAAAGCAAAGTATGCTGATTGAACAAAAATCAGTCGGAGATTCTGGCGAATTTTTTTTTGGTATTGGAAGAATGATAGCTTCCTTCCAGCTAGTGGGGAAAGAAGAAAATGTAAGGCATGAATTTATTATATGGAGGATATATGTACTAACGAATATATGTGTCAACAAAACGTTTAACTCGTCTGGACCGAAGCTGCATTCAGAGTCTTATCCTTTCCGTACACTCCGATTGAACGTAGGTTCCTCCATAGCTTTTTCGGGTCGAAGTTAGCGTCGAGTTTGAAGGAATAATATTGACGTTTAGCTTGCGTGATTGCCATGGTAGCCTTATTACGCGCAGCTTTGTACAATGTTCTAAGACGTTTGTAACGCTGATATAGGAACTCATGCTCTGCGATGAGATTACGAACTGTCATTGTGAACCAGGGACAGCTATTAACAGCAGAAGATCTCGTCTAATTGGTACGTACTTATCAAATAAGTATGAGATTGACGAAGTTAGGGTCTCTACTTGATCACCCACGGAAATTCAATTAAAAATTCTCCACCAAGGTAAGTTTTGACATTCTTCACACAAGGCTCTGTATCTATGTATGTCTTATAATCACGATTCATGTTGAGTGACATGTGAAAGGTCAAGAGAAGGATATCATGATCCAAAATGCTTGGAGGGTTAATTTGATTGTGTGTACCCTGCGTCAATAACAAGGTTAAAATCAAGCATCGATATCAGTAATAGCATCCTGCCTATGCAAGTTAACGTTGAAATCTCCACCAAAAATTATATTGTCGTAACTTTGGGTTAGATTTGATATTTTAGTTTCGAATTCGCGTGAGCCTGAGCCAATCCCTCACAAAATTTCTACACCTCCACCCACACGGCTTTTTCGGTCATTACGAAAAATGGTATTATATGGGAAAATGAAAATTTACATGATTTAGATGAAGCAATGCACTTTGTATGAAATTTTGAACCTCTTTTGCTTAGTTCAGATTCAGATCCGGATTCGGCTAGCTCGGATTTGGATCTGGATAGTTCGAATCCGGATTTCAGGAATCGGATAGTTTGCAGATTCGGGTATCCGAATATCCGGATATTAGAAAATCCTGATCCAATTTTCACTTCTAATTACAAGCTCGACTCGTGAGTTTATACAGCGGCAAACGTCTTGTAGCACCGTTGTGGAATAGATGTGTGGATGTGTTTTAGTCGGTCTTATCTCTGTGTTTTCTAGTTCTTAGTTTTTATATGTATATTTGTGTTTTTTATTATTTTTTTGTTTCTTTTATTTGTAATCTTATGTTTTAGTAATATTTGGCATTTTATTTCCATTGTTTAGTAGTATGATTTTAACGGATTTAACTTTTAATTTTTAAATTTATTTTTATTTTTAATTCATAACATGAATTTTATATTAATATTTGCTTGTTTCGATTTATTCTTTCTGCAGCTTTTTTCGTACTAAAAAAATATATATTTGTACTTAATCATAAATAAACTATTCTATTCTTTTTTAATGCACGAAGCATTAAATGACTGGTAAAATCTTGAAATTCCTATTTCTATGAAAATTTGCAGATTGTTTTTTGATTGATTGAAATGTTTCGTTATCAAAATATAAAATTGAATTTCTTATGGTTATCTCCAAATGAACATTACGTCAACATTTTACCGACGATTTTTGTATGAAATATTTGGAGACCGCATTAAATTTTACTTTGCCCGAACTCGATACTAAGCTTATACCTAAATAAGGTGGCAAATGTCAAGTGCAATCTATTATCGAAATTACTGGTTTATAAAAAAGTCTCTGTAGGCTGTACATACCTACTGATTAATAACGTCCGCTAGAGTAACAAACAGAAATTTATATTTTTAGTGCGACATACTTAACGTAATTTTTTATAATCTAATACATACTTAGGTATATTTCGTATGTTTTATTGGTTGACGGTCGTAAACAAAAATTCCTGTCACACCTTTGATTGAAAGCTCTGTAGCGAATATTAAAAAAAAAATCACGATCTTAAAGATTTATTTCCAAACGTTGTTTAATTTTCATAAATATCTTTTGATTTATTATTTCAAGATGGACCGATAGACAGTCATGCATGCATGAATCGATATAGGTAACTTTGCGTAGTTTACCATCTCAAAATTTGTATACCCTAAAGCGGTAATAAATATAAATAAGAATTTCCGTACATGACATAGCACTAAAAAATTAAAACATCAGTGTTTAAGCAGCATTAACAGTTTTTTTTATCATATCTGTGCAAATTGTGACAGATTTGTTAATTTCATGTTAGATATAAATTCTATTTGGTAGATGCTTTGTTGGTCATTGAGTCATGATTTATAAAAATCAAGCCTTGACTTAAAATATTCTATTGATAATCTTACGTATTATTGTAATTATTTAATTTTCTTGAATCGATTTGCTTGTAAAATAAATAGATTAGTCAATTCTAGTCTAGATACATATCCGAAAATTTATATCAAATCAATAGTTGATCTAATCTAAACTGAAGAAAAAAGTCGTAATAGGAACTCAATCCTGGGTGGAAGGCACATGAAATTTCAGTACAAAGGTCTTAGCCTGGGATTTAATAATAACATACATAGGTACTATGTAGTTTTACTTCAAAATTATTTTGCGAGTTTTTATTTGATTTTTATTAAATTTTAATAGGATTGTTTTAAGTAAAATTTGTATACTAAGTAAGAGCGCATTAACATAACAGGAAGGTTTTGGTGATAGGGCATCTATCAGGAAAGCACAATAGGTCACTCTGGCATTCTTGCTTGGGATCTCTCGCTCCTGCCTGTAAAATAAAAAAATAAAAAAAAGGGCGCAGAAATGTTTTTGCAGATTCTTCGAATAATATCCTCAAACGAATTGTTCTATGAATTTCGAGATACAGGTTTTTTATTAAATTCATTCCAAAGTTAGACTATCCCCGATTAGTTTCGGGACAGAATAGATTTTAAATTGGATAAGTGTAGTTGTAGTTGTATTTGTTGCAGTTGTTGTTTCAGTTGTTGCTATTTGTTACATATTTCACGTTTTCTCAGTTTTCACGGTTAAAACCCAGTGCTTCTTCAACTTTCTCTGTAGTTTAATATTATACGGAAATGTAGCTGTTTAACGAGAAAAATTCCGATAGCTCAGTGAAAGTTCAACCGATTTTAATTAACAAATGCTGATTAGACGCGGAATCAAATTCACTTTGTTGAGCAAAACATGCCATCAAATTGTTGTCAGAGTTGAAAAAATGTGTAAAAGATGGTAAACTACGAAATGTTTTCGACTGTAACTTCATGACTTTTCATCGCAATGAAATAAGGAACATATGGTTACAAAGTCCTGTCTCTCTTCGTTTATATTCCACAAAAAAAATCTACATCGAATAAAAATGGTGGACTTATGTATATATTGATATGTACATGGACCTACCCAATACCGGTTTTTATACCCTAGATGAAATCTACCCACGCATAATATTCAGTTATTTTGATTTTTGCATGTCCGTGTGTCGGTCTGCCCGTCCGTCCACACGATAACGCGTTCACTTAGAGGGTTGCATACGGGCTTTAAAAAAAACAGTAAATTTAAGTTTGAAAATGTGCCGAATTGGGCAACTCTTTCGTAGGGTTGCCATACAAAAATTAATTTCGTTTTTCACTATATATTTGGACACTGTCTGAAAACGCGTCGACGTAGTGTTAGTGTTAGTGTTGCCATTTAAAAATTTAGGGTTTTGCATATGCATAGACGGTTTAAATGTATTTAGTACAGGAAAGTTCTTCAGAATGTGAAATCATATAAAATTTGTTATAATCATTTTTACTGTCTGATGGAAATATATGCGAAAAACCACTTGAAAAATCATACTTGCACAGAGAGGTGACCATACAAAATTACATACTGGCATTTATCTAGGGTATCATAAGAATGAATTGATCGTAAGGAGAGGGCGCCTACTAGTCATCACCGATTTCGTCCAAATTCACAGTATAAGTAAGGCTTGACTGGAAATGAAAGTGACGCAAGTGGAAACTCCAGATGACCAAACGAAACCGAAATAATGCATAATGTAGCTCGGAATTTTGTTGGAAAATGCTCAAATTGGCAAATTTTTGCGGGAGTTGTCGAGGTTAAATTGCAACAGAATTTGAACGAAAGTACAAAATTTATTCGGGTTAAATGCCAACTACAGAGGAGGTATGTAGATTTTCGATTCTGTATGTGGCATTTCCGTCCGTTTTCAAAGATCGCCGGTAGATGGCGCAAAGTGGGTATGCAAAAACTTTATAGGTTTAATTTTTTTTTAAATAGGTAAATGACATCCGATCTTCCTGAAATTTTGTGCAGAAAATTTCTTAGTAAAAGTCCATCCATAAAAAAAACAAAAAATTGGATTAATAGATAAGTTATAGAAAAACATTTCGAAATGAATTTTTCAGACAGAAATTTGGCCTTCAAAAATTAAATTTCACAACTTAATCAGAATTGGACGAAAAATATGTTCAAAAAATCAGAAAAAATCACAAAAAGTTAGCAAAAGGATTTTTGCAAATCAGATAATATTTACCCCACCTCCCTCAAAACACTCGAATTCGGGAATTGAGAAACTTTTCCCCATTGGTGTATATGAAATATGAATCACATTGAATGACATTGAATTTATCATCCGATTTTGATGAGAATGTGTACGAATTTTCTACAGTAGAATATAAAATAATAGCCCCACCCCTGGTAAATAATTAATTTTTTCTTATTTTGTTGTTTTGTTTTTTTTTATTATAATAATATTAGGTAACCCACCACGGGTTACCACTCTGTAACCCGCTGCTGTTCGAATCCTGTAACCTCAGCTCAGCTACATTTTATGCATTATTTCGGTTTCGCTTGGCCATCTGCTGGAGTTCCCACTTACGCCATTTTCATTTCTACTCAAGCCCAACATATACTGTGAATTTGTACGAAATCGGTGATGACGAGTAGGGACCCACCCTCTCCTTGTTAGACCAATTCTAGCTTTCTTACTTGTTTTTGGTCTAAAATGAAATTTTGAGGGTGTATGAAAAATTTCTTGTATGCCACTACTTTTAGTTCCACTAGATCTAGCTGCAGCAGTTCTGCACACAATGAGTTCGTGGGAGTGAACGTATACCCTGTGATACAGTGTTTTGTGAAAAACTGGCATATTTTTTAATCACCTGTAGCTCCGAAACAGTTGATAGTAACCCCCCCCCCCCCCTCCCCCTCCTGCCAAACAATATTTTGTTTGCTTAGGTGAGTACTATCACCTCCTGCTCTATGGACCACCATCGCGGAAACACCATGTGTAAGATAATAATTATGGAGTGTAAAAAATTGACAGATATGTCGACCCCAAAGCATAGCTCTGTTAATAGAATTGGTGACGAAATATAAAAGTGTTGTGGAAAATAAAAAAGACTAATGCCATAATGGGTAGACAGACGACCGGACAAACGGACATGCATAAATCAAAATAACATTTAATATTATGAGTGGGTGTCCAATTCATTTTTCTCTAAAAGCATTATTTCTGTGCGTTACAAACGGAATGACAAAATTAGTACATATATCCTATGATATCATCACCTACTAGGGTATAATTATCTTTTAATCTTGTATTTTTTTTAAAGTTTCATAGCAGCAAATTTTACTCACATTTTTGGAATAAAATGGTCTGCAGAATAACGATTCTCTATGATATTGGTAAAATACGACAATATCTTCTTTCTTACTTTTAGACAAGCTATATAATTTATTGTACACCGTCTTCATCAAAAGCTCAAAGATAATAATACTTGTTCGATTATTTGCGAAGATCTTTTAATAGTGAGAAAACACCGTTTCCACTTCAGCTGTTCTGAAAATAAGTTCACATCATGGAAACAATCATCAATAATTTATTATAATTTTTCATCATTAATTTTCTTGTAATGAAACCAAATAAATTGCAAACGGTGTGAATAGGCAAACCTCACACCGGACACGAACTCGCAATTTATTTGATTTGAATTAAAAGTGACGATAAAAACATCTTTGATAGATAAAACTGATGTTCTTTTAGGTACTTGATAAACTACTTTGCATTATCAATAAACTGAAATGCAAATCGTTAGGGCTGCCTAGTTTAGACTTTTTGCATTCGGGGGAGTTCAGAAAAATTTGTTAACATCAGGTGATTTATTCGGATTTGAACCATTAGCGGTGAAAAGTATTAAGTGTATTTATTATTGTAATTTTAAATTCGGATTTTAATTTAAAAGTTTTGCGTAGGAAAAGAATAAAATGAGCTTAAAGTGAAATCGCCAATTAGTTGAAAAGCTGTTGCTATGTTATCAGCGGTTTCAGAGCTTGTACAATACAAAACATAAAGACTATATAAAAAGAGACAAGATAGAAAAATCTCTTAAAGCACTTTGGAGTGAACTACAAAAAAGTAATAGCGCAAATACGTGGTGCACAATAAAATTCAAGTATTACATGGACAATATGCGAAAGAAATGAAATTAATTGCAGCATCTAAGAAAAGTGGTCCTCTGTTCTTAATTCGCAAGTTAAAAATTACAAGTAAAAAAGCTAATATTGGTCTAAGACCAATTCATATGATACCCTAGGCTATATGAATGTCCGTATGAAATTTCGTATGGGTACCCATTTGAGCAATTTTGATTTTTGCAGTGGTTTTTCGCATATATTTCTAGAACGATTCGACGGACAGAAAAAATGATTATAACCAATTTTATAGGATTTCATATTCTGAAGAAGTTTTTAGTACAATAAAAATGTCTTGGACTGATCGTTTTCACAGTATACATAAAAAACATAAATTTTTATATGGCAACACGAAGAATGGGTCGCCCGATTTAGTCCACTTTTGAAATTTTATTTGCTAGTATAATGAAAACACCACGTATCAAATTTCAGCTCTCTACGTCGACGCGTTCTCAGGCAGTGTTCAAATATATAACGGAAAACGAAATTTTTGTATGGCAACCCCACGAAGGAGTTGCCCGCTTTGTCTCATTTTCGAACTTAATTTTACTTTTTTTAAGTCCGTGTAAATTTCAGCTCTCTAAGTATACGCGTTCTCGAGTTATCGTGCGCACAGACGGACGGACGGACATGCAAAAATCAAAATAACTTTTAATATTATGCGTGGGTGTCCAATCCATTTTGCTCTACCATCATTATTTCGAGGTGTTACAAACGGAATGACAAACTTAGTATACCCTATAGATTTCATCTAGGGTATAAAAATGAATCACTGATATTTCTTCGCTTTTTTCACGGTTGCACCCAACACTTCCTTTTTCTTTTTGTACTTACAATTTGTAGAATGGCTGAGACAGCGCTTAGTAATACCGGAGACAGACTTACAATTTCAATATTTATATATTGATTTTGCTATTATGTCAATTGCAATAAAAAATTTCAGAGACACACTTGCGGTTTACGATTCAGAGAAATTAATTAGAGAACTTACATTTGATTTATCACTTGGTTTGTCATTTAATTTGTCATTTGACGAAAGCTCCACGTACGTGCAGAATGATAGCAAATATTGTGAAATTACTTGTCAATTCGGTTCTAAAAGGTTCGTATATTAAATGATTATGGTTTATAACTAGGGTTATATGGCAATAAACTTGTCGCGTACATTTTTCGCAATTTCAATATTGAGTTCCAATGTACTACATACTGAGTGTACACCGAGCGTATACTGAGATGTTTCTCAGTATATAGAGACAGACTTGCGGTTAAACACAAATTGCAATATATAAATTACAAGTCTGTCTCCGGTATAAGCCCGTAACAATTAAATTATCTTCACTATCGCTGCTTGAGTAAGCATTTAAGCAAGCCCGACATTTTTTAAACTCAAAGCCATTTCCATATCTTCTTCAGCTAGAACTAATATTAATGTCTAACATAGAAATGCTATTTTTATAATTTGAGTATTGGAAATTATTATTATATGCTAATAAACATATCTTTCAAAATGCGCAAGATATTAGATATTCAATAAAAATATGAACACTCCAAATAATTTTCAGTCAATGTGAACGCCACCCGCTACCCAGAGAAGAATGTCCTAGACGACGAAATATGCGGTTAAAGGACTGCTCCAGTTTTCGTTCGCGCCGTGCAAAAGCTATACCGTGTGAACGCATAGCAAGTTTTTCCCTTCTTGCACAAAAGAGAATGGGCGATCACGCAACGCAAAAACTACACCGTCTAAACCAGCCCTTAGCTAAACCTGACTATCGTAATATTTGGGAATTTGAAATTTACTGTAGCGGGCATTGGAAATCCATACATAAAAGTGGGCCATTATTCACGAAATCTAACTGATCGTTTACCAAAAATGAACCTTTATGACTTTCATTATATTACTATAATATATTTCATATTTATCTTGGACTTTTCCACCATCCACGTTTTTTATAAGTTTTAATTTATTTAAAGATGTAGTATGACCAGTATCAACTAAATTGCTTCCGCTTATTTTCAGATAATATTTCTTGGCTTTGCTTTTGATAATTTAATGCACTTGTCACAATTCAATTGTAACCAAACAAATCGGCATTGGGAAATGTTAAATTTTTGCCATGGCTGTTTATTTTTATAAATATTTCACTTTTATTTTACTAAAGCACTATAATTTATTAGTAAAATCGAGTGTGTATCATCGTGTGTCACCGGAAAAACTGGTTTTCTTAACACTATTTTAGGACATTTTCGTGTATAGCCAAATTTAGAGCAGTGGGTTAGATTCGGCTGATAGACGAGTGCTTTATTACATATGTATGTATGTGTGTACTCAGTTTGTGTGCGTATAGATCATATGGAAATAATGAATTTTCTTTGCTGCTTTAAGAACGTGTACCAACTGTGTATAAACTACGTGTACCATTGACTGATACACACTCGATACAAAAACTGGTTTTTACGTCGTGTTTAGTCTCGAGTGTGTATCAGGGGACTTAGACATTCTATAGAATGCTCAAATCTTTGTAACTGTTTTATGCAACTCATTTACCATTGGTCGCGACGAAGAGTCTACAGTTCTATGTGGATATGAATTCAAAATTTTCTTTGCGTACGTCTCTGTATTGATATTAATAATAGGGGACGAAATTCTTTTCGTCACTTGATTCATTCGACATTATATTAATTATAAATACTTCACGTACTTGAGACTTGACTTGCTACTGAGGCAAAGCGTGTGCGAATCATACTTATGCTATTAAGTCAACTTTGCTTAAGGAGCGTGCCTTTGAGCATTTTGTATATGGCTTTAAAATTGCGAACTGCCAAAACCCTCGAGAATACTTCCCAAGCCATGAAACAGAAATCTATATGTATGCGTTGTGAGTCCGTTTTCTAAAAGGTTCTATATTGAATTGATACTTATGGAAAAATACCAAACATTGACTTTATATATGCTATAGAGCCTAAATTACTAGTCGTACAAGAAAATAGTCCTCTAGTAATTTAAAGCTTGGTTCCTTACCTTCCTAAAGGCTACATTTCCTATATACCTTACTTAACAAAATAATAAAATAGCTTTGATTACAAGCTAACCTTACCATTTTACGCTCAATACCTCAGCTGAGTGATAATTGTATGTGTGTATGTGCACCCGGAGTCCGAATCTGTAGGCAGCTACATTCGATATCATCAGCCCACGCCCCACGGCATTCCATGACGGCACAGCGACATTACAATGATTACTCAGCTGAGAATTTTTGATTCGATATCATCAGCCCACGCCCCACGGCATTCCATGACGGCACAGCGACATTACAATGATTACTCAGCTGAGAATTTTTGTTTGAGGAATCGTAGTCATTTGGTTAAGATAAATTTTTTTAAATAGTTTTGTTAGGAAAGGTATGAAAATTTTATTACGGTTCGGAAGATAAGAAAGCAAGCTTAAAATTAATAGAACACCATTTTTCTGTATGAATAGTAGTTTAGGGCGGAGGAGCTATTCAAATCAAACTTTTGTCAGTTTTACATAAGAACACTGCAAATATTTTAAAATGTAAGGACTCCGTTGGGCCTCGCATGTGGTAGGGAGGGAGTCTGTTTCATGGCTTGTGATTAAGTATTCTCGGGGGTTTTGAAATTGCTCAATCATATTTATTTTATTTTATTTTCACTTCTAAATTAAAATCTATGGGAAAGTATGTGTGGTGTACTTTGCGTCGTTCTTATGTGTATGCAGATGTGCTGATGTTACGTGTGTGGTTTTGGTATTCAACGGATCACACATGGATTTCGGATGTTCCAATTTTTGTAATGGAAGTCTTAAAGGCTTTGGTTGGCGCATATTCCAAGTAGAAGCTCATATTTCTCTAATTGGGAGTCATAATTCTGAAATAAAGGAATACGGCAGCAGTATCACTAGCTCAATTTACCAATTGAACAGTTAGGACTATAACAATTACCCTATAAAATTTACCAATGTTTCGACATGTATATGTAGTAAACCATAGCAAACGTTCCCAGCAAGCAAGATGATACTCGGATGATTCGCGCATCATATTCCGGCGAATATAAGTTTTATCGCCGAAGATTATCTATCATCTTCTATATTGCGGAAGGTACCTCCTTCGGGAAGGGATGTGTCCGAAATGCAATACTTCTTGATGAATTGCTTTCGTATCATCTCGGAAACACGAATACAATAATTCTTGAGGAATTGCTTTCGTATCATCTAGGGAAGATGACAGCAATACCTGCAGAAGATAAGAGGAAGATATCGCTGAGGAATAACATTAGTTAAGTATCACATGAGCATTGCCTGGATGAGAGGAAGGTGATATCGCCAAAATGTCTCGATAATATCGCCATGGTAATAGAAGGAATTAATTTTTTTTAATACATCTTTATAAATGAGAGGAGTTAAGTATTATCAAAGAACATATATCGTAACAAGAAGCGTCATCTGGACTCTAAAAATGCACAAGATGTATGCTTATTTGTTAATGCGATCTGTTCTCTTTATCTCCACCACCCCATAGCTGTCCATGTACACACGGCGATCGGTAGGTAAAAGACGGGAGAAGCAAAGATAAGCGACTGAGAGAATGTTGCTCTGTTCTCTTTATCTCCGCCACTCCATAGCTTTACATGTACACACGGCGATGCTAGCCATGCACATACCCTGATGAGTGCACTCATGATGAGATGACTGGTTGGATGAATGTAATGCTGAATTTTGTTCTAGCACCGGGACTAAACTCATTTATATACTTCGCATTCATATGATGACCAATTCAATGATTGCCCTTTGAATAAATCAAATCTCTCATCGCTGAGCGTAATCATGATTCTCATTGGTGTGTAAATCAGATACCTCATCGCTGCACGTAATCGTGATTATAAGGGATGATATAGTTTTTAAATTCAGAAAATAACAGATTTGCGATTATCACGCATGTCATATACCTGCACAAAAGTACAACTATACTGTTGTACATTCGTGCAAGGATATGACACGGAATCGCAAGGATAAAGAAATATCATTATTGCAATACGGTTGATATACGTATATATATATCCATTACACATATCATCAACAAATTGGTTATTCTTTTACTTTTTTTCTAAATAGGAATATACTATCCATAAAATACGAAAAATTCCTTACAAATGATTGAAAAATACTTGAACTTAACTGGAACTGGACAACCTCAATTACACTTCACTTTAAATTATATTTCACCATCCTCGCTTCGTTTTTCACAAAGGAATGAAGAAAGATAAAATTCAGTTCGCACTTTGAATGCGCATAGCAAAAGGGAAAGGGCATTTTTAGCGCAACACCATTTATCTCCCTTTCACTCGTACATATATGTATATCAGGATCCGTATCTAATTTATTGATGAGCTGATAGATGAGTTGGCTACGAACCTCATCGAGGCCCTCAGTAAAAAAGTTGGTTGGCGTACGACCACATAATGCACACTCACATTCTCGTACTTTACTAAAAAGTTGTGTTAGTTAACATAAGAAACCCCGCCCGTACCGGTACTAAAATTTCCCTAACTGATGTGCGTTATCTAACAGGGTTGTTTCATGTTTCACTTTGCTGCTACTTGTCTGGGTCGGCCACCAATTCCTATCCCATCATCTCCTCATCTTACTATTCTCCTTCTTTTCTACTACACTGCAATGCAATGTAAATGAAAATTCTTTTAAGCAACGTATTCTTGATGAAACTAGTTTCCTAGAGAAGAGGTAAAAGAATCAAAGAGAAGACGCAAAGCTATGCAATGCATGGGAATGATGCGGAGTGCAGGCACTGGTTCTGGTGCAGATTATTTGACAACCCGCCACTTGCCACCGTAATGAGCGGCGGATCATGAAAAAGCAGAGAATTTGCGTACAATGTGTGAGAGCTGGTCGTAATATCACCATCACCACCGGTGTCTGGGTGGTGATGGTGAGTGGCGAGTCGTCAAAAAGCAGAGAGTTTTCGTAAAATTTGTGAGAGGGGGTTGTAATAAGACGACCCGGCATATAAAACTTTTCAATATACGAGATACGTATTCTTTCTGTTAGATGTTCTTTGGTATTATAATATGTAGAAAACTTTACTATAATTTACTCGGCACGCTTATTAAACCAGAATGAACAGACCTAAATTTTCCGGTAACGCATCTTTTGCATTAAAAATTAACATAAACCGGTTTTCGACATTGGTTATCGCCCTCTTTTCGTCTAAAGGAAAAATACATAATTCCTTTTCCTATTTTATTGCCATTTTCTCATTTAGGTAAAACTGAAATTGCAAGCAATATCGTCCTCTTTTCGTCTGGAGGAAAAAAGGTAAAACTGAAATTGGAAGCAACCGAACTCATAATTATTGCTTAAGCAATTTTCATACATTTGTATTGCTCAAATATTCCGAAGATGATAGCTAGAAGATATGCTCGAATTATTGCGCTGATGATTTTTCATTTAAATGTTTGCTGAGTTGGGGTAAAATATAAATTCAAAAAAGAGTTGCAGCATTATATTTGTTAGACTATTTTTTTAAAAATCAGAAAACCATTAGTTTTAAAGCTGTAGAAAAATACTCGAATAAAAAAATGTTCCTTACTTTTTCGTGGACAAAGTGTTACTACGATCTAAGTATATTATACCGAAATGGATAGCAGCATTAAAACGCCTTTTCAGGGTTATTTGGTAGTCCAAAAATCACGGATTTTAGTGTTGCTGTCTAGAAAAATTATATTTTTGTCGGAAGGGATATAATCCCATTTTAGTGTTATTGAGGAGCCCTCTAATCAAGCATTTTTTAATGGTATCGGAAACGTTAAGTAATATTACATTTTAGTAGCATTCAGTCACCAGGTTGTATGTCATGAACCGTAATAGGTAGACAGTTGAAATTTTTACAGACTGTGTTTTTCTATTGGCGATATAACAACAAATAATAAAAAATAAAATAAAATTAAAAATTAAATGGGGCCCATATGTGTACAAGAAACGTGTTTTTTCTGCGTTTTTCATTCATATTATTATATGTCTGTCACTGGGTTGTATCTCTTTAATCGTAACAGGTAGACAGTTGAAATTTTCACAGAGTGTGTATTTCTATTGCCGCTATAACAACAAATAATAAAAATAAAATAAAATTAAGGGGGGCTCCCATACAAGAAACGTAATTTTTTCGGCTTTTTTTACCTCGTTTTATTTTCATTCATTATTATTATTATAAGTAGGCATTTTTTTTCAAATGACATTATTATTAGTTTTTCAAATGACGCCTACTCTCATTTGAAGAAATAAATAAAATGTACATAGTGTTAAAATTTGTACGATGGTACGGAACCCTTCGTGCGCGAGTCCGACTCGCACTTAGCCGGTTATTTATATTTTCTTTCTATTATAAAGCTCCTTTTTACATTTTCTCTTAATTTTACTTCTTTAGTTATAATTTTTTTTGTGTACTTATATCTTAAAATTATTTTAACTTTTGGCTTTTTAATATTCTTTAACTTCTTGTTTTGTTTATGCAAATTTATTAGCTCGCTTAATTGTATGTAAGGTAGTATCTTATTAGAAAACTTTCTGTTTACTATCTTTATAACTTTCAAAGTAAATAACAAAATCATTAAGCTCTAAAATATTATGCATACACTTTATGGTGATATTCTAATTTTGGCTAATTTTGAATTAAAAATGATCGAAAATTTATAATTCCGCTCTAATTACCATAATCGGAACCTAAATTTTTACTAATTCAAAATTCTTTTTTTTACTTGGCGGTCCCACCTTAATTGACATAATATGGTGAATTATCCGCTGGATATTTATTTCAGAAGTATTTTTAAAATACATACTTTCAGCGGAAAAATATTCCAAGTATAGTTTTGAAATTTCAACTACAAAGAAAAAGAAACGAAATTTTCTAAGTAAACAACTATCTTTAGGTGAGTAACAAGTCTTATAAACAGTATGAAATTACATAAAGAAAAATGAAGTTGATAAAAGTACATTTAACGACCGCAACATAATTTTATGTAGCTGTTTATTTAATTACATCCTATAACATTTCCTGCATCATTCGTTCAATTCATGAATTTTCTCACAAAATAGCCCATACCTGAAGCATCATTATATATCTGTATAACGTCACAACAACCGCGGCAAGGTCCACGTGATAAGGATAAAGCTGATATCGGCTGCTGCGTGATATGCACCACTTTTTAACATTCGAGTCAGTCTGAAGAGAGGCAGAAGCAACGACCAGAAATATATTTTTTTTTAAATAGATAGAGAATAGATACGGTGCGTGATTCTCTATAGGATGATGGTATTAAAGTGCGACACGAACCAAAGATGATGCATGAAAATTTCTTATCCAACAGACGATCTAAGAATCGCGATTACAGTACTCTTAGATCTGGTACAGTGGATAATACTGCATGTCGCGACTTGAATCAAAGAAATCACGAAAAATAGTGAAAATTTTGTGAAGAACAATTATGCGTACGATAATACAGTGCTTGTGATTTCCAGTGCATATGTGATCATCAATGATGTGTGTAATGTGATGTGACCTCTTAATCCAATTTCTGGAATTGAGTGATATACCTATTAACCTTAAGATGGGAGCCTCGATTTCTCGAGGTAATGCTATTATTATGTTTTACTTTAGACTCAATCACTCAGCCTTTGTTTTGAAAACTGCTTTTTTTATCCTTTAAATTTAGAATCTTATAATCATTTGCGTCTTTGTTGTGCTTGCCAACCGCCCGCCATACCGGAGAATAATTTTGTTTTCACTGTAAAATTACATAAGACCTAACCTGCAATGCTCTTAAGAATATTTATTTTTGTCATTAGTCGGCTTTGGATATTTTGGTGGCAGTTGATTACATATGACTAAAACGATGGAGTGATGGGTGCGCACTCATTTTATAGTCAGTCTTTCGATGCTTTGTATTTATTGTTTGGACTTTTTGGTGCCATTAAGGCGAAAACCAGCATCGGCTTTTGGTTTGGATTTGACATCGTCATTGCTAACGACGTCGCCTGCAGCATTATTAGCCGTTCATAACCTAATGACAGCATCGAAAATATGAAAACACGTTATTTGTCAATGAGGTTCGATAAGTCATGAAGCTTTGAAGAATACTTAATTAAAGTGAAAATAACCCCTCCCCCCACCCGAAAAACAACTTCAATTTTTTTAAATAGTTTTTTTCATATTAATATATAGCAGTGGGTTACAGCTCTGTAGCCCGGTCTCGTACGAATCCCGTCATAGTATAAAAAAAACAGAAAAAGTAACAATAAATTTAGGAAAATCGGTGGGGATTTGGCCGAGAAAAAGGGGGGGGGGGTGATTTTTCAATAGCACACCTATGTTTGCAGCAACTTAATTAGGAAGTAATTTAGCGAGCCTCCCAAGTCCCCATCTCATTTTGGAAAATGCTTCTAAACTTATTGGAATAATGACTTCTAGTTTTTTTAGGTTAAAGATAACGGACTTTAGATAGTTTTAATGGAAAGAAAGTGGCTTAAATGTTGCGAAATATAACCGACAGATGGCGCTGAATTTAATGTAATGTCAGACTTTCTCTAGTATGTTTCAAAACTCATCCTAGATTCGGTACATAATTACAATCGAAACTGGATTTGGTGAGAACAATTGATTTTAGAACAAATAGGGGTTAATATTAACCCTACCCACTTAGCCCTACTTGTTAATTTCGGTTCTAAAAAGTTGATTTGAAATTGAATTATTGGTACAAAAATTCAAAGATTTTGCAGTCTACATTTTGTCGCCTAATCGGATATCTAATTAGTTGTTGATTTCAATAAATGGTTTCGGAGATAATCGAAAAAAAAGTAAGTGAGATCTTTTGAGGGTGGAAAATGGCCGTTTTTTGGGTAAAAAAGTGGATTTTTGTACACTCCTGATTTTGATGAATTGGTGCGTCGTAGAAAATGACTTCCCACAAGAGAAATGTTCACAACAGAGTATTAATAATGTGAAAGGAAAAATGGAAGAAATATAACTGGGGTGTGTGAGATCCAAGTGCAAGAAAAGGCGTTCTCCAGTGGGGCTGTATGAAGTTTTCTGAATCGAAAAAAAGTACATACATATATTAATGGATAGTACTCGGCGATATCTTTAATGTAAACGTAAGAAATTGTGATGCAGAAACAGATTATTTCGCAAACAGTAAACGCCCTTTTTGCAGCCGTCGTCAACTTCCAACTTTTAACGCAAGCACGGTAGACAAGATTATTGACAGCTGAAAAAAACGTTTGTTTTGAACGGAATTTGTATTGTAAAATTAATTAATGAGGTGTGGAAATGTTAATCTTATTATTCGCACAATTTTTAGCAACATAATAAAACTTCACAAGCACAACACTGAAAATATGTTATTGGACTTGCGCACGTACACTCCCCTACCGTCGTACAAAATTTATCACTAACTAGTATGAGCTTTTTATTTATTTTTTCAAATGAGAGTAGGCGTGATTTGAAAAAATTATGCTGTCATTTGAAAAAAAAAAAAATACTGTCATTTGAAAAACTTATTCCTACTTATGATAATAATAATGAATGAATAAAATAAAAAGATTACTCTTTTTGACTTTCTACCGGGTTAAAACTTAATTTTTAATTTTTTTACATTTTTTTAATAAATAAAAAAATTGTTTTTTCTATTTTTCTCAAACTTTTCATTTCTTTCTTTTTTCATTTTTTCATTTGTTTTTCAAATCACCCAATTTCGCTATTTGGGACCTGTTGATGAGTCAAACCAAGACTTGAAACTTGTCACCGAAAATTAATGAATTGAGTGATGAAATAACAAATCAGAACGTTTTTTAGCTTTTGCTATATACCGGAGAATCCCAAAAAATTCTTTCTTGAACAAAATTAAGTTTTAACCCGGTAAAAAGTCAAAAAGAGTAATCTTTTTATTTTATTTATTTTTCCTCCTGGGCTCGTATAGGAGTGTTTTTTCCTCATATAATTCACACCCAGAATTTATTCTGAGTTTATATGAGAAGAGATCAGTTTGATCTATTTTCAAGCGTCTGCAGCAGGCAGAAAACAAAGCTGCACCGATGAGTGGAAGGTTTTCTGCTGACACGAAACGCTTCTTCTTCCTTTTTCTTCTTTATTTTTCAGCCCACTGCGTGGCGGATACAGGTTTGATTCGCTTCGAATGAATCTGCTTCTTTAAAAAATTTTTTACATTTTTTTAATAAATAAAAAAATTGTTTTTTCTATTTTTCTCAAACTTTTCATTTCTTTCTTCTTTTTTCATTTTTTCATTTGTTTTTCAAATCACCCAATTTCGCTATTTGGGACCTGTTGATGAGTCAAACCAAGACTTGAAACTTGTCACCGAAAATTAATGAGTTGAGTGATGAAATAACAAATCAGAACGTTTTTTAGCTTTTGCTATATACCGGAGAATCCCAAAAAATTCTTTCTTGAACAAAATAATGAATGAGAATAAAACGAGGGAAAAAACGCCGAAAAAATCACGTTTTTTGTATGAGCCCCCCTTCAATTTTATTTTATTTTTAATATTTGTTGTAATATATAACTGTATACCTTTTATGGTTCATGTGATACAGCCCGGTGACAGACAGACGGATGGACATCGGAGGCTTAGTAATAGGGTTCCAGTTTTAGTCTTTGGGTACGAAACCCTAATAACCGGCCAAGTGCGACTCGGACTCGCGCACGAAGGGTTCTGTACCATTATACAAAATTTAGGTACTTTTTATTTATTTTTTCAAATGAGAGTAAGCGTCATGTGAAAAAATAATGCTGTCATTTGAAACAAAGGCTCGCTTTAATTTTTATTTTATCTTATTTTTATTATTTCTTGTTATATCACCAATAGGAATACACAGTCTGTGAAAATTTCAAATGTCTACCTATTACGGTTCATGAGACACAACCATAGTAATAGGGTTGCCGTTGATACCCTTTGGGTACGGAACCCTAAAAATGAGTTTGAAGTTACCCACTACATGGTCTGTAGAGCTAAAGCTTTTCAAAATTAACAAGAGAAAAAGTTATAAATGGTCTAAAACCAATAATATTATACCTTAGATAAATGAAGTGAAAACCAAAAGCTTTGTATGGCAACACCAAGAAAGGGTTGCCCGATTTGATCCATTTTTAAATCTGCATTTGAAATTTTTATGAAAACGCCCTGTATAATATTTGAGCTTCTCACTCTGATGCGTTCTCAGGCAGTTTCCAAATATATAGTGAAAAACCAAAGTTTTGTATGGCAACATCTAGCAGTGGTTGTCCGAGTACGTTTTTGAAATTTTATTTACTATTGCTATGAAAACACCATGTATAAAAGCTCTCTATGTTGTCGCGCTGTCCGGCAGTGCTCAAATATAAAGTGAAAAACGAAATTTTTGTATGGAAACCCTACGATGGAGCTGTCCGATTTGTCCCATTTTCGAACCAAAATTGACTATTTTTCTAAAAGCCCGTGTGTAAAATTTCAGCGCTCTAAGTGAACGAGTTCTTGAGTTATCGTGAGGACGGACAGACAAACGGACAAATAACTTTTAATATTATGCGTGGGCGTCCAACCCATTCTGCTATACCAACATTATTTCTGTGCGTTACAAACGGAATGACAAACTTAGTATATCCAATAATTTCATCTATGGTATAAAAAGTGCTAGTCCATACCAATTCCAGAACGTGAAACTAAAATTCTTAAAGAAGAATTAAAAGTCGAGATTGGTCGAATTTATCCAGGAAAACGGTATTACGAAGTAATGTCAGACGAAGGCGATACAATAAAGAAGCAGCGTAAATTGGTGTTACTAAACACTACTTGGAAGCGAGCACTCGTTATATCGTTAACTGATTTTGAAAATTTTGTGACAAATCCGGTTTATTTATATTACTTAAACAAATGCAATGAATGTGCAGGAATGGAAAACCTTCATGAAATCATGCCCCCCCCCCCCAACGTTCACAGTGGCATTGAATAAGTAACATTCCAATAATTCGGTAAGTTTCAAAAGTTCTATTATTAACAAAAACTGCCTTCTACTTGGTACTACAGTAATGTTTTTTGTTACTTCAGAAAATTCCCTTTAATATAAGACCTCAATCCAGTCTATCCTAAGATATTTTTTGAAAATACGCTTTCCCACCAAATATACCCAAATTCAAAATTTAACCTCTCCTAAATAGGAGAGAGGGGTTAAGCAGCAAAACAAAAAACAATGGAGGAGTTCGGCGTGAAAGATATTGCATTTGTAAGTTAAAAAATGTGGCTTGTAATTAAATTATCAATGAATTTTGGTACTAAGACTGTAACCGAGGTATTAAATATTTAGGTTCTTGATTTTACGTACATTTATACATACATATTAATATCGAACACAAGTAGTTAAGTGAATAATAAGAAAACGAGTTCCATAAGTATTATAGCCTGTGATTATATTTTAATTAAAAATAATAAAAAACAGTGAATTAAAACAGAATTTTTTTCTGCATTTTTTCTAGATGACGCTGAAACATCTTTGTCAGACGGTCAAATAACTCAACAGCAGCCGAAGCAACAACATATTTTACAACATCAGACATCAGTAAACAGTACCACGTCTGTTCAGACAGTTTTTCATCATTCAGTACAAAATAATATGAGCTCTCATGCAACAACCTTTATGATTTCAAGTCAGCAAAAACATTCGGAAAGTGTTAATTCACTTGTTAATCATGTTAATTCATCTAATATAAGCTCGGCTGGAGACAGTCTTAACATCGGTGATGTGGCGGATCTTTTACATCCACAGCATGCTATCATAACAGGTGAGAAAAAACAGTAACGAAATTTAATTATAAATTATTTTTGTGACTTTATAACAACATTTTCAAATGGACTTCAACAATATGTATTTCATTAATTTATATACTAAATCAATATTATCTTTTAGGTGGAAGATCGAGAGATGGTTGCCCTCTTATAATATTCCCAGATAATAATAATTTCCACTCCCTTGAAGATGCGGACTATCAAAAACTTATTTTATATTTAACTTCAGTGCCATCGTAAGTAAAATCTTATATATTGTTGGAGAAAGTGTTTCCTCTTTATAAAAAAATTATTTTATGTGTATTTTAGAATGCAAGATGCCGATCTTGGTTTTCAACTTATTATTGATCGCCGGAAGGATAAGTGGGCATCTGTTAAAGCAGTATTATTAAAAATATCTGTGAGTTGTCATATACATTCTGATAAGTGTTTTTCAATAATATTGACCTTTTCAGGTATATTTCCCTGGTATTATTCACGTAGTTTATGTATTAAGGCCGTCCGGATTTTTTCAGAAGGCCATTTCGGAAGTAAACTTCTTGTGCACATTTTTAGAAAAAATCCTTATCAATATATTTACTTCCAGGTGAGCTCCAAATTTT
This sequence comes from Dioctria linearis, assembly GCA_963930735.1. NCBI lineage: Eukaryota > Metazoa > Arthropoda > Insecta > Diptera > Asilidae > Dioctria > Dioctria linearis. The sequence continues at coordinate 234,733,824 of OZ005740.1, read as the reverse complement.
TTAAGGAAGAATTCCGCTTTCGTCTAGTCATTTGCTCATCTCTAGAAGATCTTCATGAACATATAGATGTATCACAACTAAGTCATGAAATGGGTGGGACTTTAATTTACTCACACCATGAATGGATACAACAAAGAATCGTAAATATATTCTTACATAAATATTTTTGAATTTAATCTTTAAAACATTTACTTCTTATTACATATGTATTTAGTCATTGGAGAAATTCTCTAGTGTAACTCAGCAAGTGTCCGCTGATCTTGACATTTTTATTCGGGCAATTCATGACACAGAATTTCCTAATTCAGTGGAAGCGACACAAAAGTTACTGGATGACCAAGGCGCAGAATATGAACGGCTTAAGGTATACTTTTGATTGGATAATTAATTCTTTTCTTTTTTCTACTAATTTAATATTATTATCAATCATAGGATGAGATCTTATCTGCTGCGAAACACGGAGAAAGTCTTCTTGACAATATTAAATCAAATGATGAATTCAAGGAGTTTTCTGAACGCACTGGAAATGTTAGTTCTGTTGAACGGTATGTTTGAATTTAATTTCTTGTTGATTTTGCAGCTCTGCACTGGTTCGTTTTTCATTCAATTTATAAACGGCATAGTTAATAGCGTTTTGCTTATGAAATTAGCCTTACGCCTTTTGCATGCATTTCTTTTTAATTATTTCGTTGTTAAAGCAAAATATGTTACATATAAGGTTTCTAGTGTTGATGAATTAGGTTATTTAATAACGGATCTCTTTTTTAATCAATCAATTCTAAAAATTCTTCTTATTTAAACATTTCGGTATTAGAGCTATTTCGGCTATTATTTAAATCTAGTAAATCGGACATCTTTGACAGTATTTGAAATAGAACAAGCCTGGTGAGCAAAAAAAGGTTTGTCATTTTATTTGAATATATTGGACTGAAATGGCAAAAAACCAAATATAAAGTAGACCACATTACCTGAGGATTCAGGTATAGTTGTAATTTAAAATAGATGCACATATAAAATAGTTTCACGTTTATATGTACATACATTTAACAAATATTAAACAATCTAACAACTTAAGAAAACATTTACAAAAACAAAATAAGATTTTTTTAAATAACTGCGTCAGTCGGGTTATTTGGATTTATCTCATTCCTACTCTCTTGGTAAGTTCGGGATGTAAGCTTCCTTGACTTATCTTAACGAAGAGATTACGATCTAGATTAATGAATAACATTAATTTACACCCGAAATATTTCTTATGTGATGTTCTCGAAATCCACAAAAATCCACATTCCACAATGGCCACAGTTCAAACCAGAGCCGTTGCGAGACAGGTTCAGTGCATAATTAAAGGTTAATATCGTTAGTAAAAGTTTAGAGTACTACTTTTTCAAATTTCTTTAACTTTACACGTATAGAGCTTTCTATTAGAGGGCCATAAGCTCGTTTTATCGGTTTATGTCTAGGTTTTCTTATCTACATATATGTTGTCTGTGACAGTACTAAATAAAATGCATTGAGTATTTAACAGAGTCAAAATTGTGTATAACAATAACAACTCACAATATTTTATCTTTGCCCGGATATCTAAAAATTTGGAATATAACCATTTTATTTATGCAACGAATAAATGAATATATAAATAATACTTTACTCCCAATGTTTTCGCAATGTTAGTAGCACCACGAAATAAGACATATTGCATTCGATTGAATATATAGGAAGACACAAAAAGAGGTGAAAACCGAAGCATAGAGAGTTTTAGTTTGTAGTATTCAGAAGTTACACAGTGATTCATAAAACTCCTCCTAATCCTAAACCGTTGGGATAACCCCCAAATTATTATATATATTTGTTTATCTCATTGCGACCTATCACTAGGTTGCTGATTCCAAACAATTCGTAGAACACCCTGTATAAGATAATTTTTTTTTTTTGAATTTCTGGTTTATGCTTAAAACTCATGCATGTTCAACTACCAAATTTCCTTAAATTTGTGTTATTTCGACACTTTATCCAGTTATTAAAAAAAGAAATAAATTTAACACGATAGCCGTATACATTAGTGAACGATACGAGGGTGTAGTCCCCATCTTTTACCATAAGTTTTCTTGCAAGCATGCAGTGCAATGGCCGCCTTCTTGACGCGCTCATTCACATTTATCCTCCAGTTTAATTTGGAGTCTAGTATCACTCCTAGGTATTTGGCTTCAGTTTTAAAATGAGAGCAATGTTACCCAGTTTGTGGCTCGAAAGTCGGAATAACTCTCCTCCGTGTAAAAAGGACTAGCTCTTAGTCTTTGCAGGGTTAAGGCTTAGACCGGAGCTTATAGCCTAATTATGAAACTTTTGCAATGCTCTTTGAGTTAGTTCACTTATCGTCGGTAGGAATTTTCCCGAGACCAGGATGAGTAAATCATCAGCATATGCTACCGCTTTTATACTCGCCCTTTGTAAAGAGATAAGGATACCATTAACCACAAATAACCACAGTCGAGCTGAAAGTACATCTCCTTGTGGAGTACCACTAGACACCTTCCTGCCAATCTTATTGTTACCAAGCTCTGCGTTTATTAGGCGGGGTTACTGAGAATTGAGTTAATCCATTTACATATATAGGATTCAACTTCTAGGCCAGTCAGGGCATACGGGATGGTTTCTAATCTAACATTATTAAGGGCTCCCTCGATATCAAGAAATGCACCTATAGTGTATTATTTTTCTCGATTGATTTTTCAATGGTTCCTACTACGTCATGTAGCGCAGTTTCAACCGATTTACATTTCAAGTATGCGTGCTGTGATCTAGAAATCTTACTTCCCCTAAGCAGGCTGTCTATGGACGCCTCTAACTATCTCTCAAAAGTCTTCAAAAGAAACGATGTAAGGCTGATAGGTCTAAAGTATGACCTCTACGACCTGCCTTAGCAATGAAGAAAACTTTGGTTGGCCTCCAGATGCATTGCACATAGGAGTGGAGTAGGCAGCTTCTATAGATCACCATCAGCCTCGGAATTACAATATCTTGCACTTTCTGTAGCATGATAGAAATGATACCATCGATTCCTGGTGATTTATAGGGAGCAAAAAATTGAATTGCCCACTCCATTTTGTCCTTGGTCCCTATGTTCCTTGTAGCCTCTAAGTTTGGAGTACCAGCGTACTCGTTATTATTACAGGTATGGCCTACTTCAGAGTTCACAGAGAAATGGGTACTCATAAGCAGTTATAAAGTTTCTTCATCAGTCTTTGTCCATGTGTCGTGCTCCCTTTTCAGGAAGGAGGGAATACTAGGGTTCTTGATTAAGATCTTCTTAAGTCTGGCGGATTCACTTGTGTTTTGTATGGATTCACAATATTTCCTCCGCGAAGAGAATGTAGCCTTTTTGATTGAGCGTAGTAGTAAGAACTGCCTTATACTGGGCACAGTCTTCCTGACTTCTCCTCGCTTTCGATTCTTGAATAGTTTCCATACGATCTTCCTTAGGACACTTAAGTCCCCATTCACCAGGGTAGGTAGGACTGCCTTGAATGTTTACGCAGGGCGAAAGCTTCAACAAACGCAGTATTAAAGGCGTCATTTATTTCTTGACCGTTATCTATTGATGAACAAGTTAATATCTCATATTCAGTAGAGTTTAATCTCCCTCTGAACCGTTTAGGAGGATCGGGTGAGTGGTTTAGTTCAAAGATAATCCCGCAGTGGTCCGAGAAGGGTCTCCTACTGGAAACTCTCCAATTTACCACCTTTAGATCGTTTGATTCACTGATGAATGTCACATCTAATATCTCCTTCTTGTTTACCGTGATAAAAGTCGGATTATTACTAATATTACAGATACTTGATATTGGACTCCATAATGAAATCAAATAAGGACTCACCTTGCTCATTGATGTCACTGCTACCGCATATCGTGTGGTGGGCTTTGACAGAAGTAGGTCGAGCTTCTCCATCTCAGCTTCCTTTACAAGATTGTGCACCGCGATTGGTGGTAGTGGGGTGGGATTGTCGTGCGCCATACATGCCGCAGTCAACAAAATTTACCTCACATTTTTACGCTCCCACTTGACGGCTGCTAAGTAATTTACATAACGTTCGTTGCATTTTAACTTCTTGAAGTATTTGATAGGTTAAATATATTTTTATTTGTACTAAAACGTCATACTATTTACATTCTCACATAAATGGATATGTATTAACTCTAGTACATTGTTGGCACGGGATTCCTTGTTATTTTTTTCTTAACAATTAAAAATATTAATTACTAGAAGAGCTTAAAATATATATTTAAGAAAAGCTGTGTTCAGTGATTATCTGATTCTATCATTTGTTATATTCGTTATACATTAAGGTATGTCTATACCTTTTATTTGTTTTTACCTTAACATACCGTTGTTCTTCGTTAATTGATATTAGAAATATTGATAAATATCGAAATTAATTTAACCTAATCATTTTTGAGACCATAAACGTACATATACCAATATTTTTCTTTATTTACTCAAAAGCCAAATGCATGCGCTTTACATTCATAAACACTCGATAAAATTTCCATATCATCACTAGAAAGCACTTCACAATATTAATTTTGCTGAAAATACCGGACATACATATATGTAGTACAAGACAAGTTTATGTCAGACACAGAAAAAACCCATCCATCCATCACACACGAGTGTTGTTTTTATCGTACTTTTGGTTAGCATTTCGCGACTCTCACTCGCCCGCCCATAATTGAAATCATTCACATCCAGTGCAGGGAACATAAAGCGTGTAAATGTTCATCATGCTGACCGTCGCGATTATCGCAGACTTCTAGTTCAACTCGAAGAGACTGAAAGGAGGTTCGATGAATTCTGGAAGACACATCAGGCACGATTAAAACAATGTTTAGAATTGAGAAGATTTGAACAGGATTTTAGAGAACTTCAGGTATGGTTATTGTACATATATGTTTGTAAATCTGGATCTTAAAAAATTATGCATTCATTTTTCAGTCAAATTTCGATAGCCATCTGAAAACCGTCTCGGAAATGACAGAAATCGGAGAAACAGTTGTTCGAGTGGATACATTGATTCGTGAAACGAAGACATTTCAGAAAATTTGTCAAACGGATATTGAGAGAGCTGAAGAAGTTATATCAGCTGGACAACAATTGATTGGAATTCGAGGAGCTTACCCAAGAGATGTAGTCCAACCAAAGTGTGATGAGCTGCTTCGTGTCTGTGATATTATTAACGATCGATTAACAAAAAGACTGGACACACTAAATAAAAGTAGAGAGCTAATGGAAAGAGTTGAAAAGGTATGTAATTATTAAATATATGTATATGTTATATATATATATATATATTATAAAAAGTATATTTTGCTAATTCATGTTTAACTTTATGATATTTTAGGCAAATAGATGGTGCGCTAAGGGGGTTGAGTTGCTTGCATCCCAAAGGATAGAGAAATGTTCAGTTTCCGCAGAAATTGCTGAACAGAGTCTTCAGGAAATTCAGGAGTTCATTGCTTCTGCCTCGGAATTTAAGTTATCTAGTCCCAGGGAGTTTAAAAATATATTTCAAGAAAGTACCACGCCTGAAACCAAAGCTTTAGTCACTCAAGTAAGTTCATGTATACATACTTGATAAACTCATATCATAATTTGCCACTTAAACTGGTACATACTCGTATATGTTTATTACTCATAGTAAACTATTCTTAGTATTAAAAGATAAAGAATTCCACTATCAATGTTTGCCAAAAAAAACGTAAACATAATGAGCTTTGGTTAGCTGATTGTCATTAAAAATTGCTCCTTCGTAATTTGAAGAGCGTTAATATGGCTAATTTGATTTAATTTATTATACTTAAATGAATTAGTGATATTATATTAAAAGTGAATATAAGTTAGTAAATTTTGGTAGAGAAAGTCTTCTATTAAGATAAACGGACAAAACCGTATTAATCAAAGTTTCAATTGTGTAAAGTTTGATTTATGTATTATAAAAAAAAATATAATCGAAGCCTTTACTACCAAACCCACATATTCCCGGTTTTCTCAATTCAGGGAAAAACGAGAATTGTTAAGAACGACTTAACTAGTTACTTATGAAATTTAAGCTATTATCGGTATATTTATGGAAAAGACTGTACGTTATGTTGTAGGGAGTAAATAAGAGTATACAATTTAGTGCTCAGCAGGCCTGTCCACAGGATTTTTCAAAAGGGTGTTGGTGGAGCAGGGGGTTTAGATAGAACACTACAAACAAAATTCTTCGTAGATAATACAGTACAATATACAAATTATTTTCTTCACTATTTCAATAAATTGATACGCCAAGGTACAGAAAAAAAATCGTTAGGAATTGCACCAACTTCTATGTTTATGTCCCGATGTATGTTTAGTTTAGCTATTCCGTTGAAACGATCTTCTCCCGTTGTGGACCTTAAACAAGTTAAACGACGCAAAGTGGAAAATGAACGCCTAATCGGAGTTGTGGTCACAGGTAACAATAACATAAATTTCAAAAGTTTGTGGACATTTGCTACAAATATCAAGAGCCTCGAGGTAATTGTTAATTGCTTTATCTGCAATTCAAAACCGCCAGTCTTGGCTTCATTTGATCCATACTTCAAATGAATTGTTGTGTAAAAGTGTAAGTTTCGAAGAATTCTCCTCACGCTTCCTCATCTTAAGTCTTTATAAGTCACAATATAAATTATTTCGTTAACATTGTATTACATATTCGAAATAGTTTTCAGAGTAGGCTTTCATATTGTTTTTGAAAATATTTTTGATATATCAGTCTAGATTTTATATTGTGATTAAAAGCGTAAAAGAGGAATCTAACTGTTAATTAAAAAAAAGATGCCTAATTTGAAGTGTTAATATTCTATTAAAATAAAAAGAAAATAAAAACGGTTATATTCAAATAAAAATTAAATTACTAAAAATTGTTTGGAATCGAGATACATTTTATAAAGTGGTATCTTTGGAAAGCCATCTTGGGACCTTTAAAATCGACACACGATGATGATCTTCAATTGTGTTAGTCATTGCATTGCTCCGTTTAGTTTGATGAGATGCAAGCCTTGGTTTGGTAAATAGTTTTGATGTTTGGAAAAATCGTCCTGAAACGCTGTCGTTTTCTTTCCACTATACTCAAGTTTGTCCTTTGCAGCCAGTACGATAGCTTCTGTCGAGTCTCTATTTTTTATTTGCAAAGCTCAAGTCAACGATAAAGCCAAAGAGTGTGCTAAGTGAACAACCAGAATTGATGCTTGAAAATTCACGGTTTTGATGGCAGAAAGCAATTGAAAAGCAGCCGTTGACGTGCTTGCATCTTTCCATGTCGAAAAAGTTTCCAGAGCTTCAATGACCGTTGGCTGTAAATCGACATAAGTTGCCACAGACTCGTACCGTTCCACCCTCCTTTTTCTTCTTCACAAAACTTTAAATTTCAGTTACGATTGGCGCGCTAAAAGCCGTTCTGTTGTTTATAAGACAAATATCTTGTGAGCAATTTTTGTTTTGAATAAATATAAAATATTAAAATATAAAATGATGTGGATTATCCCGCTGTACAATATACCGTACAGTAAGTAGGTTTTGAAACAATATAATAAAAAGAAACAATCGAAAGAACTGACAACGTGTTGTTGGCTAGTATCCACGTAATATATTTTTTCAACTAATTTATTAAGAGCACATAAAAATATATTACAATAATTAACCTTTACCAATTAACCAACTTTACTAACTTATTTGTAAAATAATTTATTACTTTCCTAATCGTAATTGAATGCGTTAAGGGCTGTATGTAGGTATGAAAATGTTCTGGATGACCTCAGAATCTTCGCTCCAGGCAAGTAACGTACTTGTTTTCATAGACTTGGAGGTTTTGGTAAAATCTGCCGAGAAAGCTTATAAACTGTATAGAACAAACAATTTGATTTCAGCGCCGATTACCTTGGCGCTATGTAAAATTGTAAAATGACAAAACTTGAAACTTACGATTTCTTTCTTGGTTCCTTATTGTTCTGTGACTGGTACATAAGAGGTCGATTGCCTGAATTATATTTTTCTGTCTATCGGCATATATTTATTACGTTTTTTTACAACTAGATACATATATATATATAAAAGCTATTGTGTGCAATTGCAACAGCATTACTTGATCCTAAATTTGTTTACAATTACTTGAATGTTTGCAATTATTTAAACAACATAAATGCAATATGTATAAATTTTAAATAGAATTCTTATAAATGTCTTAGTAGTCATTGTAATTGCAATGGTAATAAAGTATTTGTAAGTGCAATGAGAGTTTGGCCCCGGTAAAAGTTGAAACTTATTTTTTACTACAGAATTTAAATAAAAACAAAAGAGAAATTTATCAGATATGTGAATATCTTTTTCTCGTTATATTTTAAATATAAACACTCCAAAACCCTTTGTTAAGGTCGGCTTTATTGACCACTATTATCGAAAGCTTTCATTACAGTGGTTAATTATAATGATAGTTTTATTACTAATTAATTACAATGAAGTAATTAACTCAGAATTACCAGTCCTATTTCCAATACAGTAATGATAATTATAAAAATTGCCAACATTTAAAAAGGTAAAGCATGCAACCAAAAAACATATAACTTCTATCTGTTAGATGTTCTTTGATGCAACACTATGCTCAGCATTTTATGTGTAACTGCAACCTGTCTTCTAAAATCTATCTCAACGTCACATCGTGACTCCCCCTCTTCACTTATTGTACATCTCCAATTCTATTTAAAAGTGATCAAGTTTTCTCCATTCATAGAGAACGGTGATCTTGTGTTCAAATAATCTTTTTCCTCATAGTATATTCAATCTAATACTATTCACAAAAAAAGTTTTACACATAAATGTGCAGGTGCTCAACGAGTTAGGTGGAGACATGAATCACAAAAGCCATACAACGGATGAAATATAGGTCTGACTAGCTATAAAACAGCATCGACCTTACTTAATGTTGAGCCGTAAATTTTTATTTTATATAATAGGTAGGTTCTCTTCTTATTCCAAACCAATCAGTATCGAAGAAAATCATCACTTAAATCCGTCTTCGGTGTTCATGGTTCCGAAGTAGCAAAGCTTGTTCGCTCTTTGATCTCGAGTTCATCAACCAATACACTATCTGTTTTTCAGGTGTTAAGTTCCATAACTATCGTCTTAATGGTGTTATACTACCCGTGCTGTTTTGTCAAACAGTTAAGCTGTGGGAAAGGAGATAAATGTCATCCGCATAATCTAAATTTATGTACCTGCATCTATCTACCGCTGCGATAATAATTATTAGTTACTATGTAGCTGGCAATTATTTGTTACCACAAAAAAATTTTAAACAGACAATTAAATATTTGCATTAAATTTTACCAGTTTTGAATTCATATTCTGATGTTTCAAATTGTTAAGTCATAAGACTCTGAGAACAAAGTGTTCTGATTTGATTTTCATACAAAAATAGTATTGTTACGAGCGTGGCCTTGGTTCGTTATTTGAAACACAATATTTCAGATAAATTCAAAAGTTCTTTCTTTATTTAACTTTACTGTTTACTATCACAATTCACAAACAATTATCAAATCTACTCTTTAGTTATCCGCTAGTACTGTACTTCTAATAATCACAATCCAAATAGTTTACTTCGTTCACTTCGCTGTCTGAAATAATACTCGCCTCCTAGATGTGAGCAGCGCCGTATTTATACTCTACGAATTATCCTAGAACCTTCCTGAATATTCCATTCTCCAAACCCAGTTTAATAGGATGTCACTAATCTAAAGTTGTTTCCATTTCCAATAGATGTCGCTTGTATCACTTTGTGGTGCGTAACAGTATTTTTGCCTCATTCGAAAATTCGATTGAAGATGTGTTCAAAAGAAGTGAAATGTGGTGATATTGTTATTTCGTCGTCTGTAGCTTCCTCTTCTTCATTTGATGTTTGCTAACAGTCGAAGTTTGAAAGATCATGTGCGCAATATGTCAAATTACTAAGTGTGACACATTTTTGTTTTATTATATTACAGGCGTAAATGGGCTGCACCCTTAAATGATTAAGGCAAGGAACCGTTTTCTTTAAAATACCCATGCTATTTTCAAACACCATGTACGTTTATGTTCCATATTGGAAATTTTCACAGCAGAATCTTGTAGATCATTATTTTTAGGGGTAATCAATGTTTCTTTAAGCGAGTAGCACCGTGGGTTGGGGCGCCTGTCATTTTCCATTTTTCTATATAGTGTACTATTCCTTAATACACGAGAATCGTGTCATTTAGCACTGTAATAATAAAATTGTAGGTCGGGTCCACAAAATAACGTACAGTTAATGGAATGATTTCCGATTCGATCAATAAAACGGTGCTCATTCGTCCTGGGTGCATCAATGCCGATAAGGGTACCGTCAATATAGCCAATAACGCCAGGCATGCGCTAAATAAAAAAAAATGTTGATAGCGTTCGGCCATTTTACTACTAGTGGAAAAACTTTGTCGTTAATTACACTAACCACATCCTTGATTAGGCCGCAAACGGGCGCTTTTGAGATAATGTCAAAATCTGGTATACCATAGAACTGGCCTTCGTTCCCTAATAAGTGAAGGGATTTTAGTAGCCTCTACTTTAATGATAGAGCACAGTTTCGATTTGTTGGAGTTTCAAGATAGGGTCCAATTCAACACTTTCACTACCAACAGGGAATTTTTTTATTAAACTCGTAGCATGTACTTAGTCCATAATTAATTCTTTGCTTGAAAATCCGACGTCGACGTATCCTCACAAGTTCATCATCCTCAAATTTCTCAAATATTTTCAAACGACTGAAAATAAATAAAAAATTATTGCGAAAATGTCACACATGGGTCTAAAAATATAATTTTTAATCCTTCGCGAATGAACAACAAATACAATTTTCTTATAGTCTACTTTTACCCACGTAATTTGATTCATAAAAAAAAATTTGTTAGTTATTGGGCAGAACTAATAATTATTATTTAAAGAGCTTCTATGAAACAGAATCTTCCTGCACTAATAATTTCCCACTAATACTTATTTGCGATGGAGTATTAACTTATTATAAGTATGATAAAAATATTTATGAAACACACTTGGACTAATAATTTGGAAATATGCCCTGAATAGTTAAGTTTAAGGTTCTTTGCTATTTATTACCCTACAATTTATCTTTGACGCATTAGGCTGTAATTTATTAATTTTGATTAATTTTGAGATTAGATTAGATTAGATTTGTGGAGGGGTTGTACAGGCATTAGCCTCGCATTTACTGTGACCCGAAATATCTATTGTGAGTACCCGTTCAATTTACTCCCTTTCTGGGTTTAGACTGTTAATAAAGTCCAGAACTATTCTGGGACTTAGGTTCCACACATAATTTGGTAGAGGAAAATCATGTTGAGTAATCTCCGCCTGGTCAATGCTTCGCAGTTGCAGACCGAGTGCTCCGAGGTTTCATGAACATCCCGACAGAAGCGCCAGCATGAAGTCTCAGTCAAGCTCATCTTGTATATGTGATACCTCAATGGGCAATGGCCTGAAAGGAACTGTAATAGTTCCCTGACTAGTTAATGTTAAGGTTCTTTGCTATTTATTAGCCTACAATTTATTTTTGACGCATTAGGCTGTAATTTCTTCATATTTATTCATTTTGAGATTAGATTTTCTAGGTTTAGAACTGTTAATAACGTCTAGAACTATTCTGGAACTTAAGTTCCACACATAGTTTGATGGAGGAAAAGCATGTTCGGGGCTGAGTAATCTCAACCTGGTCAATGCTTTGCAATTGCAGAGCAGGTGCTCTGAGGTTTCATGAGAATCATGACAGAACTGATAAGTTGAAGTCTCAGCCAAGCCCATCTTATTTAGTTAATACCGCAAGGAGCAGTGGCCTGAGAAGAGCTCTGTGATTATTTTAAGCTCTGTTCTTCCAAGGAATAGGAGTTCATATATTTTTCCGCGAGAGGCGTCGATAAACGTTTTCACCTGACGAAGTCCTTGTAGCCTTTCCCAATAAAGGGAGTTTTGTTTGCTCTCTCAGCTATTTAGGGTAGCCCTGAGATAACTTTGTTTCTCCTCGATACATTTTTAGGGGTTTGCAGACACCCCCAGGCTATCCTTGACTTAATAGTGAGGGACTTTAAGGCCTTGAGAGCGGCTTGACTATCCAAGAGAATACTTATGATTGAGCCATTTATGGCTCTTTTAATACAAGTATTTTCGCACTCATTTATGGCTAATACCTGAGCTTGGAATACGGTAATAGAACCTGGGGCCTTTGATATATGGCATCTGAGACCGTATATGAACAGTCCAACTCCCATCTTCGTTTTTGAACCGTTTGTATACCACACCATCGATCGTTGTTGGAAGAAGGGTTTAGTTGAACGCCATTACTCATTTGCAGGAAATTACTCCTTCGTTTCAATTCTATAAGTTCAAGTCTTTAATTATTGTAAGCATTGTATATTTTAATATTTTATCGGACTGAGATATTGTGACTTTCACTGAAAATTGGCTGTGTGCACAATTTGCGACAAGAAACTCTTTTATTATGAGTTTAATATTCCTTGAGTTATATTCATCAGGAGCAGCTCCAGTACCCGGTTAATGATGGTGTTTTGATTGAAACTAGGAAAAATGTTTGATTGAAGCTATTCCATTCACATTTAATGGATCTGTCTCATTGGAACTTTTATGTGTATAAAATCAGCCCGGGGTTGTCCATAGTTTGAGCTCGTTTCAATTTATGCCTGGTGTTGAAGAACAAATAGAGTTCTTCGCAAAAAATTACCTAATCAAACTTGCCCTTGGTTTAATAGATACCTGAAAAGTCTGATATCAGCTCGTATTGTTGCATACGAAAGGTGGAAGCGATATAAAATTAGTTCCAAAAAGAATACAGGATGCTTAGAAATCGTTCTACTCCTGCAATTCAGGTAAACAAACGACATTTTCAAGGTATCTCAACACTGGGCTACCACCTAAAGTTCTTTGGAGAAATCTCAAAAGACGGGCGTTGTTGATGCTGTTAATTCCGGATGTATTTTAGATCCTCATGAACTAAATCTCGAATTTTGATAGTAATTATTATTAATTAATGGAAGTAATTTTCTTAATTCAGTACAATTTACTGGTACCTTATATCCCTTATATTGTGTTCGTTACTGGGATTAAGGCTTGACATTAAAAACACTCCAGTACTTATACTTACTATGGAGCTGATCACCTCCTCCTTTCCAACCTGTAGGTGCCGTTCTGAAGAGCTCGACACCGACGGAACTATCTCCCCACTGCCCGGAAAGTGGGCATTTAACAGCTCCTCGTTTGTAGTTGTCCAGACTCCGTTCTCCCCTTTTATGAAGGACGGAGTACTATGGTGTTTAGCAAGTACCTTCCAAAGTCTGGGCGCTTCTGTATTAGATTCTATTGACTCGCAAAAGTTCCTCCTGGAATTTCTCTTTGCCAGCCTTAACGCCTTCTTAAATGCTCTTAGACCGTCCTTATAGCGGGACCAGTCTACCTGATCTCGACTGCGCTTGGCTGTATTAAGCAACCTTCGCGATTTTTGCCTAAGCTTACCCAGTTCCTCATTCCACTATGGCGGCTTCGATCTTCCACTAGATCTGCTTATGGGGCAAGCTTCCCGGAATGCTTCGTTTGCCTTTACTGACTATATCACAGAAACGATCCCTATTTGTGTTACGAACATTCCTGAAAGCTTTAACATGCCTCGTAGCAAATACAATCTCACAGAGTATCCAAGCGTGGACTGATAAAGACGCCTGGTCAGACACTCTCCAGTTGCGTACTACGAAGTTCTCCGAACAGGTGACAGGGTTAGGTCTAAGACCTCACTCCTGGTTGCTATTCTGAAATTTGGCGTACTGCCTTTATTTCACACTAAAAGCTTAGTATCCAATAGATAGTTAAAAAGAGACTCACCTCTCGGGTTTATATCTGTGCTACCCCATATGATATGATGGGCGTTACCATCACACCCAAGTAGAATATTGATGTTCGCTTCAGCAGCCTCGATCACCAATCTCATGTCCACGGAAGGTGGTAACGGCTCCTCATACGGCATGTATGCCGAGGCCATCCAGCATTTTTTGGCCCCCACTTTTAGCCCCATGACCACAAGATCCTTAGAGCTGAAATTAGATGACATCAATGCCTGAAGGTTTTTTCTAACAAGTATACATGTTCTTACTTTGTCTGAGTCTTTACTCTTAACATAGTCTAAATTCTCTGAGACCCAACCCCTGAACCTTGGCCCCACAGACCCACGGCTCTTGGATAAGCGCCACATCTATGCCCTCCTTATTTAAGAGCAGCATTATGTAGGTTAGTTGACGTAACCTTACTATGATGAAGGTTGATTTGCAGCACCTTCATCCACAGTATTTACGCCCTTCTCTCCGCAGGTTTTATTTCTCCTAAAAAGCCTGAGAAATACTTCTCCAACAGCAAAATCGAGCTTCCCCTGCCTCTTCTTGATGATGGGCACCGAATCTTCGTCCACTAAAATGAAGCCTCTGCGCCCATCTCTGGGCTCCTCTACCGCAACAATCTCCCACTCCCCCATCGAGACGTCAGGATTTTGTGCCTGTAAGACCTTTAAGAGATTTCTCCTGTCAATATCCACTTTGGAATCACCACACGATCTTTCGGTCTCTCAGGAATGTCGTGCAGTGGGACGAGCGCTAGTTGGGCTCCGTCCCACGGCTTTTCCAATTCCGAGATTCCTTTAGTAGCAAAGTCGTGTGTGGTCTATGCACTAAAAGACCCTGATCCGTGCTTCCACCAAGACTTGTTAAAGGTCGTCGCACTTAGCGAGGGGCCGCTAAGCACATACCGGATGACAGCGTTCGATAGAGATCTCTCCACCGTCTTCCATTGCTTCTCAGTATAGTGCCCATACCGATTGCTCTTTTGAATCAGCGCTAGCTTTAAACTATCTGATACCAGCTCACTAAGCGTCCTCTTGTTTTTTCCAGGCCCTTGCTAGGACTCGGTCTCGATCCGATCCCTTACTACAGTCGAGGGAAGATCTGCTGGATTCTGGCTTCAGCCTGTTGGCATCATTGCCCTCCTGCTCCGTAGATCTCACCTTCTTCAGTTCTTTGTCATTCCCAATACCCTGAGCACCGCAACCAACTTTACTGGGGCCCGCAGTGGCTGATTTTGGAAAGGGTTTCTCCATTGCCTTGGTTGAAGGTCCCTTCTCCCTGGGAGCCTCCTTAGCGGAGTCACGTCCTCTGGGAGTTTCCTTCTTCTTCGGCCGAGTAATTTCATCATCTGCTTGGCCTAACTTAGACTATTACTCTCTTTCCCCGTCAAAGAATCGGGTACTTTAGCAGAGAGGACCTGAAGGATGCACTAGCGCTGTGAAACGCACGCTTCCGCCGCAAACACTCCGTCACCCTCTTTTCCCTCAGGCTCGGTAATCAAGCGCTCCTCAGTATCTCTTGACATTGACTCATACTCCTGAGACTTCAGTTCCAGCTCCGAAAGTTCCTTCTCGATAGCGCCAGTCTCCACTGAGGCTTCCACTAGCTCTTTTTCGGTGTCTCCTAAAGACACCGCCCTTTTAACGAACTAAAATTTTCCATTTTGTTCCCACGAGTTGCGAAGAAATTACGTCACTCGTGGCAGAGATTCGTAGTACCACGGGAAGGCTAAAATTGAAACTGTAGGATGTCATGTATCCAGAGTTAGCATACTAGCGACTAAGCACCCCTCGCGCAGCCATCGGCGTATTCTGTTCCACCTTGGCTTGGGTTTGGATCAGGTTTTAGCCCACCGAACAGCGGTTACCACCTCGCACTACGTGGAAGTAGTACCCGATTCAACGCCGGCACTGGACTGACAGTGTAGCGGGATTCATTACTACCAGAGAAGATAGCTCTGCTTGATGTCAGCAATAGCGAGGCATAATAGATCTTACAATTATAAATCTTAAGGTGGTATTGAAAACTAGGAACCAAACTAAGAAATGAAGTTTCATTAAAATTAACATCAACAAGGCAGAATGATTTGGTGTGAGATATTTTCGTATTTTTAACAGATTATCGGATTATTGGAGCAAAAATTTTATATTTTTTAGGCTTTGACTGGTATTTCTTATTGTAAAGACTGAAGTACTTAAATCCAATTTAAAAGAAATTTTCAAGTTGAATTGAACAAAATATGAAAGGGAAAGTTACATAAACATTTATGAGTACGAAATTCATAAAATTTATTCGATGGTTTAGGAAGCTGCAATACCCACAATTTTTTTATAGAGTAAAAGTATAATATATTTTTGAAAGCTCCTTCTGTATATGTCTAACTGTGATAAAAAGAAAAAACAGATCTAATGCCGTTATCTGTTATCAATGATATATGTATATTTAAGGATGTGATATTTTTATAGTTTTTGAAATTTTGCTTGAGATTCAAAATGAATCCTTCCGGATCGTTCCAAGTTAAATATACTAAATTGTTCGCAAATCACCCCTCTTATAAAAACAAGCAACACTTTTTTCACATTTCCCCCCTTTTTCAGAAAAACTATATTGAGGTCAACAGGGTACAAGTACCTGGAGTCAGGTTTTCAACGAATTAATGCAGAAGAAAGGTGATATAAAGTGAAGGCGGACTTTTAATGGTTTATTCCTTCATTCTCCGTACAAAAGGCCGTACTACCGGATATTTCAGAGAATGTTACCTAGATTTCTACCTTTGTTAATATAATATTATAATCCTGTGTTATTCCACTGCAACATGTTTCTCTGAGTGTCATTTAGTTATACTTATTTTGCAAGAAATGGCAAATTTACATTTACACTATTCTTGTCAGGTATATTGAATTCTATCTTTAGTTTACTAGTTTTGTCCTAAAATGAATTTTCCACATATTCCGTTTGTTATAAGAACGTTTTGAGCTATGATCGAAATGTTTGTTGTAAGAAAATTAAGTGTTGTGAAAAGTTTAAGATGTGGGTTAACTCTAAATCTATAAATTTAGAACCTTGAGCTAAAAAGTGTTTAGAAATTTAAATCAAAATTTAGTGATTTGATCAAAAACAATATCATTATGTATTGGAGTTCATATTTTAGGGTACACGCGCGACCAGCAGCAGCAGGGTGACCTCAACAACTTTTTTAAAAATAAGTAACAAAAGTAAGCAAAAAGAAGTGATAGGCTTATGTTTGCTAGCACCAGAGCCGGGCAAATACCAAAGAAATAGTAGTTAAGTACAAGTACCGATGACCTGAGTACTTCAATATAAGTACAAGTACTTGTAAGTACTAAGTCTATAAAAAGTACTGAGTACTTTTTGAAGTGCTTTTTTAGAATCTTTGTACGTTGGTAGTAATATAATGAAGTTTATAGAGTTCAGTAAATAGATATTAATAAATAAATACCTTTTGAAAACTGTAATATGTATAGTAACTAGTGGCTACTATTTATAGTTTTTTATAGTTTTCGGCGCTGCACGTAGAGTAAAACTTTCACCTCTCATTGCTCCCTACATCAGATCGAGGCATCGTTGATTCTATATTGGAGCGAGGCATTGCAAAATATTTACGCATACTTTCGCTGAAGTATCTATACAGCATCTTTTAAATCATACAGCTAAAATAATCTGGACTTAGCAAAATGAAATATTTGATCAAGTTGATGAAAGCAACAAAGAGGTAAAACTGATTTTAGTTTGTTCATGGGATATGGATGGTTGTCCAATTACACTGTGAAAAGGCAAAAATTGTTGCCACAAAGTTTAGGGAAAAAATCCCTAGAAATGTAGGGAATACTGCCTAAAATGTAGGGAATTAGGGAATATTCCCTACATTTTAGGGAATATTCCCTACATTTATATGGATTTTTTCCCTAAACTTTGTGCCTTTTTACAGTGTAGGTACATATTCAAATGGACAAATGATGGTCAAGTTGACGATTCCAGCTTGTTTATAATAACCCTAAATCCTTTACGAATTAATGATGACGGTGATCCAAATCGTATTATTTCGAATAATAACACTCCACAGTCCATACGCTTCTGTAGACCTGTATGCATCAAGTTTCAAAACGAAACTATCCCATCTATAAAAGCTGAGAAAACGAGATTTGACGACCAGATTGGAAATTAGAAGCTCACAATAAATGAGGAGTGGGCGAACAGAAGGGCACATGTCCGGGGTCGGCCGCTTTTCGTTTTTTGGCGGAATCGTGTCCGCTATATTAAATTTTCTCTATTTTCAATCAGCGTTTTTTTTTTTTTCAAAAAAACACAAAAGTCACAAATTTTCTCGACTCGTAAAACTAGTTTTCAGATAAAACGGCGCACATGTCTACGAAAATCTATTGATTTGTTCAAGCCAATAACCGAACAAAAGGGTCCATGTCGCTGAATGCGTGCAATTTGTGCAGTTAAAAGGGCACATGGTCAATTTTGTTTTTAATTTTTTCTCCTATTATATTATTATATGTACTTAGCATATCGAAAAGAGCACCAAAAGTAGCACAAACTATTAAAATCATAGTGGAATAATTTCGAAAGTTCATTAATTTATACAGTTTTTTGTGTATTCTGTAAATGTTTAGGAATAGGACATGTGTCCTTTTGTTCGGCCACTCTTGAAATATTATAAAAAGAATAGAATTGACCATTGACCAATTTAATTGGATTATGAATCTCCAGGATGTGTTTCATCCAGCCACGGGTTTCTCAGATCCTATAAATTCTTATTTAGGTAACAGGGTAAAATGACAAAGGTGAAAGAAAGAAGCTCTACCGCAGGAAAATTTGCAATTATTAGAAGAGGACGACGACGACAACACCGATGATACCCCACATTTCCAGAGTTGAATTTTATAGAATTAGAGAACAATGTATTAAACAGGTAAAAAAGCTAGAATTTGTCTAAAAACAATTCTTATGATACCTAAGATGAATGCTCGTTTGTAATTTCGTATGGTCATCCATCTGCGCAAGTTTGATTTTTGAAGTAGTTTTTGAATATATCTATAGAACGGTTCGTCGGACAGCAAAAATGTATATAACCAGTTTTATAGGATTTCATATTTTGAAGAGCTTTTCAGTACATTAAAACCGTATAGGACTGGTCGTTATCAAATGATACGTAAAAATCATAAATTTTTATATGGCAACACCAAGAGGGGGTTGCCCGATTTAGTCCATTTTTAAAATTATATTTACTATTTTTATGAAAACACTGTACAAAAGGCTATGTATCAAGGCTCTACGTTTGATGCGTTCTCAGGTCGTGTCCACATATGTAGTGAAAAATTAAATTTTTGTATGACAACCCTACGAAAGAGAAACCCGATTTGTCCCATTTTCGAACTTAATTTTACTTTTTTTTTAAAGCCCATGTGCAAAATTTCAGCTATCTACGTACACGCGTTTTCGAGTTATCGTGAGGATTGACAGACGGACATGCAAAAATCAAAATAATTTTTTGCATGGGTTACCAATCCATTTTGCTTTACCATCATTATTTCTAGGAGTTACAAACGGAATGACAAACTTAATATACATTTTAGATTTCATCTAAGGTATAAAAAATGGTTTCTAAAATTGAAAAATGCTTTAAAATAAATTGTGGAGTCTACAAAAAATGTTAATCTTTCAAATTGAATAATAACCGCCGTTTCTTTGAATTTTGAATGAAATAAAACTAACATATCTATAAACTGAAAAAAAAAAAAAATAAATAAAAATACGAATTGGGCAACAAAATATCTGTCGAAAATTTTCTCTTACTGTCAATACTAATTGTGTAAAATTTCATTTCAATCCATGCATAAGGGAATAAAGTGCACTTCTTGGCTCCAATGAGCCAATGTGCAGAAGGTCGCCGCGGGCTACGTGTTTGGGAAATTTGTCCACTTGACTTTAAAATAAAATTAAAATAGGGATAAAAGATAAAATGTCAAGGAAGGCACAGAGTGTCTGACACCAAAACTGAAAAAAAGAAGAGAAAACTTCCGTAAACAAACAAAACAGGAGAGCCCCAGATACTCATCTAAACAATGAAATCAGTGCAGACCTGGGCAACTCAATGCACCGCATCAAAGCAAAATAAGTCAGCTTTTCCCATGGACAAGATTACAACAAATTTTAATCGTGCATTAATAAAATTAGTTTTAGAAAAATACATAAAATAGGTTAATTTAGCCAGGGCGCCATATGGTCTCAGACCGAGGGCGAAATAAATTTGATTACACCTAGTCATTCATGTGCAGCTTATATTAAATAAATAAATAACTATTGTAAAAATTCCTTATAAGTACTATAGAATCTAGTTAGGAAGTAACGTTTGAATATGCAAAAATTAATACTTCTTGCATAACTAAGCCTTATTTATTGCACTCAATGCGCAAGAGCAGGAGTATTTATTGCCAGAGAGCTAAATTCCAAAGGCCAATTCTGCAAATTGAACTTTTCTTTAGATATACATACATACATACATATATTGTATTATGACCTAAATTTATATTTACATACATAAAACGATTGAAATTACATAACAGCATTACAGGTTTCCTGATTGCCAGAGTTATTCGGAAAATAAGTAGAACAAGTTCCACTTGAAATTACTACACCTCAGCTGCCACGAGAATAACGTTGATTCTTACTTCATTTGAACGTGAACTTGCCACCAGCAGAGAAGACCTTTGGTAGTTACCTTGATCTTCGCCATGGCTTCACAATATTCTGCTTTGGTGCTTCGGACCATTTTAAAGACCATAAAAAACAAAAAGTTGTGCAGTATATAAATATTTTTTTTTATGATGCAGGTACGAGGCGAAGCATGGTTGCTATTTGAAAAAAATTGATAAAGCTGTTTCAGAAAGTTGCTTCAAGGTTTATGGTGAAATGTTACACGTTACGTAAAGTTTAATTGATTGATTGATTATTTAATAGTGCATTAAAAGAACTACAACCTATAAGATGTAGCATGTGAACTTTACTTTAATTGTTATTAATTTCGTAGCAGGAATTCTTAAGAGAGAAGGAAGTGATGCAAAAAAAAAAATGAAAGTTGATTAAAAGATGATTCGGAAGGTGGTAGAATTTCTATACAAAAAAGTAAACTAATATAATATGTAACGCCTTTTTCGTAAACAATGCCGGATTCGATATTATGAAAGGATACTCAAAATACAATATTAATATACACGATTTTAATGTAGGCTGCATAACTGTAGTGATGTCCTTACAGCTATTCTACATGAAAATGATTAGCAAGGACTTGTTTTGGATCCCACCATTTCCGATTTGGACGGAATACAATAAAGCTTACCCATAGTTTTTGTTTCCTTTTACCACACCCCACTCGGTGCAACCAATTTTTCTGAATCAAATACCAAATGAAACCTAAAGCCTAGTTGAAATTATGTTGATTGTTTAGCAGCTAGAATCAGCGCGCTATTAGCACAGTGTCAACAGCAATGATGATAGCATCAGCACTTCACACGTGCTGATTTTACCAGCATGGAAAAAGTCAAACGAGTTTAACTTTTAGGCTATCAGCACGTACTAATTGAGAGTGGAAAACATGGCTCCGACTGCAATAAAGTGCAGTGAAATTGAGCCGCTAAAGTACATATATTAAACTATATAAAAATTTTTGAATGCTTGTGGAATAACAAATTGAATGATTATAAAAGTAAAAATATTAGAAATAGAGAACAACCTCACTATCAGCCATTTTTGGCAGTACTAACTTTTGCTTTTGCAAACTTATAATGTAACCAACATTAGCGCGCTGGAACACCAGATGCTGATGCATCAGCGCTGGTCAATCAGCATAATGCCAACTAGGCTTAAAGGCCGATTCATACCGCCGCGATAGTGATTGCGATAATGTAGTAATAGCGATAACGAAGCGACAGCAGTAGATCGCTACACATAGTTTTGAATGTAAACGCTCACACCAACCAGATAGATCACAGCGATACAAAGAATTTCTGCAGTGTTTGACTAGCGATTCAAATGTTTAGCGCGGCATGCACAATTTTAGTCATCTATCGTGAGCTGGGAGATCAAAATGGATAGTGCAATTTCAAGTGGGTGTAGGAAAATGAATTAAAATCATATAAAGGAACACCTGATTTGATATGATCGGTATTTAAAACATTATAAAAATTATAGAAAACAAGCAAAAAAGCTAGAATTGGTTAAGACCAATTCTTATGATACCCTTTATCGCATATATTTCTAGAACGGTTCGTCGGACAGAAAAAATTATTATAACCAATTTTATAGGATTTCGTATTCTGAAGATGTTTTTAGTACAATAAGTACTGATCGTTTTCACAGTATATGTAAAAAATCTAAATTTTTATATGGCAACACCAAAAAGGGCTTGCCCAATTTAGTCCATTTTTGAAATATTTTTTGTTATTACTATAAAATCACCATGTACCAAATTTCAGCTTTGTCTCATTTTCGAACATAATTTTACTTTTTTTTTAACGTCTGTGTAGAAAATTTCAGCTTTCTAAGCGAACGCGTTCTCGAGTATCGTGCACACGGACGGACAAACGGACGGACATGCAAAAATCAAAATATTTTTTAATATTTTGCGTGGGTGTTCAATCCATTCATTATTTCTAGGTGTTACAAACGGAATGACATACTTAGTATACCGTATAGATTTCATTTAAGGTATAAAAAGGACAAAGAGGGTAGGGTGTTGAAATTGCCAAGGAGTTGAATACAGGTTGGGTTAGCTTAAGAGTATTGGTGACTTGGCCACCGCGGGCAGAGTTGATTTATTATGTCCTTCCCTAGAGGCTAATACCCTAGACACACGGGACATATCAATGATCATTTGTTCAATTACGTAATTGCACCAATGATCATTCCTGTTTTGGGGTGGCGTCCGGCAATGACGGTGTTCACGTAATTAGATTTGACAGACTAGATTTGACCCATTAAATGTGTCACTTGTGCATACTGGCGATTACTCCCATATCCTTAAATTTCACAGACATATCCGCGTATATGTGGCTATTTTTTCGTGCCTTTCTCAGATCTTTTATATAAATGCCCCACAACTCGCACAACTTATAATTTTCAGCAGTTTTCCACATAATCTTGCTTTTTTCTTCGTCACTTTTTCATTCGTCTCTTTTTCCACCTATAATGTAAGAAATTTTTTTGAAGAATTCAATAATTTGGGAAACACGCGAAATTTTCCCTGAAAAATGTATCAGCCAATTTCACAAATGACATCTGACAGTGATGGCTGGAAAATCAGCTGATTTTTCCAATAATTTGCAGTTCCTCACCGCTGAAAGCGCGCTTATCGCTAAAAGAAATGACAAGCAATGCATAATTGCAAACGAATGAGCTTGTGGGGGCGTAATTGGTGCAATGACGAAACGAATGACCAATGAATGAGCCAATGATGCAGTGACACACGAGCTATGCAATGATCATTGCTCCGTCAATGATCATTGATATGTCCCGTGTGTCTAGGGTATTAATCTAGCCTATAGAATACAAGTGGGAAGTGTTAAACGAAGTGAGGCTATAGACGTACGTAAAGTTAGCTCCACAACTTCTGTCGATTTAACTCGGAATTATCTCATAATTTGTCGTTAATTTATCGTGAAAACCATAAGTTTGTCGTGTCTCTTTTTTCTAAAGGAAACTGGATTTGGTGCTAACTTGACGTCAACTTAGTACCACATCCAGTTTCGTTTAGAAAAAAGGACACGACATATTAACAACAAATTATGAGATATTTCCGAGTTAAATCAGGCGAAGTTGCTGTGATAACCTTACGTACGTGGGTTATAGTGCAAGTACAAAATCCTTGGATTTGGAAAATTTCTTCCGTTGGTCTTCTTCCATTAATTTCAGAATTTATCAAACCCCCCATTTTTGATTAAGAGGACTCTAGATGTTGAGTGTAATAATTATCGTTCTCATTTGCGGTTTGTAAAAAAAATATGAAGAGCGTTTGGGGTTTTGTTAATAGTTGTTTAAGGCAGTGTTGCAGTTGGATTGACAAAAATTCTCCATTTTGCGCCAAAATTCCAAATGCGTTTTCTATTATCTACTTATAAGGCTGTGTAAATTTAAATATTGTTCTGATCCTTTTGAGGTTCTTGTGGAGCATACCTTACTGCGAAAGGACACATCAAGTCAAATTTTTAAGGGAATCCTTTATCGACAATCGTGTTATCAGGTGTTCTTTGATATTGATCAGGCAAACATTTGGTGGTATTCTTCGAACAAACCGTATTCAAATTTCATCTCTATAGCTGAAACATTTAAAACACGTCTAATTTTTCCATATATTTCAACATCGATATATAAAAAATTTTATTCGATATCAACGATGGTCGATAAGACAAACTGTTTCAAATTGAAAAAAATAAGTCGACCCAGTATAAGTCGAGCTAGTACACATTGATGTCCATGCCCTATCAACATTCAATAAGCCAGCAGCACGGTAATGTTTCCTTTCCTTCTCGTCATCTGTGATCAGTGTATTAGCACTTGTCACTGATCAGCAATCCGGGTGCACCCAGCAGAGGTCATTTAACTGCGCAGTCTGAGTTATTGAAAACAGCAAATAGGCCTAACACTATTGTTGTTGTTTTTACCTCGCTGTGTCGTTGACTGCTGCTGGTGGCGCCCAAAAATTTGTGTTGTTGTGTGTCGCTTTTTATTTTTGTTTTTTTTTGTTTTTGCCCAGCATGCAGAATTTCATTTTAGATTTCTGCAACATTCGCGGATTAAGAGCAAATCGGTTTTCGGTGTACTGCCAGCTTAAATCAAAAAATCCGGCAATTCTTGCACTAAGTGAAACCAAGGTCGTTTCTGATGCTGATATTAATCAGTATCACGTCCCTGGTTACAGCTTCGTGCCTCTTTTTTCTCAGCATAGAGGGATCGCAGTATATATTCGGAATGATGTGGCCTTTACTATTCTTCAAGATTTCCCTTCTGCCAATCCAGAGTTTAACTATATCTTGATTAGGTTCAAACTTCACAAGCACATCATATACTTCTGTTTCCTTTATCGCAGCCCAAATATGTCTGATGACGACATGGTATCCGTATTTGACATTATCTCCAACAATATTGATCATTTGCTTTCTGTCTCCCCCTCTTCCGAAATCGTCCTGGCAGGCGATTATAATGTTCATAATATACCGTGGCTCAGACATTCTTCTACCACAAGTTCTGCGGGCCATTTCGTTGAACTCTTCTGTGAATCATTTAATTTACAACATCTAGTGGATGCACCAACGCGAATTCCTTATGCAACTGGAGATAAAGCTAATTTACTCGACTTGTTTCTAACATCTCATCCTGACAAATATTCAATTTCAGTCGGTTCCCCTCTCGGAAATTCAGACCATTGTTTAATCACGGCTCAATTTACCACCTCAAACCTGTGCCGCCCTTCTTCTTCACCTACAAGTAGGCTTCTTTGGCACTATAAGAATGCTGGTTGGGAAAGTCTCAATAAGTATCTTAGAGAAATTGATTGGTCGGTCTGTTTTGCTTCGAGGGATGTTGATGAATGCACATTAGAATTTAGTAACATACTAAATCTTGGCATGCGTGAATACATTCCGTATTCTTACAGCAGATCTCAACAGCAGCATGATCGCTCCTGGTTTAAGGATAAGGGCAACCAAGCTATAAAAGCGAAGGAGTCTGTTTTCGCGCCTATCAATTGCATCCATGTCCGCAAATGAAACGTCTACAAGACTGCACGGAACACCTGCAAGTCCATTATCCATAGAGAAGAATTTCTTTTTGACCAGAATATTAAACAAAGAATCTTGGCAAGCCGCAAAGGTAGTAAAGGTTTCTGGTCCCTGGTCAAAACCATCAGGAACAACTTCAGCAGTTCCTCTATACCTTCACTACTTAATAATGGTGAAGTGATTGTTGACTCCCTGGATAAAGGTAATATTTTAGCTGCTAGATTCGCTTCAAATTCTCGTCTTCCACCCACTTCACAAAAACCTGTTATGCATTGCCCGTGTGAATGTGTACAAGAGCCAATACACGTTCGTACGAGAGATGTGTTCAAGGTCCTTAAGGGGATCAACGTCTCCAAAGCCGCAGGTCCTGATGGGTTTTCGCCCCTGTTAATTAAAAACTGTGCCTCATCCTTGGCTAAACCACTGCGCAAACTATTCTACTTGTCTTATTCGACAGGAAAATTCCCAACTGCTTGGAAACTAGCTCACGTTCAGCCTATTCCCTGGAGGAGAGGGTAGTAGCGATCCCTCAAATCATCGACCAATTGCGATCACTTCGATTCTTTCAAAGCTTTTTGAATCTATCATTAACTCAAAATTAATGAAGTATCTAGAAACTAATCATCTCACAACGATCACCAATATGCCTTCCGAGCTGGACCAATTGCGATCACTTCGATTCTTTCAAAGGTTTTTGAATCTATCATTATCTCAAAATTAATGAGGTATCTAGAAACTAATCATCTCATCAACGATCGCCAATATGGCTTCCGAGCTGGACGCTCATCTGGAGACTAGCTGACCTTTCTTACGGAACGTTGGAACCGTAGTCTTCACAATTTTGATGAGTCTAAAATTGTTGCCCAGATATCTCAAAGGCCTTTGATACAGTCTGGCATCCAGCCCTTTTATCCAAGCTTAAATCACTTGGCCTCTCTCCTCCTCTTCTATTATGGATTGAAAGTTTCCTATCTAGTCGCCAAATACGTGTTGTATTAGATGGCGTTACATCTGAACGGCATCCCAAAATGCCGGTGTGCCTCAAGGCTCTGTTATCTCTCCAACTCTCTTTTTAATTTTCATTAATGATCTGCTTTCCCTTACTTTCAATCCCATCCATAGTTTCGCAGATGACAGTACTCTTGATTTCGCTTACTCCTTTGACACTCTTGCGGACTTCAGGGGGAATGCCGCATGTGTTAAACGAGATTGCATGATTAGATCATTGAATAACGATCTTAAAAATATCCTCGCTTGGGGCAAAGCGAATCGCGTGGAATTCAATGCATTTAATTGTAAGACCCAAAGCTGTCTCAACTCATTACAACAAGATCCTAACTTAACCACGCCCGTTTCTTTTGATGGAGCATTAATTTCTGATTCACCGTCACTAAGCATTCTTGGCATTAATATTTCCAGTAAGTTAAACTGGACAGATCAGATCTTCTCTGTTGCCAAAGAAGCATCGAAATGTCTTGGATTTCTGAAAAGGTGTAAGAAATATTTCAGCCCGTCAAATCTAGCGCTCCTCTACAAGTCCTGCATTAGACCTAGAATGGAATACAACTCCCAACTCCCGGGGCTGATCGCACAGCCTTAGCTTCATTAAAAGTCTCATCCAAATCGGAGATGGTCGATTTCCAAGGTGATCGGTTTCGTTTGGAATGGCTGTATAGTAATGTGCAAATAGATCATAGAAAAACCATATTTCCTAATTGCTGTAAAAATTGCTAAGCTCTAGAGCTATTGCAACAAAACTTTGCGAAACACTACTGTTAAAAGGAACGCCTACGGCGGGTTCCAGTCCGAGGTATGGAGAATCAGAGCCAGATAAAAGGTGACCCCTATCATTCGTCATGATCCCCAAGTGACCACAGAAGGAATACCTTTTGCGGATACACAACTTATCCACAGACGACCTGCAATCCCCCAGTAACTTGGATGTTATTCGAGGGCCACTCAGAGCCTTCAAGGCTGCCTCACCATCCGAAAGGATAGCAATGTCCTTCCGCTTGATTTGCATATCATGGGCTATCATCGTTGCCATTGAGATGGCGAAGACTTCAGTCTGGAAGACAGTGGTGTATCTTCAAAGTGAGTACTCCATCCCAATGTCAGGTTCAGGAAAGTAAACATTCACCCCAGCTCCCTCATTAGTAAGAGAGCCGTCGGTGAAAATTTTTAGAGTGGACCGGGGAAGGCTCTATAAGGCACTCCCCTCAGTCCACAATTTCCTTACAGGAAAGCTCACAGAGAAGCAACGCCCAAAACGAAACTCTGGTAACATCGCAGCATACATCATACTTTAATACTTCTCTCCCTTCTGCTCTTTTTTACCACATCTCTCTACAATGATAAAACTTCTTTTTACTTTATTATTTAAGTTGACTATTGAAATACTGTTTCGTTTCATTCAGTCTAAATTCTTATCGCTTTTTAGTGTTAATTAGTTTTAATTTTTCTTTTTCTTCTAAGATTTGTATAAGGTTAGTATTTGCCAATAACTATATACTATAACATTATGAGATTACTAATAATAATAATAAATTGAAAGTGAAATTGATATTTTAAAATTGATTTCTGTGTAACCGACATAACTATTGCATTGAGCACACGTAAAGCTCCTCTCCATTCGCATCTTGAAAGGGGGCTTGTACTTACTGTAAAATTTGTGATCAGATAATAATGGCGGAATGTGGTGCTGAAACT
Organism: Dioctria linearis; assembly: GCA_963930735.1. NCBI lineage: Eukaryota > Metazoa > Arthropoda > Insecta > Diptera > Asilidae > Dioctria > Dioctria linearis. The sequence continues at coordinate 234,705,318 of OZ005740.1, read as the reverse complement.
TATTTTGTTTTATAATACAAACACGTCTTGCTAGCCTTTATAATTAGCTAGTTACATTTTATGGCAACTAATTTGATAATCGATAGACAATAGTGACTTTCTTTAAAAACATGTTTCCACCAAAATTGAACAATTTTATCTGAAATCGAAAAGCGCACGAGAGTAAAATCTACCACTAATTGGAATTTATTATTATTTAAGTAAACAGAAGTCAATAGGATATGATTATCACTTGGAATACGTTCCATGCATGTTTTTTTATTCCAAATAAATAATTCTCCAATTCTTTTGTACTGCGCGTCCGTGTTTCACTTTTAGTTTCAACATAAGAATATATTAAATAATCAAAGAAATTGTTAAAAGAAAAAAAAAAAGAGCTCAAACTTCCAATATTCGATGAGTGTTTTCACTTTTATGCGAAAACATCTTCTCCATTCGATAAACAATCTGGAAAATATATCACTTGTTTTTGACATCTGAATACCTCGATGATCAGCCGCGTTTACCTGTATTACTAGCAGCAACTTAAATTCACGACTTACAACAGGTATGTAATCACCTTTGGATAGCCTTGTGGTGCGGCAATGGATAGAGGTCATGAACTCTTACCAGCATTCAGCAGTAATGTTTCTTATAAAATCACATAAGCCAATCGGAAGTGTCTTCTTCTCTAGCATTAGAAAAATTGCATTCGGTTAAAACACGTCCTGAAGACTTGTGAATGCATATCTTTTGGTAAAAGTGAAAGTCATGTTATTTCATAGCAAGATTAAATCAAAATTTTCTATAAAAAGACAAAATCGTTTGCCCTTTGTACAATTACCAGAAGTTAAACTGGCTTTTGTGAATATTTCGGAGAAAATATGCACGTTAAGCACCTATCATTAACAATAATGTTTTCCTTCCTAGTCGGCTCTTTTTACAATATTAATCAAACAAAAAAACAACGGCATCATATCGTGGGCGGAAATTCTTTCGCATCTTTACGTCGAAACTTTTATGTGGTAATTTAGGCAGACAATTTTCATATCCTGTTGCCAGAGAGGTAGAAAGTGAAATTAAACTTATGCCGAACATCGAAATACAATTAAAGCTTAAAATAATTACTACTACCATTATTCATGATATGAATTTAATTATTTGCAGGTGCTGCAACGAATTGATGATGTGTCTTTAATGTGTGACAAAAGAATAGCAAGTTTGAAAAAGTTAACTTTGAAACCTCCGCGGCCAGTTCAAACAGTCACTCCAGAGCCAGCTGTACCGCTTCAACCGCCTGGTGGAGCGCCCCATTTGTTACGAAGAAGAGCGCATAGCAAGGTAAGTGCCGTCATGTTTTTATATGTTTCTAATTTAAAAAAATAAATAAAAATAAAAAAGATGACACACCGTCGAACTAATCATACTTCGATCCAATTACATGAGCTCGCTGGGCTACTTTATGCTTATTTGTGTTACTTGATAACCTCGTTTTCGATGGGTTCATGTTTATTTATAAATTTTATAATTAAGTTTTTGCAAAATTTGAAGAAAGTGAATTAGGTAGATTTTTAGCAGAAAGATTTTTATCATAGTAATTTCATGCCAATTTTAGGTCATTTCCTAGCTGGAATAAATTATGAATAAATTTCGGAAACGAACGATTAGAATACTTTTATTTTTACTAGAAAGCCATGTATTTTCCATCATCATGATTTTAAGTGTTACGATTGCTAATATAAATTATAGTTAAAATAAAATAGCATGAATATGATAATGAGTGCAGGATAGGAACTAATATCATCATTATCACTCAATAGATCGTGTCATTTTCCGAACCATCTCATTATGGTTTCCGTTTTTCATATTAGATGATATTTACTGCTGATCGAAACACCTTACACACAGTACCTATACTCCCAAAAATTTCTTTATGGAATTTTTGGTCTTTGGCTTTCAGGCCAGAAACTGACAGTACCTCGGTACTTGTTTTTTAATTTTCTCTACTCATATGCAGTAGGTTGAGAATTTCCTGTAGACTCATATTTTGTACGGGTCTCGAAAGAGTAAAAACTCATTATCACTTTCCACTTAGATGATATTTCTTTTTAAAGCAGTCAAAACATCAGGGACGGGAAGTAATGCACAGCAAAATATCGAGTGAAAACGAAAAGTGAAATAACTCCCAAAAGTGCCATATAATTCGAGCATGAAAAATGTGAAATACTGTCCAAAATTGTTGGTGTTATTTCATACTTTTGGGTATTATTTCAAAAAGATATAAAATCGAAAATTCGTAAATGAAATAAACCTCAAGAAACGAAATTGATCCTGATGAAATAATTCCGAAAGATCATTTGAGAAAATGAAGCGAATATTGCCCAACAACTTTATATAATTTTTATAATTAAATAGCTTAAAATAAACAAATTGAACAAAGCCAAGGTGAAGTGAAAAGTTCTGAGCGTTTTTTCACTTTATTGCTTTTATGGAACACAACACCGTTCCTATTCGCCAATTCTGGCCGCGTCTGGTCGATCGCCTGCTTCAATCTGGGCAGTTGTTGACAATAGACGTCCGAATTTAGTGTTTGGCCCGGATGGGAGCAACTCATAGTGGATGATTCCCTTCCAATCCCATCAAGCACACAGCATAACCTACTTGGCGTTAATCCGGGCTTGGTGATCATTTGGGTTAGCTCACCGCGATCGGTCCAAGATCGCGTTCGGTTTTTGTTCTTGTATTTGACCAATTTTCATAGCCAATCACCATCCGCTTCAAAAATGGGTCGATTTCGTTACGTTTTAGCAAAAAGTCGTAGGCATCAATTCGGCCCAAAAGGTTCTCACATGCCGGTCCGTCTCGACGATTTCCATGATTTTATCGACATTTTCGATAATTGATTGGCCTAGTGGTGCGTGCCTCATCTTCGACGTCCATTTTACCAGAAGGGAATCGTTGGAGCCACCGCTTTGCTGTATTCGATACTGTATTGGGTCCATAAGCAGTACACATTTTTTTGGCCGCCTGCTCCGCCTTTTCACCTTGGTCGTAATGGTACTGAAGAATGTATCGAATTTTTTATATTTTACCTCCATTTTAAATCTCTGGTACACACAACTGGCTCCACTAAACACTAGACTGTGAAAGAACTTTTTTTGAGGCGTAATATCACCTTTAAATCGCCAAATAGTATGACCCGATGCGATGTATACACCGGGAGATATGGCACACTAAGGACATTTAGCGGAAAACGCTCAGAACTTTTTTACTTCATCCATTATTATAAACCCATTTTGTAATTTTAGAAATAATAAAAAGAAAATATATGGATATATAATCTTATGTTAATAATAACATATTTATATAGTTTTAATATATACTATATATATAATAAAATAAAAAAAACAAGTAAAAAAGCCAGAATTAATACCCTAGATGAATGTCCGTATGTAATTTCGTATGGTCGCCCATTTGTGTAAGTTTAATTTTTGAAGTCATTTTGCACATATGTATATTTCTAGAACGTTTCGTCGGACAGTAAAATTTATTGTATCCAATTTCATAAGATTTCATTTGCTGAAGAACTTTTCAGTACAATAAAAATGATCGTTTTTAAAGTATACGTAAAAAACAGCAATTTTTATATGGAAACACCAAGAAAGGGTTGCCCGATTTAGTCCATTTTTGAAGCTTTATTTACTATTACTATGAAAACATCGTGTACAAAATTTCAGCTCTCTACGCTTACGCGTTTTCAGGCAGGTATGGCAGCCCTATGAAGGAGTTGCCCGATTCGTCCCATTTCCGAACTTAAATTTCCTTTTTTTTAAAAGCCCGTGTTCGAAATTTCAGTCCTTTAAGTGAACGCGTTCTCAAATTATCGTGTGGACGGACATGCAAAAATCAAAATAATTTTTAATATTATACATGGATGTCCAAACCATTTTGTTCTACCATCATTTATGATTTCATCTAGGCTAGGGTATAAAAATATTTCTTAGGTTCCTGAAATATATTTATATGAAAACTTGTATAGTATCCTGAACAACTTGACGATAAAATGGGCATTTATAAGACTGATTTCCAGTTGTTAAGCTGTTTGCTTAAAGTTGTAAATTGTATTGGGAGCAAATCTTAAGGTGTCTGGATGGAATTAAAAAAATTAGAAGCTTCTTTGTTATTCTTCTTTATTATTTCTTAAATTATGAGCTAAATTTTTATACTTAGTTGTAGTAATTTTTCGTCTAATTGCTTAACAGTAATGGAACCAACAGCCTTTCTTCTTTGCAGTAGTAAAACCATGTTGTAGGGATTTTCTCATACCAATATCGAAAAGACCGTTATTAAAATAGAAGGTTCCAAGACAAAGATATTTTCTTGGATGTGAAAAGGTGTATATAATTTATCAAGTACTCTTTTTCCATCAATATAAAGAAAATTTTTATTTCATTAAGAAATAAGTCCCCAATTTTTCGGGGTTTATATCATTTTTAAGTTATTTCCCGGAGACACCAGGGACTACCCTTTGACTATACAGGGGGTTTCCCTTTAGGAGGTCAATAGAGCAGGAGGTAATAATACTCACCTAGACTAACAACAACTCCATTTAGGAGTTACAAGGTGATTAAGAAAAAAAGCTAGTTTTTCTTAAAAACTACAGGGCGCACGGTCACAGCTGTTCATTGTATGCAGAACTTCATGGCCTTTACAACGACTGCTCAACTAGCTCCGCACCCCTCTCCCCTCAAGAATTATGGTTATCTAAACTATAAATTTCGGATTTTCTTACCTTTTTTTTTGTACTTTGTCCTCTATTTTGGTTTTGCAAAACGGTCGTTAACATAACTTTTTTTTATAAAAACTATAAACTGTAGGAGGAAACACCCTGTATTTACTCTACCCTCATCTACACGGTGTTTACATGAAACACCCGTCCTTAGCTATTTATAAAGTTGTTGCCTATTGAGTCTTGTATATATTTTTATATTAGAAGCCTTAAAGATTCCATAAATTACATGATTTAAATTCTTCTTGTAACCACAGTGTTAACTGTGACTTGATAAGAGATTAACAATCTTTTTGAATCTGTGAAGGCGCAATGAGACCCACCTTAAATTTTGAGGTATAATATAAGGAGTGATCCAGAAAAAATTTACTAAGATCCGTTTCCTCAAATCCGGGTATTCGGATAATACGGATCCCAACTATCCGGATCCGGATCCCTACTAACCGAATCCAGATTAAGCAAAAAAGGTCAAAATTTCCTCCAGATTGCATTGTTTCATTGGGAAAATATAAATTTCATCCGGATAGTTCGGATCTGGATCCGGGTAGTTCGGATCCAGATCTCAGGAATCGGATAGTTCGCAGATGCGGGTACCTGCATATCCGGATATTAGTAAACCCGGTTCCAATTTTCAGCTCTAGCCGCCATATCTACTATATCCGAAGTTCCCGGTTTCCGAGAATAAGTACTCTTCATATGTTTTATGACGTCTGGACGGGATGGTCCTGGTTTTCTACCTGACCCACCTATCCTTTTTATTGACAAGCCTCGCCTATACTTGGCTATAGTCTTTTTACCGTGGAATGACTTGTATTCAGGTCTTTTTATACCCTAGATGAAATCTATAGTGGTATACTAAGTTTGTCATTCCGTTTGTAACACCTCGAAATAATGATGGTAGAGCAAAATGAATTGGACACGAACGCATAATATTAAAAGTAATTTTGATTTCTGCATGTCCGTCCGTCCGTCCGTCCGTCTGTCTGTGCGCACGATAACTCGAGAACGCGTTCACCTAGAAAGCTGAAATTTTGTACACGGACATTAAAAAAAAGGTAAAATTAAGTTCGAAAATGAGACAAATCGGGCAACTCCTTCGTGGGGTTGCCATACAAAAATTTCGTTTTCCACGATATATTTGGACACTACCTGAGAACACGTCGACATAGAAATCTGAAATTTGGTACACTGTGTTTTCATACTAATAGCAAATAAAATTTCAAAAATGGGTCAAATCAGGCAACCCCTTCTTGGTGTTGCCATATAATAATTTTGATTTTTTACATATACTTTGAAAACGATCAGTCCTAGACATTTTTATTGTACTAAGAACTTCTTCAGAATAATAAATTCTATAAAATTGGTTATAGTCATTTTTTCTGTCCGACGAGCCGTTCTAGAAATATATGCGAGAAACCAATGCAAAAAATCAAAATTGCTCAAATGGGTGACCATATCATAAGAATTGGTCTTAGACCAATTCTAGCTTTTTCATTTGATGAAATTTAAAAAAATGAAATTGTGCGATTTTCTAAATATTTGGACAAAATCATTTCACGCCCTTCTTTTTCACTTCGAGACATTTTCACTTCCAATACACGAATGATTCATATAAACTCGGAGTTCAGTATTTATGGAATATTTTAACAAAAAAATCCAGACCTGCATTATTTTAATGTTGCAGATATAAAAATAACTCAATGGGTAAATTTTTTTTGGACCACTGCTTAGGACAGAATTGTATGCGTACCAATCAACAAGAAGATTCCTCGATTACTTATTCATGTTTTGTCTCCTTTTATATTAATAGGAAATAAAAGTTGTACACCAATAATATATTTTTGAGCTCATAGCAAGCCACCTTCTTCTAGAAAAAGATCTAGGAATCGACAAACAGATCTACAAAGTATACTTAGTTCTATACGTGGATAATTTTGTGATTATGATATTGGGAAAGTTTTCCTCCAAAATACAGTAAGATTCCGTGCTGCTTATTTTTCCCGAAGAGGGGTGAGAATGTGGATCTTCTGTCTTTCAGCCGAGCTTACAATTTGCGTAAGTTCAGGAGTGATATACATCAGCACTTCCGCCACTCTCCTCATGTTCTTTAATCGTTTCCCTATCGCACTGCTTCCATGTTTATACAAAAACCAATGTGCTGAATTTTCTTCAACCTAAGCTAAATGATCATAAATTGTCAAACAGCCTCTTTATCTTAACGCAAAGTATCCGGGTTTAATTCTCAATACGAAACTAAACAGATGGAAGAACTGAAAAGTCTTACCAGCAAAACAAGAACCTTTCGTAAATTGGATCTATAATAATCTAATAATATGGGCAAAATCGATGATCATTCAAATTTTTAGAAAAATTATTAGCATAAGAATTTCTATTTTAATTATAAGAAATGTGCTTTAAACAATTGGCCTCACACTTTACCTATATTTACAAAGATAAATATGCCACACTTTTTTGACGGAATTTACTTGTCCCTGTGAATAGAAATACGTTATTGTGCCACCCATCGCCTGGTGCCCCACTGCTAAGTGCTAATACACTATCTGATTTTTGACACATAAGCATACTGTGCTACATATCTATTTTCTACAGCACTTAAAAATGTTATTATGGTAACAATTGTTTGGATACTTTGCAATCAGCACGTAATCGTAGGCCGCCTAATGCGAACATCACAATTACGAAACAGTATTGTTTAATTAAACGTGCTACTCTTAACGGAAGCAAGGTCTGTTATTTATGCATGTTAGTTTTTCGAAGTTATTCGATAGCTTGGATTCCCCGAGCAGATGCGAAAGTGCTCATTTTCGAGCGAATAATGAATTTAGGATTCGGCTTGCGATTCATAAAAAAGTTAATACCAAGAGTTATTTTGTTTGTAGGTGGCTCTCACGACCAATCAAGAGCTTTGTATCAGCTCGCGAGTCGCGAGCGGGAGCTATCAGCTCGCTGCTCGCTACCGATTTACTCGCACAAATGAAGCCGTGAGCCCTGTGCTCATTCTTGTTCGAGTCACGCAGTGCATTGGATTATTCTCAGTAAAATATCAGTAAGCACAGGGAAAAACCCAAAACATGTATATATAATATCATTTTTATGATGGTGAGAGGAGCGGTATAATGTCGCCTCGGGATCGCTCAGGCTCAGGCTCGTGAGCGGGAGAAACCTTGCAAAAAGCTTTTTAATTTGAAAGGCTCTCACGAGCGAGCACTTTTGTACTCTACCCCAGACGCTATTAGTGAAATTATAAAGGCCTAAGCACAATTGCGACGGCAGACGGAAAACGGCGACGAAATTCCGTTGTCAACCTTCTAAAAGCACAGCGTCTTATCCGAATGCACCAAATTACGACGAACGACGGTAAGCGGGCGACGATGTTGCCGTCGAAATTGAGCAAATTCTAATTTTGCCGTATTCGCTGCACTGTTACCAACTAAATTAACCGAATGAAATTGTTTTGGCATTCAGTTCTGTCTTTTTGAGGTGGTAGCACGCCGCGGTAAATTTCAAATAATCAGCTTTGATGAAAAATTTATTGAGGTAGTACGAAATCATAGAATAATTTATGATTTGCAAGACAGGCAAGACAGGCGGACAAAAAAGACGTGGTTTGGATGGATATTTCAAAGCGTTGAATTTAGTTAATTTCTGCATTTCGAGCTTTTTTTCCACACTTTGGTCCATTGCATTTTCTTTCAATATGATATAAAATATTCTTATTAAAAATCTCTTTTTAAAACGCTCAACACATTTAGTAAATGAAATTTCAGTATCTTCTTCTTTCACAATCGTCGCTCACCGCCTGTCGTTGCAATCTTTCGACGACCTATTTTGACAACCGAATTTCCGCTGCCGTTTACCACTCTGCCGTCGCAATTGTGCTTAGGCCTTAACATGGATTCGTTCTTAGACGGATGGCTCTCGAGCTTATACATAGCTTCCTCTCGCAGTGAACACAGCAAATAGAAGTAAGTGCCGATTTATCTTCCAACATCTAGCATAAAATTCGACGTTCCTTAGGGCTCCATCCAGGGCCCACTACCTTTTAGCATATTAATTTCGTGCTAGATGTTATCCAGAATTCCTAAATCTATATTTACGCGAAGGATGCGACGATCAGCTTATACATGTCAAGACCAATCGGCGTAGTCAGAGATTACGCCTTATTTGAGCTGCACTTGATAAAGGTGAAAGATTTAGGGTTATGGCTGAACTAAATAAATCACGCGATCTCATCTACCACTTTTTTCAATTAATTCGTGAACGCGTTCAAAGCTGTCATTCGTCTTGAAGTTGACGGCTTTTCCTGTCGATAATCGTCTTCAATACACGTGCGCCCATTTTCGACAACGCACAATCCCCGGACGATTGGGTTGTTTTTTCTCTTCATTTTGCGATTGCCTGATGTTAAGTTGCTTTGTCACCTTACAATTCACTGAATATATGAAGAGTTTCAATGGGATTGCACTTTTTTCTTTTTTCAGCCCACTGCTGGCGTATACAGGTTCGATTCGTTTCGAATGAATCTGGTTTTTTAAATTTTGTTTTCTATTTTTTTAAATTTTTTTCATTTTTTCATTTCTTTTCTTTGTTCTATTTTTTTATTTGTTTTTCAAGTCACTCAATTTCGCTATTTGGGACCTGTTGATGGGTTAAACCAAGACTTCAAACTTGTCACCAAAAATATAATGGGTTGTGTGATGAAATAACAAATTAAAAACATTTTTTAGCTTTTGCTATATACCGGAGAATCCAAATAAATTCGTTCTTGAACAAACATTTTTAGCCAACAAAAACTAAGTCAGTGATGGACACGATTGATCAAAAACTAACTGTTCGTGATACGTCACCTTTCTTTTGTCGAAATTTTCAATGTCTAATTCGCATAATTGCAACTTAATTTTAGATATGAAGCTTCAAATCACGTTCTTGAGCTCAGCAGCCAGGAAATTTCTCTTGCATTTTCGCTGGATCCATTCAATCTGAGGGCATTGATAAGTATCACTTCATAATTCTCACTATTTAAGGTACCTTTAATTGAACTTGATAAAGTATTACAAATTTTAGGCCTTGCGTACCTTTGTGATAAGCTTTTTTGCATCTCGTTGTATCAAGAGGACAATAAGGCTGTCTTCTTGTCTGATATGTTATTGAATGCAATTCAAAACTTGCCAAATTTACAGTGTGTATGTGTAGATTTGCACATTTCGAAAATTTTCATTTTTTTTTGTTTTACGAAAAAAAAAAAATCCCAAAAACAAACTAAATTTCCAAAATTATATTAATGTACTTAACCATATTACAGCGGAAGATGCTACCTAAAGCGAAAATAATTAAATTTTCCCAAATTAAATTCAAATTTGACATGCACTCACTTTACGGAAAAAGGGAAAATACTTACTGTTGGTGCGTATTAAATTACTGCATTACTGAACAACAAAGAGGAGATAATATTACAGTAGCATACTGTAATTACTGTGTGGTTCCCATAACTAGTTAGGAATGCGTTATCTTTCGGTATAAAAAGAGAAAGTTCTTACTTCTACATGAATTAATATCTTCAAAGACGGTGCTCTTGTTGAAATCAAATACATATGCATTGCCGCCAAAAATCTTATGCGTAATTTCGTTGCACTTAGTTTAAGTTAATGTGACTGAAATAAAATCTGATTTAAAGACATTTTCGTTCTGAATTAATTTTTTTAATTTTTAAATGGCTGCATGTTTCTTTTTTACTCTTACATTGTTGTTGATAAGAATCCTTTGACCTTTTTGCTAGCTAAATAAAATTTAAGAAATAATGAGCATCAATCAAAGTATAAACATATATTATTTAATAAAGATTTTTAATAGCATCCAAGTTATTTCCAATCAATTTGTATATATAGACACGGAAAATGGTATCTTTCTCCTTTAGTTCTTGGAAGCACTCCTCTTCATTGTCGAAATTCAGATAACCATTGAACTCGTTTTCTGGAAGTGCACATCTCTTCTCTTTGGGTTTCTTTATTTATTGTTAAATCAGCTTTTTTCAAACTAGTATTTACTGCTGTTTGAAATGAGTAATCATCACGATCGTTTTATTTTTTAAGAACATTAATCTGCTTGGCAAATTATTTTAACGAGATGCCACTTTTAAGAGCTAATATCTGATTACGCACGATAATCTGACGATAAATAAGCAAGCTTTAAATAATGAATTGAATTCAACAGCTTCCCGTCACTTAAAAGCGCTTGGGAAAATCAAAAAGCTCGACAAGTGGGTCCCTCATAATCTGACTGAGCGGAACATGATCAATCGACTGAAAATTTGCATTTCTTTGTTCTCCCGACACAAAAAGGATCCGTTTCTATACACCGAATAATACATGTGATGAAAAGTGGACTCTGTATGATAATCGTCGTCGAACTGCAAAATGGTTAGATGCTCACGAGGCACCAAAACACATTCCCAAGCCGAATCATCATCCGCGGAAAATAATGGTGACTGTTTGGTGGTCTGCTGTTAGAATTGTCCACTATTCCTTCTTAAACAGTGGTGAAACTACTAACACTGAGAAATACTGCACCAAAAACTAAGCGTTATACAGCCTAGATTGGTTAAAGGAATCATACTGCTGCGGGATAATGCATGACCCCATGTGTGGCAAGAGCTACGATCCAAAAATTACACACGTTGCAGTATGAAATTCTTTCTGATCCACCCTAATCACCGGACTTGTCGCCAACTGACTACCACTGTTTTAAACATTTCGATCACTTTTTGGCGGGGAAACAATTCAATAATGAAGAAGTCATCAAAATCACTTTCGGATTTCCACAAAACTGGCATAAACGCGCTTGTATCACGTTGGGAGAAGTGTATTGCATCTAATGCTGCTTATTTGGATTAATAAATATAAGTACAAAACGATCAAGAGTCTTTTAATAGGCTTTTGATAGAACATGTTAGCTTACTTTCCTTGAAGCAAGGTGGTTTTCTTGATCGAGCAATTACATGAATACGTTTTTCCGTACCGTTAATTTGGTTAATAAAGTACCAACGCCATTTCTTTGTTCTTTGTCACTTTGTGGACGGGGCCTTAGTTCGTTGTTTAAAATACAATATTTCACATATAATTCACAAGTTGTTTTTATTACAATCTACTGTTTATTTTTATCAAACTTCACAACAATTTGCAATCAACTTTACTTTAATTATCGCTAGTACTGTATCGCAATCCAAATAGTTTAATACGTTCACTTCACTTTCCGAGACAAGACTCTCTTCTGGTGGTGACAAGTGCCATATTTATACTCTTAAAATTTGTCCAGAACCTTCCCACTCTAGAAACATCGATTCTCCGAACCTAAAGTTGTTTATATCCGTACATTCCAGATGTCGCTTGTCCTTTTGTAATACGATCCTCCGAAAGTTGTTTATGCCCATTCTTAATTAGTCATTTCACGCGAAGTATCCATTTCCAATAGATGTATCTTTTTCTATTGCATTTAACACTATAGTCCGCGTCAGGAAAAGTGAGCATCAAGATCGGAAATTTCAGTTTGGGATTGCCGCTTTACCCATTTAACCTGAGAAATGTTTTGTAATTTTTGTCATTTCCATTAAGTTATTTTATTGATTTTCTACAAGTTAGATAAATTTCATGACAAATAAATTTGCTTATTTTAATCAGTTATTTATCGATACTCCTACTGTATATCTATCTCCAAATATCCTACAGACCTTCCGTATTCTTGTTTTTGCTTACAAAAAATACATAATTAAACTTTATCTTCTATTCTATTCCAAGACCTCTTTGGATTTTATTTATGAAGTTTAATGATTAAAAATTTGTTTTGAGAGCATAATAATGATTTCGCTTTAAAATACTTCTCTTGGGCTTTTATCAACCCCAGAAGTAATAGAAGTATTGGTGTTTTAACGTCACGTGATCTGCAAGTAAAAACTTGACTGTGCTGGTAGCGCAGGGTGTCGTGGTATAAATTAGGGGGTATTGCCCTTACCACAGGTGGGGGAGCAAAATAATAACCAGTTAATGCTGCTACTTGAGATCTTTAATTAAAACTGCAATTCTTCTTACACTTCTACTGTTTTTATAATAACCAAAATTTACAAACTAATCAACTTAGTATAATGAACTTAATGAAGTGAACTACAATTCACTAAGTTCACTTCATTACACTAAGTTCATCATACTAAGTTGATTAGTTTGTAAATTTTGGTTATTATAAAAACAGGTGAAGTGTAAGAAGAATATTGTCTAGTAACAATATTGTCAATATTAAGATCAATAATTATTGAGAAAAATTGCTTATTTTGCGCAATTCGCATAGTAAGTAAGAGTTCAATATTATTGCGAGCAATTATCGCTTATTTGTTTTATGTTAGGATTTTTGACCTTTTTATATACAGGGTGTTTCCACCTAGGTGGTCTATATAGCAGGAGGTGATAGTACTCACGTAGACAAGGGGAGGTGGGTTCCATATCAAACGTTTCAAAGTTACAGGGTGATTAAGAAAAACATTTAGTTCTTCACAAAACACACTGCATCTTAAAAAGTAAAGGGTGTACGGTCACCGTCTAAAGCTGATTGTATGCAGAACTTCATCGCCTTTCCACTGCTCAACCAGCCCTGCACTCAGGAGTTATTATGGTCTAAGCTAAAAATTTCGGATTTTCTTACCTTTTTTTGTGCAAAAAAATTAACATAACTTTTTTTTATAAAAACTAAAAACTGTAGACTCTCCTCTTTAACGTTGACCTTTTACACCCTGTAGAGTTATTAGCTTTTAACCTATTCTCGAAGCTATTCTAAAACCTATTCTCAAATGTAATTTTTTTTCTTTAGTGACGTAATTTTAAAACAATATCGGCTAATTTCAGTATGACTTGAATAGAGACCTGAAACCAGAGATACTGTTTCTGAAGAGGTTATTCGTAAATGTTTTGATGAGCTGCAAAATTATATAAAGGTGATGAATGCAGGAGACATATTTGAAGAAACAGTTGTATTCCCCTACGTACGACCACTTATGGATGTAATCAGTAGGCGTGCCAGAAGACTGGTTTTAAGTCGTTCTGGAGGCAGAATGCATGAGAATATATCGCGAATGGGGTAAATACTAGGTTAATTAATGAAGAAAATACAAAAAATGTGACATTTTAGTTGGCGGTCACAAGTCCCATTGTACATTGGAGCTAAGCGAGTCTTTCAGCTCAAACGGGATAATTTATTTACAACACATCTGCTACAACTAGCAGAAGTTACTGTTCTCAACTAATGGTCTATCAAAAGAAACGGGAGTGGTTAAGTGATGATCTTGTTTTAAAGAGATGAGATATCTTTGGATCTTAGGCGCATTGAATTCGACACGATTCACTTTGCATCAAGCGATGATACTGTCAAGATCGTTATTCAATAATCTAATCATGCATATTCATTTGACAACTGCGGAATTCTGTCTACATCCGTAAGAGTGTCAGCGGAGTAAGCGAAATCAAGGTACTGTCATCGGCAAAACTATGGATGGGGTTGAAAATTAAGGGAAAGCAAGTCCTTAATCAAAATTAAGAGAAAAGACGGAGAGATAATAGAAACAGGGCCAAAGATAACATAAGAAGATAGCCAAACAAAATTGGAAATTTTTCGTGTTTTTTTAGAAAGAAACAAATAATGTCATAAACTTTGGTCTTTTGCATGAATGGGGGAAAGGAATCTTTTGTATGAATGGGGGAAAAGAAGTTGGCTCTATTGTTGTGCGATTGAGACAATGAGTTAAAAACAAAAATTGAGAGAACGACAAAATCTTCTTGAACATCTCCAAACTCCTTTAAAACTATTCATAATAATGTACATCTTGTTACACTACTTCAATTTTTTAAGAAAAAGATAAATTTCGCTCTAGCCAAGATGCTGAAAGGAGAAGTAACATTTCTGTCAAATAAAATTTTCATTATTCCGAAAAATATCAGAGAATCCAGCATGAGTTTGTCCCACTTAATCGTTCGTGCGTTCAAATATCATAGGATTACAGCAACAACCTTGTAACAACCTCAACATAGGATTACAGTAACATCTTTGGAACCAACTCTCTCAATATTTCAGAAAAACCTATTTTCACAAAAGCGCGGGAATATTTTATGAGTAAAATCTGAAAACTCCGCCCTTTCTCATTTATTTACGAAAATGAATCATTTGCCATTCTGTTTCGTTGCATGCAATCTGCGCTTTAACATTTTTTGTCATTATTCGTAAATGTTTTGAAACGTTTTTTTTTTCTTCTTTTTAATACTTAATTAATAAAGTCATATCTTTCGACACGACATTTATTTAACACCCCCTTATAAGCAGCAGTTTTCATAATTTTTTTTAGCCTGGACGCAAATTGGCCCCTTGGGGTACGGAAACTGTTGATTTCTGAATACACTGATATTTTCAATTATTATGTAGACAAAATAATTTTAAATAGAAGATAAATATTCAGCTTAGAAAAGCTTAAACGCCAACATTAAGTAAATTTTACTAACAACCCTTTTTGTAGGGATGACATTTCCTTAAATAAACTCGAATTGATGCATTTACCCCATGATACAAAGATAACAAGTATGGCCGATTCGAGAGGAAATTTTTGTGTTGCTACGTCATGAGGTGACAATGTCATTTCCAGCGAATTTGTTTTGAGTTTTTCGCATTTTGTTACCTGAAATACGTTTTGAATATATTAAAATATTTAACAAAACATTAGTTTAACATTCGTTTAAATCACTTCGCGAAATTTCCAAATACAAAATTTTTTCACTTTGTTAAGGACGATTGAAATCGAGACGAACAAATTTGTGACAATAGTCGCCAAACAAGGCAAGCAACCGATTGACAGATAATTCAGTCATACATTGTTAATCTTTGTATCCATGCATTTACCATACCTACTTCAGTTTTTATATTTACTATTCTTGATATTGTGGATAAGTCCGATTCATATGTTGCGCATAACATTCATTGCTAGAATATCCCGTATCTAGTTTTTCCAGATCTTCCGTTTCTATTTAATGGTTTTGTAGCTATATTGAAAGCTTAAGACGCGAATATACATATCAAATTAACTGTCAAGAGGCATTGGTGAAATTTTGAAAAAATTATGGCTCCGGAAGGAATTTCTGAACGATTTTTTGTTTCATATTCATCGTTCACGTGTAATCACAGTTTTAATTTTTTATCGAAAAGTAAGTATATTAACCCCATCATAATATTTAACCCAATTATTTGTGATAATTCAAAAGCTGTACTTCAAACCCCACCCTCCATATATATTTAAAATTATTAACAAATATCTAACCTTATTCTCATACACTGGTGGAACTGATCTTTTTAAAAACATTGCATTTTATTTATCATAATTGGTATTAATTATGTTTTCCCGGTAAATGTATACGTGAATAATTCAATTCACTTCCCTATTCTTCTTATTTCATATTAAAAGCACCGCAAATTCTCGGCCATAAAAACGGTCAGTCGAGAATCAAACTTGTTTGAGTTTGACCCATTTTCTGTGGAGGCTGTATTGACGGCATAAATAGTGAGTAATGAGCCATCTTACAAATGCCTGAAAGGTATTTGCAATTCGCATTTATATTAGTCACGCATTTATTTATGTTTATGCATATATATCTCTGAATGTATTATAAGATTATGTGAATTACTCCTTCATCGCTGAAGAAAATTATGCAAATGCACTAAGGTATTTTGAATAAATAACTTTCTCGTTAACCTAGACATTGATGGTTCAACAAACCAACTGTATTGTTATGATACAGAGGTCAATAGCGATTTTGAATGATTAACTTATTATTAATGAGATGAGATGATTTGGCAAATTTTTATATTTATTTACATTTTTGTGGATGATGTTTTACTTTTTCTGAAAGTTTATACTATAAAATTCCACAAATGTATTCCAAATAAGAAAAAAGCTGAGTGCAGTTGTACGGCACATGTATTTTAATTTTTCAAATACTTTCCAATCCAATCCCAAAAATAATTTTCAGTTGGCGTTTGAATTATGCAAGCAACTATCCCATAAGCAATTGGATATAATTTTGGATTTGAATTAAGCAACATTTCAGTTAAAAAATCACCGGATACCAAAAATAGTTGGCTTTCATTGTCGTGACGTGATAAGTAACTATAGTTTCACTTTTGTTTTCACACACATAGTTCTTCAGTTACTCGTAATCTGCCTACTTAATTCAATTCCCACATGAAAATTATTTGTCTTTCCTTTATAAGACTGTTTTTGTAATCTGTTGTTATACTTTCCATTTTTTTTTTTTATTAAGGTAAGTAATGGGTGCAAGAGTTCTGTAATGAATAGTTCTAATAAAACGTGAAAACGGAAATGCGTTATGAACTTTCATTAAGTTTTCTTGTGTTTTTATGGTATTCGGTATATGATTCTGTTTAGTTTGGAAGCCAGCATTAAATATGGTTTATTAAATTGTCATCTAAGTTGGTGGAGTTTCTGAATTATATCGGAAATTATTCAATTGTGTTTACCCCTAACTATTATATTGTATAAAGTAATTAATTTCGATGTAAATTAGGCTGTAATCTTTTGGCTCTTATCCACAATACTACGCGGATTTTTCTATGAATTCAGTAGGGCTGTTTCTTTCTGCATTAATACCTTTTTGCAGGATTCACATCATTTCTAAGCAGGTAGCGGTAACTTTGTCTGTTCATTATGAAGTTGTTATATTGTTTCTCACACTGCTGTTGAAATATTATTAAGCCAAACTCAGTGGATGCCCTATGATGCAAAGCACAGCATGGCAGGAAGGAGCTCAGGCTGTGCGACCAGCCCCAGCCCATATATGGGAATTGTATTCCATTCTATATCTGATATAGGACTTGTAGAGGGAGCGCTACATTTGACGGACTGAAACGCTTCTTACACCTTTTCAGAAATCCTAGACACTTCGATGCTTCTTTGGTAACAGAGAAGATTTGATCTGTCCAGCTTAACTTACGGGAAATGTTAATGCCAAGAATACTTAGTGACGGTGAGTCTGAAATTAATTCTCCATCAAAAGAAACGGGAGTGGTTAAGTGTTGGTCTTGTTTTAATGAGGTGAGACAGCTTTGGGTCTTAGATATATTGAATTCGCCGCGATTCGCTTTGTCCCAAGCGAGAATATTGTCAAGATCGTTTTTCAATTATCTAATCATGGAATCTCTTTTAACATATGCGGCATCCCCCTTAGAGTCCGCAAGAGTGTCAGAGGAGTAAGCGAAATCAAGGGTACTGTCATTAGTAAAACTATGGGTGGGATTGAAAGTAAGGGAAAGCAAATCATTAATTAATATTAAAAAGAGAGTTGGAGAGATAACAGAGCCCTGTGGCACACCGGAATTTATAGGATGTAACGCCGTCTAATACAACATGTATTTAGCGACTAGATAGGAAAAGTTTCAGTCCATAATAGAAGAGGAGGGGAGAGACCAAATGCTTTAAGTTTCGCTAAAAGAGCTGGATGCCAGACTCTATCAAAGGTCTTAGAAATATTTTCCAGCTTTCCAGAAATCACTCACTTAATTAAAACTAAAAAAACCTCTGTTGGTCGGCCAAATATCTAAATAGAACTGAAGACAGCGACTTTTAGTTAGAAATTATCCTATCAAAAGAAATGTAGAATTTTTCTCTTTCTTATGCATTCAATGGAATTATGGGTATTTGTATCAAAAGTTTTATCTACAGTACGCTTGCTACAAACATCTTCGGACACCGTAATATGTTTCCGCAGCTAAAAATGTGCGAGTTAAAACGAATTCTAATTATAGACCTATGAATTTTATAATTGAATCTATAATATAATCACAGGTATCAATTCGTTTTAAAAATATGCATTCTAAAAACTAACATGGATATTCATGGGCAGATCCAAAACCACTAACTTTTTGCAATTCATCTCGGATACCATTAGAGAGCACGAAAAAGGCTAACTATATCAGAAGAATAGTATTTATACATACTTCAACAAATTGTCTCAATTCCTGATACTGTTTAAAATGTGAAAGTATGAGTTTCCCCTATATCATTCATCATTCATTTGGATCATAGAACGTAAATCTTATTCCGTCATTCCATTTATAGAGTCCTGATGGCGCATCTTAAGGAAGCGACTTAGATACTTGTTTTTCGTTCTTTCCATTAACGCTATTATCTCACTGTAAACTCTCAATTAATGCTGATGATATTAAGCTTTTCCCTGAAATTAAATTTCCAGTGACTTTGAACAATTACAGGACCGGATACTGTAACATGGAGAGTTTGGGAGATGAGAATTTTCGTTTTCCCCGCTTAAAACTACCTAACTCTCCATTCGCGATTCTCTAACATACTTAGGGAGTTAGTGAAAACGTGAGAAGTGCCGTAATATTGAAGGACGGCTAACTTTGTGTGAGAGGGCCTTAGAACATTGTGGTTTTTTCCTATGGATTTAAGGTGTATTACAAAAATTTTGATGACTTATTTCTGGCGGAGGGGTCCTCGGGGGTCGACCACCCCTCATTGGGGGTTATGAAAAATGCGTCATGTTTGGTATCAAATTAAAGAGGGAGGAGCGGGTAATCGAGTGGTGTAGTTTGTTTTTGATCATTTTAACGTTATAACTGACTTTATCGCCGAAAGGCGGATTTTTTGCACTTATGTCATATACACCCCAGTTCCTATATTTTGCATATATTTCTACCGTTCTTTATTTCACATCCATTAGTACTCTGTTGTGAACATTTTTCTCATGCAAAGTGAAATTCACCGACTTACCAGTTCTTCATAATGATTAGTTGAAAATATGTCCATTTTTGTACCAGAAAACGGCCATTTTTTCATCTTAACAAGGACTGATTCACTTCTTTTGCAGTTATCTACAAAACCATTTATTGGACTGAAAAACTAATTACATATCTACTTAGGGGACAAATTGTAGATGGAATTTCACGTGCATATTTAAACTTTTTATAGCATCTTTTCTGTACTGGAAGGCGACCAAATTGAGCATTTTCGTGTGATTTAAAGTTTTTAGCGGTTACCCTGAAACACCAAAATCCATATTTCTTTGTAAGTATTGCAAGGATTTCCATAATTTGGTTTTGTAAACATAGCCAGGATATGCGGTGCGTCCATAATTTGAAAATGCTAGGTACCAAAAAAAAAAAAATTACTTTTAATCCAATATGGTGGACCAACTACCCCATCTTTTGTAGGCCAAAAACGATTTTTTCCACCGGATTGTTGTTAAACTTGGCATGAAGTGCACATACATACTCATATGTGTTATAAATATTAAAAATATTCAAATGATAATTATATTGAAATTCATAGTCCAGCAAATGACTCGTATCTGAAAAGAAAGAGTTGCCCACCACTAGCTTTACAACGGAAATTAGATTCACTCATCATAACTGAATGCAACAACTGACCGTGATCTTTATGAAGATTTCCGTGATTTCTGTTAATTTTGCGTGGTCAGATGGAAAGTGGTTGGCGGTACTTCTTGCTATTTTCATGTCAGGTCAGAATTTAAATGAGAGCACGTAAACGTTTGAGTTGAGAATTTTGCGATTTATTTCATTTACGTACATCCATATAAACTTACTTATTGAGGCAATGAACTTTGGATGTGTCTTTCTTCTGATCTCGTTTTGTTCTTTTTATAGGCGGTTTCATTTTTATTTGCTTAGTGCGTGGTTGTATGTACAATGTGAAGATTTACTTCTCTCTCAACAGTTTCGAAAAAGTAAGCCATTTTCATGTCGGTTATTCGTGTCAGACTTAAAAGTCTTCATTTTTGGATCACTTTCGTCAGACAAAAGTGGAACTATTATTTGCAAGATATAAACATTAAATTTGGAAAGAAATTATATATGTGTGTATTGTACGTATGTTTTGTTAATATGGAATTAATTATACTTACATATATAAGAGTATGTTGAAAGAAAAGTCTTTGAATTTGGATCAATTAAATTGCGAATTGCACGCATTATTTTTGTTAGGCAAGTTTTTTTTTTGTTCTTATAATACCCTGATTTCGTTTATAAATTAAAAAAAAAAAAAACTAAATAAACGAGTTTATTTTTAAGAGTCTATATGCTGCGCTACTCAAAGCTATTAAATATTACTGTATTTAATAACTTTCGAGTAACGCAGGGAAAATTTAAATATTTCTTTTAATAGCTAACAAAACGCATATTGTTTCGTGCTGTTCACGGTCGTTAATTTTCAGTTATTTCTTATAACAATTTAATTTAATAATTACAATCACTTAACTCTTTTAATGCTTTCACTTATTTTTAGTTGGATATCTAAAATAACGACTGACATAACTTCTGCCTACAGCGACTCCATTTATACTTAATAGTAAAGATTCTAATAAATTCTATCTGACTATCACTATAAAATAATCAAATAATAAAGAAGTACACAAACAGTAGCAGTATTTATACTCCGAAATCTAATAGCGTACTCCGGTACTACTGAGTTGAGTAACTATGCATGGTAGGTACATAGTGCAGGTTGAAAGGACAGTTTGGTAGTGGTACTACGTTGAGAAATACCAAATTCAATCAGATCAGAATAAATTTCGTATTGAAAAGATGAGAGAAAAAAGTAATTTCAAATATGAAATGTCATTTATGTCATTGTCATTCGTTTCTCTGGCTTTACTTGTGTAATGTTTTGCTGTTGTGTTGGCTGTCACTATAGCGTGGTAATTATGCAAATATAAATCTCGAAGAATTTAGAATTGTAGAACTTAATTTTAAACTTTAATTTTAATCGTTCCTCTCATTTCTCACAAAAGTTAAGATTGCCTTAAGACCGCGCTCAAATCCAAATCCATTGAACATTTTTCATGGAAGGTTGAGTCCTAAAGTACAGGAATTAATTCATAAAAAAACTACTTTAATGATAAGAGATACAAGAAATAAGTAAACAATGTAATGTAAAGGAATATTACATCGTATAAACTTTGAAGACCCAGTACTAAAAGCAGTTGCAGAAATCGATCCAAATTTTTTAACTTAAGCTTATTATGTACCTTTAATCCTTCTTTTCACGAACCTTAATGCTAGGAGTGATATCGATGCGTTAGACGAAGAATAGTGTCTAATGCATAGTCACTATTATTTGAAGAATACTGGAATTCGATTTTTTATGATAAAAATGTCCTAGGGGAGAAAGTGTTACCAAATTAGGAAAAATTTATTAGCCGCCTTCTGTGCCTTTCACATTTTCCGCCAGTTCGGAAAGAAGTTTTCACCGGTCGGTCAATCTTATCTTATTAAAACTAAAACTCCAAAGTCAATTGACGTCAAGACTGTAAATTCCAAATGGTTGTAAAAAACGTTTTTTATATTATAATAAAAAAAAGGACAAAAGCTTGGTCTTATTGTTAGACCAATTCTTACGACTAGATGGATGCCTGTATGTAATTTCGTACGGTATGCAAATTTGATTGTTAAAGTGGTTTTCACATATATTTCTAGAAAGGTTCGTCGGGCCGCCGGAAAAATTATTATGACCAATGTTATAGGATTTTCAGTACGATGAAAACATAGAGGACAGATAGTTTTCACAGTATATGTAAAAAACCACAATGTTCGTAGGAGTTCTACGATTTAGTCTATTTTTGTATTCACTATTTTTATGAAAACGCCGTGCACAAATTTTCAGATCTCTGCGCTGACGCGTTCCTAATATTATATATAGTAAAAACGAAATTTTTGTATGGCAATCCTACGAAGGAGTTACCCGATTTGGCCAATTTCGAACTTAATTTTATATATTTTTTTAAATAGGCCACGTGGAAAAAAACGAACGCAGTTTCCATGAGGACAAACATACAGGCAGATAGACCGCCGGACGCATGGATAGAGGGAAATGCAAAAATCAAAATAATTTTTAATATTATGAGTGGGTGTCTAAACCCATTTTGCTCCACCATCATTATTTCTGTGCGGTTCAAATGAATGACCAAGCTAGTATGCCCTCATATCCTAGAGTTTAGAAACGTGCCACAACGACTGCTTTTTATTGCGAAATATAAATTAATAACGGGATGCTCGTAATAATATCGTGTAAAAATAGTATTGCCAACCAACATTTTTTTATTGTAGTTTTATGTTAGTTATTTATGTACTTGCAGAAAAGTAGAATGTCACAAATGAGAACATTGGAGCGAAATGGGTTAATGCGTTACTATTCGGTGACGTTCGTTGTGCTGTTTCTAAAAAAACAAGCTGTGCTCTTTTGTATACCTTGTTCTAGAATTCCCATGGAGATAATAAATTGTTCTGTCAATTGAAGCGAAATATTTGTTCAATTCGCTTCATATTGTTACGGGCGCGACCTTAGTTGGATATTTAAAACACAATATTTCAGATATCAGTAACAGCTTCTTTCTTTATTTAACTTCACTATTTACTTTTATAACATTTACAAACAATTATCAACTCAACTCTTTTGTTATCGCTAGTACTGTACTTCTAATTATCGCTATCCAAATAGTTTACTTCGTTCACTTCACTGTCTGAAATAATACTGCCTCCTGGATGTGAGTAGCGCCGTATTTATACTCTACAAATTATACTAGAACCCGAGGATGTCGCTACCCTAAAGTTGCTTCCATTTCCAACAGATGCCGCTTGTGTCACTTTGTGGCACGTAACAATATATAACTCTTCTATGAAAATGTATGAGGCGTTCTTTTGTGCATCTTCTTTCTGCCCTGTTCTGCGGTGACAAAACAACACAGCTATTATATCTACAATATTTCAACTATATAATCGCGGTTTATATGCTGTTCTCCGTTCCGGAGTTCTATTCTCCACGTCCGAAGGTCTTTATCAGACCTTGATCAAATTTTGAAATTGAATTGGTTTAGAAATACCGGAAATATGAAGTAAAATCCATAACAACAATCAGTCGAACAACGGATAACTTCCTCTTTTTGAAGTTGGTTAAAAAGGGAGATCAATGATAGCAATAACTTTTACTGGATTCATGAAGATCTCATAAAAAAAGAAGAACTCGAGAAATTAAAATATTCTTCAGCTATGGATGATTAAATACGTTCGACGAAAAAATGCAAGAAAAGTACGTATTTCACCGAGTGTTATTGTTTATTTCTGAAAAAGGCACTAAAAAATTTGAATATTTTTAGGGCTATAGCTACGCCACTGAGAATAATATACTAAAAAGAATAGCTTTTAATGATATTTTTAATTTGAAAATTTTTTATATTAACAAAAATTATAAAATTTTAATTTAATATGATCGGTTTTAATTTTGTTAGGCCTGTACTCCGTTTTTCCGAAAGTACCTACCTACTCCGCTTTGACAGCAAACGATACTACTCTTGAACTTTTCCAAACGACTGCACTGAACAGTAATACAACCAAAGAACATATAACTTAATGTTAGATGTTCTTTGGTACAACGAAATGTTACCCGTTCTCAGTTTGCCTCTCCTGGGCCACATACCACAAAACTACAAGTGCTTTTCAACAAGTGCAGAAAATTTATGTACCACAAAGCAATACTTGAAGAAATCATTGTACAACGATAATTCTACAAATGGGAAATTTTGACGTGTACAACTTACTGTAGTAGTAAACTATAATTCCACTAATAATCCATCATGGCTTGTAGAAATTCAGTGATTTTTCAACCTATGTGTTCAGACTAATAGCTTTTCGTACAAGTTAGTAAAAACAAGTACAAAAGCTAGAATTCATCTACGGCCAATTCTTATGATACCCTAGCTAGATGAATGCCCGTATTTAATTTTGTATGGTCACCGATCTATGCAAGTTTGATTTTTGAAGTGGTTTTTCGCATATATTTCTAGAAAGGTTCGTCGGACAGAAAAACTGATTATAGCCAATTTTATAGGATTTCGTATTCTGAAGAAGTTTGTAGTACAATAAAAATGTTTAGGACTGATCGATTTCACAGTATATGTAAAAAATCTAATTTTTTATAATGCAACACCAAGAGAGGTTGCCCGATTTATTCCATTTTTTCAAATTTCATTTCCTATTACTATAGAAAACCAACGTACCAAATTTCAGCTCACTATATCGACGCGTTCTCAGGCAGTGTCCAAATATATAGTGGAAAACGAAATTTTTGTATGGCAACCCCACAAAGGAGTTGTCCAATTTGTATCATTTTACTTTTATTTTTTAAGGTCCGAGTACAAAATTTCAGCTTTGTAAGTAACGCGTTCTCGATTTATCGTGCGCACAGGCGGACGGACGGACTTGCAAAAATCAAAATAACTTTTAATATTATGCGTGGGTGTCCAATTCATTTTACTCTACAATCATTATTTCGAAGTGTTACAAACACCGACCTATGCAAGTTTGATTTTTGAAGTAGTTTTTCGCATATATTTCTAGAAAGGTTCGTCGGACAGAAAAACTGATTATAGCCAATTTTATAGGATTTCGTATTCCGAAGAAGTTTGTAGTACAATAAAAATGTTTAGGACTGATCGATTTCACAGTATATGTAAAAAATCTAAATTTTTATATGGCAACACCAAGAGAGGTTGCCCGATTTATTCCATTTTTTCAAATTTCATTTCCTATTACTATAGAAAACCAACGTACCAAGTTTCAGCTCACTATGTCGACGCGTTCTCAGGCAGTGTCCAAATATATAGTGTAAAACGAAATTTTTGTATGGCAACCCCACAAAGGAGTTGTCCATTTTGTCTCATTTTACTTTTATTATTTAAGGTTCGGGTACAAAATTTCAGCTTGCAAAAATCAAAATAACTTTTAATATTATGCGTGGGTGTCCAATTCATGTTGCTCTACAATCATTATTTCGAGGTGTTACAAACGGAATGACAAACTTTAAATTTCATCTAGAGTATAAAAAGTAAAATTTTGATAATGAAAAAAGGGTTAGAGTTAATTCTGTTTTTTCGATTGAACTACATTCATTTCCACACATAATATGTAAGTATTCACAATTAAATTTGGATTCAAAACATTCGCGAATTTCCACAAGATGGACAATTTTTTTTTCTGTAACTGCACTTGGCAGTGTCCTCGGACTTAACTTTTAGAAAGGCAACTGCTTGCAAAATGAAATGTACCCAAAGAATTAATACCTAAAGTAAAAACAACATGTGTAGTATGTAGTGCGACGTAAACAGCACTATGAATATGCTTATTGGGAAGTATCAATCAGTACCTACA
Source organism: Dioctria linearis (assembly GCA_963930735.1). NCBI lineage: Eukaryota > Metazoa > Arthropoda > Insecta > Diptera > Asilidae > Dioctria > Dioctria linearis. Next base: position 234,679,259 of record OZ005740.1, on the reverse strand, counting down.
TTAGAGATATTGTTTGGTCGGTCTGTTTTGATTCAAGAGAAGTTGACAAATGCACATTAGAACTTAGTAACATTCTAAAGGCTCGGTATCCAATAAAAGTGATAGAGTTTGCTTTTCGCTCCTATCAATTGCATCCATGTCCGGAACAAAAGAGTCTACAAGACTGCACGGAACACCAGCAAGTCCATTATCCAGACAGAGAAATTTCTTTTTGACCAGAATATTAGACGAAGAATCTTGGCAAGCCACAATGGTGAAGTGGTAGCTGACTCCATGGGTAAGGCATATATTTTGGCTGTTAGATTTGCTTCAAATTCTCGTGTTCCACCTATTTCACGGATATCTGTTTTGAATCTTCCGTGTAGATGTGTACAAGAGCTGCGCGAGAGATGTGTTAAAGGTCCTTAAGGGGATCGACGTCTCCAAAGCCCCAGGACCTATTATACCATCGCCCCTGTTAATGAAAAGCTGCGCCTCATCCTTGGCTAAATCTCTGCGAAACTATTCTACTTGTCTTATTCGACAGGAATCTTTTCAACTCTTTCCAAGAAAGGAGAGGATCCTCAAATTATCGACCAATAGCAATCACTTCGATTCATTCCAAGGTTTTTGAATCTATCATTAATTCCAAATTAATGAAGTATCTAAAAACTAATGAACTCATCAACGATCGCCAATATGGCTTCTGGACTGCACGCTCATCTGAACACATGGTACGGAACGTTGGAACCGTAGTCTCTACAATTTTAGTGCCCTGGATATTTCAAAGGCTTTTGATAGAGTCTGGCACCCTGCCCTTTTAGCCAAACTTAAAGCACTTTGTCTCTTCCCTCCTGTTCTATTATGAATAGAAAGTTTTCGATCTGATCACCTAATTCGTGTTGTATTTAGATGGCGTTACATCTGAATCTCACCCTATAAATGCCGGTGTGTCGCAGGGTTCTGTTATTTCTCCGTCTCTCTTCATTAATGATCTGCTTTCCCTTACTTTTCAATCCTATCCATAGCTTTGAGTACGAAATTGCATGATTAGATCATTGATAAACGCCTAGATAATATCCTCTCTTGGGGCAAAGCGAATCGCGTCGAATTAAATGCATCTAAGTCCCAAAACTCTTTAACTCTTTAAAACAAGATCATAATTTTTCCAATCCCGTTTCTTTTGGTGGAGCACTGATTTACGATATACCGTCTTTATACATTCTTGGCATTAATATTACTAGTAAGCTAATCTGGACAGACCACATCATCTCTGTTGCCAAAGAAATTATGATGCTTGGATTTCTGAAAAAGTATAAGAAATATTTCAACCCGTCAAATCTAGCGTTCCTTTAGGTATTGTCCAAAAGAGAGCCTTTCAGCTCAATGGCGATTTAGCAATAACTTGTCATATCGACTCACTCGAGCACCGCCTTATAGTTCGATGCCTTTCGCTCCTTTATCGCTACATGCATGACCAAAGTTCCTATGAAATATCTAGTCTGATCCCTTGTAGATTAATTCATGCACGCGCACGCAATACTCGCGCTGCAAATCGGGCACATCTTTTCACCCTTTCGGCCGTACAGTAAAATTCCGCGATGCTTTCTTATTCCGAACTGTGCGAATATGGAACAAACTTCTTCTGTTTTTCCTCGGGCTTACAATCTATGAAGGTTCAAGAGTGATATACATCAGTACCTCTGCCACTTTCCTCATGTCCCCGAATCCTTTCCTATCTCCTTCCTGCCATGCTGAATTTGTATCATAATGTATCCCCTGAGCTTGGCTTAATCTATGGTATATATGTAAATAAAAATGATTTGCGTTCGCTAGTAATCGCATCACGTAAGAACAGCTAAGCCGATTTGACAAAATTTTTTTTATTGTTCGTAATAGTCCGAAGAAGGTTTTTAGAGAAAGAAAAATTGGATTCGGCACCCCTCTTGGTGTTGCCATACAAAACATTGGTTTTCACTATACGTCGACGTGGAGAGCTCAAATTTTGCAAACGGAGTTTTTAAGATGTAAATTAAAGTTCAAAAATAGGACCAATCGGGCAACTCTTTCGTAGGGTTGCCATACACAATTTTCGTTATTAACTAAATATTTGAGCACTGTCTGAGAACGCGCCGACGTAGAGAGCTAAAATTTGGTACATGATATTTCAAAAATGGACTAAATCGGGTTATCCGTTCTTTGTGTTGCCATAGATAACCTTGGTTTTGCACTATATACTTGCAAGCTGCCTTAGAAGGCGTTGAAGTGTAGAACTCATATTTTGTACGTGGCGCTTTCATAAGAATTGAAAATACAGATCCAAAAGTGGAGCAAATCGGGTAACCATTTCTTGGTGTTGCCATAAAAAACCTTAGTTTTTCACTTATATATTTCGACACTGCCTCACGTGTCGACGTAGAAAGCTGAAATTTTGTACACTGCCAACATATTTAAAAAAAAGAAGGCGAAAATTTAAATTCGAAAATGGGACCAATCGAGCAACTTCTTCGTAGGGTTGCTATACAAAAATTTAGTTTTTTACTATATACATATTTGGGCACTGCCTGAGCATGCGTCAACGTAGAGAGCCACGCTGTCCCACGCATATGATATTTACGTATTCACGCGTATTCACGCACACACACACACACACACACACACACACACACACACACACACACACACACACACACACACACACACAGAGTGAAAGCCTTGAGTACGAGTCGCGTGATCGAGTCAGATGATAGCTTAGATATTATGCATCTCTAACTACCTCACTCCTTTCAACCCCTACCACTACCCATCTGTGCATCTATGTTATCGCCGGCAACGCCGGAGGGCTTCCCTAGTAATATATTGTTACGCGCAACAAAACGACGACGTCTGTTGGAAATGCAAATAACTTTAGGTTAGTGACATCTTACTAAACTTTGGGTCCGGAGAATAGAATTTACGGGAAGGTTCTAGGATAAATTGTAGAGTATAAATACGACGCTTCTCACATCCAGGAGGCGAGTCTTAACAAGACTTTCTGCTATCGTGATTTCAATCATCTTGATAGTCTTAACCTGATAGATGATTGCATGTCACTAGACTGGAATGACATTTTCCTTCTTCCATCGGCGGAGCGGCAACTATGTAAATTTAATGAGTTGATCTCTTATTTATATAATAAACATGTTCCACTTAAAGTCAAACGGATCCGTCCATATAGCAATCCATGGTTTTCTGATGTAATACGCTCTCTCATTGTAGAAAGGGAGTTCTTATATAAACAATGGAAACGTCTACATACTTATTACACCCGCACACTCTATAAACAAGCTCGCAACAAGGTCATTTCTGCAATTAGGAGAGCTAAGTGTGAGTATTTTTCTTCTAAATTTGATCCTAGCTTACCTTCCAAAACCCTGTGGGGAAACCTGAAGCGACCTTCCATTTATTCTGATGTCAACCCTGAATGTCCCTTCGATTCTGAGGAGCTTAACCGGCATTTTACTTCAGGTCCAGGAACAAATTTATTTATCAAACAACAACCTAATATGTCCTTTCTTGCTTTACGTGAACAAAGTGTAACTTGCTTCTCTTTCCGGTGTGTGGAGAGTGATGAGCTTTTTAAATCGATATACTCCATCAAGTCCCATGCTACTGGTTTTGATGAAATAAATCCTCGTTTTCTCAAGATATTACTGCCTTACATTTTCCCTTATATTCGGCAAATCATGAACACTTGTCTCACTACATCTCACTTCCCAGTAGTATGGAAAATAGCTAATGTTACTCCTGTCGCTAAAATAATATCTCCTACAGAGCTGGCACACTACCGTCCCATCAGTATCCTCAGCTTTCTTGGCAAAGTCTTGGAAAAGGATATGCGAGCCCAGATTGAAAATTACGTATCATATAATGATCTCCTGGCGAAATATCAGTCTGGTTTTCGGGCACGACACAGTTGTGAATCTGCATTACTCAAGGTCACTACGGACTTGCGATCGGCTCTAGATGTGGGAGATCTTGGTGTGCTGGTTTTGTTGGACTTCTCTAGGGCATTTGATTGTGTTGTGCATGAGAAATTGCTGCGTAAGTTGTATGCAAACTTTTATTTCTCCTCTTCTGCTGTTAAGATGATAGCAAGTTTTCTCTCAGATAGGTCTCAACAGGTGATCATAAATGGAGTTTCGTCTTCTCAAATGCATCTAGCATGTGGAGTTCCTCAAGGATCAGTCTTAGGACCTCTCCTCTTTAGTCTCTACATTAATGATTTATGTGATGTGGTACATGATGTCCAGCTGCACCTGTATGCAGATGACGTGCAGCTGTACTTATGTAGACCTCGTGGACTGATTGAGGACTGTATCTGCAGAATAAATGATGATCTTTCAGAAATTTTTAGGTGGTCAATTGATAATCAACTGCTTCTTAACCCCAATAAATCACAATGCATAGCCCTCTCTAATTCTGACCTTAATATTGAGGATCTTCCCCCAATTATGCTTAATAAAGAACTACCTTATGTAAACTATATAACCAATTTGGGAGTGAAAATTAATAATCGTTTGAGGTGCTGTGACCATATTAAATCTATTGTGGGTAAAATTTATGGTGGGTTGAGGAGGCTGTGGCTATCTGTCAATGTACTTCCGGTCGATTTGCATTTGAGACTAGTTAGGACACTTTTGGTGCCTCTTTTTTCCTAAGGTAGTTTAATTTACATGAAACTAGACTCGGTTTGCAATCGAAAGCTTGAGGTTGCTTTCAATGACTGTATACGGTTTGCTTTCGGTTTGCGTCGTTCTGCTCATCTCACACCTTACAGATTATCGATCTTGGGTTGTACTCTGGACTTTTACTTAAAGGGTAAAGCACTAATTTTCCTACACAATCTTATTCGTTCAGGTGAGCCGGAGTATTTATCTTGTGAAGTTAAATTTCTGCAATCTTTGAGAGGACACAAACTTCTGATTCCACGCTTCAATTCATCCATCCTAGAAGGATCTTACTTTGTCCAGGTTGCACGACTTTGGAACTTCCTAGCTCCTCATGCACAGCGTGCTACTTCTGTCGGTGAATTTAAGAAACTTATAATATAATTTTATTTTAAATTTTCCAACTCGAACTCTTTTCTTTTTATTATTATTTTGCTACTATTTTTATTTAAAAAAATTATTTTTTCTCTTTTCTTTTCTCTCTGTTTTATTTATTTTTTTTTTTACTTTTTATTTTTCTAATGTATTGTAAGTATTTCAATTTATTTTATAGTTTATTAGCTAACCTAGCCGTACTTTAAAGTGTACTATTATAAGATTTCAATCTTGTGTACAAATTAGAAATAAATGAATGATTGATTGATTGAATGATTGAATGATTGATTGATTGATTGAGTCTTATTTCAGACAGTGAATTGAACGAAGTAAATATTTGGATTGCGATAATTAGACGATAACTAAAGAGTTGATTTGATTATTTGTGAATGTTATAAAAGTAAACAGCAAATTTAAATAAAGAAAGAACTTTTGAATTATATCCGAAATATTGTGTTTTAAATAATGAACTAAGGCCACGCTCGTAACAATATGTAAAAAAAACATATAGTTTTACATTTCATGTGTGATCTTATGCCGAAGGGCACATTGATAAAAACAGCCACCGCATATTGTGTAAATCTTAAGTCCCTTTTTATACTGCAAATTAGGATTAAGATTCCAGTTTTGCGTTAACTGAAATAACAAACCTTTCCTTTTCTTTTCTTCTTTATACGGAAAGTAAAGCTTTTTTTTTTTTGTAATCGCCATGCCAATGTTCAATATAGTGATACACCATTTCTTATATTTTATTAGATTGAATGTCATGTCTTATCTTGGTTTCTTTGCAATCATTTAACAGCAGTCCCAATTTCAGAATGTGGCTTGAAACGGGCACCAGAGCTCCACCTTCCGATGTGCTGAATTTCAAATCGTATTTGCTTCCGACTTGAACATTTGCGAGTTGATTTGTCTTGGAACGCCATTACACAAGAAAGAAAACATTTTTTTTTAATTGTAGTAAAATTGCTATTTTTAGTCAATATTCATATACAATGTAAATACAAGCTAAAACTTTTTACTTATAATTTTATACATACACTGATGTGCAAAAAAACGCAGCAATCGAAATTTAAAGCATATATTTGATATACTGGATATTTATATTTCAAGGTTCATCGCGATTGTTCTTAATTTGGTTACTTATTATGGATGTAATATTTTACGACAACTTCACAGTAATTATTTTTTCTTTTATTGTTAATATTGTACAAAAACAAAAATATGTAAAAAAGCATATTTCTTGAGGTAATTCTCCTAAGTTACTTCGAAAACTAAATATTATTGTAAACATTTTTGTTGCATCCAATTTAAAATTTTTATTATTTAATAACCTATTGGCCCACCATGGGCCTTGATCACCTGTATACAGCGGATTTTCATGCTTCTTGCAAGATTTTTTATAACATCTTCAGAAATTTCATTCCAGACTTCGGAAATTGTACTCTACAATTCCCTTTGTGTTTTTGGACGTTGTTTCCTAATAAGTAGTTTTATAATAGACCACAAATTCCCGATTGGATTGAGATCGGGACTATTTGCAGGCCACCACAAAGTCTCAATACAGTTTTCCAGTTGGTAGTTCGTAACCTATAATATAGAATGCTAGCGAAAATTTTAGATTTACGACAATATATTTGTCTAGTTTTGTGATAAAGCGCATTGTCTTGCTGGAATAGGAACTCCTCATTTTCTGCAAATAGCTTTAAGGCAGAGGACTTTAAGTGATTCTCCAGAATATCAATGTAGGCATTGACATTTTTTCTTCGGCTAACAAACGTCAAATGTCCACGTCCGCGTGAACAAAAACATGCCCAAACCATAACTCCGCAATCCCGAGGTAGTATTTCTTGTACAGATCCAGGCAGAAGTCCCTCTCCTTTTCTTCTCCCCACGTAGAATCTTCCATCAGAAGAGTGAAGGTTAAAGGTAGATTTTTCTGAATAAATTACTCTATTCCACATATCCTCTGTCCATGAACGGTGTTCGCGCGCCCACTGGAGACGTAATTGTTTCACTCGAGCTGTTAAAAGGGGCTTTTTCACAGATCAACGACCATTTATTCTTTCTTAAATGAGTCTGAGGAGGAAATATCGACATTATGCGCACTCATCAGCTCTCGTCTTAAATTCGAAGATGTTTTGAAATGATCCGCCAAAGATCTACGAAATAAAAACCGATCTTGACGAATGGTAGTCTTTCACGGTCTTCCCGATCCTTTACGACGGTCTCCGCTGCCAGTCTCTTCGAATTTTTTAATTATTCGCACAATAGTGGAATCGGAACATCCTAACCAACGACCTATTTCACGCATAGAAAGATTTTCCCGCCACAACGCGATTGCCACAGTTTTTTGTTCACTACTCAGTTGAACCATATTTCACAATATTTTCTTTCAATACACAGATGCCTTCACTATCTGCACACTAAATTGAAAAGAAATCAAACTCACATCCTTTACATCTTATATAGGCTATTGTACCATATTTTCAGGGCCCTGCGCGAGACTACCTATTAATTAGGAGAAATCAAGTTTTTCCAAGGATACCTTCCGGTGCTGCGTTTTTTTTTGCACACTACTATATTATATATATGTATATACAGATTCCATACCAAAACGATCATCCATTGGGCCCAACCCCCTCAGATTTCGATAAAACTTTCAGAGTTAGTTAAGTATTAAAAAATATTGAACCTGTATTTTTTTATTTAGCCACCAACCTCAGGTCTTGGATACAGGGTGACTCAAATTTGAATGTTTTCACTGTGGAGTGTTTTTAATTTGCTGATTACTTGGGATTGGGCTACAATTTTTATTAATTTTGGATTTTTTACCCCCTCCGGAAGAGAAACCCCTCCCTAAAAAATATATTTTTTTAAATGCTCTAACATTAAACATATCATATCAAAAATTTGCGGAAATACAATTTTTTTTATTATAGTCTCTGCAAAATTTCATATGAAAATTTTAGAATTTACTTCAAAAAATGATTTTTTTTTATTGATTTAGATACTTAATGAAATATGGGTTTTTAAAAATATTATAATAATAGTTCTGTTTTATCATTTCATTTATTATATATTTTTTTTTTACTACAAAACGAGATTCTTTAACATTAACACTATTGTCATTTACAGGAATAAAACTGTGTTTACTATTGACTTGACACGACACAATTATATATATTTGTAATTTTTCTTTCATATTAACTATGTTGCAATTTAAATTGAACTATGTACCTACTTGTGTTTGGACTTATATTGAAATGATATCATAATAATTATTGCATAACACTATAATTCAGAAAATTTTCATTACCTTTATTATTCTTCATAACATTTTAAATGTTTACAAAGATCATTCAACCTTAGTTTGTATTCCACTGTCATAAAATAGCTCTAAAATATTTGTCTCCTTTGCTGGGAATAAACCTGTTTAATCCCTAAGTTCTGGGTAAACTTCTAGATTACATTTTGTGGAAATATTGTACAGAAAGAAGCATGGAATTAGATTTAGTAAAAATCAAGCAGAGCGTATAGAACACAATAATTAAATCTTCCATAAGAATATAATTCCTGAAGCTGAAATTAATCTGAGGTGTTCAATTCAACTTCTGCATATGACATACATAAGTTATCCAATTTTTTTATTGACCTATAAGAAAGTATTATTTTCCCAGAAATATCTAGCAGGCCAACTTATAACTTTATTATTTATATTTATAACTCAGCCATAAAACATTCTCAGTTTTTCACAAAATATTTCCTTCTCGTTCTCACTCTCTCCAGTTTTAAGTACAAATTATGCGCAATATATGTAAATGCTGATAGATAAATATGTTCCTTCTGAAAATATTGATTTAAAAATGTAGCACGTGATGATTTTAAGGATCGAGATTAAGATAGTTTGAAGACAATGTGTCTTCTTTGATTTTTATCAATTAATTATGAAGACTTTTACTTGACTAATGTTCTTCTCATTAAAAACGCAGCAAATGCACAACTACATAAGGAAAATATTATGAATGAAGGTTTTATTTCTAGTTTTGAAATGTTTTAAAGTGAATAGATAGAAAAATGTTTTGCGAATGTTGTTTGTGTAAAGTGAATAAAAAATTGTATAAATTATCGAAATGTTACCTTTTCGTTACGTTCAAGTTACCTTGTTAAAAAAAAGATAATAAAAAAAATTGTATCTCTAAGAGCTGAACATCGGCAAATTTTTTATATGTTATTTATTAATGTTAGAGCATTTCAAAAAAATATTTTTTAGGGAAGGAATCTCTTTCGAAGGGGTCAAAAATCCAAAATTAATAAAGATTTTATTTTTTTTTTCTATATTTTTTACTTTTTTTATCTTTTTTTAATTTCTTTGGAAAGCTCAATTTAATACCTTTAATTTGAAATATCCCAAATAATCAGCAAATTAAAAAACACGTCCACAGTGAAAACATTAACATTTGAGTCACCCCTGTTGGCAGGCTAAACAACAAAATACGGATCAAATATTTTTTTAATACTTAACTAATTCTGAAAGTTTCATTGAAATCGGAGGGGGTCGGGTCCAAAAATTGAAAATTTTGTTCATTTTTGTATGGAATTGCTGCATATATAAATACAATGTCTTGCAAATTTTTCATCACACAATAAAGTTTCAAGGAACTCTGCAAAATAATTATGTGGGTTGAAATTGCTGCGTGACCATCAAGATTATTACCTCGTCGGGGCTTAGATTCATACAATCATACATGTACATATGTACATATATATATATATATGTAAATGATTTAAATGCTGGACGTTCGTCGTCGGCAATATTTCTAAGATTTTTAAAAGTTCAAGGATAGGTTTCCAAAGAAGGTAAATAGTTAGTGATCAACTTTAAACGCCTTGGATTTAAATGTGATTCTGACTAGAGTAGTGCGGCTCTAAAATGCCTCGAAATCAACTCAAAAACTTATTAGCCGCTTTAGACTACATATATGAATGTGTGTATTTCTGGCCTCATAAGTTAATTAAATTATTCCTACATATTTTGGCTAATTATTATCAACCAATTCTTAAGAGCCTTCTATCTATATATGTATGTGTGTAAATAATACAGCCACGATCTCGATTGGTATCTTTTAACCTACAATTTCATTCGAATGGGAGTACATTTTTATGATGGTTACTGATGCTTCTTACAATTGATACGAGTTTTTATGGTTTGCTAGCGAGGCAGCAAGAATTAATCGACATGTGCGGACGAGACGAGGAGAGCATTTTTTTTTCTAAGTTCCGCTATTTTAAAATGATTGGTACTGTTAAAAGGTACATACCTTTTGCAAATACATAAATGCACTGAGCTTTAGTCTGAGCTGAAGTGATCATAATTCTCAATCGATAATGCCAGTTTGAGAAAATGTTTGTAACGGCATCCCTAATTACTTCATTCAGAAAAGAAATTATAGATCTGTATGAAAAGGTAAATATCAGACTTTAGTACATTTCCGTGTGGCCTGCATTGAATCAGAGTTGGAAGACAATGCATAATTCCGTTAGTATTAGTAGTTCAGTTCACGTCTATCTTATAATAAAGCATAAGTGAGAGCAATGTGGAAGTAATTTCATTTCATTTAACTAATTCTTTTAAGTATTTCAAGACCACCTGAGATTATAAAATTTATTGAAACGTGTGCCGTTGTTCATTCGTTATTAAGTTTATATCGGGCATAGAGGCGAGAATATTTATGATAATTTTGTATATAATGAGTAATTTAAAATTAGTTGACTATAACTGAGTTTTTTGTATCAGCGGGACAGAATAGAATCAGAAGAATAAAAAAAACGCTTTTGTAGAACAATGCTTTTATTTCAAGTATAGTTGGAAATACTTTTGATCTTAACTTACCATTAATTATTGACTGTCGATGAATATATTAATAAATTTTTTATGCAAACGTAGAGTTTTTAGTAAACAATTCGACAATATATTTAATTAAATCTGGTAATTACTTTTCATCTGCTTTTCACTCATGTTCAAACGATAAACTAGGAAAATATAATATGTATGTATATTTGACCGTGTCTGTGCCTGTTTAGCGGTGTGACACTCAGTGTGTCAAGCGGTTTGATGAACATCAAATTAGCTAGATTTTTAGGGGCGGGGCTACGTGTTTAACAACATATTGTACCGTGTATAGGGCGATGTTTGTCACGCATTTGTCATTCTTGAATCTTGAGTGAACTCGATTGAAGGAAAGATATTAGTTAATAGCTCTTGCAGCTCCTGATATGTGTTTCTGTTCTGATCTTAGACAGCATGTTTGACAGTGTGCGGAGAAAAGCTTTCATGTGTGACACACCAACTTGGACAACATGTTCGCCGTGTACGGGCCGCTTAAGTCCAAAATAAGGCCATTGACAACTAAATGTTTGTCTCAATATAAAGAGCATTATTCAGAAAAGGCTGTGAGCCATCGACAGTAAATAGGGAATCTATCACCATTAAGTGGGTGTCACACCGGGTGCGGCGCGGCGAGGCGATTCTGCTGCGGTTGCACTGCGCGATTGATTGCTCCTGCAAAAATAAACCTATAAGCCACATCAAACGCGGCGATTTTAGAGATTACTCAAAAATACAATTTTACTGCAACCCGCTGGCGGCAAGACTTCTTATTCATTCGGCTTTTGGTATTAAGTATTCGTAGAATCGATCCTGTCCACTTTTCTCTGTTTTTCTTCCACCAGAGATAAATAAGAGTTTTTTTTTATCGGAACTAGAATACATTTGGAAAAAATCCACCGCTCCTGGTGTGAAAATCTATTTTGTCCGGGACCCGTGGCCCGCTCCTTGTCTAACTACAGCTTTAATCCAAAAAAGCTTTCCCACAGGTTCCTATTGTGATCGATGGTGATAAACAAGCGCCTAGAAAATCTCTGGATATGATGTATTTGGGGTACTCTGATAATGTAGTCAGAACAATAAGAGGCAAACATGATGGTACAATCTCGGATCTAATGCAAAGAGCTTTCGAATCTTTTTCATGCGGGTCAGAAAGTAAAGGTGTAAAATTCAATCTTAGCAAAACTACTATCTTCTTATTCACAAAAAGAAGGAAACATAAGGCTTCTTCCTTGCATAGGACGACCATACAACTTAGTAAAAAAGCAAAGTTTTTAGGGACTATCCTCGATCTGAAACTCACATGGTACAAGCATTTGTCGAAGTTTATACACAAAGCAACGGCAGCATTCTGTATATGGCAAAGACTGTATGGTAGAAAAAAATTTAGCTTAAATCCAAAAATAGTTAATTGGTCCTATACTACTACAAAGACTTGCATGGCTCGGAGTAATAAATGCTAAGAGGACCTGTCCCACATCAACCTTAGAACTGATGTTGGCTTAATTCCTCTACATCCTTTTATTAAAAAGGATGCATTTTTTAGCGCTAAGATGGTAATTGTCAGTCAAACAAAAATCCACGCCATAGAAACTTATACATACAGGGTGTTTCCCCTTAGGAGGTCCATAGAGCGGGAGGTGATAGTACTCACCTAGACGAACCAAAAATTGTATGGCAGGGGGGGGGGGGGCAATATCAACCGTTTAGGAGTTACAGGGTGATTCATAAAAAAAGCTAGGTTTTCACAAAACACCCTGTATATTAAAAACTGCAGGGCGTATGGTCACAGTTAAGGGCTCACTGTATGCAGAACTTCATGGCCTTTCCAACGACAGCTCAACCAGCCCCGTACCCCTCTCCCCTCAGAAGTTATGAAGGTTTAAACTAAAAATTTCGGATTTTCTTTCCTTTTTTTTACTTTGACCTCTATTATTTTTGCAAAAAGGTCATTAACATAACTTTTTTTTATAAAAACTGTAAACTGTAGACTCTTCTCTTTAATATGACCTATTACACCCAATGTGCTATCTGAAGCCCTTTAAGAGTTATTAGCTCTAAGCCTATTCTCAAACCTATTTTCAAACCTATTTCTCAACGATAATTTGTTCCCTTAGCACGTCATTTTAAAAAATATCGTCTTTTTTCGGTGTGACCTGAATAGGTTATGAGTTAATAACTGTTTAATGGCTACAGTTAACACATAGGATGCAGTAGGTCAACTTAAAGAGGAGAGTCTGCAGTTTACAGTTTTTATAAAAAAAAGTTATGTTAACGACCATTTTGCAAAAAAATAGAGGTCAAAGTAAAAAAAAAAGGAAAAAAATCCGAAATTTTTAGTTTAGACCTTCATAACTTCTGAGGGGAGAGTGATACGGGGCTGGTTGAGCTGTCGTTGGAAAGGCCATGAAGTTCTGCATACAGTGAGCCCTTAACTGTGACCATACACCCTGTAGTTTTTAATATACAGGGTGTTTTGTGAAAACCTAGCTTTTTTATGAATCACCCTGTAACTCCTAAACGGTTGATATTGCCCCCCCCCTGCCATACAATTTTTGGTTCGTCTAGGTGAGTACTATCACCTCCCGCTCTATGGACCTCCTAAGGGGAAACACCCTGTATATCAGAATAAATCTTCCAAAAGGCTATCGGCACACAGACATATACATATGTATATAAACTCCGAAAGGCAAGCCGTAATAAGGCATTAAATTCAAATGTGTTCAATTCAAAGATGGTTTGGGATTGTAGCAATATCTTGGATCTACTATCAAAGGCAAACAAAGTAACCGTTAGGTGGGTACCTGGCTAGAATAAACAGAATTACCATTTACCGAATTCGAACTCTTCTACAGCCTTGCAAAGAGGTACCAAGCAGGAGAAGTAATATTAAAAACAAAAACAAAAAAGACACCACCTGCAGTGGAAGAGCCTGCATGGGTTGAAATACGCGAAAAAGTTCATAAACTTTGCATAAAAGGGCTTTAAAACAGCAATCAACCAACTATGTGATGAGAAACAGATCAGGCTATTCAGCCTGATGTGACCTGTCTAGGCAGGGAATTCCAGAGGCTCGCTCCAACTTGGTAGACATGTCTACCTCCAAAGTGTGTCCCAAATCTGAGCAGGACTAATCTGAAATTGTCATGACCACTGTCGGTCATTATCTCTTGGATATCCTTGGGTAATGAACCGTGCCTGCTCCTGAAAATGAAGGTCAGAGCATTGAGCTCGTACACCTTGTCCATTGGTCCAGGCAGTAACAAATTAGTGAGTGAAGATATATGAGACTGGCGTCTTAGTCTAAAAGTATAGCGCAGGCAGGCGTTGAACGCACGTTCTAGCTTTGCCAAGGCTGTATAATTCAGCGGATACATTGCCTCATCCGCATAAAAAAACAAGGGTAGAACCAGCGCGAACACCAGACGAGATCTAACCCGCGGGAGCAAGTGGCGTGAGACTGCATACAAGGAGCGTGCCCGAAATAGAACCTTGAACAAAACAGATTGACATGTGCTTGGCAGTTAAGACCCGTGTCCATGAGTAGACCCAAGTTTTTGACGTAGGATGAATCTAGTGAGTTAATGTGATCCTGAAGGCGAACCGGGGGAAGTGTGTCTAGTGCGACTCGGCTACTACCATTAGAGCAGTATAAAATTGCCTGAGTTTTTGTAGGGTTTTGTGCAAGTCCATTAGCTATGCACCAGCTGTTGAATAGGTTTCCATTTCGATTTGCGACAAGTCCGTGAAGGTCTGAGTCCATGGAACCAGCGTAGAACTGCAGATCATCCGCATAAAGGTGGAAACCAACATTTGTGATGTATGCGGAGATGTCATTAATAAAAATCGAACAAAAGAGAGGCGCTAATAAAGCCCCCTGGGGGAAGCCCATAATCACCTCGTGAGTCCGAGCTACGACCATCACTCTGTACGATTTGGGCTCTTTCACTTAAATATCTAGCTACTAGCTCTCCTGTTGAGTTGGACAAACCAAATTTGGTTTTAAGTTTATGCATAAACAGAGCATGTGGAACCGAGGGCTTTCTTCACGTCCAGCAAAATGTGGATTAGCTTTTGTCCCTCATCACACAGCGCCCGTATGTCTGTTACTACCTTCCCTAGTGCTTATGGAGTGATTTCGTCTGAAGCCTGATTAGTGATCTGCGAGTAGTTCTTCATGGTTTAGATGCTCTATGATTTGGTCCCTGGCTAATATTTCGAATACTTTGGAGATTGCCGGCATTATCGAGATCGGTCTCCAATCAAACGGAGAAGCTGGCATTGCAAGCTTAGGGATTGGCTTGACAAGTTCCGTCTTCCAGAGCAACTAGGAAAGGTCGAGTTCGTAAATAATCTATTGAATAGGTGTGTAAATATGGATAATGCATATGGTAAGACAAGCCTCAAGAACTTGATTGGAATGTTATCATTTCCTATGGCGTTTGATTTTACTTGATTGAAAGCTTCTACAATTTCCATCTCACTGCAGCTCCTGAATGCAAAACCTTCAGAGACATTGAGTTCCGAATATGGAGGTTCCGAGTTATATGTTACAGCAGTGTGTAAGGGAAGATTGGGTGAGAAGTGAGCAGATGACGAGGCTGTTGGATTAATAGGAACGAGTGGCTTCAAGGTTCTGCTGGCCGCCGGTAGATCTTCGCTGGTGGAAGCTAAATAGTCAGCGTACTCTTCTGGGTTAATGTCGGAAACCGTATTCTTGGAACCAATTCCGAGTTCTTTGACCCTTTTCCAGTTTAGAGGACCATCAAAACTTCGTAGGGTGTCTGCTCTTCTCATAGCTCTGACGGTGTAATCGCACTTCTCTCTCCACGTGTGGTATTCTGAGTAACTGACCGGTGACTTAGACCTTTTCCACTTTAAGTATGCGATATCCCAAAGCTCGCACATACATGTCTTTGATCTTAATGGTTTTGCGAGGGAAGATGTCTGTGGTAAAGTGCCTCGTATATTCATGAGAAAGATTACGTTGAAACCGCAGCGATGTTGGAAGTTTTCGATATGTTTTTCTATAAAACGAAAATAGTAATTTTTGCTACTTCAAATAAAACATAAATCTTTTTAATTAAAAAATGTAAAAAAAATATAGTTGCCTAAATGTGTGGGGTGATTAGAGATGCATAATATCTAAGCTATCGTCTGACTTGATCGCGCGATTCCATACTCTAGCGTTTCAGTGTGTGTGTGTGTGCGCGTGCGTGCGTGTGTGTGTGTGTGTGTGTGCGTGTGTGTGAGAGAGAGAGAGAGAGAGAGAGAGAGAGAGTGTGAAAGCGTGCACACTTTCATACGTGTGGGAGAGTGTAGCTCTACGTCGCCGCGTTCTCAGGCAGTGCCATATATATAGTAAGACTAAATTTTGAATGGCAACCCTACGAAGGAGTTGCCCGATCGGTCCCATTTTGGAAGTTATATTTCCCCTTTTTTAAAAAAGGCCCGTGTACAAAATGTCAACTCTCTGCGTCGACGCTTGGGACAGTGTTCAATGGGTTGCGCGATTTGTTCTACTTTTGGACCTGTATTTGCAATTTATGAAAACGCCGTGTACAAAATATGAGCTCTCCACCTCGACGCCTCCTCAGGCAGTTTCCAAGTATATAGTGAAAACCCGAAGTTTTGTATGGCAACACTAAGAAGGGTTAACCCGATTTAGTCCAGTTTGAAATTTTACTTACCATTGCTATGAAAACACCATGTGCCAAATCTCAGCCTTCTACGTCGACGCACTCTCAGGCAATGCCCAAATATATAGTTAAGAACGAAATTTTTGTATGGCAACCTTACGCAGCAGTTGTCCGATTAGTCCCATTTTTGAACTTAAATTAACATTTTTTTTAAACGCCGTGTTCAAAATTTTAGCTCTCCGCGTCGACGCGTTCTCAGGCAGTTTCCTAATATATAGTCAAAAACCAATGTTTTGTATGGCAACACCAAGAAGCGATTCCAATTTTTCTTTCCCTACAAAACTTGTCCTGACAATTACGAACACAACGACAACAGAATGAGCCAAATCGGTCGAGCCGTAACATGCTACAATTGATTTTTATTTATATAGATTTAATTAGTGATGCTTTTTGTGATTTATATATCTTAAAATACAAATAATCATTAGACCAGAGTTTTTTCTCGCTCAAAGATGAAAATCACGTCTAAACTCTTAATTTTTGATTATTTATGAGCAAGTTTAATTATTCTGATCAAAAAATAAATTAAAATGCTGCGTTAAGCATTACCTTTCCAATTTTCATTTCTAATGATATTTATTATGACAAGTAAAGTGTACTTATTTGCTTTAAATAATAACTTTTCTTAAAGTATACATAGTTTTTAGCTTTGCAGTAAGCATTTTCATTTATTTTTTTATCAGAATTACAAAACTTGCCATGCTAATAAATAATCAAAAATTAAAAGCTTACGACTTGATTTTCATGTTGAGCTAAAAAATATGGCATATCAAGTTACTTACCCCTTTTGACTTCACTCATTTTCACGAATTTTACACGATTTTCCTATTTGGTATGCTGCACCTAGAAAAATGTATTTTCCCGGGAGCTATTTTGTTATTTCGTTCAGCAGTCTGCTATTGTCACTAATTACGGCATTCCCCACTTTATTTTCGAGATCAGCAATCTACACTCATTTATCTCACCGGACACTGTGCTTCTGTAAAGTAAAATATTCGATTTCCAGCTCACGGCATTGCTGTTGGAATTGATGGTGCTCTTCAAGGCCTTTCTGTTTTTTTCGTCAGGTTTCAATTGATGGTATAGAGATTAACAAGGTATTTTGTTTGTTTGTCTCATCACTTGGGGTATATTTTACAAAAAATTTTTTTTATTATATTCTCTGAAAAACATGGTGCATTGTTGCAAATCAACACCCAATTAAAAAGATTTAATAAAACAAGTAAAAAAGCTAGAATTGGTCAATTATAAGATCAATTCAGAAGAATTCGCGTATGTATTTTCGTATGGTCACCCATCTGTGCAAGTTTGATTTTTGAAATGTTTTTTCGAAGAATATATTTCTAAAACGGTTCCATCAAACAGAAAAAATGATTATAATCAATTTCATATAATTTTCTATTATGAGGAACTTTTCTGTACAATAAAAACGTCTTGGACTGATCATTTTCACAGTATAGTTGTCCGTTTTAGCCCATTTTTGAAATTGTATTTACTATTCCTATGAAAATACCGTGAACATAATTTCAACTACGTCAACGCGTTCTCCGGCAGTGTCCAAATATATAACGGAAAACGAAATTTTTGTATGGCCACCCCAGGAAGGAGTTGCCCGATTTGTCTCATTTACGAACTTAATTTTACTTTTTTACTCGATAAGACTGATTGAAATTAAAACGAGCAAAATGTTCCCCATATGACGTTGCTGTCGATTGACAGTTCTGGAAGGCTATGCCTTGTTTATTTTTATACAAGACTTTGTACGATATCCACTGTTCTATGCCTCTTTGATATTACTTTTGCTTTGTTTTTTTAACAGGTCCTCCACTCCACTCTTCATTGATATTGAAGTTTTCAGGAACATGTACTCGATTTGCATTTTAACGTAACCCATAATATATTAAAGTTTTTTCGACTAATTCAGTCCTCCTATAAGTTCTTACCGCAGCAATATTGACGCAAATTTCACTTATAGTAAGGTGATGATCACTACCGATATCTGCTCCTCTGAAACTCCGAACGTCTTGAATAAATTTCTCCATCGGCAACTGACGGTTGCATGATCTACATATTATATTTGTTTCCTAACTCTACTCTACTACTCTACTCTAATACTTGTTTATGTAGTTCATTTCTTACGTCACAAGAAGCTCTGATAAAGGGAATCGAAAAAAATCTTTCCAGTAAACTAGATGAAATAAGACTAATCTCCAAAATCAAATTTCATTTCCGACTTACACACACCCGTTTAAATGCGTTAATCGAGGAAAAGTTAAGTGAAAAATTGACTGAAAAACTTCAGAACTTTACATCATCACCACTCATCATCAATATAGATTTGATACACTTGAAAGATCACTGATAGCACAAGCCCAAGATGTCATTTTAAGTCAAGCTTCTAAACAAGGCAACGAGGATTTACTTCATATTTACAACAATTTATGCAAGTCACTAAAGATTGATTGTAAGAAATGTAAGTTCTCCAGATTTCACACGGCCAAAGATAAAGTTACTATTTTGAAAGCCACCGGCGCTCTCCCTGCGCTATGTTGCTATCGATGGTCTGCCGACAAAAATTACCTTATATACATACATATATATATATGTATATATATATCGCCAGGGACAACGTTTACTGAAGCAACACCGAATTAAAACATTTTTCACCATTGGAGGAAGTGTTTACATCCGAAGCTCAAACGATGAGGATGCACTATCCATACCCATCTATAATGCTTCTGCATTACTTCAGCTTGTGGCGATTGTTAATGATAAAAATAGCAAATTACTAGGCTCAGAGACAAGTGAATAACAGAATAAAAACCGTATATACACTATTCACTTAAATTGTAATAAACTCAAAGCAGCCCTGAATTGCCTAATCCTAGTGTTCCTAGCAGCTTTTCATCATTTAATTTTACCCGAGTAACAACTAATGACGTTCTCATGACCTTTTGTGACATAAAATCTGACAGCACGGGATGCGATGGTTAAATCCCAAAATTTGTTAAAATGCTCCAACCTTATATTCTGTCTCCTCTTGCACACATTTGTAATACGTGTTTTACGTCATCTCAGTTTCCGAAACAGTGGAAGTTCTCAAATGTCATACCTCTTCCGAAAAATTAATTTAATACCGATTTCAGATCTATTAGTATCTTACCATTTTTATCTAAAGTAATTGAAAAAATTATGTCTGCCCAGATAAATAAAAGAACAATCAGGCTTTAGAGCTGAGTTTAGCTGTATTACTGCACTTCTTAAAATAACCAATGATATATGGATTGCTATTGATAGGAATGAGTTCTCCATGTTAGTGCTCTTGGATTTCTCTAAGGCATTTGATTCCGCGAATCGTAACAAGCCATGTAGAAAACTGATAATGCAGTTTAATTTCTCTACCCAGGCTGCAAGCCTTATCGGCAGTTACTTGAGCGATCGGTATCAATCTGTGTATTCTAAAAATTTAAATTCCTCTTTTCAATTGGTATATTCAGGAGTGCCCCAAGGATCTATCTTGGGTCCTCTTTTATTCTCTCTTTTCATCAATGATTTATTTCATTGTGTTAAGTACAGCAAACTGCACCTTTATGCTAATGATGCTCAATTGTACATCTCAAAACCAATTGAATTAGCTGAAGATGGTGTTTCTTGGACCATTGACAACATGCTACACTTGAACCCTACCAAAACTAAATACTTAATTATATATACAAAACAATCCTAGATGCTTCTTTTAGATTCCGTGTCTAACTTGGGAATTATCTTCAATAAAACTCTTTCCTGGTGCCATCATATTAATGCTCTAATTATAGAAAAGTATATGGTGGGCTTCGTTCACTCTGGGTGACTAGTAATTTTACTCCAGTGCAAACCCGTTTAAAGCTAGTTAGGACGACAAGCAAATATTTTGCCACCAAAGGTAAAAAGAGGGCCTTTGGTTGCAAAATATTTGCCTTATCTTGACTAAATACTGCATTCAACGCTACTATAAGGTATGTTTTTGGTCTCCGTCGCGTCCTTTTGACCATGTCTCTGCTTACACCAACTCCATCCTTGGTTGCAGCCTTATGATCTATTTCAAATATCGCGCTGTTATTTTATTGACTAGGACTCTTAAATATCGGAACCCCAGCTACTTTTTTAGTTTTGCATTGCAAATAAGTATAAGTTTCATTTTCCCCCTTTGTATCTAGTTCTAATTAATTAATTAATTAATTTCTTATTAGTTTAGTTGTTTTTAATATTAGTTATTGGATAATCTTGTTCTAAAATAAGATTTAATATCTTTTTGTACAATGCCACCTATAAAAGAATAAATGAAATGAAAATAAAAGAATTTCTTATTAAATTCTTTTATTTTTAATCTTTTAGTTTTACATATATCTTTTTACGTTAAGCTACATTCACTTCATATTTTTTGCGCTTTCATTCCTGGTGGTTTGGACTTATTATTTCTACGATTGGTAATGCTTTTGATTCTTCTGTGTTTGAAGTAAATCATTCTCAACTTTAATTTCTGATATCTGATGTATTTAACGAAGGCAGTGTTCTGAGTAATATCTCATGTAATCAGACCAAATGATTGAAAATTTGTCACCTCAATCCTCATAACCTTCTCCCCAAGATTGATCAGTTCCAGGACATTTTTCATTCTTCTTCCTTATCATCTGCATTTCAGACACGTGGCTCAAACCTCCACCTCTTGTTCGGTTGAGGCGATCATTTCGAAAGACATTATATTTATGTAGAGTTATCGATTCGTTGCTGATGTGAGTTTTGCAGCAACGAATCGATAGCTCTACATAAATATTAAATATAATGTCTTTCGAAATGACCGCCTCAACCGAACAAAAAATGGAGTCCATCCTGGACGTATTGTACGCGATCAGAAGGACTACCACTGGAACACTTGTTTATCGAAGCTTTGATAAAATTGCACTGTCTTGTATATAAGCCTCCTTCCAGATGTTACAGATCTTAGTGCTTTAGAGTCTATTCCATATAAATTGAGTCACATTTATCAACACATTCTACGACTTCAATATTGATTTGCTTCAACAGCGCTCTTTTAACAATCTTGTATAAATACATATGTTCTACCTATTGTCAATTCTACTCTCACACACCACACTTTGACTTCATCCACTTTCATGGATTTACTTATCGTTGGGACTAGAGACAACGTTGTATTTTTCAATCAAACGTTGGTTTTGATGAATTACACCCAAAGCTTAGTAAAATTATATTACATACATACCTGTAAATTTAGACAGTCTGACTAATTTTTTCAACAACATCATAACGAGGTTATCCTTTCCTGAAATCTGGAAACAGCCAAATATTTTACCAATCCTTAAAAGGACTTCGAATTCATCAGAATTTCGTCCCATTTCTTTCGAAGGCATTTTGCATATGCAAGCTATTCATTTTCTACAGAGTAAATGCCTATTAACGAACTTGCAGTTATGTTGCAGGGCTAAACATAGTGCACTATTGCTTTGATCAAAGTCGCGAAGTTAATGTTGCCAACTTTTCTGGATTTCTCCAAGACGTTTGATAAGCTTGTTGATAAGCTTCTTTACAATTTCTGGGACATATCTATGTGCCCTTCAACAGAAGACATTTCCTTCTATTTTCTCCCAGTGTTAACTACATTATACCGCAGGGATCTGTCTTTGATCCACTGATGGTAACCATTTATATTAGTGATATTCCATAATTTTTTTTTATGATGATGCCAAAGCTGAGGGGATACCCTATGATGCCGTAGCAGAGCCTTGGCAGGATATGAAGAAGGGTTAGGGAATTATAGATTATTGGGTTGAGTCAAGGAGGTGACGGTGTACATTGCGCTTAAATTTATGCGGCCCATAGCTAAGGGGGAGAGCAGATGATGACAAACTGTTCCACATTAGTACTGTCCTACTTATGAAGGATTCGCGGAATTTCACAGTACGGCCGTCAAATTTGACTTCAAGGGTGTGAGGGTGAGCTCGGGTTACAGTTCATGTGGTGGGCATAGGAAGAATTCTACAAGAATTCAGGATAGAGATTTCGTCAGAGCAATAGCCATAGCAGTAGCGATAAAAGAGAGATAGACAACCGACATTACGCCGGTGCTCTAAGGAATCAATAGTTGCTATTGATCTGTCATAGGCAATAAGCCGGAAGGTCTTCTTTAGGTTTTTGTCTAACGCGAACAATGCAGTACGTCAAAACGCTGCCAAAATATGGGAATTATATTCTAATCTAGGTCTGATATCAGACTTGTAGATTTGCGCAAAGTCTGATGGAGTATAACATTTCTTGCATCTTTGCAAGAAACACAGGTATCGCGTTTTTGGCAATACCAAAGATATGATCAGACCAACTAAGATTGTTGGATATTTCAATGCCTAAGATGTTAAGGGATGGCGAATTCGAGATATCTTCTCCATCGACGGAAATGGGTTTAGTGGGTGTTGCAGTGCGTTTGAGTGATAACAGAAGCATTAAACAAGACCCCATTCGGTCTGCCCCAAGCGAGTATTGTTGTAAGGTCATAGTTTAGTGGACTGAACATGTGGAATTGTTTGTCAACTGTAGTATTTCCACGGGAATTAGCTATAGAATCGAACGAGTACACGAAATCAAGGGTGCTGTCATCTGCAACACTATGAATATGATTGAAAGTTAGCAGATCATTAATAAAAATAAGGAAGAGAGTAGGAGAGAGCACAGAGCCTTGCAGTACACCGGCATGAATTATAAAACGGTTCGAATATAATATGAATTGAACGGCGGGAGAGAAAACTCTCAATCCATTTTAAGAAAAGAGGGTCTAGACCTAATGCCTAAACTTTACTAAAAGAGAAAGATGCCAGACTCTATCAAAGATCTTCGAGATATTGAATGCAATGATTTCAGATTCACCAAAATTATGGAGACATTGGTTTCAACGCTCGGGAAGGAATATTTATAAATGTACAGTAGAGCGACTAGCAAGAAATCTGTATTGTATTGTATTGTATTGTATCAATTGGGTGTTGATAAGTATTTCGAAAGCCTTCGAAAGAATCGAATTGGTCTATAATTTGAGGGATCGCTTGCTTCTCCGTTTTTGTGTATTGGTTGCACATGTGTAAGTTTCCATGCAGAAGAAAAGACTCCTGTCGAATAAGACAGGTGAAATAGATTCGTTAGAGGTTTGGCTAAAGAATAGGCGCAACATTTGAGTACCATCAAGCCCAGCAGCCTTAGACACATTGAGACTTGCGAGCACTTTGAAAACTTCCCTTTTGCAAGAATGCAACTTCCACTTGTATGCAGACGACGGTCGGCTGTATGTATGGAGACCGGTTGGGTTATAGAGAAAAATGCTATTTGCCGAATGAACGATGACCTCCCGAGAATAAATGAATTATCTTTATATAACTGAACTTATGTATAAGTTTAATGCTTGCTTGTGTAGAGTTTGTCGAAAAATTTAATTAAAAAAAGTAAAAAAAAAATAAAACCATTTCAGTCCTCTTCTATAAATGTCTAAATTATATCAGGGTTATACATTGATTTTTAGATTTAGCATGGTCTCTCGTTAAATGTGGGTTGATGATTGCAATCTTCTCAAAAATGAAGCTGCTATCCAATAATAGGCATGCCAAGGCAATATAGCTGACAAATGATAAAATTGGCATTTATTTCCAAACTATAGCTAGATATGTACCATAATCATCCTCATATGGCCTCACATTCTTCATTTAGTATTGTTTAAAATTTATTTATAATTTAAGCATAAAAATATATTGATACCAAGAATTCGAAAACTATATTAGACATTAAATTTAATAACGGTACATCATTTAATAACACATAACACTTACTAATTAACAATTTGCATGTGCAATCGGTTGCCTAATTTAATTACTGCATAAAATGATTTGGTCATGCGGGATGCTTACGGGTCAATTAACTAGCGTTGAGTTGTAGAAAACCCACACGACGACCTGCAAATCAAAGAAGCAGTCTATCCGTAATTTAACGTTAAAAACATGTTTCCATTCCGGCTTGCCTAAGTATTTCAAGTTTTCATATCGATGGCTCGCTTTGACTGTTTACTTCGAGATTTGTTTTTTTTTCAGTTAAGCTAAGCTCTGTAGAGCTCTTCTTTCTATCCGCGATGTGCGCATGCGAATATTATTATAGCCATTGAAGCAAATGATACTTTAGTTCGCAATGTGAGCTCACGGTGAAAGCATGCTACGAATGTTACCTTTGTGTTTTGAATAACGCGTTAACGTGAAAATCTTTTTGATTTTGTTCGTTCTAAAACAATTTTTTTGTGTCCGCTAAATATACTTCTAATTTAGTGATGTGCTCAGTGGAAAGTAGTTGTGCTGTTTTTAATTCAAAGAGAATTTTTTTAATTGACAAAATTATACTACAACAATGTAAAAGTGTATAATGCTAATTACTATCTTCAGTTCAAAATTCATATGTATAGCAAATATATACAGCAATGAATAAACATAGATCATGTAAATAAATATTGTTCAAGATTAAAATTAAGTTACACATGCAAGGATAACGATGATTCAAATGGAAGTGAAATTATTGTGATATACCTAGCTGATTAAAAAGTGTTTTGAAAGTGGCATATATTTATGTGCATAAATATACATATGTATATTTATTTATGATTTATTGTTTGGTAAAAAGCAGCTGCTGTATCATTTGGAATACCTACTATGTTTTTAAAATTTCACCAAATTAACTAATTTCGAAATGCAAAAAATAGAAATCACCAGAAATCATCAGCACAACAATAATGTAGATGTAGATCAAGTTGCTGAATCTACTGAATCAATTTATGGGCAACATGTTCCAAGAATGAGATTACTTAATCTTAATTATGTTAATCCTAATTTCAATTTTACTGAACAAAACTCAAGTCTCAATACACAAGTACAACTTTCCAATAATGAATTAAAGAATTCAGTGGAGCAGCATAGGTATGTTGTTTATAAAAAATCAAAATGCCCTCAAGATTTGAAAGTGACAAAAAATCAAAAAGGAAATATTGAAAACATAAGATCCTGTAATATTATGAATCAAAATGAAGGGACGGCCTGTAATATTGAGAAAAGTATTATAACTAGAGGGTCTACCAGAAAGGCAATATGTGACACATGGAATGTTAAATTAGCTCTGAAAAATGGTTTAAATCAATCTTATATTTCGGGAATAGTACCAAGATCAAGTCGTATTGAACAAATAGAAAAATTAAATAAACAAACGACCGTAATGAGATCTAAACCAGAACAGGTTATCACCAACAAGAAATCATCATCAGACATTTCAAAAATAGATAAAATCTTTGAACAAGCAAAAACAAGTAAAGTTGTAAGTCATAGGCCATCGAGCGATAAAAAGGTTAAAAAACTTGACCATGGGCTACAATTTAAATGCCAGTGCAAAGGTAATGTTGTAAATAAAAGAATTATTCAACTATCTGGAGCTAGTGCTGATGAAAAAGTTGCACATAAAACTACATTAAAAATAGTTGAAACTCAATGTGATCATAATAGTCCTCTGTCGTCACATCAGCTTAAACAAACCGAACAACAACAACAACAACAACAACAAATTAGACCAAATCAAGTTATTTTGGAACCGAAGAAATATACGAAACGAACAATTTCAGCAACAAACCGATGTCATGTTGAGAGAATCAATTTAAAGAAAACTAGCAGACAACGTAAATCACTACTGATTTCCAATCATGTGGAAACAAATACCCAACTATTCAGTCAACCAAACGAAAAAGTTATCATCAATGAAAAGAAATTAGAACAAAATAATCGAAAAACGACGACTTGCGGATATAAAAATTGCACTTTTCTTAATTGTCCGATCTCGAACAGTATATTTCGTTGTTCGTCAAATGAAAATGCTACACCTGAAAAGTACATTAACGACGGCGATCACTCCTACGATCTATGTGAAAAGAGAGATAATATATTAATTAAGTCAAAGAAATTAGAGAATAAAGTAAAAGTGGTAAAAACGGGGTCTAAAAAAAGTGAAGATGTCACAGGAATTTCTCTTATGCCGCCGCCACCAGATAAAATGAGCGATCACAATGACGTACACAATTTCAGTGGGAAA
Organism: Dioctria linearis; assembly: GCA_963930735.1. NCBI lineage: Eukaryota > Metazoa > Arthropoda > Insecta > Diptera > Asilidae > Dioctria > Dioctria linearis. Next base: position 234,652,464 of record OZ005740.1, on the reverse strand, counting down.
AATTTAACAAAAGCAACGACTGACAAAGTGCTACTAAGCTCACAAGCCGCTCTTAATAACATCGTAAATAAGAACTCAAAAGTGAAGACAGACATTGATGTAAACTTGAAAAATAATGAAAACCGGAAATTTAATGATTTAAAATCTGTAAACAATGCTGAGCATAGATTAAAGATTTTTGTAAAAAATTCATCACTTTCGAATAATTCACTCGGTTCAGATTTTGCATCTTCTACTGAATCAGATAAAGATGATGGATATTATGATCATGTTGCATCAGGTGGTGAAGATGATTCCTTCGGTGATAACAAATTATCCAGTTCAAGTTGTTCTGGTCATGAAAATATTTTCTCCACAAAGTTAGGTTGTGATGGCGCAATATTCTGGAATAACTGTTACTTTTATGACGACAACTATTGTGCAAGTTGCCAATTAAGTCAAGAAACTAGAACTGGAAAGCGGTCAGACTGCATATGTTTCTGCTCACCTAAGAAGAAGGTAACTGCAATAATGTTTTTGCGAACATGTTTACTTTTTATTCCACATTATTATTATATATTTTTTTAAAGTAAAAAACGTCGACAAGTTACCGTAATTACAGAACCACACTGCTAAATTGCTTGGTTCAGTTGATATATAGTATATGTATATACATTTTGTATTTTTCCATTCTTTTATTCATTAAAAGTATTTTTAATTATCATTAAATATATACTTTACTCGTTATTAATATTAATGAAATCATTTCATAATTGTTCTAAGCATAGCTATGTAAGTAATTAAATTTTGAGATTACCTCAATTAAATTTTCGCTGTGGATAATTAAATTAATAATAATATCTTGAAATAATTCAGCAAAATTCACAGTCTACTCTGTTTAAAGTGAGGTAGCTGATTATCGTTACCATTGCTAACGTCGCAGACTCGAAGCCCACTTCCGTCATCCTTTCTTAGGGCCTACTTTTTCAATAAATGATGGCTTAGCATAATGTCATTGCTTCAATATTGCCAAGGTAGACCATTCCATCATGGTAAGCCATAATAAAACTTCTCATGAGCATGTAAAAGATAGATATACATAAATACTGTTAGTTTTACTAACGATTTTACCGAACTGCTACCTATTTTCGCTGCAGATTCAGTGCAAAATTTGAGCTGGTCACTCTCCAGATATAAATATGTACGATAAAATTTTGTCGTTTTTGCCCGTACAACACTCTTGTTCTCTCCAGTCGCAATACATGTCAGTGCCACCATCAGTCGTCAAAGCCAAAGTCCTTTTTTATTGAGACTACTTATAAGAGATTCATTTTCTTAATTCATATGATTTCACTATATTACTATTATATTACATTACAATTCCGCATAAGGGAGGACACAAAGTTTTTGGTCAGGGGTCTGTGAGTTGATAAAAGTTATTTAAAAATATTTTTTTCCTTTCTCAGTGATATACATATAGTCCAGTCAATAGGGACTAAATAGGGCCTTTGCCCTACAAAAAGTGGAGTAGTTGTGATTTTTATAAATGTTATTTAGTTCAGGGCCCCGATGATAAAATCAAGTTTTCACTTGGGGGGGGGGGGGGGGGGGGTGTCCGCGCTGTCCGCCATCTTGGATTAAAGGTACCAACAATTTGTTTTATCAAAATAATTCCTCAACGATTGATCCTACGACAAAAACGTAATAAATTTGAAGAAGACTAAATTCCCTACATTTTTTGTAAACATACTCTTTTTGTAAGTCTGATGTGTAACGAGTTACAGTGGCGGAAACGTGAACATTCTTCCAAAAAAATGTATACATATAGTACCATTTATACAGGGTCTTTCGTCCATGATGGTCCATAGGACAGGAGGTGATAGTAGTCACCTAGTCAGACATAATAGTTATTTTTCTAAAACAGGTAGAGCAAATTGTCTATCCCTAATATTTGTAGTAGATGTTTTCTCTTTTTAAATTTAATTTTGTCAATAATAATAGTCACTGCACCTCTGCCAACATCTTTTCTAATAATATTGCATGTACCCTTTCAGAGAAGTTCTATGCCTATCGCTGAATCTAGTTTCAAATATAATAATCGATATTAAAAAGAAAAGGACAGTTTATATTGAGTGTAATCAGACAGTTCATTATCCAAAATGCTTTCTCATCTTGTGAGTTAATGGCCTTGCATTTCTACTAAAGTTCTCTAATTGTCTTAGTATTAGATGTATGTCTCCGTCACAATTCAAAAGGGCAGTTGTCAGTTGACGATTCTTATATACCTAATCTTAATCCCAGATTAAATAAATAACACAATAAAAATGGTAGTCAGCCACCTGCCAACCAAACGCGAAAATGAAGAAAAAGTCTAAACCTTTCATTTGTTTGTTTCTGGTGGGAGAGGTCGCGCCAACTATTCGTGTTTCAGCTTGGAAGAATCTCGATATTTAAAATAATGTGATGCATGGTGTTGTGTCATGTTTTTCTTAAAAAATGATACATATAGATCATACATACACAATTTTACCGATTCGTTGGTATCTAAAACTACCAATTATTTCTTAAGCACTTGAATGTCACCATTCAAGCCTTTGATTGCCATGGTAGGTTTACAGGTTTCTTTGGATGTTAGTGCTAGTGACCTTCCTAGTATGCAAATTTTTGATAGTGATTACCTGATTCGTAATATAGATATCTCCATTTCATCCTATAATCATTTAGTAATATAAAATGTTTTGATTCTATTGGGAGCTTCAGTTGAGACGCTTTCTTCTATATTCTTTCTTCTATTTTCGGCTTTCATGGTAATGAATCCATCTGCCGTTTCTTTGAGATGGTTTTGACCTTTTTTCTTTAGATCATTTATCGCAAGTACTCGTAATTCCATCATTTCTCAGTTTCACTTTTGGTATCATATTGGTAACGGAAGCGCTTGAATTTCGTTGATTTATTTGATGATTAATTAACAATAGCTGCCTTGCCGTAGTGTGTCGTCTTGTGAAGACCTGGAAGCTAATTGAAAGGGAATCCGAGTTGAGTTCTATACTAAATATGATTTTGATCTTAAAATTGCACGGAATGGATGAATTTATACTTATAAAAAATATAATATGATTCAAGAATTAAAGTTTCCCTACCCAATCAAGGGATGGCAGGGTAAATAATAAGTGATGCTCTGCTATCTATGCAAACCAGCTTTTACAATTCGCCAGTTTTTAATTTGCGACTCAAACATGCAACCTCAACTACCACACACCAGATGCATATATAAGCATGGATTTGACTATCGAGACATACATACCTACATACGTACATCCATTCCACCATCCTCGATTTGATACCCTATGTTACGGGCGAAGATTTTTCCTTTTTGATATCCGTCTTCATCTTAGCATTGAGTCTCGCATTCTTCATCTTAAGTATTCAGATGATCTACCACGTGAGCTGGATTTGTACTAGGAATTGGGATGATGTTGTCAGAGGCCCGCTTGATTAATATTCAGGAATGCTCCTACAGAAGCCATTATGCAATTCGCGCTGGCGCTAAGCCTATACATAAAATTTTCCAATAAGATCATCCAGAAACTGATTTCCAATTGATGAGGATTATGACGTGCGACGAATACTTTAGCAATTCGAGTTCTGGATCCCTTCTTTTCCTTAATCCCATATACTTATTCGCCTTACTATCATCTCATGTTTCAAGCCAATCTAATAATTCTAATAAACGTTACAAATCTATTAACGAGGGAAAGAAGAAAAATTCGAAATAAGAGAAAGTAAAACTCTCAGAAATACAAAATACTTTCAATATCACTGCTCGCACGAGAATATGGCCAACTACTCATAAAACATGATCAAAATTAATATCATGTTTTCATGCCAAGCTAATTAGTTAGCCTACTTAAATTAAAATATATTGTTCGCTCTATATATGCACAGAAGTACATATATACAATATAGTTATTTAATAGCCGACATACTTACAGGATAAAGAGTCTTATTCCTAAATCATTATGACTCTGTTTGAGAACAATAATTTGCAATCAAATACATTTTAAATTGTTGAATTCTTTTCAGTACCTGTCCTTATTTTCGTGCTTTCATATTTCCAATAATTATGCTCTTGAATATGTTGCTCTATCATTATACCTACATACATATAGAAAAGTTTGTCGATTAGATCAGACTGAAACTTTAAAGGCAAATTTATTTGATCACGTTAAAATTTGGATAAAAAACAAGAGAAATAAAAGAAAAATTAAGGCATAGCGTTGGTCGTGTAATAATAACGCCCATGATTGTATGGGTTTGGAGTCTGGACTCAAGCTCCACACTCAAATTAATCACTAAAAAGCCATTATTCATTGCGATCCAATTACACCGGCTATTAAGACACAAATGAATTTCTTAATCTATCCTTACATTGGCGGCTAATGACTTTTCATAGCATGAATTCTTTTACTTATAAGGCTTTTTCTCATCTCAATTTTATTCAATATTAGGTAAAAGACTCGATAACAAATAAAAAATATTAATAACAATTGAAAATTTAAAGAAATAGTGATAATATTATACAGAAAAAGTCAAGGTAAGATTCAATGAGATATCCGCGGTCAATAGGGAAATGCTCTTTGTTACTTGCATTTAGTGCTGTTGATTTTACACTTAATCTGTTCATCATCATCAGATAGAGATGGATCATCTCGATGTTCTTATAATTAATTAAATTTCTGAATACGAAAAATTTCAGTTATAATTAGTTTCGAAGGAGAATTGAAAAGAAAGCTTTTTTTATTTTAAATAAACCTTATAAAAATGAAAGCAAAAAGAACAGAACATGGAAGAAAATAAGTTCATTACTGAAAATTTATATTCTTATTTAACTTCTAGAACTGTAACGTCTTTTTTAACTTTTTCTATGGTTTTGCCATTTTTAGCCTTTTTCAAAACAACAATTACACGGACAACTGTTAAGATGCTTATCGCTTCGCTCACTATCATTATTCTTTGAATGTCGACGACATCGCCATGTCTATGTTGCGTTGTGTTGTAGCATCATACGAAGTTTACAATATTAAAACAAACAAAAAACAAGTAAAAAAGCTAGAATTGGTCTATGTTGCGTTGTGTTGTAGCATCATACGAAGTTTACAATATTAAAAAAAAAAAAAAAAACAAGTAAAAAAGCTAGAATTGGTCTAAGAACAATTCTTATGATACCCTAGATGAAAACCCGTATGAAATTTCGTATGGTCACTCATCGGTGCAAGTTTACTTTTTGAAGTAGTTTTTCCCATATATTTCGGTTCGTTGGACAGAAAAAATGATTATAACCAATTTTATAGGATTTCGTATTCTGTGTGCATTTTTGAGAAAAATGGCAAAGTAACACGGTACTTAGAGTACAATTTGAGACCTTATATCTCAATAACAAATGGTTAAGCTGGAATTTTCAATATTACACTTTCGTTTTAGTTTTCTTTGCGGAATTCAAAAATGTAATCTAAATGTATCCTTAATAAGGACGAAAAGGACATTTTTTTTAATATATCCTTTCCCAAGTCCTTTTTCAAGGGCTTTAGCTATGCCAAAGGATACCTGGACTAATGGTACGTCACTTTTATTATTAGGACTTTTTCGATAACTCCGCACATTTTCGAGAAAAATGCTAAGGGAACACGTTACGTGGGACACCCTGTATAGTGGAAAACAACATTTTTGTATGGCAACCCCACGAAGGAGTTGCCGATTTGTCTGATTTTCGAAATTAATTTAACTTTTTCTTTAAAGTCCGTGTACAAAATTGCAGCTCTCTAAGTAGGGGAAGGTAGGGCAAAACCGGGTACCATAACTGTTTTTTAAAGTTTCGAATTTCTGGACCTACAAAAATTTCAGTTTCCCAGCCATTCTCTTTAGACAGATGTGGACAATCAAAATATTACCATCGTACCAAAATAATTAACTTAAACACTCAGAAAAACAAATTTCGTAGATGAAGTCAAAATCGTCATTTCGAAGAGGAGTAGGGTAAGACCGGGTACTCGAGAAAATCAATAATCTTCAGTTGTTGTTGCCAATTATTATTATTTATTGAATATCAAAATTAGATTAAGTTAAATTAATGCATTTCTTCATCAAAGTAAGTATATTATCAAAATATCAGGTACTCAATTTAGTAATATTATCACCATCAATCTATCTCTGCAGTGACATTATCGCAAAAGTCGTATAAAAAATTTCCTCCTCCCTCATATGCGCTGCACTCTTCATGTGCCCAATGCCTGAACCCATTGCACTGTATCCACCCTTCTCCAGCAACACATTCAGCATATAGATATAGCTCATTGCATATAATAATCACGCCTCAGTGGAATCGCATTTGTCTTCAGATGAAGAGCTCTCCTCTTGTTTTTTTCCCTAACTTCGGATGCAGTTGATGCTTCAAAAAGTTTGCCTTAACTTTCTTCATCTTGATAGTCTCTTCTTGCTCAAGCTCTGTTTCATAAAATGTCGATGTAAGAATCGCTGTTGTCCCTCTATTTCTGTTCCCTTGTTTCTTTTCCATTCTTTCTTCTTCACGGCGCGGATGTTGCAACATAGTTGGAGATATTTTAAAAACCGTCAGTGAGTTAATTTAAGAGCAATCTGATGTTGAAGGAACACCAGAGCCTGATGATGTTGGGAGATCAGAGAATGGTGCAGGCTGATCACCAGACCTCTGGCGTTTGAGGGTGGGATGGTATTCAATTCCGTTGCTGCAGCCACTTGTGGTTGCATAAGTCTTTCTGTAGTTTTAGCAGGAGCATACAAATGCTCTGGGATAGCGCTTCTATTGAATAAGAATATTCCGGTGCTTTTAAAACCCTTGATGGCTGTTTCCATCACAGCTGCTCTGGCAAATGAGTTGCCAAAGAGTTTTCCCACTTGATATATTGCTACCTGTCTCCCAGGGTGCGCGATCATCCATTTTCTAACCTCTTGCTCGTAGTAAGTGGAGAGGGGAGCCATGAAAATAACGTCAATTGGTTGCAATCTGTGGGTGCAGTGTGGAGGGACACACAAGAGAATGATTTTTACACGGAGAATCAACTCGAGGTTTTTGGTATGAGCGGCATGACCGTCTAGAATCAATAGCACTGTCTTTTCCGGTGTTGGATTAGAAAATTAAACAAACTTCTTGAACCAATAAAGGAAACTTTCCTTGTTTATCCACCCTGACTCATGGGAAAAAACGTTCGCCCCAGGTGACGCATCATCCATCAGCATAGAGTTCGACCTCTTGCGAGGAAAATTAAACATAGGTGACATAAAATTACCTGCAGTATTCATACAGGCTTCAACAGTGACCAGTGTTCGTCTTTCTCCTGATGAAAGCGAACCGACTTGTTTCTTCCCACGTAAGGCCAGAACTCTTGAGATTGCTACGGATAGTCATAATCCACGTTTCGTCAACATTATAAATATCGTTTGAAGAAATTGTGTGTTTCTCGTAAACAATTTGAAGCAAATCATTAAAGGCTTGAACTGGAAATGAGTCAAGGTGAGGCCGAACAGTCTTTTCTCCATCAGTAGCCCGTACTCCTTCAGCTCATTGTCCTGCTCTACTGTAAAAACGGTGTCATACTACCCCAATTTTTTTTTAGCTGCTTCCTTTGAAGATAAGGCATTTTGGCGGGCCTTCTTCACTTTATCCTCCAATGTTGATTGGGGAACATTATATATATTGGAGGCTTTCAAGTAACCGTTGGATCCACCCAAAACATCGCTGATAGCCAGAGCGATATCTTCTGCTCGCCAACTTTGCCTTTCGCTTATAGTTGCGCGGCATTTTGAACCTAACATTACAAACAACGTCATAAAAAAGTAATAAAATAATGGATTTCTAATTTGAAAATAATAAAATTAAGTAATATAAGAAGATAAACAATTTGCAAGGACTACAGTAAACAAAGCAGTTGTTTTTCTCGCAAAAATATGTCCAGGGGTAAAATCGGCTACTACCCGGTTTTGATCTAGTCCTTAGTACCCGATATTACCCCTACAGGGCATTTCAAAATCAAATTGCTGCCATCCATTAACAGATCGGCGCAACAATTTCGTGTTGGTGGTAAATATTTCTGAATAAGCTACAGAATAAAGAATAAAGAGGTTTACTTATCAAAAATTAAAATCACAGAATCTGGTGCACACGTGACCTACAGTTTTATGAAAAACTGCAAAATTATTTAAAAAAACTTGATAAAAGTACAACACAGATCTGGTAATGCAATGTATATTGTACGCTGTCACAAACCAATTGAATAGTGTCTGAAAGTAAGCTAACAACCTCACCTGTAACCGTGGAAGCAGTTATCTATGAGAACATGATGCATCCGGCTTGACCCGCCTACCCAGTTTTGACCCACCTATACACGTTTTCAAGTTATCGTGCGCACAGAGAGATAGATGGACATGCGAAAATCAAAATAACTATTAATATTATGCGTGGGTGTCCAATCCATTTTACTCTACCATCATTATTTCTGTGCGTTACAAACGGAATGACAAACTTAGTATATATTTCATCTAGGGTATAAAAATATTTTAATTTCATATACATATAAAAATAGATCAGCATTAATATTAATCTTATATATTAAATTTATAATTTCTTTCTAGCCTGATGTACATGACATGAGACCCAGGTCTATGGAAGTTGGCCTTGATTCCGGGGTATCTATTAGCGGTGACAACGGTTCTAGTCCAGATAGTGACACTCTTTCGCATCATTTACAAAGTCAATCAGTAAGTATTAATCATTATTTAATTCCTTTATTTTTCATTACACATAATCTAATCTTTCAAGTTTACACAAGTTGCAAACATATTTTCATCGATACAAAGTAATATACATTTTATATAATTTTATTTAAATTTGACTCATAATTCTAAAGAATAATACATATCTTCAAGCATTCATACATTGCTAAAAATGTGGAATTTTCAATTGAGGTCTGACAAATATTAAGGGCTATTATCTCGTCTAGAATATAGACAGGATAGGGAAGCGACAATCCTCGAAATTCAACAAAGATATCAAATATCAGCTGTTATTTAAAATTTACTTTACACAATTCTATGTAAGTTGACTAATAAACGATACCGCCGGATAGACTTATCTTTGAACCTCAGTGTTAATAAGTTCAATCAATCATCATTCAGGTTTAGATTTATTTCTATATATATGTAGACTAGTGTGACCCTGGCAACTTCCCCAATGAGCTAGATATATGTATATATATTTCCAAATTGGGAAAGAAGTCTTAAGATCTAAGACCAATCTTTGGCAAATAGCAATACTCTGGGCTAGATGAATGCCCGTTGATCTGGACACCTCTGAAAGTTAGATTGGTACAGTGGTCGCATTTCTTTCTAGTACAGTTCATTAGACAGTAAAAATGGCTAAAATAAATTTTATATATTTGAATATTTCAAAGAACTTCTCACTACATTAAAAACGTTTGGGTCTAACCCCCATTCCAATAATATATAAAAATCTGGAAATTTATTTATGACAAATCTGAGCTGCCCAATTTCAATCATTTTCGAACTTAGATCTAAAATTATTATAAAAACGCTGTTGACAAAATTTCACCTGTCTAGGTCAACTGAGAGTTCAAATACATAGGGAAAATCAAAATTTGTATTGCAACACTACGAAAGAATTGCTCGATTTTGCCCATCTACAAATTACTTTTTACTTTTTTTTTTATAATTTTACTATGTACAAAGTTTCAACAGCTCGCCAGGTAAACACGTTCTATGTAATAGTGAAGACCACGCAGCAGATAGACAGCTGTGAGGACTGGCGGACAAACGGATGATCATGCAAAAATAAAAATAAGCGGAAATTACTCGTCTACAGCAGACTGAAATTCACTGAAAATAATTTCAATGAATTTGCAAAATGCATTGAAAATGCAGAAAAAATCGAACGTTTCGACCCAGCGATCAGAGAGGTCTCATCAAGAGTAAAATCTAAAAAATAAATAATAGATGTGTATTTAATATTTTATACCTCTATTTTATCTAATTGAATTTTACGTTTGAACTGAGGAGAATATTCAACCAAAGACACAGGGAATACCGATACAAACTAGAATTTCACAGCCCTTTTTTCGCTTATCACCATCCCTACTTGCGATGCATTCTATACTCTCTATCCGCCTGACATACAGCTATACTCCAATAGCCCTGTTGTATTAACAGAAGATTGTGTTTATAAGATCAACTGTGACCTTAGCAGAATTTCTGACGTGTCTAGCCACAAGCAGCTTCTGGTAAATTGATGGTTATCTATAATCATTAGTTATTTTTTATCCTCAAATAGTGTTTGTTGAACACGTTTGTGTATATCACTGCCAGAACTGGGCAAGTACCAAAGAAAAAGTACTTAAGTACAAGTATCGAAGGCCTGAGTACTTTAGCGTAAGTACAAGTACCGCCTGTGTGAAAAGTACTTGTAACTAAGTACTTTTTGAAGTGCTTTTTAAAGTACTTTTTTAGAATCTTTGTACGTTAGCAAGTGTTTCTTCTCGAGAATTTCTCGAGAAAATAGTATAATTCGTTTTTCTCATTTCTCGAGAAAATAGTTTATTCTCGAGAAAGGCGCCAACACTCAAGTCGCAACCAAGCTATCGGAGATTTTTTTCTTAATAGTCCCGTGCTGCCTGTGGCAGACATGACTATATAGAAAACATAGGAATACCTAACAAATTAAATCGACATTAGCAAAAACAGGAAGAAATGTGCGGTGAGCTCTCGACTTTTGTCGTCTGCTTTTTCATTAGAATATAAATTCTGGTAATTTTAGAAGCTGTTGCCGCTGTCTTCAGAGCTCAGTACAGGCATGTAGTAGCAATTAAATTAGATTTATTGTATACAATACTAACTTTTCCTACCGACAATCCTCAAACAATTCTCAGAAGTTTATAAAGTCACATTTTAAGAAGAATAGTATAAACTGAGACAACTTACATCTAGATATGAAAACCCCAAATGAAGTGGCTCGAAAGCTGGCCCCTAATGGCCCGCAAATAGAAAGGTCTATACATTCTCTCTCTGCTGTATTATGTCACATAAATTCTTCGCAACATTTTTTACTGATAGCTTTCTTTAGTTGAATATAAAGTTAAAAAATTTTAAAAAAGTGATCCGGGTTTATATAGAGATTTTCATATCTAGTTGTATGTTGTTTGTGGTATAAATAAGAATTTGGCAATTTTTAATGTTTGCAATAAGATTGTAAATATTCAGCAAAACTTTATCTTGTCATACAGCTTGAAGGTATACACGATTATAAACTGAAGGAATTAATTATCGGGCCAAATAGTTCCTCTTCACGGTAACAAGCCAAAAGAGGATTTTAAGGCCCTAGTACTAATCAAATAATTTTAAGGTATAAATGTTAATTAAAAGAAACAAAGAGAGGCAACTGATGATGAAATTATATATTGTACTGTAAAAAGGAGGAGTTAAGTTAGCTCAGACTATAATGAATCTAAAGGATGAAGAAAAAAATTTAGTGTATCTATTAGCGTATTAACTACCATTATAAAAAAAAGATACATGGATGTTATCATATATAAAAACTTTCTAAAGATTCGTCAAATATTGGGTCGGTAGGTGTTCTACAGAAAAAAACGTTAGATAGAGTTGCTATAACACAAAAATTATATGGAACTGGTATTTCAATTGTAAAAGATATTGTACTGCAGGTAATAAGTGCTGCCGTTATGCAGGAAGTTGAATTGGAAAGCTGTGTTGTAAATCAGCAACTATGCTATAATCATGGTTTGCACTTAGCTATTTTGAAAACTTTTTAAAACTGTTTACATTGAGAAGAAGAATAAAGTAACGAATTCAGGAAGATATAGTAATAGTGAAGATGAAGATTCTTTTTCAGAATATGAATTGGATTTTCAATTTGAATTAGTGAGAAACAGAAAGTTGCAAATGCGAAAGCTTATACAATTACAATTATGACAGGAGAATTTTTGAATATTTTTACAATTTTCCGTATATGTGCTGTATAGTTAGTTACCTACGGAAAATTGCAAAAATATTCAAAAACTCCCCTGTCAAAAATATCGTTTTGCAAAATTATGCATATAAATAAAAGGAAGTGTAATTACTTTTGAATTATAAGACAAGTTGGCATACTATGGAGATTATGATCAAAAAGAAAATGTCAACAATGAGCATATGTTAGAAGTTTTCTATTGCAATTAAAGATAAAATAAGTAACAGAATAAACAAGAACATCTTTAAAAAGTCAAGAACATCTTTACGAAGTCTCACATGAGGAGAAAAAGATGTATGTATGTACACATTTTTTAGACTATTCTCGAAAAATTATATGAACACAATTGCAAAAGAAGTCTAAATAGATAATTTGTTAGTTTTGAACAGTTTTATACTGACGAAGCAGAAGTTACCGAATTTCTAACCAATGGAAATGAAGAACTGCTTCTTCAAGAACAATATAAATTTATCTATAACAGACAATGCCAGAGAAGTGAGCTCTGGTGCTGCTGAAAATTATTAAACAAGAATTCAATATATTTCAAGCAACGGGTATAAGAAAAACAAATCTGGAATTGCATACGTAGAGATCATTAGCCTAATAATTAATTAGTAATGAACTTCATTTTACTATTCCGAAGGATTTTGTTAAGAAGAAAAGAAATCCATTGCTCAATACTACTTTGGATACGCTGTGATTTTAAAAAATTATATCAAAGCTGAACAATAAAAGAATTAAATTATATTTTGCAATCATTTTATATTTACACCTACATATTGAAATAATAAATAAAATATATGAATTCAGTATTGAAGAGTGATACATATTTTACTGTTATATAACATTTTAAATTGAATATAAGCGAATAAATGTTATACATATTATATGAGAATTTTCGAGATCTCTGAGAAATAAGAGTTAATTTTTTCTTATCTCGAGAAATGAAAACTATCGAGAAATCTTAAACACTAGGCAGTAATATAATTAAGTTTATAGAGTTCAGTTAATAGATATTAATAAATAAATGCCTTTTGAAAACTGTAATATGTATAGTAACCAGTGGCTACTATTTATAGTTTTTCATAGTTTTCGGCGCTGCACGTAGAGTGTAACTTTCACCTCTCATTGCTACACTCATAAAAACTATTAGAGGTCCGCCCAAGCACCCATTGCACCCCATAATGCATAACAATTTTAAGGAAAAAATTTCCAGTAAATTTCTAAGAAAAAATTGAGGCCTTCCCTACATCAGATCGAGGTATCATTGAGGCATCGTCGATTTTATATTCGAGCGAGACGTGTTACTGGTTTTTGTTCTACTTGCCCAGTCTTGTTTGTATGTTATTAGTGTGTCTAAGGTTCTGCCTTGACGCGTGAGTGCGGCAGTTCTTTGCGTGCTTTAAAACTCAACAAAAAAGGAGATTCGCTAGAGATTGTGTTTACTTTTCTACGAAGAGTTAGATATTTATAGGTACTTAATAGACCGAGAAATACTTAAGTAAAAATCTTGGTACTTAAGCGAGTTCACGTACTAAGTAGGGCATTTCAAAAGTATTGAGTAATAAGTCTTAAGTAACGAAAATGTACTTTATTTAGTACTTAGGTCTTTTGTACTTAAGTATTGCCCAGCCCTGGCCGGTGCAACTAACTATTAAGCAGAGGGCGTTGACTATAGCGCTAAGACTAGCTTCATACGGGGAACAACAGTTCCACATGAATCCATTTACGAGTTTGTGCAGGTTGTCGCACCTGGCATCGACAGTGACAGCGATCACCTCTTCGAGACCATGCTGAAAAGCAATTTTGAATCTAGAATTTCATCAAGGACAGACTATGAATCACATTCCGTGCTTCAACCATTGACAAACCTAATTACATTTTATACTGATGGCTCTAAGTATGATGAAGGCACCGGAGCGGGAGTTTTCTGCGAGGAGCCTGAGATTGAATTGGCCATGCACCTTGAAAGCATTGCCACGGTTTTCCAGGCAGAAGTCAAGGCTATTCTGGAAGCGGGAAGGCACCTCCTTAATTCAGACACTGAGAACAAAGAGATAGCCATCTGTTCAGACCGCCAAGCAGCTGTCGAACTATTAATGGAGTGCAAAACCATAGGGCACAGCAACATTAGGGGGAATGAAAGGGCGGGCTAGCTTGCTCGTCTTCGTGCAGCCTCGAAGGAACCTGCCTCTACAGTTGGGATTGCACCAAAACACCTTGTCTCTATCATTTCAAGCTGGGCTGACCGCCAACACAGTCGCCTTTGGTTAGAAGATCAATCGGGTAGAACAATAAAGGAACTGCGCAAATCAAACAAATAAGCTCCTAGGACTTAACAAGCCAACCCTGAGAACTCTGGTGTCCATTCTCACTGGACACTCCTCTCTCAGGTGTCACCTTCACAGGATTAGACTTGTTGATGAGCCTACATGCAGGCGTTGCGGAGAGAAGTTCGAAACAGTAACTCACTTTCTTTGTCACTGTCCGGCAATCTCAGGAATACGTTACAGATTCCTTGGCTCACACCTCCTGGACGAGTTACACGACGCCGACAAGGAGTGCTGGGGGTTAATACTGAAATTTATAGGAGCGTCCGGTTGGGACCTATGAGCGATCGATCGTTCATGGGTCTGGAGGGTGAACAATGGGCCTTGACTTGGCCTACGTTCGGGGGATCCCAAAACTCTGGTTCAATCAATCAATCAATCAACACTTTTTGAAAGTTCTTTAACTTTTTATTCAACCAAAGAAAGCTATAATCGCGTAGAATTTGGCATAATACAGCAAGAGAGAGAAAGAATGTATAGAGCTTTCTATTAGAGGGCCATTACCTCGTTTTAATTCGACCGCTTTTTTATGAGTTTTTCACATCTAGATGTAAATTGTCTCTGGTGCAGGTGAGCAAACCCCTCGAGAAATACTTCCCAAGCCATAAAACAGCCTCTCTCACTAATTCATCATAGCCCTAAATTATTCTAAAATATTTGCAGTGTTCTTACACAGTAAAACATTTTTCTATAAAGTGAGTGGTATCACAAAGCTTTGGTATTTTTCGATTAGGGAAAGCTCCACCTTGGAAAACGTAGATTAGGTTTTTATCCCTAAAATGCAGATTGGTTTTTTCCCCTAAAATGTAGGGAATTATCCAAATTTTTTTTTTTTGTTTGTGATAGTACGAGTAGTATACCTTTAAAAAACATAAGAATGAGCTGAATAGCTTATTTCTTACGTTCCATATTACTAAGTAGTACGGTACCTCTGGCGCCATAGGCACACTCAAATGTTGTAATACAATATATGACTTAAGAATTATATTAACGAAAATATATTTGTAAGTATATATTCCATAAAAAATGTAGAATAATACCTAATTCATTGAATGTTCTCTTCCTTATATCGGAGAAAGCTTAACATTTCTGGAATTTTAGCTATTATGTAGGTTTTCTGGTGACAAAATACTAAATTCATTGAATGTTCCATTGCTTTGGGGGAAATGAACTGATTTTCCCTTTCTATCAGAGAAAATTACATTTATTTTTCGGGGAAAACGTATCTTAAATTTAGAGAATAGTCCTACTTCTTTTTACAGTGTATGTAAAACTGACAAAAGTTTGATTTGAATAGCTCCTGCACTCTAAACTGGTATTCATACAGAAAAATAATGCTGTTCTGCTCGTAGTCAGAGCGAACCAAGTATGGTGTAAATTAAAACGCTACCTTAAAGTCACTAATTTAGTGGTTTCCCACTAAGTCTACTACACTTAAACTAAAGTTTCAATTCAAATAAATAGTGCCACTTAATTATTATAGAATATATGTAGGAGTCTAATAGTATAAAAGATTTCAAAGTGAATTCAAATCTAATTTAAAACTGTTATGTAAAGCTAAAGCCAAAACTTCATAATTACTAAAAGATTTAAGCCAAAAGTAAATTGAAATTATTGATAGAAAGAATTTTGTTACAATTGACTATGTACTCACCAGCTCAATGTTTGGCACTTGATTAAATTGGATTCCTATTTTATTGAGATTTAGGTGCCCAAAACAAGTCTTTATTCCAGTCGATCGATACCCAGAGTAAAGTGCAGTTAGTAATTCTTTCTGCAATCGATACCCATAGCAAGAATCTTTATATCAGTCGATACCCAAAATAAAGTCTATATTTGATAATAGGAAATATACTATTACAAGAAAAAATGTTAATAGGATAGAAATTACCAAGTTTATGGTTGCGCTGCCAAACTGGAAAAGAGATCGAGCCAAGTCAGAGTGTGGTTTATATAGCCGATGAGCTGCGCACGTCACCAATAAATTGACATAGTAACAATAGCTGTGTTCTTTTGTGTACCTTGTTCTAGAACTCCCATATACTGGAGCGAACAAATTGTTCTGCCGATTGAAACGAACTATTTGTACTGTTCGCTTCATTTATAAATCTTCTATGAAAATGTATAAGGCGTTCTTTTGTGTATCTTTTGTTCTGCCCTGTTCTGCGGACACAAAATAACACAGCTTATAGCTTGGTCTAGCAATTGCATTTCTTTATTTGTTGCTTGAAGTGCTGCCGTTTCATATAAAACTCTTTGCAAATTATATTTACCTAATTACAAATTTCTCGGCTACTCGATTTTATTCTAAATTAGTAGTTTTCAGCTTAAAAGTAATTATTACGTGCTAACGTAGTATTCTGCTCATGTGGGTACAGTCGTATCACTACGGAGCTGTTGCAATTTAGCCCTCTGGTACATTTATTCGTTAAGTCAGTATAGACATGTGTTCACCTGCCAGTTTTTGAACCCTGAACAAGTGTTCTGATTATCTTAACCTTGCTTTCTTATTTTCCCAACCGTAATAAAATTTTTTCACCTTTCATAATAAAATTATTTTATAAAATTTATCTTAACCAAATGACTGCTACTAAATGTCTAGTCAGTTTTCCATAAGAATCAGTATAAAACATTTTAGAGAATCGGACTATAACACACACATATGGATTTCTGTGTCATGGCTTGGGCTTTATTTCCCAAGGGTTTTGAGGTGGGGTGTCAATAATGGCTTTGAAAGTTAACATGTTTGTATGGGGAATATGTAATATCCTAATTTACAGTGTCCTCCTCCCCGCACTTCACGGATATACGAATTCAAAGTTTCATGAAATGTCTTTGTAGGAGTTACATACCTTTAAACGTCTATAATTCCGGAAATAGCTAACTGAACTTAATGATTTTGAGATGAACTGAAGTATCAAAAATCTAAAAATCATATGTCGAAAGCGAGGCCGAGCACCATCGCCTTTTTTGGCACATGCATAGATAAGGCTTATGGCTTCAAAATAACAATACAAAAAAAAACTTCTACAGATTCCTTCAATAGTAACTAATTTTACTTTTTTTGAAAAAAATTCTATTATCAACAAAAATACGGATTTCGTTCGGTGTAATTTTTTCTTTCTCAGTGATATCCAAAAAAAAAGTGCCATTGCAAAGTAAGAAATGCTAGAACCTTTTTTATACTTTGGTGAGGCACAAATGAAGCAATGACAAAAAAAAATGAAATAAATCGAAGATATGTCTTCCAGGATATTCAAGGATAATGGACTCAACTCATTCCTAAAAAAAGATTAATTTGATTTTAATTTTTTTTCTACGATTTTATGATACATGCCCTTTAAAACGATACCAAAATTATTAAATTCGGTTAGTTACTTTCGGAGCTATAGACTCTTAAAGGTAACTCTACAAAAACACTTCAGGAAAGTTTAAGTTCGCATATCTCGCGAAGTTCGCAGAATGCTGAGAATTAGAATATCACTATAAGATCATATAAGACCTTCCAACATATTAATTTTCAAAAAAATCTGTGATGGTCGAACCGAAAGTGAAATGACCCAAGAAAGAGTAGTTAACTAGTTAAGTTATTCTACGAATTTGTTGATTCTTTTTTGTGTGTTTACATCTCATTTGCTCTGCATTTTTGGTCCTTTGTTAAGACTTAGGTACTCCGCATTCCTCCAATATCTGGGCAAAGGTTTCATAACCCTGTCGGACATTCGGAAAATTGACTGCAATGAGGTTATAAACTTCTTAAAAAGTCAAAATGTGGACTAGACCTAACACGGCGTTGAATGGCGGGAGTGTTGCACAAAAAATCATTTAGGTCGCTGTGCTTAGAGGTTGAATGTTGAATCTCCAGCCTTCACCGCAAAACATATAATAATAATAATAATCGTATCATTTCCACTAATCAATATTTATATTAAATTCAATTGTATTGAAGTTGGCGCATTTACTAAGGTAGGTAACAATTATCTATAGGCAATTGTGTAACGGGAATTGTCCTTAGTTCAATACTGTATCTGGTATCGTCATTTATATTAACAAAACAATTCTTCCGCTGACAAACATTCATTGATTATATACTAAGAAGATTTATGTAAGAGCTTTTTTTGCGCACTTAACTATCACTCACAATCAGTCTGATTCCTTAATATAATCATATGATCAATTAAAAGTGTAAAGCGAGCATGTAATTTTTGTGTATTACATACTTAGTATGTAGAGAGTACAAGAATCTAAAACTTTTCAATTATTACCTACTTTTAACCTGTTATTAATATGCATTTTTCACGCTGTATAGAATTTTCCTCGCGTGCTTTGCGTGTAATTAATTAGTGTATCCGTTAGATAGCCATTGTTAATCATAAGTGGACCCTTATAATCGAGCAAAAGTACACACTATAAGTATATGTGTGCTTTACAATGCATAAAATTTTCATGGTGTAAATATATTTACGGTCTTTTAACATGAGAACATAACAAAACGTTCAAAACAAAATTGAAAATTAAATAGGTACTTTTTCAGTGAGGCTCAGACAACGAAGAAATCTATAGTATAGTGTCGTAGAGCTACTAAGTAAGTCAGAACTTCCGGTTAGCTGGCTCCGTCTTAATTTGAAAATTGAACTACAAAAAGTACGCATCGAATACTGAATCAACTAAAATGGTTCTAAGTAGAATTTTGTAAAAAGAATATATGTAAATACACTTACCCAAAGTTTTTATGAATATCAATCTGATTTTCATGCATATCACAGATCTGAAGACTGCTATACTAAAAATATATCGCATCGGATGCTCCTAGTTGTAAGACTTAGATAAAAATCATGCATCGTCGGAATTTTAGAATTTTCAAAAGCATTTTCAGGCCCGGCTCTAAGAGGAAGTCAATGTGACACTGGCTATCACTATTTCGAGACGAGCAAAATGACAAAGAATCATTGAAGTGAAGGGACTACTTAGACTTCTCAATACCAGGGAAAAAAAATTTTTTGATTTTTTTTATGATAAAAATAATCGAAAAGGGTGGGAATTCGAAAATTTGAAAGGGCTAATATACGTCATTAAGTACAGGTATGTGATTAAAAAATTAAAATTTAAAAACACACGTTAAATCGGCTCATGAAATAAAAAAAAACAGTTTTTTAGTTTTGATAAAAAGGTCTAAAATTTTCACCTTATTCAATGTATGTGAGTGCAAAAAAAGCAAGCTAAAATGTTTAAAGGTGATGTTTTAAATACGCGAAAAATTTTAAGTGTCTCGAAGTGCTAAAAGACCTTGAGACGGTGAACAAAGTTTCGTTTTCAACAGCCAAGCAGCATTAAAAGTATAAGATCCAAGGATTATGTGAAAATCTAGAGAATGATCCAGAAGCGAGCCTAAGCTTTTCTTATGTGGATTCCAGGAAATGACATCATTTAAAAAATCGAGACTACCAATAAACCTACCCGCAAAGGCAAAGTGTTTTCATTCGCCCAAACAGCCATTTAGCTGTGGAGATTTGAAAATCAGAAAACGATTAGAAAACTTTGTGGTGAGGAATTCCTCGCCGATTTACTTTACGTTTTCTTTAGAATTTATATGCATTATTGGAGATTTAAGCCTTAAACATAGTTGCGACGACCACAGGGGCCGGATTCACTAACTCGGAGAGTTGTAGAGATGAGAGTTCTTTTGCCACTTAACTCTCCACTCGGAATTCTGTAACTCGTGGAATTTGTATTGAGATTTACCAAACTCTCTATTCAACTCGGCAAAACTCTTGGCTGTGTTAGTTGTGGAGAAGTAAGAAAAATATTTCTCAACCGACAGTATTGGCTGCTTTTATTGTCCTTTGTGAAGGTACCAATGTACCTAGGATTTTCAAATTGATTTATGGATTCACTGCATATCCTTGCTATGTTTACAAAAATTATGGAAATCCTTGCAATACTTACAGAGAAATAAGGATTTTGGTGTCTCAAGGTACCCGCAAAAAATTGTAATACATGCGAAAATGGTCAATTTGGTTGTCTTCCAGTACAGAAGAGATGCTATAAAAATTTTAAATATGTACGTTAAAGCTTGTATGTAGGATGAAATCGCATCTACATTTTGCCCCTTAATTAGATATGTAATTAGTTTTTGACTCCGGTAAATAGTGTTGGACATAACTGTAAAAGAAGTGAATCAGTCCTTCTTAAGATGAAAAAATGGCCGTTTTCTGGTACCAAAACTCAACTCATCATTATGAAGAACTGGTAAGTCGTGGAAATTCACTTTCTGTGAGGAAAATGTTCACAACAGAGTACTAATGGATGTGAAACAAAGAACGGAAGAAATATATGCAAAATATATGAACTGGGGTTTATATGAGCCGCGTGCAAAAAATCCGTCTTTCGGCAGAAAAAAGTCAGGTATGAAGTTAAAATGATCAAAAAAAACTACACCACTCGATTAACGGTTTCTCCCTCTTTAATTTGATACCAAAATGACGTATTTTGGACAACCCACAATCGGGGGGGGGGGGGGGGGGGTAATACGACAACCATCCCCAAAATCCCCTCCCTCAGAAATTGTTCACCTATATTTTTGTTTAGAGTAAATCCGTAGGAAAAAACCGCAATGCTCTACGACTCTCCCACACAGAGTTATCCGTCTTTCAATATTTCGATACTTCTCGCGTTTTCTTTAACACCTCAAGTATGTTAGAGAATCTCGAATGGAGAGTTGGGGAGTTTTGACCGGGGAAAACATAAATTCTCATCTCCCAAAGTCCTCTCCGAGTTAGTGAATCCGGCCCCTGAGGGGCCGACAGTCGACGACTATTGGAGTCATAGGAACAATTTTCAATAGGAACGTTTTCTGGAGTGGCATAGGAATCTGCAGTGGTGTCGCGTCGGCGGCCGCTCAATTCGTCGCAGTTATGTTTACGCCTTGAGAATAGTCCAAAACATTTTTATTAGAGTAGACCCGTAATAAAGCATTCATTTTTTCTTAGAAATATCTTGAGACATTTTCTTCTGAGTTTGTCGGATTGATGTAGATACTTGAGCCTGGGGTCAGTATAATCACAACTTGTATGAGCATGAGCTCAAAAGCATTAGTATTTTTTTTGTTTTTTTTTTTTTATATTTACCTACTTAGAAATTTTTCCACTATCGGTGGTCCATAAAGTCAGTTTTGACGGGTCAGTATGTTGCCTCTGTCGCACGAAGGGTAAGATGATGGGGTAAGATAATGGTTGGGGGCTGGAATGAAGCATCACCCTACCTATAGATTTCGTGCGGAAGAGGCAGCATAATAACCCGTCTAAATAGTGTCATAGGAATTACTTTTATGTACCTACATCAATGTGTTAAAAATACAACATCTTTTTTGGAAAAATAACTCCACGTTGAAAATGTGAAAAGAGAATATCATCAGGTACTTGAGACAAACCAACTAACCTAACACAAATGACAATGAACTCAATGTTTACAATATTTCGTGATTGTGTCTGCATGATTTGTTTCATTTTATACTTTGGAAAGATTATTTTGGAATTTTTTCAAAAGTCAAGTTCAAGAAACCGCAGAAGTGATAGATCATAAGGCATAATTGTTAAAAACTGTTCAGAAGCCAATGTGATTGCTGTCCGTTTTGAAATGTTCAGACTTTTGTAAATTTTTATAATAATATCATAATTATAATTTTTTTCTTTGCTAAGATTTACTCGTTGCTTCGATTTTTTATGTTTGACCTTCATGAGGTGCACATTGGTCCATTGGCAGGAGCTTATAGTACTCACCTAGGCAAACAAAAAAAAACTACATGGCCTTTCCAATGACTGCTCAACCAACCCTGTGTTCCTCTCCTCTTAGGAGTTATGGTAGTCTAAACTAAAAATTTTCGATTTTCTTACCTCTTTTTTTACTTTGACCTCTTTTTTTCTCCAAAACGGTGGTTAACATAACTTTTTTATATAAAAACTATAAACTATAGACTCTTTTCTTTAATTTGACCTATTTTATGTGCTATCTGCAACCGTTAAAGTGTTATTAGCTCTTAACCTGTTCTCAAAGATAATTTGTTTCCTTCGGGACTGAAATCACGTTATTTACCAAAAAAAAATCTTCTAATTTCGGTAATAGTGTCATTATACCAAAAATGAGTATGCAAACAGTTTTATTTTTTGTCTGCTTGCCTTTCGCACTTATTTCATACTTTCATGTTTTGTCAAAAATCCTCGTCGAAAACACACCCTCAAGACCATCGCACTGTTAACCATTTAACCTTGTTATATGTGCTCAAAGTAAACATTGAGGCGTCTTAGGGTCGCTCATTTTCTGGATAAAATCTAATGACATGTCCTAAACAACCAACGGTACGGAGAATACAAGTTATTCTCATAACGAACCACGTTCCACCATTACAGGACAAAGCACGGTACAGAAAACAAAGAGTATTCTCCTCTCCCTTTCTTTTCTATATAAATGTATATCAGTGCTGACATGTATATAAATGGACTGACTGATCTCCTGTTTCATGTGGAACCAGTTTTAATTTCAGAAAGTACGCTCCCACTGTCAATGCTACCAACTGTCGTAAATTGGCGCTATATATAAATTATTTTATATTTTGATTTCTATTTATAAGCATGTCAGTGGTATTTATCGAATCTGTATTTTGGATTATTTGTATCGCTAAATTTTAATTATTAGTCGAAGGAAATGTTTTTTACAAAGCTGTTTTGGTAGGAAAGATTTGATTACCAAGTTGCCAGTTCTGGAAATACCCTTGACCTTCAAGTAATTTCTCCCAATCGTTACAGTTCAGTGGTAAAGTATGCTCTCACGGAAAGAGACAGGAACATGACAGTGGTGCCATTTGCATTTTTAGTGCAACGAGCAGTCGATTTATATACATGTCAGTGATGTATAATACATAAGCGGGCAAAGTTATGTCACAGCACATGTGTCCAAATTTTATGAGAATAACTTAAATTCTCTGTACTGTGGTTCTAAGTAAGCTGTCACCACAAAAACGTCTCGACATTTATCCCATTCCTTAGATAATGTCTGATTTTGTTAATAATAGTTGTCTGATGCATTTTTCCTTCCCTTTACAAAGTTAAGAAGTTGTGAGTACTGGTTTTGGCCGTATTTAATAGTCCATTCATCCTTTTGCATTATCCTGCATACTAATGCAGATTTATCATCCCTCCATTATACTTGTATATTTCCACTGAGTTGCACTTTTTGACCACCGCCTCTTCTCTTACGGCAAGTTAGCATATTAATAGATATTTGTGTGTACGGGCGACCCCAAACTGACCAAATATCGCTGAGTCTCAAAATTCAGACACCATTTTTACTATTCCTCAATAATAAAAAGGCTAAAGACATCTAGAACCCATGGTTTGTTAAAAAAAAATGGAATATTTCAGGTTTTAAAGAAGGCATTTGTCTTTTGATTAAATACAAACGTTTTAATTTTCAATTATACCCTAAAAATATTGTCAAGAAAGTTAGTTCTCTTCTTTTCATAATATAACTGGCTTGCAGAAAATTTTTCTCGCACACACAAGTTTATTACTTTTTTTTTATTATTATATTTATTCGTTAACACAGGAACAATTCAAGTAGTAAATTTATTCTCTTACGCGGAAATTCCTAATCGGAACCACAGTAATACAAAGAAAATAACATTAAATATAGGTTCATCATTTTGTTTTGATGTAGATATATGATCTTTGTATGCTAAGTGCAAGTACCTAGCAAGATTTTGCAGAAATTATTCAATTAATTAACGTTGATTATTTATATACTAATGTAAAACTCTCCTATTTCTTCCAGGACTTGGAAGCCAGAAGATTGAAGCGGGGTCATGTTCTAACAGAGCTCTTAGAGACTGAGAGAATTTATGTTACCGAAATGAATTCCATATTAAAGGTAATGAAGATGGTCTTATATTAAGAAAATAAACAGTATACTAGATAGTTAATTGTGTGCAAAATAACTGCTGCAGCATATATGCTAATTAAGCCTCGCACATATCCACTACATATCGGAATTAGGCCGTCACAGTTATACTAACTGATTGATTTAATTATCGCAGCTCTCTTTGGCTTTGTGTTCCGGTTATTTTATCATTTCTAAGTAAGATCTCAAAGTGATGAAACGTATTTAATGAATTATTATTATTTTTTTTTCTCAAATATGTGCACATAAAAATAAAATTAAAACTATATAAAACATGAAATTCGGCGGCTATAATTTCAAGTCGGCGAGAAAAGATAAACTTATAATCGGTGATGGATTTCGTTTAAAAAAAGTTCAAAACGCTGCGAATAATATTGTAGGAAAATTTACTTTAAAGTTCGGGACTTTTCACAAAGCTCGCCGCAATTGCGAGTCGCCTTTGTCTTTTCGTGGATCATTGTTTGAACGAGATTATGTTTACGTGGATGAAAGAAAACAAAAGTTTAAACCAAGTGATTTTCCTCCAAAATTAGAAATAAATGACAAAAATTACGTGTTCGGTGCAAATTTACTTCAGTACAATTCCAATCGAACGCTTACCGGAAAAACTTCTATGATATACCAAAACCTGAATAACAATTTATATGGAGAAATCTCAAAAACTCCTAACTCCACTAAAATTCAAGATGATAACAAAAATGTTTTTAATTTTATGCAAGAGCTTTCAAGCTGTGGTGAATCTTTAGAGTACAAATTAGTGCAAGATTACTTGGAGAAAAATTCCTATTCAGATATTGAGAATGATATGGATTTTAAATCATATCTAACTAAAAAACATTACTATGATGTATTAGAGTATCTAGATCAAGGAATAGCTCAAACAGAAACAGTTACAGAAAATAGAGACGAACAAACTGAGCGTAAGAGTTATAAAAAATTTCGTAAACATGAAGGCCGTAGAGCATGCAAAAAGAAACTGAATCGCTGGAAATCGGATCAATTTAATTTCACTTTAACAAAAAACAAAGATCTTACACTGGACAAATATTACAAGGAGATCTATCAGTTTTGTGATAATTTTTTTACAGAAACTATAGAAGGAAGTAAAAATAAAAAAGTTTCGGGGATTATACCAAATCCAGTTTTTAGTGAAGATAATTACAAAAAATTATTGCGGGAATTCGTAATGACTAGAGGTTATCCATCCGTCAGTGAATATATTGCTCAGAAGTTTGGAAAAATTTTAGATGAAAGATTTAAAAAATATTTAAATAACACTTTAACACAATCGGAGGAGGAGAAAATTCGTCGCATATCAAACAGTAATAATAATGTTTCGTTTGGATTTTCGAATAGTAATGGAAAGAAAAATACTTCTCCTATATGTGTACATATTCTTTAAACACTTACTTATTAGTGTTTTTATTTTACTTTTTTCTTTAAAGGGTTACCGGGATCAAATGGTTGCCGGAGAGAAGGCTCAACTATTTCCTCCATGTCTTCAAGGAAAGGAAGACATTTTATTTGGAAACTTGCATGAGCTCTATACATTTCACAACGAAGTTTTTCTTAAAGACCTTGAAAATTGCATATCTACGACAGAATTAGTAGCGCTGTGTTTTGTTCAAAGGGTAAGTTATTTTAATTTTATTTAATTATCTTGTATTAATACTATTTTTAAGACAAAATCACCCATAATCAGAACGAGTTCACTTGTCTAGAACATCAAAACCGAGCCCAGATGAAAGTTGACAGTGCAAATTGAAGACTTAACCATAAATACATATGTAGCTATACTTACTTATAGTTAACCTAAGAAAATAAACCGTCCATATCATAGGCTCAGAAGGTATGCTGTAGGAAGCATAAATCGTACAAAAACAAATAGCCTCATAATTTCCCAAATTTCGCGAGCACAGGTATGTTCCGCTTATCCTTGCTTGAAAAATTGAAAAAGGATCGAATTCAACTGAATGTTGGCCTTTAATCTAAAATAGGTACGGATGTATTTATACGTCATAGCAACTGATGTCGCTAGTATTGCGAGTTACATAATTTATTATGAAAATAATAAATTGTTAAAAAAAAAGACAAACGAGCGCTTAACAAGTAAAATCTTATTGAATACAAGAGATTTTCTTTTGTCTGTATTACGGGACCTACAATTCATTTGTTCGAAATTTTCATATTTTACATACATTACATATTGGACACAATATGATAGATAAAAAAAATAAAACAATATAAAAGCTCGTCAATTTGAAATAGTAAGAATTTGGACGTCGATTAACTCAGCTGAAATAACAATCTAAATATTATTATAAATATAGACCCTAACATGCTTCCGATGCTAGCGAATAATTTCTTAAGTTATTGAAATCTTGATTGATAGTTCGTTCGAATAAATCTTTCCTCGTTCGAACAGATACCACTCGTGCCAAATTATTTTGGACAGGATGCATTTGAAGCACTCTGCCGCCCATTAGCCACCTTGAATGTAAGATGTTGTTTTCTCGAAGTGTCACAAGTCTTCTTCTTGGAAACATTCTTCGAGGTTCGCGCGCTTAGAAAGAGAATAAATAATTCAATCGCTGCCGTCACTAGAAGCTCCACATCATAGCCTATATGGGCTGTCTACATTGAAGATTTAAAACTTATAGTTCTGTAAGTTCGCTTCTGATATATATAGTAGTATAAAGTAGTTAAAGTAGTGCAGATTGGCCATAAGTTTAGGACAGGTTCTATTCGTAACAGCATCGTCGTCATCCGTTCGTATATTATTATTATTATTATTTATTAAACACTCTCGTCCGGTGAGCATGCTACTTATAATTTGACCAGCGTAGTGAATATCCGCTTATAAAAACTGGACACCAGATTGTGACTCTTGGCCTTGAAAGGTCTCCCATTATTTGAGGGTTGACGAAAGTACGAGTATACAAGTCTACAAGTAGTACAAATCCGGAAATAAAATGACATTTAATACAACATAGAACAAATTAGTTAAGTATTATGTAAGAGTTTTTTTTAACATGGCTGGAAACATCAACAATAAATGCTCAGCCATATTATTAACAGCAATGTACTTGCGATTAATAGGTTCTTACATGCTAAAGTTAGACCTTGAGGAGTTAGCATGCAACAAAAATAGCCTTCTCAAATTGTGTCTACTATCACGGAAAGAGATTTTTTAAGTAACAACGGAGAATCAATATTCTCGTTAAAGAGTTGATGGACAAAAGTTACATCGGCAATCATGTGACGTTTCTCAAGCGAGTGCATATTTAAAAGCTTCAAGCCATGCTCATAGGGTGGAAGAATTAATGAATTATTCCAGGGTAGGTGCCTGAGAACTAATCTTAAGAACTTTCGCTGAACAGACACGATACGGTGCATTCGTTTATCGTAAAAAAGAGACCATACCTGGGCCAGCGTATTCAAGAAGTAGTCTCACAAAGCAGATATACAAACGCGATGCTATGATGGGACTCGAGAGCTCACGAGACCAAAGTTTTATAACATCGAACTACTCTTTGACACCGTGTAGCTGATGTGGGCGATAAAATACAATCTTTGGGTACATTTGACAGAACCCGAAAACCCATAATCATACATGATTGGATTCTGATTTTTATGGAAAGTCATAACCTCATATTTGTTGATATTGAGTACCAAATTATTGCTTTTACACCAATCGTAAAATTTGTAAAGGTCACCCTGTACATATTCACAATCGTTAACAGATTTAATCTGAGCGAAAAGGTTAACGTCGTCAACATAAATCAAGACTACAGTGCCTCACAACAGAGACAATGTCGTCAATAAATATAAAAAAGAACAACGGTCCCAAGTGATTCCCTTTAGGTGCGCCAGACGAAGCCTTCAAGAGTCTAGAGATGTAATGCGGAAATAGATTTGGTTTGCCTGGTTATTTAAATAAGACTCCATCCATATTAGAAAAATGGGGGAAATCCATACTTTCCCTTTTAAACAGTATGACGGAGTGAGATAATTTCTCGAAGGCTTTAATTAAATCTGTATAAATAGAACCTATCTGGTAGCCTTTTGTAAGCCCGCTAATGGTATCCCAAACCAATTCCAACATGTTGTCGTTGTAGATCTGACCGAAATAAGTCCATGTTGGTTGAAGAAGCAAATTCTTGCAGGAAATTGATAGCTGAGAGTGAATGATACATTCGAATTATTTGGGCATACAAGATAATTTTACAATAGGCTTATGTATAGTTAGAAATTTCAATTTCACTACCTTTTTAGTTTATAATAACAGAATTTTTCCATGCCTACGGGAAGCAACCAATGCTACAGTCTTGTTTATAAAAGTACAGTTGTACAATTACTAAATCAGTTGAATGAGATCTTCATGGAATTTGAAAATTGACATATCTGATGAATTTCTGCTGATAGTAAAATAATAATTATACTTAGTTGAAAATCAAAATTGGAGAAATATATATAGAACTCATACTATGTTACTATTTATGTTATAATGATTTTTTTCCTGCATTCAATCTCCTAATCAATATTATAAGTTTACTTATGTACAATATTCCACAGACATTAGGAAAATGTTTTTTGGCACTGCTATAATGTAAATTTAGCTTACGATGAATTTCAATAACACGTCAAGGCTTTTGAACTTAAATTTTATTAATCAATAATAATCAATGACATGTAAACCCATTTCCTTTGAATATGCTGTATGATTACATATCTTGATTAACATAAAATTTTGGACGATTTTCTCTCGAGAAATATTGCAGAAGTGAGCAAACTCCTTTTGAATTTAACGCTAAAATATTTTTTTTTTGTTTTTTACTTTTTCAGCGGGATACCTTTTACAGATTATATTCATTTTACTGCCAAAATATTCCTCGATCCGAAAGATTACGAGAAACTTTGGTAGATGCTCATCTATTTCTGCAAGAATGTCAAAAACGCCTTGGTCACAAACTTCCACTTGCTGCATATTTACTAAAACCAGTGCAGAGAATTACTAAATATCAACTACTTCTTAAAGATCTTCTCCGCTTCAGTGATAGTGGAACATGCACTAAAGAATTACAAAAAGCTCTTGAATGTATGCTCATAGTTTTGAAATGTGTTAATGACTCAATGCATCAAATTGCAATAACTGGATTTCCGGTAAGTATTCAAAAAATAGTAACATTATAAGCAAAATATTACCCAGACGATTCTTGTTGCGATATATTTAGGCGGACCTTTCACAACAAGGGGAGCTTCTTCTTCAAGATTCCTTCCAAGTGTGGACTGAAAGTAAAAAGGATATTAGATTACGATTAAAGACACAACACAGGCATATATTTCTGTATCAAAAAGCAATGTTGTTCTGTAAGCCAGCGTCCAAGACTGGACACAACAAAAGTACTTACCAATACAAGCATTATCTCAAGGTAACATTTTTTCTTTACTTTTATATTTTTAGACATAACAGGAATTATGCGATAAATTCCGTTTTCATTGCAAAAGTTCAAAGTCGATTCTTATAAGCTGTGGTCATTTAAAATCAGTTATAATCATCATTATTGAATACTAGAGTGGAAAGACTTAGGCAGTAATCAAGAGATATGTAGAGGCCATGTGGAGACCTTATGCTCCCAAGGGAGTAAGGAATGAACAAACAAAATCATTGCTGATTTGATCCGCGCCTCGGTAGTCTGTTTATATCCCGCCAAATCATTCGAAGCAAATCTTGGAAAGCCATATGGGCAACAATGGCTTCTTCTAGTCTTTGTTCAAATCATCATGAAGAACGAAAGTTGTTATACATATGGATACTTACTTAAAATACTTTATAATCGTAAAGAAGTCGCTGACTACAAGGATCGAGCTAATACTTTGGCTTCAAGATTCATTACAAATTCAAGTCTTCCACCCACTTCACAAATCCCTGTTTATACCCTAGCAGATGATGAAATTATAGGATATATTAAGTTTGTCATTCCGTTTGCAACACATAGAAATATGTAATGAGCAAAATGGATTTGACACCCACGCTTAAAAATTAAAAGTTATTTTAATTTTTGCATGTCCGTCCGTCTGTCTGTTCGCATGATAAAAAAATTTTAGATTTATGTTCGAAAATGGGGTACATCGGATAAATCCTTCGTAGGGTTGCCATACAAAAATTTTGTTTTTCAGTATATATTTGAACAATGCGTTGATTTGGAGGGCTGACATTTTTTAATAATAAATATAATTTCAAAAATGGACTAAATCGGGCAATTTCTTCTTGGTGTTGCCATACAAAATTTAAGATTTTTGCATATACCTACTCTAAAAACGATCAGTTCTAGATTTTTTCCTAGATGGGTTGGTCACCCATAATACATGATACATAATATTCAAAGTTATTTTGATTTGATCTGTCTGTCCATCCTCACGATACCTCGAGAACGCGTTCACTTAGAGTGCTGAAATTTTGCAAGCGGACCTCTTAAAAAAAAGTAAATTCAAGTTTGAAAATGGGCCAACTCGGGCAACTCCTTCGTAGTGTTACCATACAAAAATTTCGTTTTTCACTATATATTTGCAAGCTACCTGAGAACCCGTCGACGTGGAATTGAAACAAATCGGGCAACCCTTTCTTGGTATTTCCATAGAAAACTTTGGTTTTCACTTTATTTAACTCTTATTTTCATCTACGGTATAATATTATTAATCTTAGACCAATTATAACTTTTTCTCTTGTTTACTTTTAAAATGTTCGGTAGTGTATTAGAAACACTCACCTTTCGTCCGCTGAAGGAGGATATTCGTATTCATTAGCTCTTCGTCTATCCAGATTGAGGCATTCCTACATGCCGAATACTCTTAATTTCTTCTTCGTCCAACTTTGCTATTGTTGGTCCTCTATTAATTAACTAACTATTGTCGATATTTTAATATATTTTAATATAGCAGACAGTTACTTAGTATATATATATACTGAACAAACCGCAAATTGCATTAGGGAGATACATATGTATATAGATAGATATTACGAGATGATCGTCAGGTTTGGTTTTCTTGACAATGGAAATTTAAATAGCATAAATTCAAACAATATATAAAGTATTTCTACTGTAAAATATATACACACATATATGAATAAGGATGTTTCAATAAATATACTGGTATTTCACGAAATACAAAAAGCAATAAGTTCATTTGAATTTGAACAAAAATACATACATATATATGCATGTATGTTTATACCCAGCAAACAAAATGAATCAAAAATAATTCGAAAATAACTTGCCATGGGCAAGCATAACCCTCGAAATCGATATTGCCAAATGCTCGTTTCCAATTTAGGCTGCGGACTAAATGGACATAAGAAAGCAAGCTAAAAAATGTAATTTATAAGTAATTCGCCTTTTCCTTACCAAAAGCAAGTATATATTTTATATACTTGCCAACTGCAAGGGTTGAGTAAATTACTTTTAATTTACCAATTTGAACTTATTTTCAATGTGTCTGGATTGATATTTTGTAATGCATAAACGTAAGGTCAATCTTTTATATATATTTCCACAATATGTTATTATAATCTTTCTTCTTTTAATTACGATTGTGTTTTTGAACTGCACTTTCATAGTTGTAAAATAAACAAACAGAAACAAAAACTTCCATTTCTTGAATTGATTTTCCAAGAGGCTTGCTAAAATCGAGAAATAAGCAATAGTTGAAAGAGAAGCAATGATATACACATTTTATTGCCATAATGCTGTCCCTGTTGCACAACTATTGCTCACTCCTTACTTTTGCCAAAACCTCGTCAAATTGTTTGCTGGGTAGTGATGAATTCATATTAATCAATTTCTTTTTAGATGTCACAAATTGGTCTGACGGAATCTGTTCGAGGTGATGCTAAACGCTTTGAGGTGTGGCTACAGGCTCGACAAGAAGTTCATACTATACAAGCACCAACAATAGAAATTAAAAATAAATGGGTGTCGGAAATTAAAAGAGTTCTACTAAATCAACTGGAAGAGCTGAAGGGTGAAAAAATAAAGCAATATGGTCTTAATCACAGGTCATTACGACAAACAGTATCATGGGACACACCTACTTCTATTTTATCAACGCCACAACGAGCAATGAGCTGCGATACAAATGAATCTAATCGAAATTCTAACGGAAGTGATGAATGTCCCGTACAAATTGCTGGAATAAGCTCATCTTCCTCCGAAAAAGACAATCAAGACATTGGCTGGAGCTCAGATTATTCAAATAGTGAAGATGAACTATCTATAATCGAGGACAATAGCACACCGGTAAGAAAATAACATACATTAAAGCATTGGACTACCTATCTAATTCTTCTCTTTCTACTCTATGTTAAACATTATTACTAGAAGCATGTTTTTCTTTCTAATTTGATATTTTCATTATTTTAATTTTAATTTTTGGACTGCTTTTCGACGCACATATGGACTATTAACAGACGATTTTAAATTTTTTTGCACAATGGGCTGTAGACAATACATGTACACGTGCCACTAAATCGAATTCTACTTTTTATGTTTCTGTTGAGTAATTCATTTTTATATATATTTGAGCAGTCAGAGTGCTTCCAATACCAAAAGTACAAAAGTAAGTTTATGTTTTTTTATTTCATATTATTTGATATTAATGGTATTGCATATTATTATTTCATATTATTTGTGTTTGTTATGTTAATATTATGAAAGTTATTTATGTACATACATACATTATTATACTACTTGTACGTTACAATAAAACTAGTGACTTATTATAGAAATGTGCCATTGTCGTCCGTTTTAACTAAATAAGTATGTTACCGAATTGTCTTCAAAAGTATTTTAGGGTTTAATCTTAATACATTCACTGCAAACAATATTATATTTATTAACTGTATCGCAAAATAATAGGGGAACATTTTTCCCATTCCTGATGGTAAACATTAAACGCTATAGTTATTCTAATATAGTTCCGATATAAGCTGTATCTAATATGCATATCAGAACTGGACCTAATACATATGAAATCAAGGTTTCCACATGAAAAGTAAAAGAATCGCAAAAGGTGCCAGTGCCCAATGGGAAGGATACAGAAGCTCAAATCAGAGTATGAAGGTTGAAATCTCGATCACCCGTGGCTAACTAATTTTCTTCAATTCCCACAATGTCGGTGCTCAACTAGTATGTAGAAGATCTCACTCGACGTTTAATATCAAACCGACGATTTAAAGTTGTAAAAAAGATATAAGAGATCTAAAAGCATCTAATTTCGGTAAATTACGTGTACATAATTGTTTTTGTAATTCCATTATTGCTTCCCATGTAAAATTCGCCATACATATTACGTCATAGCACATATACATATAACGTAAATACATATCTTGACTTTTTAATCTCGTCCTTGTTCAAGTTAATGTGCTTCAAAGTTGATATGCTTATGTTGAAAAGTAAATCTTCCGTTTGGCACGTAATAATTAACAGCGATTAAATGTTTGTTTTATGCTGTTATATGGGCTGTAATCTTCACGTTCATGTTTGGTAAAGATTCACGAGACACATACCCAACAAACAAATTGAATCGAAAATAACTCGAAAGTAACTTGCCATGGGCAAGCATAACCCTCGAAAACGATATTGCCAAATGCTCGTTTGTAATTTAGGCGGCAGACTAAACGGACATACAAAAGTAAGCTAAAAAAGGCAATTTATAATTAATTCGCATATTCCTTACCAAAAGCAAGTATATATTTTATATACTTGCCAAATGCGAGGGTTGAGTAAATTACTTTTAATTTACCAATTTAAACTTATTTTTAATATGTCTGGATTGACATTTTTAATTCATAAGGGCAATCTTTTCCACAATATCTTATTATTATTTTTCTTCTTTTAATTACGATTGTGTTTTTGGACATAAAATAAACAAACTGAAAAAAAAACTTGCATAAAGCTTATGTTTTCTTCGTTCTTTCCATTTCTTGAATTGATTTTCACGAGGCTCGCTAAAGGCGAGAAATAGGCAATAGTTGAAAGAGAGGGAATCATATATACACTTTATTGCCATAATACTGTCACTGTTTTACAACTATTGCTCATTCCTTACTTTTGGCAAAACCTCGCCAAATTGTTTGCTGGGTAATTAATGCTTACCCGCTGACTCTGAAGTTTGTATTATTATCCACGTGGTTCTATCAGTCTTAACATGGCTGGTGGATGAAGGTGGGTGGGGGTAGGTGATGAGTGTAGTAGAATGGTGCGCTGGAAGTTGATTGGAAGTTGAAGGAGTCATCTGTTAGCTTCCCTAACCCTATAATTCCCTCCCTCACATCCACCCATCATCCAATATTCTAGAATAACTGACAATTCTAATCACATCTTGTCCGCTTTTAAAGCTTCGAACTTTTGACGTTCGTGTAGACGAATTCACGAACTTTAACAACTACACGTGCTCACGAACTTTATAAATACATCTGTAGTTCGGGTTTGTGTTTTTGGATACATTTGTCTAAATATATGTATCTAAATCTGACGATTTTCATAAAAATCATATTATTAGAAGTGGAGAAGATATTTTGGATGGATGGATCTCTTTGCTATCTCAGTTAAATAGTCTAAATTCAACGCATATAAAAACATATATAGTTTTCTCAATTCTTAAGATTCAAAGTATGAACAAGACCTTTAAACTTGTTTTATCTACATATTATGCTTATCATCATATCGTAATTCTACCAATTGTACCAATTAGGTAAATACTAATTAAAACCATTCAGGTCTTGTTTCAAATTACCTCTCACAAATTAAACAAAGATGTGTACATCAAATTTTGAAGGTTTCGTTAAACATACTTGCAATTTAATTTATATATAATGTATTGATCCTTGTCACCTTAATTTTTGTACTTTGCTCTTTGAATTGGATTTATCTTTGCTTACAGCTTTTTGGACAACATGTTCAAGAGCAAATACCCTCCTTTAACTGCAGAATCTCGTCAAATCTTGTCTGCAATCATATACTTGCCTGGTCATTATTACTATTGGTGACAATGATTGCTTCTTAGCTTTGCAGTTTATTTGATATGGTTCCAGCAATTATTTTGTAGTTTTCAATTTAATTTCGACTTCACTATTTATTGTCCAAATTTAAATTGAATCTATTTAATCTCGCGATGAAATGTCAACAGTAACTAAATCGCACAGATTTATATATTCAATTTCTATTAAACTAGTTATTACGTGACTGGAAGTCTTTACTAACACTTTTTTATCTACTTTTGTACTAAAAAAAAAAACTAGGAGGACAAGGTGTCATCTGCTACCCTCTCTTACGCAACGAGCTATGATTTTAACAGAAATTACATATTCGCTTTTATTAAACAAAATTAATGTAAAAATAAAATTTAATAAACTGACCTGTTACCTCACCTAAATATTTTTTGTTGGCTCACTTAAAATTACAGAGCTATTTGCAGAGAGACGAAGACACACAAAATCATAACTCTCAATTGATCATTCACGAAGCATTTCTCACCCTTCCTCGTCTACCACTTCGAATAGGAAATTCGTCAAGAAAATTAACACACGACTCACTTAATGATCATCTCTGGACAAATCAATGGACCAGTACTGACTGCATAGAAAATCTTTTTAAACTTAGCCTTTCGATGGGTTTAACTCTTCCTCGAAAGTCTCGATCAACTCTGAACTGCATTCGTACTAAACGTAAACGATGTGCACATTTTCTACGTAAATGGGCTGTACTAGAGGCTGAGCAACGCAAACCTGAAATACCTCTTTCTTTTACTTAGTTTAGCTCATTAACAACAATTAAGGATTGATATAAATATAAGCAAACATTAATACATTTACTGTAATAAAAAGTCTTTTACGTGATAGAAAACATTTTTAGTAATTAGATTTTTAAAATGATTAATAAAATAAATGCTTTATGCTTTATATGTTATTGGAAGGTAACAATTAGCGGGACAAATTTACAATTTGGGGAGAATATCCATTCCCATTCAAACTTAACAAATAACAGGAAAAATAAAAATACTATGCTACACCTCAAACATCTAAGGCTTACTTGAAATGGATATGTTTCACCCTCCCACTCAATATTAATTTTTATTGTAATATATTTCTCATACATCTAAATATGGACATATGTGGGCATATATGTATGTACAAAATATTTAAGAAACAATATAGATGACAAAAATTGTTATATAAATTGTACAAAATTTCTTTAAATTATTCTTGCAGTAGCAATTCATATTTAATAAATTATAGCTCCTATTTTAATTTTGCTACTATGTATAAGCAATTATACAAGCATCAAAGTCAATGACGTTAATAATATCTCATATATTCATCAGTATTTTTCCTGCTGAAAAAAAGCTAATTATTATCTTCTGGCACCCCCCCCCCCCCACCCAGCTCCAGCTTCAGGATTTTATCCAATGAAAGCTTTATCAGGAGGTGTAAATAATACTATCCACATTTGTAGTATAAAAACAAAATCATATTTCTATGCATTACATAAAGTGCGCGTACGAAGACTTCTACGTGAAGATGATTTTAAAATCTTCATGGAATTTGGAAAAATTAAATATGAGAGAGTATAGATTCGTTATAATTTCGCCGGAAATTGTACATATGTAGACAGAGTTCCATTAGCAGATACGAATGAGCTCTAAAATTTTATTAACTGTTAAAATATGCATTTACGTATATATATATCAATCAACAACCATATTGGTGTGATCAGAGAAGCTAACTGATTCCTTACCAAAAGTACATAATATATAATATTATACATGCGGGTTTGGATTACAGTTTTTAAGCATGTATTTCTGTTAATACCTTTGGATAAACTGAAAAAAAATAATATTAAAGGCTTCCGCATAATGGCGCTGTGTACATTCTTTAAATGTGTGCCCGAATTTTTATGGAAGTATTATCTGGGGCTTTCATTATCGTAAAAAAATAGTACATATTACAATTTTTAGAATTAAGTGCATTTTGAATTTTAAAAAAATCGCTAAAATCCGGAACATTTTGACATTGCAAAGACATTTATACACAGGGGTAAGGTGCAGAAAGGCAGTCTATATATCAATATGTAGGGGGTAACTTCCTTCTAGTAAGTGCATATCGAGTAGGGCTAAAAAGTTCAGGAGGTATAGAATATTTTATAAAAACTTAAAAAACAACATTCACAGCTTTGCCATGTATTCCCTCCTTCCGTCCTAAGCTAGGTAAGTACTAAGGTAAAATTATTTAAGTATATGTACAATTACTGAATATAGCTGAAATACTGCTAAAGTAATAAGTAATAACTCTAAAGTATTTAAGTATACCTAAGCCCTATGTACTGAATAGTTTTCAATAATATTTTCTAAGGCTGAATACGTTCCACACGAAAACGATGAAAAAGGGCTTGTTTAGGACCCGAGCATTTCCGATTTGGATAAAACTGTCAGAGTTTATATGGAATACCAAATTAGCTCACCCATATTTTTTTGTTTCCCCCTAACCATGGAAGACGGGTTAGAAATTTTCATGATTTTGCAATGAAACGTCTTTTTCAAAATACCATACTTGGCATATCTCGGGAAACGGTGCAACCGATTTTTCTGAATCAAATTCCAAATGAAGCCTAAAGCCTAGTATCGATTTTGGACAAAGTAAAATTTAACGCGGCCTCCAAATATTTCACATTAAAACAGCTGGTAAAATTTTGACACATGCTAACAAAACGACAGATGTTTACAATTTTTTATAAAGTTTAGATAAATGTTTTACAATACAACTAAAAATGGACTTAATTAATCTGAAAACTGTCAAGAGAATTTAAATCTTTCAATAAATTAAGCCTAGTACGGAATTCGAGTAAAAAGTAACATTTCTATATAAATTTTACTGAAGTTTTTACCAGTCCAGTACGGAGTTCACTGGTAAAATTTGCTATTTTCTCTATTATAATATGTATAAATGGCGCTTTGTATTATTATTATTATTATTGACAAAGCGAATTTATTTAGTTTTTCCCAAAGATTTCTTTGACGATGATGAACACTTCGACCTACCGCCAGCAGCAATCACGTCGTCGATTTGATGAATTATATCCATTATAAATAATAATCACTTAACATTTTTCAAAATACTTCGAATAATTGTGACTCTAACGGCTGTCACTTCATTTTCTCTACACAAAACTTGAGTCAACTTTTTACCAGCGTTAAAATGTTATTTTTTGGAGACAGCGTTAAATTTTACCTATGCTCGAACTCCATACTAGGCTTTAACAAAAACAATCTAAAAATTGTCAAGGAAAATTAAGTCCTTCAATAAATTAAAAAACACAATCTGAAAATTGTCATATACCTCGTTCACATGAAGCGGACTGGACTGGACTGGAATAGTCCTACTTCGCATAGTACCAAGTGTTCACATGCGATGGACTGGATTAAATCGGCAAGAGAGACATCTTTCTATTGACAGTTCTTAATCTAAAATCACCTCTCATTTGAAGGATTTTTTGTAGATATTGAAAGACGCATCATGGAAAGAAGTATAATTTTACAATTTCGAAATTATTATATGAAAGCACGGTGTTCGAAGTGAAAAATGAAAGTATACCGAAAAATATCCAAACGTAAATCCACTACGATCCACTCAAGTGTTCACATGTGATTAATTCCACTCCACTACCGAATTAACGCCGGTGTAGGTAATTCCAGTCCGGATGATGTTCACATGGCGAATTATCTCGCTTCGAAGTACGCTAATCCAATCCAGTCCGCTTCATGTAAACGTGGTAATAGAAACAGGAAATATCATAATTTTACCAGCATTTGAATGCTCCGCTCATTAAAATGCTCAGTAAAATAAATGGAGACATAAAAAGCGCCATCTATCTTAAAATAGATAAATGTTCACTTTTTACCAGTGAACTCCGTACTGCACTTATAAAATAATCAGTAAAATATTTGCTTGCGATTTTACCAGCGATAAAATTTGTATGGAAATGTCACATTTTATTCGAACTCGATACTAGGCTAATAATGTATAAAAAAATGTAGCAATACCGAACGAAATTTTTTTTTAATTTTTAATATTAAGCCGCAGATATTTAAGTGTTTCTTCTAGAAAACAATCAATTGCTGTTATATTAGAATTTATGCTGAGACTTTCGTTTAAGCACCATTTGAGGTGTGTTAAAACGCCCGTATTAAAGTTCACAACATAGCGCTTTCTCAATTAACACTTTTTATTTTTGACAAATCTGTCCATGAACGGTGTGTGCGTAGACCAACAAAAGAAATTAAGAGCAGAGACAATTTAGTAAACTAACCAAGGATAATAAATAAGCTTATTACTTATGCACAATATGGTACAGTCTGTATGAACATATGTATGTATATTATTAATATGATGACTATCATAAATCTCACCATTCTCACATTAACCTTAAATTCTATTTACGTACGGATTACTAACTCAATATAAAATCCAAAGTGATTCTGAAATTATTATATGGATTGGAATAATGTTGAAAACTCATCTTGTTTAATTTCTGCACATTTTTATGGATATATATAGGCATATGTTTCTTGTTCGTTTTTTTTCTGATGGAAAAATGGTCAATATTTAAAAACTTACAAAACCAAATGTAAATATTGTTAATAGCACATAAATATAAAACTCTTCGTTTGATAATATGTATAATCTTCAATAGATGAAATTTTACCCTTTTTCTATCAAAAAGTATTTCTGTTTTGGAACGTGTTAATAAAGTAGTTTTATATAATTGTACATAATTACATACTAGTTAGTTTTCAAATGCATGCATTTTATTCAAATCTATAATCTAGTTTTACGCAGCACATCTAATGTTTACACAATTTTCCCTAGGGAAGTAGATTTATAGCTTTAGCGGACTATTGTGCAGTGGGCCACTCTGAAGTTTCTATGAAGGAAGGAGATACCATAGAGTTGCTAAAAGTTGGCTGCGCCGGTTGGTGGTTTGTTAAAGTTTTAGGTAATAATTTATGTATCTAACTTTTTTTCATCTATATAATAATATACTAACAGTATTTATTTAAATTTAATATCAATACATTAAGGTCCATATCTTTCACTCTAACATTAATCTATATTATTGTATATTCGAACACTGTTAAAATATAATATGTATAAATCGTTTTACATACCTC
Organism: Dioctria linearis; assembly: GCA_963930735.1. Classification (NCBI taxonomy): domain Eukaryota; kingdom Metazoa; phylum Arthropoda; class Insecta; order Diptera; family Asilidae; genus Dioctria; species Dioctria linearis. The sequence continues at coordinate 234,611,913 of OZ005740.1, read as the reverse complement.
AATCAAAATATGATGAACCCGATGAGCAAATCATCTTTTTTATAACATATATATCTCCGGTGATTTCTACTGACTTCTTAAATGTACATAATATTCAGAACTTCCTATAATTTTATCTGGACTTCTATGTACTCGTCTGCATTGACTTCTCCTTCTTATGATTCCCGAACTTTTAAAGCACTTCATAAAACTTATACTGACTTCAATCCTGACTATGGTAGATTTGCGGTATTGTGATATTAAGATGATCGCAATATTTACCACTTTAAATATAAATGAACTTGCTCTGATTAGTGCTAAACAGTTTATATAAATATACATGTGGATCTTAAGTTAGATTTGGATGAATAATATATTTAAGTAAATCTTCATACATATTTTTTACCAGGAGAACTGAAGGCAACAGTTCTACCACCACACCATGTTGAAAGCTTAAGCGGGCACTCATTATAGAAATGTGAGAAAACCTCGAAAAGTTGTCAACACATTTTGTCTTTTTTTGTCGAATTTTTGGGTTGTATACAAAAACTAAACAGTTTTTGGATTTTGGGCAGACTCAGACTTAGCTGTTATTCTTCACTGGGCATCATGAAAGCATTCAAAACCACGTACATATTTACCAGATTACTTTAAATCGTCATCTAGAAGTTTCGAATTACCAAACACTTAAAATAAATACATACAGCGATCTCGTCATGTTCAACTCATTCTCATATATGCAATTGTGCATACATAGTAGTCAATGATGCAGTAATTATTTCACATGCAAATTGATAGTTCTTCGACATAATTCAACAACGTTTTTATCATCTAGAAAAAGGTGGTCGACCATTTGCAAACATTTACTAGATTTAAATTTAAAAGCTTTAAGTGCTACGCGTGGTTCAGCAGATTTGACGTAATCAAATCAATCAATCAAATTTAATCGATTTCAAATTTGCAAACGGTGAGCGATGAGCTGTGGGAAGCAAAACTCTTTCTTGGTAGAGATATTATAAACCAGAAATATTAAACGAAAGACTTCGGTAAAATAATTAGCATATTGAGAATTAAAGTCGAAGAAAAGAAATCCACCGAGCGAAAATGTGAGAAAAATATTTAGCTGAACTTATGCAAATATTTAACATGATAGTCTACAAGACTCGCTTGTATCCTGGCAGATTTTACCAAAAACTCAATAGACATCATCACAAGATGAAGAGGGGTCGAAATGAAAATTTTGTCATATCGAGAACATAATGGTGCATTAATAAACTGTTGCTTGCGTGGCTTTAGTTCATTCTTCAAAATACAATTTTTGAGATGTAATCCAAAACTTTTTTTTTATTTCACTCTGCTGTTTACTTTTACAATCTCACTACCACTAAATACGGTCCCCGTAGTGTTGCTGTCATTTTGGTAAATGTCCCTTACGTCGTTTCGGGTTGTACAGTCAAACAAGATCACCTTCATTAAATCCTGCTGAATTAGCACTTAAGGAATAGCGGGTCTTCATCCGATCAGCATTTACTACTAATTTCGCTCTCGTGACCTCGTGCACATCAGGCAATCGCTGTCTGAACTCTGATACGTTATTTTCTGATAACTTTTGTTCAATTTTGGGTGTACCAAATTTGAGGTCACTAGGTAAACACATCTCCTTTCCGAAAATTACCTTAGCTGGGTTTTGTCCCTGATCTATAAGCCATCAATGTTCTGTTGAAACACTCCACCATGCCATAAAATTTTGGGTGTAGAAGAGTTGCTCTGATTTTTCTTATTCTCAGCATTTTAAACATCTGGAAAATCCTTTATTCGAAGCTCCGTCCTTGGTCCGAATGAAGTTCATGAGGTACACCAAACCTACTGACCCAATCCGTTATTATATGTTCCACAACTATGGTTGCCTCTTGATTGGGGATTGAATAAGCTTCAGGCTATTTACTGAAATAGTCAATGGCAACTAATATATAGCGGTTACCACTATCCGTTTCTGGAAAAGGTCCAGCGATGTCTACAGCTATGCTTTCAAATTGGGCTACGACATTGTACTTATGCATTTCTCCTTTACTTCTGTGTGGCGACCCTTTGCAAGAATCACAGACATTGCATCTGCGGCACCACTACTCCACGTCTTCCCGCATATGTAACCAATAAAACCTTGCTCGTATTTTGGAAATTGTTTTATTTACACCCCAATGTTTCCAGTTTCCAGTGTGCATTTGTTCTAGAACATCGTTGACCTTTGATGCCGGCATATCTGCATTCGGAATGATTCGTCAGTAATTGCTTTCCACTTTTTTTAATATGCCGTATTCAACGTGAAGAGAACTCCATTGAGCACAATAGCTTTTCAGCTTAGCTAAATATACCTGAACTACTTTCCGACAAACGAGATGACAGCAGATATACTGACAAAGGTGTTACTAGCGAAGAAACATTTGAATTGTGCGAATTTTGTAAGGTTTTAAAAGAGATTAGATTACGTTTATACAAGGAATGTGGTGTTAGATTTAAATCAACGTGTCTTTCATTTTACTCAATTTTCTGCCTGATTTATAGTCTCATTGAATTATAGTCCAGTCAGTAGGGGTTTTTCCCTACAAAAGGTTGTGATTTTTATATATATTATTAGCTCAGGTCCCCGATTAAAAATCCAAGTTTTCACCCTTTTGGTGGGAGGGGTGTCTGCAAGGTCCGCAATTTTGGATTAAAGGATGGTTTTCAAAATAATTCCTCAACGGTTGATCCTACGACAAAAAAGGCTGATACAAATTTGAAGAAGACTAAATTCCCTAAATTTTTTGTATACGCACTTTTTTTGTAACTCTGATGAGTAACTAGTGGCGGAAACGTGAACATCCCTAAAAAAAATATTATACGTATAGTAGTCCTTATACAGGGTGTTTCGTCCATGGTGGTCCATAGGACAGGAGGTGATAGTAGTCACCTAGTCAAACAAAAAATTGTATGGCAAGAGGTGGTGGCCGACATCTGAACCATTTCAGAGTTACAGGGTGGTTAAGAAAATATGGTAGTCTGTCAAAATATACCCTGTATCTTAAAAAGTACAAGGTGTACGGTCACTTACAGAGTTGATTGTATGCAGAACTTCATGGCCTTTCCAACGACTTCTCGACCAGCCCCGTACTCCTCTCCCCTTGGGAGTTATGATGGTCTAAGCTAAGAATTTCGGATTTTCTTACCTTTTTATTGACTTCGACCTCTTTTTTTACAAAAAGGTTCTTGACGTAATTTTTTTATAAAATCTGTAAGCTGTGGACTCTCCTCTTTAATTTGACATATTATACCTACATATTTGCTCACTGTAGCCGTTAAATAGTTATTAGCACATAACCTATTCAGCTCATGCAGAAATTAGACGATATTTTTTTTAAATGACGTGTTTTCAGTCACTAAGGGAACGAATTATCTTAAGTTAGGACCACCATAACTCCTGAGGGGAGAGGATGCAAAGATCTTATTTAGTCCTTATTGACTAATACATTCAAATTCTTGAAATTGTATCACATATACACTATACCGAAATACCCTATCGGTTGGGAAAGGGACTTAAAAATTCCAAAAAATGCTAAAAGGATATCTTGAAGATATCGAAATGCCAATGCGGGAATTTTTTTTTTTATTTATTGTTATTGCAAAAACTTATTTTTGGTGAAATCTCCTTCGCCCGTATCAGCTCTTATATCTTTAATTCTAAGTCTTTGTCGGGTTGGCTTCGGCAAGGTCTTCGTGGAAACTGTTATAATACCTCAGCTTCTTTGTTTACTTCGGGAGCAGCATAGCTTTACGAAGACGAAGACTTGAATTGAAACAAGCCTTATAGCTCTATTAGATAGCATGATTCTTCAAACATATACCTTCTTTGGTAAGTGAGAGAAGTATTATCCATCCTACGATAATCCAAGATACATGATTAACTTTTCGCACGGATAGTACAGTATATATAGTATATGGAGTATAGAGTATTGAATCTTATCAATTTTTTTTCTTTCCTCTCCTTCTGAATATTACATACGTAAGATTCATATTGTTGTTGTATTTTTTTCCAATTCAAAGTGTTGAATATAATATGTCATTATTTGTTCCAAATATGGCTTTTGCAAAGTCGCATTTTCTCATGTTCTCATGAGCATTCTAGCTTGATGTCAAATTCTTCTTTCTGTAAAGTGAAATTGTAAAAATTTTTCCTATTTCTATATTGTACAGACAAACTATCATACAAAGAAAAGTCTTTTGTTTACATGACAAATTTTTCGTTTTAAAAAGTCTGTCAGATGTCGTTGGTAAACACGAACTGAAGAGCATCTGTTATTTACTAATACGATAAAATTTGAATTGCAGTTCAGCCTTTCCGCGCACAAGTTACATTTGTTAATTTGTACATTGTCTAAATCTATTTAAAATTTACTTAAAACTGACCAAATGTTTTTTCCAATGACATACTAGATATTAAGACTGTTTTCTTTATATCTTCGGATATCGTCAGAATTGATGGAAACCTTTTGATAAATCTAGGGTTAAAATATACTATGCCCTTCCCAAGTTTCCTGTGATTCCATCTATATTGAGAATTTAGTATTTGTGACTTATTGTCACATCATTCACTTTTCGATAATCCTTGAATATCATCCTATTCGATTACCGGAGTAATCTCTTTTTCTTTTTTATTATTTTCCGGCGAGTTGCTTTCTCTTATCTTTAACTTCGGCTATATGCTTTTTAATTTATATTGAACTGTTTATAGTTGTTATTATGTTATGTTGTATTTCTTTGGTTGAATAGTTTAAATACTGATTCTATTACACCTCTCTCTTTTGTAAGGCTTACAGTCTGTGAGACATTTCTGATTTTCATTTGTTATTGGGTATACTGTAATCCTTATGTCTATTCTAAGTTATTATTGTTGAATATATTGTTTATATATGCCTTTCAGGTTTCTCTAGTTGTGTGGAAACTCTGTTATTGGATGCATAACTTTTATTTCCGTTTAGGTTCAAATTTAAAATCTGAATGCTGGTTTCAGATTCCTTAAAATTTCTACTGTCATTATTAGTCCAGTCAGTATAGGGACTAAATACGGCCTTTGCCCTACAAAAGGTGGGGTAGCTGTGATTTTTATATATGTTATTTAGTTCCGGGCCCCGATGAAAAATTCAAGTTTTCACCCTTGGGTAGGTTCCACGCGGTATGCCATCATGGATTAAAGGTACCATAAATTGGTTTTTTCACCTACCACAAAAATGTAAAAATATAAAATTGAAAAAGACTAAATTCCCTAAATTTTTTATATGCAGCGGCGGAAACGTGAACATTCTTCTAAAAAAATGTATACGTGTAGTATCTCGTATACAGGGTGTTTCGTCCATGGTAGTCCATAAGACAGGTGATAGTAGTCACCTAGTCAAACAAACAATTGCAAGGGGGGAGTACCATCTCACCCGTTTCGGAGTTACAAGGTGATTAAGAAAATTTTAAGTACAGAGTGTAAAGTCACTTACAGAGCTCATTGTATGCAGAACTTTATGACCTTTCCAACGACTGCTCGACCAGCCCCGTACTCCTTTTTCTTCAGGAGTTATGATGGTCTAAGCTAAAAATAATTTATTCCTTAGTGACTGAATACACTTCATTTAAAAAAAAACAATAACTAACTGTTTAACGGCTACAGTGAGAACATAGGTATAACAGGTCAAATTAAAGAGGAGAGTGGACAGTTTACAGTTTTTATAAAAAAGAATGTGTTAACCACCTTTTTGTAAACAAAAAACTTTCAGAGTAAAAAAAGGTAAGAAAATCTGAAATTCTTAGCTTAGACAACCATAGCCCCTGAGGGGAGAGGAGTACGGGGCTGATCGAGCAGTCGTTGGAAAGGCCACACGTTCTGCATACAAACAGCTCTGTAAATGACCGTACACCTTGTACTTTTTTAAGATACAGGGTATTAAATATTAAACGAGCCAAAGAACGAATACCATGGAACTACTATATTTAGTAAACTGAGCTGCAGTATTTTAAGTATAAAAACTCAACTTAATTAATTTCAGAAATGTACATTGTTATTCTCCTCGTAGTCTTCCAGCCTTAAGGCTGAGTTACAATGTGACGCTATCGCGAGTCGCGGACGCTATCGCTAAACCTGTCAAAAGTTAAAATGTATGAAAGTACTCAAGCGCAGGTACAGTGTGTCGCTAAGGGTGTTGCTGACGCTGGTCGCGTTGCTTAAAGTTGAAAATATTTCAACTTAAGACGCGCAACCCCTTGACAGCTGCAGTTGAGGCAATTTATTTTTGCAGAAAAGTTTAGTTTTGACAAAAGCCGAGAACTCATCGCACATTTCTATCTGTTTTTGCTGCGGCGGTTGTCGATTTTTATTTCGTTTGCTAGGTGTTCCTATGAATTTTACACACTCGTGTCACTTGAAGTGAGGTGGCATGACAACCATATCTTTTCCTTAAAAATATGTCAACAGCTATCTTATTACAAAGACAAGTAAAAAAGCTAGGAACCTATTACTTATACCCTACTATAAATAGCTGCATGTAATTTCTTATGGTCACCTCTTCTCTGTGAATATTTCATTGTTGAAGTCGTTTTTCGCGTGTGTTTCTTCGGAGAGTAAAATTCATTATGACCACTGACTTATAACAATGGACTGAGCGTATTGCCATTCTCCTATAGGAAAGAATGGCACAAGTTTTACAGTTTTCTCTTTCGCCCTATGGCAGAGTTGGAGCTACCAACACAAAATATTTCTTACTAAACGTTTTCTTATGCCATTTGATGTTTTTATGTTGGCTGCAGATACAATCACGGCAGAAATAATAAGGTAAAGATAGTGTTTATCATGCTCCGTCCGTCTTGCGTATATGAAGGATTCAGTTAAGAATAACTTTTGAAAATTAAAGTCGGAATAAGTTTAATTCCTTATAAGCGATTATGTAAAATATCACTTGAACACAAGAAAATATATTTTTTTAATTTAATTCGATTTTCGGGTGTAAAATTTCATCTGATTGGTTGAGTTTTACATGTTTTTTATGTAGTAAAAGTTTTAAAGGGTGCTTTAACAGTGATATACAGAAACACAATATTGTGCCAAATAGGAAATCGCTCAGTCCATTGTTATAAGTCAGTGATTATGACCAATTTAAGATTTCATATTCTGAAGAACTTTTAAGTACAATAAAAACGTTTAGGACTGTTCGTTTTCACAGCATACGTACAAAACCTAAATTTTTATAGGATAACCCCACGAAAGGGTTGCCCGATTTAGTCCATTTTTGAAATTATATTTACTATTGCTATGAAAACACCGTGTACAAATTATCATTTTCGAACTTAATTTTACTTTTTTTTAAAGCAATTTTCAGCACTCTAAGTACACACGTTCTCGAGTTATCGTGAGGTATAAAAAGAAAAAAGTTAGAATTGGTCTAAGCGCGGAAATTTTGCACACGGGCTTTTTTAAAAAAAAAGTAAATTTAAGTTCGAAAATGGGACCAATCGGGCAATTCTTCGTAGGGCTGCCATAAAAAAATTGTTTTTCACTATATATTTGGGCACTGCCTGAGAACGCGTCGACGTAGAGAGCTGAAGTTTGGTACATAGTGTTTCCAATAATAAATAAAATTTTAAACATGGACTAAATTAGGCAACCTCTTCTTGCTGTTGCTATACAAATCTTTGCGCTTTCACTTTATTTAACTGTTATTTTCATCTAGGTTATAATATTGTTACGAGTGTGGCCTTGGTTCGTTATTTAAAGCACAATAGCTCAGATATAATTCAAAATTCTTTTTTTATTTAGCTTTACTGTTTATGCCTCATTTTCATCGTTACGTTAATTCATTTGACTAATTGAAAAATATCTCCATTTTTTGCCAATTCTTGCAACAATTCTTATAATCTTTTCTCCCTCGCACATCTCAAATTTTGTTCACTTAAGCCACAAGAATACCGCACTTACAAAACCAATTATTTGGCACAACCAAACTTTTCATTTAAAATTAACACGTAGCGACACGTGCGGCAAAAATATATATTTATTCATCTTCTTAAAATGACTAGGATAAAGGAATTTAACAATAATCTTGCTAAAAGTAAATATTTAAAAATATTTATTTTATAACCCACCTTTTTTTTCATAGAAAACCAAATTAGTATTTAGAACGACAAAATTAACAGAAAAATTAGTCAAATGAATTAACTTAACGATGAAAATGAGGTATTACTCTCACAATTCACACACAATTAGTTATCGCTAGTACTGTACTTCTAATAATCACAATCCAAATAGTTTACTTTGTTCACTTCACTGTCTGAAATAAGACTCGCCTCCTGGATGTGAGTAGCGCCGTTTTTATACTCTACAAATTATCCTAGAACCTTCCTGAATATTCTGTTCTCCGAACCCAGAGTTTACTAGGATGTCACTAACCCAAAGTTGTTTCCATTACCAATAGATGTCGCTTGTGTGTCGCGTAACAATATTATTGGTCTTAGACCAATTATAGCATTTGCCCTTGTTTATTATATATTTGCGAACTATCTGAGACTGCGTCGACGTAGTGTTATGGTGTTTGATTAGCGGATCGAGTATGCGATAAAATGGGATCGGCTTCTTCGGTTAGTTGAGCTTTATGGTACCAAATAAATCTTACAATTATGATTTATTCCATTTCCCATTTTATCCCATTTTCGAACTTAAATTATTTTTTTTTTTAAAAGACCGTGTGAAAAATTTCGGACATGCAAAAATCAAAACAACTGTTTATATTACGCGTGGGTGTCCAATCTATTTTGCTCTAGCATCATTGTTTCTGGGTGTTACAAACAGAATGAGAAAACTTAGTATATCCCATGATACAAAAATTAACAATTATGGCCGTATTATCTGTCAATTGGTTGCTTGCCTCATTTGGCGACAATTGTCACAAATTTGTTCATTTCAATTTCAATCGTCCTTATCAAAGTGACAAAAAATTTCTATATGGAAATTTCTTTGTTTTCCCACTAGCACATAATTACTTTTCCCAAAGTGATTTAAACGAAGAAACTAATGTTTTGTGAAATATTTTATTATATTCAAAATGTATTTTAGTCAATAAAATACAAAAAACTTAAAACAAATTTACTGGAAATGATATTGTCGGTGTCGTAACAGCCAAAAAAATTACTCTCGAATCGGCCATACCTTGCTATCTTTGTATCATGGTATACCCTATGATTTCATCACCTAGGGTATAAAAATGGAATAAATCGGGTAATCTCTTTTAGATGCTACCACAGAAAAATTGAGGAATTGTACGTATATTGTGAAAATTATTAACCCTGAATAAAGGTTTTTATTGTACTAGAAAGCTCTTCAGAATGTAAAATCGTATGAAATTGGTTATAATCAGACTGTCAGCCGAACCGTTCTAGAAATAGATGCGAAAAACCACTTTAACCATTTATCTGGAAGAAATCGTAAGAATTGGTCATAGACTAATTCTACCTTTTTTCCTTGTCAACATCATTATGAATTAGAAGTCATCGCGTTAATTAATTCAAAGCCCAAACAGTATAAAATACCAAAAACTATTTTAATAATTTTAAACACAATTTTCAATTAACTTTCTATACTACTTTTTAGGTGCCAATGCAGAAGGGTGGACGCCAGCAGCCTACCTGGAACCAACTAATCGAAAAACATCGCGATGCTCAAGCAGAAACCAAGATAGAATTAATTAAATAACAAATAACGAAGCTTATCCTTTCCTCTAAATCGTAGTGTCCTCGAAGTCTTCTATTATAGATAATCTTGTCCCAAAAACTGTTCTTGAATAAAATACGCAATAAAAACTTCTAGTCCCGAGCATGTTAGAAACATGCTCCTATAATGAATCTAATTGGCTTAAGTACCTATCATATATGTCTCAAATACTATTAAGCAATATTTTAATTGTGTATGTTTTCTTATTCGTTTGTATTCGGAACTCGTAAGTACAATAAGTGAACTTTTTACATTTGTTAATATTTTTAACTTATTTATTAATACTTGGTAATTGTTGATTGTTGTTCTCATTATCATAAAAAAAGACCACAGCAGATAGTTATCGTGTTTTTATTGTATTGTATAATAAAGTTATTGCAAAGAATCAAATCATTTTTTATAATCTTTCAGATTCTCCAATCTCATATGTGTATTGAAATGATATGTATAACTCCCAACAAACAATATTTATCTTCCGGAATATACCTATGTAGAATACGTTTCGCTTTTGAAGATATCTAAATCTTCTATGATATGGTATTCCTATTGATAAAATTACTCCTTTCGGTAGAAAATGGTCCTCATTTGCGATACCCCCAGGAGAGATTTTCGCGTGACGGCAGACAAATAAGAATTTAATTTTTGCAAATATGAATCTCGGGAAAGATAAGAATTTGTGACGCGTTCATAATACAAAATAAATACTTCTTAGCAGATCTACGGAGACGGCTCTCCACTCAATGGTAACTGTCATTGAACGGGGACTGGACCGTGGACTGTTTACCTTGGGAGCCTTTCTGGACATCGACGGGGCTTTTGATAAGGCCACCCCCGAGTCGCTATGTGAGGCAGCTCGTCGACATGGTGTTGACTGCACTGTTGTGAGATGGATCAACCAAATGTTAAGACGACGATACTTAACTGTGGATGAAGGCGGCCGAACCTCTCTCAGTGTGCTGGTGGAGAGAGGTTGTGCGCAAGGGGGCGTGCTATCCCCAGTACTCTGGTGTATGTTGGTTGCCTCACTCATCACGGTACTGAAAAACGAGGGATTCTCATGTGAAGCGTATGCGGATGACATCCCTCTGCTCATTTCCAGGCATAGCATGGCTGCTGCCCGTGCCTTCATGCAACGAGGCCTCAATATTGTTGAGGACTGATGCACCCGTCATGATATGACAGTGAACCCTACAAAGTGCAGCTTGGTGCTCTTCTCCAGAAGACGTAAGCTGGGGTACTTTGTTCTTCCAAAGCTTTTTGGACACACTCTGCAACTCTCTCCTCATGTCAAGCACCTTGGAGTCTTCCTTGACTCGAAGCTGACATGGGGAATGCACGTAGAGGAAAAAGTTAATGCGGCTATGAGGGTCTTCGCTCAATGCAGGAGAACCTTTGGCTGCACATGGGGCATGAGACGAGGGGTGTGCATTGTATGTACACCTCGATCGTCAGACCCATGCTCACATATGCCTCCTGTGTATGGTGGCCGAGGACGCTTGTGGGGACTGCGATCCGGAAGCTGGCAGGCCTGCAAAGGCTTGCCTGCTTGGGAATTACGGGCTCCATGCGATCTACGGCTACTGCGGCTCTTGAAGTCTTACTCAATCTGCCACCCCTGGATCTTGTCATTCAGGCAGAGGCCAAAAGGGCTGTGTGCAGATTGCGCTTATGGGGATGTTGGGAGGGCGGCTTGACTGGCTCTTCTCATTGCTCTATGACGTATCGGCTGGACTTGGAAAACCCTCTGGCCGGTATGCCACGGGATGCGATGGTACCAGAGCTTCGTTTCGGGCGTCGCTTCTCTGTAACCTTTCCTGCAAGGGAATCGTGGACTGAGGGAGGTGCCTTATCGTGCCTTCCCCGGTCTGCTCTAAAAATCTTCACCGACGGCTCTCTAACGGAGCTGGGGCAGGTGTCTACTTTCCTGAGCCTGATTTTGAAATGGAGTACTCACTTGGAAAACACACCACTGTCTTCCAGGCTGAAGCCTTCGCCATCACAATGGCAGCGAAGGTAGCCCTTGATATGCACATCAAGGGGAGAGATATCGCTATCCTTTCGGATAGTCAGGCAGCCTTGATGGCTCTGAATGGCCCTCGGATAACGTCTAAGTTACTGGGGGACTGCAGGTCGTCAGTGGATAAGTTGTGTTTTCACAACAATGTGTCCCTCCTGTGGGTTCCTGATCACATTGGGATCATGGGGAATGAAAGGGCTGACCTTTTAGCTTGGGCTGGCTCCGATTCTCCGTTCCTCGGACCGGAGCCCGCCGTAGGCGTTGCCACCTCGAATATAGGGTCTCTCATCAAAGCGGATGTTCATAAGAAACATCAGCAGAGATGGGAGAACCTGAGTGCTTGTAGGTGTACAAAACTGTTTCTTTCCAATTTTCTCATGGGGCTCGGAAGGAAACAATGTAGAACCGTGGTTGGCATCATCACCGGCCACAGCTCACTTCACGCTCATCTAACAAGGATGGGAGTTGTTGACAGCCCTGAGTGTCTGTCCTGCATGGAGGGAGAGCCTGAGACCCCCGAACACTTTTTGTGTGAGTGTCCGGCCTTCGCCCGGAGCAGACTGGATACTATAGGGTCTCCCCTTCTATCTGTGGATGAGCTGAAACACCTTTCTCACCAAGACTTGTTGCGCTTCATTAAGAGGACAGGAAGGTTTTGGTGAATGGGATTCAGGATAGCACAATGGGCCGCTGTGGCCTCCGTGCTTGGGTTGGGTATCTCCTGTTCCCCCTGTTTTCAAAAAAAAAAAAAAAATTGTTTATCAACTCGCTATTTCATCCTTTCCGCGATTGGCATTCTTATTTACTTCATATTTTTATTACTCGCAAACTTTATATTGTTTGTTTTTAAAATTGAATTCGTTTTTCTTGATTTCTTGAAATTCAGTTATGTAGGACTCCAAAAACTTATTGACTCAGGGTGGTTTTGAATATCCTTCATAGGCACCAATTAAAAAAATGTGTGTTGAACCTACGACATAGAATAAAATGAGTCATAATTGCAATTATTAACGTCTATGGACGAAATTTTCAACTGATGCTATGTTATTGCACGTTTATTGCCTTGAGGTAAATAAAAAGATATATTTGTTGCGGCTTAATGAGGAATGAGATATCCCATGTATACTTGTTTTCTTTCTGATATACTCGCAAGAAAATTATATCGAAACTTTTCATATGGAAGAGATCGCTACCTTTTCGTCTATGCCTAGGGAATCTATCGTCTAAATCTTTTCTGGGGTATTTTGATTAAGGCTTTTGGAAACGTGAAATTTATACATCCTCAGACCTGTCCGAAGTATGAGTTATTACTCATACTTCGGTATAGGTTGGCTTCATATGTTTTACTTGGGATGCGGCTGGTCAATGGATTTGTGTTCGTGTGATTTACTGGACTGCTGGTCAACGAATTTGTAGTAGTTTTCCACACTGGTTTCATAAACCATAGCGTGCGATATATTTGACATAATCAGCTGATTACAAATATGTAGTTGATAGTTTTGCTCCCATGGGGCTTGCATTTAAAAAAAAATTATGTTCCTTCCTCTTATAGCCCTTATGGAAAGCAAGCTTTGAGGTGCTTTTAAGCTCTACTAATATTGATTTGAAGAGCTTTCAAGTATTTTCATCTCTTCTGTTTTTCTTCCAGTAATTTCAAAGTCGTTCGTTACTTTGTTAAATCGGGACGTCAGGGAGATTCCTTCCGTAAAAGTTTATGGACTTGTTAAAGTGATGTTGACAAATATGACAAATAAGTTCTATTGATGTCTGCAATCTTGCACTATACACTTTTCTAAGGCTCAGGAAAACAGGAATACATATATTGGTAATTAATTAAGTAGCATATAACTGGTGTCCTGAACGAAGTCTATCTGTTGCTTTCCAGCACAAGGTTTTACCAACTAAATCCCACCTTCTATTCGATTTAACTGCTTTCCTCCTTAAATTAAAATATCTTGGCTATTTTAATAACAATTTACGGTTCTTCAAAGAGCGTCGTTTATGGTCTGTTCCGTATTCTTTTCAAATTTTTACCCAAATAACTTTTTTGGTCACTTTTACCTAAGAACGTATTCACCCATAAAGTATATAAACCTACTGTAAAATTTAGAAAAGTAGTCTTCACTTCAAACTGCCCAATGCGCCAATCTCTTTTGCCAGCAACACTAAAAAGGGCTCTCATCGTTTTATATCGGGCAGGTCCAGGGCATTTTAGAATATGGAGGCCCTCTAAAAATTATTCTCTAAACTACTTTGGTCCATTATCTGTGTTTCATATAAAAATATATATACGTTCGTCACAGAAATACGTCACAGGCTATCAGCTGAAATGTGTCAAAATTTTAATGGGAATATCTTGTCTTCTATATACCTTGACAATACTCTTTCTCCTCTCTCTGTCTTTCCTATAAAAATGTATATACAGTAGTCACAGATGTACGTCACAGGCTATCAGCTGCAATGTGTCACCTTGTCTCCTATATACCTTGCGTCGGCATTTAATATGGCTATACTATATATTGCCGCGAGCGTGGTCTTTGGTTCGTGGTAATAACGAACCAAAGCGTTATTTAAAACACAATATTAAATAATTAATATATAAGTTCTTTATTACACTTAAATCATATAAGGTTCACAAACATTTATTTAATCAACTCAACTCTAATTATCGCTAACACTGTACTTTCAATTATCGCAATCTAATTACACACTATCGCTTCTTTATTGCTTTCGCTTCTTAACACTGCAACGTCTAAGACAAGACTCTTTTTCTGGCGATGACAACTGTTATATTTATACCCTAGAAACACTCCGGATAAATCTGGAGTGTTCTATTCCAAAAGCTTCTAGACTATTCTATTTGTTCTATTCCTGAACTTTCATAATCGATTCTCCGAACCTAAAGTCATTTACTCTCCGAACCTAAAGTCATTTACTCTCCGAACCTGAAGTTGTTTATTGCCAGTAGATGTCACCAGTTGTCTCTTTCTATTGCACGTAACACTGCCCCCTTCTTAAACTTGTTCGTCCCGAACAGCAGGTGGTCCACGGTCTTGATGCTCGTAGTATTGACACAAGCGGTCCAAATGAACAATTTTGTGCTTACCTCTTGTGCCACGCTGAATCCTGTATACCACGTCATTAATTCTAGTTACTACTGAATATGGTCCTTCCCAGTGTTGTTGCAATTTTGGAGAACGTCCCTTACGTCGTTTCGGGTTGTACAGCCAAACAAGATCACCTTCGTTAAATCCTGCGGAATTAGCGCGTAAGTCATAGCGGGTCTTCATCCGATCAGTATTTGTTGCTAATTTCGTCCTCGTGGCCTCGTGTACATCGGCTAATTGTTGTTTGAGCTCCGATACGTAGTCTTCTGGTAACTTTTGTTCACCTCTGGGGGTACCGAATTTGAGGTCGCTAGGTAAACGCATCTCTCTTCCGAATATGACTTTAGCTGGGGTTTGTCCGGTAGTACTATGAACGGCTGATCTATAAGCCATTAGGAATACAGGAATATGTCGATCCCAATCGCGTTGATGATAGTCAACTACTTTCTTTAGATGCTCGATCAATGTTCTGTTGAAGCGCTCTACCATGCCATCAGATTGTGGGTGTAGAGGAGTTGTTCTAGTTTTTCTTATTCCCAACATTTTACACATCTCCTGGAAAGTCCGCGATTCGAAGTTCCGTCCTTGGTCCGAATGAAGTTCGTGAGGCACACCAAACCTACTGACCCAATTCGTTATTATTTGTTCCGCAACTGTGGTTGCCTCTTGATTAGGGATTGCATAAGCTTCAGGCCATTTACTGAAATAGTCAATGGCAACTAATATATAACGATTACCGCCATCCGTTTCTGGAAAAGGTCCAGCTATGTCTATAGCTATCCTTTCAAAGGGGGCTCCGACATTATACTTATGCATTTCTCCTCTGCTTCTGTGTTGCGGCCCTTTGCAAGCAGCACAGACAGTGCATCTGCGGCACCACTCCTCCACATCTTCTCGCATATGTAACCAATAAAACTTTTCTCGTATTTTGGAAATGGTTTTGTTCACTCCCAAATGTCCTCCAGAGGTTCCACCGTGCATTTCTTCTAGAACATCTTTGACATTTGATGCTGGCACGACTATCTGCATTCGGAAAGATTCGCCATTAGGTGCTTCCCACTTGCGTTTTAATATACCACATTCAACATGAAGAGAGTTCCATTGAGCCCAGTAACTTTTTAGCTTCTCACTCCGTTCCGAAATATCCTTCCAGTCTGGTCTTTCCATGTCTTCTTTCCAAGCAAGAATAGGTGAAATGTCCGGATATTCTCGTTGTGCTGTTCGTAGGTCCTCGTTGTCCCAACCTGTAGATGGCTCCACGGTTACCAACTGTATAGTCGCTGCTGTTTCTTTTTCTTCTATTCGTGTGCAATGTTTGCACTCAAGTTTACATGGACGTCGTGAAAGGGCGTCTGCATTTCCATGGATACGACCTCTTCGGTGTTGTATTTCAAAATCATAAGCCTGGAGTCGCTCTATCCATCTCGCCACTTGTCCCTCAGGATTCTTAAACTACAGAAGCCATTTAAGCGCTGCATGGTCGGTGCGAAGGATGAATTTCTGCCCATAGAGATATTTATGAAAATGCTTTGTTGAACTTACAATGGCAAGTAGCTCCTTTCTTGTAGCACAATAATTTTTCTCTGACTTTAAAAGTGCTTTGCTATAGTAAGCTACTGGAACTTCTTGACCATTCTCCTCCTGAGAAGGCACTGCACCAATACCTTCATTGCTGGCATCCGTGTCTAATGTAAATGTTTTTCCCAGCTTTGGATAGTGAAGTACTGGAGCCTCACAGAGCTGTTGCTTCAAATTTTCAAAACTTTCGTTGCATTTATCCGACCATATGAACGGCTTTCCCTTTTCGGTAAGTTGATGTAGGCTTCTTGCTATATCTGCAAAACCTTTCACGAATCGCCTGTAGTAGGTAGCTAAACCAAGAAAACTCCGTAATTGATGTTTGTCCTTTGGAGCTGGCCAATTTTTGACGGCTTCTATCTTCTCTGGATCGGTTCTTACTCCTTGTGATGAAACTATGTGCCCTAAATATTTAACCTCTTTTTTAAATAGAGCACATTTACTCGCACTGAGCTTTAATTTTGCATCTTTGAGCCTTTGAAGTACATCCCGTAAGTTGTTTTTATGTTCCATGAATGTCCTTCCGATTACTATTATGTCATCCAAATAGACAAGACATGTTTTCCAGGTTAAACCTCGTAGAACACATTCCATTAGTCGTTCGAATGTGGCTGGAGCATTACATAACCCAAATGGCATTACTTTGAATTGCCATAAGCCACTGCCAACTGAGAAAGCAGTTTTCTCTCGGTCCTCGGGATGTATTTCCACTTGCCAGTAACCACTCTTCAAATCCAGCGTGGAAAACCATTGCGCTCCGGAAAGGGTATCCAATGTGTCATCAATCCTTGGTAATGGATAGCTATCTTTTCTCGTCACGTTATTTAGTTGGCGGTAGTCTACACAGAATCGGGTGCTGCCATCCTTCTTCCTAACCAGAACAACCGGCGATGTCCAAGGGCTGTTAGATTCCTCTATTATGCCTTGTTTCTTCATGGAGTTCATCATGTCTGCAACTTCTGGTTGTTTGGCTAATGGCAATCTTCGTGATGTCTGTCGAATGGGTCTGGAATCTCCTGTATCGATTCGATGCTGGACAAGATTTGTTTTACCATAATCATCATCATTCATTGCAAATAATTCCGAAAATTCATCGATCACCTCTTTGGCATCGTTGTGTTGTTGTTCACTTAAGGCACTGGACGAAAGAAGTTTCTGAACCTGTTGGGTAGTAGCTGGTATAGTTTTTGTCTCCTTGACATTACTACCATTATCCAAATTGACGATTTGGTAAACGGGTTCACAGTTTCCAATTATAGCACCTTCTTTTAGTTGTACCTCGTTTTCGGATGTGTTAAGCACTCTGACTGGAATTAATGTTGCACCTTCTGCCTTCACTAAAGTCTTGCCAACGATGATGTTCGATGTAACTTTTGTGGGGTTAGGCTCCACCAGATAGAATCGGCAGGTCCCGATGTCATCAGTAAGCTTTGTCCATATTAGTGTCTCGGAGCATGGCGAAAGAGTAATATTTTCGCAAACCATCGTCCTTACTTTCGCAGGATGATCTGCTTCTTCTCCTAGTTTCATAGGAATTTCATCCAGATTTATTTTGTATGTGGTCATGAAGTCTATTCCAAGAATGCAGTCATCCATTATGTCTGAAACCAGGAAAGTGTGAGGAAATAGTAGTTCGCCTAGTTGAACATCTAAAGTTATTTCTCCAAACACCTGTGCTGCCGCTCCAGTTGCTGTTCTTAGTAGATATTTGGTGGTGTTGTGAAGCCATTTGTTCTTAACAAGATCTGCTCTAATAATTGATCTTGAAGCTCCAGTATCGATAGTAACTGCGCAGTCATTTTTTCCTACACTTCCATATATAACAAGACTGCTATTATTTCTCTGTAACTGACTTACTTGGATGATGACTTCGGGGCTGTCGATTCCACCAACCAACTTCTGCCCCACGAAGTTGGTTTTTACTAGTTTTCCGACTGCTCAAGAGGAGAGACGATGCGACTAGTCGCTGTTTGATATCTAGTCTCTCCACGAATTGCTTGTTCCCTGGCTCGACATCTTTGGCATTCTTCTTTCCCCTATTCTGATGATTCCACTCGTCGACGTTTTCTGCAGTCTCTTTGAAGGTACCCTGGTATATTACAATTCCAGCATCGAAGGACCCACGTGAAGGCGGGCTCTGTGATGATTACACTCTGTTGCAAGTACATTCTTCCACTGAAATTTCTCTCACTCGTACTGCACTCCGTGAAGTGAACTGGTTTCAGACATAATGGATGACTGCATTCTTGGAACAGACTTCATGACCACATACATCTGGATGTCGGAGAGCGGATTCTCAAATATGGCAATATAGAAATTCCTATGAGACTAGGAGAAGGAGCACATTATCCTACTAAAGTAAGGACGATGGTCTGCGAAAATATTACTCTTTCGCCATGCTCTGAGACACTAATATGGACAAAGCTTACTGATGACATCGAGACCTGCCGATTCTATCTGGTGGAGCCTAACCCCACAAAAGTTACATCGAACATCATCGTTGGCAAGACTTTAGTGAAGGCAGAAGGTGCAACATTAATACCAGTCAGAGTGCTTAACACATCCAAAAATGAGGTACAACTAAAAGAAGGTTCTATAATTGGAAATTGTGAACCCGTTTACCAAATCGTCAATTTGGATAATGGTAGTAATGTCAAGGAGACAAAAACTATACCAGCTACTACTCAACAGGTTCAGAAACTTCTTTCGTCCAGTGCCTTAAGTGAACAACAACAAAACGATGCCAAAGAGGTGATCGATGAATTTTCGGAATTATTTGCAATAAATGATGATGACTATGGTAAAACAAATCTTGTCCAGCATCGGATCAATACAGGAGATTCCAGGCCTATTCGACAGACACCACGAAGATTGCCATTAGCCAAACAACCAAAAGTTGCAGACATGATGAACTCCATGAAGAAACAAGGCATAATAGAGGAATCTAACAGCCCTTGGACATCGCCGGTTGTTCTGGTTAGGAAAAAGGATGGCAGCACCCGATTCTGTGTAGACTACCGCCAACTAAATAACGTGACGAGAAAAGATAGCTATCCATTACCAAGAATTAATGACACATTGGATACCCTTTCCGGAGCGTAATGGTTTTCCACGCTGGATTTGAAGAGTGGTTACTGGCAAGTGGAAATACATCCCGAGGACCGAGAGAAAACTGCTTTCTCAGTTGGCAGTGGCTTATGGCAATTCAAAGTAATGCCATTTGGGTTATGTAATGCTCCAGCCACATTCGAACGACTAATGGAATGTGTTCTACGTGGTTTAACCTGGAAAACATGTCTTGTCTATTTGGATGACATAATAGTAATCGGAAGGACATTCATGGAACATAAAAACAACTTACGGGACGTACTTCAAAGACTCAAAGATGCAAAATTGAAGCTCAGTGCGAGTAAATGTGCTCTATTCAAAAATGAAGTTAAATATTTAGGGCACATAGTTTCATCACAAGGAGTGAGAACCGATCCAGAGAAGATAGAAGCCGTCAAAAATTGGCCAGCACCAATGGACAAACATCAATTACGGAGTTTTCTTGGTTTAGCTATCTACTACAGGCGATTCGTGAAAGGTTTTGCAGATATAGCAAGAAGCCTACATCAACCTACCGAAAAGGGAAAGCCGTTCATATGGTCGGATAAATGCAACGAAAGTTTTGAAAATTTGAAGCAACAGCTCTGTGAAGCGCCAGTACTTCACTATCCAAAGCTGAGAAAAACATTTATATTAGACACGGATGCCAGCAATGAAGGTATTGGTGCAGGAGGAGAATGGTCAAGAAGTTTCAGTAGCTTACTATAGCAAAGCACTTTCAAAGTCAGAGAAAAATTATTGTGCTACAAGAAAGGAGCTACTTGCCATTGTAAGTTCAACAAAGCATTTTCATAAATATCTCTACGGGCAGAAATTCATCCTTCGCACCGACCATGCAGCGCTTAAATGGCTTCTGCAGTTTAAGAATCCTGAGGGACAAGTGGCGAGATGGATAGAGCGACTCCAGGCTTATGATTTTGAAATACAACACCGAAGAGGTCGTATCCATGGAAATGCAGACGCCTTTTCACGACGTCCATGTAAACTTGAGTGCAAACATTGCGCCCGATTAGAAGAAAAAGAAACAACAGCAACTATACAGTTGGTAACCGTGGAACCATCTACCAGTTGGGACAACGAGGACCTGCGAACAGCACAACGAGAAGATCCGGACATTTCACCTATTCTTGCTTGGAAAGAAGACATGGAAAGACCAGACTGGAAGGACTTTTCGGTACGGAGTGAGAAGCTGAAAAGTTACTGGGCTCAATGGAACTCTCTTCATGTTGAATGTGGTATATTAAAACGCAAGTGGGAAGCACCTAATGGCGAACCTTTCCGAATGCAGATAGTCGTGCCGGGATCAAACGTCAAAGATGTTCTAGAAGAAATGCACGGTGGAACCTCTGGAGGACATTTGGGAGTGAACAAAACCATTTCCAAAATACGAGAAAAGTTTTATTGGATACATATGCGAGAAGATGTGGAGTGGTGCCGCAGATGCACTGTCTGTGCTGCTTGCAAAGGGCCGCAACACAGAAGCAGAGGAGAAATGCATAAGAATAATGTCGGAGCCCTCTTTGAAAGGATAGCTATAGACATCGCTGGACCTTTTTCAGAAACGGATGGCGGTAACCGATATATATTAGTTGCCATTGACTATTTCAGTAAATGGCCTGAAGCTTATGCAATCCCTAATCAAGAGGCAACCACAGTTGCGGAACAAATAATAACGAATTGGGTCAGTAGGTCGGACCAAGGACGGAACTTCGAATCGCGGGCTTTCCAGGAGATGTGTAAAATGTTGGGAATAAGAAAAACTAGAACAACTCCTCTACACCCACAATCTGATGGCATGGTAGAGCGCTTCAACAGAACATTGATCGAGCATCTAAAGAAAGTAGTTGACTATCATCAACGCGATTGGGATCGACATATTCCTATATTCCTAATGGCTTATAGATCAGCCGTTCATAGTACTACCGGACAAACCCCAGCTAAAGTCATATTCGGAAGAGAGATGCGTTTACCTAGCGACCTCAAATTCGGTACTCCCAGAGGTGAACAAAAGTTACCAGAAGACTACGTATCGGAGCTCAAACAACAATTAGCTGATGTACACGAGGCCACGAGGACGAAATTAGCAACAAATACTGATCGGATGAAGACCCGCTATGACTTACGTGCTAATTCCGCAGGATTTAACGAAGGTGATCGTGTTTGGCTCTACAACCCGTTCTCCAAAATTGCAACAACACTGGGAAGGACCGTATTCAGTAGTAACTAGAATTAATGGCGTGTTATACAGGATTCAGCGTGGCAAAAGAGGCAAGCATAAAATTGTTCATTTGGACCGCTTGTGTCAATACTACGAGCATCAAGACCGTGGACCACCTGTTGTTCGGGACGAACAAATTTAAGAAGGGGGCAGTGTTACGTGCAATAGAAAGAGACAACTGGTGACATCTACTGGCAATGGAAAGTAAACGACTTCAGGTTCGGAGAATCGATTATGGAATCGACAGGAAGGTTCAGGAATAAGAATGAATAGAACAGTCAAGAAGCTTTTGGAATAGAACACTCCAGAATAATCCGGAGAGTTTCTAGGGTATAAATATAACAATTGTCATCGCCAGAAAAAGAGTCTTGTCTTAGACGTTGCAGTGTTAAGAAGCGAAAGTAATTAAAGAAGCAAAGTATATGTAATTAGATTGCGATATTTGAAAGTACAGTGTTAGCGATAATTAAAGTTGAGTTGATTAAATGAATGTTTTGTGAATTTTATAGGATTAAAACGAAATAAAGAACTTGTATATTAATTATTTAATATTGTGTTTTAAATAACGAACCAAAGGCCACGCTCGCAACAGTATTAATAATCCAACATTTTCTATAATTTTGAATTGATTGATCAATTTTCTTTTGTAATACCAAACAATACAATATGACCTATACTTATCCATCGCTTCAATTTGCACGCTAGCACCTTCCATCTTCTTTGGTGTTTTAAATATTGCTTAAAAATATAAAACTCGTTGGATGTTTAGTGTTGAGCAATATCGTTGCCGTGATAATTTAACTTTCTTCAATTAACTCCCTCTCGTGCTGTAAAGCTAATTTTTGAATCATCATTATAGTCAATAACATCTCGCAATTCTTATATTTTTCGTCATTATTCCAGTAATTTGAAAAATACATATTTTTTTTTATAATGTTGCCAAGGCTCTGGGCATACCCTGATGCCATTGGCAGGAGAGGAAGAAGGGGACGGAATTGAAGATTATTGGATTAAGCCAAGGGTTGACGGTGTATATTACGCCTGAATGTTTGCGGCTCATAGCTGGGAGGGAAAACAGAGGATAGCAAACTGTTCCACATTCACATGGAAGCAACATCAACTCCATGAAACTGGTTTAACATATCACTGTCACTGATCTTCAACCATTCATCTTCAGTATTAACCCGCAATGCAATAATCCGTTCCGAGTAACAACAGAGTGCAGATCTTTCTCTTTCCTCAAAATGAGAGTTTTACGCAGTGGTTGTACTTGGTAAGACTCTCGTAGACTCCCATAATACCATTAGACGAAAGACTAGAGGAAATTTGACTCAATTTGATCGGTCCCACACTGCGAAACTTTTCAAGAGTCTCTGACCGTTAACAGAGGGGAACTTGACTATAATGGTGCACACCCTGCTGATGTGTTGTTTTTATTTCGGAAAGGAAGTGTTGCATAGGCAAAGAGAACCCAGCAAACTTAACTATTTTATCAACAATCTGTAGCGGATATCCTTTCCAAACACTGACGACAACGTTACTAAGTCGCTGCTGCCGCCGAAGATGTTCGACCGAATCTCCCAACACAATTACCTCGGTCTGCAGATCATCGTAGATACCTTGCAGTTTACTGATTTCAATATTGAAAGATCGCACAATCTTAGTGAACTTATTGGCAATATATTCCTCCATCTCATCGAACATTTATGACTTAGTAATGTTCTCCAATAGCTTCTTTTCAAGCATATCAAAGCTATCAACACAACTTATAGAGGTTGCACAGCAGGAGTAGACAAGGTAGGTGTTCTGGCGCCACTTTTCTCCTTCTCAGCAAGTTGATTTCTTGTTTTTCTGGGTGTAATCTGTTGCACCCTCTTAGAAGAGTAGTTAAAATGCGACTGCTCACTACAACACAAACTCACAATACCGCAAAACAACGAAGCATAAGCAGGAATAATCTTGGATATCGAAGCTATATTTCTTATTTTTTGTAAAAAAAGCATGAGCAGTAAAGAGAAGTCAACAAAACTTTGAATATTTGTTGTAAAAATTTAATAAATAAAACAATTTTACAGAAATTATGAAAATCCTGTTTATCTCTTCTTTTACTCTGGGAAATTTATATAAATAGTGAAGTTAGCTGCAAGTCCATTTATTTTTCCAAGTAAAGTGGACTATTCTTAATTTTTGAAAAATTTAATCTTATTTTCAAATATATTACACAACTTTAAAAAGCTTGAATGGATTATGGAATTATAAAGTAATTTTGACAATCAGAACCAGATTAACACAAACTCGCTGCAGTGTATAGAACGAAAAAGATTAAATATTATATAGAGGATTTTTTAAAACATGCTTAGAAATGCCAACAACAAAATGTTCAGCCATATTATTAGATTATTACAATCACGGAAAGAGATTTTGTCAAGTAACAACGGAGAATCAACATTCGCGTTTAAGAGTTAATGCACATCGGCAAACATGCGACGTTTCTCAAGCGAGTGCATATTTAAAAGCTTCAAGCTATCCTCATAGGGTGGAAGAATCAGTGAATTATTCCAGGGTATGTGCCTAAGAGCAAAGCGTAGGAAGTTCAGTTCAGACTCGATACGGTCGATGTGTATACCGTAAAAAGTATACCAAACCTGGCTAGCGTATTCAAAGAGTGGTCTCACAAAGCAAGTGTATAACGCAATGTTATGGTGGGATTCGAGAACTCTCGAGACCAGCGTTTTATAAAGCCCAGGCATAGAACTACTCTTTGATACCATGAAGTTTATGTGGGAGATAAAATGCAATCTTTAGTCATATTTGACACCTAAGTCACAGACAGAGCACACACGGCAAAACGAGGAATCGGAGAGCTCATATTCATAAGTGATTGGTTTCTGATTCCTGTGGAAAGTCATAACCTCACATTTGTCGATATTGAGCACCAATCGTAAAATTTGTGAAGGTCGTAACAGATTTAATCTGAGCGAAAAGCTTAATGTCGTCAGCATAAATCAAGACTTCGCAGTGCCACACAACAGAGACAATATCATTAATAGAAAGAATAAACAAGTAAAAAAGCTAGAATTGGTCTAAGACCAATTCTTATGATGCCTTAGATAAATGCACGTATGAAATTTCGTATGCACCCATCTGTGCAATTTTGATTTTATTTTTGAAGTGGTTTTTCGCATATATTTCTAGAACGGTTCGTCGGACAGAAAAAATTATTATAACCAATTTTATAGGATATCATATTCTAAACAAGTTTTTAGTACAATAAAAATGTCTAGAACTGATCGTTTTCACAGTGTACGTAAAAAACCTAAATTTTTATATGGCCACACCAAGGGGTTGCCGATTTAGTCCATTTTTGATTTTGCTATTACTATAAAAACACCATGTACCATATTATCAGCTCTCTATGTTATCGCGTTCTCAGGCAGTGTCCAAATATATAGCGGAAAACTGAAATTTTGTATGGCAACCCCACGAAGTCGTGTCCGATTTGTCTTATTTTCGAACATAATTTAACTTTTTTTTTTAAGTCCGGGTACAAAATTTCAGCTTTCTAAGTGAACGCGTTCTCGAGTTATTCTGCGCACAAACGGACGGACATGCATAAATCAAAATAACTTTTAATACTATGCGTGGGTGTCCAAACATTTTGCTCTACCATCATTATTTCGAGGTGTTACAAACAGAATGATAAACTTAGTGTACCCTTTAGATTTCATCTAGGATATAAAAACAACGGGACCAACTGACTCCCTTGAGGTACGCCAGGCGAAGCCTTCAGGGGATAACCCATGCTTTTCTCACGGTGTGAGATAACTTTTCGAAGGCTTACTAAAGTCTGTATAAATACAATTTAGGTAGCCTTTTGCAAACCCGCCAATGATATCGGAGACAAATTCCAGCAAGTTAATGGTTGTAGACTTGCATTGGGCATGCAAGATAATTTTGTAATAGGCCTTTAGTTAGAGATTTCATTTTTACTACCTTTTTTGTGGATAGGTATGATAAAGGAGTTTTCCATAGCTGCGGGAAACAACCACTAACGAGCAATTTTTGGAAAATAATTTTCAGTGGAGCTGCCAAAGAGAGGCAGCATGACTTATAAAAGGCTCGAGAGTTCCCATCAGGACCAGTTGTGAAGTCATTGATATGATCGAGTAACCCTTATATACAAATTTTACGAGATAAATGCATTCTCAAAAAATGAAGCAAACGTATTGCAAATTTCAGACGAATCATCACTAGCAGAATCTTCTGGCTATTAACCCCGTATTTATAAATGCCTAGAGCACCTGTACAGTGCCATTTTTTGGAAAAACAGTTTCATAGACAACCCAACTAACAATTCATTTAGACTGACATTTGGTGAAGAACGAACCGAAAATTAAATTTATCTAAGATCCCCGATTACCATGATATTGCCCATTTGGGTAATATGTGCTTACACCTTGTTCATCTTACAGCCCACATATCAAAAGCGCTGTTCTAATGGCAAAACGAATCTTTTTAAAAACACAATAAAAATATGATTCGATCTCATTTTCACTGACTTTGGTTCATACAATAAGCCGTTTATTGAAATTACTGTTGTAAACAAGAAGATAAAAATGTTACCTAAACCTATACTAATACTTATGCTTATGTTTATGCTTTTCTGATCGATGACGTGATGGCGATGATTTACTATATCTTGCCGGTGAAAAATCTCTTTTACTGCATTTTTCTGGAGATTTTCGTGATCTTGGTGGGGAAGAATATCTGCTTCGCTCCGTTATGGGTGATGACGATCTTAAAATAAATAGATAATTTAACGAAGAAAACAAATCACCACTGAAATTTTACCTCTGTCCTCTAGGACTGGAATCATATTTTATAGATTTAGATGATATTGGAGACCGTTCTCGAGTGTAACGTTTGGGTGAATCAGATGGGCTTCTTGACCGAATACGTCTAGATTTTGTGCTTCTCGTTGGTGAAATGGAGCTTAGTTTAGAACGCTTCTGATGAGGAGAACGGGACCGTCGTTTTGTTCTAATTGGACTGGAACGTCCAGAATATGGTGATGGTGATTTCTTGGAACGCTTGGATTTTTTTGAGCCCATGCTAAAAAAAAGTTATAATCCTTAGTATTTACACAATAACTAAAACTTTATTGTACTTACGATTCCGTGGGACTCGGGCTCCGTTTGATTGGCTCTTTTCGATACTTCTCTGACGGGGACTCAGATCCATCTTTTAGAGAGTCCTTCAAAAATTTCTTCGTATTTATATAAGGCTTGCAATTCATTTAAAACCTACCCTTTTCAACAATTTACGGCGATAATGTTCAAGTTGTTGATCCATTGTCCAACCGGGCTTAAGTTCCCGTCTACCTGATTCCAATTCATCCTGATATTGCATTGCCTTAAGTTCAATCTCTCGTAATTTACTACGTTTTTCTTCATCCACCCTTTTAAGGAACAAAAAAACATTTAAATAAATTTCAATAAACAAAACTCAAATGTATATTTACCGCATATAGGTGCCGGTACTATTATTGCTATCCTCTGAATCGTAAAATTTTGGTGGATCTGGAGCTACCGGATCTAATGTATCCCACTTACTCGTTGTTATTGCTTGAGCTTCGATCTTTAAAAATAAAGATTCTCTGATTGCATATTGAATTTTAAAACGAAATATTCACTATAAAATATACTTGGGACTATAGATTACTCTCTTCGCTTTTTGTTGACAGTTCAGTATTTTAAATTTTAATAGATTAATATCTATATATTACAAATATTATAGAACTATAGGATCAATAGTTTTATCGACTTTTCTAATTTACTAGGATATCTGTCGAATATGGCACCATTTCATTTTCGGTGAAAATTTCAGATTATGGGAAAATATTGTTTTCTTCATTCAGCCAGCACGGCAATCTCGTTAAAACAACATTACCGACCGATGAGTAGTATACAGTTAAAAAAAATAGTTACTCTATTAGTAAGGGCTAAAAACATACATAGTCTGTTGTTATGGTCGTAGCGTGCTGCATGTACCAGTATGCTACACTGAGACTAGATACATCATGTATACCCAGCCTACTGTCGTATGAACGGAGAGCGATATGCACCGAGACCCAAAAAAAAGAAGAAGAGCAGGAGTCAGTCCGTGTGATTTTTGTTTCGAAAGTGACAAGTTTTTGTGGTTGGAAAAAATATAAAAGTATCTAAAGGAAAGAAAAAAACAGTAAATCTTGGAACTCAAAAGTGGACTATAAAGAAAAAGCCAGATGAGGATGGCAGAAAAAATTTGAGAATATCTGAGACAACTGAAAACATGTTCCAGTGGATAAAGACCTCCTGGCAAATTATCAGCTTTGAAAAGATGGAATTTTGAACAAGGAAAGCGCCAAGATTTGTATTTAGGGTACTACATATACATAACACTGATTTGCGATATTGTTGGCTGGATCCGAGAAATTCAAGGAAACTCAGTGATTGTCTTTTGAGTCTTAATCGGCGATGCCTTACATACCTAATCTCGTAAATATTCAGAATGAACTTTAAATTTCCGAAATCAAGTACACTAGTTATAGACATATTAAGCTTATGTTAAGTTCGCAAATTTTAGTGCATCATTGAATTGACTGAGAGATTTAATAATAGTTTTTTTGCACCTTACACAATTTTTATACCAATAGCATATTCTTTGACAACAATGGATTTATTATAATTTAGATAGCTGTACTAAAAGCCAAATTGAAATTGATTTAGACGAATGCTTTAGTGGCCTCTAGTAAAAATTATTCGTTTAAACCTAGGCAATTCGTATGTGAAATACGCAGCAGCGTTTGTAAATGCAAAATCTGTCCTTTTAATTTTATTACTTGAAAGTTTTATTCAAATGTTTGGAACAGAAGTGCTGTAATTGGCCGTCGTGCGTAGTCTGTTTTAACAGAATGTAGATTCGGCATATATTTGCAAGAAGCTTTTAAGGAAAACGCGAGAAGATTATATACTATATATATATACCTAGTTCTCATGACCGCTATAGGCACTAATATTTGATGAAGTTTCATGTCACTTCCCGTGTAAAGTATCCCCAGGGGAGATCTTAGCTAAATTTTTAATTACAGTGAACCTACATTTAGCTCCAGACGGCCTTCTCGAGAAACGGAAATATGGTGAGTGAAAAATTTCTTGCCTTTCAAAATTTATATTACTCGTATATTGATATCTCCTTGGGCATACTATTATTCATGATATAGTTGAACATACACATGTATAATATAGTTTACAGAAATATTTGGATCATTGAGAATAATTGAGACACATCGTCATGTACAATAATCGCTTTATTTGTATACATTGCATTAGTTTGTATGTTTAGTTATAGTAGCACACGTTATGCAGTTTCATGTGTCGAGCATAGTCCTCAAGGTTTATAAAAGTTTAATGTAATGATTGAATTCTGATTTATAACGTGATGAAGACCTAAACGCTTATACTTTCTCCTTCACTCTCCTGGAGCCCTCTCAATGTAGAGGTTGACAAGGACCGCTCTTCTGCTCTCTTTTCAGGTCAGCAAAGGGACACTGAAACCACTTGCTGCCCTCAGTGTCGAATGGGTGGATGGGGCAAGGCACCAGAAGGTTCAACACCTATGACCTTCACGTAAGTATTGGTAGGTAAAGTAAAGGTCCCTTCTGGACTGGGTGTGTGCGACGGCCTTTGGTTAGGCACGAAAACTTTTTGTATATGGCTGGTGGCAGCGGTAGGTTTTTTGTGGAACCTCCCCATACTCTCCGCCAATAGCCGAGGCGAGCTAGCGTGCCGCCCTGCACCTCAACGCTGTCCACCGAGTGATCTGTCAGCTTATGCTGGCAGTCTGGACTGCACATCCGATGTCAATCACTCTATGTACATAACGCTGTTTGTCTTAAGATACGACTAAAAAAGCTAAAAGACTAAGCCTGTACAAACATATTTTGAACGGAATTATCCAGAATAGTTTTTATATAAAAAAAAAAAAAAATTGACGAACTGTCGATGCTGTTATTATTTTGTTTATGTTGGTTAATTTAGCGTTATTTTGGTATTGAATTTATATTCTACAGTCTGCACACATGCTAACCAAAACGGCATCCCAGGAGGGCTTATGAACATTACCATATATTTTTAATAATTTTTAGTATTTAAACCAAGAAATCAAAAACAAATTCAATTTTGTGCTGAAAAATCATTTGGTGGAAGAAATTTCTAATCTGCAGAAACCTCGCGCTTTTTATTGACTGTTTGCTGTTTAATTATGCATTTTCATTCAAGTAAGTTTAACAATTTTATAGTATTAAAATTCAAACATTAAGGGCTATTCCGCAGTGCATTAAAATTTATATGGTAATAACGCTAAAATGTGAAAGGTATGGGAACTGGATATGCACCTGCTTCATATGAGCACCAATTACAAATTATCCTGTATCTTGGAACATTTTTGATTTTTCCGTCAAAATTTCAGCTGGTTGTGCAAAAATAGAAGAGATATGATGCGATTATACGAGCATTTTTATACTCTAGAAGTTGATGAAATCATAGGGTATACTAAGTTTGTCATTCCGTTTGTAACGCATAGAAATAATTAATATTAAAATTAATGTAAGGAGCAGGAGTTCTTTTGTTTTTCCACCAGAGGTATCGATAAACTTTTCTGCCTGTGCTTTTTAAGATACACGGTGTTTTGTGAATAACTGTCATACAATTTTTTTTTTGCCTAGGTGAGTACTATAACCTCCTGCTCTACTGACCACAATGGAGGAAACACCCTGTATGTGTAGACAAGGTATGTTATATTGGAATAGTAGATGTATAGTATTAAATCTTCATAACAAATATACCATGTAGACTGTACAGTCATAACTCATAACATCCCATTGGGACGAAAAACCAGCGCTTCTGAAATGAGCACATTTTAAGCGCTTTCTATAGCCATCTTTTGGCAGCTCTTTAGAAGAATATTCACTTATCTATCCAGAAAAATAAGTAAGGCACAAGTACCCCGAGTACTTTTAGAGCCATCATTTGGAAGTTATATACATAGAAGGTTATTTGATGAGCTCCAGCAGAAGTGCTGATTTCATCTAATTTTCCACGAATGTGTGGATTTTTCCACTGTTGTGCGAAATAACGCATTTCGCATTTTCAATGTGCAGTTCAGACTAGTTGGAAGTAATCTGAAGTTTTGGTTAACATAAGTGAGAATAAAAGGGAGAATATTGGCTTATTTAATCAACTTAATAAAATTTAATATCACAAATAATCATGAGCAAGCGCAAGCACCTTACTAATGTTCTCAGGAAGCGCAGTCTTGAAGTCCTTTTATGAGATTAAGGAAGCACTGCGATGATTATCCAAAAAGCTCATTAAAGCTTTCAAAAACGCATTCAAAAAACTTCCCATAATTTGGGATGCCTCCTAGAGCGCTTCTTGAGCAGAATTGAAGCGCTCGCCTCTGCAGACACGCTTATGTTAAAAACCAATCAACTGGGATAGGGAAAAGAAGCGCTGCCAGCTTCCAGGAAAGCGCTTCAGGTTTCTTAGAGCGCTCTTTTTCCCAGTGGGCATGTAACATGTACAAATATCTGTAGTATTATAGTATCATATATCATAACAAATATAACATGAAAACACAACATGTATTATGAGAAATGAATACATAAATTCTGAAATTCAAGAAAAACAATGTTCAAAATTCGTAGCATACAAATTAATTACATGCAAATAAAAATTGAAATCAGGAATTTATAGAACAAAACAAATTAAAGAAAACAAGCAAAAGAAGCTAGCGAGCCAAATGATTGAATCACTATATGTACGATAGAAATAATTTATGTGAAATAAGAAAATTGCATTAAGATTCCGAAAACAGTAAAATTGCTAACTTAGCAATTAATTTCGAAATTATTGCGTTTTGCTTGTGGAATAATTTTCTCTTTTCAAATGAATAAACCAGAATTGTTTCTTGCACTCAGGTGATTTGAATATTCTCATTAAATCATGGACCCATGATAACCTACGGTTCTGTGGTGTGGTAGAAAGCAATGGATGCATCGTAAGATATTGGAAAAGATTCAGAGACTGTGCCTTCTTAGCGTAAGCGTCGTTCTTAAGTCAACCAGTACTCGGGCTCTCGATGTTAAATTCAATGTACACACTGTGCAGATACATATCAAGAAGGGGGCATCAATCGCAGCGTTGAGATTGCATCTCAATCAGAACTGGACTCACGCTGGAGTAAGAGTTACATCTTTGAAATCGTGCAATCCATCGCTCCTGACATTAGCATGGACAGCGACCTCCTTCTAGAGACTATAATGAAAACCGAATTTAAATCAATAATTCCATCTAGGGCAGATTGGGCGTCGCACTCCGTGCTTCAACCATTAATAAACCACATTGTTTACACAGACGACTCCAAAACTGAAGAAAATATTGGAGCAGGTATTTTCTGTGAGGAGCATCGTATGAAAATCGCCCTACACCTTGAAAGCCATGTCACGATTTTCCAGGCTGAAGTCAAGGCTATTCTTGAAGCGGGAACGTACCTCAACGCGGATACGGCGAACAAGGAGATTGCCATCTGCTCGGACAGCCAAGCAGCTGTAAAGGCATTGTCAAAACCTTTCGTAATCTCCAAGTTAGTACTGGAGTGCAAAACCACCCTAAATTCCCTCTCGCCGTATAACAGGGTACTCGTTGTGTGGGCGCCAGTTCACAGCGATATCAGCGGGAACGAAAGGCCGGATGAGCTCGATCGTATTGGTGCCACCTCAGAGGGGTCTTTCTCTACCATCGGGAATGCACCAAACATTCTTGTATGTACAATTACGGTCTGGACTGACTGCCAACACATACGCCTCTGGCTGGATAATCCCATTATCCTTGTATGTACAGTTACGGTCTGGACTGACTGCCAACACATACGCCTCTGGCTGGATAATCCCACGGGCAGAACTACTAATGAACTATGGGGTAAACCTAATGCAAATCTGACGAAAAAGATATTGGGACTGAGCAAGCCAACTCTGAGAACACTGGTGTCAATCCTCACTGGGCACTCTTTTCTCAGGGGTCACTTCACAAGATGACACAAGATGATTCTATATGTAGAGGATGCTGAGAAGAAACCGAAACAGTGTCTCAGTTCTTATGTCACTGTCCGGCTCTCTCCGGAAAGGGCTACAGATCCCTGTATTTATGAGCTTTCATCGTTACTGGTTAATGCCAGCTGAAAGCAAACGTGGCTTAGAAGGCTAGCTACAAATTAATAAATACAAGAAAGAAAATCATCTGTCTCGTTAGCTCAGTGGTAAGAGCAGTCGTCCGGAAAGCGGAAGATTCCGGCTTCAAACCTAGGACGAGGCGGTTGTTTTTTCTTCTTGTATTTATGATTTGATGTAGAATCGTGAAAAATAAAAGCTCTTAATTTTTTCTATTCTCCATCATTGACCGATTCTAAAAAGTGTAAGTTCGATTCAGAGATGGGCGTTTTTGCATTACCACTAAAATGGCAGCAACACTAAATTTTAATGATAGTTAAAATATAGGTTGCACTATCACTAAATGATTAGTGGTAGTGCAAATTTTTTATCACTATCACTAAACGAATAGTGGTAATGCATAGTCTATTGCATTATCACTAAACGATTAGTGGTAGTGCAGAGCGATTGCATTATCACTAAACGATTAGTGGTAGTGCAGAGTATATCGCATTATCACTAAACGATTAGTGGTAGTGCAAATACTTTTCACTATAAATGAGTGATAATGAATTCGTGCATTGGTAGTGCAAACATCTTTCACTAGCACTGAACTAGCAACGAGCGAATAATGCATAAAATTTGTAAAGAAAAAATGTCTAGCAAATTTCTAAGAAAAAATTTAGGACTTCCTTACATCATTCCCTGTCGGTCGCAGAGTTGCCATACAATTATTGATTTGAACTAGGTATTTTTTATTAGAAACTAATATTCATAAATACAATGGGTAAGAAGTTGGTTGATTTTTATATTTTATTTATTAACGAAGACAATTTCTTTACAAGATTAAATGCTCTTATGTTCATATGTTGTATAAGCAAGCCGTGTTTTTTTAGGATTCATATATAATCCCATACAAAATCCACCAGAAATTGCCCAACTGGTTATATTTTCACTGGATAATATATGGCATCTCTGTAGTGAATAAAAAAAAACGGTTGCACAGATTTAAACTATTTACTCTTCTTGCATTTTGTTGTTCATATTTTTGGAAATTTTGCTAATAAGTTCTTATTTGGGACAAATTAAACACCAACGATAAAATATTTAAAGTAAACTAAAATACTTCATTAATATAGAGTCAAATATTTAAAATACTTGAATACTTAGCCACGTTAAAAATATCTCTAAATGAAGTAATTACTTCATATCTGGCATCACTGGACTCGCCTTTATGTCGTTCAGTGCTAGTGAAAGATGTTTGCACTACCAATGCACGAATTCATTATCACTCATTGATAGTGAAAAGTATTTGCACTACCACTAATCGTTTAGTGATAATGAAATATACTCTGCACTACCACTAATCGTTTAGTGATAATGCAATAGACTCTGCATTACCACTAATCGTTTAGTGATAATGCAATAGACTATGCATTACCACTATTCGTTTAGTGATAGCACAGATAAACCCAGATGTCCAGACCTTATGGGGATCAGTGACGTTCAGTCAACAACTGAAATAGAAAGCACATTGTTTCGAAAAAGAGCTTTGAAGCTTTTGCGAGATTCTAGCGAGAAACATGTCTCTTTAAGATTATTCCGGGGGCAACGCTTACGATACAGCGCCTCAATGGTTACATGTTTCTCCCTGCAACACTGTACCGTACGATCGCTGTTTAAACTTGATTGTTTTTGAACTCTCTCACAGCCCTCCGTTTTTGCTTTCAATTTTATCTTCACATCTCTCTTGAAAAATGAGAGTTTGGTAAATGGCTTGTGAGAGAAAAGCTTTAAGCACATGTTTGTCGGTTAGACGTTGTCGGTTAGCCGCAATAATTGGTGTCAGTTTTAAGTACGGTGGATGGTTATCTGTATTTTTCTTATTTGTGGTGATAGTGATAAAAAATTTGCACTACCACTAACCATTTAGTGATAGTGCAACCTGGCTTTTAACTATCACAGAGTCGTCTAGTGCTAATGAAATAATTAATGCACTGAAAATTTAATGCACTACGCCCATCTCTCGATTCCCGTCCGGTAAAACTAAATGAAAATAAATAGTAGTCTGAGCTTTCGTACAAGGCTTTCAATTAAGTGCCACACGCAGAGGCACACTCCGCTGTTCCTTTTCTATATATTCTTGATCTAACAAATTTGTCATATTGAACCCGAAGGCTGTATTGTTGTTGTTTGTGTTCGGAAATTAATTTCGTGAACTGTTTTTTTGCATATTTATTATTCCTTTCCATACAAACTTTGTAATTTTATGTTGTGGTGATTCATCTAACATACTCTAAAAATGATCAATCTTAATAGAGGAATTCATGATTATTGCTTTAAAAAGTTTCACCAAGAAAGAAGACTAGTACTATACTCTAGACTAGGCTGTATTCCGCTTTAGCGTCCGAGTGCTTGGAGTGTCTTCTTAGTAAAACAAAGCTTATGGGCAGGCTGAATGTCGCTTTATCGCCTAAGCTTTGTCTGAGGCTGTAGAGCCGCTTTGCAAAAGGCTGATCAGCCTATGTGCCGATTTATGATCCTATTACGCTTACGAGCTGATTTGGATGGATGGATGGTTTGAAAACAGTGAGCCCTCCGGGGGAAAGACTCTGGAACTTAGGTTACAGCAAGGCCAATTGTTCACCCTCTAGACCTATGAGCAATAGCTAATAGGTCCCAACCGGACGCCCTAACAAAATTTAGAATGTGCCCCCGACCCTCTGCCTACCTCATGCAATTCCTCCAGGAGGTGTGAGCCAAGGAATTTGTAGCGCTTTCCGGAGAATTTACAATTTATTTGTGCGCTTTCATTGTTAATGGTTAATACCAGCTGAAAGCAAACGTGGCTTAGGAGGCTAGTTACAAAGTAATAAATACAAGAGGAAAAATCATCTGTCGAGTTAGCTCAGTGACAAGAGCAGTCGCCCGGAAAGCGGAAGGTGCAGGCTTCAAACCTCGTACGAGGCGGTTGTTTTTCTTCTTGTATTTACGATTTGAATTAGAATCGTTAAAGAAATTTTTTTTTTAAATTGTCTATTTATTTATTTTCTGCCATTCAGATTTAAGGTGTACTTCGGTCTATGTTTGGATGCAGAATTACTATAAAAGAGTAGAACAACATTCCTAAGTGCTTTGTGTTACAAAAATGTTTTTATCTGGTTAGGATGTCTTCTTGGTAACTTAAGATCACCTTGGAATCTTCGATTTGGATATATTATTATAAAATGGAATTCGCGGGCTTTATAATCGGAAACATTTATATCTATATACAAAATAAAATGACCATTTCTTAAATCTTACCTGTTCTGGATCTACTGTTTCCCATTTCGAAGGTATAAATGCGCCTGCCTTTTTTCCACTTTCGTTAAAATTGTCCAAAGGTATTCCATCAATGTCTTCATCGACTACAAATGTAAATAAATTAACATACGCTTATTATATTATATTACAAACAATTTTCACATACGAGGAATTCCATCTATATCGTCATCGTAATCCATATCTTGACTTTGCTCTTGACTTCTTGTTGGTGTATCCTTAACTACAGCTGCATCCGGAATTCCTCTTAATAGAGCACTTTTTAAAAGAGCCGCTCCATCTAGAGGAACTCCGTCTAAATCTTCATCTTCCTTTTCGTCCCCAGATAACGGAGTACCATCAATATCATTCTTTTTCTCTTCAAGCTTTATAAAATGAAAGGTTTTATTTAAAACTTAAAACATTGATTTGAAAATTTTTACAGGCAGGCCGAGAAAAATACTTTTCAATTTAGTAAGGAAATCCTTAGGATATACTGCCCAATCCTCCCAAGCTTTAAATATTTGAAGAACACGTGCCTTAACGGCTTCAGCCTTAAGTCGACTTTCTAATGACATGTAATAAGCGTGTACATAGCGAAATATATCCACTAGATTTCTCTCCATTCTATAAAATAAATAAGTTAAGATATAGTCATAGTTAAATGTTAGGTAAATATTACGCTTTTCTGAAGAAACTCGCGTTGGAAACTTTAACTGTGCAATTATGTAAAATATCAGATACCAAATACAATCTAGCTATTTTTTTGCTCACTACAGTTTCCAAACTAGATAAAGATTCAGCTATACATTCGCATATCTCATCTGCGGCTTCAGCATGCTCGATACAAAAAATCATAGCGTCACCAATACGGCAACGCTCAGGAGAAAGATGGCGAATTAAATCTTCTAACCTATCACGCTGTCTGTAATAAAAAAAAATTATAACCAAGAGCAACTTAAATTACCTAATAATTACGCATTAGATAAAGCGCCTTTATTCGAGTCAGGAGCATCCTCATCAATAATTAATTCCTCCGGCATACCCTGTGTATAGAAATTCACAGATGGCGGTTTCCAGATTGGGCCATCTACAATAAATAAGTGGTCATAATGCTTTCATATATGAGGCATCTTACCTTGAAACATTCTAAATTCCTTTTCTTTCCATTCAGCAGGAGTATCTCCTTGCAATAATGAAAATAATTTCCAACGGTAGTAGATATGAGCAGGGCTTTCATTTTCAAATAGGAAGCTGGAAATATAGTTTCTAATATTACTCTTATTGGATTATTTGTTTTTAATTATAAAAATAAAAAAATAAATGTGATGTTAACTAGAAGGAATGTCTAGAAACTTATCCAGACACCGTTGTACACAATTGAATTTCCAGTATTTCTACAATGATTTAGCAACCCTTTTTCTTTGATATCAAATTATATGCACAACTAGATTGGCAGGAATTCATAGAAGGTATGGGAAGCAGTATAAATTTATGCAGATAGGAAGTTATATTCAAATCCGGAATACAGCATGAGCGATGTTTCCGATGAGACGTGAGATAGATTTTCCCTGTGTGACCTAAACAGTATTTAATTCTCTCGTTTTTTATGCATTGCACGGCTTTTTCAAAAAGCGGAGTAGGTTAAGAGAAAAAGCCATTCAAAACTTGCAAAACTGCCTACTGCGATAACGAAGTTTACCCAAAAATTTCGAACTGTGTATAGATGAAACTTACGTTTTCATTAAGCCCCACTTTGAATATTGTTCGACAATTTGGTTATGTTGTACTTCGCGTACAACAAAGGTTCGGGAGATAGTCTAGTTAGACTATCGGGGACCTTGTATTAAAACACTAACACTGTTTTGTCTTTTCAAATAAAAACTTTTTAATTACAACTTCTTTTAATTTTGATACAATTACACAATTATATACTTTGGAAATTTTTTCGCTAGAGGCCTTACCTTTGGTAGGGGGACTCTCTAGTTACTTTTTAAGAACACTGTTTAGACGTAAAGATACTTCAGATGGAAAAATACTTCTGATTTTCCTATCTCGATACTCGCCTTTTTATTTAAAAATTTAGCATAAGAAAGTACTCCCTTCCACATAAAACCGATTTTCCCAGGGTAGGCAAAAATAATTTATTGGAACAAATGTCCAAAAGCCTGGGCTTGCAGTTTATCGATATTGATCAAAATGCATAGTTTACATTTCTTTGTTATTATTGATCAATATCATATAGGTACCCACATAAATTTCAAAGTTTATTGCCATCAGTCAATGACGCAAAAATTGGGAATTTATTTGGGTCACACGGTGGACTTTGGTCACCACACTCGATAGCTAATTATAAGCACCGTACAGGTACCGAATTGCACGAGATGCAATAATTCTTGATATTTGGACACACGTCAAGAAGCACAAAGGTTGCTTTCTTGCGGGTGGCCAATTTCCAATGTTTGCAACGATCGAGAATTCTATGTTTGTACGAATGTACGTATGTTTTTTATTTTCTGTGTGACCGAGGAAAGATAATTGAAATTATTATATGTAGCGATGTACATAAGTTTGTTATTTGAGCTACTGAGGCTAAACAGTTGAAAATGTATATATGTAACGATGTACATATGTTTGTATTTTGTATGTTTGTATTTTTTGTGGTTACAAGAAGATAGGTATGGGAAATTAGATTATCGTTGCGGTTTAATGAGCGCCAGTAATGATTATTATGTGGTAGGTGAGTTTTATGGGTTTTAGGTATGGTTATGATGTGCAGATTCATAACAGTTATATGTAATAATAATTCTTTTGTCAGACTACAGGGACTTACAGGTTAAGAAATGCTAGTGATTTTAGGCTGTCACTGTATAGAGACAGTTCATCACAGAATAGTTTAGTGTATAAGGGCTTTCAAATATATAATAAGTTACCATTAGATGTAAAACTGGAGAATAATTTTAGGATATTTAAATACTTAAATTTGTTAGGATTCAAATACGTATATTAAGGTAGAAGGAAAGAAAATTGATAAAACAAGAGAGCTAGACAATGAATAGCAAATAAATTCACTTATGTCGTATTCGTTTGAACATTAGGTTCGCTCCGGAGTCAACCTAAGTGCTGTCAAAACGTTCGTTTGAAGCAAAAATGACGTCATGGGTTGTCCCCGCAGGCAACCCAAAAAGCATCAGGTTCGCTCTGAAAATTTTCTCGGACACACTATCATTCACACAAACAAAAGCTAATTTTCATTTGATATTAATATGATTTAACATTTTTACATTGACATTATTTTAAAGGCAACAATTATTATTAAGACCACTCTTATTATTATATTATATTATCCTCAAAATTATTCCGCAAACAAATTACCAACCACTTTCCGCACAAAATTCATAGGGCACTTTGACGTTAGTATTGTTACGTGCAATAGAAAGAGACAACTGATGACATCTACTGGCAATAAACAACTTCAGGTTCGGAGAGTAAATGACTTCAGGTTCGGAGAATCGATTATGAAAGTTCAGGAATAGAACAAATAGAATAGTCAAGAAGCTTTTGGAATAGAACACTCCAGAATAATCCGGAGAGTTTCTAGGGTATAAATATAACAGTTGTCATCGCCAGAAAAGAGTCTTGTCTTAGACGTTGCAGTGTTAAGAAGCGAAAGTAATAAAGAAGCGATAGTGTGTAATTAGATTGCGATAATTGAAAGTACAGTGTTAGCGATAATTAGAGTTGAGTTGATTAAATGAATGTTTGTGAATTTTATATGATTTAAGTG
The DNA here is from genome assembly GCA_963930735.1 of Dioctria linearis. Classification (NCBI taxonomy): domain Eukaryota; kingdom Metazoa; phylum Arthropoda; class Insecta; order Diptera; family Asilidae; genus Dioctria; species Dioctria linearis. Next base: position 234,571,796 of record OZ005740.1, on the reverse strand, counting down.
AAATAAAGAACTTATATATTAATTATTTAATATTGTGTTTTAAATAACGAACCAAAGGCCACGCTCGCAACAACTGGTGTCAGAAGTGAAATAAATTCGAGAAATAAAGTGGTGGCAATTGACTAAAAATTAAAAGAGTGATTAATTTTGAGAAATTGTGTTAAATTGTGAAAGTTCTGGAAAATAATTTATATTCATCTATAAGAGAATTACTAAAATAATGGGACGCAAAGTGGACGAGCTTCGAACGCAGGATTTGAAAGTGGAGTTAGGGAACCGGTCATTACAAACGACAGGCATAAAGAAAGTTCTAGTCGAGCGACTTAGACAATCTTTGATAGAGGAAGGAAAGAATCCTGAAACATTTATTTTCGAAGAGAACTTGGAGGAAATCGAAGTTGAAGAAGCGCCTGCGATGAAAATGGAACAGCTGTTGAGTACTTTAATGAGTAAAATGGAAGCCCGTTTTGATGAGCAAAAGAATTCTCTCAAGGAACAGAAGAAATCTATGGACGAACAAAAGAATTCTCTCGAGGAACAAAAGAATTCTCTGGAATCACGTTTAGATGAACAAAAGAAATCTATGGACGAACAAAAGAATGCTTTTGTTGAACAAAAGAATTCTCTGGAATCCCGGTTAGATGAGCAGAAGAAATCTATGGAAACGCGCTTGGACGAACCAAAGAGTTCTCTGGAGCATTGTCTAGAAACTCGTTTGGAGGATCAGAAAAATTTTCTAAAAAGTTCTTTAGAAGAACAAAATTTGAAAATTGAAGGAATTGAGCAGGAATTTCAACAAAAGGTTTCGGAAGTTCAACAAAAAGTCACCGAGCAACTTGAAAATGTTAAAGCAGATCTGGAAAGAATAAAGCATCGTCAGCCTCTAAACGTAGCAGCTGAAATATCCGGAGCAGGTAGAATGAAAGCTCCAATATTTGATGGACAAAATTCGTGGCATATCTTCAAGAGACAATTCGAGGCAGCTTCAGAGGTAAATGGATGGAATGATGAAGACAAAGCTATAGCTCTGGTGTTAGCACTTCGAGGTCCTGCGTCAGAACTCTTACAAACTGTACCGATTGAAAATCAACGTAATTACTCTTCATTAGTACAGGCGATAGAATTACGTAACGGAGATGAACACATGCAGCAAGTATATCGCCTACAATTGCGCAACAGGATTCAAAAACATGGAGAATCACTGCAGCAACTGCAGGCAGATGTAGAAAGATTAGCGCATCTTTCATACTCCAGCGTGAATGCAGATTTTCTCAATGAAGTGGCAACGGAAGCATTTGTGAACGCTATTACAGATCAAAATTTACAACAATCATTAAGGCTAGCAGGAAAGAAATCAACAGCAGAAGCACTAGCATATGCATTAGCGTATGAATCCGCCAGACAAGCTTCTCGGAGTGCAGTACGTGTGAGAGAAATTTCAGTGGAAGAATGTACTTGCAACAAAGTGCAATCATCACAGAGCCCGCCTTCACGTGGTGTCCTTCGATGCTGGAATTGTAATATACCAGGGCACCTTCAAAGAGACTGCAGAAAACGTCGACGAGTGGAATCATCAGAAGAGGGGACAGAAGAATGCCAAAGATGTCGAGCCAGGGAACAAGAAATTCGTGGAGAGACTAGATATCAAACAGCGACTAGTCGCATCGTCTCTCCTCTTGAGCAGTCGGAAAACTAGTAAAAACAAACTTCATGGGGCAGAAGTTGGTTGGTGGAATCGACAGCCCCGAAGTCATCATCCAAGTAAGTCAGTTACAGAGAAATAATAGCAGTCTTGTTATATATGGAAGTGTAGGAAAAAATGACTGCGCAGTTACTATCGATACTGGAGCTTCAAGATCAATTATTAGAGCAGATCTTGTTAAGAACAAATGGCTTCACAACACCACCAAATATCTACTAAGAACAGCAACTGGAGCGGCAGCACAGGTGTTTGGAGAAATAACTTTAGATGTTCAACTAGGCGAACTACTATTTCCTCACACTTTCCTGGTTTCAGACATAATGGATGACTGCATTCTTGGAATAGACTTCATGACCACATACAAAATAAATCTGGATGAAATTCCTATGAAACTAGGAGAAGAAGCAGATCATCCTGCGAAAGTAAGGACGATGGTTTGCGAAAATATTACTCTTTCGCCATGCTCCGAGACACTAATATGGACAAAGCTTACTGATGACATCGGGACCTGCCGATTCTATCTGGTGGAGCCTAACCCCACAAAAGTTACATCGAACATCATCGTTGGCAAGACTTTAGTGAAGGCAGAAGGTGCAACATTAATTCCAGTCAGAGTGCTTAACACATCCGAAAACGAGGTACAACTAAAAGAAGGTGCTATAATTGGAAACTGTGAACCCGTTTACCAAATCGTCAATTTGGATAATGGTAGTAATGTCAAGGAGACAAAAACTATACCAGCTACTACCCAACAGGTTCAGAAACTTCTTTCGTCCAGTGCCTTAAGTGAACAACAACACAACTATGCCAAAGAGGTGATCGATGAATTTTCGGAAATATTTGCAATGAATGATGATGACTATGGTAAAACAAATCTTGTCCAGCATCGAATCGATACAGGAGATTCCAGACCCATTCGACAGACACCACGAAGATTGCCATTAGCCAAACAACCAGAAGTTGCAGACATGATGAACTCCATGAAGAAACAAGGCATCATAAAGGAATCTAACAGCCCTTGGACATCGCCGGTTGTTCTGGTTAGGAAGAAGGATGGCAGCACCCGATTCTGTGTAGACTACCGCCAACTAAATAACGTGACGAGAAAAGATAGCTATCCATTACCAAGGATTGATGACACCCTTTCCGGAGCTCAATGGTTTTCCACGCTGGATTTGAAGAGTGGTTACTGGCAAGTGGAAATACATCCCGAAGACCGAGAGAAAACTGCTTTCTCAGTTGGCAGTGGCTTATGGCAATTCAAAGTAATGCCATTTGGGTTATGCAATGCTCCAGCCACATTCGAACGACTAATGGAATGTGTTCTACGAGGTTTAACCTGGAAAACATGTCTTGTCTATTTGGATGACATAATAGTAATCGGAAGGACATTCATAGAACATAAAAACAACTTACGGGATGTACTTCAAAGACTCAAAGATGCAAAATTAAAGCTCAGTGCGAGTAAATGTGCTCTATTTAAAAAAGAAGTTAAATATTTTGGGCACATAGTTTCATCACAAGGAGTAAGAACCGATCCAGAGAAGATAGAAGCCGTCAAAAATTGGCCAGCACCAAAGGACAAACATCAATTACGGAGTTTTCTTGGTTTAGCTACCTACTACAGGCGATTCGTGAAAGGTTTTGCAGATATAGCAAGAAGCCTACATCAACTTACCGAATAGGGAAAGCCGTTCATATGGTCGGATAAATGCAACGAAAGTTTTGAAAATTTGAAGCAACAGCTCTGTGAAGCGCCAGTACTTCACTATCCAAAGCTGGGGAAAACATTTATATTAGACACGGATGCCAGCAATGAAGGTATTGGTGCAGTGCTTTCTCAGGAGGAGAATGGTCAAGAAGTTCCAGTAGCTTACTATAGCAAAGCACTTTCAAAGTCAGAGAAAAATTATTGTGCTACAAGAAAGGAGCTACTTGCCATTGTAAGTTCAACAAAGCATTTTCATAAATATCTCTACGGGCAGAAATTCATCCTTCGCACCGACCATGCAGCGCTTAAATGGCTTCTGCAGTTTAAGAATCCTGAGGGACAAGTGGCGAGATGGATAGAGCGACTCCAGGCTTATGATTTTGAAATACAACACCGAAGAGGTCGTATCCATGGAAATGCAGACGCCCTTTCACGACGTCCATGTAAACTTGAGTGCAAACATTGCACCCGAATAGAAGAAAAAGAAACAACAGCAACTATACAGTTGGTAACCGTGGAGCCATCTACAGGTTGGGACAACGAGGACCTACGAACAGCACAACGAGAAGATCCGGACATTTCACCTATTCTTGCTTGGAAAGAAGACATGGAAAGACCAGACTGGAAGGATATTTCGGAACGGAGTGAGAAGCTGAAAAGTTACTGGGCTCAATGGAACTCTCTTCATGTTGAATGTGGTATATTAAAACGCAAGTGGGAAACACCTAATGGCGAATCTTTCCGAATGCAGATAGTCGTGCCGGCATCAAACGTCAAAGATGTTCTAGAAGAAATGCACGGTGGAACCTCTGGAGGACATTTGGGAGTGAACAAAACCATTTCCAAAATACGAGAAAAGTTTTATTGGTTACATATGCGAGAAGATGTGGAGGAGTGGTGCCGCAGATGCACTGTCTGTGCTGCTTGCAAAGGGCCGCAACACAGAAGCAGAGGAGAAATGCATAAGTATAATGTCGGAGCCCCCTTTGAAAGGATAGCTATAGACATCGCTGGACCTTTTCCAGAAACGGATGGCGGTAACCGTTATATATTAGTTGCCATTGACTATTTCAGTAAATGGCCTGAAGCTTATGCAATCCCTAATCAAGAGGCAACCACAGTTGCGGAACAGATAATAACGAATTGGGTCAGTAGGTTTGGTGTGCCTCACGAACTTCATTCGGACCAAGGACGGAACTTCGAATCGCGGACTTTCCAGGAGATGTGTAAAATGTTGGGAATAAGAAAAACTAGAACAACTCCTCTACACCCACAATCTGATGGCATGGTAGAGCGCTTCAACAGAACATTGATCGAGCATCTAAAGAAAGTAGTTGACTATCATCAACGCGATTGGGATCGACATATTCCTGTATTGCTAATGGCTTATAGATCAGCCGTTCATAGTACTACCGGACAAACCCCAGCTAAAGTCATATTCGGAAGAGAGATGCGTTTGCCTAGCGACCTCAAATTCGGTACTCCCAGAGGTGAACAAAAGTTACCAGAAGACTACGTATCGGAGCTCAAACAACAATTAGCCGATGTACACGAGGCCACGAGGACGAAATTAGCAACAAATACTGATCGGATGAAGACCCGCTATGACTTACGCGCTAATTCCGCAGGATTTAACGAAGGTGATCTTGTTTGGCTGTACAACCCGAAACGACGTAAGGGACGTTCTCCAAAATTGCAAAAACACTGGGAAGGACCGTATTCAGTACTAACTAGAATTAATGACGTGGTATACAGATTCAGCGTGGCACAAGAGGCAAGCACAAAATTGTTCATTTGGACCGCTTGTGTCAATACTACGAGCATCAAGACCGTGGACCACCTGTTGTTCGGGACGAACAAGTTTAAGAAGGGGGCAGTGTTACGTGCAATAGAAAGAGACAACTGGTGACATCTACTGGCAATAAACAACTTCAGGTGCGGAGAGTAAATGACTTCAGGTTCGGAGAATCGATTATGAAAGTTCAGGAATAGAACAAATAGAATAGTCAAGAAGCTTTTGGAATAGAACACTCCAGAATAATCCGGAGAGTTTCTAGGGTATAAATATAACAGTTGTCATCGCCAGAAAAGAGTCTTGTCTTAGACGTTGCAGTGTTAAGAAGCGAAAGTAATAAAGAAGCGATAGTGTGTAATTAGATTGCGATAATTGAAAGTACAGTGTTAGCGACAATTAGAGTTGAGTTGATTAAATGAATGTTTGTGAATTTTATATGATTTAAGTGAAATAAAGAACTTATATATTAATTATTTAATATTGTGTTTTAAATAACGAACCAAAGGCCACGCTCGCAACAGTATATATACACAAGCATACTTTTTCAGGTGCACTCTGAAACCGTTCCAGAAAGAACCTCGATGTTCAAACGAAAACGACATTACTTACTTAAAAAAAATATTAATTCTCTTGCTCACTGGCAGGAATACAGGTTTCCTTCATGGTGGCGATAGTACTCACGTAGACACAAACAAAAAATTGTATGGCAGGGGAGGCGGAAGGCATATCAAGCGTTTCGCAGAACTTCATGACATTTCCAACGACTGCTCAACCAGCCTCTTACTTACTTATCACTCCTCTCCCTCTCAGGAGTTATTGTGGTCTAAACTAAAAATTTCGGATTTTCTTACTTTTTTTTGGCAAAAAGCTTGTTATCTTGACTTTTTTTATAAAAACTGTACACTATAGAATCTCCTCATTAAGTTGACCTATTAGCTATGTGGTATCTGTAGCCGTTAAAGAGTTATTAGCTCTTAACCTATTCTCAAAGCTATTCTCAAACATATTTTTACAGATATTTGTTCCCTTAGTGATTGAAAACACGTCATTTTAAAAAATATATCTAATTTCAGTATGACCTGAATGAGTTGAGCTAATAACTGTTTAACGGCTACAGTTAGCACATCGAGTGAAATAGGTCATATCAAAGAGAAGAGTCTACAGTTTACTGTGTTTATATAAAAAAGTTATGTTAACGAACTTTTAGCAAAAAAAAAAGAGGTAAAATTAAAAAAAAAGGTAAGAAAACCAGAAATTTTTAGTTAGACCACAATAACTCCTGAGGGGGAGAGGAGTACGGAGCTGGTTAAGCAGTCGTTAGCTTAAAACAGTGACCGTACAATCCGTACTTTTTAAGATACAGGGTATTTTGTGAAAGACTAGCATAATTTCTTAGTCACCCTGAAACTCCTAAACGGATGACCCCCCCCCCCTCCCAAATAAATTTTTGTTTGTCTAGCTGAGTACTATCACCTCCCGCTCTATGGACCACCATGGAGGAAAAATCCTAATCCTGTATAGCAGATGCATGTCGAGATCAGGGCATCAGGAGTCAGCAGGCCTAAACTTTTGGTCAAGGCAAAGGCGGGCCCTGGTAAAGCAGTTGGAACTGCAAAACCCAAGTCGAGGACTTCCGAAAAGAAGTCTATAGAGACTAACAAGAAGTCCCCTCCTGTCCGTGCCAAACCGGGCAAAAACAAAGGTCCTAAAGGATCCACCACCAAGGCTGACAGCGGCCATAAAAAGCCATCTTAGTCATGATCACTTAAGTTGCCTTCAGATAAATCTCCATCATGCTAAAGCGGCATCAGACGTACTTAGCTGGAGATTTATCTCGGAGAAACTTAGTCTGGCGCTCATTCAGGAGCCCTGGGTACATCAAGACCACATCAAAGGACTTCCCACAAAATCATGTAAGTTAATATATAGTAATGAACATGAATATCCTAGGGCAGCACTACTGCTCAACACTAAATTAAACTTTATTCCTCTTTCACAGTTCATCTCGAGGGACGTGGTTACAGCAGTTGTCGAGGTACCAACTTCAGGAGGTAGCAACGAGGTAGTAGTTACCTCAGCCTACTTTCCCGGAGAAGGGGATTCATTACCTCCCCCAGAGCTAAAACGGCTCATCAACTACTGCAAACGCAGAGGAAAGCACTTCATCATTGGATGTGATGCAAATGCACATCATTCGCTATGGGGCAGCACGGATACCAATGTCAGGGGTGAGTACCTTTACGATTTTATATTGTCTAACAATTTAGAGATACTAAATCGAGGTAATAAGCCAACCTTTATGAACATCATTAGACAAGAGGTCTTGGACCTAACACTTACCAGTATGTTCATAAGTACAAAAATAAGCATGTGGAATGTATCGAACGAGATTTCCTTGTCAAATCACAGACACATCAGGTTCGATATAGATGCCACACTCAACACATGTCAGGAGTACCGAATCCCTAAATTAACTAACTGGGAACTCTATCGACAACACCTTAAGGCTGTAGTTGACTCTCCCGGCGGTAGCATTAGCACGACTGAGGAGCTAGACTCAGCCACTACGCAGCTTCAAACGGCTGTAATGAATTCATTCGAACACAGTTGCCCTCTGAAGCAAAAGACTTGCAATCGGCAGGTACCATGGTGGAATAGGGAACTGAGTCTAAAAAGAAAAGCAGTCAGGAAACTATTCAACAGAGCTAAACTCTCTGGCATCTGGGGGGAATATAAAAAGGCTCTAACGGAATATAACACGGAATTAAGGAGATCCAAAAGAAGAACCTGGCGGACCTTCTGCGATGGCAAAGATCAATTGCCCGCAGCTATCAGGCTCCATACGGTACTTTCGAAGGATCACACGAATGGTATAGGCACACTTCAAAAGGAAGATGAAAACTACACCTGCTTAAGTCCATGGAAAAAATCCTAGACCTACACATTCGAAGTGAAATTCTGATTAAATCACCACTTCATTCCAAGCAGTTCGCTTATCAAGCTGGCAAGTCTACTGAGACTGCCATTCACACATTAGTCAAAGACCTCGAAAAAGCGCTCGAAGCAAAAGAGGTGGCTTTATGTGCATTTGCGGACATAGAAGGAGCCTTCGATAATACCTCCTTCGATGCAATTAAATCAGCTGCGAGGATAAAGGCTTTGAGCCTTCCACGGTAAACTGGATAGACTCCATGCTTAGAAGCAGGAGGATAACCACATTTCTAGGGAACTGCTCAGTCACGATCACCGCAGCAAAAGGCTGCCCACAAGGAGGAGTTCTCTCTCCACTCTTATGGTCGATCGTGATTGATGATCTGCTAGAGAAGTTGACCAGTTCGGGTTTTAATGTTCAAGGCTACGCGGATGACCTAGTAGTTACAGTACGGGGCAAGCATGATCAAGTCATATCCGACCTTATGCAAATAGCCCTCTCCAAAGTCCGCACGTGGTGTCTAAACAAAGGCCTTAGCATAAACCCCAACAAAACGGTTATCGTTCCATTCACAAGAAGATCGAAGCTTTCACTAACGGCTCCTCTTTTTGATAATACGGAATTGATATTTTCAGACGAAGTCAAATATCTGGGGATAACCCTAGATAAGAAACTTACCTGGAATTCGCATCTGTCCAGAGTGACGGATAGAGCGATGCGATCTCTCTACACGTGTCGTCGCTTCATTGGCAGAACATGGGGTCTGAAGCCAAAAATGATGTACTGGACGTACACCACGGTTGTTAGACCCATGGTCACCTATGCGGCCCACGCCCCGTACTTTTTAAGATACAGGGTAATTTGTGAAAGATTAGCATTATTTCTTAGTCACCCTGAAACTCCTAAACGGATGACACCCCCCCCCCTCCCGCCAAGGAAATTTTTGTTTGTCTAGCTGAGTACTATCACCTCTCGCTCTATGGACCACCATGGAGGAAAAATCCTGTATAGCAGAGATTTATGCATGTCGAGATCTTCTACCAACTTTTGATTTAAATAGATAAAATATCTTTACTAAAGGATTATATAAAAAAAACTGACTATAATCCAATCTAGGACGAATTGGGAACATGTAAATCTCGAGCTTACACTTTGATCCTGTTTGGAAGAAAAATATTTACGACATACACTCGCTGCATCAATGGGCAATAAGTGAAGAAAGAATAGCTCTATACCAAAATATCAACTCACCTAAACATTGGATTATCAATTTCTCGACTCATTATCAACGCTTCAAACATGGGTCCTTCTCTAATTACAAATTCGATCATGCGATGTATCAAAGCTAAGAATGACCTACAAAAATATTTTAAGAAATACAATCCAAAAACGTAGAAATAAGAAGTTTACTTTTCCGTCGGAACTACAACTTTGACGACAGACTTATACAAAACCTGCAAAACAAATATATGTGACTGTAGTCAATATATAATTTTTTAGAATACAATATCTACTTTTTCCATTTGTTCCCTTTTATCTTCATCGGTGGAATATTCTTTGTATGTCCCTTTTGGCAACTTAAAGTAAATATCTTTTTAAAATAAATGCTTTGAAATCTAATAAAAATATTACATTATTAATCTCATTTGGAGGTGGTTGCGCATTAAAAGGCAACCCCGAAGCAGGAGGAGGTAAAGTATACTCCAGCAATGTAGGTGGAATGTAAATAGGGTGATTCAGTATAGGAACAGCCTTTCCCCATCCAAGTCGCATTTCATATCCCATTATATCTCTGCCATTTAAATTACGAAGTGCTCTCTCAGCATCCCTTCTACTCATGTATGCTACGAAACCGCAATTCCTGCCTCGTGACTTTTCTTCCTCAGATCTTGGCCACATAATTTTTATACTCGCGAGAGGACCATAACGTCCAAAAAGTTCCATCAATTGCTGCTCTGAAATCTAGTAAAAGTTTGTTTATTATAAACACTGTTTTTTTCTATTTGATTAGAACATTAAAAATTATTACATTTACCTTAGGGCTTAAGTTTCCCAAATAAAGATTAGTAGTATTAGGATCTCCGTTATCAAATGATCCTATATCTGAATCTCTATTACTATCTGAATCGTGAGTAATTACAACTTGCCTAGCCATGCTTTTGTATTTATGACGTTCTTCGCGCTCCTCTTGAATCCTGCATGCAATTTTAAATATTAATACTAAAACAAACAAAAAATTCACTGATCATTTACTGTCTAAGTTCTTCTTTGAAAAGTTCCAAGTTGCTTTTTTTCCTTTCTTGTCCTTTTTTCTTAAAACTCAAAGAGTCTTTCTTAGATTCAGATGCCAGTAATTTTGCGTATTCCTGGGCTTTCTCTGCTGTAGACTTATCGTCACCTAGCCTTGAGCTAGGTTTGTACAGCTTCCCCTTTTCTCTATTATCCTCTTCTGCTCAAAAAAAGGTATTATTATAGACTAATATAAAAAAAAATGTATTACTTCTAGACCCAGCATCATAGGTACCGGCTTTTACCCAAACTTTTGATGCATTAGGGGCTTCCTGGAAAGTTTCTACAAATTCCTTAAATGCCTGAAAACAAATATAAAAAGGAAAACATTGAAATAATTTAAAGGAATTATTTACATGAGCTGCGGCTTCTTCCTCCTCCCGTTTTCTTTGTTCCTCTTGTTCCTTTCGGGAAAGTGGGCGCTTCCCCATGGCTCCAATAGTGAACGCTTGAAGTTTTTGTTCATTGATTTTCTAAAACAGAACCATGTAAAGCTGAAAACAACCATTTTTCATAAACATGTGGGTGCCAAAACAAACCTTCATTTCACAAATTAGATTTTGCCAAAACTAGGCACATTTGATATAAAGATGTGCACATAAATAAAAGAAATTATCCGAACGCTGCTGAAATTTACAAACGTCAAATAAATAATAAAATGTCTGCCCGGGTAGCCAGATGTGACATATAAGCGACAAAACATCGAAAAAAAATTTTAATTCTAGTATGGCCCAACCCAGATAAGAACTTTGTAAGGAAGGAAGGAATTTCCTTCCCTTGACTTAGATGTGCCATTATAATAATGTTCCTTCACGTAGTTCCTTATAAGATCACCGAAATTAATTATGTGCGTATTCAATTAAGTCACAGTTTTTGATTATGATAATGATTATTAAATTATTATATTAACACATATAGCAGGGAAACATCTGTACAACCGTTTGTTCAGAAATCTCGCAATTTCCCAATCGAAACTTGGTAGCACGGAATTAATCCTACCCCCGAATATTTCCACCTGCAAAAACTGCCTAAAACTTCCTCGTGTGGGCTATGGCACACGCGGCAGATTATAAACAGTTTTTACTGGTGAGAAATATTCGGGGGCAGGACTAATTCCAAAATGGCATACAAATGCTACTACAAAGGAAAATGATTTGGCCATTTTAAAATTGCGGAACTTATAATCGGTCGGCTGTAAAGTTGTTTACCTGCAATTCGAGGTGACAATATGTGAACTTGTGATACAGTTATTGTTTATATAAAAAAATGTAACTTAATTGAAGATGCACAGAAATAATTTCGGTAATCATATAAGGAGCCACGCGTAGCTTCTAAGAACAAGGGAAGTAAAATCCTCCTTCCAAACTTTCCTTGTAGGCACAGATCATGATACATAGGTTAACAAGTATGGCCGAAATATCTGTAAATTGGTTGCTTGCCTCATTCGGGGACTATTGTCACAAATATGCTCGTCTCAATTTCAATCGCCCTTATCAAATTGAAAACAGATTTCTATTTGGAAATTTCTTTGCTTTTCCACTAGCACATAATTACTTTTCCCAAAGTAATTTAAACGAAGAAACTAATGTTTTGTGAAATATTTTAATATATTCAAAACGAATTTCAGTCAATAAAATACAAATACCTCATGACATAGAAACACAAATTATTTTTTTCGAATCGGCCATAACTTATCTTTGTATCATGGGCACAGACATAACCCCCGGAATATAATACAAACCATGAAGTCGTCGAAGGCACCGACACATTAAAAGGCCTTAACGTGCCAGGTACAGCATGCAGTAAGAGCTCACTCTCACAGCTTTTTGTATACTCGTCATAGAGGAAAACTAAAATTTCATCTTAAGTAGGTCCTAAAGCCCAAAACTGTCGCTCCCACAGCAAAATGAAGTTAAAACAAATTACAGCCAAATATGTTTTCTTTCTAATAGTTTTAAAAACAAATAACATGTAGAACAAATTTACGGAAATTATAGCGTTTGAACAAAATACAAGCAACTTTTATATGAAAAACTCCATCAGTAAGACAAGGCAAGATGTTGCCTGCTGACCGGCCCGCTGCTCTCTTTTTTCGACTTTGTTCATGGCTTGTATCTTGCGGGGGTTACGGTGTAGATCAAAACATAAATGACTGCACCTTCACGACATTTTATTATTAACTGACTAGGTCAATTGATCGAACACAAAATGGTTTTTGTCAGTAAAATTGACAAGACAACATCCATCAGCTTTATTTACTCGTGCAATCGTCGCCAAAGCCATAGCCCACATAGGGGAGGATATTGGCACTTTTTTCTGGTGAGAAGTATTCGGGGGTAGGAAAGTCTGTGCTACCAACTTTCGATTAATTTCGGTAATGTTATATCCATAGCCCAAGGCACTTTTTACTGGCATACGAATACTAAAGCAAACCGGCCATTTTGAAATTGCACAATTTCAGAAATTTCTCATCGTACGGCTGTAGAGATGTTTATTTATGATGTAAATCAAAGTTCTTTTACTCTGATGGGATGTAGATGAGCTCACGATACCTGTATCGTGAACGAATTTGTTGGAGCTGTGTCCGGTTCTTGTACCGACACAGTAAGTAATTTATTGTCCGTCGCAATGAAGATGGTGATATGATGATGCTTACGATGCTTGTATCGTAAGTTACTTGTTGATTGGTTTCGGTTCTTGTACCAAAACAATCTTAATTGAGACTCACAAAGCGAAAGCACTGGTAAAACAACACCTTGTATATGATAATGAAAACTGATATATTTAATTTAATTTGCACGATATTTATACAAGCTTTACAAAAAACTAGAGTTACTTAAAGCTAGGGTCAATAATCATTACAGCAGTAAACGCATTGCTGACATACACAAAATTAGCGCATTTACAAATTATTAAAGCGAATGACCTGTGCTGGTTGCGCGTTTTTATTTTCGTGTTACAAGCCAATTTATGTGTTGTCAGCGAATGCCTTTATGCTTTCTAAAAGAAGGTCAATGATTCGTGCAATGCATGCAAAGAATTGATGAATTGTTTTTGTTGATTTAATTAAGCAGGAAAAAACGACTTAAGATTAAACATATGACTTGAGGTGATAATATAATAATTAAATAATTATTACGTGTTGTGGATTTGTGATACAGTTATTGTTCATATAAAAAACTGTGACTTAATTGAACACGCACGCAATTAATTTCGGTAATCTTATAAGGAACTACGCGAAAGAACATTATTGTTTGGCACGTCTAAGCCAAATTCCGTCCTCTCGTCTGGGTTGGGCCATAAGCCATAGCCCACACAGGGGGAGTAAAAATGCCGAAATGTCAAGTTTCGATCGGGAGTACGGTCAGCATACCAATACTACAGCAAGCCGGCCATTTTGAAATTGCGAAATTTCTCATCATTTGTAAACAATCTTTGATGGAATGTTGTTATAGAAATAGTTTGTTTTAAGATATTAAGAAGATTAAAGTCGTTTATAGTATGATTGTTGTTTAATGATATTGTTTGTAGTATTGTATTATAGTTTTATTTTAGGTCAACGGAAAACAAATATGTTTCATGATAATGAAACTACCGTTAACCGACGCCACGCTCAATTCACTGTTAGAATTGAAATAAACTGAAGAGTAAACTTTGATATTAATAGATATATCCGAGAGACATGGAAGGCATCACTAGGGAAAAGGGAGTCTCAAGGAGAAACCCCTACTCTGGTCCAACAGTCTAAGCGAGCGGATTAGATGGAACATCCCACCGCAATGAAGAACAGCTTGGAACTCCTGTTTACATTACTTGTATACTTGTTACTAAAAAGAAGAAGAAGAGTTAATAATTGTGAGAATGTCAAAGTGTGCTGTGAAGTGCAGTACAAAGTTCGGGAATTTTAAAGTCGATTATCTCGGAAACTATAACTTTCCGACAAATTTCGTTTTCATATTTGTGATTTGTGAGTGGAAAGGAACTAGTGTGCAAAGTTTAAAGAAAATCGGTGATTTTTCAGGAATGTAATCCTGTTCCAAAACTTATTTGTGCACAAAATGATCAAATGTGCACGCATATTTGACGACTTTAAAAACACGCCCTATGATTTAAATCTATTACTATCATGATTTAAGTTTATTACTTAAACCTATTACAATTTTCTTTTTTTAATTGCATTGCGGCAATATGTTGCTATGGAGACCGATTATTTGTAAACAATCCTTGATAAAATGTTGTTAAAGAAGTAGTTTGTTTTAAAATATTAAGAAGATTAAAGTCGTTTAACTGGTTTCAGTTCAGTTACAAAAATTATTCAAGTGCAACATTGGGCACATTAAAAGTCACACACAGAAGTGACAGTTTTATATAAATACAAATCAATTCATTTAATTCATTTAATTAATTACATTATATTGATAGCAGTTGCTCTTTAATGTGATCATAAAAGGGAGTTGGAAATGTTTGTATATTTAAGCAAAAAGGTATGCAAACGATGTTGGAAAAACCACATTATAATATCTTTTATAACAGATAGCAATACCCAATAATCTGCGACTAAATAGTATCGCTTGGAATAAAGACCAAGGATATATTGCTGTCGGAGGAGATGATGGTCTCTTAAAGGTCCTAAAATTAGAGCAAGGTACTTACCATTCTTTATTCACTTTACATCAGTTTTACATTACAATAGAACATAGAACCTGTTTTCTCTACGTTACAACGTTAGGTAAATGTAAATCGAGTATTAAATAGTTGAATGGTACTTAAAGATTAAATACAAAATTGCTTAGAAAGCTCTAAAAAAAGGATAATTAAAATGCTCATTGCGGCAGAGACTATCGAGTCGTTTGAGCCATGGGTGTGAGCACGGATGGAATACCTGATAGCTTGGGTCTTATACAAAACCTCCTGCTGCACATCCGCTGTACTTGTCATTCCATAACCTCCTTTCGAAAGGTGCTGGCTAGGGCTCGTCATGATGTGTGGGTGCTAGATCGGTACGGCGAGGCAGTTTTAATAATAATAAATAAATTTTATTTGCTCATATAAAAGCATATAAAAGCTTGTACATTTCCAATGATTTGCTTCATTAAATCGCTAATACATAAAATATTCACACAAAAAAACAATGAAAAAACAATCTAGTAATTAACACATAACATCATGCTAATAGGACATCTAATTTAGTTTTTATAAATTCAATACAATATCTTTTAAATGCTCCAAAGTTTTCATCATACCTGCATTAAATCTTTATACAGCAGTGAATTTTGCGCTCCTGTTGTATTATAATTATTTAATCTGAATTCATTTACATTCCTGAGGTTAAATGGTTGCACGTCTCCAACAAATCTTAAATACCTATGTAAATATTCTGGTAGAATCTTACTTTTTATCTTAAATACAAACAACAATACATTCAAGACTATTATGAATACATTCGATTCTTATACGGTAACGAGCTTTGCCAAAAATTCAAAAAATTTAGTAGATCATTAAGGAAAAATGCTTCTTTAACTCAAGGTAGATTTTTTTTGTTAAAATGTAGAAATTATGGCATAATTCCGAAATTTATAAGCAATTCAACTGCACATTCTTCCAGCTTGTTTGAAGATGATACACATTATTCGGCTACAATAGACAAAATTTCACGTATTTATCATCAAAAATTGATTAATTTAAAAATCGATGAGAAATGTTTTTTGGTTAAAAAATGTAGAAGTGAGTTAGCGATATTACGAAATATAATTAGCAGCAAAGCACACAGTAGTATTGTGCAAGAATTTATGCAAACCCAAGAGGCTGCATTCTCTAAGCTCAGCGATAAGCTAAATGAAATACATACAAAAAAGTTCAATAAACTCAAATCTGATTCTATGAAATCTCTAGGCATTAATATGAACAACAGTGGAAAGTGGTTTGTTAATCACACAGATGTACAAATCCCCGATGAGATCAGCTGGTTGCTGGCATTGGGAAAGAAATTAGCGCTATCGTACGGTAAACAAGATTTTCCTCTGCTACAGGTCATAGCAGATGGAGAGTTTTGTTTACAAAGTATTGAAGATGAGCATTATCGTGACATTGCCAGAGTGAAGTTTTGTAATCTGTTGTTTAATTTTCAGCACAATATCAAAAATGACGCATTAAGCAAATTAATTCTGAAAATATATGACGATTCAATGAGATTCTTAGCTAAACACAAGAACGTCATCATCATTTCCGCTGACAAAGGAAATGTTACTGTGGCAATGTATAAGAGCGATTACTTTAATAAACTGCAAGCAATGTTAGCAGATAACTCAACTGATCCAACTTCACGCATTCAAAACAAAAACAATGAAATAGCCAAACACCTTTTTCAAAAAAACTTCATTTCTGAAAAAGAAAAGATACATATCAGCACGTATAAAACGGGAGTACCCAAGATGTATGGCTTGCCCAAAATACACAAAAAAGATCTCCCAATCAGGCCGATTGTGTCAACATTAAATTCAGGAGCGTATGAGCTCTCCAAATTTATGGCAAACATTCTACGCCAATTAAAGATTAGCTCGAGGTATAATGTTAAAAATTCTTCTGAATTCAAGGAGCGTGTTAATAGCCTCCAACTTGATTCTACCGAGAGCATGGTTTCATTAGATGTAATATCACTGTTTACCAACATTCCTACCCGCCTTTGCTTACGCATTATTGAAGATAAGTGGGAACAGATCTCTGATATCACAAATATTCCAAAAAATAAGTTCATGGAGATCTTACAATTTTGCATCATTGAATGTAATTATTTCCAATTCGACGGAAAATTATACAGGCAGATTTTCGGAATGCCAATGGGTAACCCGCTCTCTCCCATAATGGCGGACATTGTAATGGAAGTGTTGTTGGATAGCACTATGACCAAACTTCCGAATCAACCTAAAATTCTGGTTAAGTATGTTGACGATCTCTTTAGTGTATTGCCACAGGAACATATTCCGGCTACATTAAATATATTCAACAGTTTTCACAGGAAACTGCAATTCACTGTACAAATTGAATCGGATGGTAAGATTCCTTACCTTGAAGTATTATCAATACGCAAAAATGATACCATCATCACAGATTGGTATCAGAAATCTACCTCATCAGGTAGATTGCTGAACTACAACTCCTATCATCCGAAATGCCAAAAAATCAATACAGCTCAGAACCTCGTCGATAGAATACTAGGATTAAGTGACAGTTGTTTCCATAAAAGAAATAAGAAGAGAATATACAAAATCCTGCTGGACAATGTGTAACATCTCCTTAAGCTGCTCCCGAAAGGTCAGCGTCAGAGTTACTGTTTGTTGGAGGTATCAGTTGCCACGTTGGGACTTGATCAACTTGTAGTAGATAGAAAAAAAAAGGTTAAGGGCTGTAGAAGATAACAGACCCAAATTCGCGGAGTAATCTGTGAAGTCCAGAGGAAGCGGAGACCGCTTGACCATCCTCAAGATGCGAGGATCAATAATCACACAAGAGAAAAAAGGTTTGACGTAATAACTAAAGTTCCAAGAATTGCAATCCAGCGTTTAAATTCGATCATCAGAGCTAAGCTAGTGTGGGCGCCAGGTCCCCTGCCGACACATCCACAGATATGCCTTCAGATGAAATAAGGGTAGACCGTTTCAATTTTAATTTTAAATAACCTAAGTTCCCGACTGCGTCCTGTCTCAACTCTTCTTCACCCGATTCACCTCCATCTAAGCCGGCTAAGCTCGTCGGTTGGGCGTGGGAGGGAAGAAAAGGAGTCAGCGACCTCAGCAGCTGGTACTATATTTCCATAGTGTCCTTCGCTTCAACACGCCGGACGCTTTGCGGCTACTTAGCAGTACGAAGAATTAAAGAAAAAAAAAATTTCCAAGATGAATTCCATATAACCCCCACACGGATTAATTAAATTACGCTTCTCATGAATTGGCATGGAAGAAGTTCTCAAGGTGTCTGGTACTAAGCGAAAATCCACAAGGGAAACGTCCGCCTCCACCGCCAGTGCTCCACCACGCCGTCATCTCCCCACAATTGACTAGTCGACATGCACAAATTAAAGAATTCACTCCATTACTCGATTTCTTTTAATGCTCATACAAAAAAATTTTACACGAATTCACTTCCGATATCTCGTATTCAGCCGGAGTATACAGCTGTTACATAATATTAATCCCTTTCGGATACATTCTATTTCGACTTACTTCATACGTCACAACCTTAACCTTAACAATGCAATGCAACTAATTACTAATTGGAAGGGTCAAATTCTTAAGTAACCCGTGACTCCCGTTTATTAAGTACTACTACCTAGGGAGGCCTGTGACCAGTGACCTTGAGGCTCATCACTAGTGCTTGCACAAAATTTCTAATTTTAATCAACACTTAGTCAAAATAACTATGCAATAATTGTTGCTGCTTGAGCTACATAAGCCGCTGTCGGGTCTATTTCAAAGTATGTCGTACACGGTTAAATAACACAAAAAAAAAACTTGAATGAAAATTATTGTTCACTTAACTAAGCATGCCTTCACTAATTCTATAAGTGCATAACTTGCCTAGGCATAATTTAATGCGCACCCATTCATATTGAACAGAAATAATTAAAATTTTTTTTTTCTTTTTACTCAATTTAACCAAATTCCTAGTCCTTGTCAAGTGCGATTTCAAATTGATTCTAGTAGTGGTATAATACCAATTAATTCCAGTGATACAATCAAAATCTTATTTCTAATATTTATTATTTTTTTTTTTTTGTTAAAAAACTTTCAAAGGTACTTACCCGGTATCCTCCTCAAATGCATTTGCGGATGTACCGGTTCGGCTGAAAATCTAGATATTTTTTTTTTGTTTTATCCTTTTGTTTGTAAACTTAATGTGATTAATGCTTAATTAATTGAATCTAGACGGGTAGTCTCACGGCCTTTTTTGGTTCTGGTTCCTTACGGCTGTACATTTTTTGTTTTTGTTTTTTTTTCTTCTGCTAATATAGCACCTGACGAACGAACGACTCGCTTTAGCCTGCCTTTGCGATCCCTCGAGGTCACTGGCCGGGGAGAACGCTCATATTTCGTTCTACAAGGTCTCTGCTGTACGCGCCCTTTTCACGCACATAATTGACATCTGAGTATATACGGCCCGTAAAGTTGAGATGCTTTCGGGATGTCCCAATAGCCGTGGCTTATTCAGGGACTCCCAGGTATGAATATAACTTATTTATCCTTCACGTGCCCTAAAGGACATGACGGAATGAGAGAATTTCTTTGCAATTGGTTACTACTTACTTGGGATAATTAATTACTTAAGGCACCGTTGTGCGACTCGGAGGGTGCAGGTTTTCGCTTCACCGCTACCTTCCTCGTCTGCTGGCCCCTTTGGTTAGCTATTGCCTAGCCTACACACCTGGACACTATTTTCCACACGCTCAGGTTCCTACTTGGAATTGGAGCAAAACACGATTTCCTGTTATCACTATTTAACTAGAATTTAACCGATCGCGATTTTTTTCTTGTTTTTCTTACTCCTTCTTAATTGTGTGGCGTCTGCTTGCAGGTCTCTTACAATAATTCGGCTTATCGCCTGCTAAAATTTACTGCTAGCTCCGCTAGTCGGAATCACGTGATGGTGTACTGCTAGAACATTCTACCTACTACTTCCCCTCTTTATTGTACCCTATACTACCGGACGGACCCTATTATAAATCTAATAGATGTCTCTACTTACCAACCCGTGGTATGTTAAGTGGCTCGAAGTATCGTTAACCTAGCTAGGATTCAATCCTTGCCTAGTGCTTTGGCATCTTTAGCGATAATGGTTGCTGCCCGCGGTTCGACTTGCTGGTCGTCTAAGGTGTGTAGAAGTCACGGCATTCCCATTAAAATTTTGACACAATACCACTGATAGCCTGTGACGTAATTCAGTGACTGCTGTATATACATTCCACGATGTTACATTACCAAATGGTGGAACACGTTTCGCAATGAGAATACTTATATTCCCTATACCTTGGTGTCAACTAACCCCTGTGTCGTCATGTAGTAAGTGTTGTACTAATCTACTTCTGGAAGTTTTCAGAGGTAGTATCATAATAATTATTCTACGGCTTAATTTCTACTCCAGGTGGCTAGGTGAACCAACGGATATTCCATATTTCTTAGCTGCTGATGGCCATTGTTACAGGGCAGGCTCGGAATGTTACACTACTTGTCGCATTTCCGACGCTGAAGATTTTATGGTCACCTATTGCTATCTACAACTCTAGCCGACGTACTCGGGGTGGCAACTCTTAAGGGGTCATGCATAGCTCATAAAGGTTTATATTACAGTGCGGTATTTTTTTTTCCATGAAGAACGATGTTTGTAATCTATATTAATTGGAACCCGTTATATCGGAGAATTTAGACTTACTATAGAGATATATTCATTAGTATTTAGGGTGAAGGCATGTTTATATTTATCCCGACGCCTCTTTCGGAAACCCGGAATTTTTTCTCTCTAGATGTGTTGCGCAGTGCTTAGGCCAATATCCGCCTCAGGACCGTAGTTCGAACGTCAAGTGGAATAACCGAATTGGCTCACCATGTAGGGAGGAAATTTAAGCGATAATATGGGACAAGATAAGGGGTAAAAGGCGCTCTACATCTAAGGTGTACCTACCGCTAGGTTTGGGTGGCTCCTAAGCGGCTTCCTGATACCCTGTTGTTACCAGATAGGCTGGTCGGATGCCTTATTAGGGCTACCGGAGAAGGTCACTGTAACGTGGGGCTGACTCACACCCTGAGATTTAGCCGGGCTTTAAGTCTTGGCATGATAAATATCGATTTTCTTGCCTTGGCAGTCTTCTATTTCATAACAAGAGCTGCCAACGGCTCGCACAATCCTACATTTTAAAAATTTCCGGGCTAATTTTGCACTACACTTCTTGCACGCGTCGCTCTGCGCGAAATTCCTGCAGTACACGACTTGTCCGGGAGAATAATTCCTAATAGCGCTCCGCAGGTTATACTGTTTACGGTGTCTTTCTTTGGCCTTGCGCAAGTTCTCTATCACCTGGGCTTGTATAATGGCTGTAGCACATGAATTCTCGACTTGAATATCTCCTTCCTCTAAGGCTTGGAGCTTCCTTAGGATGCCGTAGCTGGAGGCATGCGTGATCATGTGCCGGCCAAAATTCAAGTAATATGGCGTATATCCCGTGGAGTCGTGGATGACGTTTCTGAGGGCACAGTTAATTTCGGACAAATTTTCATCCCATTTCCGGTGATCTTTATCCAAGTAAGCCCTGATTGCTGCTAGGATGTTACGATTGACGCGCTCGGAAGCATTTACTTGAGGACTATACACAGATGTGCGGCTGTGTTTGATACCATACGTTTCCATGAATCGTTTGAACTCCTTGGACGTAAATTGCGCCCCATTGTCAGACACCAAGGACTCAGGTACTCCAAAAAGATGGAATACTTCCCTTTCTAGGAAGGGAATGACTAGTCTTGTCAGTGCGTTTCTTAATGCTTTTATTAGAACGAACTTCGTGAAACGGTCTATGACTATAACGAGGACGGTATTTGCCAGGTCCAGGTACTGGGCGTCCCGGAATGCTGAATCATTTAACCTTAACGTGGGGTTAGCGCTTACCTGGCCAATTTCCTCTAATTCGGTCCGGGAAAGCGCGTCTGCAACTACATTTTCTGAACCTTTCCTATGAATAATGGTAAAGTCAAATGACTGGAGCTTAAGACTCCACCTCGCTAATCGTCCTGCCAAATCCTTTTGATTCATGAGCCACCGAAGGCTCGAGTGGTCTGTTATAATGGTAAAATGGGATCCTTCAATTTAGGGCCGACATTTTTTTATGCTTAATACTGCAGCCAAGCATTCCAGCTCAGTAACGCTGTAGTTCTTTTGGGCCTTATTTAATTTTTGTGACATGAAGACAATGGGGTGCTCGTGGCCTTCATCATCCGTCTGGCATAGCACACTGCCAACCCCATTCGAAGACGTATCACATTGAATACTAAAGGGCCGACTAAAGTCGGGACTAGAAAGGATCGGGGCTTCTGTTAAGCTGGCCTTCACTTCGTTAAAGGCTAGTTCCGCTTCGCTCGACCAAGTCGCCTTCGTGTTTTTCTTTAACAGGTCCGTTATTGGAGCCACTAAGGTTGCATAGTTAGCAATATATCGCCTATACCAACCCGCGAGCCCTAAAAATCTTCGGATTTGACGAATTGTCTTAGGTCTGGGAAAGTCTTGTATTGCGGAAATTTTCTCTGGATCGGTTTGAATCCCTTCTTCACTAATAATATGCCCTAGGTATTTTAGACGCTTCTGACAAAACCGACTTTTTTCGATATTTATTTTAACCCCGCTTGTCGCAGACAACCGGCTACCTTGCGCAAGACTTGCATATGGGATGAAAAATCTTCAGATAGGATTAACAGGTCATCCAGATAAACAAACACATCCTCATGCAGATCGTAAGGAATGACCTTATCCATTAGTTTGCACAAGGTCTTA
Source organism: Dioctria linearis (assembly GCA_963930735.1). Taxonomy (NCBI): domain Eukaryota; kingdom Metazoa; phylum Arthropoda; class Insecta; order Diptera; family Asilidae; genus Dioctria; species Dioctria linearis. The sequence continues at coordinate 234,548,839 of OZ005740.1, read as the reverse complement.
GGAGAATTGATCAATCCAAAAGGCATTACCCTGAACTGGTAGAGACCTCTTCCTGGAACAACAAACGCGGTCTTGTCTCTTGAATTCTGGTCAAGCTCGATTTGCCAGAAGGCGTCCTTCAAGTCGAGGCTTGTAATGAACTTGGTACTTCTAACTCGGCTTAGAATGCCATTTATTTGTGGTAGAGGGTAGGCATCCTTCCGAGTAACTTCATTTAGTTAACTGGAATCCAGGCATACTCTTATTTTCCCATTTGGTTTTTTCACCATCACCAATGGCGACGCCCACTCGCTTCGACTTTCCTCTATTACCTTTAGCTGCAACATCCGGTCAATCTCTCCGTCGAGGATCTTTTGCATGGGAGGCGAAAGGGGATAGTGCTCTGTCTAATTGGCTTATTATCACCGATATCAATACTATGCTTCAGCAAGGACGTGCGTCCCAATCTTTCCTTACTGAACGACGGAAACTCCGCTATAATTTCGTCCAGTTTTTGTCTCCCTTCTAAGTCTAGGTTATGATGTGTTAGGACATCTGAAGGTAACTCGATCTCTGATATAATCGCTGGGAAAATTTCAAAGGTGGTCCAGAAGTCGATGCCGAGAATGAGTTGCCGAGCTAAGCTAGGCACTATGAAACATTTAACATCCTTTACCCTACCATTAAATTCAACTGGAAGCCACACGAATCCGATAACCGCCTGACTGGATCCGTCTGCAGTTCGTACGGAAGCGATGATAGTGGACGACTGAGTATCCAGCCTCTCTATTAAATCTAACGCATTTTTACCTAGGCAGCTGGCACTCGCCCCGCTGTCTAGCAATCCATACAAGGTCTGACCTTTTATACGGACCTGTACTACGGGCCTGCCGTCTTCCTCCGGTTTTATGACCGATTTGGAGAATTTTTTAATGGTGGCCTTCCGAGTGGTGAAATATTGGTGCGTTCTAGCTCTTCGTTTGTCTTGGTTGGCTATGGTAGGGTCGACGAAGTTGGACTGATACACGTCTGGGTACTTGTGGGGACTGAGTTCTGGCCACTGTTCGCTTGGGAGGGATTAGGAAGGCCTTCGGCGGAATCACGTAACCCCTCGTTTCGTGACCCGCCTGTCGGTTTCCCTTCATGCACTTTATGCAGTTTGGCCGCACAACATTCTTCGCTCCACACGTGTAACAGAAAATCCGTCGCCTCTTGTCCGGACAATCAACGAAGGTATGCCCGAGGTCCTCACAGTTCCAGCAGATCACATATTCCTTTTTGCTTGCCGTTCGATTTTCCAGCATTGCAATCTCTGCCTCCTGCTCTAACTCTTCTTCGCGACCGGTGGGTATTCCCCAACTATCGTAATTGTCATAATCGATTTGCTGAATGTGCTGCCTTTTGGACTTTATCTGGTCATCAGCAGTCTCTCCCACTTCGCTCCATAGTTTCTCCATCTGTCGACAGAGTCTATCCATTTCATCCAGACTATAAAAATCCTGCAGCGCCAGGGCCTTCCTCAGTGCCGGATGCATATTACGTTTTGTTATGTGCATCAACTCATTCTGGCTCATCACTTCGCGCAGTCTTAATGATAGGCCTTCCAGGTCAAGTCGGAAATCGCTAAAACATTCTTTTGATTTTTGTTTCCTCGATTCCATTAGCTTCCGGATATCAAAGTCGCTGTACGAATCTTCAAACTCTCTTCTTAAGGAGTCGCACAGCTGGTACCAGTCTGTATTTGGGTATTTTCGGCAGAATTGCCAGCACCAGGTGGCGGCCCTGCCTGCTAGAAGCTGGTAAATGGCGTACAATAGGGTGTCTTGAGGGACCCCATCAGCTCTTGCTAGACTCTCCACTCTGAATAAAAAATCGTCTACGGATAGACCTCTGGGTGAACCGTCGAAGCGTATGTGCCAGTTTATTACCGGATTACCGTGGCTTCGCCGAGGAATTTGAGACTGCCCTTCGCCCATTTCAGGTCGAGAAATTACTGGGTGTCGGTGTCCCTGTAAGTTAGGCCTTGCTGACTGAGGAGGTGGAACCCGGAATTGCTCTTCCGCTCGTGATCTTGGTGGTCTCCCCGGTGCATACGCTTGGTTGGAACCATTTGATGGATTTCTGAGATTCTCTTGAGGTATGGCTCCCCTTAACAGGTTCAGCTGAACCGATTGTAATTCAGGTTGCTTTTGCGGTTCCCACCGTGGCTCTGCCAGCCGGTAGCTATCGTACTGACGGTTGTCATAGCCCTTACCTTGCTGGGGTGGTATCTGGTCGTAGCTATGTGGGACACCTACTGGTGTATAGGTTCCCGCCTCACCCACCGATGGTAGCAGTTTAGACTGGTTGACCTGTCGGCTCACTGAACCCTGTTCCGAAAATATCTGGTGTGTCGTTGAGCTAGCAACACTGTTAAGTATGGCTCCTGAGCTAATCGCTTGCAATTTGACACTATCAGCAGAGGTACGAGGATAATCATATAGTGAATGCATGGTTCCCCGGGCCGTAGTATAGATCAATGCAGGAGTAGATGTGGGGACTGGGAGGTAACCCTGACCTCTTGAATTATTTTCATCAATAGTTGGATTATTTATTGTACCACCAGACTGGTCGACGGGTGGATTGGTTATCCTCTCTTCGTTAGCAGGGGTTACCACCAAGGACGGCACACCGGTCTCTATTAGAGAGGGAAGGTCTTCTTCATAGGAGGTCTCCTCATCCTGGTCCGATAAGCACTGGTTTCGGCTTGTACTTGACGCCCCTGCTTCCAGAGAAGAGGGCGGTATTAATGTGTGCATCGCACCCAGCCGGCCGAGCTCTGGCAGCTGGAGGATGATCAAGTCTAGGTTTGCGTCCGCAGCTTCAACTAAATCCGCTATGGAATCGGACATTGCTGGTTCTGCCTTAGATAAAAGCTTAAGCCTACCAATAACGTGTATCAGTCGCGATTGTGCTTTTGCTAGCTCACTACCATTTTTCGCGGCCACCGCGATATTAATAATTTCCTTCAAGGAGGATAATTTTTCCTGGCATAATGCCAGCTCCGTATCTATTTGGGTGATAGGAGGAAACCCTGTCGGCTTTTGCAGTAATCCTTCATATTCCTTATTTAGGATGGCCTGAAGAGCCGTCCCCATGCCTGAGGATCTTCCTGTTTCTCTAAGTTTTCTCAATCTCAGCTCGTAACTGAGCTCATCACGCTCTAAGTGATGAACATTCATCTCTACTTGTACATATATTGAATTTGTTCACGTTCTGACAATTTTTTTTTTTTATGCTACTATCGTGATACCTCTTTAGTAGCCAATTAAATTGTATTACTTAACCACTTAACCACGCTAGTGGGTAATGTTAAATTACACGCTGAGCCAAAACCCCCCGTTTTTTTTCGGAGGGTGTGTCCTAGGTACACCAAGCTAAGACCACTAACCCTCAGGTCGACTTGACGCTCTCTACTAACGTTCTGCTGATATTACTACTCCAAATAATTATTCAGACTTTTTATCTATTCTACTAGTGTGTAGAATTCAACGAGGTTTATCGGGATGCAGGCTACTATAAGTGTAACGATTCTTACATGATTTCCATCATTTCCCTTCTTACAACTAAATTCCAAAATTTCCAATATTGTTCAGACAAGTGGAATGTGATTCTTACTATGCTATAGGTTAGCGATAACAAAAAAAATTATACTTTCATTATTGGGTACATGCCTTCGTACGTCAATTGCGGAGAGACTATCGCACTAGGAGACACTCGCTGCAATATTAGGGGGTTATACTTATCGAATTCCTAACCGCTAATATCGTGATGCCATGTTGACATGCGTACTCACCAGAGCAAGGACAATTTCGAGGCCCTGCGGCCTTCCTGTTTCTGAGGGATGCCCCAATAGTGGAATGCGCTAAGACCACTAAGTCACATTCTAACACTCCTCGGGTTCGACGGAGGGACACCAATTCTTACTGACACGAATTAGTTCTAATTCGTCGTCGACACAAACGCGGAATTTTTAATAAGACCACTTAACCAAAACTCTCACGCGTAGTGTTCATGAACTTGGAGAACTGAACTTGACAGTTTTCTTACCCAAGTCCCGCATTCCCTCACTATCGGAAGTCCGCAATCTCCTCGAAATTAATCTGCCCGGTACACTATGGAAGGATAGGATGCTTGCTAAGCCTGCGTCGCTCCATTCATACATTGAATCATCTGATCTATCTGCTTGGATTTACTTGGAAGTATACCAAAATTTAAGAAAATGTATATGTTGACTAACTCCAACGAAAGCGCGCAGCAGTACTTCCAGGGTTGGCCTGAGGCGCGCCCCAAAGTCTCCCGCCGCATTCATGTCATACTACAATCTAATTCGGTCACTAAGTTTGGGCGCCATCTGTAACATCTCCTTAAGCTGCTCCCGAAAGGTCAGCGTCAGAGTTACTGTTTGTTGGAGGTATCAGTTGCCACGTTGGGACTTGATCAACTTGTTGTAGAAAGAAAAAAAAAGGTTAAGGGCTGTAGAGGATAACAGACCCGAATTCGCGGAGTAATCTGTGAAGTCCAGAGGAAACGGAGACCGCTTGACCATCCTCAAGATGCGAGGATCAATAATCACACAAGAGAAAAAAAGGTTTGACGTAATAACTAAAGTTCCAAGAATTGCAATCCAGTGTTTAAATTCGATGATCAGAGCTAAGCTAGTGTGGGCGCCAGGTCCCCTGCCGACACATCCACAGATATGCCTTCAGATGAAATAAGGGTAGACCGTTTCAATTTTAATTTTAAATAACCTAAGTTCCCGACTGCGTCCTGTCTCAACTCTTCTTCACCCGATTCACCTCCATCTAAGCCGGCTAAGCTCGTCGGTTGGGCGTGGGAGGGAAGAAAAGGAGTCAGCGACCTCAGCAGCTGGTACTATATTTCCATAGCGTCCTTCGCTTCAACACGCCGGACGCTTTGCGGCTACTTAGCAGTACGAAGAATTAAAGAAAAAAAAATTTCCAAGATGAATTCCATATAACCCCCACACGGATTAATTAAATTACGCTTCTCATGAATTGGCATGGAAGAAGTTCTCAAGGTGTCTGGTACTAAGCGAAAATCCACCCTGCGAACTTATCATTCTCACAAGGGAAACGTCCGCCTCCTACGCCAGTGCTCCACCACGCAGTCATCTCCCCACAATTGACTAGTCGACATGCACAAATTAAAGAATTCACTCCATTACTCGATTTCTTTTAATGCTCATACAAAAAAATTTTACCCGAATTCACTTCCGATATCTCGTATTCAGCCGGAGTATACAGCTGTTACATAATATTAATCCCTTTCGGATACATTCTATTTCGACTAACCCGTGACTCCCGTTTATTAAGTACTACTACCTAGGGAGGCCTGTGACCAGTGACCTTGAGGCTCATCACTAGTGTTTGCACAAAATTTCTAATTTTAATCAATACTTAGTCAAAATAACTATGCAATAATTGTTGCTGCTTGAGCTACATAGGCCGCTGTCAGGGTCTATTTCAATGTATGTCGTACACGGTTAAATAACACCAAAAAAAAAAACTTGAATGAAAATTATTGTTCACTTAACTAAGCATGCCTTCACTAATTCTATAAGTGCGTAACTTGCCTAGGCATAATTTAATGCGCACCCATTCATATTGAACAGAAATAATTAAAATTTTTTTTTTCTTTTTACTCAATTTAACCAAGTTCCTAGTCCTTGTCAAGTGCGATTTCAAATTGATTCTAGTAGTGGTATAATACCAATTAATTCCAGTGATACAATCAAAATCTTATTTCTAATATTTTTTTTTTTTTTTTTTTGTTAAAAAACTTTCGAAGGTTCTTACCCGGTATCCTCCTCAAATGCATTTGCGGATGTACCGGTTCGGTTGAAATTCTAGATATTTTTTTTTTGTTTTATCCTTTTGTTTGTAAACTTAATGTGATTAATGCTTAATTAATTGAATCTAGACGGGTAGTCTCACGGAAGTTCCTTTTAGGTTCTGGTTCCTTACGGCTGTAAATTTTTTGTTTTTGTTTTTTTTTCTTCTGCTAATATAGCACCTGACGAACGAACGACTCGCTTTAGCCTGCCTTTGCGATCCCTCGAGGTCACTGGCCGAGGAGAACGCTCATATTTCGTTCTACAAGGGCTCTGCTGTACGCGCCCTTTTCACGCACATAATTGACATCTGAGTATATACGGCCCGTAAAGTTGAGATGCTTTCGGGATGTCCCAATAGCCGTGGCTTATTCAGGGACTCCCAGGTATGAATATAACTTATTTATCCTTCACGTGCCCTAAAGGACATGACGGAATGAGAGAATTTCTTTGCAATTGGTTACTACTTACTTGGGATAATTAATTACTTAAGGCACCGTTCTGCGATTCGGAGGGTGCAGGTTTTCGCTTCACCGCTACCTTCCTCGTCTGCTGGCCCCTTTGGTAAGCTATTGCCTAGCCTACACACCTGGACACTATTTTCCACACGCTCAGGTTCCTAATTGGAATTGGAGCAAAACACGATTTCCTGTTATCACTATTTAACTAGAATTTAACCGATCGCGATTTTTTTCTTGTTTTTCTTACTCCTTCTTAATTGTGTGGCGTCTGCTTGCAGGTCTCTTACAATAATTCGGCTTATCGCCTGCTAAAATTTACTGCTAGCTCCGCTAGTCGGAATCACGTGATGGTGTACTTCTAGAACATTCTACCTACTACTTCCCCTCTTTATTGTACCCTAAACTACCGGACGGACCCTATTATAAATCTAATAGATGTCTCTACTTACCAACCCGTGGTATGTTAAGTGGCTCGAAGTATCGTTAACCTAGCTAGGATTCAATCCTTGCCTAGTGCTTTGGCATCTTTAGCGATAATGGTTGCTGCCCGCGGTTCGACTTGCTGGTCGTCTAAGGTGTGTAGAAGTCACGGCATTCCCATTGAAATTTTGACACAATACCACTGATAGCCTGTGACGTAATTCAGTGACTGCTGTATATACATTCCACGATGTTACATTACCAAATGGTGGAACACGTTTCGTAATGAGAATACTTATATTCCCTATACCTTGGTGTCAACTAACCCCTGTGTCGTCATGTAGTAAGTGTTGTACTAATCTACTTCTGGAAGTTTTCAGAGGTAGTATCATAATAATTATTCTACGGCTTAATTTCTATTCCAGGTGGCTAGGTGAACCAACGGATATTCCATATTTCTTAGCTGCCGATGGCCATTGTTACAAATGCATTCCCCGCACGTAAAATTAAATATTTAATAACCAGCTATAAACCTAAGCATTCAAATATAATGGCACCGAAACAACAACGGATACCACACAACAAAATACAAACAAAATATATCGAAGTCTCAGATACATTCTAGGTCTGTCTGAAAAACTCAAGAAGGTGGTTACTGAAAAAAATGATCGAATCTGTCCGGCCTTTAAAGCTGACAAAACCATTAGGCGGTGTTTCAGCCGTGTTAAAGATAGGACAGATAAGGAACATTCCACGGACCTGGTTTATAATATTCCGTGCATGGGTTCAGTTTTAGGCAATTCAGATTGCAATTTAAATTATGTAGGTACCACAAGTCAATTACTTAAAAATCGGCTTGCGGGTCACAAGTCTGATATAAAAAACAAACAGATCTGCAAGACTGCTTTGGCTAACCACTGTGTGCAGGCAAACCACTGTCCGGATTTTAACAACACTACGATTTTATGTAAAGAAAAAAATATTAGCAAGAGGATCTGCCTTGAGGCTTTGCATATTTACACCACCCCCAATACAATGAATCGGAAAACAGACACCGACAACATAAATTCGGTGTACTGCTCACTTCTTAGCTAACCCATAATGAGGGCTTCCCCCCACCACATATACACTTACGTTGTGTATACATATATAAAATCCAAAGAACCTTCTCTCACCTTATCATAAAGTAACGACAAATCGCGCAATGTGGATGCTTTGTTATTTCTTAGACGTGACATTTAAATATTGTGGTCTCAAACGTGTGTTTTTTAAAAGTAGTTTCTTTTTCGTTCTTTTTCTTGTATTTGTTAATAATTCATAGGTTTTTAGTGCAGTGTTTTTTCATTTAAATGTTAATTTATTATTGTTTCGCCCAGTGCTTGTATATTTTATTGGAGTAGTTAATTAATGTTCATAAATGTTTTTTCTGTAAGTAATTTAAATATTGTAAATTTTGGCAAAGGCTCATGATAGTTACCTTATAGATAAGACCACCTGAAGACGCGGAGTGTTCACCCATGAAACGTTGTGGCAGATTTTAAATTAAAAAAAAAATAGACTCTAATCTTTTGGTTTTTTGTCTACAACAGAGACCGATAGCCCGAGCATCCACCCATACATATTCATCTAGACGGTCAAGACCTTACTCAACATGTACTATTCTTTCCTTTACGCTCATCCACATTAGTGCCTTAAGCAATGATAATATTGGTGTAAATCTACTGCAACGTAATATCACCCGCATCGCCTTATTCTGCAGCTTCTGCACTCTCTCTAACATCTCTTTTGTTCCAAGAGACATAACTGTCGAACAATACTCACAATGCGGTTTAATTATCACGTTATATATATGTATAGCTGTCAGTAAGGACACTTTGCTCCTGATTCTTCTCAGAAAACAGATTTTTTTCCGAATTTTTTGCAAATGTAATCAAAATGTTTTTTGAAATTGAGTTTTCTATCAATCACTACATCCAAATACTTAATTTCACTTACACATTCACTTAATTCTCCACTCATACTAATTCCATTATTATAATCACTGTTTATTGCCATGTAATTAGTTTTATTTATATTTAACTTTAGTTTGTTTACCCTTAACCACACATTTACTGAACTCAAATCTTCTTCCATTCGATTAATACACTTCTTCATGAATGATCAGCAATTACAACAGGAAGAAGGAAATAATGGAAAGGTCCGACCCCACACTGGAATTGACCAGTGATCACTCCATCTTGGCCCAATCGACTCCCCTATACACCAAGCATCCACATTAACAATCTCTGATTCCAGATAACATGGCTTGAATCTGAATTCCCATAGAATTCTCCACCTTTGGTGGCGCTACCGCGGCGCGAGATCAGATTAGGCGTACAAATTGTGGAGCTAATCCATCTTTACTTCAATTACTTCAGCGGTCAATTTATAACGAACAAGCTCTTATAATACTTAACGCTATATTGCTCAATTACACTGAGCGGAAAAAAAACACCTCACTCTCATGTTAACTTCGCACGGAATTTGACTCAGCCGGCTAATGTATGGATACAAGCACGTAATTAAATCTTAACTAAAACGAGTTAAGTACATCTTTTCCATGAAGCACTTCAATTTCACAGGGCTCCAGCCTAGAAGCCAATTTAAACCCTTACTTAATTTTACCCTCTATTATAAAAATTAAAGAATTTAAGGAAAGGAAAAAGGGTTTTCTTGCAGCATTTTTATACCCTAGATGAAATCTATAGGGGTATACTAAGTTTGTCATTCCGTTTGTAACACCTCGAAATAATGATGCTAGAGCAAAATGAATTGGACACCCACGCATAATATTAAAAGTTATTTTGATTTTTGCATGTCCGTCCGTCTGTCTGTGTGCACGATAACTCGAGAACGCGTACACCTAGGGAGCTGAAATTTTGTACGCGGACTTTAAAAAAAAAAAGTAAAATTAAGTTCGAAAATGAGACAAATCGGGCAACTCCTTCGTGGGGTTGCCATACAAAAATTTCGTTTTCCGCTATATATTTGATAACTGCCTGAGAACGCGTCGACGTAGAGAGCTAAAATTTAGTACATGGTGTTTTCATTGTACCAGCAAATAGTATTTTAAAAAATAGACTAAATCGGGCAACTCCTTTTTGGTGTTGCCATATAAAAATTTCGGTTTTTTACGTATACTGTGAAAACGATCAGTCCAAGACATTTTTATTGTACTAAAAACACCTTCAGAATATGAAATCCTATAAAATTGGTTATAATCATTTTTTCTGTCCGACGAACCTTTCTAGAAATATATGCGAAAAACCACTGCAAAATTCAAAATTGCTCAAATGGGTGCCCATACGAAATTTCATCTAGGGTATCATAAGAATTGGTCTTCGACCAATATTAGCTTTTTTACTTGTTTTCCTATAATTTCGTTACAAATCTCCAACCATACTAATTACATCACTAGGCCTCTGCCTATCATAAGTTCGCAGCGTAGGTACCGTAACCCAGTAACCTATTCTCAAAGCTATTTCAAACCCTTTTCTAAAAATAATTTGTTCCCTTAGTGACTGAAAACACGTAATTTAAAAAAAATATATCAGCTAATTTCGGTATGATCTGAATAAGTTGTGAGCTAATAACTCTTTAACGGCTGCTTAGGGTGTAATAGGTCAAATTAAAGACGAGAGTCTCCAGTATGTGAAGTAAAGAAATGCGACTACGGCTTCTTTTGCCACACTTCACGTTTGGTAGCTTGGTATTTCCTAAGCTTGACAGCACATGTAGACGTAAACTTGAAATTGCCTTCAACGACTGCATCAGATTTATCTTTGCTCTATGTAGGTTCGACCATGTGTCGCCCTAACCTAAAAGCGTTTTACTGTCTATTTAATTTACTTCGCATAAACACAGGAAAATAATTGCTTGCTAATATTTAATTCTGTCAATCAGTCGGGAATCGAAATTTGATCATGCCACGATTTCGCAGAGCTATCTTTGAGGAATCTTACTATGCTCAGATCTTTCGTTTATAGAATAGTTTACCAGCTAATATTCAAAACGCTGGTTGCCGCGGCATATTCAAGGGGTTATTAAAGTGCCATTTTTCTATCTAGTCTACTGCACAGTGACTTAGCTCTCTGAACGCTGACAACAATTTCGATTTTTAGTTCTTTGATTCTTTTGTTGTTTTTTAGTAACTTGCTCCAGCGTCCAAGCCCTTAGTTCCAGGACCCAGGTCCCTTTGATGTCTGTGCTTTTAGCGCCTCCAGCTAATTAGACCTTCCTGAAGAATGTCTGGTTTTTGGTATGAAGATGGAGTAAAATAATACGTTGTTATATATGTATGTACACTTTATTGTCTGGAGCGTACAAGTTGTAGCACGTCTTTACAATTCAAATGGGGCTTTAAGTAGAAATTACAATAACTTTTCAGTAATCAAATAAGAGTGAATGGGAAGACTTCAGAAGGAAGTCGCTCCCAGATAATTAATAGACAACGTAAAAAATTCTATCAGACTCGACTTTTGTTTTTCCTCGTTTTTTACTTTTCACATGACGGCCTACCCTGATCGGACCTTTCGTACCTCGCACAGTACCATTCCGAATTAATTCTAAAACTTACAAATGTTATCTCGGAAAGCAGCTGACAGCTAGGATCCGTTTACATTTCCATAAGCTAAAGCTTGTCACCACAGCCCTCCCCTGCCAGCGAAGCCTTTGGTTTCAGCGAATCAAGAAAGCGCTGCGGCGGTATGGTGTCCCGTCCAACTCGTGTCGTTCTTTGTGGTAGTACTGTGTGTCCGTCAGTAGTAAATCTAATAAGACGTGGTGCCACAGATGGTGACAATGTGCTGTTTGTAGTATTTGGGTGTCCAGACTCAGACTGAGCAAAGTCCTCACTATGTTCAATCAGTGCTGGAGAATTCAAATCTTGAACTGAATTGGTATTGGTAACAACGTCCGAAGCGTTGGTTGGGTTTGTGTGATTTTCGGCATAATACGGTTTAAGACGATTAAGGGAAACGTTGACCTCCTTGTTTCTAATTTCGACAGTGTGTCGTGCCCCTCGAGCAATTAAAAGACGGTTTTACGATAATTACTTTAATTCTTTATTGACTGAATGTTTAAACTGCCCTATCTCAACAATGTTAAAAATATTCACGACCCGCACTCTTAACTTGTAGTATAACTTAGTACTTCACGCTAACTTGGAAAAAACGCGACTCTAACTGAACGCTTAACGGCGAGAATACTACGGCACTCGACAGACCAGTCATTGGTCTTTTATGAAACTATACTCGGAAGTAAGCTTTCTTCGCTCACAACGCGGATGTAAACAAACGACAACAACCTTGTCGTTTGTTCTACCGGTTGCAGCACCTGAGTCGCTTAGTAGTAACCAATCGCCTTAATAATTACTTGCGAGGTTAATTATTATTGTAATCGTCGATTGCTCCACTAAGCGCTCATCGCAGCCAGCTGTTGGGCTAATCAGCAAAATAACCGACAGTTGCAGAACAATAGCATGCGAGGTCATTGTTTAGCAATTGCTGATTATTTCGCTAGAATGCGCCCTTGGCTGCTGGAAGAAGAATCTTCCTTATATTGGGCCATAACATCAATTAATTATCGGAACAACTGATGTTTCGAAATGGTCCCTCGTAAGGTGGTTGCAGAGATGTTCTGACTGAATCTGTTTTGATGAAAACGTGCGAACAGGAGCTAAGCTCTTTGAATTTAAAAGGCGTTTGCTTCGAATGATTTGCCGCGTGGATAGGCCTTATATCGGCAAAAATATTGCGTAAGGTTTTGACAAATGTACTTTGAGGTTGGAATTCGGAACTCTGAATAAAGTCGCCTGGAAGTTGTAAGTTTTGTCCGTCGATAAGCTCTGCCGGCGTGGCTAGAAATTCCTCCCTGAGGACCGTTCTCAATCCAAGCAAAATAAAAGGCAAACTTTTCGACCAGGCTTTTTCCTGATTAGCCATAAAAGATGATTTTAATGTGTGGTGCCATCGTTCCAAGAATCCATTGGATTGAGGATGATATGCTGTAGTGCGGTTGCGTTGGAAGCCTATTAATTTAGCAAGTTCTGCAAAGGGTGCGGATTCAAACTGCGTGCCTTGTTCTGCGACAATTGTTCTCGGCACACCGAAGCGAGCTTCCAGTCTCGACAGAAGGCCTCTGCAGCCGTTTTTGCGTGAATATCGATCAATGGGATCGCCTCAGCCAGGCCATCGAGTGAACCTATCGATCACGGTGAGACAATACTTAAAACCTTGGAAGGGATCAGTGGACCTATCGTGTCTATATGAATATTTTGGAACCGATCCGTACATGTCGGGAATGTACTCACAGTATTGTGAACGTGTCTAGATATTTTAGTTTCTTGGCAGCGTAGGCAAGCCCGTGCCCAAACATTAACATCTCTGTTAATTGAAGGCCAAAAGTATCTAGATGTGACGATTTTGTTAGAAGCCCGGATACCGGGGTGTGCAAGGTTATGCAAAGCGATGAAAACCTTCTTTCTAAAGTCTGAGGGTACGTATGGTCTTGCCCCTATGGGAGAAATTTCGCAAAATAAATCTTTATCAGTACCGAAAATTTATACTGAGAATTTTGCCGAATTAGTTGAAACTCAGGGTCATCGGGCTGAGCATCTGCCATGGATCCGAAATCTATCAGGCTGGGAAGATGAATTTCCTCCACTCTGGATAAGGCATCTGTTACTACATTGTCTCTGCCTGCAACGTGTCTAACATCAGTAGAGAATTAGCCGACGAAATCTAAATAACGTAGCTGCCTGGGTGACGCTGTATCAGGATTTTGTCGAAAAGCATAAGTCAATGGCTTATGATCTGTAAAAATTATGAACGTACGACCCTCTAAAAGATAGCGAAAATATTTAATACCTTCATAGGCCGCTAAGAGTTCCCGGTCATAGGCGCTGTACTTTTGTTGCGGGTTGTTTTTACAGAATGAAATTCCAAGGGCAGCCAGTCCTTGCCAACCTTCTGTTGTATCGCCGGCCGCTCCGATGGATGTATCAGAGGCGTCTACCCATAATGCCAATTCAGCTGTCAAAATAGGAAAGGCGAGAAGGGCTGTCTGTGATAGTTGGTTTTTAATAATATTAAACAATTCAGGGGCTTCGTTTCGTTGGACCAACAGATTTTTTTGCGCTCCCTTTCTTTTGGGACCAGTCAAATAGGTGTTTAGAATAGCCTAATGGCTAGCAGCGTGCGGCAAGAAACGACGATAAAAATTTACCATACGGAAGAAGTGTCGCAGATTCAGCCAATACCTAACACTATTGCCAATTCAGCTGTCAAAATAGGAAAGGCGAGAAGGGCTGTCTGTGATAGTTGGTTTTTAATAATATTAAACAATTCAGGGGCTTCGTTTCGTTGGACCAACAGATTTTTTTGCGCTCCCTTTCTTTTGGGACCAGTCAAATAGGTGTTTAGAATAGCCTAATGGCTAGCAGCGTGCGGCAAGAAACGACGATAAAAATTTACCATACGGAAGAAGTGTCGCAGATGGCAATAGTGTTAGGTATTTTGTAACGAGTGATCGCATCTACTCGCTGAGGAGATGGTTTGATTCCCTGTGGTGTGACCAAATAGCCTAAAATTTTTACTTGTGTTTGCAAGAAAAGCATTTGTCGACGTTCAATGATGAGACCGTATTCCGTGAGGCGTTTAAAAATTTGTTCTAAGTGAGATGCAAATGCAAACCTTTGAAATATTGCGTGAATGAAACGTTGGGATGTCTGCACTGCGTTGCACAGAACGAAGGTCATTCGTGTAAACTCGAAGAGTCCAAATGGAGTGCAAATTGCAGTTCTTGGAATGTCCTCAACATCAAGAGGAATCTGGTGATACGCTCTCGCTAGGTCTAACGTTGAAAACAACTTACAGTTCTAAAGATGATACACGAAATCGGGTATCGGTCGGGAGTCGTGCAGAAATTGAGACGTCTGTGTCCCCATAAGGTCTGTAGTCACAATTTTTCTTTTGCACCAGGTGCAGTGGGGATGACAAACAGCTATTGGAAGGTCTACAAATACCCTGTTTTAAGAGAAAATCGAATTCTTTCTTTGCGGCTGCTAATTTTACGGGCGAAAGGCGACGAAATTTTGCTGAAATCTGAGGCCCTGTAGTAGAGATTTGATGTGTGACCTTATGTTTTACGAGTACGCTAAAACCAGTCTCTACTCTAAAAATGTGGTATTTCCGAAGTAGTTTAACAAGTTTTGGGTCACAGTCTGAGCTTATAAGGCCTGAAAGAGCTGATGATTGGCCATGAGCACGCTGAGCCTGGGGCTTCATAGAGGTTAACGGATCTATGAGCAGCTTTCCCTTGACATCTACCAGTAGACCATAGTGGCAGAGAAAGTCTGCGCCTAATATAGGCTTAGGAATATCCGCAACGATGAACTGTCAAGAGAAACAGCGACGAAGTCCCAAGTCTAATGAAAGCAATTTCCTGCCAAATGTGTTTATTGTTTACGCATTCGCTGCTGCGAGTTGCAAATTATTTTCAAATTTACGCTCAGCAGGTGTGACACATCTGCACCAGTGTCTATTAAAAAATGTCTTTTAGTGGACTTATCGTAAATGTACAGACAACTTTTAAAAACGCCACATCCACCCGTCGCGGTCGTCAATGGCGGAGGGCAATCTAATTTACCGAAGACACCAAATCGTTACTTGTTGTTTTCGAAACCTGGAATGAGCAGGGAGGTACGCAGTTTTTTGCTTTAATATTAAATACCCTTTGGTAATAACAATAATTATTTCGGGAACCCGAAGAAGACCTTTGTCTTCTCTGACTGCCAAATGATTTTTTAATACGCACGAAAATACCCCAAAAGCACAAGCATAGAAGTTGCATAAACTTCCATAATGAGCAATCGCTACCTGCCTCAAGTGAGGTCAGCGACTTGCATATGCATAAATTCAAATGTGAATTGACTCACCGACCTACCTAACTGCCTTCTGCATGTAAAAGCTAAAACAAACAAAAGACGATGATAAACTGACTTCTGTTTGTTTTAGCTCAAATTACAAAGTAGCGGCAAGGTATGAATGAAATTGTAAAGGTGGAAAAGTGCAACGCAAGCTTTGTTTATTGAATTGTAATTAATCGATGTCAATTGGTTCTCATGCAATTATTGTAAAATAAGCATTTTAAGCATGGGAACCAACTTAGGTCAACCAGGTAATTTTGAATATAAATAAGATAAGAAATGGTAAAATAAAGACACTTTTTGATTGACATTAGTTCAAAGTATACGGAGTGTTTTGTTTTGCTTTCCCGAAGTAGACATTGGAGTCAAAGCTGTTCTTAGCTGCTCCGTTATACTATTTAGAGTTAGCGCTGACATAGCCGCTCTTCAGGAGTCAAAGCTGTTCTTAGCTGCTCCCAAGACTCAGCGTTGGATTTTCATTATCAGTGTACGTGTATCATGTATCTTGTACCACAATTTACAGCGAGAAACATCGCGACGCGATACCAAAGATTTCTCGACCAGTAACCGGTTCTTTACATCACCAGTTGTTCAATAGTGTGACTCTGGTTCGTGGAACTGTGCTTGAATTTCAGGCCTATTATTAACCTCGGATATTTTATCCGCACTCGCCGCCAAATCATCTAAAGGACCGGGATTGCATGCAACCTCTGAAGCCACAATGTCTTTGGAGCCTCTGAACTGAGACCACCAGTGCGGAGGGTATGCATCTCACGTAGTAATTGCGATGGCTGACTGTCACCCAAAGCAAGTTCCGTCAAAAGCTGCTTAATTTGTTGATTTGCACTTCCTGTCAGTCGGGCTATCATCGTCTCCTTAATCGTCTTATACCTGTCCTCTGATGGAGGTCTTTTAACAATATCAGACACGTGCCGACATAAGTTCTCGTCTAGTTGACTTATTACGTGGAAAAACTTTGTCTTGTCCTGAGTGATTCCACCGAGTTCAAATTGCGCCTCGAGCTGGACGAACCACATGTCTGGATTATGCTTCCAGAAAGCCACATGTTTCACGGAAACAGCTCCCAGCGTAGCTGAAGAGACTGTCCCGGTTGACATACTAGCACAAAAAGTTGGTAAGTTATTAATGCCGTCTGAATCGTTCGACAAGCTGTCATTTGCCATGTAGGCTCCGTCATATCAAACAACTAAGAGACAACAACAAAAATGAAGGAGAGGAATAGGACTGTGCGGATACGGAAGGTTTACAAACGGAATTTTATAACTCATTTTATAAAGATATATAATTAAATTTAATATGTAAAATCAAAGGAGGAAAGATAATCGTTCTTTTAGTTACCCCACTGTTGACGGAATTCTTGTTCCTGATGTGGTTCTTAAAATATCGTTTCTTCGGTCTTCTTATACTTTTCGTAACCTTCAATCGATGATGTTGGCTATGACCATCATTGCATCGAGGGCTTCAAAACGGTAGTCCAGAAACTTGAGCTTCAGACAATTCAGCGGTTGTGGTCGTCGAACTTCGAAAAGATAGACAGAGCTCGAACTTGTTGACGATCCAGTTATATTTTCAGGCGTGCTACCTAACTAAACTTCCTTCTGATCCAATGCTGAGGAATACCACAAGCTAGAACTTATTGAACTCTATGAGCTTGACTTGGAGAAGCATCAGCAATTAAAGTAACAGCTGTAATGAAAGTGGAACTACAGATTTAAATAATACGACAAATGCCGAATGCAGTTTTGTTTCCAACAAAACGATTGTTCTTGGGGATGTATCTGGTGGTATTTAAGGACCAGCAGTAATTTGGCCGGCGTCTAACGCTGCCTAGATGAAACGGATATGATGTTGTTCGACTTCTATAACCTAGCTGCCAGTTAGCCGTTCTTCTTTGTCAATGGAACTGACGAACAAAGGCTGCTTAGTAACTTGCTGCTGCGTCCAAGCCCTTAATTCCAGAACCCAGGTCCCTTTGATGTCTGTGCTTTTAACGCCTCCAGCTAATTAGACCTTCCTGAAGAATGTCTTGTTTTTGGTATGAGGATGGAGTAAAATAATACGTTGTTATATATGTACACTTTATTGTCTGGAGCGTACAAGTTGTAACACCTCTTTACAATTCAAATGGCGCTTTAAGCAGAAATTACAATAACTTTTCAACAATCAAATAAGAGTGAATGGGAAGACTTCAGAAGGAAGTCGCTCCTAGATAATTAATAATAGTAGAAATTCTCTTCTCGATTTTTCTAAATTAGACAACGTAAAAAACTCTTATCAGACTCAACTTTTGTTTTTCCTAGTTTTTACTTTTCACATGACGGCCTACCCTGATCGAACCTATCGTACCTCTTACAGTACCATTCCGAATTGATTATAAAACTTACAAATGTCATCTCGGAAAGCAGCTGACAGCTCGGATCCGTTTACACCGCCATAAGCTAAAGCTTGTCACCACAAATCTAACAATTTGTTTTTTTGTTAGTATTATTATTTTCGTTGCTACTATTTTTAGCTCGTTTTTAATTACTGTCTTTCTTTTCTTTGCATTTATTCTATTGTGTCATTTTTTATCTCATTTCCCCTGTATATCAACGTTTGTTTACTTAATTATACATAGTTTATTTAACATTTAAGTTTAAACAAGAAAAAATATGCTAAGATTAACTTAACTAAAATGAAATTCAAAATATGCCGACAAACCGCACTCGATCGATATCCATCCCTCGCCGTTCAGAAAGATATTACGTGAAAAGAACTTGTACAGAAATGAGAAATGAGGCTACAGGTGCACTACCTATTGTCAAGCCGAAGAGTGTGAAAGTGTGTAAAACAATGCGCGAAAGAGGGCATACTATGAGCTTAACAAATTAGATTAGATTAAATTAGATTAGAATGGAAGAGCATTGGTTACCGAAGGGCAAGACCAGCACGACCTGTTAAGACTTCCAATTGAGTGACATTCAAAAAATCAAGAAGACGCGATATTCACGATGTTCCAATAGCTGAATGACGAAAGATAATTAAGTTAAATGGGAAACGTGGGGACCTAACAAATTCCAATCTGGAAAACAAATATTGTGGTGTGTGAGATCTAATTGATTTGAACAAAAAGAAGAGGCTACAGAGTATAAGGTACTTGTCAAAGGTAGTATTAAGAAAATCCACCGTGTAACCAAATCATGGACCCGCCGTGGAGTACCGTACACATACCTGATAATTGAATTAAAGGAAGTGCGTAGTCTGTCAATATTACCTGCGAAAGTTCCAGTATATAGCTCCCCCTCATAAACGAATTGGGAAAACAATAGGGCATGGCCAAGCTTGTTCCTTATAGATGTTGGCAGGTACATGTTAATATTGTAGAGTTTGCGAAGACCAAAACCTACCCTGCCGAATATGGTATTAATGTGGGGCGAAAAGGATAGGGTCTCATCTAAGATGAATGCCATCCAGACCAACTGCATCCAATTTAACATACGAAAGGGCGTACAAGACTTCAGACATATCAACGTTGGAAAAAAAGGAGTCCTCATGATCGGCGATGTTATTATTATTACCCGATGGGGAAGTAGATGTAAGATCGGTTTGCACTGAAGCAAAGAAGCTGTTCATTACGTCAGCGTCCATGTCATGCTCTATAGAGTTAGAGTCGGAAAACACACCAAGGCTACGAACTTTCCCCCAAAGAGCCTTAGTAGAGGGCGATGCGCCAAATATTGCTGTTCCTTGGCTTTACGCACCTCCTTCCGATAGCTGTTCCGAAGCTTCGTAAATAGTCGCCATCTCTCGTGCGTACATTGTTCAGAGTGAGCCCTAAATGCAAGGTCACGAAGAGCCTTCGCTCTCTTGTTACCAGTTGGATACAATCGGTCTTTTTGAAAATAATTTGAGAGGAACGTGCTGATTAAAAAGTTGAAGAACGCGGCTGTTGAAAACCTATAGTTGCAAGTCTACATTATTAGTTATATACATATCAGAGAAGTCTGTTGATAACGCACAGCCCAAGAGGGCATCCTCGTTAACGCCTTTGTAATCACGATAGGAGAATTCTTTGGTGACTTGGGAAAGAGCAATGTCGAATGAAGTATATATGAAGGCATGTCAAGATGCCCGGCACCTGGAACTGATTCTCAAAGATTTTTCTAGTGAACGTCCAACAGTGTTCTTACTTCGAAGTTGTCCTCTCATAGCTACTCCACTCTAACTCTCTATAAAAGAAAATGATGAAACAGTTTTTTAAAAAATCCAAAATAGCCAGAAAATCACTATTTCCGATTTGAGCGACCTCCAAATATTAAGGCTGGGTGTATGTCATAATTGGGACAACTCGGTGCACAGTTAGCAAGATGGGTGGGGTTTTAAGATTTTTCAATAATTCGCAAATTGATTAATGGAATATTTATTTAAACACCTAAGGCAACAAATTAATGTTTTCTAATTTTTAAATTTGTCCCCCAATTTTTATTGAAAATGATTTAAAAATGAAAATTCAATGATTTTTTTTTAATTTCTCTGGTTTGCGGAGCGGGGCTGCCACAAATTTGAACTAAATTAAATAAATTTTTAACATAAGCTTTTTGAAGTTAGTAAGCAGAAAATAACGGTTTCGGATTTTTAAAGTTCTACTTATATCTACGACAATTCGACGCAATAATTTGTTTTACCCATTAAGAAAGCAATCTATTGCATCAAATATTCACGGAAATAAGTATAATTTTAAAAATCGGAAACCGTTATTTTCTGCTTATTATGTTTGTTCGAACCAAATTGATTCGAATATATTTTTATAAACATTAAAATTCTTGTTGCTATGCATTTTGGTTCGTTGTTATGCATATTATCGCTAGTACCGTATGATCACAGCTGCACTACCAATTCTTGCAATCATGCGCCTCTGCTATTCCATCAGTGGTGTCGTGTGCAAGCAAGGGCTATAAAAACGACAAGCTGACTGATATCGATCTCTTTCATTAAGTGTTCACATTCAGTGTGGCATAGCCAAAGTGACAGCATCTAAGAATCTCTAATTAGCAAATAAATAATCATTCACATACCCAGTTTCTGCCGACGGCATTTACGCAGTCACAGTGCGCGTGTGCCCGTGTAGATGTGTAAGCTAGTGTGTGACATTCCAATACAGACACAATTATTATTAGTGTATAGTCAAGTGATAGAGACACAGTGTATAATAAAGTGATAGAGACACATACCATTAAAAGAAATTATCTAAGTGTTAAGTGTTGTGATAAATACACATACAAGCTAGTGACAACGAATTGCGGTGATAAAGGACACCTTTTTCTTAGTGCATCATGAGTGAAATAAATCTCGGGTTTGAAGCCGAAAAAAGGCACTCATGACCGCTATTGAGAGCAGCCTAAAAAGGTTGTACAGTAAGTACGAACTAGGCCTCCCGGAAGTCACTGTACAGGAAGGAGCCAGAAATTTGTCCGACGACAATAACGAAGCAACAGAAGAAACAACCAGCGATGTGGACATGTCCAATGACTCAACCGAGTCGTCTTCATCGAGCTCGGATTTGTCTGAGGATGAAAAAAATTACACTGTCGTAGAAAATAACAAGCGAAAGGCAAGGAATAGCCCAGAGACATCGCCTAAATCTTCCGGAACTCCAGCCAAGAGGAAGCCATCAGGATCGAAGCAGCAACTAGTCAGGGATGAGAACACTGGTGGATTCTACCAAATTCTCGGAAACCGGAAAGAATTTGAGATCCAGCCCAAAGAAACTGTGACCCAGGTAGTAAAGGCAGTGAGACCCCCACCAATTGTATGCCAGAATCTGAACGTCAGAGCGTTCAGCAATAAGCTGGATAAGCTAGAAAGCAGACCAAAATTTTTCATAAAGACGGCAAAAGGCACCAAGTGCATTATTAAGCCAATCACACAGGACGACCACAAGACGCTATTCAGCATTATCAAGGACATCGGCGTGCAGAGCTACACGTTTACGCCTAAGTGTGACAGGACGACGACACTTCTGCTGAGAGGAGTTCAGCACACATACCACGCAGAGGATGTTTAGGCAGCACTCGAAGGAAAACTTCGTGGTTTTATAATCAACTCGGTCGTACATTTTAAAACGCCCAGGACTAAGGAATCAAATTCCTTCGTCATAAATTTCGGTGGAAACTATGACGTAAAATTCATAATGGCCACAAATCGCCTACTAAACCAAATTGTGTACTGGGAAAAATACCGTGCTTCGGAAATCTCCCAGTGCAAGCGTTGCCAGGCTTTCGGCCACGTCGCGAGGAACTGCGCGGTCGACTACAGATGCGTGAAATGCAAAAATGTACACTTACCAGGACAATGCGAGAGGAATAACAGAAGGAAGGTGCCCCATATTGCGTCAACTGTAAAGCTGAAGGAGATCCAGCCAGTTACAGAGGCTGCCCCATGTACAAGGAGGTAGTACAACAACGTGCCAAGAAGACCGAGGAGCGTCGCCAACGTGAAGACTTCGTGAAGGAAGCCACAAGGAACTATGTGCAACCAGGTAAATCTTTCGTCCAGGTAATCACTAAAAAGCGTCTAATTATAACAATTCTGTCAAACCCACAGCTCTCAAGCTCAAGCAGCACCTAGATCTGCCCCCAAGGCAGCTCCCAGAAAACCAAGAGTGTCTGAAATTGACGATTTCTGCACCAAAGGAGCCAAGTCGCTATTTGGCTGCGACCTTTTCGTCCTTATGGGCAAAATCAATAATTTCCTTCCTAAATACAGGAAGCTCTCTTCCATATCGGAAAAACAAGCAGCCTTCAATTTGCATTTGGACTATGTCTAGGCAATTAAGTAAGCTGAAAATCATGTCACTTAACTGCAATTCGATGGTAAGGCACAACAAAAGAGCAGCACTAAATCTCTTCCTCATTGAGCATAAACCCACATTTATGTTCCTCTCTGAAACTCTTCTCACTGAGAGACATAAGTTAACTTTTGAACACTACAACTTCATCCGTCAGGACAAATCTGAGACAACGCTAGGCACTGCCCTTCTCATTAAGGAAAACCTTAAATTCGAAGAGGTGAAAATAAGTAACCTTTCCAATATGGAATGCACTGCTGTCAAGTTAGAGCTGCGTGACAACGAATCTCTTCTCTTAATCGCCCTATATAATAGATGCCACGCCACAGAAGCTGATATCTAGAACAACATGAACAGCATTGCTCGAATCTCGGACAATTTCACTTACACGGTGCTTGGTGGTGATTTCAACGCAAGGCATCCGTTATGGAATGACTCTGTCGTAAGTCCGTCAGGCAAGACAATACATGACTGGCTTCTCTATAACACCACCCATGATTTCGTCGTCGTCTCGCAGGATACTCCGACCTTTCCACGATCTGGGTCAACTCTTGACTTCTATATCGTAACCTCTAATCTTATTAATCTCCTTCTCCAATTCTCAAATTACGTTTGTACAGCGCATATGGCTGAATCTGATCACTTGGCAGTTGAACTCTCAATCACCCCCAGCGTACCCTTAAATATTTTGACTTCAGACCCCCAAGCCTCAACCTCACTCAAAGACGTTGACTGGCAACAATTTCGAGGACAGGCTCTCTCAATTCCTCGCAGGAAATCTCCCTGACTCGCAACGGAATCTCTCGAACTTGGAAATTGACTTCCATATAGACTTCCTCAACAACGCCATTGAAGGAAATTTCGCCTTCTTTTCCAGTGCAGTGCCGAGCAAACACTACAAATAAAAAAATCTTCCTCCTCAACTGCAAAAATTATATAAATTTAGGCAGAAACTTCGAAAAATACTTAACCGTATTTTTCACCGAACCCTTAATAGCCACAATTCAGCCTACAGAACCGTGTTATCGCAAATTAATTGCTTGTCAACAATTATTGAGGAACAAACGAAAATGTTTCTCGATCAAGAGTTTAGGAAAAAACTGGCCTCCATTCAACCCGGTCCACACTGCTTTCAGGACATAAATAGGATCTGCAACAGGAAAGCAAAACTCCCCAAAACCATCTTAAGTGGCTCGAACACTTACAACCTTCCCCACGAAAAATGCAACGCCTTCGCGGAATATTTCCAATCCACTTTCAAAGACAACTCATCTCTAAGCGATGCAAATTTTAGGACCAATGTTGACTCGACCGTTGATGACTTCACTGCACAGGCAGTGGGATCCTCTGCCACAATCTTTAATTCCACAAACACGTCCTTAAATCCGGATGATTTAAGCATCTTTTCAAATCCTGCTCACGTTTTCGCCCTAATCAGGACTATCAGAAGTAAAAAGTCCGCTGCCCTGATAACATTTCAAACAAAGTTATCAAAAACCTCCCACCTGTCGCCATAGAATTTCTGACAATTATCTTCAATAACTGTCTCAATAATTCTTACTTTCCTGATGTCTGGAAAACCGCACGCATAGTTCCAATTCCCAAAAAAGGAAACTCGAAAAACCTTAATGAGTTCCGCCCTATCTTTCTTCTGTCCAACCTGGGCAAACTTTTCGAGAAAATAGTCCGCCAACACATAGAAAATACCTGCCTCGACCTAAATATCAGGCAAGATACCCAATTCGGCTTCAAGCCCCAGCACTCCACTTTTCACGCTTTGCTCAAATTCCTCTCTGATTCTACAAACGCCCTCAACAAAAGGGAGCAGACAGTAGGCTGCTTCCTTGATGTAGAGAAAGCGTTTGACTCAGTCTGGACAAACGGGCTAATATTCAAAATTATAAACCTCGAGTTCCCACCTTATCTCACCCGGGTTATACATAGCTTTCTGTCATCCCGGAATTTCTACATAGAAATTGAGAATGTCAAATCTCAGGCAATATCAATCAGTGCTGTTGTCCCCCAAGGTTCGGTCCTCGGACCAACTCTCTTCAATCTTTTCACCTATGACCAGCCTGCCAACGACCCTAATTCCACCACACTACGTTTACGCTGATGACTCCCTTACGTACGCCCACTTCATGTCATCCAATTTCGCTGCTACGAAAGTGGAGCGGCATGTCCTCAAACTTGACGAGTTCTACAGAAAATGGGGCATCAAAATCAACCTTAAGAAATCTGAAATGATTTGCATCCGAAACCCCTCCACAAGGGGAAGACCCAATCTCGCCACACGGGCCAACAACATAGAAATTGAAGTCAATAACGAAAAGCTCCAGCCTTCAAAGAACGCCGAATATCTTGGTGTCTCTTTCAATAATCTGTTGAAATTCAACAACCACGCCAAGCTAACCATGAGGAAAGCAAACTACGCTTACTCCCTACTCAACCCTATTATCAGAAGGAGAAACGGTCTCCCGAAAGATACAAAGCTGCTTATATATAAACAGCTCATCCGCCCAATCATATGCTATTGCTTCCACATCTGGCACACCATTTCACCATCCTATATAAAGCAAATTAGCGCCCTCGAAAGAAAGATCCTAAGGGCCTGTACAGGAGTGTATAGAAAACCTGACGGACACTACTTTCCCAACACCTTTTTGTATGACAGTGCAAAGATCACTCCAATCGAGGACTATCTCCTTTCTCTCGCGGTCAAACAACTTGAGAAGATCTCTCAACATCCCAACCCCCTCATTAGCCAGCTTTCATCGCAACTTCAAGTTGAAAACCACCACTACTTATCACCTCTCCACCTAATCAACTCGGAAACGAGAAACATTTATTACCTGGGCGAAAGATTTACTTTCTTCACTAGTGCAGGAAGCCACCATCGTGGATAGGACAACATCCAGGCATCTCGAACATCGTGGGATTTATCAACGCTGGACCATTCTGGACTTTCGGGATATTTCTCACCATGTTGGAAGAAACGCCGGTCTCCAACTCACAACAAGTTTGGGAAATCTCTAACGTTCCACAACTTCCCACTACCATCCAACTTCCCTATTCCTCTAAACTCCAAAATTATCAAATAACAGACAAGAACACAGCTTGCCGTCGCGCAACAGGCTGTAATAATTTCGACATCGTGTAACCTTAAGTTAATATAAATTCGAACAAATAAAGTGTAAAGTGAATCAAAGACAAAAGTGAATTCTAGGCCAAAATAAAAGCCTGTACGTAAACATTTTCAAATATCCCGGGATATCGGTTCGGTAATAAATTCGCCATAATTCGTTTTATTTCGTTAATCGCGTGTGAAGAACACTTGACTTGACTTGACTTGATCTCGATCTCTTTGCGCTTGGCATCGTTTGGGGTAAGTTGGCTTTTGGCTTGTTAGGGACTAACATTTATATCGGGTATCGACTGATATATTAATTACTAATAAACATTAATTTCTGGTCTCGACGGAAATTAAACTATCTTATTTCGGGTCTCGACTGAACTTAAGATAACTCTTTAAGCCGGGTCTCGACTGCCTTAATGAACGTTATCTCGGGTCTCGACTGAGATAATACTTTACTAACAAACACTTTATTTCTGGTCTCGACGGAAATAAAGAATCTTACTTCGGCTCTCGACTTAAGTTAAGATAACTCTTTAAGTCGGGTCTCGACTGACTTAATGAACTTTATTTCTGGTCTCGACGGAAATAAAGAATCTTACTTCGGGTGTCGACTGAAGTTAAGACAACTCTTTAAGTCGGGTCTCGACTGACTTAATGAACATTATCTCGGGTCTCGACTGAGATAATATTTTACTAATAAACACTTTATTTCTGGCCTCGACGGAAATAAAGAATCTTACTTCGGGTCTCGACTGAAGTTAAGATAACTCTTTAAGTCGTGTCTCGACTGACTTAATGAACATTATCTCGGGTTTCGACTGAGATAATATTACTAACATTAACATTTTATTTCTGGTCTCGACGGAAATAAAGAATTGTTCTAACCAAGAACAAAGAGCTTAACATTACCTTACAGCCAATTCCTCAAGTGCCAAGTTTTAGATCAGTGAGTACCAGCCACTTGTAACATTTAATATTATTCATATATCTATTTGACTATATTTTGACTTATATATATATTATACATTTCGTGTGCATATCTATTTTACATATATTTTTATGACATTTTTGACGATCTTATATTACAACTTGGTGCTAATAAGTGTTTTTAGTGTGATACAAAAATCTCAGACCCAAACTTATGTACAGAGTTTTGATTCAATATATCTATTTCTGAAAATCGTACATCATAAATCAGTGTCAAATAGTGTGTTTTCTAGTGTGTTGATCTCTGACCCAACAGTTTTTATAATCCTGTCTCAATTCGATTACTCAAGATATTTAAGCTAAGTAAGTGTGCCAGTGTTTTGAAGTTAAGTTATTCTAACTTTGCTCTACATTAACCCTATAATTATTAACAATCCTTTAAGTGTGTTTCCCCATACGTTTGAATCGTTGACCTGAAAACTTTTATACATAATCTGATCTTAAATAGTGGGAAAGTCTAAAAAATAAGTGCAGTAGTTTCTTGAAAGTAAAAGAAAGTGAAGAGTGTTGATTTGTTGTTAGGAAATAGACCACTGATCTTGATCCAAATTTACCAGTGCATTCATTTTACTATTTTAGTCACTTAATCAAATTTGCGTGTACGTTCTACTAACGAACAGTACAATGTTAAAAATTTATTTAATTTAGTTCAAATTTGAGGCAGCCCCGCTTCGCAAACCAGAGAAATTAAAAAAAAATCATTGATATTTCATTTTTAAATCATTTTCAATAAAAATTGGGGGACAAATTTAAAAATTAGAAAACGGTAATTTGTTGTCTTAGATGTTTAGCGAGTTATTCAAAAATCTTAACGCCACGCCCATCTTGCTAACTGTGCACCAATTCGAGTTGTCCCAATTATGACACAGATCCAGCCTTAATGAATTTCACTGAAATTTTACATAGAAGTACATAGTGTGTTTAATTCAGCAAGAAATTATTTTAGGACACATGTTTTTTACATTTTTGTTACAGTATAATTTTTTTTATGTACATAGACTCTTTTTTTTAATTGACTAGAATAAAAGTTAATTAAATCTAAGGAGCAAAGGCTTCAAAAAGGGATAGAGGCACTGGCTAAACTAAAAATTATAATAAGTCAATAAGAACAATATGAAAAACAAACACAATGACATAAAAATTGAAATAAACATTTCCCAACTGCTCAAGAGACTAAAAAGCGAGACATAACAATTTTTAAAAATATCTAAAAAACGAAATAAATTTGAAATTTTAATATTAATCACTTCCTCATATTGCAGCTTCGGGAAATGTGGGGTCAAATAGGGGAGGTTTAGCTGCCCTCAGCAATTTATCCATGAATCAAACGTTAGAAGGCCACAAAGCACCGGTGCAAGTTGTTACTTGGAATGAATCGCAACAGAAACTTACATCATCTGATAAAGATGGAGTAATAATGGTATGGATGCTTTATAAAGGTTCTTGGTATGAAGAGATGACAAACGATAGGAAAAAATCAACAGTTCGTGGGATGGCATGGACATCTGATGGACAGAAAATATGTATTGTTTACGAAGATGGAGCAATTATAGTTGGTTTGTAAACAAAATTCAAATGTAATTCTTTGCCTACATAGAGATAAATAACTTACAGGTTCTGTTGATGGAAACCGCTTATGGGGCAAGGAACTCAAAAACACTCAATTAACAGGAGTACAATGGAGTCCTGATAGTCGTCTAATACTTTTCAGCATTTTTTCGGGGGAATGTCATATCTATGATAACCAAGGAACTTTTGTTGTAAATAAGATTTTAGCATTAAATGTAAATATTTCGTATATATAGGCCATTTCTTTAGATGAAGCTTAACATTCAATGCGTTATATTAAGTCCGAATCGCATTCAAAATGTTGTAAGTCTAGCTTGGTATCATGGAAAAGTGCCACCAAATCGTCCTGTTTTGGCGATTTGCTATGAAACTGGCAAAATTCAAATAATGAAAAATGAAAATGATGATAGTATAATATAAAAATAAATTATCCCTTGTTTCGTAATTAATTTTTGTTCCAGTTCCAGTAATCATTTATACTGATATGCAAAACATTGACGCACTTTGGAATCACGATGGAACAGTTTTAGCAATAGGAGGAATGAAAACCGACGATTCGTCGAAAGAAAGCAATCAAGTGTTGTTTTATAATCCTTTTGGCATTCATCTAAGAACTTTAAAGATTCCTGGCCGTGAAATTACAGCTCTTTCATGGGAAGGTCAATCTTTACGGATTGCACTTGCTGTGGATTCTTTTATCTACTTCGCCAACATTCGTCCTGACTATATGTGGTGTTTTTTCGAAAAAACTGTTGTTTTCCTCAGTTCAGTTTCAGATATTAATACGTATATGGTAAATTTTTGGAATACCGTTTCAAACCAGGTATAATAAAAGATAATTATGTCAAATTAATTCTAAAAACAAAAGTGTCATAGAAGTTACTTATACGATTATATACCAAAACTAAACAGATCGGTTTTAGAATTATTTATTTAAACTTTAGAAAATTCTTACTTTCTAAAAAACATGTATTTGTATTTTTAGAGTTTTATCAAAGAAGTAGAGCACCCACTAGCTATGGCAGCCAGCAAAGAACACTGTGTAATTGCTGTTGAATGTACAAATATTAACCTGAAAGATGCCAATTTGGTGATAGAAACCAATTTTAAAGACAAAAATTATCATCTTTTAATATGTAATTCTATAGGAACTACTGTTGATTGTAAGTACAAACACGCGAAACTTTAGTTAAGTCACATTTACACAGCTATATATACTATTGTAGCAAAATACACCGATCTTAGACCAGAATATGTTGGAATAAACTCGACTTACATTGTCATAGCTTCACGAGATCATTTCTTACTATGGCATTATCACACACCGAAGGTAAAATTACTTATAATTATAAAAATAAGTCGTCACTACAAATGGGCGTTAGTCATAGCATTCTTGGTTAAAGCGCAAAAATCAAAAAATTCTATTATCTTGGAGAGAGAAGACTCGATTAACAGGAATTAGGTGTAACATTATTGTTGTGTGTTGAATGCTCTAAAGAAACGACCGACCTTAATTCATTTCCTATCAAATGCAGGCAAAGGTGCTTTAGTTATCTTTAAAAAAAGAATCTGTGGTGTGGTGTTGTTTTGTCGTGTTGGTGTTTATTTGTTTAATGTTCTGATTATGAATTTGTGTTGGTTGGAATGTTGTTTGTATTGCTCTATGAAATATATAAGACGTGTAGAGTTTCGATGCATGATGATACGTAGCTAATATTTATATTAAAAATGGACATCTTAAATTAAGAAAAAAAAAGATCTTTTATTCTACGATTCATATATATAATATTTAACATAGTTAGTTAACAAAGAGATTAATACTGCATAAAAAATTTATTCGAAATAAAAAATTAAAATTTTTATTTTGTTTTAGATTTATTCGACCTTAGCGCTTAGGTAGAATGAAAGTACAACAAAATAGATTAGAGACCCATTTATATGATTATACAATGATGACACAAACTTAATTTAAAGGACATTGACAGAATGTGCATGTGCATGTGGAACAATTTTTTGATCAGCTTACCTCAAGGAGGAATCGCGTGGTATACCGGAAGGTATCTTGAGCTGAATCACCCTGTATGTCAAAGATATTCAAACAACTTTTTAAACTTAGCGTAGAGTAAAAGTTGTCATTCAATCAAATAAACTATTAAAATATATCATGTTAATGGTTAAGAGTTATGTATGGTAATTCACAGTTACTGTGAAGATCCTTAACCTCTTGATGTGCCATGAGGTAAAACTGCTATCAGAATGAATAGATACTGGAAAGGAACAGATTTTTTATATTTTCCTAAATTTGCCTTAAGTAAAAGAATTGTCACTATGAGCGTCTTAATAAATTTGCTGGTTGTGTCGTTCAAAGGTGAGAGATCTTTAATTCATTAATTTTTAGAATTAAAACTGCCTTTTACTCTTTTTGTGAGATAAGGATTCACCCACAACTTTATTTTTTTAATCTAACAGCTTTTATGGAAAGTGTAGACGTAGTATTAATTCATGAGCTGTGACCCTTTTTATGAATCATGCCGCGTTAGTATACAATTGCCTGCTTAAAACTCAAATTTTAACGAGCGGCTCAGTTATAAATAGTGCATTCACACAGATCACTGATTCATAGCACTGAACTCTGACATAGAAAAGAAATTGCCAAAGAAAATTTATTTATGAGTTTTCAGGATCTATTAAGTAGTCTATGATATAATATACTGATCTACTTTTAATTCATTTGTAGTGTTATTCTATTCGAATCTCCATTTATGATAAGTTTTATTTAAAGACACATATGTTTTTAGGGTGCATCCAACTTGCACAATATTAAGACCAGAAGAGATAAGCGCTATCATATCGATGACACCCCGTCAGGAGTGGCAGAAGTTTTAAATGACTTAGATAAGGGAGGATATGAACCCCCTATAAATAATAATCCCACTCAAGATCCAATATGTTCTATTACAATGTCAGAAAAGCTTTTGTTAATAGCGCGTGATTCAGGTACAATAAACGAATACAGCATTCCTCATGTCGCTTTGCGCAATAGGCATAAGTTTTCTAAAAAAGCATTAAAGATGTCAATTAATTGTAATTCCACGTAAGTATCACAAATAAATTTGAGAATATTAATTAACTAAATTTAATACAGGCGGGCTGCAATTATTGACTGTGCTGGTGTTATGTCGATGTTAGATTTTGATGAAAATAAGGAAAATGTTCCAGTCATCAATCGAGTTGAAAGGAAGGATGTATGGGCAATTTGTTGGGCAAAAGATAATCCTCAGCTGTTAGCACTTATGGAAAAAACCCGCATGTATGTTCTGCGTGGAGTTGATCCTGAGGAGCCGATTTCATCGTCCGGTTATATATGCAACTTCGAAGATTTGGAAATAACAAGTGTGTTGCTAGATGACATTATCAGTGGCCAGGAAACTCAGAATACTTCCACTCATATAGTTCAACTAAGAGTAAAGTCACTGAGAGATACAGAAGAACTTCTTACCCATGTAGGAGTTTTTGAAGCAAAACAATTTATTGAAGATAATCCACATCCAAGATTATGGCGTCTGCTGGCAGAAGCATCATTGAAAAAGCTGGACTTAGAAACATCAGAAAATGCTTTCGTTCGCTGTTCTAATTATCCAGGGATAAAATTAATAAAACGACTGAAAACAATTTCTTCAGACACACTTAAAAAAGCCGAAATAGCAGCTTTTTATGGTGAATTTGATGACGCTGAGAAACTTTATATGGATTCAGACAGAAGGTATGAAGTTTTCATAAAACGAATTCATTCCAAAATAGAAGTATTTTTTGTATTATTTAGAGATTTGGCTATTAATTTAAGAGCGACCCTTTGTGATTGGTTTAGAACTGTACAACTGTATAGAATGGGACCTGGAATCTCAGATCAACAAATGGAAACTGCTTGGAGAGAAATTGGCAATCATTTTGCAAGCTTACAATCATGGTAAATGCTCAATTCACTTGAAAGTTTAAAATATTAAAAACCACAATCGATGTTTGTCTAGTGTCAAGTAAGTTTCTTTTAAACTTTGAATATTGAGATTAAAAAAAATTTCCATTTTTGGATATTTCTCCGCCGACAAGAAAAATTTAGAACGTGTTGGCAAGAGACAAATTTTTATTGCTCAATTATGTTAGCGAAGAAAAGGTTTAATAGTTCCTACTATCGAGATGGGTCAATTGTTAAGACATCAAGTCTATCAAACAATATTACTCAAATTTCTAATGGAAGCGAGATAATTATCATCCGCGCGCTTAGTTCATCTAGCCTTAGAAGGTCACAAAACAATAGGAGATCTTAAATGGGCTTCAATACGATTGTTTGATTTTCAATCATTGATAGTCGTATGGGTCCCAACTTCTAATTTAGGCAATTAGACAGGTATTTTATATTTATTAGTTATAAATTAAAAAAAAAATGACAAAATGATGCAAATGATGAACACCTGTACCAATTTGCAAACTTTTATATTGCCCGCAACATATTTTTTTATATCGGTGGAGCAACATTTGCTTTTTTGACTGCCATCTTGGAGTGAAATTACATTGCAAACTTCAAATCGTTGTTGGTCATAATCTGCTAAATTTGCAACCTCAAACAAGGTTCGCAAATTAAAAAAAGAAAACAAGTAAAAAATCAATAAATTTTAATTGTGTGTGTGTGGGGAGTGGGTGTGTATGTTGGTGATGCCAAAGTACATTGTCATCGACGACAAGTCGATGTGGAAAATTTCAGCTCGATTGGATACCGGGAAGTGGGTCAATTTTGACTTTCTAAGTTTGCGGACACGGCGGTGAAGTTAATATAAGGATATAAAAAGGTAGAATTGGTCTAAGACCAATTCTTATGATACCGGCCTAGACGAATGCCCGTATAAAATTTCGTATGGTCACCGATTTATGCAAGTTTGATTTTTGAAGTGGTTTTTCGCATATATTTCTAGAACGGTTCGTCGGACAGAAAAAATGATTATAACCAATTTTATTGGATTTCGTATTCTGAAGAAGTTGTTAGTACAATAAAAATGTCCAGGATTGATCGTTTCTACAGTATATGTAAAAAACCGTTTTTTTTATATGGCAACAACAAGAAGGAGTTCTCCGATTTATTCCATTTTTGAAATTTTGTTTGTTATTACTATAAAAACACCATGTACCAAATTTCAGCTCTCTATGTCGACGCGTTCTCAGGCAGTGTACAAATATATAATGGAAATCGACATTTTTGTACAGCAACCCCATGAAGGAGTTGCCCGATTTGTCTCATTTTCGAACTTAATTTTGTTTTTTTTTAAAGTCTGTGTACAAAATTTCAGCTTTATAAGTGAACATGTTCTCAAGCTATCGTGCGTACGGAGAGACTGACGAACATGCAAAAATCAAAATAACTTTTAATATTATGCGTGGCTGTCCAATCCATTTTGCTCTACCGTCATTATTTCTGTGCGTTACAAACGGAATGACAAACTTAGTATACCATATAGATTTCATCAAGGGTATAAAAATGGCAAAAATGAAAATTGGGACTACTTTAAGTTGAAAATTTTTACTAGTTTGAGTTAAAAATTGGAAAAGTTTGAAATGAAAACTTGGGCCAGTTTGAAATGAAAATAGGTCACTTGAATTTTAAAGTAACTTCAATGAATTGAAGAATGATTTGAAAACGGTATAATTTGATCTTAAGGAAGTATGTATATAAACGGAAGCTAACTGAATTATTGAAAATGAAACAACCGCGAAGTTATGAAAACGTCAACATGAATAAAAAAAATTATTTTAATTGCATTTAATTGGGAGTAGTAGTAGAAGAAAAGGAGTGCTAAATAAATATTTCTAAAATGTTGTATATACAGGGTGTCCCAGAAATCAACGTCAAGCTAGAATCGGGCAATAGACCAAGTCGTAACAGTTATCAGAAAAATATGGAAAATAATCTTGGTCATGTACTTTTCAAATTATAGGGATTCAAAAACAAATCTTAAAAACTGACACCCTGTTATGATCTTTCAAGTCCTGTGACTGCAAATATTAACTTTTCGTCAGTTTTTTTCTGTGATGTAACCATGAATAACCCTTCTGTAAATTACAGTTAAAAGTTAAAGTATAACTGCCTCAGTTTCAAATAAAAAGTTAGATTTTTGCCGAACATTGCATTCGCATTCAAAATAATTACATTACCCAACTTTAACCGACTGTACTGTAAAAGAAAGGTATTTCTTAGATTATGAAAAAAAAAAAAAAATTTCAGGAAACCCAGTTTCGATAAATTTCTTTTCACCTACTAAAAATGATTCTAGTGTACCCAAAGCTTGCCGTAAGACCGTAACTTTAAGAGGGAGAGTCATTGCATGAAATGTGAGTGAGCAAGATAGTGACGATAGCTCGTCAAATCATGGAGGGCCGACTTCCAAACCAAGTACATGGTGAAGGAAGAGTTCCTTGCCTTACGAGGACGTAGATCCAAGTACTTCGGTACGTGCAATCCAGGAGAGCACAGGAGTACCTAAAAGTATAATTCACCGAATTTTACAAAAACATAAACTCCAGAATTACGGAAGCAGTTGAATTTGTCAATAATGGAAGATTTGCCCGTCTGATAACCCGATCCTTCTTAAGAAGATGTCGAACTTGTATTGCAGCTGAAGGAAGGCAGTTTGAACATCTTTTGTAAATAATAAATCTTAGCATCCAAATAATTGGTGTTTAATTGTACACTTAAGGAAAATTTGTCCTAAATTCAACAAAAAGTTAGGATTTCTAACTTGAAAGCGTCACTATCTGTCTCACTCACACTTCATGTAATGACTCTCCGTATCACGCCAACTAGAATCTTAAAGTTACGGCACAGATAAGTAATACCCAGATATGGAAGGAGATAGGATAGTCTGTGCATGCCCCGTAGGCAGTGACATCTTCAAAGATTTTTGTACATTGCTTTTGGTTAAAGTCTTTGCTAAAGCTTTTGAATATCTTGACGTAACTCTATTGCTTTCACTATTTTTTCTTATTTTCCAAATACATAACTGATTACGAGGTTTAGTAGAATTTTTTTTCCTATTTTATGATGGTTGTAATATTAACGGACATAAATGAAGAACTGAGATAAAACAATTATTTGAACTCATTACAACAAGAATTTGACTTTATAGTTTATTAAAAGTAGAGATTGTGCTGATTAGTACAATCTCATTGGGTGCACAATTTTGCATTATTCTAGGAAAATTAGGTTAGGAACTTTTAAATTTGTTGTGTGGCGTATTAATATCTTTAAATTCCTACAATGTCAACAACATGAACTACATCATCAAGTGATGCATTACATATATTTCTTTCTATATCACTTTCTTCGTATACGTTCTCCAATCTTGCAGCTTCAAACTTTATTATGCTACTTTCTTTGGTATCGCCAGCTCAAGCCATATTACTCTTTAATTCAAGATCATTTTTGGCATTATCAGTATTAAAGTCTTCTGCAAGAGTTGCCCAATCGATATTTAAAAACTGATCAGTGCCGTCTTCACAGTTTGAATATTTAGAGGAAAAAAGAAGTTTAATGGACACTATTTTTGCTAAAAGTCGGTTGAATTCGAATACATTTGGATTCCTTTTCTTCGAATTTCTTGCACGTATATGGCTGAATAAATTTTCTAAACTATCTTGATTAAACTTTGATGTATATATACAGGGTGTCCCGTATGTGGTCTGGCACCCGAAGGCTACGGATAGCTCATGCTTAGACAAACAAAAAATTGTATGGGTGGGGGAGAGGAAATCGTAACGGTTTCCGAGATAACGGGACTTTAAGATATTTGGGTATATTTTTATAGATCACCCTGTAACTGCTGAACGTTACACCCTATGATGATGATTTAAACTTTGATAGATAGATAATCGTTGGACCTTTCCAATGGTCTATAATTTTTTCCTCACCCTTTACGTTTTGAAGTTATGACTCCACAAAGTTAAAATTGCGGAATTTTTACTCGTTGTTTTTTATTTAACTACTATTTTTTATCAAAAAACACGTCATTAATATCAATTTTTCATATTAAATTTAAAAAGTCCAAAAGCTTAGCTTTAAAATGACCTCCCTCATTCTGTACCGAAAATGTAGCCCTTTCTGCGTTTTTTGCACTTTTTCTTAAGCATTTCCAGCGAAAATGGCTGAAAAAGTTCAATAAGTGCCAGAATAGAGGAAAATAATCTTTTGGAAATGACCTTTTTCAGCCATTTTCGCTGGAAATGCTTAAGAAAAAGTGCAGAAAACGCAGAAAGGGCTACATTTTCGGTACAGAGTGTGAGAGGTCATTTTAAAGCTAAGCTTTTGGGCTTTTTAAATTTAATATGAAAAATTGATATTAATGACGTGTTTTTTGATAAAAATAGTAGTTAAATAAAAAACAACGAGTAAAACTTCCGAAATTTTAACTTTGTTGAGTCATAACTTCAAAACGTAACGGGTGAGGAAAAAATTTATAGACCATTGGAAAGGTCCAACGATTATCTATCTATCAAAGTTTAAATCATCATCATAAGGTGTAACGTTCAGAAGTTACAGGTTGATCTATAAAAATATACCCAAATATCTTAAAGTCCCGTTATCTCGGAAACCGTTACGATTACCCCTCCCCACCCATACAATTTTTTGATTGTCTAAGCATGACCTATCCGTAGCTTTCGGGTGCCAGACCACATACGGGACACCCTGTATAATACAAGTTTTTATGCTGTTCAAACAAATCATTAGTAACGGCAATTACAGAGCTAATTGTCAAAATAAGTCCCTGAAAACAATATACAGTGCGTTTTGAATTAATTTTCTTTACAGAGTTTAAATACTCCTTCATCGTCGAAAGAAAAGCAAAATTATCAGATTCTCGTATAATAGATGGTCGTCCATTTAAAATATTGAATAACTTATCCATTTTTTCAAAAAATTCTTGAGTTGACTTTGCCTTTGTTTTAACATCCTTCGAAAACATATTTAATTCTATTAATGTGATTATTGCGACTGCAACGGTACGACTCATTACTTGAACAGTTAAGCGCACACTCATTTTTTGAAAATTAGTTGGATTAAGATGCACTTCAGTTAGCTTTGTGCATAACCTAGTTGTATTAGCTTTTTGGATGGCAAAAACTTCTTTCACAACATTCCAACTAACTATACCATCTATTTCTTACTGATTTAAATAAGTGAGGAACGTCAAAACAAGCGAAAATCTTTTTGTTTTCAAAAAGAAAATAATTTTGATCGGAACATATGCCCAACTTTTTAAAAAATGCTCTGTTCGTGGGCCCTTGATCGCAGCCAACAGCTCTCACATTTAGGCCAAGATCTGAACAGGCCTGTATGCATTTAAAAACGTGTTCTCTCAGCACATCAGCCGGTATAGCAGATTCGCAAACTGCATAGTTAAGAACATGTTTTGTTTTTCCACATAAACTACGGAACATAAAAACACATATATTTTTGGCTACTTGCTGTTTTCTAACAGTACTCCCATAACCTATGTAGCCCTCAACCCTGTCACTAATAGAATTATATACCAAATCCTCCTTAATTGACATCTCATCGAATATCAAAATATTTAACTTCGCGCGATTTAGCATCGACCTTTTTAACCTCTACTAAAACGTTTTCATTTAGACCCGAAGATAAGTTTTTGATCTTAGTCCACTTGTACAATGAGCTAGGATGAGGAAGTCTTAAATCGAGAAAATCTCTCATGAAGTTATACAAGGCTGAGCTTCTATAGAAAAAACACTGAGCCATCCATTTTTCCCTATCGTTGTAAGTATTATTTTTGTCCAACAGCATTTTACATAGTACTTTCGTGTTTTCTGTTGTAGATGTGCTATCTATAACCTGAGATAATTTAATAGTCTTGATTTTTGTCGGTTGCATTTCTCGAGCTGCACTTCTTTCCAAACATTTTATTTGTTTTTCTAAAACTTTTATTTTTTTCAACTTCGAATTCAAACTATCTTGTAATTCTGTAACCTTCTGCTGGTACAGTTTTATTATTTTATTGTTTTTTTCACAATTACTGCAAGAGGTTTCAATCCCGGCATTGTTTTTTGTAATTTCCTTCGATATTAAACTGAATTCCTCAAAAGTCAAATCTGAATTCATTTCTGTTTTTAATTTACCATAAGTTCTTATGTTTTTATCCCTATTGACAATACGTGGTGGAGACGAACGTTCATTCGGAAGAACTTCTGAAGTATGTGAAGATGCAAGCTGAAATTTTGGTACCGCTAACTTTTTCAATTTCATTTTTCCAATATCTGCTTTATCAAAATGAATATCGCAGATATACGGTTTAGTTTTTTGTTGAACTTCCTGTCCAGATTCACTACAAACAGAAATCCATGAGCTCCACTCATGTGTGTTTCGTTTTGGAAATAAAAAAAATTTTCTTTTAGGAAAATATTTCGTATTTGATTTACAGCTTAAAATGGAGCACTTGACATGCCAAATTTTACCCATTTTTTACGAAAAAATTCAATATACGGGAAAGAAATATACACAGTAATTTATTATGTTAAATCAAAGAACATCTAACAGAAAGAATACGCATCTCGTATATTGAAAAGTTTTATATGGCGGGTCGTTCCGTTACGACCCGCTCTCACAAATTGTATGAAAAATCTCTGCTTGTTAACGATCCGCCGCTCACCGATGGTGATATTATGACCCGACTTCACAAATTTTACGAAAACACTGCTTTGAATGACGGCCCGCCGCCAGTCACCAGTGGTGTGTGGCGGCTGGCGGGTCGTCATCGTCAAAGCACCAGCAGAGCACCAGAGCCAGAGGCCAAAGGCCAGAATCTGCACTCCACATTATGCCCATGCATTGCATTGCGTCTTCTCTTTGCTTATTTTACCTCTCCTCTAAGAAACCCGTTTCATCAAGAATACTATGTTTGAGAGAATTTTCATTTACATTGCATTGCAGCAGAACAGAGAGAGAATAGTAAGATGAGCGGATGGGATAGGAACTGGTGGGCGACAAGCAGTCTAGTCACAATCACTGTCAGTTGTATTGATTCATGTGCTTGGGCTAAACATTTTCATGAATGTAGGTCGCCAAAATATGCTGTGCAAATGTTCTTATCAAAAATTTCGGAGTACGTAAATTAATAGAAAAACCGGTGTTCGCCTTTTCAGCTAGGCAGCATAGTGAAACATAAAATTGTGTATGGCTGCTGCCGTCGGCGTGTGTATACGTATAGTTGTGTGGTGGTGGAGAACAGAGAGAATAAAGCAATATTCTCTCAGTCTCAAATCTTTGCTTCTTCCCATCTGTTACCTCCCGACCGCATCTCCCTATAACCATACAACTTCTGCATTTTTAGAAGCCAGATGAAACTTCTTGTTAAGTTATATGTTCTTTGGTTAAATGCACCCACGAAGAAAAAACAAAAAGACATGAATATTCTAATACCGATATAATGCAATATCCTTAACGAAATTAAATATGCACACAGAAAAGAAAAACAAAAACAAGTAAAACCGAAACGAAAAGAAAAGAACCAAGTGTTAAGTGTGGTGTGCAATCGTATTTTGCAAATATTGTGTTTTTAAGTGTTTTTAGTTATTCTCTAGTACTCTTTTAGTGGCTTTAGTTTGTCTAGTTTTGTTTATTGTATATTTTTCTTGGTTGTATTTAATCTATACTTGTGTAAATTAATATTTTTAATGCTAGTGCGATTCTAACCTCACTTTTTGTGTTAAACGTGATTTTGTGTAATTATTTTTTTCCCACCGCGTCGGTGTTTTAATCATAATTTTCTTTAATTATGGATTGCTGTGGTTTTTGCCGCGCCAAACTCGATGGCTCTTCCGAGTTTATAGCTTGCGACGGTGTCTGTGGTAAAGCGTTCCACACCTCCTGCGTTAAACTAGAGAAGGCTGCCTTAAATCTGTTAAAAAAGACTCGCAATTTACTGTGGGTCTGCGATTCTTGTGGGCTAGCCCCAGCCCATACTTTTTTTGATACGCTAGCGTTGTGCAGGGGTGACCTGGACAACCTTAAGAGCATGGTGGTTGGCCTATCGGACAAGGTCAACCTTAATGCTCAGTTAATTGAGCAAAAAAGGCTTGACTGCACAATTTCAACTGTCGTTAACTGCCCTCATCAATCTAATCCTGTTCAAAAAAAAAACAAAAAAAACTTCAAAAAAACGGGAAGCTCTGTCGACTGAAAGATTCAGCCCGCAAAATCCGACAATCCCTGTTAGTCGGGGTGCCTCTTCGGCAGGTGTGGACGTATGTAGCGCAGTGAGCCAATGCGGAGATAATACCGCTCTAGTTCTTGCTTCTGAATCCACAGTACCGAATTTTATTACTTCTGTGTCCACATTAGGGAATGGTAATGGTACCTCTTTGAGAACAATACCAAAACCTTCCGAGTGTTTTTGTCACTCGGTTCTCGCCTGAAACGCTATGTGATGACATACTGACGTACCTAAAATCCAAAAACATTGCAACAGAGAGTATTTCCTGTCGTAAAATTAGTAAATCCTCGAAACCGGTTGCATCCTTTGTCTTAACTGTTTCAGCAGATGTGCAGGATAAGTTATTAGCCCTTATTCTGGCCCTCCGGCGCTTTTACTAAACTATTTGTACCTTCTGGGCGCCAACCTAGGAATACAGTTAAATTAAGCAACGTTACTCCAAAAAACTGAAGTCGCTTTCCCTTTACTATCAAAATGTAAGGGGGATTCGGACAAAAACTGCACATATCTTCAAATCCTCTGTTGCAACTTGTTTTGATATCGTTGCTTTCACTGAAACTTGGTTGCATCATGGCTTTCATGACGCCGAAATCTTAGACAATTCTTACCAGATTTTTAGAAAAGATAGACATACAGATTCTGAAGCTCGTGGTGGTGGCGTACTCCTCGCATGCAAAAACCATTTTAATTGCAGCCTAATTGAAGTTCCCAGTTTTTCCAACACTCTTGACATTGAACTTATTGTTCTTAAGTTGTCTCTCTCAAAACACGACTTATACATATTATGTTGCTATATTCCTCCAGACTCCATAAACTGTGTTGATGACAAAGGTCAAAATATTTACGACCTACTCACTTCAACATCTAATTTTATTCACGGCAAGATGCAACCTCTTGACGAACTACTACTTATTGGTGATTTTAACTTACCCAATATACAATGGGTACTTAATGAAGATGACGATGACTATCTTCCTCTTAATAACTTGTCTACAAAGGAATCACTATTCCTGGACACTATGTCATCTCTTGGTCTCAGTCAAATCAGTAATGTAAAGAATGACATGGGTAGGCAATTAGACCTGGTTTTCTCTACTGACGCGGGTAACTCTTTAGTCGAACCTAGCCCAGTTATAATGTCTACTCTTGACAAATATCACCCCCCTCTACTAATTTCATATTGTTTTGAAACTGAAAACATTACTATTTGTGACGAAACACAATACTTCTTCAATTTTAGAAAGGCTAACTTTTCGGAACTTTCCAGTAGACTTACGTCTATTGATTTCAACACATTACTATCCAGCAGCAGTGTTGACGAAGACGTTTCTAAATTTTACATAATTATTTTCGATTTATTTTCCTCTCACGTTCCTCGCGAGCGACAGCGGTCCTCTAAAACATCTCCGCCATGGTTCAATAAAGAACTTAAACATCTCAAAAATAAAAAGAATAAATTGTGGAAAACTTACATGAGGGACAAAGACTTTATAAGTCACACTAATTTCCTCACATCCTATAATGAGTTCAAAGAACTTTCCTCCACACTTTATGATAGTATATTCAAAGCATGCGCGCGAAATTATTTCGTGACACATGTATCTTTTTTAAGTTTATTAATATGAAGAAAAAAACAGACAACTACCCCAATACCATGAGGTACAAAGATTCTGCTAGTGATGATTCATCCGAAATCTGCAATATGTTTGCTTCATTTTTTGACAACGCATTTTCTTCGTCCAATTTCCTTCCTCGAAATGACAACTTTAGTCATATGAACGATTCTCATAATGTTTCATTCACTATCCCTACAATTGTGCAAGAGGATATACTCGATCATATTAACGGCCTTCCAAATGACTTCACAACGGGCCCTGATGGCATCCCTCCAGCTTTCTATAAGTCATGTTGCCATGCCCTTGCAGCTCCGCTGAGAATTATTTTCCAAAAATCACTTAATAGTGGTTGTTTTCCTCAGCTATGGAAAAATTCTTTTATCTTACCTATCCACAAAAAAGGTAGTAAAAGTGAAATTTCTAACTATAGGCCTATCGCAAAATTGTCTTGTATGCCTAAATTATTCGAATCTATCATTTACTCTCAGCTATCAATTTCCTGCAAGAATTTGCTTTCTTCAAACCAGCATGGGTTTATTTCGGGCAGGTCTACAACCACTAACCTGTTGGAATTTGTCTCGGATACCATTGGCGGGTTTGCAAAAGGTTATCAGACAGATTGTATTTATACTGACTTTAGTAAAGCGTTCGACAAGTTATCTCACTCCGTGATACTCTTTAAAATGGAAAAGTATGGGTTTCCTCCAACTTTTCTTAAATGGACGAAGTCTTACTTAAATAAAAGAACTTATCAAGTCTTATTTCGACATTCCATCTCTAGAGTCTTGAAGGCTTCATCCGGCGTACCTCAAGGAAGTCACCTGGGGCCGCTGTTTCTTATTCTGTCTATTGACGACATTGTATCTGTTATGAGACACTGCAAAGTCTTGATTTATGCTGACGACATTAAACTTTTCGCTCAGATTAAATCTTTTAGTGATTGTGAACGGGTACAAGGTGACCTTCACAAATTTTCCGTTTGGTGCAAAAACAATGATTTGGCTCTCAATATCGACAAATGTGATGTCA
Source organism: Dioctria linearis (assembly GCA_963930735.1). NCBI lineage: Eukaryota > Metazoa > Arthropoda > Insecta > Diptera > Asilidae > Dioctria > Dioctria linearis. Next base: position 234,505,668 of record OZ005740.1, on the reverse strand, counting down.
TGACTTTCCACAGGAATCAGAAACCAATCACCTTTGATTATGTGTTCTCGGATTGCACGATTGGCCGCCGCGAGGGGGCTGTTTGTGACTTGGGTGTCAAATGTGACCATAGATTGAATTTTATCTCCCACATAAACTACATGGTATCTAAGAGTAGTTCTATGCTGGGCTTTATTAAACGTTGGTCTCGAGAGTTCTCGAATCCCACCATAACACTGCGTTTGTACACTTGCTTTGTGAGACCTCTCCTTGAATACGCTAGCCAGGCATGTATGAACCCATCAATCGAATGTGCATTGTTGTTAATATTAAGGCTGAGCATTTTGTCGTTGACATTTCCAAGCATGTTTTAAAAAAACGTCTATATAATACTTAATTTTCTGTTTCCATGTCGCATTGCATGTCATCTCATTCGGTTTTTGGTCTATGTTTAGTTTAACATACTAATACTAACACCGACTATGTGATGAATCGCATGTATTCTTGAGACGTTTATTTATTAAACGTGTCCATGCAGCGAGCTTGTGTTAAGCTGGTTCTGATAGTCTAAAAAAATTCAAATGCCGATACAATATGAAATATAATGATCAGAAAAAATGAATATGCATAAAGAAAACTCAAACGCCGCGGTACAATAAATAATATGATATAAAGATCCTAAAAATATAAATATATAAAACAAAACGGGAAAACAAAGAAAACTCGAACACCGATAAAATATAAAATAATGATTTAAAAACAATGTAGGTATATACACACATAAATCAAAACGAAAACAAGAAAATTTGAACCCCCATTCAATATGAAATATGATCCTACAAAAATATATGCGAACACAGAAAAGAAAAATATAAACAAGGCAAACTCAAACGCCAATAAAATAAACAAACGGGGAAAACAAGGACAACTCAAACCCCAATAAAATATGAAATAATGGACCTGAAAAAATAAATATGCACACAGAAAACAAAAGGGAGAAAATAGGGACAATTTAAACCGCTATCAATTATGTAAATATTAATCTTGAACACAAAAGCAAAAACAAAACCAAGGAAACTCCGAAACAATACCAAATAGTGATCATACACAAATGAATATTCACACAGGAAATAAAACAGCAAAATAAAGAAAATTCAAATGCCAATATCACCGGTATAAGTATAGAACTACCCTTCAAATCAATTATTTATGGACATACACTAGTAAAACAGAAAAATATAATCACTTGAACATTACAAAATAATAGGAGTATAATAGTGCTTTATTATAACTGACACATCAAAAATGTTCAGTAAAAATAAAGAAATTGCCAACAAAACTTCCCAAATAGTAATCAAATCTAAAATTGAGTTTATCGCTCTTACAAATGCCAATGCAGAATGAAATTAGCTAAAGTTAAATTCATAAGCCAGCCTCAGAATTCTATGTTGCACGCATCAGCCCGCACAAATACAGCTCCATAAAAACATAAATACAACCAAACGTATCCAGCCAGCACCAAATACCATTCACCAACCACGCAGTCACAATGCGAATCTTCTAATAGCCACCAAATATGTGTTTGTATAGCTGGTGCTTCGTATGATTTTCTGTGACGGAGAAGAACAGTGTGCATACATATTAAAATGTGCATACCACCTTAACACGTACGTGTATACTCAGTCCATGCATATATTTGATTTAAACAGCTAAAGCACGTTGATGTTAAAGCACAAGCGCAGGCTGAAACCAAATTGTTCGGCTGGTCTGTAGGCTGGTTAATGTTCAAATATTTTGCCTTTGCTAAAATCTAAGGCTGGCTGATATATGTATACATCGTGGCTGGCTCATGACAAGAAAATTTCTAACATTGGTTTCCAAATCTGGGTATTACCAAAGAACATCTAACATCTAAGTTATATGTTCTTTGGTATTACTTATCTGTGGTTACGGTCTTACGCCAAGCTTTGGGTACACTAATATCATTTCTAGTAGGTGAAAAGAAATTTTTCGAAACTTGGTTTTTTTTTTTCTGTAATCTAAGAAATATTGTAGCAAGTGTTATACCATTTTAGAATCCTTATTAAATTCTTCAACTTTTAAAGTTACTTGCCAAACTGGTGTAGTACATTTTTATACCCTAGATGAAATCTAAAGGGACTAAGTTTGTCATTCCGTTTGTAACACCTCGAAATAATGATGGTAGAGCAAAACGGATTGGACACCCACGCATAATATTAAAAGTTATTTTGATTTTTGCATGTCCGTCCGTCCGTCCGTCCGTGCGCACGATAACTCGAGAACGCGTACACTTAGAGCGCTGAAATTTTGTACACGGACTTTAAAAAAAAAAGTAAAATTAAGTTCGAAAATGAGACAAATCGGGCAACTCCTTCGTGGGGTTGCCATACAAAAATTTCGTTTTCTGTTATATATTTGAACACTGCCTGAGAACGAGTAGCCGTAGAGAGCTGAAATTTGGTACATGGTGTTTTCATTGTACTAGCAAATAAAATTTTAAAAATGGACTAAATCGGGCAACCCATTCTTGGTGTTGCCATATAAAAACTTAGGTTTTTTATGTATACTGTGAAAACGATCAGTCCAAGACATTTTTATTGTACTAAAAATATGAAATCCTATAAAATTGGTTATAATCATTTTTTCTGTCCGACGAACCGTTCTAGAAATATATGCGAAAAACCACTGCAAAAATCAAAATTGCTCAAATAGGTACCCATACGAAATTTCATACGGGCATTCATCTAGGGTATCATAAGAATTGGTCTTAGACCAATTCTAGCTTTTTCACTTGTTTTTCATTACAGTCAGTTAAAGTTGGGTGAAATATTAATTTTCTATTCTTGGTTCGGCAAAATGTGACAATTTCTTCCAAGCTGGAACAGTTGGCTTAGAGATTAAAGCAACAGGTTACATAAGCACTATTTGGGATTACATAAGAAAAATAAAATTGAAAAAAAGTAAAGATTTGTAGCAACAGGAGCTAGAAAAACCATCACAGGGTGTACATTTTCTCGAAAACAAAAGAAATGTCTATAATTTGAAAAATACGTGACTTAGATTTTTTTTATATTTTTCTATAACTGTTACGACTTGGTATATTGCCCTATTCCGGCTTGACGTTGATTTTTGGGACACCCTGTATAACATTGGTTAGGCGAAGAAATTGCAGGAATCAAAACGCCTCGAATCATCTTGAAATAAAATTAAAATTCTTTAAATACAGAAAAAGGGACAATAGGAGTCTGCTGGTACAGTAAATCAATTTTTCTCATATTGAGACTTTAATTGTGTTGATGTGGATTGTCTTTTAAATTAAGCTACCCAACTTTTTTGGTATATTATTTATCAGCACTGCAGTTAACGATGACGTTAATTTTATAACCCGGTATAACCCCGGTATACAATCAGTTTCATTCTCTTAGTAGCCTCTTTAAGGTGTAGGTACAATTTGTCATTTATCTCCATCGACGAACTAGACATTATATTTGGTTTATTCTATCTATAGATGGATGCGATAGATGTTACTTGGAGAATGTTGCGGTTGTACAGAAATTTCAAACTGTTTAGACCATTTTAATCGTCCGAATAATTTAGTAAACATTTATTTATTATAATTAAACAGGGAAAGTGCGAAGGAATATTACGAAAAAGCACACTTCACTGAAGGTTTGATGGAATCTCTTTATCACTTGGAGCAATATGATGAGTTAGAGACATGTATTAATAAATTACCTGAAAAGAGCCCTCTATTAAAAAAACTAGCTGAAATGCTCTCCTCCGTTGGTAAAATATTATTTATAGGTTATTTAACGTTAAGTTATTTAATCTGTTTATTGCTTACAGGAATGTGCAATGAAGCTGTTGCAGCCTATGTAAAATTTGGAGATGTTAAATCAGCCGTGAACACTTGTGTAAATTTACGGCAATGGGGGCAAGCAGTTGAATTGGCGCAGCGTTATAGGATGCCCCAAATTGGAGCTCTTCTAAGTAAACATGCTACACATTTGCTTCAAGAAGGAAGACTGCCAGAAGCTGTAGAATTGCAAAGAAAAGCTGGTCGCAGTTTGGATGCTGCACACCTGCTAACCAAACTGGCAGACCTAGAGAAGCAAAAAAAGTCAAACTTGTTGAGAATAAAAAAGTTATATGTTCTCGCTGGTTTACTGTCAGAAGATTACATAAAAATGCAATCTTCAATATCTGGGCTTAGTCGATTGACGCTTTTATCTGAACTATCTCCTGAAGACTCTAATTTAATTCAACAGATATGGCACCATGCAGAAGCATTTCATTTTATATTGTTAGCTCAACGTCAGCTCAGATATGGAATAGTTCATAGTGCTGTTATAACGGCATTGCGTCTAAGAGATTATGAAGATGTGTTAAATGTTGAAGAAATTTACAGTTTATTAGCACTAGCAAGCTGCGCAGATAGATCCTTTGGTAAGGAATTTAAACATATTAAAATGGATATAAATTACGGTTTTTCGTACAGGAACATGCTCCAAAGCCCTCATAAAATTAGAATCCCTTGAAAATATATCAGAAAGTACTCAACAAGATTATGAGGAATTAGCTGTAAGCATTTTCTCCAGACATGAGCCATATGACAACAAAGTTGATATGGTTTCCTGTTTTACATGTCAACGTCCGGTACCTGATTGGTTTGTAAATTATTTAAAAGCTAATTAGAAATTTAACAAAAATATTTTTATTAGTTTATCATCGTGTATAAACTGTGGAGCTCATTTTCCTCCATGTGTATCATCGGGAAAACCTTTACTGCAACCACTCGAAGCATGGCTATGTAATGCTTGCTTTCATTGCGCAAGTCCTATGGAAATATCTGGCCGTAAGACTTGCCCATTATGTCACTGCATAATAGCATCTCGAAGACATGAACTTTAGAATACATAATTTTAAGTTTTCATATACATATTTTTAAACAAAATATTAACTATTCAAAATAAATATAATTTATTTGTTACCGTTTATGGCGGGTACCCTGAAAACAAAATCTGTTTTAAATTCTTTTGTGAAATTTGTTTTAAATACTAAATTTTTGTAAAAAAACTCTTTTTTGTACCTACATAAAGAATTGCAAAACTTTTCTCCAATCGCAAGACTTTTAGGTGAGATTTTATTGACGCGAGATTTATTTCAAAATAAGTGATTGTTATTTGCGGTTAATCGTAACGTTCTCCAATCGTGACCATCCCTTTATGCATTTATACCGTGACTATTTAGTAAACGAGGAAGTAAATAACGGAGAGGAAAACTTTTTTCAAATCCCTGTACATGAAAATGGCAAAAAATAAAATATTCACCTATTTCTAACTCCAAGGTACTTCTCTGAATGTAATACTCTTCTGTCAGATTCACCCTGTTTCGATGGGTCAGTATGCTGTCTCTGCCTCACGAAAATTTGTAGGTAAGCAGATGGTTGGGGGCAGGAATGAAGCATCACTCTACCTACAGATTTCGTGCGGCAGAGTCAGCATACTGACCTGTCTAAACTGGGTCATTGCTATATACCAAGCGCCAAACTTTCATGTTTCCACTGCCGAAGAGTTTTTGATATTTTAACAGACTTTAGGCTGAAATACAATGAATGTGACATGCATTTGTCTACGCCAAAATAATAATAATAATAAAGCTATGTTTTACGTGCAAGAAGAAACCAATGAACTCATAAATGGCAATTGTTATGGTATGGTTTCGCATGAACTCGACCTCAGTAATTCCGGCCAAGCTGGAAGGGCAAGTTAAGTTGAGACGGCCATGACAGATTGGTTTTTTTTTCGTGGACTGACTGGTGACAATGGGAACGTATCGGGGTTTTTAATCGAAAATGAATGGAAAAATTATGAAAGTGATCTAACCACATCCAGTGGGAAGATTGTTTCTGATGTGCCTCTAAAATTTTACTGAAGGTGAAAGCTTTTAGCTTTTTCCTTAGGATATATAGCAAACAGGAATGGTGATAAGTCTTAAATCGAGTAGTTTGGTGCTCTACTTTTAATTAATTCAATATAAAATTTTTTATATTTATGAATTTCTTTAAATAAAAGTTTTCGCTCAAAAAATACCTAATATCCAATCCCGAACGGACGTGACTATCGCAGAAACTTATCACAAATTAAAAGTTCTCCTCACAAAAAATGTTTCAACGCTGTCACTATTCTTCCCCTTATATGGCGTTCTGTTATGGTTTTAGGTAAATGTGACTGATTGGTTAGGACGTGAAGTCCAGACTGCCAGCAGGAGCTGACAGGTCACTCGGTAACAGCGTTGATGTGCAGGGCGGCACGCTAGCTTGCCTCAACTATGGGCGGAGAGTGTGGGGAGGGTACCACGAAATACCTGCCGCTGTCACCTTACCATAAACAAAAAGAAATCGTGCCTGTCGTCCTGAAACGGAGACCAAAAGAAAAGTACACACTGATCCAGAAGGGATCGCGTACATCACTTACCATAAGTTGATTCTACGGATCGGATAGACTGATCCGTTGCCGTCCCCGGCCTCCCATGACATCTCTGGCTTTCTATTTAGGATGTCCCTTTCTACTGTCACCTGTTCCGAAGAGAGCGAGAAAAAAACTCGGGAGGGGGAAAGAGAAGAGAAACAATCAGGGGGATTAGCTCAGTTCATACTTTATTTTCATGATTACTTAACAAAAAGTTGTTTTTTTTTCTTAATATCACCCCCGCAGACTTGAACACGTCGGTTTGTGTGTAAAAAAGTTTTTCTTTCTTGTTCTTAAATTCACCCCCGAAGCATTAATAGGCTGGCTGATAATCCGGACCTCTTCTCCTGTGGGATGGCCCCCAATGGGATTTCCCTCTTTTTATTAATCGTTAAACTTTGATATAGATGTACATTTAGGTTCCGTGCCGATGAGTCTTCCAAAAGGCCTTCTGGACGCTCGGATATTAGTCATTCGTCGATATCGATAAATAAAAATTTGTGCACTTCCGGCGTTCGGCAATTGACCCGCCTTTGGTAAGTTCATAACCATCTATTTAATTTAGTTCCTTAAGGACTATATCAAAATTTAAGGATTAGTCTAGCACTTCAGTGACGATAACAAAAAAACTTAAACAATTTTTTTTTTCTTTTTTTGATTTCAGGCGTCCCCCAATTGGACAGAATTTGGTAAGCTTATAAAGCGATAGTTCTTCTTAATTAGTTATATTGAACAACATTATAAGTTCAATCGCCACATCTTGTGAGAATACTAAATTTTTAATTGCTTTGATGTGATTTTCTAGCAAGACAACACTCGGTAAGTTTATAAACCGATAATTCTTTTGATATAGTTATATTGAATAATACTTTAATATAAACTAGCACTTCTCGCAAAATTCATAAATTTTTAATTGATTTCAGGTGCTTCTCTCACAGGACAGCACTCGGTAAGTTTATACCTATAATTCGTTGTACATATTTATTGAATAATATTTTAATTTCAAATGGCACATGTCGCGAAAGTAACAAAATTGTTTCTTGATTTCAGGTGCTTCTCTATAAGGACAGCACTCGGTAAGTTTATACCTACAATTCGTTGTATATATTTATTGAATAATATTTTAATTTCAAATAGCACATGTCGCGAAAATAACAAAATTGTTTCTTGATTTCAGGTGCTTCTCTGGCAGGACAGCACTCGGTAAGTTTATACCTATAATTCGTTGTATATATTTATTGAATAATATTTTAATTTCAAATGGCACATGTCGCGAAAATAACAAAATTGTTTCTTGATTTCAGGTGCTTCTCTGGCAGGACAGCACATGGTAAGTCTATAACCTACAATTCTTTTTATATTCTTTTTTTAAATATTTTTCTAAAAGTAATACGACACATTAATTTATGGTTATGCGGGTGTTTTCCTACTACTCTGGTACTTATCTCTTTTGTGGCTATTCTTACAGGTGCTCCTCATGGGGAAATGGATTAACGGTGAGCCTTCAAAATCACCTTCGGGATGCTTTCCCCCTCTCACTGGCAGCATGCGGTTCTTTATTTTATTGTTTTTTCTTTTCCTTTTTTTTTTTTGAACACTTTCTTTTATTTAAATGAGATAACTTTTCCTACTTTTCCTGTATTCCGTTTTTACTTCCTTTTCTTGACACTTTTCGCCCTGACGTCCTTTCACTTGTTCACCAAAAACATGTCTTCTCACCGCTGCTCCAGACAACATGTCTTCTCACCGCTGCTCCAGACTTAATAATCCAAAAAAATCCACTACTCTTTTTCCGGCCGTTTCGTTGCCCGTTTTTCTCTCCGTTCCACGAATGTTCACAGCTGTTTCATTGACAGACTGACAAGTAGGTGGCGGGCAGTATGCGGCTATTGCGGACACATGCGACCATAACAGTTCAGACTGCGCCGAAATTACGTAATTTTGAATTTATTTCTGAAAACACCTTCGAAATCACGTAATTTCGACGTAATTTGGATAAAATTACATGCAAAATCATGTGATAATTAATGAACGCACTCATCCAGTGGCATTCAGCAAGCAATGTGTTTTTACCTTGTTCTATGAATCAGCCATTTATGATTAATGTGCTCATTGTGGTTAGTTAAGAAGTTGTGTAATACTTTTTGTTTTGCAATTGCATTTAATAGAATAGAGCTCTGGCCTTGCAAGTTTAAAACCTTTAAATATGTTGTCGTTGTAATGGATATTTATTTTGGGGATAAAATTATTATTAAAACAAACCACCGAAATCATATAAAAACCACTACTTTATTTACTCTTTATATTTACTTCATAAAATTACGCCGCGTTCTTAACCTATCGAAGGTTTACTCAAAACTCGACATTTCCTCAAGCTCAGGCTGTCTCGAAACCTTCCCAATCATTTCACGATACTGGCACTCACCTACTTTCATGGCATTGCTTAATTAATTTTTGTTGATTTGTGATTTCAACAATTAGGCATCGATACATTACAAGTCGCTTCCTAGTGGCAACATAATTGTGTGACCATTATTTATCTAGGTTGCGTGTACTTGTTTTGTAATATTCGATCGACCGACCTCTTAAACTGATTTATATCACACATTAATTTTCACATTTATTTCTGATACATTGCTTACATCACATTCCTCCTCCCTTTGAAGTGGAGTCTGTGGCTTTTGAAGTTTTTTGTATATTTTTTGTGCAAATTTTTCATGGAAAACTTTAAGTGCATTGTGAAAGGAAATGAATGAAATGAGATTCTGGGAGAGCCCGAGCTAGTGAATGCCTAAAATTTTTAATTAGGAAACATTTCGTTATTTTAGTTTGACATATCTGTAGCAAATTATTGCTAGGTGAAATTAAACAATCTTTAAAATTATAATAGATACATATGTATACATGTTTTTAACTAGAAAATTACTATTGGAAAAGTTTGCTGCTTGTATTAGATACCTATTATTAAATTTTAATTTATTACATGTTTCATTTATTTGTAAAATATGTAGTATGATATATTTTAAACAATAACTTTTTTTTTTATTACTTGTATATAGTAATTGTATCTGACTTGTGTATTGTCACAAACATAGATGTATAATATTTATAATAAATTTAATCGGTTTGAAATATGCTTATGTATATGTAGATAGACAGTCCAAACATAACTTTTCTTTTTATTATATCAATGAATGTATTGTACAAATTTTGTTTTTTCTTATCTTTAAATGCTCTATTTTTATTTAATAAATTAAATTATTTATGGGACTTTTTTCTGTAAAATACGTACCTAATTATATTATACATATATTGAGAAATATAGCCAAAGTTTACCGACTGCGTTTCAAAGAAATAACACAAGCAACGGTGCTAAAGATTTTTGTTTTTGTTTGTATATTATTACCTCGATATATTAATAGAAATGTGTTCTATTCAGAAAGTTCAAAATTTTTCAGTAGGTACTAAAAAAGAATGTTTTACTTAAACAATTTCAAAATCGCTTACGTTTGTCTTGCTAGGTTTTTCTTCTGGACGAAAAAAATTTAATGTGGGTGTTGTTAGAGGGATCGTTGATCTAATGTTACTTGTGTGTGCGTCACTGAAAACAGTTTCACGGATTAGATCACGCTGGATTTCCTTATTAACACTTCTGACTTTTGCGTTATCAGTTTCCTGCATTTCAAATTGACCTTTTATGTTGGGCGTTTTCCGGGGGATTGTAGGAAATCGCTTTTGAAAATATGTGTTTTCTCATTTGATAATTTGGTTTGAGATTTAGTATACTTTTTCCATTCATTTTAATTACTGTTTTGTATTCTGCACACTCAATATTTATGGTAATTTCCTTTAATAACAAATACAGCCAAGAGTTTTGTGTCACCATTTTGATAATTGTATTATGCTCTTGAACTAAAGGGGAGGTTGAACAAATTTGGTTAGCCTCAGGCCAACTCTTATAAAGCAGTAAGAGGCAGTTATCATCTGGCGCAGTATAGAGTGGAAGCATAAAGTGGCAGACTAAAATTTGTTTTGCGGTATCAAGGGTCACCTTCTTGCAAGGTTTTAATTGAGACTCAGTGAGTGGGATGAACTTATTGTCTCCCACATCTGTAATCAAATAATCATCTGGAATGTCGTAACGTGTTGAAACATTATATTTCCCAAGCATAGGAAGTGGATATGCCTACTTTAGAGAAAACCATTCCTTCTGAATCAGGGGTATTGTTATCTTACAAAGGATTTATTCCTGGTTGCAGGTGCTGTCGACTGTGGCTAATTGTTGTAGTAAAAATGGATTTTGAAGAATCTCATTACGTGGATATACTATAGGAAGATTTTTTACTAATTCCACAACTTGTGGGTAGCTAAGAACAAGAGGGTGTAGTTGCCTGTTACTCAAACTACTAAGGATAATATAAAGGTTTTCGATTTGATGTTCAATTTCTTGTAAGCGGATTATCATATTCATTAGGTTTCGTCCACGGTAAGTTGCCATTTTATATTTTTAGATTCCGAATAAATATTAGCTATCGTTTCATTAATAGTATTAAGTACTTGTATAGTTTGATTTTTGGTTTCTTGCAAGTCAGTGTTAAACTTTTCAAGTGCTTCGCTATTGGCTTCGTAATTTGATTTCATTAAACTAACTTGTTCTTTTATTAAATCTAAATTTTGGTTGCTATCAGCCTCTAAGGTATCTAGCATTGAATATATTTCTTTTGCATCATCCTGATCCATGGTTCCGAAAAGAAAATTAGAAAACTTGCCTACCCCGTCAAATAATGATCGTCGTGATCGGTCGACTGAATTTATGTCTTCTTTGCGTAGTGCTATTTTAATTCTGCCTACTATGTATTGTACGTTCTGTATATCTTGCTTGCATGTGTTCTTAAAACCTAAAACTATGTTTTGCTCACAAACTTTTTTGATAGTACTTTCACTCCAATTTAGGTGGTCCTCCCACATATGGACGCGTGACATCTTGATTGTGGTGAATATTGTCCACTGATCATTGTATAAGAGTACCTTGTTAGCTTCCTCGAAATTAATCCCAGGTTTGTCTAGGGGAGTCCATGTATATGGAACTTCTGCTCCGGCAGTGAAGAGCGCTCGCAGGACAAGATTGGCTATTCCGTTCATATTAATACCTGGTAGGGAAGATCTAAATTTAATAAAATAACTAAAAGGCGGGTAATAATATAATATAGGTATTTAACTAAATGAAAAAAATATATAATAATACTTAAGCGTGGAATTTCTTTAATCTGTTCGAATGAACCACTTTCACCTTTCGACCTATCTGAATTTTTAAATTCACAGGGGAGGTTACTTCCTTTACTTCATATGGTCCAATCCAAATAGGTGATAACTTATTATTTTTGTCGTCGTTTTTTAAAAGGACTAAGTCACCAGTTTTGAATAACTCTTCCCGAATGGTTCTATCGTAATATTTTTTCGTTATTTCCTTGCTTTTTATTATATTTTTCCTGGCAATATTATGGGCTTGTTGGATTTTATTTCTTAGGATATAAAAATAATTTTCATGATCATAAATTGGTTCTGGTTTGCGTTTAAGGTTCCTGGCAATTTCCTGGCAATATTATGGGCTTGTTGGATTTTATTTCTTAGGATATAAAAATAATTTTCATGATCATAAATTGGTTCTGGTTTGCGTTTAAGGTTCGTGGACAGGTCAGTTGTAAAACCAAAAAGACAGTCCATGGGAGTCAGACGTGTTGAAAAGTGTTTGGTGTTATTATGTACATGGACGGCTTGCCGTAACCATTCATCCCAAGAGTGAGGTTTCTCATTAACGAAATTTCGCAAGTATTCCGTTAATGGTCGATGAGACCTTTCCAGGGCGCCATTCGATTGTGGATGGTACGCCGTAGTATTAATTTTCTGTATGCGTAGGAATTTACACAAACGTTTGAATAATTCACTCATAAAATTCGTGCCTTGGTCTGTGATAAGTTTTTTCGGTATTCTGTACCGTGTAATAATCTCTTCGTAGAAAGTTTTTGCAAGCGTAGCTGCTTCGCAATCTGGGAGAGCGTAAGCATCCATGAAGCGTGTTAGATCATCTTCGAATGTTAGTATATATTTGTTTCCAAGGGTCGTGACTGGGAGTGGTCCCACTATATCCAGGTACACTTTGTCGAAGGGCTTTTTCGCTGTATCAGGCAGTACCATTGGCATCCGGATTAGTTTACAATGTTTATTTGTTTGGCATTTAGGACAAGATTTAATGGATTTTGTTATATCCTTTAACATATTCTTCCACCTGTACTTTCTCCGAATTCGGTGATAGGTTTTTGCAATCCCTTGGTGGCCCCCTAGTGGGCTTGTATGAAAGACTTTTAATATTTCATCAATATCTTTTTTTTCAGTCAGAATATCATATTGAGTATTACCATCATTTATTTCCCATGTGTTGTAATTGTATTTTCCCCAGTTTCAAATAATTCTCTTGAATCTTTTTCAATGTTTACTTGTATTTCTTCTTGAATTTGAGATTGACGGTTTAATGAGTCTTCTGTTTGCTGTTTTTTACTTTGCGACCTTGTGGTCACAAAAATTGTAGTACCTTCTTGAGGGATTCCGCTTAAAGCATCGGCATTGCAGTTTTTTCGGCCTGGTTTGTACTTTATCTCATAATTATACTCCGATAATTTGTGATGAAACCGTATTAAGCGTGACGTGGGATCTTTAACGTTGAACACTTCTATCAATGGCTGGTGATCCGGATAGACTGTAAATTTTCTTCCAAGGAGGTAACATCTAAAATTTTTCACGGCCCATACTATACCTAACAATTCTCTTTCTATTGTTGAATAGTGTCTTTCCGCTTTGTTGAGGGTCCGACTTGCGTAAGCTATAGGACGATCATGGCCGGGAAGTCCTTGCGATAATACTGCACCCAATGCTTCATTGCTGGCATCTGTTGTAACGATAAAGGGATTTTTAAAGTCTGGATAAGCTAAGACTGGCGGCGTGGTAAGTGACCTTTTTAAGAGTTGGAATGCGGCTTCACTGTCCGATGTCCAAATGAATTTTTGTTTTCCCCGTAAGAGTTTCGTTAGCGGCTCTGCGGTCCTAGAAAAGCCGGGAATGAACTTTCTATAGTAGTTGGCTAGTCCTAAGAAACTTTGCAATTGCTTTATGGTGGTAGGTGTTGGGAATTCTTGAACACATTTAATTTTCTCATTATCTGGAGCCCAACCTTCATGGGAGCATTTGTGGCCTAAATAGACCACTTCCTTCCTGAGAAAATGACATTTTCCTGGTTGGAGCTTTAAGTTATATTCTCTTAATCTTTCAAAAATGTCGGTCAGTTTTTTTATATGGTCTTCCACGATTCATCGTCTTTTCGCGGTCTGAAGGGTGCATTGGGATTTGATGGTATCCGCTAGCTAAGTCCAATGTTGAAAAATAGCGTGAATTTCCCAGTTGGTCCAATATGTCTTCAATTCTGGGTAGCGGAAATGCATCTGAGATGGTTTTTTCATTCAGTTTCCGAAAATCGACTACTATTCTCCATCGCTTTCCACCATTTGGGGCTGGTTTCTTAGGAACTACCAACAGGGGCGAATTCCAGGAGCTGCTACTTGGGGCAATAATGTGTTCATCTAACATTTTCTTTATTTGTTTGTTAATTTCATTTTTATGAATATTTGGCAGTCTGTATGGTCTCTGATTGATAGGGCCTTGATCACACGTCATGGGGATGTTGTGAGAAGAAACGTTAGAAAATGGTAGTTGTTCTCCTTCTAAATGAAATATATCACTATATGCTTCACATAGATCCTTTACTGCTTTTCTTTCCTCGGTATTATGTGTTTGGTCTAATAATATTTCTTTCTCCAGTCGCTAAAGCGGCTAACCCAATGGCTAACCCTTCTACATATGGGTGCAAAAATATTCATTGTGGAGAATTTGAAAAATTAGCCAATAAGTACGAAGTTTCAAGTAAAGAAAATGAAACTATTAACAACAGCAAAGAAATTTCAAATTATCCTAACGTTTCTAATACCATAATCTCACTGCAAAATCATGCGCTAACAGTAAATGAAGCAATAATTGAACTTCCCTTGAATATCTCTAGAATAGGTAAGGTTAAGCTTTTGGTTGATACGGGAGCCGAAGTAAGTATTCTAAAAAGAAATAGTTTATCTGACCATACATTTGTGAATCGACAGAAGGTTATTCAATTACAAGACTTTTACGGTGGCACTGATATCATCGTTGGGTCTTGTGAAGGCATTTTTCTGATAGGTAAGGGCTTAAATTGCGAATTTAATATCTGCCAGGAAAATATTTCGATTCCTTTTGATGGTATATTAGGACGCAACTTCATATGGGGCAAAGCAAACATTCTCACAGTTGAACGAATGTTGCATTTCCCTGGCAATAATAACAACTCAACCGAATTAAAAATTCCTTTTTTATGTAAAGGTGAAGTTAACCAGTTACGCAATTCATTTAAGGAAACAAGTAATACAAAAGATTGCTTGTCATCTAGCAGAAACGAAGTAGTATCTAGTACTTCCCATCCACTTCGTACAGCTTTAAACTTGCCAGCCTCTCAGAAGCATAGAGAGACAATCACTAAAGATTCATACAGCAATGCGACGCGTATCCCTCCGCGATCAGAAATGGTATTAGAAATACCTGCAATGAGCTGTGATGATGAATTGTTATGTCCCTCTCAGGAAATTGTACCTGGCGTTTTTATAGCTAATAGTTTAATTAGGCCACAGAATGGGAAATTAAGACTTAGTATGATAAATCCACTTGAGAAAGAAATTATTTTACCAAATGTGGAACCAAAGCTAGAATCGTTACGAAATTTCAATATTTACAAGTTGGAGAAGAAACATAGAAGTGATGCAAAGATCTCAGAAAGACAACGTTTTCTTTCCCGAATGATTTTGGTTTGTGCTGTGTTTTTCCTCCCAAGATTTTTTTGCGTAGCAGTCAGCTACGGAATGTGAGGATCTAGCACACCAATCACATTTTAGTACGGTTGTTTGTCCTCCATTTCTGGGGAACTCTTTCTGTTTCATTTGTTGTATATTATTTGATTTGCATGATTCTTCCGAGTGTCCGTAATCACGACAAGTGTGACAGAATTGTGAGCGTCTTCGGGTGCGACACTCAGAAAAAGTATGTCCAAATCTTTTACAGAAATCACACTTTTTTAACTGTTCATGCCTTTCTTTCTCAGAAGTTTTCGCTGATGAAAAATGAAAATTGGTCCTATTGTGTGATGGATTTTGAACTTGTTCAGATAATTTTGAATATACATTTACGGAAGAAGTGTTTAAGACTGGAGAGGAATTAGAGTTTAGAAAAGGGTGTGTGACCAGATTCTTAGGGGTTCCGTCTTGTGAGAACTGAAAATTTGCTTCTAAGAAACCTCTTAGTTGTCTCACTTCCTCTTCGTTAAATTGCTGGCATGCAAATGATGAAGTCTGCCAGTTTGCACTTATTTGTCAGCTCTGAATTTGACGATCTTCAATTTTTTCAACTTCTGTAGCCATTTTTATTAATTCATCTAGTGAATTATTCGTTTTTCCTATTACCACTTGCCGAATAATAGGGCTGATAATTCCCGTTTTAAACGTGTAGCATGTCTCTTCCTCAACTTCTTTTAGAAGCGCCTCATTTCCTTTCGGGTATTTGGAATTTTTTGCACGTTTACATTCAACAAGCATCATATTTAATTTCGTACCAAACGAGCCTACTGTTTCATTGTGAATTTGAATACAACGACGTATATTGCTTATGATGTCATTAATTGAGTTACTTGGCTTAAACGCAGTTAAAAGTAAGCTCTCTAACTCATCTACCGATTCGATTTTTAGGTACTTAACCAGATCATAAGCTTCTCCCCTCAGTTTGGTTTTAAGTAGGGGTATCCACAAGCTTTTTTCTTCGGAGGAGGTCAAAGAATTCTCTACTTGCTTGCAACAATCGAGAAAAATAAGTAATTCGTTTGAATTATAATTTCTTTGTCCGTGAAATACAAGTACGATGTTATTGACCAGCTTGGAAATTTTTTCTAGTGACAAATTGGCCATATTATCTATACAAATATTTAATTTCTGAACATGATCAGGGTTTGTTTGAGTTCGTGTTATTGTTTTTGCAGTACTTAAGCTGCAATCACTGAGCTCAATGGGGGCTTTTATTTGCTCACTTTGAATCGGATTTTGAATTTTATTAGGAAAGTCGTCGCTTCTAGCGGGATTTAATGGAGCTGCAAACACCTCGTCTAATTCGGATTCCAGAGTTAGGGAATCAGTCACAAAATCGAGCAAATTCTGGAGTTTGAGTAATATTAAGAAAACGCTGACGTCGATTTAGTGCACCTACATTTTAAATCTTCGAACTGAATGACATAAGTAATAATACGAGAAGAAAAATGCTGAACGAGCAGTTTAATTAAATTAAAGCATAACACCTTAATTGCTTGTGCTATTTGTTTATCGGTTGGTGTCTTAATTTTTTTTTTATCTATACATACATACATCATGTGTACATTAAATGATTATGTTTTTTTTTAGACGTGTACTTACATCATGATGTGTACATTCAAACATTTAATTTTTTGGTTCTAATGATATGTGATATACCTATCTTCTAAATTTATACCTTATCTTTTGGATAAATTATAATGGATATATATTTATATATACATATAATATAATAATAAGCCTATATCTATACCAATTCCGTTGTGACTCACTCTTTAAAATGGGTTGATTGTTTGACCTCCTTATGGTATATTATGCGGCCTTGCCTTTGTGTATTCTGGATCTTCTCTTTTTTTTTTTTAATATCGGGTTACACCAGTGTGAAACTTTCCAAACTTTTCACTTAAGATTTTATCACATTGATTGCTATTTGGTAATAACTGATAGCAGATATTTTTTATACTGATTTTTTTTTTATATATTTTTTGTAAATTTTTCTTTTCATAGAACACAACTGTTATGATATATATATATATATATACTTTTTCACGCACTTTAACTTTTGTCTTCCAGTTACTGTTCAATAGGGAGTCTAATGTCGAAAATACCGGCTGCGCCAATTGTAATGGATATTTATTTTGGGGATAAAATTATTATTAAAACAAAAAAAAACCACTACTTTATTTACTCTTTATATTTACTTCATAAAATTACGCCGCGTTCTTAACCTATCGAAGGTTTACTCAAAACTCGACATTTCCTCAAGCTCAGACTGTCTCGAAACCTTCCCAATTATTTCACGATACTGGCACTCACCTACTTTCATGGCATTGCTTAATTAATTTTTGTTGATTTGTGATTTCCACAATTAGGCATCATCGATACATTACAAGTCGCTTCCTAGTGGCAACATAATTGTGTGACCATTATTTATCTAGGTTGCGTGTAATTGTTTTGTAATATTTGATCGACCTCTTAAACTGATTTACATCACACATTAATTTTCACATTTATATCTGATACATTGTTTACATCACATCGTTTTCTTCCATAATAATTTATGTTTTACAAAAAATATAATTTATAATGGTAATTTTTTCTGTTTTCAATGTCTATTTCATGGAGTAATATTTTTCTCTTGATTTATTCCTAAATAAAAAGTAATTTAACTGATTCACTTCAATAAAATTTGACATTTGATACTTTATATTTAATATATGACAAGTGAAATTATCTCCCAGTACGTTTACATGAATACTTGAGTACTTGACTTGAAATCCACTAGAAGCTCAGGTAGGGCGGTTGATTGAATTAATTCCAATTATTTGACTTGAATTTTTCTTGAAGCTTATTTTCGAATTACTTAAGTTGAAATTTATTTTGATTACTTCAAGCATACTTCAAGTATTCATGTAAACGTACTGTCAGTAGCTGTATGAACACCCTCACATGATTTCAAAATTACTTCGTCGCAATTACGTAATTTCGGCGTAATCTGAACATGGCATTAACTCTCTTCAAAAACGTTAACAAATTTGATAATGAAGCTCCAGTTTTGACAAACGAGCTCCCCCTACATTTCACTTACTCCTATGTATAATGTCCTGCTCTTGAAAAATTACGCTCTTGTCACTAACATGTATATAAATGGACTGACTGATCTCCTGTTTCATGTGGCACCAGTTTTGATTTCAAAAAGTATGCTCTCACTGTCAATGCTACCAACTGTAGTAAACTGGCGCGTAATTTAAATTATTTGGGGTGTTCATGTCAATGGATTTGCTTAAATATCTGTAACACAAGGGTTTGCTCGGAAGCGCCCTGCGTTCAATAGTCGGAGGTTGCAAAACAACAGCAACTAATAACTGAGTGCAAGGGTTGGGTGTCGGTGGCTTAAAGGGAAGCTCTCTCCTCTAACCAGAACAACAAAAAACTTGTATATATATTCTTCTATATAAATTAACACTATTCAAAGCAATTTCAATATCGATATATCCCGGAATTCCCTTGTCATATCTAACTAACAAACCAAAAAAATTGAATGCATATAAGCACGTAATGAATAATATTCAAAAAAATCTAATCGATATAGAACGGATCTCAGCGTTATCATTATCACTAAAGATATACTATAGGATGCAGCACGGACTTCGAATTGATCAGATCTTAACCGATATGGATACGTATGCATGGAAAGAAAAAAAAGTAAGAGTGAAAGTGCAAGCGACAATTATCTATTCCCTACAGTCCACTCCAAACATCCAACGCGATTTAAATTTCTCTTAAATCATAAGAAGTAGTGTTTATTTGAAAAATAAAATAAATTTTACACGATTTTAAGAACAATAAAAGAAAGTGCTGTCATTTAATTAACAGAGACTTTTGTTTTCCACATCTTCTCCTTTGCTTCTCTCATGTATTAAGGAAAATAAATCAGAATCCTCAAGTTCCATACACGAAACTGATATGATAGTGACGCCCTGCCTAATGCCCAGTATTTATTCCAAGTACCAGTACCCATACTTTAAATCTTGTAAGTACAAGTACCGGTACTGGGCCCCATTCCACAAAACTACAAGTACTTATACTACAAGTTTTAGTCAACTAGTCAGAAAATTTATATACCACAAAGCAATACTTGTAGAATTCATACAACGATAATTATATATAATATATATATAATAATAATGTTGACTTGTACAACTTACTGTACCAGAAAACTACAATTCGACTTAAAAATCCATCATGGCTTGTAGAAACTCAGTGAATTTCCTACCTATGCTTTCAGACTAGTAGATTTTCGTACAAGTCAGAAAAAAGTAAAATTTTGATACTGAAAATAATTTTTTTTCGATTGAACTACATTCATTTCCCCACATATATGTATTTAGAAATAATTAGTTTTAACATTTAAATTAGGATACAAAACATGGTAACTAATAATTAAGTTTACGCAGTAACTAACATTTGACAACTTTAAAATCCAGGAAGTTTCCGTATTGTTTTCAAAATTATATGTACTTTGCAGTGTTGGGCATTAATCGATTAAATTTTTTAATTAACTTCAAGATTGAAAATTATAATTGAAAAATTAATCTCAAAAAAGTAATTAATTTAATCGATTGATCAATTTAATCGTCAGTCGATAATAATAATAATGTTCAATCGACAGATCTTAATCGTTATTTACTTCTTGGTTTTTAATCGTTGTTCGTATTTTTCGATTGATTTGTTAATTTTAAAAATTGAAGGACGTACGAGGGCGGTTCAATAAGTACCCGTGTTAGAAATGAAGACACATTTTTTTCATTTTTCCCCTTTTAGAAATATAACACTTCTCCCAACGTTTTTGACATTTTTTTAACCCCTCAAAAAAATAGGATTTGTCGAACTCTCCAAAATACGCCTCTGTCTCAGCGATGACTTCCTCGTTCGAGGTAAATTTTTTTCCCGCGAGCCGTTTCTTCATATTAGGGAACAAGAAGAAGTCACAGGGAGCCAGATCGGGTGAATACAGGGGATGCGGCTGCGATTCATAACACAATTCATGCAGTTTGGCGGCGACAACTCCGGATGAATGTGCTGGTGCGTTATCGTGGCGAAACAACACCTTCTTTTTCGCCAAATGCGGGCGTGTCTCCTTTAGTTTTTTGTCGAAGCGGTCCAATAACTCACTGTAGTATTGTCCAGTGATCGTTCTTCCTTTTTGTAAAAAATCCATGAGGATGACGACCTTCGAATAAAAAAAAAATCGTCGCCATGACCTTTCCGGCCGATGGGACCGTCTTCGCCTTCTTTGGAGCAGATCCACCGGGAGAAATCCATTGTTTTGATTGTTGCTTAGTTTCTGGTGTGTAATGATGAATCCAGCTTTCATCAACGGTGACAACTCGACGCAAAAAGTCCTTCGGATCTCGCTTAAATTGCTCCAAACACTTCTTCGAAGTTAACAGCCGCATTCGCTTGTTGTCCACCGTGAGCAGTCGCGGCACCCATCGAGCCGACAATTTTTTCATCGCCAACTTATCATGTCAAATATTAATTGCCGTTCCGGCCGACACACCTACGACCTTTGCTACTTCGCGCAATTTCGTTCGTCGATCAGCGAGAATCATGTCGTGGCCTTTTTCAATAATTTCCTCGGTAACCACGTCTGGTGGTCGTCCTGGTCGCTGCTCATCAAAAACGGATGTTCGCCCACGTTTAAATTCGTTGAACCAATACCTAATTGTGGTCATAGATGGCGAAGTGTCCCCATAAACAGCATCCAACTTTCCTTTTATCTCCTCCCATTTTTCCCATCCAAAAACAAAAAGCGAATTACCGAACGATACTGTTCTTTTTCCATCTTATCGAAAATCACGAAACACGTCTCACTCGAATGGCTGCCAAATCCAAACTAACCTATCAATCAGTGTGAAATTTGTTTTGGCGTCGTTTGACATATGGCAGCACACCATGATAATACCAACTTCCCTCAGGAACGTCCTCTGTCCTCAAACACGGGTACTTATTGAACCGCCCTCGTATAGTTATTAGTAAAAAATGTAATCAAATAAAATAAAAACAATGAAATAAGCATAAAAATAGTGTTAGATATTAAAACCAAAGTTTTGAAATTAAACATTTTAGATTTTGAACTACCAAATGCAGAATAGAGGCTTATAGATGATGCTAAAAAACAGCTTGTTTATTTTATAAGAGCGTAGATTAACATAGTAGGAAAGAATCGTCAATATCATTAGTGTACCACCTTAAGTATAGGTATACGGCAATTGGCGCATATTTCCCTATCATATGTTAAGGCACGTTCGTTTCTTTGATTAGTGCCTAACAAGGTTACTCAAAAATATTAAAAATGCTGGAAAGTTAATCAAAATAATTAGTTTAAATTAAAATAAATTAATCTTATTTGAAAACGTTTAAGCGTTTAACGATTGATCAATCACAATCACATGTTACTTTAAACGATTAAATATTTAAATCATTGTTCCTGATTGATGATTGGTACTTTTAATCGTAAGCATTAAACGATAATATAATTAAATTTTGCTCAACACTGTAGTATAGATCATAACAAGCCGAAAGCAATAACGGTATCCAATGGAAGAGAAACAGAATACATCAAAAGTTTCTCGTTAGCTCAGTTGGCGATAACGGTGTTTTGGGAATAGAATTATTTATAATAAAATCATAAATATATTGTGTAGTTCCAGTTCAGATAAAAATGATGATCTTGTATTCCGTGAAATCACAAAAGTATATAGAGAGGGAATAAACTTTTTTTTTTGATTAGACAATAAAACATTTATTGAAAAATTTCGTTTCCTTAAAACCGTAGTGCAACAATTAGATTTAACGAAAATTTACTCTAAAATGCATAAAACTCTCGGTTTTCTGTTAATTTCAACCTATATATGTACTTCTATTCTTCTTTTTCTTGGATTCCTAAGATTTTACAATTTCTATTAAAATAAAAAATCTACGCTGTTTTCAAAATTAGATCTATTGAATTAAAACTCGATTTTATTTCGAGTCTAAAAAACTATATTTTTATGAAAGACTTTATGCTTTGCGACATCCAACAAGTTTAACCTGGAAAATATTTTAGACTTATACATTGAATCTACAAGTCTAGGGATATTTAAAATTTCGTACAAGATGAATAATTTTTATGGTACAGAATCTACAAGTACTAATAGAACAAGAATATTAGTACAAGTCTACTTATACACTTGTAGTTTTGTGGAATGGGGCCCTGGTATTTAAAAATTTTCAAGTACAAGTCCAGGTACTGCTACTAGTACTTATAAGGTTCAACAGCTTTCAAAAACTCAAATCAGAAAT
Organism: Dioctria linearis; assembly: GCA_963930735.1. NCBI lineage: Eukaryota > Metazoa > Arthropoda > Insecta > Diptera > Asilidae > Dioctria > Dioctria linearis. The sequence continues at coordinate 234,482,870 of OZ005740.1, read as the reverse complement.
TTTGAAAAATCTGGATGAGATTTCCATTTACGAAATATCATAAAATATCGTATAATTATTGCCTTTGTGTAGCATTTACCAAGCCCTGCAAATGAAAAGCATCACTTGGTTGTAAATATCGGATGGCCTTGGCCTTGTATCTGATGGAAAGGCTACTAAATTACTTTTACCTAGAGTAGACTTTATCAGTCTTTACTCTCTTACGGTTGCCTTCTCCTTTTTTAGACTCGAGTAGGTTCTAGACAAAGTGATGCTTTTCTGTGATTTTCATGGTTTCCCGAAGTATTTATTGTCTAAAGTGCTAATATAGTTTTATTCCATAATGTAACGTAATAAGAATATTATTGAAGTTTTTAATTAAATATTTTTTCCTTATAAAGATAATAAGTCTTATTACTGAATCCGTTGAGATTAGTATCGAAAAAATTAAGAAAGCTTTATTTCCGGAAAATTAAACAGTTTTACGAAATTTTCAAAATTTCATTGATATCAAATGTTATCAATTAAAATTTCCATACAAACTGTCAAAATAGTTCTACATGATTTCTTCTACGGATCAAAATTCATTGGAATCAAAAATTTTAAAAACATTTTAATAGGTTTTCTTTAAGAAAGAACTCGTTAAGGCCTTTTCGATTCCGATCCGAACGGATTCAATTTAATTACGCCTAAGATTGTACGAATTATCGAACGTTTTTTGGGAACTTTCATAATTTCCTGGGAAAGTCAGTACGCATGCGGGCCCACCCTGCCACTTACATAGTTATGCCAATGTGTCCGTCTATGATTAGTGCAAATGCATTAGCACTTGTCACTGATCACAATCAGGGTGCATCCAGCTGTGGTCATTGAACTGCACAGTCTGAGGTATTGAAAGCAGCAATAGGCATAAGACTATTGTTGTTTTTATTACCTCGCTGTGTCGTTGACTGCTGCTGGTTGCGCCCAAATATCTGTGTTGTGTGTGTCGTTCTTTCTTCTGCTTTTGAGCATACAGAACTATTTTTTAGATTTCTGCAACATTCGTGGATTAGGAGCAAATCGTTCTTCAGTGTACTACCACCTTAATTCAAAATACCCGGCAATTCTTGCGCTAAGTGAAACCTAGGTCGTTTCTGATGCTGATATTCATCAGTATCACGTCCTTGGTTACAGCTTGGAGCCTCTTTTTCCCAATTTCATTATATATATGGAATGATGTTGCCTTTACCGTCCTTAGGAATTCTGTATCGCAGCCCAAATATGTCTGACGATGACACTGTATCCCTTTCTGACAATATTTCTAGCAATATTGATCATCTGCTTTCTGTCTCCCCCTCTTCAGAAATCATATTAGCTAGTGATTTCAGCGTGCACAACAGTCTACCACAAGTCCAGCGGCGCGTTTCGTGGAACTCTTCTTTAATTTGCAACAACTAGTGGATGCACCAACACGAGTACCTGATGCAGCTGGCGATAGAGCTCAATTATTAGACTTGTTTCTTTCATCTCATCCCGAAAAATATACAATCCAGTCGGTTCCTCCCTTGGTAATTCAGACCACTGTTTAATCACGGCTCAACTCACCATCTCCTGTGCCGCCCTACCTCTCTTTGGCACTATAAAAATGCTGATTGCGAAAGTCTCAATCAGTAGTTCAGGGAGATTGATTGGTCAGTCTGTTTTGCTTCGGGGGATGCAGATAAATGCACTCTGGAGCTTAGTAATATTCTAAGTCTTGGCATGCGTGAATACATTGCGTATTCATACAGCAGATCTAAGCAACAGCAAAATCGCTCTTGGCTTAATGATAAGTGCAACCAAGCTATAAGAGCTAAGGAGTCTGCTTTTCGCGCTTACCAATTACACCCGTGTCCAGAGCTGAAACAAGTCTCCTACAAGACTACACGGAACACCTGCAAGTCCATTATCCACGAGAGAGAAATTTTTTATAACCAAAGTATTAGATAACAAATCTTGGCAAGCGACAAAGGTAGCAAAGGTTTCTGGTGTCTCGTCATAACCATAAGGAACAACTCCAACACCTCATCTATACCTTCACTACTTAACAATGGTGAAGTCGTAGTTGACTCCCTGGATAAGACTAATATTTTGGCTGCTAGATTCGTATCAAATCCTCGGCTTCCACCTACTTCACAGATACCTGTTTTGCATATCCCTTTTGGATGTGTACAAGAGCCAATACGCATCCGTACGGGAGATGTGTTCAAGGTCCTTAAGGAGATCGACGTATCTAAAGCTGCGGGGACTGATGGGCTCTTGCGCCTCATCCTTGGCTAAACCTAACAATGGCGTTACATCTGAACCTCACTTTATAAGTGCCGGTATGCCCCAGGGTTCTGTTATTGCATTCTTGGCATTAAAATTTCCAGTAAGTTAAGCTGGACAGACCACATCTTCTCTGTTGCCAAAGCAGCATCGAAATGTATTAGATCTCTGAAAGGGTGTAGGAAATATTTCAGCCCATCAAAACTAGCGCTCTTCTACAAGTCCTATATCAGACCTAGAATGGAATACAATTCTTACATCTGGGCCGGGGCTGGCCGTACAGCCTTAGCTTCATTTTACATTGTCCAAAAGAGAGCATTTAAGCTCATTGGAGCTTTGTCAATAACTTCTCATATCGACTCACTCGAGAACCGCCGCAATGTTGGATGTCTTTCGTTCTTCTAAGGCAATGTTCCGATGAAATATCTAGTCTGATCCCTGTACGCAATACCCGCAATATCCCAACTGTGCGAATGTGGAACAGTCTACCATCTTCTGTTTTTCCTCAGGCTTACAATCTGCGAAGGTTCAAGAGTGGTATACATCGGCACCACCGCTACTTACCTCATGTCGCCTAATCCTTTCCCTATCTCCTTCCTGCCATGCTGTGCTTTGTATCATAGGGTATCCCCTGAACTTGGCTTAATAAAAAAAAAAGTCAATATGCAACATAGTCCAGTCAATAGGGACTAAATAAGACCTTTTTCCTACAAAAGATGGCGCAGTTGTGATTTTTATATACAGAGTGTTTCCCCTTAGGAGGTCAATAGAGTAGGAGGTGATAGTATGCACCTAGTAAAAAAAAATTGTATGGCAGGGGGGCAGTATCAACCGTTTAGGAGTTACAGGGTGATTAAGTAAAAAGGCTAGGTTTTCACAAAACACCCGATATTTTAAAAAGTACGGGTGCACTGTCACCGTTAAGAGCTCATTATATGCAGAGCTTCATGGCCTTACCAACGACTGCTCAAGCAGCCCCATACTCCCCTCGTCTCAGGAGTTACGGGGGTCTAAACAAAATATTTTGGATTTTTTTACTTTTTTTATATTATTTTGACTTCTATTTTTTTGCAAAACGGTCGTTAACATAACTAACCTAATTCTGAAAGCTATTCTCAAACCTAAATTTGTTCCATTACTGAATTAAAACACGTCATTTAAAAAAATATATCGGCTAATTTCGGTATGACATGAATAGGTTTTGAGCTAATAACTCTTTAACAGCACATAGGGTATAATAGGTCAAATTAAAAAGAAGAGTCTACAGTTTATAGTTTTTATAAAAAAGAGTTATGTTAATGACAGTTTCGCAAAATAAAATAGAGGTCAAATTAAAAAAAAGTAAAAAAATTCGAAATATATTGTTTAGATGCCCGTAACTCCTGAGGGAGGGGGTGTGGGGATGGTTGAGCAATCGTTAGAAAGTTCATGAGGTTCTGCATACAATGACCGTACGCCCAATACTTTTTAAGATACAGGGTGTTTTGTGAAAAACTAGCTTTTTTTCTTAATCACCCTGTAACTCCTAAACGGTTGATAATGCCCCCCCCCCCCTGCCATACAATTTTTTGTTTGACTAGGTGAGTACTATCACCTCCTACTCTATTGACCTCCTGTGATCTCCTGGGGAAACACCCTGTATGTTACTTAGTTTCGGGCCCCGATGAAAATTCCAATTTTTCAACCTTGGAGGGAGTCTGTGCGGTCCGCCATCTTGGATTAAGGCCTTACATATGTACGTCTAGCAGCCTAAAAGAAATTTAATTTTTAGTAGGAATAACAATAGAAATTAATAAAAATAAATAGTACACATTGTTTATTGGTATTTAAACTTTATAAAAAAATTTATTTCACTTTATTTGTACAAAAATTACTATAGAAAAATCACGTGATCCACAACACTAAGAAAAAAAAATTGCTCCAAGGTCGACATATCTCCAGTAAATGTTGATCGATCTGCAAAATTTAAATTTTTTTTTGTAAAATAAAGGTGTAGTTATAGTATGTCAAGCGGGATTTTTGATATTTTGATTCAAACATTTTATAAAAATAATTAAAGTGTAAAACTTATAAAGTAAAACGCATACTTTTTTTTTAAACTGCCATAAATTGCTAAATTTTTCTAAATTCAAAATTCCGGCTCGACATACTATAACTACACCTTTATCTTAATAGAATTTTTTTTTAATTTTGCAGATCGATCAACATTTACTGGAGATATGATGCCGACCGTGGAGCAAGTTTTTTTCTTAGTGTTGTGGATCATGTGATTTTTTATATAGTAATTTTTGTAAAAATAAAGTGAAATAAAAGTTTTTATAAAGTTTAAATACCACTAAACAATGTGTACTATTTATTTTTATTCATTTCTATTGTTATCCCTACTAAAAAAAAAATATTTTAGCGCATTTTTGACGCTGCCAGACGTATGTAAGTCCTTAAAGGTACAAAACATTGTTTCTTTTCAAAATAATTCCTCAACGGTTGATACTACGACAAAAGTGGCTGATACAGATTTGAAGAAGACTAAATTCCCTAAATTTTTTGTATAAACACTTTTATTGTAAATCTATTGTATAACGAGTTGCACCGGGCGGCGGAAACGTGAACATTCTTCTAAAAAAATTTATACATGTAGTATCTCGTATACAGGGTGTTTTGTCCATGGTGGTCCATAGGACAGGTGATAGTAGTCACCTAGTCAAACAAAAAATTGTATGGCAAGGGGGAGTGCCATCTCAACCGTTTCGGAGTTATATGGTGATTAAGAAAATATGGAAGTCTTCCGCAAAATACCATGTATCTTAAAAAGTACAAGGTGTGCGGTCACTTACAGAGCTATTGTATGCAAAGCTTCATGGCCTTTCCAACGAGTGCTCGACCAGCTCCGTACTCCTCTCCCCTTATGAATTATGGTGGTCTAAACTAGAATTTCGGATGTTTTTATTTTTTTTATTGACTTTGACCTTTTTTTCTTTTGCAAAAAGGTGTATAACGTATTTTTTTTTATAAAACTAAACTGCGGACTCTCTTCTTTAATTTGATCTATTATACCTATGTGCTCAGTGTAGCCGTTAATATTCCGGTCATACAAAAATTAGACGATATTTTTATAAAATGACATGTTTTCAGTCACTAAGGAAACCTGCTGGTGATATTTTTGTTATCGACAAAAACGCGATGAAATATCTGGAGCTCTTGGAAAATGCAAGAAATATTTTACTTCATCAAAAAGGACAAGTCATTTGCATGATTGCATTTTTTTTTAATACCTTGGTATATGGAGTAACATCTATCTGAGGACAACGTCACTAAGTAGTTGCCAAATTTCCAGGGAAATATATGAGAAACATTTTTTTTTAATTTTTGTAACCTTTTAGTGCACACTTAACCATTTTAAAAGCTTTCTTTTGCTTAACTTCTATTAAGTATGCAGTTACAAACTCAACTCGATTTAGTCGCTTACGATTTCTTCACAGCTTGATGACTGATGACGCAATGAAAAAAGAAAAAGTGTTTCTCTCAGACTGAGATGGAACATACCTTCCTACTCTTTATACCATGTATTATACCGAATACCGAAAAAGCGCGAGTGTTTCCTACTACTTCTTCATACATGCGTGTGGATCGATTGGATATATGCATGCAAAGTGATGTACACTTGTTTTCTGCAGCATGTAGCAACTAGAGCGTAATTGTGTGTGTAGTGGATTTACCTCACCACCTCTCCTCCACTGCACTCCCCGCATGTTTTGATTTCGAGCGATTTATATTTTCTCATATTGTTGTTTCTCTCAAATAAATATATATATATAAATATATATAAATATTTGTCTGTTTTTTATTTTAAACCCCATGCGGTATTGTGCAAGTGTGTGTTGTTTGAGTTGGAGGAAAAGCTAAGTCAACTGCAATTTATTACAAGAGAAATAATAAAGAGCTTCCAAGGTAGCCCTAAGAAGGCATCCAATCAACTTAACCGGTTAACGACAGGGTACTAAGACACAGCTTCAGAAAAAGTCTCTTAGCGGTTGGTATCCCTACAATTTAGTGTTATTTTTTTAAATTTACCAAAAAACATGCATAAATTAAAAGCCTTCCTTTGCAATTATTCCTATCAAAATTATTTTATTTATTATTAGTAGCTTTAAATATGAGCTGCTGTTGCGGTTAAACGCCCAGCTTATTCCAAATACCGTTTTACTTATATGTTTTGACTAGTTGTGTACATCAAAAAGTACAAGTCATTTGCATTTGCACTGAGCGAACTGCATTGAAGTTCGAAACAAAGCCCTTAGCCCTCTCCGTGTACAAATATTTTAACATTAACCGTGTACAAGGGTGCAATTTCACTCCATACGTTTTAAATGCAAAATCTACGCAGAAAACCTTGTCTGCATAAGTATTTATGAAATTTCATTGATACAATACAAATTAAAACAGCAAACTTTAAATAATTAAAAGATATCACAGATAGCATTCCTAGCAGTATTTTGTTAAGTTTTAATTAATTAATTTCATATTGAGGTTTTTAGTAGGTTTGTTGGTATTTTCACCCCTGTACACAGAGAAAAATGTAAGCTTATAACATGATAATTGTAAGTATCAATTGCCTGGAGCATCGTCGTACATCGGATATTTTTAATTCTTTTATCGCACTTCTATGGCTACTGCGATCTGAACTTGCAGAATTCCTCCTGTCGATACCACACGAAACTCAACTAGAGCTCATCCCCGCGGCCTTGAAGTCAATTTCGGAAGAACCATAAAATTTCGTGAATCATCCTTAAGTAGAACAATTATGTATCATTGGTGGTATTGCAACATAACCACACCAATGTTTTTTTTTTTTGTATGAAAAACAAGAAGTGTTAGGCTAAGCTTTGAACATGCTTGTTTTAAACTAAGCTTCTTTTTGTTTAACCAATCCAAAAACAATAAATCTAACTCATAGCTTGGACTTCTTTTCTTTAAACGAAAATTCCTTTTTTATCAATCCTATACCGCGGAAAAGATCTTGCGTGACCATCCCGATGGGCGAAAGAATGATCAAACTTTCAGTAAATAAAAAGCTGCGTGACCTATTCCACAGCACAATCAATTTAACTCTGCTGCGCGACTTCAAAAATAGGGCTCCATTTCTCGGTCTAAGCTGCTTCTTGTTTGAAGATGTTCGCAACCCAATGATCCCCGATTCGGATGATAGCAAAAATGGTGCACATTGATAAAGAGGCTGTACGGCAAACTTTACACGACGAATTGAACATGCGCAAAATCTACGCCAAAATCGTTCAAAAGACCTCTCTATCAGGACAATACTTCAGCCCACAACGCTCTGTCCGTAAAGCACTTACGGGCCGATAAGATGATTCCACCAGTTGGAACACCCACCTTATTCGCCGGATTTATTTCTGTGTGAATTTTACTTAGCAGGACAATAATCTTAATGAAGTGGTCATAATAACGTTGGACAATCACTGCAATAAATATAAGGTATATCAAGATGATTGTATAAATTAACCTATTAATGATAATGAAATTGATGTAAATAATGTATTAGTATGGGTAATTTTACACTTGAATAATTGTATAAACAGTCATTTATTGTGTTAAAAGAGTAGTTACAGCTTATAGCCAGTGTTCTTGAAAGATCTTATAAATTTATATTTTTGTTGTACTTAAATACATCATCTTCATCAGTTATAGTAATATTTTTTTAGGAATATTTTAACAATTTGATTAAAATTCGAATGGAATGATATTCTGACGGAAGTAGGCATAGATCTAAATACATATTTCAAAACAAGCTTAACTTATTGTTCCTCTCTTTAACTTTTTTTGCTCGGCCCATTCTGTTGTGTGAACCTTTTTCACGTGTGAATACATATTGGCTTTGGCCTTGAATGACTTACCACAATGCTCGCATTCATATAAAATCTCTCCCGTATGAATTGCCATGTGTTCCTGAAAAAAAAAATGATGAAAGCTAATGTATGTATTTATAATAAAAATAGAACCGACTGGATCGAGTATTCTGGCAATAATATGGATTTATCACGTTAAGTTTTTTTTTTAACTCCTTAAGAAAAACTTTATATTTTGGGGTCATACAAATTTAAGAGTTCGTGCACTATGATATTCGCTGTGGGATCACTGACGCTTGAATCATTGCATCAATTCAGTCAAAATTTCATGATATCAGCCACTGTTGTATTTCATTTTATCCATCAATAAAAAGACTGTACAATAGAATAACCTATTACAGGCCCATTTCAAAATTATCTTGCATATAAAGGTTGTTTCAGATCAAGGTGCCTTCCAGTATACCATGCAATTCCTTGAGGTGAGCTGATAAAAAATCGTTCCACGTACCCCACCCTAAGTGCCCCTCTGAGGAATTACAGCTTTAGTAAATAATTTACGGTCGCCATGTAGTATCTTCGTTATTGATTTATTTCGTTTTGTACATTATTCCAATCTGTAGTATACAGCATGCATCTGCATGCACAAGCTGAGAGTGGAGGCAGCCACAAGGCAGATCTCCTAGAAGAAGCTTTATAAAACGCAGACCTCCTCTAATATGTTGGGCGCAAGGTTAGCAGATGCCCATTGGTGGAAGTGAAAATGAAAGACTATATGTAAGCAGAATATCGAATGTTTTTATTTGAGGTATTGCTTTCTTACTACTTAGTACAATTCTGTTGTTCTTATTAAAAATGCACACTTGCATTTTGTTACAAATAACTTATTTTCACTTATGTGATTAACTTTGTTTGATGTAATGCAACTAGCTTGACCCGTATCGAGCGTGTTGCAAAACAAGTAAACAAATGCAGTCACTTCTTACGGTTGTCGTAATACTTAAGTGTGACATGCATACAATACATGTTTTGCTTAGAGCCCATTACATTTTCTCACATTTACTTAATTGAGAAACGGTTTCAGGTCAATTAATTATTGCAATTGTGCATTTTTACGTTTTTAATTGATTTGTTGATTGTTTGTTATTTTGTGCATAGTTACATCACTCAGCTACTTAAAGAAATAGGGAAAGTTTTTCACAAAACACCTCGTAGCTAAGTCAAGCTCAGCCCCAGGTAAGTCATAAATGCAAGGAAATCCAAAACCAAGCAAGCTTCAGAGCATAGGTATCAATAACAAAATACCAAATTGTATCATGGTTAGGGCAACATTTAATCACCTCTACCTCATGTTTCAATATTAGGTTAGGTTAGAGTGGCGTCCATCGCACGAACCCCTGCGATCAGCCTCACTTAGACCATTTGCGATCCATTGTGATATGTTCAATGTTAAAAGCAAAACTGGCAGAGCCCGGATGGTCTAGATGCCATGGGCCAAAAAGTTTATTGCAGTAGACTTAAGAATACGCAATAAAGAAATTTTTGAATTTGAATTGAATTGGAAAGTACACAGGGAACAAACATCCTACCCATAGCTTGTTGATGCTTTGATACTTTTTTCATCTTTGTGTGGTTTGCGTTTAGTTTGTACTAAATTGTAATCGCTACCGTTAGTTCGTGTTATCGTCGGACATGCTTTTGGTTAATTCAGTGTCCGTTTTGCTGTAGCTCCTGAATCCGCTGCGTTCTGAAGTTGAATACAAAATGAGTTTTAGATAAATCAACGAGAAAACTTCCCACACATTATCAATGACTGATTTACTAATTTTCTCATCGTGACAAATCTTCGAAAACTAAGGAGTTTATATTCAAAATTTTATGAGTTAAAATTAGTTTAGCTTATTTCACTAACCTCTCACAGGTTTCATATACTTCGTTATTCAAGCTATGCTTATTAGCAACAGCAACATTGAAAAATTTAGTTATTTAACTCTTGTTAGAATTACAGTTCTCATCTAGTTTTGCTGCGTGGTACCTTAATTACAAAAATATTTACAATAAGACTGAAAATTACCGGATGGAAGATTCCAAACACAAATGGATGAAGGTGATGTCAGTTGCAATTAGACAAACAATTTAGAAGGCATGTGAGTGAGGCTTAGGAGAAGCAGACATTAGTAGTTTTTTATTTAGAAGGCATGTGAAGCTTAGGAGAAGCAGACATTAGTAGTTACTCCTACTTCGTTGTCCTAACATATACTACAGATCATCACGTGCTGCAGTAGTAGTAATGAGTTTGAAATAGCGTGCTTTGTGTCGCTCCCTCTATTTGTCCAGTTTTTGCCAGTAAAACTGTCTCGAAATATACTTGAGTCTCTTCGGAATATTCAGTGAAGTCTATTTATTGGGATAAATATCAAATATCCGCGATTTTACTTTATTATTGAAATTTTACGTGATTATGTCAACCAGGAATATTAAGAATTCAGCCAAGGGTCAACAGAGTGAACTAACACACTCTAATCAACAATGTAACACGACATCCAATCCATCATCATCTAGAGAAGGCAGTGTGGGTGCTGGTTCCAGTAATTCACTTATTGGTGCCGACGTGATTGAAGCTATGGAGAATCGTATTATCAGTAGAATGACAGTTGTTATTGCGGATGAGATAAAATATCTGCAAGCTGCTCTCATGGAAAAATGGACGCTACTCTTGGTACTTTTCGTGCCGAGCTGGATGCCCTCCGTACGACTGTTACTGATTTGGAGTGTAAATCTAAGTCTCTTGAATTTGCCAATAATGACATGCAGCGGGTTCATCGATTGAGTGATGTATTAATCACTAACATTCCACAAGTTGGTACATTGCAACCACTAACAATTATCAGAAATATTTCCGACGTTATCGGGCATAAATTATCACCTTACGCAGACGCTTTTTGGCTGAAGCGGAGTCTTCGATCTACCCATAATAAACTTAATACTGTAAGCAAGCCGTTAATCGTTAGGTTCTCTTCGAGCAACGAAAAACAAATTTTCTTACTAATTTTCCTGCAACACATTAAAAAATATGGTCACCTAAAATTATAGGATATTAAGTGCGGTTTTATTTCCGATGGACGGATAAATATTAATGCAAGGCTCACTCCACTAAATAATGGAATTTTACGTTCTGCTCCTCGCCTGCGTAGTTCAGACAAGCTGCATACTGCTTTCACTAGGAATGGCCTTGTTTACATCAAACTGACGAAGGATAACCCGCTCCATTATTAAAAAGTCCAGTTCATAAAATTTTTGGAGTGATTTGGCAATTAATTATTGTTTTATTTGAATTAATTGAAATTTTTCTTGCATGAACTTTTACATTTATATTTTTCTGGTGAAATTTTTATTAGTTGAGTACTACTCTTTCAAAATGAATTATACTTATATTTCTTCTTGCTCGTTCTTCTATCTGTTAAATATTTTTTTTTGTTATTTTAATTTATTTCGTAGCTAACTAGTTATAACTTTAGTGCTTGGATTTGATTTTTTGTGTGTTGCCTGCTGACAATCACCGATATATTTCAGTATGATCAATCAGAGGTAATAAGTGAATTGATTCATGAAGAGAAAGAATATTCAAGAGAAATGTCCCAATCAAAAATCTGAGTCCACCTCTGTGTGTGAAGAAAAGTTTATTTTCTACTTTTTCATGCGGCTTGGCCTCAGTTTTGTTTGAAAAGTCGTTTTTTACTTATTTTATTATTATTGTGCAATGAAATCCAAAAAAAAGTTTTTGTACTTAGGTATCATCTTGTAACTGCCGACAAAAATAATAATAGTAATAATAATACAATTTTTTGTACATATCCGTACTATAACTGCCTAACAAAATATATCTCATTTATTCTTATATATATATATATATATATATGTATACTTTCGTTCCAATTAACATAAATTGCAGTTAATACTAACCTTTAACGTTAACGGCTTTTTAAATACTTTTTGACACACAGTGCATGGATATCTTTTACCTCCATGTACGTACAGCTTATGGTTCATTAGAGCATTTTTTGTTGCTAGAATCTTATCACATTTACTGCAGGAATGTATTTCTGGATTATGAGTTCGCATATGAATTTTTAGAGTAATTTTATTTTTTAATAATGCACCACAATGGGGGCATTTGAGTCGCGGCAAGGTCTCATCATGTGTTCTTTTATGTGCCGTTAAATTTACTTTATTTATAAAAGATCTCGCGCAAATTTCACACATAAAATTTTTTTCTCTAATATGCATATGTTGTTTATGTGCTTCCAAGACAAATTTGAAAGCAAACCTGTAAGTAAAAATTTAAATGAAATAATTATTATACATATTATAATTTCTTACGCTTTGCCACACTGTTCGCAAACGTATTTTTTCTCATCTTCACTCAAATGCGATTTTTCATGACTTTTCAATTGAGAATTTAAAACAAATCTAAGAAAAAAGAAAAGTAAAATTAAAAACACAGAGCTTAACAACAATTTTATATTTGTAATACCGTTGTCCGCACGTTTGACAGCTAAATGATCGCTGATCTTCTGGCATATGCTGTTTTAAATGAACTTTTAAGGTAACTTTGCTTTTGCATACTAATTGGCATAAATGGCAACTGAAATTATTCACATAGTCGTTATTTAAAAGAATTTCACCTTACACCAATAATGCCTTACACAAATTTTTTTGGATTTACATGAAAGGTAATATGTTCCATTACAGCTTCACGGCGATACAATTTTTTATTGCAACACATTATAAAGCCTCTCTCGTTATGCTTGTTTTCCATATGCTTTTTCAGTGTTACGAAAGTAATAAATGCAAAATCACAACGAGGACAGCTTAAGTCAAAAAATTCTCTAATCGGATCGTCTAATGCTATACGATGATGACTCTTCCGTGGCGGTAAGATTAAAATTTTCGATTTTGCATTATAATCTGTCAGAAGATCTTTTACACATTCTTTACTTTTACTATTCATTGTACCTTTTAACCATCTCTTCACCGATTTTTCATTTACACTTTTAAAGCGCAGTGGGTTAATTTTATCCGAAATATCTTTATGGAAAGGGGTTATCCTCTCAGCATTAACAGTCTCTTCCTTTGAGATATCTACAGACTTCGCACTTGAATTTGATAGGTTATTAATACTGTTCATATCACCATCAGACTGAGTGTCATCTCCCTTCGATAGGGATACGTTGTTTAAGGTGTCTTCATCATTATCCGATTGAGAATTAACCTAGAGAATACAAAAAAAATTAAAAATTATGAAATGCTTAGTGTGTAAGTATAACGTTTATTTCATTTAAGAGAACTACTGTTTTCACCCTTAGAGGAAATAGAGAATAAATAGAAATTTTAACTTCTTTCTCAATTGCATTTTATTCCAAAATATTTATTAATCGTGGGGATATTAAGATACATTACAACGTGGTACTAGAATATACATGAATAAGAAATTTGACTTTGGCTTTTACATTTTAACCAACAAATAAAATAAAATATATATACTGTATTTCATACAATTTAATGTTGACTTAGCTTTGAGAAATCATTCAAAGAATGTGAAGTGTTATAACTCTGTAGTGGGGAGGTAACTAGGGTAATTTAACATTCATAGGAAAGACCTTAAGATTCTGCATACAATGCCGTCTTAAAATGGACCGTATACCCTGTACTTTTCAAGATATAGGATGTTTAATTAAAAAAGAGCATATTTTACTAATCACCCTGTACTCGGTAGGGTGACATTTTCCTCCCCTCCTGCCATACAATTTTTTACTTGTCTGGACAAGAGGAATCATTTGGCAAAATATAGTCATATTAGTCTAGGACACCCTGTAGAGTCAAAGAAACTATGAAAAACTAAAATATTTGCAAGTGACATTTCATACTCTATTACCCAAGCTGATCGAATAAACTGAAAAGATAAGCAAAAAAATAGTATCAGTAAGCTAAAGCGGTCACGAGGTTTGGAAACTTCGCATATCGCACCCTCAATGCAAGACCACCACAACTCAAAAATTATAATTGACGTTTAAGCATTTCAAATCACTTCATAAATTCAAATTATTCAGTACTGTTGCAGTGCTTATTCAAGAATAGTTACTTATAAAGTAAAATCATTGTGTTTAGAGTATATAGTGAACGCAGAGGCAATGAGTTCACAACTCGATAGATGGCTCTAGATGTACGGAATCGAAGAAATTCTCTGTTCACATTAAATGTGAGGATATAAATTTACCTTGGAATATAGAGCAAACAGGAATGGTGATAAGCCAGATTTTGCGTAATGAATTTCTGGTTGTGTTGGTAGTCCATTTTTACATGTATTTACACTCCATCCCTATTCTAAACAACTTGTCAATTTGCAAAAAGTAAACAAAGGTTTTGTGCGGAGCATCTGTGGTAAAAAATGTTCTTTTTCTACTTTATTTTGAAACAATTCACATAATTAATTTATATAAATCTCTGCTTCTATTAACAAAAAAGATAATTTAGATAGTGCAGTTGCCTCAAACAGGATTTCCCTAGTTTATAATCCAATTTATATTTGCAAGCACTGACCGAACACTTCATTTCTGTTTTTTTAATTGATATGAAGATTTTAACAGGCACTAGTGGCACTATAAAACTTTGCAATAAATAAAGTTCAAAGATAAATAGTTTTGAAAAGAATTGATTCGGTACTTTTGTTAAATTTCAGAAAAGAATTTTTAGTTGACTAAATCTGTTCACAAAAGAAAATCACATTTCATAATTCTGCACCCAGCTTTGACAAATCTTTCTTGCAGCATCTCACTTACTCCTATGTATAATCTCCTGCTCTTGACAAATTACGCTCATGTACACGAATTTTACACGATTCAACCATTCCTGTTTGCTATATATTCTAAGAAATTTACTCTTTGGTTCTTGTTCGTGCTGCAGTGCAGCTAGATTTGCGCATCGCGTCACTGTTTATTGGATATTCTTCTCGTTCGTTGTCGCCTTCCCGTACCATAGACGCTGTTTCGTGTTTGTGTGGTGGCTTCACCCATCACTACTATCAAAACCCTCCAGAATACTTCCCAAGCCATGAAACAGAAATCTATATGTGTGCGTGCTTAGTCCGTTTTCTAAAATGTTCTATATTGATACTTATGGAAAAGTGCCAAACATTGACTTTATATATGCTATAGAGCCTAAACTACTATCCATACAGGAAAATAGTCTTGTAGTAATTTAAATCTTGGTTCCTTACCTTCCCAAAGGCTATACTTCCTATATACCTTACTTAACAAAATAATAAAATAGTTGTAATTACAAACAAACCTTACCATTTTACGCTCAATACCTCTCAGCTGAGTGATAATTGCATGTGCGTATGTGCAGCCATTGTCCGAATCTGTAGGCAGCTACAGTCGATATCATCAGCCCACAGCATGCCATGACGGTACAGCGACATTGCAGCTGAGCTGAGAATTTTTGTTTGAGGAATCGTAGTCATTTGGTTAAGATAATTTTTTTTAAATAATTTTGTTAGGAAAGGTATGAAAATTTTATTACGGTTCGGCAGATAAGAAAGTAAGCTTAAGATTATCAGAACGCCATTTTTCTGTATGAATAGTAGTTTAGGGCGGATGAGCTATTCAAATCAAACTTTTGTCACTTTTACCTAAGAACTCTGCAAATATTTTAGTGTAAGGACTATGTTGGGCCTCGCATGTGGTAGCGAGGGTGTCTGTTTCATGGCTTGTGAAGTATTTTCGAGGGTTTTGCTACTATGCATTGATGTGGCGAATTTTTGGGATCACTGACTTTTTCATAATTATGTACTAAGAAAAACAGAGGAGAAATGTATGTTTTCTTAGAAGGGAATCTTTAACATCATTTTGCATGACGTTTGTTTTTGTGGATTTTAATTTCTAAGTGTTATTTGAGACTAGATGACATTTTTGAGGCTGCATATGAATGAAGACCAAATTAAGGGATTCTTTTCTATTGAAGCAAGCATGATAAGAAAATATACACTTACGTAGATAGACCTGGGAAGTACAGCTTGTATGCAAGGCTCCCTTCCATCGCGTTTTTTAAAATTGACAGAAGAAGGCAGTTCGATTGATATTTTATCAGCTTGTATGGATAATCATTTAGAAAAATGGCATTGAGACAAAGTTTTATGTATGTCGGCGGAAGTCGCTTTTGCAAACTTTGATATTAGAAAATTTTCTGGAATTTAAGAAAATATTGTGTATAAAATGCTCATGAGTTACTTGAATTTCTTGTGTCAGAACATTGTTCAATAAATTATCTATCTAACTATGATGCAACTACTAATACTATCAACTACACCAGCCTACCCATATGCTCGGCTCAGTTTTCGATTCCACGAAATATTTCTAGTTTACCTATATTTTACCAAAAAGAATATCTAAGCATGTACGTACATATATTAACAAAAAACAAGAAAAATGGGAAAACAGAATGTGAGTACGAGCAAGAACAAAGGAAAAAATTGGTATATTCATACATATATATAAATTATTCCAAGAAGGAAGTCATGGATTCTCTTCTAACGAATCAGCGTTGCAAACAAAATGTTACATATACAAAATGTATACATAAGGCATCGGGAAACAAATCACAATTCTCATAAGCCAATCATGCCTAAAAGCACGGATGGCTTATCTCTTGCGCATACGAAGAAAGTTGCATCAGCAATTTCTTCAACTACGCGCAACATTCCTTCAACATATTTTTCCCACAAAACGACTTGGGAAAAATAAAAGTTTTAAATTTCAACCCAAGTCGTTTCGATAAAAAAAAAGCCCCACGACAAATTTTACCTTCAGTAAGATTTGTCGTATATACGATATGTATGTACATATATACATACATACATATCGGGCGCATGAAAATTTTACGTCGGTGAAGACTGAAACGATCAAGTCTTCACCAGCGTTGCCACTCTTCCACAAGTTTTCAATTATTTTGATTCTTCCACATCTTCCACGCAAAGGTCAAAATCTACCACAATTTTTGTTTTTAATTTATTACATAAATGTTTGTGGTTGCATTTTGAAGGAGATTTAGTAAAAGGCTGGAAAAATTGGCTAAAGACATTAACGTGTTCGAAGTATTCAGTTCAAAGAACTCAGCGAATATGTTATGGTCGTAGCATAATGCAGGTAGCATTGTTCTACACTGGGACTAGCTGCGCCATGAAAGCACGGACTAATATCTGTGTGAACGGAGCGGCTATAGACACCGAACGCGACCTAATAGACTTCATCGCGCCAGATAGAAAAGATGGCGGAAAAGGAAAGAAAAAAGAAAAAATAAGAAGAGAGTGGAGACATCTTGCTTTGGTAATTACACCCGTGGAAAAACTAAAATTAGCGTGATATCAGAATTGTTTTATGTATTGAAATTCATCCCACGTGCTTAATGCTTGGAACAGAATGCATCGCAGATTAAGTGTCAAAATCGTAGCCACCGAACATTGTGAACACAATAGCCATTGATGACTGCGTCAAGATGAAATTTAAATGAATTTTGTTAACTGTATTAATGATAAATTGGGACCACAATATTATTAGTTTTAAAATTTGTCACCACCATAATTAAATTTTCTTTGAAACTCATCATGTTCAGTATACAAATATTTAAAACAAACAAAATGTTAATCAGCTGTGAAATGTCAACGCAGGTTAATTGCGCTAAAGTTGAAAGTCAACCAACTTTTGCGTGGTGGCTACGATGCCTACGTTCATTGCGGTCACTTAATGGCATTGCCTTATAGCTTACTTCTGCGTGACATTTTCCTGCGTGGTGGCTACTTTCATTCTGTTCCAGGGGTAAAGAGTGGTGAGTTTGTCTAATCTATAAAAGTTTTATAACTCTCGACTCGGTGACGTTCGCATTGCAATTTTTTTTAAAAAAATACATGAGGAGAAGGAAGACCAAACCGGCGGTATCTAGTGCTGTGGCGCTATCAATTTACGTTATTGGTTCTTACTGGGCAACTAAAGTGTTGGACATTCCTCAACAAAACCATGGTCCACGTGTAGCAGAACGTCCGTCACTACTTTCAGCTTTCGTAAAAGTACCGAAATCGAACTCATCCATTTGTGAGGTTCACTCGAAGGTTAAGTTGCTGCTGTGTTTAGCTCTCGTATATATTATTTGAACTAGAGAAGTCCTTACTGATAGCTAAAGGCTGTATTGCTATCCATTGCTGCTCTTTTATGGCATCTGGATATTATACTCAAAACCGAGCTACAGCAGTACTTCGCTACGAAAGTCAGCGTCAATGAAGACCTTCGCTTCCAGCTCAAATGGATTACGGAAGGTTGTATATACTGTGCCATATTTGTACATGCGTATATTGGAGCATATTTTCATTTGTCTATGAATCAAGTTATGAAATTACTAAGCGGTATGATCTACTGCTATATATCTTAACATATTTTTAGTTTTACATAAATTTTATTACTGAAAAACAATATTAGATTTTGCAATTAATATATAGCCTAACATGATATAACATGCTTCAATGCTTCTTGTAATTTAGCTTCACATTTACATTCACATTTTATTGCTTTTCTTTCTCCATCCAATGTTCCGTATTTTATCAAGTTAGATCACACTTTGTTAGTAAGATAAGTAATTGATGTGAAGGCACATTTTATCGCTAGAGTGTTAGCAGCTATCGTTATCGATGAATTTATTGCTATTTTAAACAATATAATATTCATAAGTTAATCTGAATCGAAAGAAATTGTCAGCCCTCGTTTTTATTGATGTACAATTTGCGTGGTGGCATATTCCAAGCACTATTCGAACTTTAACATTCTTAGTTATCCGCATTAGAATTGCATCTCAAATGTGAACATATGATCGCCCTTAGCTTATACATTCTAATCTGTAGTTAAACCCACTATTAGCTAGTAGATGCACGAAGACTACATACTCTGGGGTAAAAATAAGCCTTTTTGGGCTATTCGATTTTAACCTATAGCTTTTAGCGAACATTTTGGACTTATACTCATTTCCGTATTCTAATTTTAACTTAAACTCATTTTTGTATACGTGTATATGCATCTACTTATGCTTGATACAGTTAAAGTTTTCTGTGTTAAATAAAAGCAGACGGAACAATCTTAACGTTTTGGTATGCTCGTGATTTGTAAACTATAGATTTGACAAACATATCAGGTAAACAAGCCATTAAGGTTGAAGGAACCACCTTCAACAACTACTTTTAACCCAAATTTTTTTCAGCAAACAGAAACGTTTCGCCTTCAGGGAGCTCCTTCGAGGGACCGTGCGCCGTCAAGTACATTTGCTTAATTATATTATATTGTTGTCTCGGTATTGGTATGATTGCATTAACATAAATAGCTATATACGTTACGCGCTTTTGGTTCCTTATAATTTCTCTTGTAATTGGGGTGAGAGGAGAATAAATTAAACGAATGCTTACCAGGTGGCCTGCCATGCCTATAAAATTACTGGTCTTAATGATAGCCCGAAATAATGTAATTTAGCCTAAGAGATTTAAAAATTGTAGTCGAATAGTTGTCAGATGAGCGCTGGCTCCACTTTTTGTAAAATTATTGAGTAAACGATTTTTATAACGACATTGAACAGTAAGGTTTTGGTTTCCCTTTCACTTTCCCGGAGCCCTCTTACATGAAGGTCGTCTAGGTCCGCTAGTCTATCTCTTTACAGGTCTACAAGGGACTCTGAAAATATCTGCCCCCAGAGTCAGTTGGGTGTTTGGGGCATGCAGGAAGGCAGACCATCTGCCCCTTCAATATTGATATAGGTAAGTGACGTAAAGGTCCCATCAGGACTAAATGCGTGCCGGCGTTTTTGGTTAAAGACACGAAATTTTTTTTGTATGTGGCAGGCGACAGCGGCTGGCTTTTTTCGTGGAACCTCCCAACACTCTCCGCCAAAAGCCGAGGCGAGCTAGCGAGCCGCCCTGTAGTCACCGCTGTCCGCCGAGTGATCTGTCAGCTCATGCTGGCAGTCTGGACTACACGTCCAAGGCAATCACTCAACATACTTCCATAACAAATATATGTGTATTTTGGCATCCTTACGCTACTGCTGGAAGGATATTTTCTTTCTTAAGTGAAATAAAAAACAAAAAAACAAATCATTTGGAAATAAAAGCCGTAGAAAGTATAATATTTTGTAAAGAAATGCACGAAGGAAGAACCATTTTTGAGTTTTACAAAAGCTTTAGACGGTAAATATGTTCCTATTGTGTAAGACAAGTTTAGTTACCACTGATCCATTTTTAATTTTCAAGTAATTGGAAATTTTACAAATTTTGTTTTTGATTATATTATGCTAATGACTATGAATATTTTTTTGTTTTCTGTTTTGTGTCCACTTTTTGGAATAAGTGTTTTATTACTATTCTTATAAGAAATATAATCTCTAATATGTGATAAACTTCGCTTTTTCCATTTCTACCACACTTTTCCCATTTCTACCACACTTCTTCATTCAAATCTACCACCGGTTTTTCAAAGGAAGTGGCAACGCTGGTCTTCACCGAAAAAAGCTCTTATCAGCAAATTGTCGCGAGCTGCATACATTGTGATCGCAACAATGTATGCACGGTAGCAAGACGATGGTTGATATTTATGAAAATATCAAATTTCAATTTCAACCATCGTTCGTCGCGATAATTCTGGGCATGTTTAAACATGCCCAGCGTAAAATAATTTTCTCAGGATAGGAATGCTAATTAAGCATTTTCCTATCCTGAACGAAGAGACTTACGATTGAAAAATCTAAGTCTCGACACAGTCGGTTTTTACAGTTGATTTTTGTACGCGATCGGGATCGTCACGCTTGAAAAGAAAAGCTCCTAATTAACGTCTCGGTACGGCAGGTTGGTTTGGAAAGAAAAAAGATTAACCTCGGGTTTTCCGCTGGTCTTACGGCACAGGCTACAAAATTATTATATATAGTTATTTTTATATAGTGCATTAATTCGGTGTATAAAAAATTAAGACAGTGTATAGCTATAAAGTGAGTAAAGTTTAAAAGAAAGAAAACGAGATTAAAGGTGTTTTATTCCCCTCTCCACGCGTCGGACAGGCCCGTAATATTAAAAAGGGAATTTACAGAGAAAGTGTCAGCGCCCGAGAGTTTCTTGTGAGTGCAAAAAGGATAAGGGGCTGCTAAGGTATTGACACCTGAAGCACCGACCGTTCAGTGAGTACCCAGTATATATATATAAGGAATATATACAACAAAATTGGCGCAGCCGGTAGGATTGAGGAAGCTTGATCTAGTCAAAACGATCTTAAAAGCTTGAAAAGCCTTAATCCTTCGAACCTAAGGGGTCCCATTGCCCCTCAGGCCAAGTCACCCCCAACACTCGGGTAGATACCATCTCTAGGCGCCTCTGCTCCAGGCGGGCAAGCGTTCACCCCAATTAGTGCACAGGCACCACCGAGGGATACCAGTGAACAGTCCACAGAAGGAAGAGGAGAAATATCTCGAACTCCCCCAGAAGGACGAATACAGATCAGCCAGGACACAGCTCGATAAGCAGCCTGAAGTTCCAGCCAAGCAGATAACCAAACACTAGCAGTCAACAATCCTGAGTTGAAGAGGAAATCGAAGACGGCTCGTAAGCCCCCTTTTCAACTAGATCCAGGGGAAGTTAAGACGGCCCAAAGGCCCCCCCAGCTGCAAAACAAACCGAAATCAACCTACCAAGAATTGAGAGGGAACTCGAAGGCGGTTAAAGAAACCCCCCTCTCAATCACAGCAAAGGGACTTAAGCAGGCAAGGAGCCCCCCTTTCACCAAACAGCGCATCATATGCCAGCCGACAATCCTGCTCTACCTCAACAGGAAACAGACGCAGCAGCGAGGGAAAACTCTCCATCTTTAGCCGACGCGGGATCAACCCCAGGTGCCAATACACAGCACCCCGGTGAAGGTACATCATCTGCTGCAGGAGATAAATCTCCACAGTTATCGCCAACAGGACCTCGACTCAGAAGCGGGACCGTTCTGCCAGGTCTCAATAGACAAGTAAGTCTTGATAAATTTTTAACAAAATTGTACGAGAGAGCGCGAGATTCAGGTACGCTAGCCATTACTCAGTGTGATTCACTCAGCAAAGTTAGACTCGCACAAATACAGACACTGAAGGAAAACACAGTTCGGTTCCGTGAGGAACTAAGTAGGCTCGCTGAATCCACGCGCTCCCTCCCAGTAGATAAGGAGAGTACTGAAACTCCAAATTTAGGTTTAGAGAAGAATAAGAGTGTTAGGTTAAGTGAAAGTGCAAATAGTGATAGTGACAGTGACAGTGACGGTGAAGCAGCTGAACCAACTCCCGAAGACCTGCTAATAGATTGGCTCGAAGAATCCTTAACGGAAATCAGCCCAGAAACAAGCCCAGTTAGTCCACCCAAATTTAAATTTCCAGTCAATAGACTAAACACAATGGTGGACTACGCAAAGGTAGCTAAGCTCACAGCTCAACTCGTCCCCTTATTTTCGGGTGAAAGTACCCCACAATTGGGACGAGAGCTACAAACCTTCATTGGCTGCTGCAAACAAACTATGCAGTGCCTAAATAATGAAGAAAAAGTGGCTTTCATGCAGGTCCTTCCCACAAGACTCAGAGGTGACGCATACCAATTATTCGTTCAGACGTCCCTGCTTCATTTAGTGAAGTCGAGGAACGTCTAAATAGAACATACCTTCCCCGTGAGACATACCAAGAGTTAGTGAATAAGTTAATCACTACTAGGCAAAACCCGTTAGAATCTCTCACTGTGTTCATTACAAGATTGAAACAGTTGTTGACGATTTGCAACGAGGCAGCGACACAGAAGTATGGAGCTGAGGCAGTCCCTGCTGTGAAAACACAGCTGATGGATTTTGCCAAGAACGCTTTGAAAAGTGGAGTAACTAACCCACACCTGTGTCAATATTTGCTCACGCAGGGAGGTGATTTAGAAGCATTAATTCAAAAGGCCCTGGACATGGAGAAACTACAACAAAGTGCTACATTCGTCCAGACTCCTCTGGTACAAGCTCCTCCAATGGCTCCAGTAGACCCAGATCTACGAGTGAGAGCTTACTATAGAGCTCCTTACTATCAAATGCCATCTACACCTATGTTCGCATCACCTCGAGCTCCAAACCCACATCAGTTTTCACGCAATGTGAATAATCCAGGTTCATCACAGTCACGGCAAAGACCCTTTACAAACACTGATGCCAGAAACTCGGATGTAAGAACCTAGCTCTAAGGTTCAATTTTTGGATAGCGGATGATATTATTATGGGAATGAAGGAGCGAGATATGCTTTATGCTCGGATGAGGGCAATCCCGCGTGATATACTTGTATGCATACGAACTGAATATCGAAGAATGCGTAACATAGTAACGGATAAGATGAGGAAAGTCAAAGAAAATTATATAAATGAGAAGATTCTTCACGCGGGGAAGGATGTTGTGGTACGTCTTTAACGGTGTTATACTGAATAAGGACAAAACTCAAACGGCGGGTAATATACAGGAAATTATTATTAATGCGTCAGTGGTATACGATCCTGAGGTTTTGGCTGGGGAATTTAACATAATTTAACGGGTTGGCTTGGCTGTGCAAATCCAGATTCTGCCTGGGGTCCCGGTTGCAAATAAAATGATATCGAACTCGATGTTTATGGTACCTGCAACTATGAAAGAGATGGAAGGTGTAATTGGAAATTTTAAAGGCAGGCGGCCCCAGGGTAGAGGACATTGCAGATGTGATTGACATAATCAATGCTCCTCTTACACAGTTGAGAAATGAATCAATGACACGTGGTATTTTTCCCATCTGCCTTAAACAAACTGTTATCAAGCCTGTATTTAAAGGTGGTGACCCCAGAGAAATGTCTGTAATTAGACATATAGCTATAGCTCTGTGGAGTAATATTGGTAAAATATACGAGAAAATTATAGAAACCAGGATTAGGAAATTTGTTGAAGCGAACGGGGGTTCCTGCCTCGGAGTAACATAGAATTGACAGCGGAGACATTAAATAAAGTTAATGATTATTTGGATAAGGTATATTATGTGGGTGCAATTTTTGTCGACCTAACAAGGGCCTTTGGCACTGTTCATCATGGTCTGATGCTATGAGTGCGAGATGTGGTTAATGACTTGTTGGGTAGTTATTTAACGGCGCGTGAAGTTAGGACTAGACTCAATGGTGAAATTAGTGGCTCTCTCATGTCAACATGTGGCGTTCCCCAGCGTTCAGTCTTGGGCCCGCTGCTGTACTTGTTATACATAAATAACCTTCAATACACGGGTTTAGTCGGCAAGTATCATGTTTATGCGGATGACACTAATATTTTGTTTAAAGCCTCAAATGCGACTGACCTGGAAAGCGTGTTGAACAATGACTTGAAGGTTTTTGGGAAGTGGACTAAATGGAATAAGTTAATGATAAACGAGAAGAAAACCAAGTATATGATTTTCAGGCAGAAGAACAAAGCAGATATTAATATTATCATCAAAATTGGCACGGAATATTTGCTGAGAACTGCAGAAATCAGTTACCTGGGATTATTGGTGATACACTATACTGGTCACAGGATATAGGCAACCTGGCAAGAAAGCTAGCTCCCCTGATCGGAATCCTAAGGAAGCAATGTTAACTTACAGGGACATGTAGCGAACTTGATGTACAACGCGCACTTTCTGTCGCGCATTCGTTACAGTATCATCAACTGGTCGCATTGCCCGCTAGGGTTGAAAAATGAAGTAAAAATACTAATGAATAGGGCATTAAAAGCACTGTACCGATTACCGTGGGACACTAGTTCTCTATTTGTTTATCAGTTCACAGGGCAGCTTACCTTGATCATAGTGCAGCCAGCAGTATACTACCCGACGGGTAGCAGCAGCACACAGCGTGGGCCACACGGCGAATGTACTGCTGACGAGACTCGACCAGACGTTTGAAGTCTGACTGGGATAAGTGCCCGAGAGACGGGTGGAAAGAAGAGGAAGAAAAAGACGGTGGTGACTTGTAGATTTTTGTAATTCGGAGTACTTTTTATCCGTCGAAAATATATACATATATCGTAATTAAATCTGGAAGAAATATTGTAGCTGGAGGATTATTTTTATCATTTTTGTTGGTTGGCAAGTAAATTGTTTATAAGCCAATATTTTAATTTACTGAGCTCAAGTAACCAAGTAAAATCTTGAGAAAGTAAGGTTACAATATCTGAGGAGATAAAACCGATAATTTTAAACAGGTAATTTGGTCAAATTCCATAACATCACAACCAACGGAAGCGAAACATAATAAAAAGTACCAGTGGTGGAAATTATATGTGTCACTTAGGCATCCACGTTACGGTCTATATCTGGTGGGTTGGAAATTATATGTGTCACCTAAGAAGGCTGTCCACGTTACGGTCTATATCCGTTGGGTTCAACAAAATCCGGATTTGGAGCTGATACGTCTGATGTCGATATGCGTCTTGTATGGCGAAATCCATTTAGATTGACCCAAGAATTGCAGCTGGATAACGTAACTCTACTGCAAGAGATCACTCGCAATCTGACGTTTTTTTAGCAGTTCAACCTGGTAGAGCATAGTCATTATATTGAGATTTACAGATGGTAAGCATAGGTTAGAGGTAGACTTAAATCTTAGAACAAACTTTTAAAATAGATCCAGTGGCATAGTGGAACCTCTCGGAGGCGCCTCGGCGAGAGATCCTCAACAAAACTCATGTAAGTTGTCGCCAATTACTGTTTGATTATTGATTAAATTATTTTCTTAATACATACGTATATATATGTATATATATATATATATATATCTAAAATATTAATTACCGTATATTAGAACAAATGTAATGAACTAACTCAGTTAGTCGTTATTAAATTCCTTTTCACAACATACATATATATAAAATATTGTTTATTTTATTAATAGAACAAATGTAGTGAACTAATTCAGTTAGTCTTTATTAGTTTCTTTTCGTACTACAGATATTTAAGATGTTGTGTCATATTGCTAAAATAAAGCATCTTTATAACGTGATGGCACGGTAAAGTTTAAATTTCTTCAACTCTCACGATGACGGTTTATTAGGTCCGATACTGCTCTCTTTTCAGGTCAAAAGGGACACTGAACAAAATGCCTGCTGCCCTCAGTGTCATGGGGTGGATATGGGGCAATGCAGCTGAAGGCCTCTCATCAGCGCCTTCACGAAGGTAATGGTAAGTGGTGTATGGTCCCTTCAGGACCGGGTGTGTGCTTCCTTTTTGTATGTGGCACGAATTTTTTTGTATATGGCTGGTGGCACAGCGGCAGGTTTTCGTCGAACCTCCCCACACTCTCGCCAATAGCCAAGGCGAGCTAGCGTGCCGCCCTGCAGTCAACGCTGTCCACCGACTAATCTGTCAGCTCATGCTGACAGTCTGGACTTCACGTCCAAGTCAATCACTCTTCATACTACCATAAAAGAAAAGACCACAACATGTCTCTGAGGCACCGAGAACAAATGTTGCTTTGACAGCAGTTTTGTATGCATTTGGTCGACAACATGGTAGATGCGGGAAAATATGAATCACTCGAAGTATCTCTCATCATTTTTCTTTTCATGTCGCTGTGTTGATTAAAGTAAAGGATGATGCACAACATATTCGGTGCGGTGGGACGTTACTTCTTTCTTGTCTCGTTTTTGGAAATACATTTTATTTTGCTGTAGTTATTAGGATTTGATGACTGCGTATCTAAATAAATGACCTTCATAAAATCCTTATTTGAATTAATTTCTTCTAGTAGTATCCCATTATAGTTTACGATGAGATTACATTTTCAATCTGTACTCAAAATTATTATTTAAAATATTTTATATACAATTTACATGGCAGCAAAAGGTAAGGCAAGATGGGATTATGATTGAAAAATTGTCAGGTGATTTTTTTCGTTCAAAAAGCTTGGGTGGTAAAAAATTTCGTGATTTTACGATGTACATCACTTCAAAATATCATATTTCGAGAAAGGAGCAACCATAAAACCACAAAAAAATATACTTTAATGCTGAGTTACAATGTGATGTTGTCGAAAGTAGCGGACGATGTCGCTAAACCTCTCAAAAGTTAAAATGTATGAAAGTACTCAAGCGCAGGTACAGTGTGTCGCTAAGCGTAGTTCACACAAGCGAAGTTACTGTCCCAAGTAGCCTCGTTTCGTGAAAAGTTACATATTGAAAAGGTCATTAATTGTGCAGCAATGTAATTAAGGGCAATTACGGAGGAAAAATTTTAAGAAAAAAGAAAATGCGAGTACATTTTCTGCAACTGGTACATTTTTTATTTAAGTAGTCTTTAATAATATCAGCTGGTGTGTAACTTGTAAAATGTCAACACATTTGTTTTTGCGCTTTTATACGAAGGGAGTGCTTTTTATTTTTCAGTAAGAAATTTCGTAAATTTAAAAGATAATTACGTAAGCAAAAATATTATTCCTCAGCAACCAATATGCCAGGAACGTACTCGCATTTTCTTTTTTCTTAAAATTTTTCTTCCGTAATTGCCCTTAATTACATTGCTGCACAATTAATGGCCCCAGGGGCCGGAATCACTAACTCGGAGAGTTGTGGAGTTGTGGAGATGAGAGTTCTTTTGCCACTTAACTCTCCACTCGGAATTCTGTAACTCGTGGAATTTGTATTGAGATTTAACAAACTCTCTATTCAACTCGACAAAACTCTCGGCTGTGTTAGTTGTGGAGAAGTAAGAAAAATATTTCTCAACTAACAGTATTATCTGCTATTATTGTACTTTGTGAAGGTACCAATGTACCTAGGATTTTCAAATTGATTTTGGATTCAGTACATATCCTGGCTATGTTTACAAAAACAAATTATGGAAATCCTTGCAATACTTAAAGAGAAATAAGGATTTTTGTGTCTCAAGGTACCCGCAAAAAATTGTAATACATGTGAAAATGGTCAATTTGGTTGTCTTCCAGTACAGAAGAGATGCTATAAAAATTTTAAATATACGTTAAAGCTTGTATGTAGGATGAAATCGCATCTAAATTTTGTCCCTTAATTAGATATGTAATTAGTTTTTGACTCTGGTAAATAGTGTTGGACATAACTGTAAAAGAAGTGAATCAGTCCTTCTTAAGATGAAAAAATGGCCGTTTTCTGGTACCAAAACTCAACTCATCATTATGAAGAACTGGTAAGTCGTGGAAATTCACTTTCTATGAGAAAAATGTTCATAACAGAGTACTAATAGATGTGAAAGAAAGAACGGAAAGAATATATGCAAAATATAGGAACTGGGGTGTATATGACCCACGTGCAAAAAATCCGTCTTTCGGCTGTAAAAAGTCAGTTATGAAGTTAAAATGATCAAAGAAAAAACTACGCCACTCGATTACCCGTTTCTCCCTCTTTAATTTGCTACCAAACATGACGTATTTTGGACAACCCCCAATGGGGGGTGGTACGACCCCATCCCCAAAAGCCCCTCCCTAAGAAATTGTTCACCTATATTTTTGTACTCTAGACCCTAAATCCATAGGAAAAACCAGCAATGCTCTACGACCCTCGCACACAGAGCTATCCGTCTTTCAATATTTCGATACTTCTCACGTTTTCTTTAACTCCTCAAGTATGTTAGAGAATCTCGAATGGAGAGTTAGGGAGTTTTAACCGGGGAAAACGAAAATTCTCATCTCCCAAACTCTCCGAGTTAGTGAGTCCGGCCCCAGGAGGGCACACTGCGTTGTCATTACGACTGCCGTTTTTCTGACCGAATACATTAAAGGATAATTCAGACCACATCAAACCAAATCGCACACTTAGAAATGGTATAAAGTGGTTTAAATTAAACCAAAACATGCAGCAGTGCCTGCAATGCCGGTTCATGGCAGACTCAGCGGAATCAGTTCAAGAACACGTGAAAATTAATCACGAAAATAACGATCAACAAAATTCATGTTCGACCATCCCCGTTGGGCCAAAAATTACAACCCTAACGAAAAACACTGGGCATAAATGTAGCAAATGCATGTACATCGCAGAGTCTATAGACGACGTAAAAGATCATTTTCTTATAAACCACGTAAATGATGAAATTACAAAATATTAAGAAAATCATAAAAAATGTGGCAAGCTACACGTAAAAAAAAAATCTTTAATTGGTAGTTGAGATACGATATACGAATGTACGAATATTCCTGTAACCATTAGATGAAAATGTTATGATATATCTACATATCATAACCCGCGTTCAATTTTGCATTCATGCATTCCAGGTGCATACGTTTTTTACTTGCCCTATTTCAAGTTCATACACTAAAATTCGATTTCATTTCAGATTTCTTGAAATGAAATCTCTAACTTCCACTTAGGTTTGTCAGCACAAATTTTCCTTTCTTAATCATTTATCATATGCACACGCTTCATTTTTTATAAACACAAAGTACCTAAATTGTAACTTTGTTGCAATATATTTCCTCTTGAACACTTGCATATGCACACGCCACAAGTGGCGTATCAAATAACATGCCTCGCTTATCAACAGAAAAATGCACCACGTGATCGATGCGATCGTGGGAAGTTTTTGCTGACGGCGCGAGCGTAATATCCAAAGGATGAATAAAGAAATGATAACAGGCAGTCTTGGAAAAAGTCGCGAGATTAAAACATCGAAGTTGGTTCTGGGGAGGTAAAATAAATTGAACAACCTAAATTTTTCCGAAATTAAAAGTGGTTTAATAATTGAATTTTGAATTTTTTTAATAAAAGATTCTAAGAGGTTTAATAATTGAATTTCGAGTTTTTTTTATAAAAGACCCTAAGAACCAACTCCAAGACTCCGCTGTGCTCTCTTCTCCCGGCAAGCTGGAAAGCACGGAATACGCGCGTAACAACTGGTGGCAGCGGTGTAATTATAAAGCCCGAAAAAAAATTTTTTTTTAATAAAACAGAATAAAGCGATTTTTAGCTATGTTTTGATCAAAGTGAACAGTTTATTATACTACTCCTACCAATGTACAGCGGCGCCGAATGCAATTGAAATATTCAGAAATAAGTATTCATAAAAAAGTGTTATAAATACATTCAGGAAATCTAAAACTCAGATTAAAAACCCTTTTCAATCTAATTTAAATAAATGTCGTCATACAGCATTTTAAATCGTGCATGTTCATAACAGATGAATCTAATTCTATCTTAATTCTTATATAAAGAAATTTAATTGAAATTGTAAGAAAACAAGATATATATATATAAACCATTAATTCATAATTTTATATGTAGGTCAGACATGAATAAAGGTTCATGTTATCATTGTAATAGGAAACCTAATTTCATTCACCTGGCGCGAAATTCATTCACCTCGCTTCATGCAAAAATAAATTCTTCGTCATTATAATCTAAAGAAAGTTGACCCTCAGCAATAACTGAGGAATTTATTTTGCATGAAACTTGCAATTTCGCTAGATAAGCAGTATCGGAAATTCTTAATTGAATTTTGCTTTCTTTTGTTTTTGGGGTAGAATAAGTGGTAATGTTAGCAAAATTTGAATATAAATTCACGGCGTGTAATGAATAAATTATCAGTTGTTAATAAAATTTAGAGCGTTTTATTCAGTATCGCGTAACCCTTCTAGTTTTTCAGACTTTTGGTATTCGGTTAAAATGCCGTTTATACCACCATCCATAACAACTAGCAAGCCAGGCAACTGTATTTAGCCTTGGTATATCGGTTCAAGTGCCGTTTATACCATCTGCGTTTTAAGGCTAAGAAAATATAGGCAAGACAAAAGAGCCTTGTCTCAACACAGCACGAGTGTGTTTAATACGATACATATCATGCCGTTTTGATTAAATAACTAGATTTACAATCGTAATTAAACATAATAGAAATAATAAATAAATAAAAATGAAGAAAAAAACATACATTTTAAAATTGGGTTCACTAGCTCCCCCAATAAAAGCTAAACAGTGAAAAAAAAATTTAAGTCAGAGGTAACATGCCTGACCCGTTCTGGTGCGATCCAGTGGGGTTTCCTGCCCACACCGAAGGAAGGAAGCCCAAGGATTTCAACCTAAAAGCAAGGAAAAAATTTTCCTGATCGCCGCGCCGTGCAAACAAAGGAACAGTGATTTTTTGAGCTGGAATAAGGAGAACCAATTAGGGTAAATCCGCAAAAACTAGAATTGGTCCCAAGTAAGATTTTAAGATTTCAACAATCAATATCTTTAGATTACCATAGCATAAGCTAACATTGTAGAATTTTTGCATATATATATATATAATTTCTTTTCTTCCCTAAAAAAAAAAAAAAAAAAAAAAAAAAAAAAAAAAAAAAAAAAAAAATTCAAAGCATTCGAATTTTTATTGCGTCGCTCAAGTCACTTTCAATATTTTTAACTCTACATGTTTGCCTTAATTTTCTATAATTTACTCCCTTGTGAATAAATTTTAAAAGGAGTTCCAATGAGTGTGATATCAACCAAGATGGATTTAAATCTCATGTGAACTATATATATATATCCTAATTATTTTTTTTTATTGGCGGATAATACAAAAGATCTAAAGTCCATACTAGTATCAGAATTAAGTGATATTAAATCATAATTATAAAAAAAAGCAAAAATTCCTAAATTATATCTTTGTGTTTCGCCAATGACCCGCCATTGCGACGGAAGAGCTGAAAAGGGGAATCAAGTGTAGGGAAGTGTATTACTTGGTCACACAATTTATCCTGATTCCTTTTGTAAAGCTAAACTATCAAAAAAAAAAAATTTATATATATATATCAAGTGGCACTAACCAACTTCTTAAATCGTGTGCTGCACATATAAAGGAGACAAAGTTTCAGTTTAAAGGTATTGTTCGTATAGACCCGGCAGGATAACCCTTCATTATCATTTTAATAATATATATATATATATATATATGAAAACTATTATGGTACTCTTCTCATACCCTGATGAAATCATACGGTATGAAGTAGGGTTTCAGAAGTAAGACAATCCTTATAGAGTTCACCAACAACATTATTCACGTAATCACTACTATTATAGAACAAAACAAATAGCAGCAGTAAATACATCTGGATATTATTTCAATTAGTATAGAATGTGTATTGACTCCTAGTAACGTGGGGACAGTCAGAGCGATATTATCAAATATACTTGAAAGTGAACCAAACTCTTTTTACTAGGTTATATTGATTATAAAATTATTGTCTGCTGAGTCACAATATAAATAACTAAAATATTAAACGTAACTTTGACTAGTCACTTGAACACGTTCAACATTGATTGGCAGCGTATCGTGGGAACTATTTACTTGCTAAAACCGAACACCAGTAATTGCATGGAAGCCAAAAGCAATACATGACGTTATATTGGGTGGGAATCCCATCAAGTCTATAAGATTTAGTATAAATGTAATTGACCAAGGATTAAAGGTACAGAATATTATCTTTGTTTCAAGTCGTTGTCGGTATGAGACCAATGGGAACTCCATATTATCCTTGTACAATTATAAAATTATAAAATCATTCTAATTGCCAATTATTTAAAAAAAAAAGAGAGGTACATACATATATGAATATAGCAACATTTTCGTTGAGCTGGTTGAAAATATCTTGTTGGCTCGTAAAGCTACAGTGCGCTTTTTAAGCGTAGTAATCAAATTTAACCGACAAATCAGTTTCGTAAACTCGTAAGAAAACTTCTACAAAATTCTAACTCGAAACCGGAAGATTGTTGTGGATTTGTACAAAGAATTGCCTTTCCACAACATGACCGAGGAATCTAACCCAAATTCCGCAGAAATGAAACTAAGCATATCAGACGTGCATAATCTAATCCCCACATTTAACGGCGACCCAGGGGAGCTAACCAAATTTATAGCTTGCGGAAACGTATTATTTTCCTCCTCGAAGTGGGATGCAGAGCAGAAGCTCTTTTTAGAAATTGTAAAAACTCGACTGCAAGGACCGGCCTTTGAGTTAGTCCAGTATAAGTCTTGCGCTAAGTGGAATGACCTAGCACAAGAATTGCAGTCTCAATTTCAAGAGAAACAATCTAGAACCTCATTCCAAAATGAAATTCGTTCTACTAAACAGAACCAGAGAGAGACGGTTAAGGAGTTCGGCGAGAAGCTATGCCAACTCCTAACATCGCTCAATTCAGCTACGTACCAAGGCTCAGAGGAGCGAAACGTACGTGAATTTTTGATTGTTGAAAATACTCGGCTAACCATCCAGGCTTTCGAAGACGGTTTGAGAAACAGTAGCTTAAGGCTGCTAGTAAGGGCTCGCGGAGAAACAGACTTAAAGACGGCAATTTCATATGCTATAGAACAGGCCTCCCGACTCGAAAGGAAAGAGCCAACTTTCTCAAACCATGCGAAGAACTTTCCTAAACGCATGCTCAATTGCCAAATATGTCACAAGGAAGGACATACAAAAGAATTTTGTTTTAAAAACACAAACCTGCTGAATTTCGCTCCCAGGGAAGCTAAAAGAGAAGTCCAGTTCTTGACTTGTTCTTACTGCAGGAAGCCAAACCATTTGGCAAGGGATTGTAGGTTGCGATTATCGCAAAACTTCCCAAGGGCCCCAACGGGTAACGGCAACTGGCCCAACCGAGGTCGAAACGTACAGAACAATTTTCCCCAGTACAGCAATACACGCAATGCACCTACGAATTTACCGATAGAGTCTGAAAGGAGACAACGGCAGTTTAACTCAAACAACCCAAACGTTAACTACGTGCCGAGACAAAATCATAAACACGCAAACCCAAATACGATAAGGAAGTGGTCGCATTCAGAAAACTTGGGAGGAATAATGGAAGATTCGGGAAACGGCATTCCTCAGATGGAAGCAGTTGGCGTCCCATCTCGAGTCGCATGCATAGCCGACATCCACGAAATATAGACCGCATGGTAAAAAATGACGTCGACCATAAACCCGTAAAATTCAGGATATCCCTAAATAACTCAAAAATTGAGCCAACTATCTGCGTCCCCTTTGAACCAAATAAAAAAAACCATTCGACATTTCTTATCGATACCGGCGCAGACGTAAGCCTAGTAAAATCTGACATAAATTATAGAATAACAGGAAAACCTCCTGGTGGCTGTACCCTATCAACGATTTCAGGCGAGTCAGTACCAACATACAGAATACTTACTGGCATAATTAAATTGGAAACTTCAAGCGGAAGTTTTTTCTTTAAGCACTCCTTTCATTTACTACACCAGAAAACTAACCTTAAATACGATGGAATTATAGGTAATGATTTCCTGCGTAAACATAATTGTACACTAGATTACGAAAGAAACGTTTTGGAAATTAAATATCCCCGACTTTCTACAGAAGTGCAAGATACCGGGAGCCTTGAGAGAACAAAAGCTCAGTTCCAAAACTCTAAGGAAAACTCCAAACTGCAAGAAATCGGAAACCTCAAGGGGACTGTCAGGGAAAATCTTCGGTTTTCAAATCCCCGGACCCAAAACTGTGAAAAAAATTCCAAAGCAAATTTGAAAGACACCTTTCGTCGACCACCTGATCTCCAGAGTGGCAGTACAGGTACCACACGGGTGCAGAGAGAAATGAACCCTCGAAATCTTATAAATAAATCTGGTATTGGAAATACTGTCGAGATTACAGACCAAGTTGAGAAAATGAAATCGCAGAAAGTAGCCACAGATAGAACTAATATAATCATTCTACCGGCTAGAAGTAAGAAAGTTGTTAAAATCCCCTTTAAACATAATAAGGACATAGTTGTCAAGAAAAAAGAAATAAAACCAGGTGTTTATATAGGGAATGCTCTCGCGATACCAAGAAGCAATCATGTCAAATTAGTAATGTTAAATTCTAACGAAAGCGAAGTGAAATTGCAGCTGAATCAAATAAACCTGGACTGGGATGACTTCGACCAATCCGACGTTATCAGAGCCAATTCAGATAAAGATCCAGTTATGAATCGACTGAAGAAATTAGAAACCCTACTAAGCTTAGATCATTGCAATTCAGAGGAAAAAGCCACAATACTAGAGATCTGCAGAGCTTATAATGATTTGTTTTATCTGGAGGGAGACAGCTTGACCAACACTGACGTGATCACGCATGGAATTGCGACACAGAGCGATAAACCACCTATCTACGTACGACCGTATAGGTTGGCAGAATCGCATCGAGAAGAAATTCATAAACAGGTCAATGAAATGCTACAAAACGATATTGTGAAGCCAAGCTCAAGTCCATGGAACTCACCTCTACTCCTCGTGCCAAAAAAAGCTGATAGCTCTGGCAACAAACGATGGAGAGTTGTGGTGGACTTTCGTAAGCTAAACGATATTACTATTGGAGATGCATATCTATTGCCCAATATAACCGATATATTGGACCAACTGGGCAAATCCAAGTATTTCAGTACACTAGACCTTGCCAGTGGATTTCACCAAATACTCGTCGATGAGAAGGACAGAGCAGAAACAGCTTTCAGCACTCCATTTGGACATTACGAATATAATAGAATGCCATTCGGACTGAGGAACGCACCAGCCACATTCCAACGCCTTATGAATAACGTGCTGATGGGGTTGCAGGGAATTGTTTATGTCGACGACATAGTTATCTACGGATATGGTTTACGAGATCACAACTTAAAATTGGTAAATGTCCTAGATCGCCTTGTGACGAAGCTTTCTGCAATCTCAAGGAAAAATTAATTAACTCTCCTGTGCTCGCGTATCCAAATTTTGATAAAGAGTTCCTATAGCGACGTAGCGATAGGGGCAGTTCTATCCCAGGGTAATATCGGTGAGGATCGACCAATATCCTTCACAAGCCGAACACTTAATCCCGCAGAAACAAGATATACCACAACTGAAAAGGAATTATTGGCAATTGTATTTTCCGTCAAACAGTTCCGCCCGTATATCTACGGGAAACATTTCACTATAGTAACCGATCATAAGCCACTTCAATGGTTGATGAATCTGAAAGAGCCAACTTCCAGATTGGCTAGGTGGAGAATATTGCTCGAGGAATATGAGTATAAAATTCTCTATAAGCCTGGAAAATATAACGCCAATGCAGATGCTTTGAGTAGAATCACCAACCAAGAAAACAGTGGCTTGAAAACGAACGATGTAAACAACGTGGGTATAGTGACTAGGAGCCAAATAAAACAAGCGCATGAGAAAACTAAGAATAGAACAAATAGCGCCGTTAAGGAAGGTGAACCGGATAATCTCTCGAAACAGTGTAACCTTAACAAAACTTACAACTCAATATATATAGACAAAATTACGCAAGTAAAATTTTTTTTTTGTACCGCCAATAGAAACAATAGACGAAATCGAGCTCTCTAAGCATGTAAGAGACTACATAAGTCCTGGTTTGGGTGAACTTAAAGTTTTAAATCACGATTTAACTGTTACCAAATACATCGTTGCTAAAACCATATTACCCCTAAGAACAGAAAACGATAGAAAAATGTTGGTTAGCATTATAAAAAAGGTCTATGATCATTGCGTAAAACACCAGTTGAAATGTATAGGCATATCTGTACCCTCCTTCAACGAATTTACACTAAAAGAGATAGAACTAAATCTTGTGAATGTCTTTAAGGACATAAATATTGCCATAAACTTATTCGTAAATAAAAAGATACACTTAGTTGATGAGAAAGATGTCTCTAAAATTTTAAAAGAATATCACAATACTCCTCTAGGTGGACACCAGGGAGTATCCCGTACACTAAAGCGACTGAAATCAAGCTATTTTTGGCCAACAATGCTTAAGAACGTAGTCGGTTTCATCCGCAGATGTGAATCTTGTCAGAAGAACAAACTTCTAAAAAATGTTCCATTCCTATGAAAATAACAACAACTAGCACCAAGCCATTCGAAAAAATAGCTTTGGATATCGTTGGCCCTTTGCCTGTGAGCTATGAAGGCAACAAATACTTATTAACGTGTCAGGATGACTTAACCAAATTTTCCTAGGCCTTACCCATGGCTAATGCCGAGGCAATTACCGTTGCTAGGGCCTTAGTCGAGGGTATCGTCTGTCAACATGGCATCCCAGAGTCAATTTTAACAGACCAAGGAACAAATTTCCTAAGCAACCTGTTCAAAGAAATGTGCAAATTGTTAAAAATCAAGAAGATTAATACGACTCAATATCATCCACAAACCAATGGCGCTTTGGAACGGAGCCACCGAACGCTAGCAGAGTACCTTCGACAATACGTCAACCAGGATCCACTCACTTGGGACACCTGGATACCCTATGCTATGTTCGTGTACAACACTACACCACATAGCAGCACGAATTATAGCCCACACGAGCTTTTATATGGCTATCCGGCTAATATTCCCAGCAGTTTAGAACAAAAGCCGCAAGTTTCATACAATTATAAAAATTATGTGAATGAGCTAAAATCTCGCTTGCAGCATGGCCATCAAATTGCAAGGGAAACCTTGCATCAGAGGAAAACACAGGCTAAAAATACTACGATAGAAATACCCAAGAAAAGAACTTCAACATAGGTGACAAGGTGCTTATTAAAAACCATACTCGGAAAAATAAATTGTCCTCGCTTTGGGAGGGACCTTTCGTGGTTATGAAGGTCATATCAAAAGAAAACTCAGTAATAAAAATACGCAATAAACTCAAAACAATGCACAACAATGATCTTAAGCTCTTCATAGAATAATGCACCGAAGCAATTACCATATTAATATAAAATTTATAAGTTATGCTGTTGAACTAAAAAGCTAAAAAGCTAAAAACTAAAAAGCTAAAAAGGCTAAAAACTAAAAAGCTA
Source organism: Dioctria linearis (assembly GCA_963930735.1). NCBI lineage: Eukaryota > Metazoa > Arthropoda > Insecta > Diptera > Asilidae > Dioctria > Dioctria linearis. Next base: position 234,444,831 of record OZ005740.1, on the reverse strand, counting down.
AAAAGCTAAAGAGGCTAAAAAGCTAAAAAACAAGTGCCTTTATCAAATTTGAGACGCAAGTAGGATATGCAACTGAATTTCCATCTGAACACGAAACCGGAGAACCTCCGATCTTACGAAATAACAAGAAAAGGGAGCCTGAATTAAGCGCTACTACACTCTCTAATCATAGCAACTGTCAATGCTCCTCGATGAGCATCATTTGCTAAATCATCTTCAGTTAAACGTCTTCCGACAAATTATTTGACCATTATACGAAGCCCTTTACTTTTCTCCAAGGGCATTTCATATTGCTTTCCACCCTCCACAATCGGGTTGTATTGACATCATTTCACCCTCGAAATCACAGATTAACATATCCTTGGCTAGTCACGTGAACAACCAATTACAGAGATAAATAATGAACTGCAGACGTAACCCTGTCTCGAGACACGAATGGAACTTCCAACGGAAGACCTGCTCAAAATAAGACACCGGGGAATCGCCGACACGAACTACACGCACAAGGGAGGGGGCCTCCACTAGGCACCACTATAACATAGATAACTAATAGATTGACCCCCCCCCACACTACAAAACATACAATACACACCAATGACACACACAAATTAAAAACTAATCTTTCAATAAGATCGACGAACTAATCGAAATTCCTTTCAGGCCATGGCATACCCCACATACTTCATATTAATCTTGGGCCTCATAAGCGGCATCTACGGAAGTAATATTAATATCACGACTATCAATCAAAGCCCTGGAATCTATTTTGAAGAGTTGGGTAGAGTAGAACTGTTTTCAAACTTCAAACGAATGGAAAGTGGCAATCTTCTACGATCTTAGAACTTTGGAGACCTCCATAAGGCATATCACGAGGTATACAGCAGAAATAAATACACTGTGCGAAGCACTAAGGGGTGATATTGGATTTGGGACTATCTGCAACAGTACTGTAACTGAATTAAATCACCTACTGGCTGATATGGGACATAAGTATAGCCTATTACAGAATACTAACAGAAAAAAAGAGCTCCTTTTGATGTCATGGGAATGGTAAGTAAGGCGCTGTTCGGAACCCTCAACCAGGAAGATGCGAAGTATTATGACAGCCAAATAGAAAAAATACGTTATAACGAAAACCATTTGTTATCCCTCATAAAAAAACAAACGATTATAGTAGAAACAACCGCTAACGTCTTTAACAAGTCTCAAAAAGCAATTAATAATCAAATGATGGCACTAAATGCCAGGATCCTTAAAATCAAAGATATTGTTGACGAAGCTGCTAATGCCAGTCACAATCAACGAGCAATTTTTGAAATCACTCACTTCCTTAACTATTCTGGTCACGATGCGTTACCAAAATATTCTTAACGATATCATTGACATGGTTACTGACGTTCGCCATGGCAAACCTCACCCGGCAATCATAACACCAGCGCAGCTGGAAACTATTCTAAGCACTATACGTAGAAAAATCTCAAGCGACATCAAACTTCCTACTGGTGTCAAAGACGAACACTTTTTAACACTTTACCATGTAAGCCAAATGAGTGCCTCAATCCAAAGGGAAAGGATATGTTTCGAGCTTAAAATGCCATTACCCTACATAGAAAATTACCAGTTATATAAGGTGATACCCCTGCCCACAGCATTCCAGCATAAATTTGTTTTCATACAACCAACAATAAATTTCCTAATCATCGACTATAACAGGGAGCAGTATTATGATCTCACTTCAGAGGAATTGGCAAGTTGCATCACCGAGAATCACGATCAGTACTTGTGCCAAATGATGCATCCCATCTTTAATATTGACCCGAAACACAGCGTGTGTGAGTTACAACTCATAAAAAGGGATAAACACTTGCCCGCGTCTTGCAACATTAGAGAATCTAACCACACCACCGTATGGCTTCAATTGTCGCAAGCCAATAAGTGACTGTATTCCACCCAAGAGCGTTTAACCATAGACGAAATTTGTCAAGATACAACAGAACCCCATACCATCTTTGGCGTTGGAATAATCGAACTTTCAGGCAACTGCTATCTGCGAACTCCTGACCTAACCATAAGGAGTTATACCACTAGAATAACGCAAATGAAAAATGCATTTATACCTGTCGTAAATTTAACAGAAGCATTATCAAAATTTGAGAAATCGAAAAAGGACTCTACGAGCCCCACACAAAACATGGATGGTGCACATAAAATATGCTGCAAACGGCGATCTTGCATTACTGTCCAAGCAAATAAGCTCCTTAAAGGAAGAGGAACAAAAGAACCTGGAACCCGTGGACGCCCACAACATACACCATTACACACTTGGATATGTAATATTCTCAATCATACTCCTGGTCGGCATCTACAAAATATACAAGCATTGTACTACAAAAACCAGCAAAATCAATCAAGCGGCTACAACTATTAAAATAAAAGAAAATGAGGATCAAAACGACCCAACCGCATTGTTTCCGCCACCGTGCACGTTTCTCTGGAATACTTCTTCCTATTTCCATGCTCTTCCGTCAGAAATTGCACACATAGATTCCAATAGTTATATAAATTTACACACATTTAAAATTATTAAAAACAAAAAAAAAACAAAAAAATTTTTTTTTAGAAATTTTTTTCTAAATAGGTACGTAGTGGGTAATTAATTACGTTTAATGGCACTAAATAAAATTATAGAAATAATAAAAATATTTTTTTTTAACGAAAAATAAATAAAACAAATATAATTATTTCATTTACTATTATTATATATATATCACATAACTATTCTAATTAGATATAAAAATCTTTTCAATAAGATATGTAGATAACAATAATGTATGAATCATGCTAATTCTGGATAAAAATTAAATAAGTATGTAGACAATAGTTAAATATGTATCAGAAATTAAGCATTCCTAAAAATAAAAAAAAAATAAATAAAAAAAAACAAGGAATTTCTTAAATAATTTTACAAAAAAAGATAACATAATGAAATGTAATTTTTGTTTAGAATAACTAAAAAAGAGTAATAATTAGATGAATAAAAAAAATAACTAAGTTTGTAAGTAATCATTTATACTTACCATAAAACTTTTAAACTTTTTGTAATCCCAGAACCAACGACGACGCATTCTAAAAGAAAATTCATCACTTCTTCAAGGAATGAATTTCCTTTTTCATAGGGGGAAGGTGTTATGATATATCTACATATCATAATCCGCGTTCAATTTTGCATTCATGCATTCCAGGTGCATACGTTTTTTACTTGCCCTATTTCAAGTTCATACACTAAAATTCGATTTCATTTCAGATTTCTTGAAATGAAATCTCTAACTTCCACTTAGGTTTGTCAGCACAAATTTTCCTTTCTTAATCATTTATCATATGCACACGCTTCATTTTTTATAAACACAAAGTACCTAAATTGTAACTTTGTTGCAATATATTTCCTCTTGAACACTTGCATATGCACACGCCACAAGTGGCGTATCAAATAACATGCCTCGCTTATCAACAGAAAAATGCACCACGTGATCGATGCGATCGTGGGAAGTTTTTGCTGACGGCGCGAGCGTAATATCCAAAGGATGAATAAAGAAATGATAGCAGGCAGTCTTGGAAAAAGTCGCGAGATTAAAACATCGAAGTTGGTTCTGGGGAGGTAAAATAAATTGAACAACCTAAATTTTTCCGAAATTAAAAGTGGTTTAATAATTGAATTTTGAGTTTTTTTAATAAAAGATCCTAAGAGGTTTAATAATTGAATTTCGAGTTTTTTTATAAAAGACCCTAAGAACCAACTCCAAGACTCCGCTGTGCTCTCTTCTCCCGGCAAGCGGGAAAGCACGGAGTACGCGCGTAACAAAAACAAGATAAAAAGAGGTCTAAAATGGGCGTGTAATAATAAAGCAAAATAAAGAACAAATAAGCGCGTATCTGAAACCTAGGCAGATTGATCACCTGCGTAGCACTGAGGTATTAGCAGTACGAACAGTCATAATGTGATTAAAGCGAAAACTTGAAAATAAGGAAGTTAAATCACAATAAGCGGTACATTAATAAAAAAGATACGCAATAAAGATTGAAGCCATGAGGAAGCATATTAAAGTAACTATGTGTAGAAAGGTAATCCAACAAGTAGAGCCTGCACTAGAGCAGGTATCCGAAAGGTTCGAAAGGATGGATATCAACTCATAAGCAGTAAATAGAGATACAAGAATCTATTAGTAGAATTCGCACTAGAGCGAAATTCGAAATTTAAAAAAGGAATAATATAAATGAAAAGCATTGATGCTAGCGCTAATAAAAGAAATTATGAATAAATGAATATATATACCCAATCAGTAGAACTCGCATTAGAGCAAGTTTCGAAGTATTGGATGAGAGAAAAAAAAGCGTCTAATCTAATAAATATAACCGCAAATAAAATATCACGCAAATTACATGAACCTATAACTGAAGACAGAAAGTACATAAATAAATAAATCAACTACCACACAGCTACCACTCAACTCTCACAACCTCCATGTGAATCAAAAACTAAATTAAATAAAAATAATGGAATAACAAAATAAATTGATTAATAAAACAAATTAAGTAAAAAAGATTTAAAAGAAAAAAACAAAAACAAACAAATGAAATAGATTCATATCCATTATTGTTAAAAATTGTTAATAGACTACTAGAAATTAAACCCCAAAAATATGTGTTACTGATATTAGTAATTATTGGAATAATTTATAGCATAATAAGTTAACATAAGCATAACTAATCATAAAAATTAATATGTAAATATAAATGTAATAATGAGCAATTAGAATACTCATTATAAGCATGTAACAAAAAAAAATAATAATAATAACAAAGATTGTTATTATAATTTTTTTTTCTCCGTAAAGGGAAAGGTGTGATGTTAATTCGCACAACAATTTCCTAATCAATTGAAAATATAAGAATGCACATTCTGCATTCTTGCATTATTCGATTGACCCAAAATCCATCGCACAATTAATCAATCACAATAAATGCGATCGATTGATTAATTGCAATTAAGCAAAAACATACGCTAAACAAAATATATGTCACAACCTTAAGAAGTGACTATAATTGTTTACATGCGTTTGTTTACCTTTTTGCAACCAGCGTAATGCGGGTCAATTATATTGCGTCACATCTTTCTGCCGGAGTTAAACACATAAATGCAAATATGCAATTGCTTTACCACTTGGCATCTGCTGTTTACAGCTGCGCCAACATAGTATCATTCATTTCGAGACTACTACCGGGCATCTGCTGTTTACAGCTGCGCCCGTCTTAGTAGCGGAGGTCTGCTTTTCACAAAGCTTCTCCTGCCTCATCATTTAGAGCTCCGCATCTTTAATTACTACATGGCGACCGTACATATAGATATATACAACATCTATAGTATTATTACTTGGAAAACCTCTATCTATACATCTATAATATTATTACAGTATCCTAAATTCTTAGTACGATAAAAAATTTATAAAATGATAATAATTTTTGTTTTAAAATTTTATTCTTTATTTTAAATTCTTTAAAATATTTTTTATATTTTTTTGGAAGTGTAATAGCAAACTTTTTAATATATTATTTTAACAGTTTTGCCCTCTGGCGTTTAAATTAAAACTTTATAAATTTGCTTTCTGGCGTTTAAATTAATACTATTTTTAAGTTTGCCCTCTGGCGTTTAAATTATTAATATTCAAGTTTGCCCTCTGGCGATTCACTTATAACTAAAATATCCTTGACACAAATTCTATATTTTTAAAAACAATACATTCCAAAAAGTCTTGATGTGTATTTTCTCAAAATGTATACAGTAGTGTGTATCTGTGTTCAAAGTTTTTTTTCTTCAAAGTGTTTTCCTTTAAACGTCAAATTTGAATTTTTTTTATTTTATTTACAGTCAGCGCAAATATTACTCTGACAAACAGTCACGCAAATATTACTCTGACAAACAAAAATTATATTTTATTCTATTTTTAATTATAAACAAAAATAAAAATTATTTTGTAGCTTCCGCTACAGTCGACTCAAACAAATTGTAATAAGATTCAAATTCAAGAAGATTGCGATATGTACAAGTTATAATTTAATGCAAATATGTATATTGATTCAAATTTCATAAATAAATAATAAACTGCAAATTATATTGGAAAACGTCTCATAGGGTTACTGCACGCCTACAATTAACCCATTTAACAGTACTATGGCAGAACAATAGTCACAGCAAGGAAGGAATCCCAGCAAAACAGACAGGATATCTTATGCGATGCCAGGAGTCCTAAAAGAATGTTGAGCGTTCGCTTGATTAAACCCAGCCTAGTAGAGAAAATGCAAAGGCTCTTGAGATGTTCGGTGTGAAAAACCTAGCTCCTGGTAACATACATAGTTACAGAGGCACTGAACTTTTTTCATTTTTTAAAATACCTAGTTTAGGCAAGTTAAATAGATTTGTAGGTTTTTGTAATTATTACTCACAATTCATTCAGGAAAATAACCCGAATTGCAGGCAGGTGGTCTAATTTAGAAGTAAGATCATTGATTTAAGCCCAGCGGTCAATTGGATTGCTTAGGCACAATAGCAAACTTTGTGTTATTAATGACAATGTGAAGCATCACAAGCGAGATCGTGAATTGAGGGCCTCCAAGTTTTTTAAAATGTTTCATCTACTAAAATAGGAAGAATGATACTCACCAGATGCTGGAGTGCTCCATCAAGCCGCGGAAATTTCAGTCGTTAGTATTTTTGGTTTTCAATTTGAATTTTAATCTATACCTATATTTTCTATTCTATACCTATATACATACTTATACTATTACTTATTACTCTTATTACTACTCTATGAGATCCCTGGGGTGCGTTTGCTTGTTGATATTGATACAGATGGATTATAATCCTATATATTAAGGATCTTGTAAAATCTAGTACGTAATGATGTCTCAAGCTAATTTTGCGGCTTTTTTTTATATCGAACTTGTAGACGTAAGTTTTCAGACTTCAGGAAATATATCACTTAAGAATCATTAAGGAAAGTTTTAAAACCATCTAGCCTTTTTTATTAGCCCTAATGATTACGTTATAAGAAAACAAACATAGTCTAGTAAAATTTTTGCGATTTAGAATAGTCTTGTCAGTGTACTTAAATGGTGATTATATCCGTATATTATAAAATGCATGCAGAATACACAAATCAGGTGAATTGAAATTCTTGTTATCATGAAGTGACGAGTCTTTTTCTTTTCATCATTCTCCTGGAGCCCTCTCTTAGCGATGGTTGAATAGTTTCACTACTCCACGCACATTTCAGGTAATCAAAAGGACACTGAAAAATAACTGCCCTCAGTGTCCCTTCAGGACCGGATGTGGTGCTTGAGGTTTTGGTACAGGCAGATTTTTTTTTGTATTATGGTTCGTGGCCGGCGGCAGGTTTTGGTTAACTCCCCCTATAACTCTTCCGCACTAATCGAGGTGCTAGCGTGCCGCCCTGTGCTACCGCCGATCACGGGAGTTAGCTGACAGGATGAACTTCACGTCCAAGAATACTCACTCGAAACTATGTACCACAACAGTATGTTAACTTCTCGGACTAGAAAATTTTTACAGTTGAATGGATTTCCAAGTTGTCTGTTAACTTTTTTCATTATCATCTAGTATTATCCCCTCTACCGAAAGAAAGTTTTTACTTAAATTTTACTCACATGTTGACGTTTTTGGATAGGGAGTTTGCCTCTGGAGCACCCTTCCTGAAGCGGTTAGGAAGGTCTGCTCCTCCAAGCAGTTCAAAGAACGCGCTTTGCTTCACCTTACGAACCCCAATGCACGCTATAGTATACTCCGTCGGCACATTAGCCCTCATTTCCGAGGCACTCTGCGCTTTGGTGTTCTTGTCCGGAATCGTATACAAGGTGGTTTCCAGTTTCTAGTTTGTGATTTCTAATTTCTAAATTCTAATTTTAAATTTTTATTTTAAGTTAAGGCTTATATTTAGTATCTAGTATTTAGTATTTCATATTTGTGCTTCGAATTTCTTACTCCACATTTTCATATGTGATGATTCACATTGTAACATTGTATAAATAATGCTTTTATAATTTTATAACTCTCATTATTATTATTATTATTGTGTTTATTTTGTTTCATTATCTTTGGCTAGTGTCAATATGAAGTATGAGGTCTCTATTGCTTGAAGTCATTAACTTAATGTATAATACTACTGCAATGAGTTTGTTCGTTGCTCCTGTGTTAATTTTTTTATAAACTTTGATTCTATCGCTTATACCAATTATCTATTACTTACTCCATGTACCTAACGTTGTAACGTAGCGTAAGCTGAGGTTCTTCAATAAAAGCTTTTCTATTCTATTCAGCCATTTTTATACGAAAGTAAACATACAGTTAATGTGTATCTACTATGAAACTTTGTATGATGTGCCAACCAAAACCCTGAAGCAAAACCCTCGAGAATACTTCCCAAGCCATGAAACAGAAATCTATATGAGTGCGTTCGGAGTCTGTTCTCTAAAATGTTCTATATTGATACTTATGGAAAAGTACCAAACATTGACTTTATATATGCTATAGAGCCTAAACTACTATCCATACAGGAAAATAATCTTCTAGTAATTTAAAGCTTGGTTCCTTACCTTCCCAAAGGATACACTTCCTATATAGCTTACTTAACAAAATAATAAAATAGTTTTGATTACAATGTAATCTTACCATTTTACGCTCAATACCTCTCTGCTGAGTGATAATTGCATGTGTTTATGTGCAGCCGTAGTCCGAATCTGTAGGCAGCTACATTCGATATCATCAGCCCACGGCATGCCATGACGGCACAGCGACATTACAATGATTACTCAGCTGAGAATTTTTGTTTGAGGAATCGTAGTCATTTGGTTAAGATAAATTTTTTTAAATATATTTGTTAGGAAAGGTATGAAAATTTTATTACGGTTCGGAAGATAAGAAAGCAAGCTTCAGATTAACAGAACGCCATTTTTCTGTATGAATAGTAGTTTAGGGCGGAGGAGCTATTCAAATCAAACTTTTGTCACATTTACATAAGAACACTGCAAATATTTTAGAATGTAAGGACTACGTTGGGCCTCGCATGTGGTAGGAAGGGAGTCTGCTTCATGGCTTGTGAAGTATTCTCGAGGGTTTTACCTGAAGCCATGAAACAGAAATCTATATGTATGCGTGGTGAGTCCGTTTTCTAAAATGTTCTATATTGATACTTATGGAAAAGTGCCAAACATTGACTTTATATATGCTATAGAGCCTAAACTACTATCCATACAGGAAAATAGTCTTGTAGTAATTTAAAGCTTGGTTCCTTACCTTCCCAAAGGCTATACTTCCTATATACCTTACTTAACAAAATAATAAAATAGTTGTAATTACAAACAAACCTTACCATTTTACGCTCAATACCTCTCAGCTGGGTGATAATTGCATGTTTGTATGTGCAACCGGAGTCCGAATCTGTAGGCAGCTACATTCCACATCATCAGCCTACAGCATCCCATGATGGCACAGCGACATTACAATGATTACTCAGCTGAGAATTTTTGTTTGAGAAATCGTAGTCATTTGGTTAAGATAAATTTTTTTAAGTAATTTTATTACGGTTCGAAAGATAAGAAAGCAAGCTTAGGTTATCGGAACACTATTTTTCTGTATGAATAGTAGTTTGGAGGGAGGAGCTATTCAAATCAAACTTTTGTCAGTTTTACATAAGAACACTGCAAATATTTTATTTGAGTTTGAATTTGTGAAGTATTCTTGAGGGTTTTGCCCCAACACCTTGCATGTCAAATAATGAAATGTTTATGTATGTTTATGGATAAGCTACAAAGAAGTTGAATTTTATTTAGCATTATCTTACCTGAAAAACGACTTCTGATTCCGAGTAATCGTCACTTGGACATATATCAATCTTACAGAAATTAGCCTCACTACCAGATTCAATCGTTTGGTCCTCATCATAAACATTCGTAACTATTTCAATCTCTTCCTTCGATAGCACCCTAGCCTTTGTTAAAAGCAATTTCTGATTTTCCTGAACTCGAGTGTAAAAGTCGCTGAAGCGGGCAATTTCATTGAGGCAAAAGAAACAAATCGACATCGGTAAGCAATCTCCTTTACTAATCTAAAAACAAGATTTTAGGCTTATACAGATTGTGGTGATTTCTGACGACCAAACATACATTTAAATTGCAAAATTTATTCAATTTACTAACTATATTCAACTCAAGGGCTTGCTTTGAACATAATTCTAATAAGTTTTCTTCTTCTGTTGTAAGACAAAGTCGACATTTCTGCAAGCCAATTGTACTTTTAATGGAATATTCTTCTTGAATTTGTAGATTGGTAGACTCCATATTTCAAGTCAGATGCTTTATTTTAAATTATTTTATTTAAAAAATTCATTAATTCAGCACTTTACTACTATCACGTCATTGTTTGAGAAAAGAATGACAACCCAACACATGAATTCCTTAAGTTTCAAGCAATGGATATCATAGTCCCATTACCAAAATCTATATCAGTTATGAAGAAGAAGCACAATAATAAGGGGCTTGCTTGTACATCAAAAACAAACCCGTAAAACTAAATTTATTCCCATTTAAAGAGACTCCTGTTCCAATGATTAATAAAATCCAAGGGAAATAGGATAACCTAGGAATTTTATTAAGAAAATATTGTATTTATCTCAGAAACGCAACTTTTATGTTTTATCTGCTGAAAAACGAAATTTCGGTTACAACTGTCAATTTCTTTTCGGTTACCACATTGGAATTTTTCAGGCAGAAGAATTTTTTCGAAAAATCTTAATTTATTCCACTTTAAAACAAGATTTCTGTCCCAATTATTAATAAAATCCAGAGAAATAGGATAAACTAAGAGTTTTACCGAGAAAATAGTTACATTTATTTCAGATTTGAAGAAAAACATAACTTTTATGTTTTATCGGGCGAAAAACTTTTTCGGCGGAAAATTTCGTCCGATAAATCATAAAAATTGTGCTTTCTTAAAAATTCTAAGATAAATATACTATTTTATTAAAAATTATTAGTTTATCCTATTTCCCATGATTTTATTAATCATGGGAGCAAAAATCTTTTTTTAAGGCACTTTCACATCGAACCGAAAAGTTCTACACCGAAAATTCGCTTTTGCTTTCACATCGAAAACCGAAAACTTTTTTTCTCATACGAAAAAGCGTATTTTAATTTACTTCGAAATCCCTATCCATATTATAAATGTAATGTATAATTTTCACACACAAAAGTGAGGTTTAGTACAACCGAAAACGTTTTTCGTCCCGAAACGTTCCACATGTGGAAACCGAAAAGAAATTGGCAGATACAACCGATATTTCGTTTTTCGACCGAAAAAGATAAAAGTTGTGTTTTTCTTAAAAATCTGAGATAAATATACTATTTTATTGGTAAAAGTATTAGTTTATCCCAGTTTTTCCCAAGATTTTGTTAATCATTGGAACAAAAATCTTGTTTTAAAGTGCAAAAATAATTCGGTTTTGATGCGAAAGTGCCCGAGTATTGTGTTCTCTTCTCTGTACCGTGCTTAGAATATAGAGCAAACAGGAATGGTGATAAGCCAGATTTTGCGTAATGAATTTTTGGTTGTGTTGGTAGTCCATTTTTACATGCATTTACACGCCATCTCTATTCTAAACAACTTGTCAATTTGCAAAAAGTAAACAAAGGTTTTGTGCGGAGCATCTGTGGTAAAAATGTTCTTTTTCTACTTTATTTTGAAACAATTCACATAATTAATTTATATAAATCTCTGCGTCTATTAACAAAAAAGATAATTTAGATAGTGCAGTTGCCTCAAGCAGGATTTCCCTAGTTTATAATCCAATTTATATTTGCAAGCACTGACCGAACACTTCATTTTTGTTTTTTTAATTGATATGAAGATTTTAACAGACACTAGTGGCACTATAAAACTCTGCACTAAATAAAGTTCAAAGATAAATAGTTTTGAAAAGAATTGATTCGGTACTTTTGTTAAATTTCACAAAAGAGTTTTAAGTTGACTATGCTCACAAAACAAAAGCACATTTGACAATTATGCGACAGCTTCTCATTCCAGCATCTCACTTACTCCTATGTATGCTCTCCTGCTCTTGACAAATTACGCTCATGTACACGAATTTTACACGATTCAACCATTCCTGTTTGCAATATTCTAAGATACCGTCATTTTCGTACATTTTCACGATATTCGACACTAATGGCGGAACGTGATTTGGGAATAGCTTGTCTTCTATATACCTTGGACAGGGACCACCACCACTTTAGAGATAACATTAAAACACGTTTCTTTGTAGTTTTTTGTACTTTTATGAAAATTAAATGTCACTGCTATTTATCATGGAAAAAGTTTTCGATTTTTGATATGTAAGCAAAAGCGAATTTCCAGTGTAGGTAGAGCTTTTCGGTTTTCGGTGTTTGATACGCAAGTTTCTTAACTATAGCCTGGGAATTACACGACACTGGGCCGTGCATGGCAAGTTGTGTAGAAGATAAGGTATTCCGTAACCCCCGGAAGATACAATCCATGAAGTCGGCGATGGCACAGACTCTTTAAAAGGCCTTAACCGGTCGGCTACAGTCATGCAGTAACAGCTCACTCTCACTTGTATTGTACACTCATCATAAAGGAAGAACTAAGATTTCATCTTAAACAGGTCCTAAAGCCTAAAGCTATCGCTTCCACAGAAAACTGAAGTTAAAACAAAATTCAGCCAATATTTTTTCTTTCTAATGGTTGTAAAAAAAATAGCCTCTAGAACAAATTTATTGAAATTATAGCGTTTGAACAAAATACAAGCTACTTTTATATGAAAAACTCCTGCAGTAAGACAAGACAAGAAGGCTGTGATGTTCGTCACGTAATGGTGGAACTTGGCTCATAATGGGAATAGTTAGTACTATACATACCTTGGCCCAGTCCAAAACCTTCGAGAATACTTCACAAGCCATGAAACAGACTCCCTCCCTACCACATGCGATGCCCAGCGTAGTCCTTACATTCTAAAATATTTGCAGTGTTCTTATGTAAAAGTGACAAAAGTTTGATTTGACTAGCTCCTCCGCCCTAAACTACTATTCATACAGAAAAATGGCGTTCTGTTAATCTGAAGCTTGCTTTCTTATCTTCCGAACCGTAATAAAATTTTCATACCTTTCCTAACAAAATTATTTAAAAAAATTTATCTTAATCAAATGACTACGATTCCTCAAACAAAAATTCTCAGCTGAGTAATCATTGTAATGTCGCTGTGCCGTCATGGCATGCCGTGGGCTGATGTAGCTGCCTACAGATTCGGACTACGGCTGCACATGCAAACATGCAATTACGACTCTGCTGAGAGGTATTAAGCGTAAAATGGTAAGGTTACTTTGTAAACAAAACTATTTTATTATTTTGTTAAGTAAGGTATATAGGAAGTGTATCCTTTGGGAAGGTAAGGAACCAAGCTTTAAATTATTACAAGACTATTTTCCTTTATGGATAGTAGTTTAGGCTCTATGGCATATATAAAGCTAATGTTTAGCACTTTTCCATAAGTATCAATATAGAACATTTTAGAAAACGGACTAAGCACGCACACATACAGATTTCTGTTTCATGGCTTGGGTCGTAGCCCCCGGAATAATACAAGCCATGAAGTCGCCGAAGGCACCGACACATTAAAAGGCCTTAACGTGCCGGGTACAGCATGCAGTAAGAGCTCACTCTCACTGCTTTTTGTATACTCGTCATGAGGAAAAACTAAAATTTCATCTTAAACAGGTCCTAAAGACCAAAACTGTCGCTAGCACAGCAAAATGTTGTTAAAACAAATTGCAGCCAAATAGGTTTTCTTTCTAATAGTTTTAAAAAAATATAGCATGTAGAACAAATTTATGGAAATTATTACGTTTGAACAAAATGCAAGCAACTTTTATATGAAAAACTCCTTCAGTAAGACAAAGCAAGAAGACTGTGGATGTCGCCTGCTGACCGGCCCGTTGCTCTTTTTTTCAACTTTGTTCATGGCTTGTATCTTGCGGGGGTTACGCTTGGGTAGTATTCTCGAGGGTTTTGGGCCAGTCGTATAATTTTCTTAGACGTGTGTTGCGGCCTTTACAATCGTTGTTCTCTGCATATTCATTGTTCAGATTTTAGGAAGAAGAGGATGTGGTAAGTAATGCTGGCAGTGCTGAGGAAAGATGCAATAAGGATGCAATCCACTGTGCAGTAATCTGCATCTGTAGCAGTCAAAAGACATTTCTTATGTCAATAAATTTAAGAGCAAGCATCGCACCGTCTTTGTGTCCAATGTAAATTGAAAAAAAAATCAAAAATGCTTTGTAGATTATGTTTACTTGATTGTGAAGATTTAATAGATATATTTGAGGGCCAAGGTATCGATTTGAATATAAGCGCAATTATAGAGCAACACTTTGGAATTGAGGTAAAGTCATTCATAATTTATATCTTGTTTATATCACATATTCTTATGTTTCACATTTCTAAACAGTTGCGGAAATATGACAAAGTTTCAAGGAAAATCTGTTCTACATGTTGGCTAGAAATAGAGAACTTTCATGTCTTTTTCATGGACATTCAAAGAGCTCAAGAAAGATTGGAAAAAGAATTATCAATTTGCCTAGATGGATCACAAGATCGTAAATATACAGATGGTATACGTACAAATTTGCCTCGATCAGAGGAATTTGACTACAGTTTAGCAGGGATTTTAGGAAACATTGAACATGATTTTAGCAATGTTAGCGGTGATATTGATGTTTTCGCAGGTAAGATTTTGATAAGCTTCCATATTTTCTATTAAGGATGTCAGTGAGCATGTTCAGAAAATCATAAGTTTATGGTATCAGCAGGCCTATTATACCCTTGAAAATTAATAGAATAGCATAGAATAGAAAAGTTGTTTATTTTCAACCCCGGCCACTTAGCCACGTCCTAGGACGTTGGGTATTACGATGTTACAAAGATTTACATTTAACGAGTCTTAATTAAAATGAATACAAAATAAATGTTAAGATTATACGATAGCATATAGATAAAGATTTTAGTTGTATTAAAAGATACAATGAATATAGGTACTGCCGAACAAGACTAAAATAATTATGTTGAATATTATAATTTTTATGATTAATTATACAGCTGACTAAAAAAAAGTTTTAATAGAATAGAATAGAAAAGCAGAACCTCAGCTTACGCTACGTTACAAAGTTAGGTACATCGAGTAAGTAATAGATAATTGGTATAATCGATAGATTCAAAGTTGATAAAAAAAACTAACTAAGGTGCAACCACTGACTTATAACAATGGACTGAACGATTTGCTATTTCATGTGGCACAAAAAATATTGTGTTTCTGTATATCACCGTTAGAGCACCCTTTAAAACGATGACATAAAAAACATGTAAAACTCAACCATCAGATGAAATTTTACACCCGTAAATCGAGTTTAATTAAATATATATTTTTTCTTGGCCCAAGTGATATTTTAATCGCTTATAAGGAATTAAACTCTTTCCGACTTTAATTTTCAAAACTTATTCTTAACTGAATCCTGCTTATGGGCAAGCGAGACGGAGGATGGTAAACACTATCTTTACCTTATTCATTCTGCGGTGATTGAAACTGTAGCCAACATAAAAACATCAAATGGCATAAGCAAACGTTCCAGAATGGAATATTTTGTGTTGGTAGCTCCAACTCTGCCATAGGGCGAAAGAGAGAACTATAAAACTTGTGCCATGCTTTCCTATAGGAAAATTACAATACGCTCAGTCCATTGTTATAAGTCAGTGGGTGCAACTCACAAAACGAACAAAACGAACAAACTCATTGCAGTAGACATCAAATAATAGAGAGCCCAGCCCAATGAATAGCCAAAGTGCCAATTAACATAAGATAAAAGATACATAAAGTGAGCAAATTAAAAATTAAAGTTAGGAACTATAAATTAGAAACCAGAGAGCACCCAGTGGTGAGACAACTGCCCCAACAAAGGATTCCAGACAACAATATCAAAGCACAGAGTGCCTCGGCAATGAAGCCCAATTTGTCGACGGGGTATTTTCTAGTGTGCATTGGTGTCAATAAGGTGAAGCAAAGTGAGGTTATTGAACTGCTAGAAAGAGCAGACCATCCTAACTGCCTCAAGAAGTGTGTTCCAGAGGCAAGCTCCCTGTCTAAAAACATCATTGGACTTCAATCGGGTGCATGTCCTCTGAAGGACAAGTCTGGCACCGTTAAGATTATTTATTTATTCATTTATTTATTTATTTATTTATTCATTCCGCCTACCGATTTACAAAATCTCACAGACCAACAATAGGAAAAATAGTTCTTAAAAAAAAAAATAACATGCACTAAGCTTAAAATATAACTATATACATAGTAAAGGTTGAATTATAGATAAAAATAATAAGTAAATGAGGTAATCAAACAAAGGAAATTACAGAGTGAAAACAACTATAAAATAACTGGCAATACCGCGATAATCATAATAAAAATATACAATGAAACAAAACAGCTAAGAGAAAGAAGCGATGAAACAGCTTACAGATTTCTTAATTGAGCATCTATTTTCATTAAAGTCAATCATGCAGCTACAAAGATTAAACTGTCGAACAGAACGAGCAATTGGACCATTAAGGCAGTAATTTGATTTATGAAGCGATTCATGTAAAATGGAGAAGAACCTCAAATTTCTAGAGGGAGTGTAAAAGTAAATATGCTCAAGCAGGGAAGGAGAGACAATTCTGTAATCCAGCAGATCCTTTATAAACATGACATTACGAGTCTTCCGTCTAGTAGATAATTTTTGCAAATCAATGAGTTGGCATCTAGAATGATACGGGGGTAGATCGGCAATCCAGTTCAGCTTCTTCAAAGCGAACCTGGTGAATCTCCTCTGAACACCCTCCACCCTATTACTGTGAATAGCGTAGTAAGGATCCCATACAACAGAACAATACTCAAGAATAGGTCTGACCAAGGACATATAAAGGCTTTTAAGAGTATAGGGATCAGAAAATTCAGCAGCACGGCGCCTAACAAAGCCAAGACGAGAATTTGCCTTACTCACAATAAAATCAATGTGCTGGGAGAAAGTCATACGAGAATCTACTATAACACCGAGATCAGTAGCGAAATTACATTTAGATACAGGAGAACCATTAATAAATAAGTCAAATAAAACTGGTGAAGTCCTTCTAGATAACGTTAAGTGCTTACATTTAGATAAATTCAGAGATAAACCATTTAGGTAGCACCAACGAGCGAATCTATCAACATCCTTTGTAAGGTTGGCAGCATCGCAAGCATTACCAATCGTGATAAATATTTTTAAATCATCGGCAAACCCAAGGCATGATGAAAAATTGAAAATATTAAAAACATCATTAATAAAAATTATAAAAAGAATGGGGCCTAAATGGCTGCCCTGTGGAACGCCAGATGGAACGCGAATAAAGCGAGATGTCACATCATTTATCACAACCATTTGCCTACGATCAAACAGATAAGCAGAAATCCAGCTGAACAATGAGGAATGAAAGCAGAGCTTACTACGCTTAGCAAGTAGCAGGCGAATGTTAACCCTATCAAATGCTTTGCTGAAATCTGTATAGATGACGTCAACTTGACCAGAGTCCTCCATAACACTTAGGGAATAATTAACAAATGATACAAGATTGGTCTCAGTAGATCTTCCTTTAATGAAACCATGTTGAAGAGGAGAAATGTACTCCTTGACAAAGAACGATATTTTATTGGTTACAATACTCTCAAACAGCTTAGGAATAACAGAGAGCTTACAGATTTAACGGTAGTTCATGACATCGTTTTTAGCACCAGCTTTGTGGATAGGGCGCAGCACAGAGAGCTTCCATTGATCAAGAAACACTCCTGATGACAGAGAAAGATTGAAGATGAGATACAGGGGTTGAGATAATGCCTCACGACAACAAAATACAAGGACAGCTGGAATACCATCAGGACCCGAGGAAGACGACCTACCAAGCTTGTTAAGGGCATTAGTAACATCATCAATCGATATAAATAATGACCCCAAATCAACCGATGAGGGTATGCCATTCAAAAGGTCATCATCTAATGGTTGTCCAGTATCCTCGACGTAAACAGACTCAAAGTAGTCAGCAAATAAACTACAAACATCACTAGTGTTCTCAGCTACCATACCATTATAATGGACACAGGAAGGGAAACCATAAGAGTTCCTTTTACCATTAAGAAAGGACCAAAATGTTTTGGCGTTATGCTTAATGTCAGTTTCAATAGAGTTCAAATATTGCCTGTATAAAAACTTGTTCAAAAACTCATACTCTTTCCGAAGTCTTTTAAAAAGAATACCATCGTTTACATCACACGTCTCACTATATTTTTTATGGGCCGCATTTCGAGCATTTTTTAATTGAGCTAGTCTATAATTTCTCCATGGATGGCCAGAATTGACTCTCCTAGATGCTAAGGGCACATGAGCAGAAATAATGTTATCTAAAATTGAAACAAATTTGGTAAACGCCTGCATTAAATCGCATTTAGAAAACAAACCCTGCCAGTCAATTAGATTCAGCTCATCATTTATAGCCGCATAATTGGCTTTTTTGAAGTTATAAAAATATAATGAATCACGCAAATTATTATTACTAATAGTACTACTATGTGTAATAAAACCAATTACAATTTTTAGTGCACAATGGTTTACAGTATCTTTGGAGAAGTTAAAGGATGCAGAATTAACAGTTGAAAGTAAGTTTTCGCTAACAAATACTAAATCTAGAAGTCTACCTATAGAGTTCGCCACTGCATTAACCTGAGTAAGAGCCAATGACAGAAGTCCGTCCACCAAACAGCGTTCGACAACCTTCAAAATATTAAGAGGAATAAACATCATGTCTTCATCACTCCATAACCAGTGGATATTGCCGGCATTGAAGTCACCAAGTACAACAATGTGATCGTTGTGCTGAACCATATTCTCCAAGATTGATCCAATATTTAAGATATGCTTCTCATAAATCTCCACATTTGAGTTTGGCGGGATGTATGAGACAAAGAAAAGACACTTACATCAGTAAAAGATACTCGAACACAAATCCGCTCAATCTCGAAAGACGAATGAATTAATGGAATTCCACGAGACTGGAAGGTTGAGTTAATTGCCAACAGGACACCTCCACCACGGCTAAGTCCAGCACGATCGTTGCGATAGACCAAATATGAAGGATTAAAAATTTCAGAAGAATGAAATGATGGGTTAAGCCAAGTCTCAACCATCGCGATGACATCATATGAGTGTTGAGTAGAGCTCACATAAATGTCGTTGACTTTAGTCCTAAGACCGCTCACATTTTGGAAATAGCAGGATATAGAAGTATTAGCCATTGATGAAGTAATCAATGAACTTCTCTGAGAAACAGGGCAGGTACCAGTTACGAGATCATCACCCTCATGTATAAGGGTGCCACGAATTAGGTGTTCAGAAGAATTGGTTGCTGAGCATTTGTGTTTTTTGGCAAGTTTATTAATTTACGCACAACTATCCCACATGGCCAGACATCATCTTTAAGGAGGTGCGGGAATAAGTAATCGGGGACACCCAGCTTAAATGTCAGAAATCTCAATGAGGACAAGTCGAATCTCTTTTTATTAAACGCTTGCAGACCAAGATGTTAGGGTCAATATTAAATTTAGAAGAAATAAACTTGATTACCTTATCCTCAGTAGTATTAAGTGGCTCAAGACGCGATAAGTGAAGCCACCTCCGTTTGTTGAAAGCAGAGATCTCACGGCAAGCAGAGGTACCAACTATCTTAGGCTGCCGCCTATCATTCCCATTAACTCTGACCGCAATGTGATCAAGATCACTGGAAGGCGATGCCATTTTATTACCCTTTGCAGCAACATCATCAGCAGCAATAGGACAACCACCATCAGTGGTGCCCACAATCGAAGCAATACCCGGGTTAAGCTCCACAATATTGTCATCATCCCTTGACACCGCTACCGCCGACGGTGGCATGCTAATTAACTTACCAGCAAAAGATCCGTTCGGGCTTCTTACCAGGTCACTGATTTGACTAATCATTTTATCATCATTTGTAGACAGCGCATTCAATTGATTAAGAATTATTTTAATATCACGATCCTGTTGAGACAACTGTTTTTTACTTTCAATAAGCTCACATAGCAGCACATCAAACCTATCTAGAACGGTTTTTTTAAAATCAATGCACTCATCACACATATAGAGAACATTATTCTTTGTTAAAACACTTTTTAGGTCATAATCAGTTAAGTTGGCACATTTGGTACAAAAATCCTTGCCATATACACCGCGTCCGCACGATTCAACTCGCTGTCTACCTGATTACCTGATTACTCCATGAAATAATAATAATTGGACAAAAACAATTTTCTCGACTTAATTTTTGTAAATATAACCGCACCTATTTTGAATAATAATTAAAAAAAAAAAACTTACTGAACTACTATTTTATTTTGGTGTCTGATATTAACCGTTGTGATGCTAGGATACCTTTTTCAGGCTTTATTTCGAATTACCTGTTACACAACAGTCTTATTTATTATATTTGATGTATTATTTATTTAGTTTGTGTACCTCATCATTTTACTGAATTA
Organism: Dioctria linearis; assembly: GCA_963930735.1. Classification (NCBI taxonomy): domain Eukaryota; kingdom Metazoa; phylum Arthropoda; class Insecta; order Diptera; family Asilidae; genus Dioctria; species Dioctria linearis. The sequence goes on along the minus strand of OZ005740.1, from coordinate 234,424,084 downwards.
TTAGATTCATTGCAATACTGTTAATCAGCTGTAGCTTTATTTTGTTATTCTTAGTTTTCCTTTTTTTTGGTCTCATAACATTAGCGTATATATAGTACATATATATAAGGAATAATATTGTAACTGCCAAATATTACTAACCTTTTGTGAATTTCTAGTCAGCCAAGAGAAGATCTTAATCATTAATACTTATACGGAATATCCTATTACCTTTATTCTGTTATATTTGTGCCCTCCTTAGCTCACTGTTTAGTCGCAGATCTTTATTTTTCTAACCCGGGGGCTCCACGACATAGTACAGCTTGCATTCCAGCCTCCCTTCCAAAACGATCTTAAACTTGACAGCAGAAGGCAGTTTGGTTGATGTCTTATCGTCTTGTATGCAAGTTCATTAAAAAAATGGCATTGAGATGTAAAGTCTTGCGTATATTGAAAAATTATAACAGTAAAGGAAGTAGAAGAATGATAAAAACCCAAGAAAAAATTAAGAGGAAGGTGTTGGTAAATGATGTCATGAAATTTATCAATTTCTCTCAAGCATTTCTTTTTCGCCATCTTGAAAACTGTATAATGTCATATTACTACCACCTCAGCTACCATGATTTTTCATCATGCAAGTTCGGTGAAAACTGAGGTGCCTGCATGGCAGTGGGGATGACACGTGCAAGAAGTATGGCAGTGCAATTTGCATGCAAGCTGTACTATCTCGTGTAACCCCCGGGCAAACACTGTTACCCCTTGCTTGAATTCTCACTGATCACAGTGTTATAGTACGCGTCAACTCAGTTGATAATTTCCCTAGTTGCGCAGTAGGTACAACAACTAGATATCGCGTGCAGTACCAAAAAAAGTATACAACATTTATATGGCTGGCTGGTCCATTCCGGAATGGACCACTACATTTGAAATGATGTATACGTTGAGTGATTCATTTTTTTTCGTATCTGAAGTGTTGAGGAAATCGATCAAATGTATACAAAACTGTTATTATAAAAATATTTGCTTTCGGCACTTTCTAAAACATGTCATGGTCTATTCCAGAATGCACTACCAATTTTACAATCTGTACACTCTGCTCTAGTATGCCATGCGACATCTAGATCTTGTGCCATCTATGGTTTTTGAATTTACCAGTGTATTTTGGTTGATAAGTTATTCCTACCGTTTAATATCCGAGTCATATCTGTCTTTTAGTGTTGTGATGTCCTTAATCCATTTTTTATATTTTTGTTTATGGACTAGTGCGTCTATTAATCGAGTATGGAAGCCATTGATTCTTGCAGTGTTTTTGATGTATCTCAGCTCTGAATCATAGTTTGTTTCTGTCATGGGGATGTTCAATAATCGGTGGACCATAGAATTGAAAGCAGCCATTTTATGTTGATGACAATGATTAGAGTCTAATGTTATATATCTTTGTGTATTTGTTATGTTATGTTTGTTTGGTATCTACTCTCTTAATCAGCACATATAAAAAAGGAAGAGTACCATTGTGTTCAATTTCACTTGTAAATTTTATAGTAGGAAACAACTCGTTCAGTTTTTCTAAAGTAGTCGAGACTTCTGACTTCTTTATTATAGTGAAGATGTCATCTACATATCTTTTCCACACCCGTGGGAACCAATTCTCTTCTTTACATCTTTAAGAAAATTAACAGAAAAGTTATCCCAGTGTCGTCTAATAAACTTAGAGGTATTTTGTGCAGAGCCAAAGATCTGGATGATCCACTTAGTAAGAGTGGAATTTACTCTTTAAAATGTTCTTCGTGTGATCTCACCTATATTGGACAATCATCGAGAGCTGTGAAAGAAAGATGGAAAGAATACAACAGACACATAACAAAAAATGAATCCATACCATATTTTAAACAACATCAGCCATGAAATTCACATAAAAAATTTCAAACTAATAAAGGCAGTAAGAAATAACCAAAAACTGGATGCATGGGAATCGTTATTTATACATAAGAACTCACTTCAGTTAATGGACACCGGAGAACCTCCTATCGAAAGTAGACTGTTTCATCTCTTGGACACAGATCATTAATATTGTTATCATTCGATTATCACTTTTGTTAACGGATAGTTTATAACGTACATAAACGTATTGCCTTATGGAATTGGAGCACTGTTTTGCTTCCCATTTTATCATATTCGAGTAGTCTAGCTATGCATATATTTTTTTAGTTTGAAAATAAAGATATCTGAAGATGGTAGCGTGGCTACCGAAAACGTTAAAATAAATAAATCAAAAATAGTGGAACAATAAGAAGACTTTTATTTACAAACTGATAGAATTGCATAATTTATGTTTATTATTTCCTCTTTGATTAATCTGAATTTGTACTGAATTTTTAGTGCTAGTTCTTCGTCTAATTTTTTTAATTGCTGAATTGCTTTGGTAATTTCGCTCTCCATTTTAGTGATTATTAATTCTTTCATTGTAGGTACAATTGGTTTATAATGACTTGTTTATTATTACTTTCCAACAGATTGTTTATTTTACCTTAAATTATTTCGAAGTCATCATGGTATGTACTTCCGTCGATTCATTTCGATGCGCTGCCAATAAAATCTAGATATGGTTTGATTTTATGAGTCTTAAGACCGTCTAGTAACGTCTGCAGTTGCGTAAGTTCGTGATTCAGGTAAGGATGCAACGGATGATCTGTCGTAATTTGTTCGTTCAGTATTATGTGCATTTTGTCTATGAAGTTTTGGTAATTATTCAGTTCTATTATATGAATTATTTTTAAGTTCCCTTCCTGTATTTTCGCCTTTCCAGTACTAATGGAGATGAATTGGGAGTTTGTGTAATCGAGTATTTGGATTTCTGCTGATGTAATGCCTACGGCCCATCTGTAATTAAAGAGGGTTTATGATTTAATGTTATTTTTGTCGACTACCTTCCCTGATTCTGTTAGGACTGTAATGTTTCTATTTTCTTTACTATTTGTTTGTACCTGAAAGTTAACTTTGAACCTAATCTTTTATTGTGTTTCACGTATATGGATTGACCTGGTTGATAGACTTTCATGGGTTTGCATTTACTAATGTGGTGTTTCAGATCTCGTTCCTATTTTTGTCTTAGTTTTTCGTGTTATTGAGCCGCATTCGTTCGAATTGTTCTGGGTTTACTTTGATGGTTCTACCGTAATATACTTCGACTGGCTTTTTCCCTGTAGTCTAATGGATTGAATGGTTATACTCTTTAACCGATCTTTCGAGTAATTCTTCGAATGTTCGTTTTATTCTATCAGATTTTAAACACCTTATTATCTCTATGAGGATTGATTGGAATCTTTCGATCTGCCCATTTATCTCACCACCTCATTTTGTATTTATTTTCAGTTGAGAAGATGTCAATATGAAGAGTGTGTCCGGGATAGGTGTAGGGTTGATTATTTGGTTAATAGGGTGTCGATCGTATTTATTCTCCTTGCATATAGAGTATCTTTTAACTAGGGAATTAATTTTCTTGCTCATCTTTGGGAAATAATAGGTTTCAATTACATAGTCTCTGTCTCTTGCGTGTTACGATGGGCGCGACGGTGAACGGATAGTAATTTTTCTTCTTGTTGGTTCTCGTCGGTAATTTCCAGAAATAATTTTTGAGTAAAGCGGATTCTATAACCTCTAAAATGTAGTGGGTATATTTTTTACATTCTTACCATTGTTGCTTCTGTTGTTTTCAGACCATATATTGTACTTGGGTTTCTTTTGAAAATGTTAATAATATCTGTTTCGGTAAATTCTGGTTGGGTAATGATATGTCTTGAGTAATTTGGAGTAATTGGTTATTTCAAATACTAATAATGAAGATGATATGTTGGTTCATCTTGCATTTCACTGAATTTTCTTAAGTTGAGTTAATAATCCAAAAATTTATTTCTATTCTTTGAAAATTTAATTGAACTATTTAAAACACACCGGTATCTGCTCGGGCGCCAGTTAAAATAAAAAATTGAAAATTATTAAAAAAAAAAGAAGGAAGAATTATTATATTTTACTGATCTAAATGGATTCTATGTACAACTGAATTTCAAGAAATCTAAAACTAAGAGCAAACATGAAAAAGACTTAAAGCTCCACAGTCAAGGAAATGCATATTCGGCAGAATTTCTTTAAAGACGGAAATTCCCACGTTAAGAAGTGTTTCGTGCCTCTGGTACATGGACATGTATATCATGGGCCGCTGACACCACTGAAATCGCTTACATTATCATGGGATCACTTTTCTATAGTTGTCTCTTTTTGGTTTAACGACTGGATTCTATGCGAAATCCACCATAGTTCAGTTTTAGTTCAGTGTATTTTCCAAATGAATATATAGTATAGAAATAAATGGCAATATAACATTTGTAATCCTTTTTCTATCCCCATAGCTACTTTTAGGGATAGGCAGACAAAAATTGCTTAATTTTATTTCGTTAAAAATCGAGTTTAAAGGCACTTTCACATCAAACACAAGAATCGAAAAAATGTAAACCGAAAAACTCAATTTTTTCCACTTTAAAACAAGATTTTTGCTCCAATGATTAATAAAATCATGGGAAATAGGATAAAGTAATAATTTTACTAATAAAATAGTATATTTATCTTAGAATTGTTAAGAAAACACAACTTTTATGATTTATCGGACGAATTTTTCCACCGAAAAAGTTTTTCGACCGATTAAACATTATAAGTTGTTTTTCTTAAAAATCTGAAATAAAAGTAACTATTTTCTCAGTAAAATTCTTAGTTTATCCTATTTCTCTGGATGTTATTAATCATTGGAACAAAAATCTTGTTGTAAAGTGGAATAAATTGAGTTTTTCGGTTTACATTTTTCTGTTTTTGTTTTTGATGTGAAAGTGCCTTAAGGAATATTTGTTTTTATAGGAGATAAGCTACCAATAAATATAATAATTTTGAATATATTTGGAACTTGTTGAGCTTGTAGTATGAATGTTAAAGCGAAATTGAAACTAAAAATTAATATAGCCCCCCCCCCCCCCCCCCTCCGCCAACAAAAGTGAACCCATATGAAATAGAAGATCAAGCAGTCCATGTCAGTGCTGCAAGATGATATTTATGAATTTACTGCGTGCGTGCTTTAACTTATATTTGGACACTGCCTAAGAACGCGTCAACGTAGAGAGCTGTGTTTTTATACAAGTAGTAAATATAATTTCAAAAATGGGCTAAATCAGGCAACTCCTCCTTGGTGTTGCCATATAGAAAATTGATTTTTACTTATCTTGTGAAATCGATCAGTCCTATTCGTTTTTATTGTAAAGAAAAGTTCTTCCCGTTCTAGAAATATATGCGAACAACCACTTCAACAATCAAACTTGCACTGATCTGATTGGTGACTATACGAAATTACATACGGGTATTCATTGGTCTTAGACCAATTCTAGCTTTTTACTTGCTTTTATTTAATTATGGGAGGCCAACACCTTCTGCATCTTAATATTGCTACAGTGGAGGTCGTATGTAGAATGGGTCCGTCCGGCTCAAGAAAATTACAAAAGAACTGAGAGAACTGGTCTTATAACAGCTACCAATTATCCTTGAAAAAATGGGCAGTAGCTAAAAGCTTCGGTTAATTCGTGCAAGGCGGAAGCTGTGACGAATGCAATATATATGTGATTACTTGGCACGAAAAAGTAAAGAAACGGAAAATATGTAAGTTCGTGCAAATGTATTATAACACATTGTTCCAAAAATGAGTACGCGTTGCACAGTGTAATTTGCAAAATGGCTCCAATAACATTAGCTTGGTTGTCATTAGGTTCTTTCCACTTTATCACTCCATATCTGAGTGTTATATACAACAGTCCCACCAGTCGTGTCCAGTACTATACTATCTTTCTCGCTGGAACCACGCATTTACACATTTACAAAATGTCATTGAAATCGGTTGGACGGTTTCGGAGATTAGCGTGTACGAACACAGTGGTTTTTATATATTAAGATGTCGAGAAACAAATCTACTTTTTATAAAAGTTGATAAGCCAATAAATTAGAAAACTTCGAGTAATCTAGTGACATGGGTACAAATTACACATTTAGGGAAATAACCCCTGAGCACCTATCACCGTTCGCCCATATGAGCAAATTACATGTTGCTTTATTTTGATTTCGCATTTAGGGAAAATTGCAAAACTTTAACAGAAAATGGATTCGAAAGTATTCTGTCCCACATCAGAAATGTTTTAATTTTAAATCTAATAATGTATTTATTGGGGTAAAAATTGTAATGATATTATGGCTGTGTTCAACTTCTGGCTAGAGCCGGCTATAGTTGGCTAGAGCTAGAATTAGATCGTTCAGTTGTTGGCTATAGTCAATTTTGAGCCAAAAGTAAGAGCTATAAATGACGAAAAATCATATCTGTATATGTTACTTAGAATATAGAGAATACAGGAAGTGTGATAAGCCAAATTTAGCGTAGTCGAATTCTGGTTGTGTTAGTATCTGTTGCCGCTGTAGTGAAAGCTCAGTACAGCCGTATAGTAGAATAAATATAGAGAGCGGGGCAACAAGATATATGGTTGAAAATATTGCGTTTGCTCCCACCGAAAAGGTTTTTATTCGATGCACTACGCCAACATACCCAGGAAATTTCGCAACTGTCACAAATGTAAACAAATATCGGTGGAGGAAGGATTTTTCGATATTTCATCGCTTTTGTTAAGTATTTTTAATTTAATATACAAAGGTGTGTAAAGTACACAAAATAATATTTTATAACTATACTTGCCTAAGAAATGATTTCCCACGTCGTACCTTGATGTTGTTGTGGCAATTTTTCACCGAACACTTCATTCTGAAATTACATGAACATCACTTAGAAATTTATCACTATAATATCAACAGATAATTACTTAAACTCCTTACTTTACTTAGCACTACGTGGTACCTCGACATACGAGTTTAATTCGTTCCGCAACCTTGCTCGTATATTGAATTACTCGTATCTCGAAGCAAATTTCCCCATACAAAACAATTGAACTACCATTAATCCGTTCCAACCCCCAAAATGTCACCCCAGTTATTTTTGTTACGTGGTTTTGAATAATAAAAACGTATTTATAAATGACAAATATTTATTGTACAAAAGCAAAAAATAGAATGTAAAGAAATAAATTAGATAGCCTCACTGGTCTTTGCCTTTTTCGCTACATTTTTCTCGCTTTCACCTGTAGGCCGTTTAGAAAAAAACATGTCCAAGGAGGTTTGTTTCTTCCTCCCTCTCAGAATGTTCCGGAAATGAGTTAGGCAAGTGTCATAAAAAAGATCAGATGCACGACCTGTTACAACTTTTTCTGTGTGTTTCTTTTCCATGAACTGTGAAACTCTCTCCCACATTCCTAAGATCTCCTTTATCTCACTTGTAGAAATAACCTCCTCCTCCTCTGACTCCTCGAAACCAATTTCTTGCATAACCTCCGTATGCTGCTGTGACTGTAACTCTTGTATCTCCTCAGTCGTCAGTTCCTGGGTGTGCTCCTCGACGTCTCTCTCTTCCACATCTAGATCCATGGATTTCCCCAGAGAAACAATCTCCTCCTCTACTGACATACCGGGTTCCAATTCTTCGTAGATCCTTTCAGCTACAGCTTCAGGCCACAGCTTTTTCCATGCAGAGGTCAAGGTCCTCGTTGTAACATCCAACCAGGCCTGATCGATAATTTTTATGCAAATCGCGATATTAAAGTGGTCCTTCCAGAATTCTCGAAGGGTGAGGTTTGTGTTATCCGTCACTTCAAAGCAGCGCCGAAACAGATGCTTGGTGTATAGCTTCTTAAAATTAGAAATCACCTGCTGATCCATGAGCTGCAGGATAGGAGTGGTGTTGGGTGGTAGGTAGAGAACCTTTATAAATTTGAACTCCTCGAGGATGTCATCTTCGAGGTTTGGTGGATGAGCAGGGGCATTGTCGAGGATGAGAAGGGCTTGCACGGGTAGGTTTTTTTCCTGTAGATATTTCTTAACAGAAGGGCCGAAAACCAGGTTTACCCACTCCACAAAGAACTTCCTGGTGACCCATGCCTTCGGGTTCGACCTCCACATAACTTGCAGTTTTTCTTTCAAAATCTTATGTGACTTAAATGCCCTGGGGTTTTCCGTATGGTATATGAGCAGAGGCTTGATCTTGCAGTCGCCACTCGCATTGGCGCACAGTGCTAGAGTCAATCTGTCCTTCATAGGTTTGTGGCCTGGCATCATCTTCTCCTCTGCCGTTATATATGTTCTATTCGGCATCTTTTTTCAGAACAGCCCTGTCTCATCACAGTTGAAGACTTGCTGAGAGATATATCCTTGGCCTTTTATTAGATCGGAAAACGTTTTAATGTAATCCTCAGCTGCCTTCATATCTGAGCTTGCTGCCTCACCATGCCTGACAACGGAGTGAATACCGGTCCTCTTTTTGAAATTCTCAAACCAGCCCCGGCTGGCTTTAAATGACTCTTCCGATGCCTCGTCGATGGAAGTCTGCGGGGTTTGCTTCAGCAAATCTCCGTAGATCGCTCTTGCCTTCTCGCAAATGGTGGTCTGCGTCAAGGTATCTCCTTGGAGCTGCTTCTCTGTCACCCACACCATCAGCAGTTTCTCCATATTTTCATGAAGGGAGGTTCGCAGCTTGGAAATTATCGTAAGGCCCTTAGCCGGCGTTACACTCTTTATCGACTCCTTCTGTTTAAGCACAGTACATATCATGGACGTACTACGCCCATACTGCCTCGACAAGTCAACAACTCGAACACCTTGCTCATGTTTTTCTATAATTTCACGTTTTAATTCAATACTCATCATCTTTTTCTTAGCACTTGACTTTCCATAAACTTTCTTCCGATCCATGGTTATAAAAATAAATGAGCTACAACTGTAAATTAAATGTAAACGCAACACAAAACGCGAACACAACTTATCACAGCGGGAGCACGCACACTGACCGTGGTGGGCACGGTCGCGCACGCGCGGTCGCGTGCTACCGGCCGACCTGCTAAACCGAACTCGTATCTCGAATTTCGCTCGTAACTCAAAGCAAAAAATCACTCGCTTGCCGGCTCGTATCTCGAAAAACTCGTATGTTGGGGCACTCGTATGTCGAGGTACCACTGTATTTTTAAATCACTTTTCACAACTTTTCAATTACATTTAAATTGTTGCAAATTTTTTGCAAATTAAAGAAACTTCGTTAGACAGCTAAACATAGATTTGTCTCTTTCTTGAACATAATGCTGAGCTACTTCACGGCTCGCTGAAAAATCCACGCTCATGCACACGAATTTTACAGGTATCAACACTTCCTGTTGTCTTTATATTCTAAGATATGTTAGCTCAATTGTCAGAATTTATTGTTAAACTCTTGGCTCTAGCCGGCTATAGCCAAATTGGTTAGTGCTCTGGAGGTGAAGCCAAAGTAGTTTGACGTTTGTTTGTTTAGTTTTTGATGTCAAGTAACCAAAAAAATGTCCCAATTTTATTACTGTGTGGATAGCAAAGGTGAAATTATTTACGAAAATAATGTGCCATTATTAACAGACATGGACGGTAATTTACTTTTATTATTCGACATAATTCTTACAATGCAATTGAAACAATTTATTAAATGACGCAAGTTTGACATTTACTGACACAAATAAGAGCCCTATCAACAGCCATTCTGGCTAAAGCCGGCTCTAGTCAAAAGTTGAACACAGCCTATGTACTCCTTAAAAATTTGAACAGACATATATACAGTACAGGGAATGTTTTGATGGGGGATGGCGTTGAGGAAAGATTTGAATGCGAGATTTCAGCAGCTCATAAAAGTGCTCCCCTTAGTTTACGGATGCTTCGCAGCTATTACAAAATAGAGGGATATCATTTCTAGTTAATTCGAATTTTAGATAGTAGAAGTTTTCCGTTAATTATTATTATATCAATTAACCATATTAATATTTTATATAAATATATTTAAAAAATATAGTTACTATTTACAATAAATTTTAGCTCCATCGACAACAAACAGACGTGAAAATGCGTACCGAAAACGGGTATCGGTAAATTTTGATAAATCATCTCCAGATGTAGTCGTCGTCGATATAGGTAATTGATTCGATTTCTTAAGTTCTAATGGATATCACTATTAAGTTTTCTTTATTAGAAACTCCTGAGTATGGTAATTTGGATAAAAGTTTTACAGAACTTAATGAATACACTCCAATTGATTTTTGTGCTGTCGATTATAACGGTGAATATATATCATTAAAAATTTGAAAATCAATCATAAATTTTATTTGTTTAAAGATCACAGCGAAGTCATAAATGAACATGAATACATAAATACTAATTTAAGTACGTTCCAAAATTTAACTAGAATATTACAAAGAGATGGTAAGCGGTACGGTTAGTTTTCGTGAAAATATTTAATAGAAAGTTCTGATTTCCAGAAATAAGTATAACTCCAATGCCCGATTTTTCATATGAAGAAACGAAAGAGATTACAGATGATGAAAAAATAAAAAAATATATCCAACTTAAGTGTGAGCAATGCAATGCACGATTTGAAATATTTTCTGAACTAAAGCAACACTACAGAGGCATACATAAAACAAGTGGATATGCCATTTGTTGCGATCAAAAGTTCTACAAACGTATTCAACTAATGGAGCACATAATGAGACATACAAATCCAGATGTGTTCAGGTGACTTGATTATGCCGCATTATTCAAGGGACATAAATCACATTCATTCTGTACAATGACTCATATTCTCATAACTAAAACATATTAGGAAAGTAATGCTCATTTGAACATTATAGAAAAAAGAGATAAGCATTTATATCTAAGTAGATTTGAATTACATAATTTATATTGCACAATCCATAGCAACGTATACAAATACTATTTCTATTATCGATGTTTTTATATCATACTTTTTTTTATAGATTATCAAGAGGTAAACACTACGCAGTTAAAAAAATTCAAAAATCTTCGTGTGATAAAGGTTACCAAAAAATGTGTCGTTATTGCAGACGAATATTCAGGAATAAAAAACAGTATGAAAATCATATAAGGGAACATAATGCAAACAAGCCAAGCAGAGTGCAATGTAAACAATGCACTCTTTGGTTTAAAAGCCGACGAGGTCTTCAGGAGCACATTAAATTTCACGTTGATCAAACCAATGACTTTGTCTGTTCAATTTGCGGAAGGAAAGCAATTTCGGATATTTCTTTGCATAGACATCTTCGAAACGTGCACTACAAAGAAAGGAAATATCAGTGTATATTATGCGGGAAAGCATTTAAATGGTCTATCAACTTAAAGGTAATTTTTCTTTTCAAGTATAATAGCTTACTACCAATAAAATCTCATTCAGGAACATATGGCAATTCATACAGGAGAATCTTTATATCGATGCAAGTATTGCCCGAAAACTTTTAATGCCAGTTCAAATTTGCATTCTCATCGTAAAAAGATTCATAGAGTTGAATGGGAAAAGGAGCGCAGGAAACGGTTAGAAGAGGAAAGGCAAAAGCGTCTAGATTCAAATTCCAGTGGAAATGAGAGGAATTAAGTAACGAATACCAAAATTAATCAAAGAGAACAGACCTCATCATTTTAGTAATTAAAAATGTTCCAGATTGCTGTCTTAAAGTGTTTGCCTAATTAATTTTTAGTTATTATTTCTGTTAAATATTTATAACACATATAATTTATTTATACAACCCATTATTAACTTTTTAAAAGTTCAATATCAATTTTAATATGGTTAAGGAAGTCCATCCACTAAAATTGTATTTTTTAATTATTTATGTTATGTTAAAGTACGAAAAATAACTGAAGTTTTATAAAATGTTAACGAAAATATATAAGTATTTTTAAACGGATGTGTACGTAATCTTTTAATGCTAGAATAACTCTAAGTTACAAAAATAATCATTAGAAATTTAGATTAGAGGTCGATATAACTAGTTTTTTAATGCACTGGTTCTTCTGGTTCAATACATATAAAGATCCCTAGAACTGATCCGTTTGTTTAGTTCATTTGGCTCACTGTACTAGAATGTTATTTTATACAACGTCTTCGTTTAGATAATCATGGTCTTCTACATTAAAGATGAGTGTCGAAAAGAAGGTGAATAGTGAATGACGAGAAAGGCAGGCAGAAGCTTGAGCGAGAAAAAGTCTACAAATCTCTTTCTCTCAAAAGGTGAACTTCAGATTTATGATAGAAATATAAGACAATTAAAGGAGTTGGTTGCTTGTTTATTTCATTCATGTTTTATTGTACTTATATATCTGGAACGGCTCGTCGGACTGTAAAAATGATTACAACCAATTTCATAGGATTTCATATTCTGAAGAACTTTTCAGTATAATAAAAACATCTACGACTGATAATTTTTACAATGGTAAAAAACATAAATTTTTCTATGGCAACACAGCTTCACTTATTACTATGAAAACAGTGTACAAAATTTCAGCTCTTTGTCGACAAGCAGTGTCAAGTGTCAGTGTCGAGGCAGTGTTCAAATACACATAGTGAAAAACAAAATTTTTGTATAGCAACCTTACGAAAGAGTTGCCCGATTCGTCCAATTTTCGAACTCAAATTTGCATTTGTCTTAAAAAATTCAGCTCACGTCGTGTCGACGCGTTTCCAGGCACTGTCCAAATATATAATAAAAAAACAAAATTTTTGTATGGCAACCCTACGAAGGATTTACCCGATTTTTCCCATTTTCGAACTTAGTTTATTTTATTTTTTAAAAAGCCCGTGTACAAAATTTCAGCTCCTAAGTGAGGACGGTCGGACGGACATGCAATAATCAAAATAACTTTTGATATGCGTGGGTGTCCAACCCATTTTTTTCTACTAGCATTATTTCTAGGTGTTACAAACGGAATGACACACTTAGTATACCCTAAGATTTCATCTAGGGTATAAAAATGAATAAATTGTGTTCGTTGATAACGGCTGAACCGATTTGGAAATTTTTTTTTAAATGTTCGTAATATTCCGAATAAGGTTTTTAGGGAAAGAAAAATTGGAATCGGTAACCTCTTGGTGTTGCCACACAAAAATTTCGTTTTTAACTAAATATTTGGGCACTGCCTGAGTACACGCCGAGGTAGAGAGCTACACTCTCCCACACATATGAACGTATGCACGCACACACATAGAGACAGAGTGAAACCCTAGAGTACGGAAATGCGCGATCGAGCCAGATGATAGCTGAGATATTATGCATCTCTAGCCACCCCACCCCCTTTCAACCCCTTACCAACACCCATCTAGGCAACGAATGACAGTCGATGTCAGAAACTACGTAGGCGCCTGTGACGTTTGTAAAGAAATCAAAAAACCAATCAAAATATCTGTATAGTGATAGTTCTTGACCACTTCTCGAAATTTCCCATTTTGAAGCCTATGAAGAAAGGATCTGCTTTAAACATATGTCAGTTCATCGAGACAGAAGTGTTTCACATGTTCGGAGCTCCGGAGACGGTAGTCTATGACAATGGGTTTCAGTTTTGCTTGGCTAAGTTTGCCAGACTGCTAGATAAGTATGGTGTTAAACACTTGCGGACAGCACATTTTTCGCCGCAGGCTAATGCATCAGAGCGAGTAATCAAGTCTTTATTGTTAGGGATTAAATGCTACATCAAAAGCGAACATACTCATTGGGATGAGAAGCTGAGCCATATTCCTAGCTCACTCAGGAGTTCTATCCACCAAGCAACCGGCTTCTAACCCTACAGGGTATTGTTCATTCTGCAGATGACGGAATATGCAAGCTCATATTTCATCCTCCAGAGCTTGGGAATTCTGAACGAGCCACTAACCGTAGATGCCGCTGATAAATTGCGGTTAATCCGTGCGAGAGCGCAGGAAAACATAAATCATGCATTCGAACAGCGTGCAAAATCTTATAAACTAACTTCGGGCTAAGCCAATCAACTATAGAGTGGGTCACGAAGTATACAGGCGGAATTTTATGCAGAGCAATTTTTAACAGCAACTCAGCGCTAAATTAAGGACAAAAATTATTAAAGTGTCGTATTAAATCAAAAAAAGGAAACTTTACAGGCTTGAGGATCTGCGGGGAAAGTTATTAATGACTTCCCATGCTAAGGACATCAGGCCTTGTTGAACGATCAAGTTTAAATAAAATTGTTTTTTGCCATACCTTTGGTGAATGTCATCCAACGCTTCAGCTCGCACACTTGTTGAATGGGCTGAATATTGTCGCACATTTTACGAGGCTTTAGCCTTCATTTCCCTGTTAGAGGGGACAACGATGCCCTCACGGTATGTTCTACCTGCCGTAAAAGGCAATTAAAAGAACATGAACCCTTCGCTGGAGCTATACCGACTTTTTCGGGGCGAGGTCTAGTGAAGGCCTGCAAGGTGTTCAGTACCTTGTAAGTAGGGTTGGCGGTGGATGAGCTCAAATTCAATTTCAATAATTTATTTAATGTTACAACAAGATATCGTTTGATTATGCATACGAAGATATAAAATGGAGAGAATTAAATTAAAAAAGAAAAAAAATTTAGTTATCTTACAACTATGTGCTTACAATTATTAAACTAATATAAAGATGTGAATAATAAGAGAAAGAAAAGAAAAAGAATAGAAAGATGAAGATATGATAAAAATCAACCTACAGTTGTTTTAGGAGCGGACCCAGCTCATGCATTCGCGACCTCAAACCACTTCAGTGGATACTAAATACTGAATTAATTTCTCTCTGAAAATCCTGGTCGAGCCAATTGTTCTAATATCATTGGGAAGAAAGGTCCATTTACGTGCAATGTGGACAAAGTAAGAGCGTTGCCCAACTAGTGTGCGGAATCGGGGTATAAGTAGGCTGAAGTGGCCGTGCGAGTGCAAGAAACCCAGGTGTTCGAATTAGTACAATGTTGAGCGCGTATTTATTAGACGATGTATGAAACTTCTGGCAGTGACATCACGATAAGCATTCAACGAGCACCCTAGAACCCTAGAACTGTGATACATGATCAAAGCGACGTAGTCCATAAAAACAAAATGCACACAATCGTTGAATGCTACATGATTACAGGCTGTATCGAGGGAAGAGAAGATAGTGCTGCAGTAAACAAAATTAGGAACAAGCAGAGCCTTGACCAGTGTGAGTCGCAGACCAACTGACAATAACCTCCCTGAGAGCCACAACCTGCGGAGCCCACCATTTTTCGGACTATGTTACAAACTTTAGCGCAGCAGGTTAGTTTGCTGTTAAGGGCAATTCCAAGGCTAGTAATCTTTTCGGAGAAAGGTAATATCTCATTATTCAGCAGTGTGGGAGGCAGTAACTCCGTGTCTAGTACCCCACTATAAAAGGCTATGCAGGTCGACTTCTTCGGGTTGAGCAAGAGCCGGTTAGATACAGCCCAAGCGGATATTCGATTTAGATAGCCATTAATGCGAGCAACACAGTCCTCTCCAATCCAATAGGCCTAGACAGATAGAGCTGCACGTTATCAGCATATGTATGCAATTCGCATCCATTACAACATGCGGAAGATCATTTAAAAACAATGTAAAGAGTAGAGGACCTATAATGGATCTTTGTAGAACTCCAGAATCGATGGGAAGGAAGCTAGATTTAACTCTATCAACTAGGACTTGTTAAAGCGATTGGATAAAAAATCGCTGATTCTAATTGCAGTTCGGGAGAAAAAGAATTTGTCATGTAACTTGAGTAGAAGAAGTGTGTGGTCAACGCTGTCGAAAGCTTTAGTAAAATCAAACAGAAATAATATAGATAGATGATTATTGTCTAGCACGCTTCGAATATCTGTAGTGACTTTCAGTAAAGCAGTCTCGCAGCTAGGCCCACGGCAGAAACCAGACTGCCATCTGAAGAGCATGTCATTCCGCTCGGCAAAATTAATTATTTGCGAGGCCTTTAACCTCTCCAATACTTTCCCTAGGAAGCATAGTATACTTATAGGACGAAAGTCGCTCGGATCGTTAGGAGCAGAGTTTTTTGACAGTGGTAATACTACAGAATTTTTCCACTCACGAGCAAATTGAGAATACGTGAAGGAAGAATTGAATATATATAACAGAGCTACATATAACTGGAAGGAGAAGCTTAATAAATCTAGATGTGATATTATCATCACCGGTGGCATCAAATTTGATACCATCAATGGCCTCTAACATCTCAGAAATTGTTACACATCGGAAGCTGAAGTTTACTGATTGTTCTACAAAGTTTAAAGGAGTTGTACGAGCAACTATTGGAGAAGCGAGCGCAGACGTTGTGAAAAAATTATTAAGAGCATTTGGATCTATGCAACACGTTGATTTATCGCCAACATGAATACCCCATTTACGCAGATTAGACCGTAGTTTCTTTGGTGTTAAAAAAAGGTGGAGTATTCTGCTAAAATAAGCCTTTTTTGCACTTCTGAATTTCTCATTTACTGGGTTTCTTACGGGTTTATACGTAGCACGACAGTTAAAATAGGTAGCCTCAGTAGAATTTACCAGGTTAAGATGGAGTGACTCGAATAGGTGTAAAAATGAATCCACGTTTCGATCCCTACGTAGTATATTTACATTAAAATCTCCACCCAAGATTACGTTAGAATACTGATGGGAGATTTGGGTGAATATCTCTTCGAGCTCTGTAGTGTTCTCGGAGCAGAATTTGTTAGGAGGACAGTACATAAAAGCCAATAGTAACTTGTCTGGGCTGCAGCCAACTTCCACACAACTATATTCAATTTCGTTAATGCTAGAGCAGTGGTTCCCAACCTTTTGTGCCCCATCTCCCCTTTCTGGAGGTTGACTAACACTTATCGCCCACTTTTCATTTTCATTGTGTCCCTAATTTTAATTTGAAGTTAAGTGTAAATAATAAAGCAGTTTTATTATTTTAAACAATTTTATTACCGTATATAAAAACAACCAAAGCAGTTTTATCCGGTCACTCTTAAATAAAATAGAAAAAAAAAATAACTTGTACATTTTTTACAGATTTTTTTTAAGAACAAAAAAGTGAAATTATTAACTCATTGACATTTTAAAAAACAGGAGTACATGTTTTAATTTTTAATTATGAATCTGGAAAAATTAAGAAAGTTGACAATTAAAATTTGAAAACTTAAATGAAATTTTGAGAGCTTATTGTTTTATTTTACCTTTTCAATGGCTGCCTTCTGCTTGGTGGATTTCAGTTAATGCTTGAATGTTAATGTTCGTCAAGTTCAGCCGCAAGTCTCCTTCGAGGCAAATGTCTTATTTATTTCTTTGTTTTGTGAGGAGCTGGACAAGAGAACTAAATCCTTTTTCAACTAAATATGTTGACGGGAACGAGATGAGAAGTGGTTCAGTTTTTCCCCACAGTTGTGGATAAGTGTCCATAAGCTTCGCCCAAGCTAACTCGTAACCGATCTGCTTGAAAATGATTTTCGCCTCACAGTCATACTTCAGATCTAGATACTCCGTCTGCAAAGAGTTATCAAACTTGTCCACATCTTCAAACCTTCACTTTTTTATTCCTATTTGTAAATGGTGTTTGCCATTTTGTTTCTATGGTGAGTGCTTTGCGCTCTCTATTGTGTGACTGTATTACTGTAAATACTGTAAATGATTTCTACCGCAATGAGTCTGTACATTGCTCCTTTTTTATTTTGCTAAACGACTTTGTATTTTTTGCTATTATGCTAACTAGCTATTAATTACTCGATGTACTAACGTTGTAACGTAGCGTAAGCTGAGGTTCTTTAATAAATGATTTTTCTATTCTATTCTATTCTATGAATCTAGAATCCAATTCGGAATTTGTAACTTGGTTAAATCTTCAAATCTTGATTCCATGTCAGTTTTTAACTGGTCAAGGTGATCAGTAAAAATTAGGATTTTGTCTTCTGGGAGTTCAGAAGTCCCGTTATCTGACACTGAACACTTTTTAAGGGTCGGAAACTGAATCAGCTCTTTACCACCAATATTTACCTTGTGAATATCAAACTTGGCGATGAATGATGAAATAATTCCTTTGGCCTTGATAAGGTTTATCTTGTTTCCTTGAAGCCTTATATCGACTTCGTTCTTTTTTCAAAAATATCTGTAAGGTACGCAAGTTCCAACCATTGAATAAATAACTAAAAAGGAAGCGGGGTATCGTGCGAATACAGTGTACGTGTTTAAGCATTTCAATGACAGTGTGACCTAAGGTCGGGGGAGGGGGGGGAGAAATGACAAGAGGGCGTCGTTGATATTTTGTGTCAGTTCAATATTCTGACATTTCATAATTTTGAAAATAAGTTCAATGATTTGAATTCGCGATATTGTGAAAAATAAAGAATTAAACGTGTTTTTTACGTAATAGTAGTGTGAAATAAGTGCGGAATATTTCTTTTGTGAACGACATTTTGTGTAATAGAGACTCCGGAGTCCTAAATTAGCATAATGAAGTGCGCTGTGCTGTGCTGCAGGAACAAACGGCGTTATTGTCGTGGAAAAGCATTCTTCAAGTAAGCTTAATAGCTTTACTAATTAATTATATTGTTTTAAACAAAATAAAAGTGAAATATCTGTAAAAATAAAGAGCCATGGCAAAAGATTTAAAATTTTACCAATGCCGGTTTATTTGTTTACAATTGAATTGTCATTGGTAGATAAATTATTCCAGTCATACAAAGGCAACGCCAAGAAATATTGCCTGAAAATAAGGGGGAGCTAAAAATTTGTTTATTTTACATAGGAATTTGGATTATAAAAAATGTTCCCCTTCAAAATTGCACGATTCCACTACTGCCATGACGAAACGAATACAAACAGAGCACACTAATCCATTTCGCCGAGATGCTTACGTTTTCACCCGATATGCCGTTTCCTTATTAGTTATTTATTCAATGGTTCCAACTTGCGTTGCTTCAAATTCTCACTTAAAACAGGATCAGACGTGTTGAGAAACTCAGTAACCGTGTCAAATAATTCGAAGAAACGGCGCAAACCACTGACATATATAAAATGGACTGCTGATACTACTGAAATTCCTTACATTATTTGACATTATTATGGGTTCACTTTTCTATAGTTGTCCCTTTTTGGTTTAACTACCTTATTCCGCTGAACTACAAATAATAAGTTCTATACAAAATACACCATAGTCCAATTTCAGTTCAGTGGTTTTCCAAATGAATATATAGGATAGAATTAGATGGCAATACAATATTTGTAATCCTTTCTCTGTCCCCCATAGCTACTTTTAGGGGCAGGTAGACAAAAATTGCTAAATTTTATTTCTTTAAAAATCAAGTTTAAAAAATATTTGCTGTTGTAGGAGATAAGCTTCCAAGAAGAGAAATAAATTCGAGTGCTTCTATAATTTGTTGAACATTTTATATGAATATTAAAGCAAAAGTAAAACTTGAAATTAAGATAATTGTCACACCCTGCCAAAAAAACTTGACCCATAACCCATATTAAATAGCAAATCAGGCAGTCCATGTTATATATGTCAGTGGCGCAAATAGTTTCCTTTGGAAAGCCACCTCACGGCCGTATGTAGAAGCAAGCGTTCGAATTCCTCATAATTTTCATGGCAAAGTTGGCGGAACACACGGTCATTAAGAGAATTAGCTTTGATCCTGTTGACACTCGTAATAACCAGTTGTAAGGTTTCATGCAGGACACCACTCAATTTTTGCAGCTAAGTGTTGACGATGAATGACACAGTGAATAGTGATGATCTCTGGCACTTCCTTTTTAATGTGGGCTAGAAACCCAGCATGACGACCTGACATGGCAGGAGCACCGTCTGTTGCGTAAGCGCTCACATTTGTTAGGGGAATCTCTTTTTCCTCAAAATAACCTTGCACCACTTTGAAAATCGACAATCCCTTCGTATCAGTGATTAAAGTTCTAGCAAACAACATTTCCTCGGTAATTTCCTTTTGTTCATTGATAAACCTCACATAAGCTAATAAAATTGCTTTGTTATCAATCACAGTTGATTCATCAATCTGCAATGCAAATTTACTTTTTTTCAACAAATTTGTGAGTTTGGATTCAACGTTCGTTGCCATTTCGTCAATTCGCCTGGAAACAGTATTGTTGCTCAAAGGAACCGATTGACTTATCTTCTTACTAGGGCCTTCGCCTAGCATGATTTCAACAATTTTTTTTTGTAGCCGGTAAAACAAGAGTTTCGCCAATTGTGTGAGGTTTACCACATTTAGCGATCAATAAAGACACCTCGTAAGAAGCAAGAAGACCTTTGTCAAGATCGATTGCTCGTTTTTTAAATAATTCACTCACATTAGGCCGTTTATCAGCTTTAGCTTTGAGGTGTTGAAAATAATTAAGTTCTTTACTCACTTTATCACTGTGTACTCTTGATAAATGATCTTTCATTCGCGAAGGCTTCATGGCTTCATTACTGGTAAATGTTTTATCGCACAAAAGACAATGTGGAAACTGCACATTTTGCGGTGACGCAATAAAACCGAATTTTAAATACTCAGCTGAGTATTGACGGCACTTCTTCTTTTTTGAATCCATTGGCAAAGCTTCTACACTTCAAAATAAACGCACAAATATAGAAAAGCCACGCACAAAAACTGATCGTGAGGCACACAAAGGACATTGAAGACTGAAGACTAATGTAGGTCAATGGCAAGTGTGTTGTGTTGGCGGAAAGCAGGGGAGGGGGTTGAGTACCAGTCGGTCGCGCTGAGCAACAACAGCAAAGTTAACTTAATGACAAGTTAGGACAGAGAAGAGTTTTCCGATTGTTTTACATTCAAAATGCACACGGCAAGAAAAGAAAGAAAGAAGAAAAAAAATCAAAAAAGAAATCAAACTCTCTTTGAAACTTTTATGAATAAAGATAAAAATGTGAAAGCGCAGATTGCATGCAACTAAACAGAATGGCACATGATTCATTTTCGTAAATAAATAAGAAGGGGCGGAGTTTTCAGGTTTTACACTCATAAAATGTTCACGCGTTTTTGTGAAAACCGGTTTTTGCTGAAATATTGAGAGAATTGGCCAATGTTTTTATAACAATGCCAATGTTTGTTAGTGTAATTTCTATGCTACTTCAACAGCACGTGCTTCTGTTTACATTCGTTTTGCTCTGAAGAGATTAAGTGTGAGAACTCATGCTGAGTTCTCTGATATTTTCGGGACAAATGAGAATTTCATTTCAGAGGAATCTTACATCTCCTTTCAGCACCTTGGCCAAAGCGAAATTTACCTTTTTCTTCAAAAAGTGGGGTAGTGTGACCCGAAGTACATTATTATGAATAGTTTGATAGGATTTTGAAGGATTTAATAAGATTTTGTCGTTCGGGTAATCCTACGTTCTATCGATTTTTGTTTTTAACTCGTTGTCTCAATCGCACTACAATAATGCATAGCCAAGTTCCTTTCACCCATTAATGCAAAAGACGAAACTATATGACATTACCTGTTTCGGTCTAAAAAATACGAAAACTTTCCAATTTTGTTCGGCTGTGTCTTATCTTCTTATTGGGTTATCTTTGTCAACAGGTGGGGACTGTGGAGAGGGCTGAGTGCAGTGAACTCGCCGAATGAGAATAGCCAGTGACTCGTGTCGGCAACTTCTACTGTAGTGTACTATTTTAATTTTTCCCCTTTTGAATACAAATCGCCCCGCACTTATTTATTGCCCCCCTGATGACCCAATCGCCCACTTGGGGGCGATCGCCCCCAGGTTGGGAACCACTGTGCTAGAGTGTTTTATTAACTCTCGATTTAAGTTCATCCTTTACGTAGACCGCCACACCGCCCCCAACACGATCTTTTCGATCGTAACGATAAAGTTTGAATCCTGGGATGTTTACCATACTGGAAGGAATATGCTCGTTTAGCCAACTTTCAGAAACTAATAGAGCGTGCAATTTTGTGTCGTGAAATATTTGATGCATTTCAAACATCTTAGATTTTACACCACGCACATTTAGATGACAAATGTTCAAACCATTCGATCTTGAGGAAAATAAGTTAACCATCGCTCTAACACTGTCCAATCTTTTGATATTATTGATACTTTAAATGAACTTATGAACTCACACGAGGATCCACAGAGATTGAGCAGAAATGAAATTCTGAAAAGAAGCAACATGCAAGAATAGGTCAACTCCAGGCAGAATAAAGATAAAGAGGTTTTTAGTATGTGTTTGACAACCGGGCTGAAAATAAAACATTTAAAGATACTAAAAACTAAAAATTCAAAAAGAAATGTTACATTAACATAGAAGTTCGATAGATAATTTAGTCCAGTTAAGAAAAAAAGAAGTGAAAAACAAACATAAACAAAAATAAAATCAAAATAAATCATAAAGTAATGTCGTTGTGTATGCATCAATGATAACAGCAAGCCCTGATGACGTTAATTTGAAATAATTTCACTCAGCTTTTCCAAATAGGTCAATTTAAGAGTGGGACGAGATTCATCTGGTTTAATGTACACAAAACCATTCCTAGCACGTACAGAAAGCAGTTTGCCCTGACGGCGAAAATTTAGAACCAATTGCTCGTGAGAGAGCCAATGGCGACACCCACATCCCCTCAAAAGGGGAACTGAATTGCTGTGCCAGCACCCTTACAATTTAATTCACATTCTCGAAGACTCAATCTGTGTGTGGGGACTTGGAGACGCACCCTCGACCGAGTGTTGATCTGCGGTCGCAGGGAGATGTCATGAGCGGAAGAAACTTTGCAATCAGTTGGTTAGGTTGTTGATTGTAGAGACTTCTCCGACTCATCTCAGTATGGGAAGGCAGAGGCGTGCTGCCAGACTAGCTTTTTGGGTTGCTGGCCTGTGAGTGCACCTCTGACCTTCAAAATCTTAGCTCTGGTTAAGAATTGGCAGGATTTCGAGGATGTGCCTCTGACTCGTCATGCGCAGAGAGAATTCGATAAAGCCTTCGTGGCTTTCCTAACGCTGGCACAGCATCCATTTTGACCGAACGATTGGTCGTGGGTCGAGCCACATATTGGGTGCCCGCAATGCTGAGGTCAATCCTTTAAAATCGGCTAGCTCACTCGACCATTTCCCAGTGTCGTCTGGTTCACTGGTGGAACATACAAAATTGCCCTGTTATGGTCGCAGCGTGCTGCAGGGTGCAGCATGCTATGTTGGCACAATTGATGGATGATGAGCGCACTTCGCTTATGCTCACTCAAGGATTGTGCTCCCACTCTGGCCAGACTGCGTGAATAAAACCTGTCTGGGACAAAGGACAAAAAGGTCAGGTCGAAAGAAGAAGATTTTTTTTTTGTATAAGGTGCTGACAGCTTTTCTTGGGAGTAAAAAAATTATAATCAGAAAAGATCGCGAGACTAAAACTGAAATCTAAATAAAAATAAACAAGGAAAAAGAGGGTAAAAAAAACTATATTTATCATTTATATCATTTATAACCACATATAAAAAAATCTAAGACAGCAGGGATATCTACGTTGGAACAAAGCAATTGAATAAGCAGATAGAAAATTAAATGGAGCATCTGAAAAGACCAATCTATACCTACATAGAGTTGTTGATTGAATCGAAAAAGGACAGAAATCGCTTGCCAAATTTGAATTTTTCGTAGATCCCGACTGGGAAGAGCGAAAATTTTATAATATTAGAAGTTGTTTATAATTCTCTCAAGTTCTCATAATTTGATCGTAAGAAAGGCTGGTTCCGTGTTCAGTGGATCATCCAGATATTTTATCTTCATCCAACGTTATAACAATATATTGGTTGAGGGATCTAAAAGGAATAATTCTCCATTGATGTCGAGTACCTAATTTGTCGTTGTCAATATCGCCAAGCGATACAAGAGGAATATAAGGTTGGCAACTATATAGAAGATCAACAATATTACCGGTCCGGCTGAATACGAAATGAAAATCAATCCAAATCTTACCAGCGTATACTAGATCAATTAAGGATGTCACCAAGGCGTCCTCATTTAACATAAAGTAGATCCAGACGCGTCAATTTCCGCATTCAAGGGAATCTCGTGCATTTCCGGCAACTTGCACAAGCCTTTGCTAACAAATTAAAGTCATATGCAATAGTATTATAGCGAAGGAATATAAATACGGATCCAGACAGCAGCTGCAGCAGTTCATTCAAGACATTAAAATTCGATAAAAAGAAAAATAGAAGTAGAAAGTGATTCTCGATATGGTTACAATTTAAGAAAATAAATTTATTTGATTAATTTTCAAATAATGGCAAGCTGGAAATCCTCGGAAGCGGCTCTGCGGTGGACCATCAACAACCAAGATATGTAAGTTGTTGCCTTTTGTTTCTATTTTAATGAAAATTATGTTGTGTGCATATATGTGGTAATAGGTTAGCTGTCTGTTGAAGTTTCTCCGCTATGGAGTTTATATACAAGTTGAAAAGGTGGACCGAGAGTGGGGAGACTTGTGAGAGGACATTCTGCAGGTGTTGGCATTAAAAAAATGTCCTGCCACTCTTGTGTTTATTCTCCTGTTGGAGAGAAAGGAAAGTTATGTTATCCAACCCGGGGGTTGTGCCACTAAAGGAGTTTAAGGTGTTTGTAAATTGCTTGTGAGAGAAAGGCTGCTGAAGTGGACAGTGTTGAGGAGCAGCACCAATCCCGTGATCGCAATACTTTCAGTCTTTGACAGGCGACAGATTGCTTTTCGTCGCTAGAGTATTGTCTCATATGTTTGGCCAGGTATTCTGCTATGAGTGCAGGATCTTGCACCGTTGTTTCACCTATTCTAAGGCCTGTGATGCCTACCATAAATGGCTCCGACATTTCGCTAGTTTTTACTCATAGATATTTGTGCGTTAATGCTTGCAGCGAAGTCTTGCCAAGACAGTCTCTTGGCTATCTTGATTTCTTTCTTCATGAGGGCGTTTGATTTTCTACAATTGACTGCATTGGTGCTGTTTGGGTGTTTTTTTGAATTTCTTCCAGGCCAAGTCTGTGCGTTTCACGAATTGTAGAACGTGCGACGTTAGCCATGTAGGCGGCGTTGTATTGGTTTTACTGTTAATTGGAATACTGTTATTTGACGCGAAGCGTATGGCTTTCGCCAGACATGCTGCTTCTTCGTCAACAATTAAGCTGGTAGGATGAAGCTGGAGGTATTTCTCGAACTTATCTTGAAATTTTTCCCAGTCGGCGCGACGTTCTACATATCTGGGGATGTGTGCCCTTCCTGGAAGAGTTCTGCTAAGCCTAATGATGATGGGTAGGTGGTCACTACCCTTAAGGTTTGGAGATACGGATCAGTCAATTAGTGGGGCTAGAAGTGCAGGAGCAATGGATAAGTTTATGTGCGTGAGGGTCTTACTTGTATTTAAAATAGTGGGAGAGGCATCATTTAAGAGCAAAATTTCAGAGCCGTTCAGCCAGTCCGACATCTTGTTTCCCCGTGGTTCACTCCGTGGCGACCCCTAGAAAGGGTGATGCGCATTGAAGCCACCCAGGAGGAAGGTTTGGCCGCCGGTTTGATCCACTAGGGAGTTTAAAATCCTGCTGTCGACTCTGTCATCCGCTTAATGTTTGCTTTCACCGCTACTGGTGCAATAGAAGTATTTATTGGAATTTGAGTGGAGCGTATGTCCTTCCTGACCAGTACAGCAACGCCGCCCTTTCGGCTGGAGTGTATGTTTGAACATTTGTGTCCTTATTCTTGAGCGCTTCTGCAAAGGAGAACCCAGGTATTGTTTTGCTCTGACTGTCCTGGACAGGCTGAAGATTTATATTATATTTTAAGGAAACATCCTTTTCCAGGACCAACTTTGCTACACGTTATCATTTCGGTTAACTACTAAATCTGATGAAGGATATGAGTAAAACGGTAGATGGCACAAGAACTAGATATCGCGCATGGTATACCAGAGCAGAGCATTCAGATTGTGAAATGGGTGTTGCATTCCGGAATGGACCACAACATGTTAAAAGCGTGCCGAGAACAAATGTTTCTTTAACAGCAGTTTTGTATACTTTTGATTGACCTCCTCAAAATGAAAGGTACGAGAAAATCTGAATCACTCGATGTATCCATCAATTCAAATTTTGTGATCCATTCCAGAATGTTCCTCCAGCCATATTGATTCTGTCAAGATCTACCGATCGAAGCAGACGTGTTTAGTTGTGAGAACTTGTAAAAGATACGTAAAAGTAAAATAAAAGCTGAGATAAAAAATTAAACGGAGGTACATATAGCCATTGGTTTAGTGTGGTGCACAATAATAAAAATTACAACCAGTGAGTTAAAGTTAACAAACATTATTCACTATACTAACATAAAGCCAAAGCGAAGCAAAACCACGTCGCTGGTGTGAAAGCACGCGGTCAGCGAGGTAGCCACTCCATTGGCCTTGGCAGTTGCTGGGCTTTAAACTCAGAGCCAATCAACTCCAAACTTACTGAAGTGAAAAGCACACAATTGAGCAGTTCCCGAAACTAATGAGAAGATAACGAAAAAGAGCGACTCCGAAGAATAGAATCACGTCAACTTCCTCATATAGGTGGCAAGCATGTTATCCAAGACCCACATTAGCAACTACTAGCACATAAAAAAGCACAGAAGAAGATGATCAAACACAATCCACAAAAAAGAAGCAAATTGGAAACTGCTGGAAACTAGTTTTAAAGTACCTACACACTAAAGTATGTAGAATAACACTTATCACAATAGATTAGAAATAATTAGAAAAAGATGGGAAGAAGTTAGATAGAAACTTAAGATAAACTTAAATACGCATTTTTTACAAACGGACATAAGGACTTTTTGAGACTGAGGACAAACAAATAATACGCCCTAGGAGGGCGCAAAAATTATGAATCTGGCCGACACGGGCCGAAAAATTGCTACTCCCTCCTTGACATGGAGCCCATGCGGAGGAAGATAGCAGAAAAGAACAACAAAATAAGCACACGGTTGTCAGACTTATCGTATATTCAAATTCAAATTAAAATTCAAACTTTATTTATTTCAAACCCCGGCATATGCGCCACGCAGACTAGCGTTGGGTATAGCGACTAGGTAATAAGACATATTTACAGACACCTTCACGGACGCCTTCTCGGAACCAGATCCGAAATACGTTACCATATTTCTGGTGGATCCTAGTAAGAAAACAACAGATGCTCAATCCTTTTGTGGTCTGTAAGGGCATAGAACATGCAGCCCCAACAGTTAGATCCTGCAAGGTTTTGCGCGATGGAAATTACTTAGACTTGCGTCCATCTAAAGCTGAAGCAGACGGGATGGCTAAAAACCTAAAGAAAATCCTTGAGCACGAAGTTAAGGTAGATTATCACGAGAGACTAAACTCCTTCAGAGGAACTGCCTATGCGTCCAATCTAAAAAACCTTTCAGAAGCAGAACTCCTTGAACTCCTTGAAAGAACAAAGCAGTCACGGAGGTTAAAAAAATGACGCGCGCTGGGAGATTCCAAGAAGAAAGAATACCTGGGGCGCTCCAACTGACGACCTTCAATCGCTTTGCCTCTCCCACCTCCATAGTCTGCTGCTTTGAGCATCTGCCAGTTCGTCGGTGGTATCCTGCACCTTTAAGATGCAGAAGCTGCCTGAAATTCAGGCATATAATCTTAATGCAGAAACACTAAAGCAAAGGAGGAAATCGATCACGTTTGTGACAAGATTTTCTGTGTTGGTTGCAACAAGGCTGGAGATCATTCCACACTAGATAGAAAATGTCCAAGGAGATTGTTAAAATACAAGTGGACCAGCATATAACTCGCTACGTAGCGAGGAAACAGTATGGTAACCTCGCTCCGGTACAGGACAGTCAGAACAAGACAATACCTGGGTTCTTCTTTGCAGAGCGCTCAAGAATAAATATATAGAAGGAATTGAATAAAAGAGAATCGATTCTTGACATTCAACGAAGTAAGATCGGTGTTTTTTATTTATCGTTTGAAGTTAAAGCTGCCCTAGCTGCTCCACTGCCTTCAAGGAGTTAGTGCTGCTCTAGCCGCTCCACAGGAGTTAAAGCTGATCAAGCTGCTCCGACCATATCAGCAAAGTACACAAGTATACAGTACATTGGCAACATAGAAGAAGTAATCTCAAAACGATATCACAGTGAAGAAGTAATTACAAAACGATATCACAAAGCATTCCTAGCCATCCTAGCCATAAGAGACACACCTGTCTTCAATTGCACCATCTATCTCTATAAGTAATTACACGGCATATTCGGCCAACATACACTCCAGCCGAAAGGGCGGCGTTGCTGTACTGCTCAGGAAGGACATACGGTCCACTCAAATTCCAATAAATACTTCTATTGCAGCAGTAGCGGTGAAGGTACACATTAAGGCTGAGTTTAATATCCTGTCTATTTACGTTGGAGCGGAGGACAGAGTCGACAGCAGGATTCTAAACTCCCTAGTGGAGCAAACCTTCCTTCTGAGTAACTTCAATACGCATCACCTGTTCTGGGGATCGCCACGGAGTAATCCATGAGGAAACAAGATCAAGATAAGTTGGAGAAATACCTCCAGCAGAGAAAAAAGATGTATCAAGCTCAACTTTAAATATAACTATTGAGGCGGACTTTGAAGCGTTAAGACTTAGCTTATTCTGCAGTGTGCAAGGATGTATGTATGTGCATAATATCGGTATTGGCGCAGTGTAATGCATCAACAATTGATTTCATTGGTTTAGAGATATAAAGTTGAAAGTCGTCAGTATACACATGAAATTTACAATGTTTGACTACCAAGGTTAAGTCAATAATGAACACAGTGAACTGTAATGGGTCTAAGAGTGATCCTTGAGGAACCCCAGCAAGAACGAGAAGAAAATGAGACGCTCTATTTCCAATAACAACTCGCTGCTGGCGGCCACTAAGGTAAGACATTTTGAGCTTACAGCCAGATGAAGAAAAATTTAAGTGAGCTACGAGCTTATTAAACAAAAGTATGTGATCCAAATCGTCAAAAGCCTTAAAGAAGTCCGGCAGTGCAAGTACTGTCGCCATATTAGAATCAATTGAATTACGAATGTCATCGGATATTTTAATTAAAACAGATGTGCAGATATGTTTAGCTCTGAAACCAGATTGATATTCGGATATCAAGTTATTATTTTCAATATAACATAAGATTTGATTATGCAGTATTTGTTATGGTAGTATGTAGAGTGACTGACTTGGACGTGAAGTCCAGACTGTCAGCATGAGCTGACAGATCACTCGGTGGACCAGCGTTGACTGCAGGGCGGCACGCTAGCTCGCCTCGGCTATTGGCGGAAAGTGTGGGAAGGTTCCACGAAAACCTGCCGCTGTGCCGCCAGCCATATAAAAAAAAATTCGTGCCTGACAAACCAAATGTCGTCACACACATCCAGTCCTGAAGAGACTTTTACACTACTTACCATTAACCATGTGAAGGCGCAGATGTTCTGCCTTCCGCTGCCTTGCCCCAGTCACCCAATCGACACTGAGGGAAGCCAGTTTTCCTTAGTGTCCCTTTTGACCTGAAAAGAGAGCAGTATCGAACCTAATCAACCCTAATAGCGATAGGGCTCCGGGAGGGTGAGAGGAGAAAGCAAGTGTCGTTACCGTGCCATCACGTTATAAAAATGCTTTATTTTAATGATATTGGGTACGATTTTATGTACAGATATGTCGTTAACGAATTCAATAAGATCTAAATCCTCTTTACTACATTCATTCTTATGGCAATATAACACAACCTCTTATATATATCGGTAGAAAAAAAGAAACTAATAAAGACTAACTGATATCACTACGTTCATTCTAATATTAATATTAGGTAACATTCCATATATATATACATACATGTGGTGACTAAAAGGAATTTACTCAAGACCACTGAGTCCACTATACTCATTCTAATGGTACAGTAACGCAATATTTTATATATATATAGTGAAAAGCCTTTAAGGAATTCTAACTGAGTTCACTACTCGTTCTAATAGTAAGATAAGCCATATTTTATATATATATACACGTAGTGAAAAAGGAATTTAATAAAGACCAACTGAGTTAGCTCACTACCTTCGTTCTAATAGTAAGGTAAGTAACATTTTATATATATATATATATGTATATACATGTGTTAAGAAAAGACTTTAATGAATAATCAAACAAGCAATTGGCAACAACTTACATGAGTTTTGTTGATGGGGATCCCTCGCCGAGGCGCCTCCGAGATGTTCCACTATGTCACTGGATTCTATTTTAAAAGTTTTTTAAAGTTAAAAATGAAGTAAATGCGTAATCCGTATGCTCACACAGTTGTTAAGATTTAATTCTACCTCTAACCTATGCTTAGCATCTTTAAATCGCAATATAGGAACTTTGCTTCGACTAGTTTGAACTGCTCAAAAACATCAGATTGCGAGTGATCATCTTTCAGTAGAGTTACGTTAGACAGCTTCAATTATTGGAGCAATATAAATGTATTTCGCCATGCAAGACACATATCGACAACAGACGTATTAGGTCCAAATCCGGATTTTGTTGAACCCACCAGATATAGACCGTAACGTGGATAGCCTGCTTAAGTGACACATATAATTGCTACCACTGGTACTTTTTATTATGTTTTGCTTCCGTTTACTGGGATGTTACGGAATTCGACTCAATTCCCTGTTTAACATTATCGGTTTTATCTCCTCAGATATTTTAACCTTACTTTTTCAAGATTTTATTTATCTCAATAAATTAAACTATTGGATTATAAGCAATTTACTTGCCAACCAACTGAGATGAGTAATCTCCAAGTCAGGATTAAAAGGAATCTACAAGCCACGAGTCAGCCTCCTTCTTCCAGAATTGCGTAACTTAATCTGATGCACCCTTCGCGGGATAATACTTTTTGGGAACAAAAAAACGACCTCTTAGAGGTTCCTTACTTTAGACTTTTAATAAAAACTTGTTTTAAAATTAACTTCACAATGGATTCTTCTGAGGCGCCAGAAAAGAAAGAAAAATCCTCCTTTTTCTAAAATCTCCTCGACTATTTTTTTTTTTCTCAAAACGTTTCTCGGGCACTTGTCCCAGTCAGACTTGAAACGTCTGGTCGAGTCTAGTTAGCACACATTCGCCGTGTGCTGCTGCTAGCCGTCGGGTAGCATACTGCTGCCTGCAATACGCTACGACCATAACATATTTTCTCGATGAAGACTTTTAGGAATTGGTATTATCTTAGCTAATTTCTAACTTTTGGGAAAGCAGGAAAAGGTTATGCTAGTGTTTAAGTTGTTTGTAAGATACGGTAGCAAGACAGGTAGAATAGCTTTAACGAAAGTAGGATCTGTGCGATCGAGACCCATTGCGTTCGATCTTATATCAATAACTGACGTATATATCTCCTGTTCAGTCATATGAACAAAGGAAAACCCCTATATACTATTAAATATATATTCACTGCCCGAATTAGACATTGAAATAAAGTTTGATTCAACATTCACGTTAATAAGCTTAGATTTCCCCACGCCAATATCTTTAAGGTTCTCCCAAAGTTTCTTAGTGTAAACTATGTCATGAAACGTGGATCTATAGTAAAAGATCTTGGAATGTTAGATTTCTTTGTTTACGGCATTACGCAGAGATCGAAAACATTCCAACATTCATTGGGGCGAAATCGTTTCCATCTTCGGTAAGCTTGGAACGTTAAAACTTTTAAAAGAAATAATAACCGAGCAAAATTGAGAAATTTGCAGACGATATGTTAAGCACGTTTAGCTTGCAGAGCATATCTTTTTTCGTTCCATTGTAGATGATATCTTCAGAACGAAAGTGTTTTTCACATATAAAAACATCCTTTATATTCTCAATTTTGTTTACTACCACAATGTTAGATCCACGTATCGTGCCTTTCATCACAAAGTAGTTTAAAATACCTTATTTGTGATCCAAAACGATCATAATTGTTACACTTCATTAAAGCAATGTCGACCCATATTAAACAATAATTTTATTATGTATGAAAAATAATAAAAAGGTATTAAAATTATAATAAACAAGTAAAAAAGTAACAAATGATCTAAGACCAATTCTGGCTTTTCGCATCTAATTCTAAAACGGTTCGCCTGACAATAAAAATGAGTATATGATATATAATGATGATCATATTTCATAGGATTTTATATTCTGAAGAACTTGTCAGTGAAATAGAAACATCTAAGACTGATCGTTTTCACAGTTTACTTTAAAAACCTAAATTTTGGTATGGCGAGACCAAGAAAAATATTGACATTTTTATGAAAACGCCGTATACACAATTTCAGCTCTCTACCTAGCCGTGTTCTCAGGTAGCGTCCAAATATACATTGAAAAACGAAATTTTTGTATTGAAACCCTGCGAAGTATTTTTAAACTTAAATTTGCTTTTTTCCTAAATAGCCTGTGTACAAAATTTCAGATCTCTAAGTAAGCGAGTTCTCGAGTTATCGGGAGGACAGGCGGACAGATGGACGGGGGTCAGACAGACGGACATGCATAAATCAAAATAACATTTATTATTATGCGTGGGTTTCCAAACTATTTTACCCAACCAACATTATTTCTGTGCGTTACAAGCGGAATGACAAACTTAGTATATATCCTATGATTTCATCTAGGGCATTAAAATTATCCTAAAGAAGTAGTAATGAAACATTACAACGATTTAACAGGTGTGCACAATCACAGTTCCTATTCTTTTACCCACGCTTACGCGTTCGCAATCACTAAAAACCGCATCGAATGCTCAAAACTGTAATCATAAGACATAAGAAACTAAAAACAAAAAATTATACGGAAAGAAACTGCTAGAAGTAATCATATGCAATCGCTACCGAGATATATGTATGCAAAAAACAAATACACTACGCCACATACAGCTTTAATGGAACTCATCTAACCTGATTTGTTCTACGTATAAAAGTTGTATAATAAAGCAGCTCAATAGTCTCATACCTTAGAATATATAGCAAAAATAGGAATGTGTGAATCGTGTATAATTCGTGTACATGAGCGTAATTTTTCAAGAGCAGAGCATCATACATAGGCAAAGATTACCTAATAAGAAGATAGGAAGCAGTAGATCAAAATTGAAAATTGTTGGTGTTTTTTAGAATGAAACAAGTAATGTCATATACTTTCGTCTATTCTATGAATGGGGGAAAAGAACTTGGTTATGCACTATTGTAGTGCAACTGAGACAACGAGTTAAAAACAAAAATCGAGAGAACGTACGACTACCAGAACGATCACATCTTATTGAATTCCTCAAAATCCTATCAAACTATTCAAATAATGTACTTCGGGTCACACTACCTCCCATTTTTAAGAAAAAGATAAATTTCGCTTTGGTCAAGAAAATATCAGAGAATCCAGCATGAATCCATCTCTTCATAGCAAAACGAATGTAAATAGAAGCACGAGCTGTTCAAATATCATAGGATTACAGCAACAACATGTGACATAACATCGTCAATATTTCATGAAAAGCGGTTTTACAAAAGCGCGGGAACATTTTACAAGAGTAAAACCTGAAAACTCCGCCACTTCTCATTTATTTACGAAATTGAAATATATGCCATTCGGTTTCGTTCCATGCAATTTGCGCTTTCACATTTTTTATCTTTATTCACAAAAGTTTTAAAGAGAGTTGGATATTTTTTCTTTTTTTCTTCCTTTCCTGCCGTGTACATTTTAAATGTAAAACACGCGGAAAACTAGCCTGCTTCTTAACTGATTATTAAGTTAACTTTGACATAGGGTTAAGTGATTCAATTAATTCAATTACGAGGGCAACTGCAAATTCTTATGCAATACACGCTTCATAAAACTTTCCTTGAGAAAATTGTTCCTATTACTGCAATAGTCTGCCGTTTGCGTCGCAATTGCGCTTAGGCCTTTACGATTATAAATGTCCACGCGGCAAAAATTTTCGTCGCGCCGCTGTCAATGTGTGATGCAGAATAGGGAACATATGTTTTCTAACATTTTGGCGCGATGTAGAGCCGCGCACTTAAGTGTAATCAGTTTCAGCCTGTAGTCTCAACACAGATGGCTTTATGGTATCCAATCGCAACGAAAAGGTTAGGATTCTTCGCAGTTTTTGCGTGTCTTTTCTAGACAAAGAGCTTTTTTTTTTTAATCGGAAACTATAATAGCGGTGAGTATTGGAACCATCACTAAATTATAATCAAGAATAACAATTTTATATCGGTTATTTACAGAAAAAAAAATACCAGAGTAGGGGATCCCCGTTAGCTTCCCTCAAAACACGGCCTACCGAATAACAAGGTCTGCACAATAAATTCGATACATTCCATATTGTCATCTCTCATCACAAAATTATAAATTTAATTTTCAAAAGATAGTTATATTTCAATTTCAATTTTTGAATTAAATAATTCATAATTTTTGAGATAATCATAGTGTAAATAAGTCAAGCATAGTCTACCAGATGTTCATATCCATTTTCTCTTACATAGTCTATAAAATCTTCAAGAATCCCTAAGAACAAGCAACTCGGACTTCCGCAGAAACTTCAAATCAACCGTAGGTGAATTCATTCAACGGCGTGAACACTTGTACATCAGTACATTATATCTTAAAATCCTTTTTCAAACCCAATAGATCTACAACCCTTCACAAATTCTATCCACTTATCTGAACTGATAAACAGACTTAGAAGAAAGAAATATTTGAGACCTGACAGGATTATAAACAAAAGAAAGAAAAGAAGCTCCCTTCAATTGCCATCAAACACATAACCACCATCTTCAACCCTTAACAAAAGTCTGGAAAAAGCTTTTCAATTCCGTATGGAAACACGGTATAATCTTCAAAATGTTGAAATCCCACCACATCTAACAAAAATTATCAACAGATTTCTGTCCTCAAGGAAATTCTTCATGAAACTGAGAGCTGCAACTCGGGAATTTATCAAGACTCAGTTCTTGGTCCAATCCTATTCAATCTCTACATATCAAATCAACAGCGAAATGTTCACAACTCTGCTATTTGCGGATGGTTCACATATGCACACTCAATTGCACATGAATTTCGCGGCACGAATAGTTGAGTAGCATATTGTGAAACTGGACGCCTACTACAAAACATGGAGCATCAAAATAAATATTGCAAAATCAGAAATGATATGCAACCAGAAGCACAATAGGCAGGTCAACCTGGTCTCTTTGGCTGAAAATATTGACATAGAAGTCAACAATCAAAAAGTAAAACCCTTCAGTAAAGCCGCATGTCTCGGAATATCCTTCACCAATCTTCTCAAATACAACCCTCGCTAATGTGCAAACAAGTGATCCCGCCAACCATAACTTTCCAATCTGGAACGTGATTTCAACAACCTATATGAAAAACCTTGGAAATTTGGAAAGGAAAATAATTCACTTGATAATGATAATTAAAAACAAAAGATCTAAAAGAAGACATATATGTATTTATTATATATAGCCTAGTTTTTAAATATTTGTTGGAAGGAGTACTTTGTATGCCCTTGTAAAGAAGAATCAAAAACTCAGACTATCATTCCCTTTTATAAAAATTCAGTATCAATTTTCCTTATGAATGTGAATTTTCGCCCAACGGACAATAACTTTCATATAAACTTAAAATAACAACGTACAATAACTTTCATATACTGAATTGGCTTCTTTAAATTTAAATGTTTATTGTTATCTTGTTCATTATGAATGTTATTTTGGAATACCTAACACAAAGCTTAGTACTATTTTCCCTATTGTTCTAAACAGTGCTTGCTAGAGGTTTGACTAACTGTACATTGCATTGAGAAAAAATACGAAAATAAAATAAATTAAAGCGCTTGCGGGAGATTTTAACAAAACATTCAAATCTATGTCATTTTATATTAACGAAATATGTACTTTAACTAATCGTGACCAGTCAAATGCTCTTACCGCCTAGTTACAACCGGAAATACGATGCATCCAGCGATCACTTTATTAAATTATCAACTGCTCAATTCCATTCAATCGCGTTTATCATCAATTTACATGCGGAACTCGGAATTAGAGCATGACCTCCAAATACTTGTGATGTGGTAATGTTCCACCGCCGATGACGTAAAGGTTGGTCATTGCCATTTTAGTAAGCAGTTGTGGTGCTATAAACAAACCGGCAAAACCACAGCAAGAAATTGTGCAAAATAACATGCTCAAGGCCTAAGCAGAATTGCGACGACGACGGCAAACGGCAGACTATTGCAATAATAGGAACAATTTTCTTCAGGAACGTTTTATGAAACGTGTATACATAGGAATCTGCAGTTGTCGTCGCCCGTCGGCCTCTCTCGCTGTCGAAATTCAATTAATTCAATTACGATGGCGTGAGAGGCCGACGGGCGACGGCAACTGCAGATTCCTATGTATAACGTTTCATAAAACGTTCCTGAAGAAAATTGTTCTTATTATTGCAATAGTCTGCCGTTTGCCGTCGCCGTCGCAATTGTGCTTAGGCCTTTAGTATTTGTTGCTTCGTTTGTAAACAAACCGACAATAGCCCAGCAAGTTATTGTGCGAAAAATCATTGTTAATATTTGTTGCTTCGTTCAAACCACATAGCTGTGTATGTTAAGTAATAGGACTAGTGCGTGTTGTTTACCACGCAGTACTCTATCATTTTGCTAAAGAAAGCAATATGCTCTGCGATTGCTTACTGATAACCCATAATGCCATAATGCCCATACTTACCGATAACTTAGTCCTGGCAGCTCCGTTTTCGGATACAAGTTCGGGCCAAAATATGCTATCAATCGATTTAAAATCTGCTCAAAAATGGATTTTAATCATTCAATAAACATTACCGTACATTTTAATAATTTTAAGAACTTATAACTTAGGACGAAATAGCACCGAGGTGACGAATAATCTTTTTTGTTTTGTGAATTTTGATATTATTATTACTAGGTCAATCGATATTTTCGATTCCAGCCGAATCACAGGAATAGTGATGCTTTTTGTTGTGAGGATAAGCAAATTATCAGTGCCCTCTTTTCCAAGAACCTGTTCTACTTCGTTCAGGAAAGGCAATTACCCTAACAGTATTTTCAATTTATACTACACTTCATCGAAATTTGCCAGCTATTGACCTTCCATAAAATGACATTACTTTATAACAAGACCCATGTACAATTATGTTATTACTTCCTGATGATTTTGCATGCAAAACTACACTTGTACTATCGAT
The DNA here is from genome assembly GCA_963930735.1 of Dioctria linearis. Lineage (NCBI taxonomy): Eukaryota > Metazoa > Arthropoda > Insecta > Diptera > Asilidae > Dioctria > Dioctria linearis. The sequence continues at coordinate 234,386,884 of OZ005740.1, read as the reverse complement.
CACATTTTAAGTGTACTTCCAGGTGGGTGGCAGTTCAAGTTCGTGGAGTAGCTCCTCTTCTGCCTATGTAGGAAACCATCTGCAACCGATCTAGCTGAGGTCTAAATTTCGCAATCAATCCTTATGTAATGTAATAATTTTATTTAAAATGTGTAGTGCCCGCCATCTACACACTCCATCTTATTTATTCATTAATGCAGTTTTTTTTAAAAATCACATTTTCTATCAGCATTAAATTATTAAATTTCAGTTCTTTGAGAAACATTATTGTAATATCTATTAAGAACTGTCACCGTAGCTGATTATTACATAGAAAGTACTTTCACTTTTTATTTATTCAATGGATGCTGTAAATGCATGTTAGTAAGAGGGTCAAGAGGTCCATACAATTCTAAAATGTTTAAAGCACTCCAGTGAGATTACATTAAAACTAGTAAGCTATATCTGTATTATCAGTATTATCACAAAGACTGTTTTCTTTACTTTTGTACGTTGAGCAACATTCTTCTTGTACGTCACCTGTTTCGCAAAAAAATAGGACTGTTTGTTGACCTTCGACATCATCTTGATCTTCACTATCTTTGCAATTTGCCTGGGGTAATCCTCGATTTCTACGGCTTTCCTCCCATTCTTTTCTATGTACCTTTTTCCTATGTGAATGCATATTAGCACTGGAATTGAAAGTTTTTGGACAATGTGGACAGGTATATAGAACTTCACCTGTATGCGTTGTCATATGTTCCTATAACATATCCGGTTAAGACATTTTATTGTGAATAATATTATATTTACCTTGAGGTTTATTGGTTTTTTAAAAGCCTTTTCGCAAATACTACATTGGTGAGTTCTTTTTGATGCATGCACATATTGAATGTGACTACGCAAAGCTCCCTTCGATGGCGCCACTTTTCCACAAACATTACACACATGAGAATATAGTTCTTCTGCATGCCGTTTCATATGTTTTTTTAAACTATACTCGTGTTTCAACCATGCACCACATTTTAAGCATTGCACCTTGGGTTCAACTATCCCTGCGTGCTCTAATTGATGCTTTTCGAACATTGCTTTGCCCCGAATTACTTTTGCACATATGTGACACATTTTTCCATAAGCGTTTTCGTGTACATACCGTATATGGGTTTGCAATAAATTATTTGTAGGAAACCTGAAAAAATGTCTGCTTTACCAAAATATTGATTAATTTTAAACTGTACTCACGCTTTCCCACATTCAGTACAAAAGAATTCCCGTTGCTCCTGTGGAATATGTATCAATCTATGATTATCTAGTAAATATTGTTTAGCATATCTTCTTGGACACTGTTCACATTTGAACATTTTTACATCCTCTGATTCATGACGAATCATATGATTCTTTAAACACTGCTTGTCAGAAAATCTCTTTTTGCATATATTACATCTAAATAAATTTTTATCTCATTCTTAAAAATTAGAATTTTTAGAAACATACTCACTTAAAGTAATCCGGGTTTAAATGTTTATTTATATGATCCAAAATAAGTACTCGCTTATAAAGTTTTTTGTTGCAGCATACTACGTACCCTTTGCGTTTATGAACTATACGATAATGTTTCTTAATCTCTGCGAAAGTATCGTGCTCTGCGGCACAAAGTTCACATTTCAACTTCATATATTTTGTGATTTTTGCATCGTCTTCTTTAGATTTTTTAAGATATTCGGTTTCCTTATACGACTTACTCCTTACTTTGTTTGCACATGTCCCTTCTTTATGTGAAATATCCTTATCTTCTGAAACTGTTCTATGTTCTGTAGTTGGCGGTTTTTTCGGCCTTCCTCTTTTCTTTCGTTTTTCAAACATTACAGTTTTATTTTCTTCGAATTGTATAATATTTGCTCTAGGTGTTTCAGTTTTTAATTGGCAGTCAGAGCGGCTTTCCTCCTCATCTTCAGATTTCTCCCTCTCATCCAGTTCGAAATCTAATAATTATAGAATTATTTTTGAATATACAAAGTTATATTATGCTATAATTTGCTTGTTTTCAAATATAATATGAGTGTAGGATAATAGAATCCTTCCTCACTAATCGGAAAATGAATGCCAGATGCCACTATCAACTCACAACGTCGTCGATGCATCTTTTCTTAGCCTTAATTTAATTTAGAATCGTAAAAATAAACAATTCTAAATTTTATAAGTTCGAGTCCCGAATGGGACAAGTTAAAAAGCTAGAATTGGTCTAACACCAATTTTTATGATACCCTAGATGAATACTCGAATGTAATTTCGTATGGTCACCCGTCTATGCAAGTTTGATTTTTGAAGAGGTTTTTCGCATATATTTCTAGAACGGTTCGTCGTACAGAGAAAATGATTATTAATAATTTTATAGGATTTCATATTCTGAAGAACTTTTCAGTACATTAAAACCATCTAGGACTGATCGTTTTCACAGTATACGTAAAAATTCTAAATTTTTTATATGGCAACAGAAAGAAGAGGTTGCCCGATTTAGTCCATTTTCGAAATTATATTTACTACTTTTATGAAAACACTGTGCACAAAATTTCATCTCTCTACGTTGACGCGCTCTCAGGCAGTGTCCAAATATGTAGTGAAAATTTAAATTTTTGTAGGGCTACCCTACGAAGGAGTTACTCGATTTGTCCCATTTTCTAATATAATTTTACTTTTTCTTTTAAAAGCCCATGTGCAAAATTTCAGCTCCCAAGTACACGCGCTCTCGAGTTATCGTGAGGACGGACGGATGCAATCAAAATAACTTTTAACATTATGCATGGATGTCTAATCCATTTTCTCTACCATCATTATTTCTAGATGTTACAAATAGAATGGAAAACTTAGTTTACTTAATGTTCCCGCGAGTTTTCGAGTACCCGGTTCTTATCCGGTTACCCGGATTACACCGGTAAGAGTCGAGCACTCCGGGTACCCGTAAGCTGGACCCAGTCTAGCGAGCGTTCAACTTACATTAAATGAAAAGCTGAAAGAGAATTAATTGATTTGAAGAATTGAAAAGGCTCCCTTGAAATATTACTTGATAAATGTATTTTCCAATTAAATTTTTAATTTCGCTTGGCACAGGTACAACCATTTTTATAAATAGGCTGATTTCCTACCTACGGCCGTCCTATACAAATCGAGTTAGCTAAGTGGGGTTAGAATTTGAAAATTTATTGAGCGCTATTTAATTACGTTAGTTAAACTATGACTAATTAAGTTATAAAAATGTTTTTATTTTTTTATTTGCTTGGTATTAAGATTATTAAATTGTGTGCTCCTTAATCCTTTCGTGATCCTTTTTCAATACGTGGTTGTTTTTGGTTAGTCTTGTTCCTTATTTTCCCACGCAGGTACAAATTTAAATCGGCCGTGATCGATGAAGGAGTTTTACTTCCAAAACTATTGCTCCTCACTGGTTATCTCCGATGTCCGAAAATAGCGTTTCTTGTGTTTATTAATTTTACTTTTTGATAACTCCATGTCCTTTTAATTACGTCTTTACTAATAGTTGACCGCCTTCGAACTTGACTCTTCACTGTATTTTTTATGACGGACCAAAAAAGAAACCCGGAAAAAAGGGTCAGCTATGTCATCCACTGAACTCAGCGCCGGAGCCAAGCTTCCATTATCGGACTAAGGGAACGGCCACAATATCGATATATCGAATTAAGCGTTGAGTAAATTTATCGATATATGGTATAGTCTGTAGCTTGTTGAAGGTTATGTTATTAGATATTAAGTAAGGATGTTTTCTTTGTTATTTATCAATTATATTATATTTTTTTGTTATTTATCAATTATTATTATTTATCAGTATCACCTTATTAATTTATCGCAATTTACTTAAATATATACTATATATATAGGTATAATTCATTTTTTATTCTGGTCAAGCAAAATCCTAAACTTAATGGTTCTAGATCTCTTATTAACAAAATTATCAATGGCAGGGCTCTCACAGGGCTCTTCATGGACCGGTGCCTTAGGACAATTAGCAACGAAATTTCCACTTACGATTCTAGCTTTCTCATACGTTACACCCGATTCTTTGAATCGGGGTGTTAGAAATCGATTCTTCGGAATCCAGTAGTGAGGAATCGATTCCTTTGAATCGGGTATTGAAAAATTAATTTGGTTAATTAATATGGAAAATCGAAAATCAAGCAAAGCGCGACTCGGGTAGCAGAATTAAATTCTTTTATTATGACTGAATTCACGAATTCACTAATGTATTAAAAAATTAAGAACCGATTGTAAGCGGATATTCGGAATCGATTATATCCGGATACCCGAGTAACCTGGAATCGGGTACCCGGGTAGACGAGTAAACTTGGAATCGAGTACCCGGGTACCCGATTCCATTTGAACCCGAGTACAAACCGGTACATTAAGTATACCCTATGATTTCATCTAGGATATACAAATAATTCTATATGATGGTTTGAATCGAAATATGGTACAGATAGCTAAAGGGATAAGCGATATATCATCTGGTTTACACTATTATGCCTGATTTTCATTTCAGATAACTTAGCCACAACTTAATTTTTACAACCAATTAACCGTTGAGCAGCTGCGGCAAAGGAGTCACAAATAGTGGACCCGGGAAGTTCTTGCAAAATGTGTAAAATATCTAGCAAATTATTTTCTATAAGCTAAAAACTATTTTTATATATTTCTAACAACTAAAAAAAAACTTAAAAATAATATACTAAAACCATATTTGTTTCAATAGATCTTCTTAAGGCGCACCTCTGATAACACCAAGGAGCCACAATGCTTTTGTTCCTCCAAACGGGTTTCCAGAGATTTCTTTTGTTCCCAAAAGTACTCTTTTGTTCATCCAAACAGGATTCCAGGGACTTCTTTTGTACCTCAAAAGAACTCTTTTGTTCATCAAAACGGGTTTCCAGAGATTTCTTATGTGCCTCAAGAAAATTATGTTTTGTTCCTCAAAAGCATTATTCATCTCCAGGGCCGAAAACTTAACTTTACTCATTAAAGTACCCAAAAGATGTTCCATGTTCATCGCAGACTTCTCTTCAACTTCAGGTTCTTGCGAAATGCCTTCGAAGGTAAATGTCTCAGGATTCGTTTCTTCCATTTCCAAAACTTGTCTAAGTCGCTCGACTAGAACATTGTTTGTGCCAGACGTTTGTTTGTTTCTACAACTCCACTTTCAAATCCTGTACTCGAAGCTCTTCCAGTTTGCGTCCCATTTCTTTAGCTGACTATAAATTATCTTCCAGACCTCTTACGCGAAACACAAAATTAATCATCCTTTGTTTTAAATCAAATGCCACCACTTTTGATCATTTGTCGTACTTTAATGTCATTACGTAGAGTGAACTGATATGAATGAAAATGACACTTCACATTACAAATTAAATATTATTTCGAATTTAAGGACTTGTATTGCTCTAAGTTGGTGTACCATAGTTTATCATTTTTGGCACAACCCCGGAAGCACTTGACTAATTTGTCGTACTTTACGGCGTATATTCTGACGTTTATTCATTGCAAATTCATTTTAGTCTATTTTGTGGTTGATGAAAAGGATAAATCAAAATGAATATGGTAAATATAAAAGTACGACAAATTTGTGGTGAAATGTCAAAATATGTGACTAAAATATACGCCTAAGCTATGACAAAAGATCATAATCATCGCTCTGACACCAGTTGTTACGAGCGTGGCCTATATCGTTATTCAAAACACAATATTTCAAATATAATATATAATTTGCAAGTTCTCTTTATTACACTCAACTGTTTACTTTTGTCAAATTCACAAAGTCACAAAGTAACTCTTACTACGTTCACTTCACTGTCTGAGACAAGACTCACTCCTGGCGGTGACAAGTGCTGTATGTATACTCTATAAATTGCCCAGAATCTTCCCGAAGATTCCATCGATTCCCCGAACCTAAACAACTTTAGGTTTACTGTCCGAACTAATAAATGGTACCTAAAGTTGTTTATGTCAGAACCAATAGATGTAGCTTGTCCTTTTCTATTGCAAGTAATAATATATAATTGAAAAAAAATCACACACAGGACGGAACCCTGTGGTACTCCAAGATAAACTTCGACAGATCTGAGCATATGTTATTCACCTAAGTTCTCTACAAATTTTCTAATAGGTAGAACTCAAACCACTTATATTTCACTCCCTCTATTCCATGCATTGAAAGCTTGTTACAGCAGGGACCGTATATAATTATTATCACTAATTTTTCACATGAAAAAATCAGATACCAAACGAAGATTCTTCATAGTGGGAATAAGTTAAATGGTAATATAATTGCATGCAGTTTCATTATGAGAAGTAATTAAAAAAAAAACTAATTTCTAAAATTAAAATCATTCTAAAATTATTTCTTTTAATTTTTATTTTTTAAATCAAAAATAATTATTAATTGTTAATTTTTATTTTTGAGATAAAAAATAATAATTATTTTTAATTTTTAATTTTTATAGTCGAAGATAATAAATATTTTTAATTTTTTGATCAGAAATAAAAATCATTTGCCGATTTATATTTTTTTAATCAATGATAATAATTATTTTTTATATTTCTTAATTTGATCAGAAATAAAAATCATTTGCTACATATATAAGAATAAAATTTATTTGATAATTTTTATTATTTAAGTAAATGAATAAAAGTCTTGTGCTCTTAGTAAATTGAAAAAAAAACCTTCTAATATTTGGTATTACAAAGGTTGATTGCAATATACGATCGTCAATAAAAATCACGAAAATTTATAGATAAACTTTTTATTTCTGGATTACTCGTTGTTCAATTTAACAAAAAGTGTTTTTCTTAATATTCGGTAGATTATCTAAGATCGCTAAAATGCTCTTTCCACACTAACTTGTCGGCCGGAACTTTATGCACTATTATTATTTAAACAATGCCAATTTTATATATTTCTGCGGCTTATTTGTTATTAAGGTGAATTCAAATCTAACTTCAATAGAAAACACAAATAGTGCAAAGCAGTGCCAAGATAACTTAACAAAACAATAAGCAGGCGAGATTTCCGATTGAATGTACACAGCTTGGAAAGGATAGAAAGAAGAAAAAAAAATAATAAAAAAATTAAACTATCCTTGAAAGTTTTACGAATAAAGACAAAAAATGTGAAAGCGCAGATTACATGCAACGCAACAGAGTGACTATTTTCGTAAATAAATATAAAAGGGAGGGATTTCAGATTTTCCTCTCACATAATATTCCCGCGCTTTTGTGAAACCATGTTTTCTCAAATATTAAGTTGAGAGATGCCACCGACGTTTGTTCCAAAGTTGTTGCTGTAATTCTATGATATTTGAACAGAACGTCCTTCTGTTTACATTCATTCAGCTCTAAAGAGAGACTCTCTAATGTTTTTGGGAAAGATGAGAATCCAATCTTCTTTGACAGATATTTTACATCCCCTTTCAGCACCTTGGCCAAAGTAAAATTTATCTTTTTCTTCTAAAATTGAGGTTGCGTGACCCGATGTACATCACTATGAATAGTTTGAAAGGATTTTTGAGATATTCAATAAGATTTATCTTTCGGGTACTCCTACGTTCCCTCAATTTTTGTTTTTAACTCGTTGTCTCAGTCGTATTATAATAATGCATAGCCATGCTCTTTTTCCCCATTCGTGCAAAAGACGAAAGTATATAACACTATTGATATATTTCAAGCCTACACTTTAAACAACAAATGAAGCATTTAAAATTAAAATAAAGTTATAATTGGTCTAATTGTTTGTCGGAAACGTAAATTACAATCACTTAGTGAAGTGTGCTGATTAAGGGAGGAAGTATCTTCTAGTGATTATTTTTTCATTGAGTGTACTGTGGTTAAAATTATTTGTTTTTGGATATAAAGGCAGCGGATAAAGGACTCCGACAACGGATTAAACATTAGGATACGATAACAATTAAGGGATTACGATAATATAGTGTACTATAATAATAAGGGATACGATAACGGATTTTGGAAAATAAGTATTAAAACTATTAAATTGGTTTGAATACATCAATTGAAAGTAAGTACCTTACTTAACCCATTCATTTCTAAAAGTATTATGAGAGAGTTAGTACTTTAGTATTTGAATCTGTAGAAAAATGGGAAGGAAGAGGAATAGCTTGATAAGGGATTTTTTCAATTTCAAAGACATTAAAGATGAAAGCATATTGTTGCGAGCGTGGTCTTTGGTTCGTTATTTAAAACACAATATTAAATAATTAATATATAAGTTCTTTATTACACTTAAATCATATAAAGTTCACAAACATTTATTTAATCAACTCAACTCTAATTATCGCTAACACTGTACTTTCAATTATCGCAATCTAATTACACACTATCGCTTCTTTATTGCTTTCGCTTCTTAACACTGCAACGTCTAAGACAAGACTCTTTTTCTGGCGATGACAACTGTTATATTTATACCCTAGAAACACTCCGGATAAATCTGGAGTGTTCTATTCCAAAAGCTTCTAGACTATTCTATTTGTTCTATTCCTGAACTTTCATAATCGATTCTCCGAACCTGAAGTCATTTACTCTCCGAACCTGAAGTTGTTTATTGCCAGTAGATGTCACCAGTTGTCTCTTTCTATTGCACGTAACACTGCCCCCTTCTTAAACTTGTTCGTCCCGAACAACAGGTGGTCCACGGTCTTGATGCTCGTAGTATTGACACAAGCGGTCCAAATGAACAATTTTGTGCTTGCCTCTTGTGCCACGCTGAATCCTGTATACTACGTCATTAATTCTAGTTACTACTGAATATGGTCCTTCCCAGTGTTGTTGCAATTTTGGAGAACGTCCCTTACGTCGTTTCGGGTTGTACAGCCAAACAAGATCACCTTCGTTAAATCCTGCGGAATTAGCGCGTAAGTCATAGCGGGTCTTCATCCGATCAGTATTTGTTGCTAATTTCGTCCTCGTGGCCTCGTGTACATCGGCTAATTGTTGTTTGAGCTCCGATACGTAGTCTTCTGGTAACTTTTGTTCACCTCTGGGGGTACCGAATTTGAGGTCGCTAGGTAAACGCATTTCTCTTCCGAATATGACTTTAGCTGGGGTTTGTCCGGTAGTACTATGAACGGCTGATCTATAAGCCATTAGGAATACAGGAATATGTCGATCCCAATCGCGTTGATGATAGTCAACTACTTTCTTTAGATGCTCGATCAATGTTCTGTTGAAGCGCTCTACCATGCCATCAGATTGTGGGTGTAGAGGAGTTGTTCTAGTTTTTCTTATTCCCAACATTTTACACATCTCCTGGAAAGTCCGCGATTCGAAGTTCCGTCCTTGGTCCGAATGAAGTTCGTGAGGCACACCAAACCTACTGACCCAATTCGTTATTATCTGTTCCGCAACTGTGGTTGCCTCTTGATTAGGGATTGCATAAGCTTCAGGCCATTTACTGAAATAGTCAATGGCAACTAATATATAACGGTTACCGCCATCCGTTTCTGGAAAAGGTCCAGCGATGTCTATAGCTATCCTTTCAAAGGGGGCTCCGACATTATACTTATGCATTTCTCCTCTGCTACTGTGTTGCGGCCCTTTGCAAGCAGCACAGACAGTGCATCTGCGGCACCACTCCTCCACATCTTCTCGCATATGTAACCAATAAAACTTTTCTCGTATTTTGGAAATGGTTTTGTTCACTCCCAAATGTCCTCCAGAGGTTCCACCGTGCATTTCTTCTAGAACATCTTTGACATTTGATGCCGGCACGACTATCTGCATTCGGAGATTCGCCATTAGGTGCTTCCCACTTGCGTTTTAATATACCACATTCAACATGAAGAGAGTTCCATTGAGCCCAGTAACTTTTTAGCTTCTCACTCCGTTCCGAAATATCCTTCCAGTCTGGTCTTTGCATGTCTTCTTTCCAAGCAAGAATAGGTGAAATGTCCGGATCTTCTCGTTGTGCTGTTCGTAGGTCCTCGTTGTCCCAACCTGTAGATGGCTCCACGGTTACCAACTGTATAGTTGCTGCTGTTTCTTTTTCTTCTATTCGTGTGCAATGTTTGCACTCAAGTTTACATGGACGTCGTGAAAGGGCGTCTGCATTTCCATGGATACGACCTCTTCGGTGTTGTATTTCAAAATCATAAGCCTGGAGTCGCTCTATCCATCTCGCCACTTGTCCCTCAGGATTCTTAAACTGCAGAAGCCATTTAAGCGCTGCATGGTCGGTGCGAAGGATGAATTTCTGCCCATAGAGATATTTATGAAAATGCTTTGTTGAACTTACAATGGCAAGTAGCTCCTTTCTTGTAGCACAATAATTTTTCTCTGACTTTGAAAGTGCTTTGCTATAGTAAGCTACTGGAACTTCTTGACCATTCTCCTCCTGAGAAAGCACTGCACCAATACCTTCATTACTGGCATCCGTGTCTAATGTAAATGTTTTTCCCAGCTTTGGATAGTTAAGTACTGGAGCCTCACAGAGCTGTTGCTTCAAATTTTCAAAACTTTCGTTGCATTTATCCGACCATATGAACGGCTTTCCCTTTTCGGTAAGTTGATGTAGGCTTCTTGCTATATCTGCAAAACCTTTCACGAATCGCCTGTAGTAGGTAGCTAAACCAAGAAAACTCCGTAATTGATGTTTGTCCTTTGGAGCTGGCCAATTTTTGACGGCTTCTATTTTCTCTGGATCGGTTCTTACTCCTTGTGATGAAACTATATGCCCTAAATATTTAACCTCTTTTTTAAATAGAGCACATTTACTCGCACTGAGCTTTAATTTTGCATCTTTGAGCCTTTGAAGTACATCCCGTAAGTTGTTTTTATGTTCCATGAATGTCCTTCCGATTACTATTATGTCATCCAAATAGACAAGACATGTTTTCCAGGTTAAACCTCGTAGAACACATTCCATTAGTCGTTCGAATGTGGCTGGAGCATTACATAACCCAAATGGCATTACTTTGAATTGCCATAAGCCACTGCCAACTGAGAAAGCAGTTTTCTCTCGGTCCTCGGGATGTATTTCCACTTGCCAGTAACCACTCTTCAAATACAGCGTGGAAAACCATTGCGCTCCGGAAAGGGTATCCAATGTGTCATCAATCCTTGGTAATGGATAGCTATCTTTTCTCGTCACGTTATTCAGTTGGCGGTAGTCTACACAGAATCGGGTGCTGCCATCCTTCTTCCTAACCAGAACAACCGGCGATGTCCAAGGGCTGTTAGATTCCTCTATGATGCCTTGTTTCTTCATGGAGTTCATCATGTCTGCAACTTCTGGTTGTTTGGCTAATGGCAATCTTCGTGGTGTCTGTCGAATGGGTCTGGAAGCTCCTGTATCGATTCGATGCTGGACAAGATTTGTTTTACCATAATCATCATCATTCATTGCAAATAATTCCGAAAATTCATCGATCACCTCTTTGGCATCGTTGTGTTGTTGTTCACTTAAGGCACTGGACGAAAGAAGTTTCTGAACCTGTTGGGTAGTAGCTGGTATAGTTTTTGTCTCCTTGACATTACTACCATTATCTAAATTGACGATTTGGTAAACGGGTTCACAATTTCCAATTATAGCACCTTCTTTTAGTTGTATCTCGTTTTCGGATGTGTTAAGCACTCTGACTGGAATTAATGTTGCACCTTCTGCCTTCACTAAAGTCTTGCCAACGATGATGTTCGATGTAACTTTTGTGAGGTTAGGCTCCACCAGATAGAATAGGCAGGTCCCGATGTCATCAGTAAGCTTTGTCCATATTAGTGTCTCGGAGCATGGCGAAAGAGTAATATTTTCGCAAACCATCGTCCTTACTTTCGCAGGATGATCTGCTTCTTCTCCTAGTTTCATAGGAATTTCTATGTTGCCATATTTGAGAATCCGCTCTCCGACATCCAGATTTATTTTGTATGTGGTCATGAAATCTATTCCAAGAATGCAGTCATCCATTATGTCTGAAACCAGGAAAGTGTGAGGAAATAGTAGTTCGCCTAGTTGAACATCTAAAGTTATTTCTCCAAACACCTGTGCTGCCGCTCCAGTTGCTGTTCTTAGTAGATATTTGGTGGTGTTGTGAAGCCATTTGTTCTTAACAAGATCTGCTCTAATAATTGATCTTGAAGCTCCAGTATCGATAGTAACTGCGCAGTCATTTTTCCTACACTTCCATATATAACAAGACTGCTATTATTTCTCTGTAACTGACTTACTTGGATGATGACTTCGGGGCTGTCGATTCCACCAACCAACTTCTGCCCCACGAAGTTGGTTTTTACTAGTTTTCCGACTGCTCAAGAGGAGAGACGATGCGACTAGTCGCTGTTTGATATCTAGTCTCTCCACGAATTGCTTGTTCCCTGGCTCGACATCTTTGGCATTCTTCTTTCCCCTCTTCTTCTGGTGATTCCACTCGTCGACGTTTTCTGCAGTCTCTTTGAAGGTGCCCTGGTTTATTACAATTCCAGCATCGAGGGACACCACGTGAAGGCGGGCTCTGTGATGATTGCACTCTGTTACAAGTACATTCTTCCACTGAAATTTCTCTCACTCGTACAGCACTCCGTGAAGCTTGTCTGGCGGATTCATACGCTAATGCATAGGCTAGTGCTTCTGCTGTTGATTTCTTTCCTGCTAGCCTCAATGATTGTTGTAAATTTTGATCTGTAATAGCGTTCACAAATGCCTCCGTCGCTACTTCATTGAGAAAATCCGCATTCACGCTGGAGTATGACAGATGCGCTAATCTTTCTACATCTGCCTGCAGTTGTTGTAGTGATTCGCCATGTTTTTGAATCCTGTTGCGCAGCTGTAGGCGATATACTTGCTGCATGTGCTCATCTCCGTAACGTAATTCTATCGCCTGTACTAATGAAGAGTAATTACGTTGATTTTCAATCGGTACAGTTTGTAAGAGTTCTGACGCAGGACCTCGAAGTGCTAACACCAGAGCTATAGCTTTGTCTTCATCATTCCATCCATTTACCTCTGAAGCTGCCTCGAATTGTCTCTTGAAGATATGCCACGAATTTTGTCCATCAAATATGGGAGGTTTCATTCTACCTGCACCGGATATTTCAGTTGCTCCGCTTAGAGGCTGACGATGCTTTATTCTTTCCAGATCTGATTTAAAACTGTCAAGCTGCTCGGTGACTTTTTGTTGAGCTTCCGCCACTTCCTGCTCGATTCCTTCAATTTTCAAATTTTGTTCGTCTAATGAGTTTTTCAGGAAAGTCTTCTGTTCCTCCAAACGAGTTTCTAGACAATTCTCCAAAGAGATCTTTTGTTCGTCCAAACACCCTTCCAGAGATTTCTTTTGTTCCTCAAAATCAATCTTTTGTTCATCAAAACGGGCTTCCATAGATTTCTTCTGTTCATCTAAACGTGATTCCAGAGAATTCTTTTGTTCGTCGAGAGAATTCTTTTGTTCGTCCATAGATTTCTTCTGTTCATCTAAACGTGATTCCAGAGAATTCTTTTGTTCGTCCATAGATTTCTTCTGTTCATCTAAACGTGATTCCAGAGAATTCTTTTGTTCCTCGAGAGAATTCTTTTGTTCGTCCATAGATTTCTTCTGTTCATCTAAACGTGATTCCAGAGAATTCTTTTGTTCATCAAAACGGGCTTCCATTTTGCTCATTAAAATACTCAAAAGCTGTTCCATTTTCATCTCAGGCTCTTCTTCAAATTCGGTTCCTTCCAAGTTCTCTTCGAAAACAAATGTCTCAGGATTCTTTCCTTCCGCTATCAAAGCTTGTCTAAGTCGCTCGACTAGAACTTTCTTTGCACCTGTCGTTTGTAATGAGCGGTTCCCTAGCTCCACTTTCAAATCCTGTATTCGAAGCTCCTCCACTTTGCGCCCCATTACTGTAGTAATTCATTCACAGTTGAATATAAATTATTTTCCAGAACTTTTAAAATTTAACACAATTCCACAAAATTAATCACACTTTTAATTTTTCAGTCAATTGCCACCACTTTATTTCTCAAATATATTTCACTTCTGACACCAGTTGTTGCGAGCGTGGTCTTTGGATCGTTATTTAAAACACAATATTAAATAATTAATATATAAGTTCTTTATTACACTTAGATCATATAAAGTTCACAAACATTTATTTAATCAACTCAACTCTAATTATCGCTAACACTGTACTTTCAATTATCGCAATCTAATTACACACTATCGCTTCTTTATTGCTTTCGCTTCTTAACACTGCAACGTCTAAGACAAGACTCTTTTTCTGGCGATGACAACTGTTATATTTATACCCTAGAAACACTCCGGATAAATCTGGAGTGTTCTATTCCAAAAGCTTCTAGACTATTCTATTTGTTCTATTCCTGAACTTTCATAATCGATTCTCCGAACCTGAAGTCATTTACTCTCCGAACCTGAAGGTGTTTATTGCCAGTAGATGTCACCAGTTGTCTCTTTCTATTGCACGTAACAATATGTAAAACATGTGGAGTCTCGCTTAAGGGTAGGATAAGCATTTAAAAAGACATCTCCTTTCTAATCACAATGACTTATACAATGAATGAAAGGAATCAAGCAGGACCGAAGTAAAATAAAAAGAAAAGCGTGAAAGTTTCTGGATGGAACTATCCACAGGATGCTTGTGCCGATCTTGTTACAAAATAATCGCTTCCATTTGCTATTTTTGATTCCAAAGCTTTCAGAGTGCTTACAAAAGGCATATTTCGAGGATTAAAAATTCCTATTATCAATTCCCGAAATATTGGAGTAATGCAGAAATAAAAACTTTAACTAAATTTTCGTAATTTTTATTGACGATCGTATATCGCAATCAACCTTTGTAATACCAAATATTAGAAGGTTTATTTTTCAATTTACTACCAGCACATAATTTTTGAGGCCAGCCATTCCCTTTAACTCGTACACGAATTTGTTTATTTATATATTTCTTTTTTACTATTTTCGACACTCTCGTAGACCCACTTTTCGTCATCACAGCGAGCTGAAATTTGGCACACAGGTTCATGTCGCGTGACAATTGAATCTATCAAAATTTGAATCGGATATTTCCATGGAAAACCCGGAAAATCGGGAAAAATCATTTGAAAATTTGGTACAAATTTGATTAGTGATAAATCCGTTTCAGGAAAAATGCAGAGTTTTCCGATTTTTCCGGTACAAAAGTTTTCTAAATTATACAGGATAAAGTTCCCTATCAACTGGCATCATTACTTTGTCTCCGACAATGGTGAAAACTTGCAGAAAAAATCGAGGAAAATTCATGTGAAACGCTTTTCCGGAGTTTTTCAGACCAAGGAAGCGTTTGAGCGTTTTGCAACCTAAGACAAAGTTGTAGAGCGAAATGAGTTGCATAAAATTGCTTTTGTGGAAAACTCCGTGGAAAACCCGGAAAAGCGGGGAAATCATCGGGCAAATTTTCATCGATATGATTGATTAGTGATAAATCTGTTTCAGGAAAAGTGCAGAATTTTCCAATTTTTCTGGAATTTCCGGAATTTTCCGACTTTTCCGGAAAATTTTCCGACAAAAAAGTTTTATAAGCTATGCGGAATCATTTTTTTCCGTCCTACTGGCATCAATACTTTCTCTTCAACAATCATGAAAACGTGCATGGAAAATCGGGAAAATTCATGTTATATCGGATCAAGTTGGAATACAGCTAAAAAGCGCTGTTTAAAACATAATTTGAATTTCAGAAAACCGTTGCAATACATCAACGATTTGATACTCGAAAAATTTTTGTTTTCGGATCGCCACCAAACATGACTTAAAAATTGTTTTAAAATATCTCCATGCAGCACTTAATAACAATTTAGTTAACGTGAAAAAGGCAGAATATAAAATAAGTAAAAAACGAGTTTTCAAACAAAACTGAGGCCAAGCCGCATGAAAAAGTAGAAAATAAACTTTTCTTCACACACAGACTCAGATTTTATTCGCTGACAATCACCGATATATTTCAGTATGATCAATCAGAGGTAATAAGTGTTTGATTCATGAAGAGAAAGAATATTCAAGAGAAATGTCCCAATCAAAAAATCTGAGTCCACCTCTCTGTGTGTAGAAAAGTTTATTTTCTACTTTTTCATGCGGCTTGGCCTCAGTTTTGTTTGAAAACTCGTTTTTTAATTATTTTATTATTCATTTACTTAAATAATAAAATTATCAAATAATTATTAATGTTATTATTGCAAATGGTTTCTATTTCTGATCATAAAAATCAAAAATAATTATCATCTTTGATCAAAAAAATCTAAACTGGCAAATAATTTTTATTTCTGATAAAAAGAAAATGAAAATCAAAAAAAATTATTTTTTATCTAAAAAATAAAAATTAACAATTAATAATTATTTTTGATTTAAATAATAAAATCATAATATAACTATTATATTTGATTAAAATAAGAAAAATTGATAATAATTATTATCTCATGATTTGTTTTGTTTTGATCATAATAATTACGGCACCTGGTAACAAGACATAATGTCATAGTGTAAAAACAAACAATGTCTCAAAATTTCATTTAAAATCTAATAAAATGTAACTATAATAGGATTATCGGCATCCAGTTCCATCTTCTAGTAAGTATCAAATTTAAGACGGTTTTATATGAGTGTCCATTTCTCAAACCTGGCTGTTGTTCGGCTAATAAATTGTTAGATTCGATATACTCCACTAATTTGTTAGCTATATGTCTGTCGTTCAAGTATTTTTTCTTCCTAGCGTATTTATCGGACGAAATTCCTCACAATTACTTGTATTACGTATCTTCTCAATTGCGAAAACTATCGATTCTTTCAAAATTTTAATGAAAATAGCTGTCTGTAGCGATAAGTTTATAATTTTCAATAACACAGAACCTAATAGTTCTATTGATTGGAATATTTTATTACATGGCTTAGAAATCTTGAAATCTTTCTTTTAATTGCACTCTTTCAATATATCCCAGATCGTTTTTTTATCACAGAATATTACAAAATGGAAATAGAATCATTATTTCTGTCACTTACTTCATCTCTATTTTTAACATGATTTTTAATTTCTTTCCATTAATATGTCTGATCACCTGAATGTGTTTCTAATTGTTTTTCTCTCAAACTATTTTTTGCTCCTATTATATCTCTCTATTATATGGGATTCTAAGGACTTTGTACCGATTCTAATCATTCGAGTTATTACTGTGAATATCTCTATTATTCGAACCAAATCGATTCGAATATATTTTTTAACAGCTACCTTCTGAAAAGAAAAAATCCTGAAAACAAAGCATCAAAACTTTTAGGAAAATTAAATCTAATTTGATTACTCTTAATCAAAAATCAGGTACATAACCCAACAAAGCCATGTATTTGTCATGAACCGTTACATTCATGCTAAAAAACAATTCCTGAAATACTATGCTAAAATTGAGTTCTGAAAAGAAAAGGAATTCGATCTCATTACAATTTTCCCAAAAATAGTTACAACATCTAACAAAAGTTGTCATGTAGCATACAATGCATGGCACAAATACAATCAGATCAAGCAGATAAACTTGAAACTCTATCATTATCATTATTTCAAGTACCATCGAACGGGAATTTCTTCTCTACGTGATAGAGATAACATGTTTTGCAAATATAATTGAACTTAACAGAGCAGCATGGGTTGATCTAAAAATGCTTGTTGCTATGCATTTTGGTCCGTTGCTATGCATATTGCCTAGCTAGTTCCGTAAGATCACAGCTGCACTGCCAATTCTTGCAATCATGCGCCTCTGCTACTCCATCAATGGTGTCGTGTGCAAGCAAGGGCTATAAAAACCACAAGCTGACTGATCTTGACCTCTTTTTGCACTTGTCGGCGCTTGGGATAGGTTGGCTAGGTAGGGACTAACATTTTATATCGGGTATCGACTGATACATTTTATTTTGGGCATTGACCGAAGTAACCACTTACTAACATATACCTTATTTCGGGTTTTGACTGGTTTAAAGAGCATTATTTCGGGGATTGACTGAAATAATCACTTACTAACATACACTTTATTTCGGGTTTTGACTGAAATAAAGAATCTTACTTCGGGTCTTGACTGAAGTCAAGATAACATTTTAAGTTGGGCATTGACTGATTTAAAGTGCATTATTTCGGGGATTGACTGAAGCAATCATTTACTAATATACACTTTATTTCGGGTCTTGACTGAAATAAAGAATCTTACTTCGGGTTTTGACTGAAGTTACGACAAGACTTTAATTCGGGTATTGACTGATTTAAAGCATATTGTAGTAGTAGTAGTATTTATTAGTTTAAAAAACTTTCTAATAACATTTCAATTACTTATAATTCTTAGTTCTTAAGACTTAATTATTTTAATTTAATTTAATTTACTTGACCGCTTATATAAAAAATAAATAAAATTTAAACATTATCATAATAATTTTTAATAAATTCAGCTAGCTTTAATTTAAATAAATGCATTCTGTGCTCTGCTTTCAATTCGGTTGGCAAGTTATTAAAGTACTGTAGTATCCTACTATACATCAAAGAAATTTGGTTGTTGTTCTTGTTCCATCTTCTTAGCCTAAAGTTGTTATTTTGCCTTAAATTGTACGGTTGCGCTTGAGATACATATTCAACATTTCCACTTAAGTAGGACGGAAGTAGGTTATGCTTGATTTTAAAGATAAAAACCATTGCATTATATATCAATCGCTGCCTTACATTCATCCATTGTAGGGTCTCCAACATATACTGGATCGGCGTGTACAAATTACATTTTAAAATCATGCGCATAGCTTTATTTTGTAATAATTGCAGACGTTTCTTTATTTCATTCGAGCTCGCATATAATAGTGTTGAGCAATATTGGAAGTGTGGCAAAACCAATGCATTATACAACATAATTGCATTCCTCACACTTAACATTCTTCTTATTCTACGTAAAAACCCGATTTTTTTGGCGATTTTACCACATATATAGTCAGCATGCTCTTTAAATTTCAGTTTATTATCTAATACAATACCGAGATGTTTCAGGTTATCCACACATTCAACATTAATTCCATCTATATGTACAGAAATACTCTCAACACAATTAAACTCCATATTTTTAGACTTTGCAATATTTAACTTCAATTTGTTCATCTTTAACCAGTTGTTAATGCTTTCTAAGTCTGTATTTAAATTAGTACACATATTACCACTTATATATATTAAGGTGTCATCCGCGAATAACGACATTTTGCTATAACTAATCACATCCTTGACATCATTAATATATAATAGAAACAGAATCACACCTAGCAGTGAACCCTGTGGTACACCAAGGTTAACTTCGACTGACTCTGAGAATATGTTATTCACCTTAGTCCTCTGTGATCGCTCTGATATATAGGATTCAAACCACTTATATTCCACTCCCTCTATTCCAAACATTGAAAGCTTCTGTAACAAGATTTGTCTGTCTATGGTCTCAAAAGATCGTTTAAAATCCAAGAATACAGCTATAACAGCATTACCGGCATCCAGTTCCTTCTTCCAGTCAGTTAGCTACGTGTCGTTCCAGGATTTTTTCTTGTACGGGCAGCATGTTTATCGGACGAAATTCCTCACAATTACTTTTATTAGGTACCTTCTCAATTGGGACGACTATCGATTCTTTCCAAATTTTAGGAAAGATACCTGTCTGTAGCGATAAGTTTATAACGTTTAATAACACCGGACCCAATATTTCTATTGATTGGAAGATTATATCACAGTCTAGGCCATTGAAGTCTTTCTTCTTATTGCACTCTTTCAATATATCACAGATCATTTTGGTATCACAGTATGTCATTCTAAATCTACAAAGTGTCATCCTATTTGGTAAAGTATATTGCACAGTGGGAATAGAGTCGTTAATTGATCTAATACTCTCGATAAAATATATGTTAAACTTGTTAGCTATTTTTGCTGGGTCGCGTATATATTCTTGGTCAAATCTGACTTCCTTAAAATCCCTTACTTTATCTTTACTTATAACAAGATTTTTAATTGCTTTCCAGAGCCATTTATGGTCTCCGGAATGCGTTTCTAATTGTTTTTCTATGAAATTATTTTTTGTTCTTATTATCTCCCTCTTATACGAGTTTCTAAGGACTTTGTACCTATCCCAATCATCCCTGCTGCGACTGTAAATAGCTCTATTGTATGCAGTTATCTTCCCTTGTTTCATGCTCTCTAACTCATGCGAGTACCAATGAAAGTTAATGCTTTGTGTAAAAATTTTCTTTACCGTCATCCCCTGCAGGCAATATTTCAACTTTTCATCGAATGAGCTGGACAAATCATCAATGTCATTAATGAGGAAAATATTCTCAAAATTAACTTCATTCAAGAGATTCTCCAATTTAGTTTTTCTGTATTTTATAATGTTTGATGTCTTACTATTATCAGATTTATCTCTTCTAGCTTTAATTTTAATTTTGAGAGTCTCATGGTCTGTTATTTTGTGATTCCTATCAACATTTACAGATACATCCATAATATCCACTCCTGTGAGCACGTAATCAATTAGAGTTTGTGAGTCTCTCGTTGTTCTAGTTGGTTGTGTAACTAATTGCTTTAAAGCTTGATCAGCTATAACATTTCTTATAACATTGTGATGACTATCAGTTCCCAGAAAATTTATATTAAAATCACCAGTCACAATAGTATTACTTTCATTCTCCATTGATTGGGAAAACCAATTCGAATAAAACGATTTAAAATCACTAACAGGTTTGCCTGGAGACCTGTACAGAACTACAATTGACCATTTTTGATTATTTATTTATTTATATCTAAAGGTATATAGAATCCATGCCATACCCACTTGCTTATCCATACTCGCAACCCTGTATTGATTTTTTTCTTTTACAAACATCATTACTCCTCCTGTATGTCTCGAATCAGAATTACAATTAATAAGCTCATAGTTTTTAATCTTTAGCTCGCTGACTTCAATTTTGGATGTGATATGCGATTCTGATAAAAGTAGTAGATCTGGATTACATTCCTTTATTAATAATTCTAATTCCGTTTTGTTAGTTAGAAAACCTTGCACATTTAGATAATATAAAATCACTTCATTGCTCGTTTTTCCGTTATTTAATTGCTACAGCCATTTTTTTTTTCAACACTTAGCTTTCTTTTAAATACATGACATTCAGAGTCAAAAGCATAGTGGTTAACATCCAATTTTAAATTTAATTCTGCATTTGCTCTAACACAGTTCACACACTTCAAGAATTGCGCTTCACATTCCACTCTTTCATGCTTCCACACTTGCCTCATACTTTTTTCTCAGCTTTGCAATCTTTACTCGTATGACTAAAACCTAAGCATTTATAACATCTTTTAACGTATATTGCATCACTCACTTCACAATTATCCCATCCCAGGCTAATTTTTCCAACTTTCATCACTTCATTAAAGCATTCAAGGTCTAATTCTATCACTATACTATAAGAATCACGCCTTTTATATTTACTTTTATACTTATTTTTCCACATTGCCTTAAATGCCATTTGGGAATTTTGTAAAATTTCATTTTGCTTCTTTAAACTATTAATTATATCACTTTCTTCCATTTTCTCCATGACATTATCAATTCTGATTCTTGGTTTCCTACCATTCCACAGATTAACACTGTAATTCTTACCTAATTTACCTTCCACATCATTTTTCAACATCTCCACTGATTTCTCATTATCACATTTCACTATTATCGCACCGCTATGTAATTTTTTAATTCCTGACACCTGTATACCTGTTTCCGCGGGATTCAAATTCGATTTAACTTCACCTTTCGTTTTATCTGCACTTTGTTTTCCCTTTGGTTTAACAATAACAGCTGGTGTTTTTTTAAGTACACTTGCGTATGAGTCTTTTACCTGCAAACTACCATCAATTGCTTTCTTAATTTCAGATACCACTTTTTTTCACTCATACCACTATTTCTTTCAATCTGCAATGCCTGATCAACTTTTTGAACATAACTGTCCAGCTTATTCTTAATATCATTTATATTTACTTCAATATGCTGTATCGATGTTAACTCAACTTTGCATTCATCACACAGTATAACTACACTTTTTTTCTTTGCAATTGTTTTAATATCATAATCCGTCAAATCCAAGCATTTAGCATGAAATACACTATTGCAACCACCGTTGCACAAAACAGCATCCGATGCACGTGTAGCTTTATCGCAAGCACTACAACTCGAGTTCATTTTCACAAGCACATTTATATGGACTCATACAGATAGCCCAGAAAAAACCGTTTCACGATTAAGAAAATTTCTTTTTTTAAATTCCAGAGAAACTTTAATTTTCAAACACCGCACTTTGCTAAATTGCGTAGCAAAATTATCCAATTATTCACTTTTAACAAAATTTCCGTATTCTGAATACGAAATCCAACTTAAATTGAAAAATTTTTAGAGCGGTCAAAGAAACGTTCTTGCAACTCAGCGTATACACATATATTGTATATCGGGTCTTGACTGAGATCAAAACATTAACACTTTATTCCTGGTCTAGACGGGAATAAAGAATTGTTCTAATAAAATATTAGAACAAAGGGTCTTAACATTAGCTTAAATCCAACCACCTCAAGCGCCAAGTTTAGATCGGTGAGTACCAGCTTCTAACATTTTATTATTTATTTATATATATTTATTTAATAAAAAATTTACTCATATATATATATATATATATATCTACATACTATATACTTCGTGTGTATATTTATCAAATATAAGAATTCAACTCACTCTATATCTATTATATAAATATGTATATTGCTTCCTTAAGGCGCTTTCACATCAAAAACAAGAACAGAAAAATGTAAACCAAAAAACTCAGTTTATTCCACTTTAAAACAAGATTTTTGTTCCAATGATTAATAAAATCCAGAAAAATAGGATAAACTAAGAATTTTACTGAGAAAATAGTTATATTTATTTCAGATTTTGAAGAAAAACACAAATAAATCATAAAAGTTGTGTTTTCTTAAAAATTCTAAGATAAATATACTATTTTATTAGTAAAATTATTAGTTTATCCTATTTCCCATGATTTTATTAATCATTGCAGCAAAAATCTTGTTTTAAAGTGGAATAAATTGAGTTTTTCGGTTAACATTTTTTCGATTCTTGTGTTTGAAGTGAAAGCGCCTTTAGGGATCTTATATTGCAATCTTTGTCAATAAGTGTTTTCTCTGACCCAAAACTTATATATATTTCAGTTTTGTCCCAATACAACTATTCTTGGAAATCGTGCATTACAAATCTGTGTTAATAAGTGTGTTTTCTAGTGTGTGTGGATCTCTGACCTAATTGCTTATATACATAATCTGATCTGAATACAAGTAGTGAGAAAATCTCAGAAATAAATGTCAGTTTATAAAACGTTAAAAGCAGTGTACAGTGTTTTTAGTTATGAGAGGATGGACCCATGGCCGGATTTAGGGGAGGGCAACCGGGGCTCTAGCCCGGGGCCTCCACAACCCGCAATAGAACTATCTAACTACACAGACGAAATACATCCATTTTCATCCACAAACCTCGAAAAATATTTTTAATAATATTACATTATTATAAATATTTTCGGAGGTTACCCTTATTTCGGTTCTGATAATATTTATGACACCAATACGAATGTATTTTGTATAAGTAGTTATAAATACGCAAATAATTATTTTTCGAAACAATTGAATTGAATCATTTATTCACATACCCTTTTATTGCATAAAAGAAATGATAAGGAAATAATGATTTCTTTAATAATTAAAGAATATCAATTAATTGGATATTATTATTTATTTTTATTCATCATTCTATAATGAGAAAAAAATAATCGCGACGAGGAATCGAACACTGACTGCCTGTTTAGCTTGCGTATACTTTATACCGAATTCTCCGTTTTTCCCCGTTTTCGTCTTTTCTAGTTTATTTTATTTTGTCTTTTTATTATTTTTTCGTGCAATAAATTATTTAAACAATTTAAAAAAATGTGTAACCTATTTTAAAAATAATTAGGGGCCTCCACCTCTTTTGTTGCCCCAGGGCCTCCACACTTCTAAATCCGGCCCTGGATGGACCACTGATCTTAATCCATAATTACCAGTCATTGCAATCTTCAGTAAATACAAATTTGCGTGTACGTTCTAACTCCGGGCAGTACACTATTGTACACAATTACCTTCCCTTGCTTCCTTCACTCATGCGGGTACCAACGAAAGTTAATGTTTTGTGTAAATATTTTCTTTACCGTCTCCTGCAGACAATATTTCAACTTTTCATCGAATGACAATAACAAACCAAAACAACACAATACACGAATTTTGAAAATGCCTAAAAGATAAAATATAGAAAAATTTACTCAAAGTTCCTATTTTAACAATAGGATAAGTGGCAGTTCTAAGAAGGCTCAAATTTTCTCTCCTCTGGAAAGGGGGCTGTAAAACGAAGAGAGGATGGTGATATAAAGGTTAAGTATAGTTTACACAAGCGAAGTTACTGTCCCAAGTAACCTCGTTTTCAGTACCTCACTTCCTCTTGACATACCCACCAGTTTACTTGCGCCAGTACGAAAAAGAGTTCCACTCACTTCAACTTTTTAGCGAAGTGGAACCTGAGAAATAGTCAGATTGGTACACGTTTGGATGTGTGTAGTGATTTATAATATCATCTGGCGTGGAACTTGTGAAATGTGAAGAAATTTATTTTTTAGAGAAAATGGTTTCAAGTGAAAAATTACATATTGAAAAGATCATAAATTGTGCAGCAATGTAATTAAGGGCAATTTCGGAGAAAAATTCTAAGAAGAAAAAAGTGCGAGTACGTTCTTGGCATATTGATTGCTAAGGAATAATATTTTTGCTTACATAATTATCGTTTAAATTTACGAAATTTCTTACTGAAAAATAAAAAGCACTCCCTTCGTATAAAAGAGCAAACATAAATGTGTTGACATTTTACAAGTTCCACACCAGCTGATCATATTAAAGACTCAAGGTATATATAATAATTATAATATTTATAAAAAGAAATAGCCGTGGCAAAAAAATTTAACATTTTCCAATGTAGGTTTCAAGTGAAAAATTACATATTGAAAAGGTCATAAATTGTGCAGCAATGTAATTAAGGGCAATTTCGGAGAAAAATTCTAAGAAAAAAGAAAGTGCGAGTACGTTCTTGGCATATTGATTGCTAAGGAATAATATTTTTGCTTACATAATTATCTTTTAAATTTACGAAATTTCTTACTGAAAAATAAAAATTACATATTGAAAAGGTCATAAATTGTGCAGCAATGTAATTAAGGGCAATTTCGGAGAAAAATTCTAAGAAAAAAGAAAGTGCGAGTACGTTCTTGGCATATTGATTGCTAAGGAATAATATTTTTGCTTACATAATTATCGTTTAAATTTACGAAATTTCTTACTGAAAAATAAAAAGCACTCCCTTCGTATAAAAGAGCAAACATAAATGTGTTGACATTTTACAAGTTCCACACCAGCTGATCATATTAAAGACTCAAGGTATATATAATAATTATAATATTTATAAAAATAAATAGCCGTGGCAAAAAAATTTAACATTTTCCAATGTAGGTTTGATTTTTTTGTAATTGAATTGTCATTGTCGCCTTGAGTTACAGTAGCTATACAAAGGCAACGCCAAAAAATATTATCAGGAAATAAACGGGGCACTACGAAAATTCGTAAATATGTAAAAAGTGATAAACTTAAAAATTAATTTAAAAATGTTGTGATATAATGGGATTTCTTCTATTGAATTTCTTAATACTTAATACAGTTTCAACCACTAAATTATTCGCCCGGTGTGGAAATATCGTAGTTTACTAGACAAAAACGAATACATCGATGCGGTTCAGTGGGTGCATATCAGCTTCAAGTCATCGAACATTACTGAACACTGAATATGTCATTTCAGGATTGAATCTGATTGGAAATGACGCGAATTGTTCGTAAGGTGGGATGATGGCCTGATTCTGCCCCAAGTCTGATTTCTGAAGATCAGATCCTGTGGTCGGACAGAGAGCACGGGTACTCCTTACTAAGGCTAATGTTCGCGACTGATATATGCTCGTACTGTTCTAAAGTAGTACGAGGGACCGAATAAGCTTCATCTCTTCTCATGAAAATAGAAGTCATCTGTATATGTCAACAAAAGAGTACTCACATCGGTATACGGCAGAAAAAACCGAATATTCCTCGAGCATTCGGTTCCAGAAAAAGATCATAAAACATACCAGTTCTGTCTATATTCTGTATATTGTTTTTCAGCAATATCGAGTCACCTGGGGCCGGATTCTGTAACACGGAGAGTTGGGGAGACATTTAACTGTCTAGTGGGAGTTCTGCAATTCGGGGAATATGTTTTGATAATTACAAAACTCTCTATTCCACTCGGCAAAATTCTCGGCTGTTTTATTTGTAGAGAAGTAAGAAAAGGAGTTCTCAACTGTCAGTATTGTCTGTTTTTGTTGTGTTTTGTGAAGTAACTAGGTAAATAAGAATTTTACAAATATGGATTCACCGCATATCTTGGGTATATTGTCTCAAAATATCCGCTAAAAATTGTTAATCATGCACAAAATGGCCAATTTGGTCGTCTTCCAGCACATAAGAGATGCTTGTATGTACACAGTAAAAAATTCTTACTACTTCAAAGTAGGCAATTAGTGCCTACTCTTAAAGTAATAATTTTCAACCAGTTGAAAAAATTACACATCCCTATTAATCTTAATACTCAATGTAGTAAATGAATTGCACACGAATCCGTAAAATTACACATTTTCATAGTAATCAAATTCAAACATACTTTGTAAAATTACACACACGATTGTAAAAAATGCAATAAAATGCTTCAAATTCAAATGAAAATTTACATGTGGTTACTTTTCTAAAGTAGTCAATTTTTGTCGCGAAATAACCAGTGATTCAAACTCTGAAAATAGTAAAAATTTGGCTTTTTTCATAACATCAGTAGAATAGCATTCTTTTGTTTATTTTATGAAATATTGCAAATATACAATACATAAGTTTATCCATAATAAGCATAGATTTGATTTGCATTCCACACAATACAAAAAAGAAAAGAAAGCTGAATAAAGTGTTGAAGAACTAAATTAAGAAAACAAAATTCTTTAGAATTTTTTGTAGATTTTCTTTTATTAATATAATTGAAAATCTTTATAAAAACAAAAATAAACATAAATCTGTGGTGACACCATAAGCTTGTTTCAACTTGTCTGAAAAATACTATGCCGTACTTGAAATTTCTAGAAAACCATAGTAATTTTAAGCATAAGAATTGGATTTTACTACCCATGAAAGCAATTTTAAGAACTAATGTAAAATTTACAAACACGTACGTATTTTCACACATTTAAATTGAATTTTACCAATTAGAATGAGTAAAATTAAGCATTTTATGTATTTTACACACAAATACGTAAATTTTAATATCAATTTATAAAATTCCTACTTTACTTTGTAAAATTTTACTACTATAATTGAAGTAAAATTCAAGAATTTTTTTACTGTTGGTGAAATCGCATCTACATTATGTCACCTAATTAGATCTGTAATTAGCTTTCGAATCCGGTAAGTGGTTTCGGAGATAACTATAAAAGAAGTGAATGAGTCCTTTTTA
This sequence comes from Dioctria linearis, assembly GCA_963930735.1. Lineage (NCBI taxonomy): Eukaryota > Metazoa > Arthropoda > Insecta > Diptera > Asilidae > Dioctria > Dioctria linearis. The sequence goes on along the minus strand of OZ005740.1, from coordinate 234,359,196 downwards.
AGGTTGAGCAATTTTTTTCGTTATGAGGAATGAGTACAAAAAATGTATCTATGAACGGACAAAATAAACTTTATTGCTTAAATGGAAATAAAGTGCAAAATTTTTTCTTTGGTTGAAACGATAAACGGATATAAAAATGTGATTTGTAATATGACCCATCCTTTACGCACCGATTCAGTCAGTAGTCAGTAAAGGCAACAGTAATAATAATCACAACAAACAAAAGAAGCTAAGATGTTCACAAAACCGATATTCCTGGAAGTTTAGGCACTTACTCTCGAAAATATTGGTACCTGTAATAACCATTGTTTTGGGAATTTGCTCGCTATGGAGGGTGAGTCACTTCGTTACAGAGGATGATACGTCGGATCTTCGAAAACTAACCAAGTTCAACTAGTGTTTACTTTACAGAGAATTTTTCGTTATAAAGAATTTTCACTGTATTCTCAATTCACCATTTTAAAGCACTAGAAAGTAGTGAAAATTCACTCCCCATGAGAAAAATCTTCAAAATGGAGTACTAATGGATATGAAAGAAAAAATGGAAGAAATATATGCAAAATATTGAACCGGGGTGTATATGACCCAAGTGCAAAAAGACTTTTTCGGCGGTAAAAATTCAGTTATGAAGTTTTATAAAAAAAGCTACACCACTCGATTACCCTCTCCTCCGCCTTTAATTTGGTACCAAATATGACGTATTTTGGACAAACCCTATGGGAGGTGGTACGACCGCCTAGGCTCTCAAATCTGGAAATTACTGTTAACCGAAATAACGTAGAGCCTATAGCACCAATCATACCAAAGTATTTTCTCTGTTTTTATACCCTAGATGGAATCTATAGGGTATACTAAGTGTTAATTCCGTTTGCAACGCATAGAAATACTGCGAATAGAGTAAAATGGATTGGACACTCATGCATAAAATTACGTCTTCTCGATCGATAGCTCCAGAACGCGTTTACTGAGACATCTGAAATTTTGCACACGGTCTTAAAAAAAAGGAAATTTAAGCTCAAAAATGGGACCAATCGGGTAACTCCTTCGTGGGGTTGCCATACAAAAATTTCGTTCTTCATTATATATTTGGACACTGCCTGAGAACGCGTCAACGTAGACTTAAAATGTTCTACACGGCGTTTTCTTACAAATAATAAATATTATTTCAAAAATGGGCTAAATCGGGCAACCCTTTCATGGTTTTGTCATATCAAAATTTAGGTTTTTTACGTATATTGTTCAAACGATCAGTCCTAGACGTTTTTATTGTACTGAAAAGTTCTTCGGAATATGAAATCTTATAAAATTGGTTTTCATAGAAATAGTTAATATAAATAATTTCAAAAATGGACTAAATTGCATAACTTCTTATTGGTGTTGTCATACAAAAAATGAGGTGAAAATTCTCATCTTCCAAATATCGCAACTCTACGTGTTACAGAATCCGACCCCGGGCGGAAACACAAATACTCGTGTGAGACGCTATCAAAACCCTTTTGTTGGTCCAATGAAATCATAGCCATTTCTGCACCTCTGGTCATGGTAAAGTGCATAACATACGTCCTCCAGCTAGAAGGAAGGTCTTAATGTGTCTCAGCCGTTGAATGGAAGACCTCCGAAAGTTCAGGAATTACTAAATTCCTGAAACGTATGAAAAGCTCTGGAGTCAAGCCGTCATAACCAGACTGAAATGTCTCGCCTCAGATTTGTCGCAGTGATCATTACCTCCAACGTGATAACTCAGGTTATGTCCAGATTCAAGAAGCAGTCCATTGTCTAGTTGTATGGAAGAAGTACTCAGTTAGAGAATCGCCTTTCGTCAATCATCCAAACTGTGCTTTAAATTTGTTCTGCCAAGTGTTAAAATAAAGAATCAACTCCGGTTGAGTTGGGATATACCTCGGCCAACAATTGGACGCTTGATTGCCACTCCGGTTGAAATTCGTTTCGATAAAGGATCGAAATTGGACCTTGAATGTTTTAAATTAGGGAGAGTTTAGGAGTCAAAATAATTTCTAATATGTATATTCTTTGGCTGCCTCTAGAACCATATTGTCATAACTCTAATTTTCGTATCTTCTTCCTGCACTGAAAAACCACAAATTTAGATTTCTCCAAGTTCACTACAAGATTCCATAACTTGCAATATTCTTCTACCTTGAAAGGGGGTGGGGTGGTTATAGATGCATAATATCTAAGCTTTCATCTGACTGGATCACGTGATTCCGTACTCTAGGGTTTCACTCTGTGTCTGCATGTGGGTGTCTGCACGTGTATGTGTGTGCCTGCATACGTTCATATGGGCGAGAGAGTGTAGCGCTCTACGTCAACGCGTTCTCAGGCAGTGCCCAAATATATAGTAAAAAACGAAATTTTCGTATGGCAACCCTACGAACGAGTTGTCCGATAAATTTCCCTTTTATTAAAAAAGGTCCGTGTACATAATTTCAGCTCTCTACGTCGACGCGAGAGGCAGTGCCCAAATATGTATATAGTGAAAAACCAGAGTTTTGTATGATAACATCAAAAAGGGGTTGCCCAATTTAGTCCATTTTTGAAATTTCATATCCTATTTTGTATGAAAACAGCATGTACCAAATTTTAGCTCTCTAAATCGACGCGTTCTCAGGCAATGCCCAAATATGTAGTTAAAAACGAAATTTTTGTAGGGCAACCCTACGAAGGAGTTGCACGATTGGTCCGTAAATTTAATTTTTTTTTTAGAACGCCGTGTACAAAATTTGAGTGCTTCACGTCGATGTGTAGTGAAAAACCAAAGTTTTGTATGGCAACGCCAAGCAATGCTTGCCGATTCCAATTTTTCTCCCTAAAAACCTTATTTGGACTATTACGTTCTCAAGTGATACGATTACCAACGAACAGCATTTCTTTTTTATTTATATAGATTTATTATTACTTAAAAAAATAACACTTCATCAACATTAATTTTTGATATCGAGTTTAAGAAGTCCAAGTCCGTCAGTTTAAAATGAACTATGGCCCCTGTACCCTCTTGCTCTTTTTTCCATTTCTTCTAAATATATATCGACAAATATATACATAATTAGATGAGTGAATGATGGAATTAAAATTTGTTATATATATATCTGCAGAAAATTCAAAACAAATTTAGTAGATATAAGTACAAGTGTGTACCAGCATATGTACGTTACTTGGGCACTAGTAGCTTTAAATAAAAATACGAACTGTAATGAAGTTCAGTACTAGTATTTCGTAATTTGCCTCAGATTTTTGTTACTACGCAAATGTGCTTGCAATTTTAGTTTCTTTAACCTACAACATTATGAGTATTCAAATAAAAACTTTCAGCTGTCGGATGAGAGGCTGCATTCATACTGTTGTGTCTTTATTAGTTTTTGCGCGAAAATCAATTTCCTTAGTACGAAAATAAATGTATTAATATTTTTATAAGGTATATCGTGACCTTTGGGAAGTTTAAGAAGAATTAGCTTACTTCGACTATTTTCCCAAACAAACGATTGTTTAAGCATTACAAACATTGTAAGAAGTTGTAGCTTTTTCATAAGGAATCACATGTGGTTTTACTCTGCAATTTCGGGAGTGCTTACCAGAGTTTTTAGACTCTAGCCTAGCTGTTTCACTCCTATGTAATTTATTATGTTTATTATGTTTCATCCTTATATATTTTAAATTAAATTTCGTTTCTTTTGGTAGCTTAAGAGGAATCAGTACCAAGATTTGCAAGTTTCATACATTTTTCAATGCGAATTTCTGGCAAAATATTTATAGCAGAATAATGATTTATATCTTAAACTAAAGATAACGAAGAGGTCTAGTAAATAACATGGGCAAAAATTAAAAAAAATGTATTGGAATGGAGATATCAGCTCAGAAACTTGTAAAAAATTGTAAAAATTGAAGTTTTTCAAATCAAATTCCTGTTCTTTAGATTGTGACAATTTTAGAAAGATAAAGCCTAGATCTAGCAAATACCGTCGAGGTTTTTTATTTTTAGTAGAGCTTTTTATTATTTGTCTCTAATAGTACTTGTTTTTTCCCCCAATATTTCACCGACGAGAAATTGCAATACTTCGTATATTTAAAAATTATGTTCCCAAAAAATTTAGGAGTTAATTGTCGATAAAAATTGTCGGTCTTTTACGCTAGATGTCTCTAATGTGGTCTGTGGCCTAGACTAATTTTGTGTGAATTTTCTCACTTTCAGGACACAGACCTACATATAGCAAATTGTATCTAAATTGAAACTTTTGTTGTGTACTGACTCCTCTTAATACAACCTTCATATTGACCCACAATTAATATTTTTTAACCTTTCCGTTTAATTGTGTGCCTGCTGGTGCTCAGTCTATTTGACCGATTGGTCGACAGCCTTCAACTATCTGTTGTTCTGCTGTAATACAAATCTTACTTGTGCACTTTTAGTCTTTAATTTATATCATACTTCGCTATACCATGTATGTATATATTAAATTCGCACTACTTCTAATTTATTACCTTCGTGGCTAATGTCAAGTTAATCACATTTTATCATACTATACTATCTAGTTATTAAGTTCCCACTTCCATTCTTCTATTACTCGTTTTGCTATAATGTAAATCATTCTTTATTATTCTATGGATATTCTAATTGTTTTGCTATAATGTAAATCTACTATGTAATTTTCTATTTTGTGCCCAACGCTTTGCGTCTTTGGCATGAGAACTCAAATAAACAAATGTTTATGTTAAAAATAACCCTTGTACCCACCTTGTACATCTCCAGCTTCAATCAGTTTTTCATTGGATAATTCATCAGGATCTTCAATACCAGAAATTAATTCCACATATTCTACTTCTAGGTACAAAGTAATCAGAGAAATTAGACATGAAATGGAAATACTTCCCTTACCTGCTGAATGTGTCGACACACATTCTTCATCGCTTTCAATATTCTGATCATTGCAATCATCACTAAGAACTTCTACAGAATCCTCCTGAATCTCTGCACCTACGTCTTCTTCCTTTTTCACACTTTCTATGTAAAGGCGTTTAATATCGCTATCTCCATAAGTACAAACTAAAGGTAGTTCATTTTTGACGGAAAATCGTTCAGACAATTTCCTGTGAGCTTCTTCAATACCTCTGTAGTATACATGGAAGCTATCAATTTTCCACCAACATGCATTACAAATCATATTTGAGATAGGATCATCAATTTTAGGCTGTTTATAAAAAATTTCGTTAGTCATAAGATTTAAACAAATCCAATGTTTACCTCAAACCAGAAATGTTTTGTTATTATAGGGGCTATATTCAACTCCATTCCTTCAATATCAAATATATTTATGCATTCTCTGGAATCGATTAAGCACAAACGGCAGATCATTTTTAAGAATCTTTGCAGAATATTACAACAATTCAAAAAAGATTAACAAAATATTCGTCCTATAACTCCCATAACACATCCGCCATAGAAACTGTCATATCAAATGTCAAATCTTCTTCTAGTTGTAAATTGTAGAATCTTCACCGCTAGCAACACAGGCCATGAAAATCGACAATGGAAATCTTACTAAATTGGAGTTGACATGAACCGTATAGAGCGTAACACTTTTAAGATGTGTGGTAGTTATTTATTCAATGGTACACCAGTGTAGTCGAAAACATATTTCTCGGCATATAGATTTGCCATGCTAATTATTGGCGGGAGATTTTAAATATTATTTAAGTGGAAGTATGATACAAAGCGAAATCAATTAGATATTCGCGTAGTTACAAATATATATACATATCACTAATGTACTCATTGAACAAATTCATTGGGAATTTTGTTTGGGCGGAAACTGACGGAAAAATATATATTTATATCAGTTAGTAATCTGGAAAATATAAAAATCCAAGTTAATTGGGCTCTTTTTATTTTTCCTGTACGTCTATGCGTAAGGTTCCAAACAAAAAAAAAACAAAAGTACCAAGTTCCCGTTTGAAATCTGACTGTCAGGGTCCAATATGGTCGAATCTCACGCACGCATAAGCGGCATTTTGGATACGCTCATGTATACATATTTTATACACAATGCCTACACCGTTAATGTAAACAGAAAAATTCAATTTGTTCCACTTTAAAATAACATTTTTGCGGGAAAATGCGCCCGATAAAACATAAAAGTTGTGTTTTTCTCAAAAATCTGAAATAAATATCTCAGTAAAATTCTTAGTTTATCCTATTTCGCTGGATTTTATTAATCATTGGAGCGAAAATCTTGTTTTAAAGTGGAATAAATTGACTTCTTCGGTTTACATATTTTCAGTTCGTGTTTTTAATCTTTGTATCATGTATATTACATATTACCTATTAAAAATGGAGCTATTTTTATCCTGTTGGCGTTCATTTTGAAAGTGGTGCAAGTTCATTTGGGTATAGTATTTCTATTTTTTTTTGTTTTCAGAATTCTTTAATAAACATAATTGGTTAATAAATTTACACAATCTTTACTTCAAAACACGCAAAAGTTGTTAGATCCTATAAATATATTTAAATGAATTTAAACTGAAATACTTCAATATTTCGTCGTAAAAAAAATAGACTTGCACTATTTTCAAAATACACGGATCAAATAATAAAGCCACTAAAAGCAACCAAGTACTTTATACTGAACACGCAAAGTATTATACCGATTTCCATTGATCAAGTTCTCTAGCAGAAGTGTTACATTTTTCTTGCAGTGTTACACCGAAATCGTTCCTTTGACCTGCACTGACAGGAAAAGTGTACATCAAATGAATCTGGTGCTAAGCCCGAAAACTCGGTGGTGTTACACCGAAAAACACACAGCTACACATGAGAAATGTCACAACTGAATGGCATTGACCAACGCATCTTCAACTTACTCTACCAAAATCTTTTAAATCACAATGTTCATAATTTTTACGTTATTCGTGATGTTATTTTTTCCAGAAAATTTTAATCTGACAAATTACCAGACGGGCCAGTAATCTAACCAACTGGCCGCAGGATCCCCCTCCACTGGACATGTCCCTCGGACCGCAGACCACCCCCGGTTTGAATCCTCGAAGTCTAGACCAAAACCTCAAGAGTGCTAGTACAGCTGAGGGTGAAGTTTCCCGAGACGGTTTGCAATTTGGAATTGCTACGGCGGTGCAGCCACCGTAGGGTACCATATGGGAGGGGTTTTGACGCATTGGCAAGCTAGGGAGTGTGTAAAAATGGACTTACTAACAAGAGGTATACCGACCGCTAGGCTAGGTAGGTCCTAAGCGGCACACTGGTACCCTGTAATTACCAGTTAAGCTGCCTTCTTAGGGCTACCAGGATTGAAGAACATTTTTCGACGTGATTTTAACAGACTCTCCAGTTACTTCAACCAGCTCTCAAGGCCTAATATCCTTCGCGTGATAGACCCCTATGCACTTTCCTTGCAGCTCTTCGAGTTCGTACAGCGAGTTTCCTTTTCGTGACCTGATGCGGCATTTAAGAAATTTACGCCCTAATTTGGCACTGACTTGATTCCAGAAGCATGAAGTTTCTCCTAAACACCTCTTGACGTATCGTGAACTCTACAGGTTTTGAGCGCAGGTTATAGTTCTTTGTGCTCTGTTCGTGTGCCTCATTTATCGCCATTGGTTCGCTCAAGGTACGTAGATTTTTCAGTAGTTTGTAGGAACTTGTAGGCCTAACAAGTCGATATATATTCTCTGCCAGGGTCGCTCTGTCGAAGGCTGGGTTCCTATAGGTGGTCTTAAAATGGTGTTCGGAGCATTTGTTTCCTTACACACGTCACATGAGCTGATATAATTCCTAACGTCGATTGTCATTTGTGGCCAATACAGGTGTCGTCGTAAGTGCTCCAGAGTCATCCCTATGCCTCCATGAGAAGACAGTGGCGGATCATACGCGCTTTAAATGGCGGCTGTGAAAAGCCCGCTCCGGATCCAAAGCTTCCAAGCTTCTTCCTCTTGGACTGGATCCCCCGTCCTTGGAACTGTTCGGATGTATACGAAATCCTTCTCTGACGCATAGATCTGGTAGCTTGTTTGAGGCCGATTTAACTCGTTGCCTCAACTCCTCATACTCCAATGAATTGAAGTGTGGAGAGCTAAGGTCGACCTCTGGGCCAGTCTCTTCTGTGGCGGTCAAACTGTCACAGTATATCCGTGACAATGCATCAGGTACTACGTTGAGGCTTCCCTTCCGATGTTCAATAGTGAAGTCGAAACCCTGAAGCTTCAGAATTTACTAAGCGAGCCTACCGCTGAGGCGCTTTTGGGACATCAGCCACGTCAAGCTAGCATGATCCGTCACGATCGTGATGTGATCGGCATTAGTTCTATAAAAAGTCGGAATTTCTGCAGCTAAACACTCTTGCTCAGTGATGGTGTAATTACGTTGAGCTGAATTTAATTGGAGACGTAGGCAATAGGTCTTTCGTTGACATTATCATCCAGTTGCATCAGTACTCCACCAATTCCTTGTTGACTGGCATCACATTGTATGACGAACAGCTTAGTGAAGTCAGAAGTCACTAGTAACGGAGCAGACGTGAGCTTTTGCTTCAACTGCTCAAGAGATGTTTGGGCTTCAGTGGTCCACTTAAACTGACTAGGATTTTTCAGGTATGAATTGAAGTCCTGGGACAGAACTAGTAGGTCATCTAAGTACACCAGAACCTTGTCACGAAGATCGAACGGGATGCCTTTATCCATAAGTCGGCACATAGTTTGAGGAGCGTTGCATAGTCCGAATGGCATCACAGTGAAGTCATAGAGGGGGTGACCAGGCACTGTGAAAGCTGCCTTCTCTCGGGATTCCTAATCTAGCGGGATCTGTCAGAATGCGTCTGTAAAGTCCAGACTCGAAATGTATTTTGCCGGAGGAAGCCGACCCAGAATTCCGTCCATCTGTGGTAGCGGATAGGCGTACCTTCCTGGCGTCAAAACAAAGTCGGACCTTTCCTGGCTTCCTTACTAGAACGACTGGAGAGCTCCAAGGACTCTGGCTTTCCTCTATCATACCCAGCGATATCATCCGCTCCAAGTCGGCGTCCATCAAACTCTGTACCGCTGGTAATATAGGATAAAAACGTTATTTTATCGGAGTTGCATCTCCAGTGTCGATCTTGTGGCTTATTAGTGACGTCTTGCCCAAGCGTAGTGAGGCAAGAGAAGTGAACAACTGCTTGGTGGTTTCAAGACGTTTCAATTATTGCACCGAAAGAAGGTGGCGGTCAGTATTTGAGGCAGCTAACAGACCTGGTTTCACCTCCGCAACTGCACCTAGGACATCTGGAGCCAACCCAAATAGACGCCAGAAGTCTAATGCTTAAGTACAGCGCCTGATTGAGCCCCGGGACTACGTAGAAACGCAAGTTCTTGGTCTCACTACGGAAGGTGACATCCAGGTCCACATGACCATGAACGTTTCTTATGGCACCTCTACTTACGTCCTGTACCTCTTTCACTGGACCTCCGCTTCCGACAACTTCTCAAGGGCTCCCGGGCCTAGGAAACTAACAGTGGCACCACTGTCTAGTAACCTGATACGGTTTGCCCGAGCAGGTGCACTTCTGCATATGGCCGAATGTTGTCTGGTACCGACACTGTGATGTGGGCCAACTTCTTCCTCTCGGCTTTCACACGCTTATGTTCGCGTCACCGAACAGTAGATTTTTTTCTAGATGGGTACAAGTACGTTTCTGTCATCGTCACATCAGGGGATTCTGTCACCGACGAGAGATCCTATCTCTCACGGCGCGATAGATGTTTAAACGCTCGTGATATGGTGTCAGCGGATATTGAGCCGGCTCAAGGCCGCTCGTCATCACAGAGGTTGATGGCCATCTCAAGGAGCTGTCGCAACCGGTGTTTATGGAACGTCAGGTATTAAAGACACGTCCAGAGGAGTGTCTAGCAAGTTGTCACCACCTTTGTTGGCGATCTCGGAAAAGGTGGATAACTGGTCTCCGATCGTGACCTTCAGGCTACTAGGAATGTCATAAAAACTTTTATTGGAGCTGTCCTCCTACGATATCAAGTCGGGAGTTGCTGGTGTTCTTATAGAGGAGCTTGACTAGATACTCTCTGTCACTGCAGCTGGTGAGCATGTTGGCTGAGGCACTGGAACTGGGGTCGACGTTCGAGGATTCCGCGGGTGTTTGGCCGGAAGCTGGTGTTGTTGCTCTCGGCCCGTCTTATATTTTTCGTGGTGCAATTCTGACAATTTCTACACGGAAAATAAAGTCTTCCACTGACAGACAGACGCGAATTGTCACCGCTGTATAGTAATCTCCATACCTTTATCGGGTGACGTGGGGCTTGCTCAAAATTCCTCGGGGGCTCTTGAACGGAAGGTGGTCGAGGCAACGCTAGTGGTGGTATAGATCTCGGGTCTGGTCTAGTTCTATTAGAATTATTGTTGTTGACTCCTCGACTGGAGTATCCAGACAATCCTGCCACAGAAGATAACGATCGGGACAGCTGTGGAATAGCAGGGGGTGGACGAGATAGATCCACTTGCGGCATTGCCGTACTCGGCGGATGTTGGACCTGCAATCGTAATTCGGTCCGAAAATCGTTGAGACAGCGCGACATTTCGCCTCTAACCAGGTCCGGAATTTGTCTTTGGAGACCTGCTAGATCTAGATAGGCTTTCATAGCCTCCGGCTCCCGTCCAGCTGCTACATGCGCTGGACTCCGTACCAGTATTCCTTCATTCGATCTGTTCTGTAGTGGACTGGCAGGCAGTGAGGGCTGATGCGCGGGAGATGAATTCGTTGGCCGTGATGGTGACAACAGGGTCTCATGACCCGTGTCTTGATCAAATGATCGTGTTATCGGTCGTTTGGATATCGTGCCAGTGTACGTAGTCGGTCTGACTGAGAAACACCCTACAATTCAAGCAGCTGGATTTTTCTTTTATCCATTTCTGGATACACTTTTTGTGGAAAACGTGCCCGTAGTAAGTGGACACCGCTTGCGACTTAATAGACCAGTCCGCATCCTGGCATGTAGAGCATATCTCTAAGGGACCTGTCTCCGGGGGAGTCCTTGCCGTAGCCATTTTATTAAATATTCAAACAAATTTCTTCCTTAAGAAGCACTATTCGCAAAAGTTCAAACAAATATCTTCGTTAAGAAGAACGAGAATAGGTATTAGACAATTTTCTTCTTATGAACGAGAATATTAGACAAATTTTTTTTCTTCCTTAAGAAGAACTATACGTAAAAGTTCAAACAAATTATCTTCCTTCAGAAGAACGAGAATTTTAGAATAAATTTTCCCTCCTTAAACGGAACTATACTCCGAAGATCAAGAAAAATTTTTTCCTTAAGAGGAACTATTCGCAAAAGTTCGAAAAAATTTTCTTCTTTAAGAAGAATGAAAATATTTAAAAAAATGTCTTCCTAAGAACGAGAGTATTAAGAAAGTTTTCCTCTTACAAACAAGAGTAGTAGACAAATTTTCTTCTTTAAGAAGAACTATACGCACGAGTTCAAACAAATTTTCTTCGTCAAGAAGAACTATTCGCCGAAAGTCAAAAATTTTCTTCCTTATGAAAGCTCAAACAAAAAATCTTTCTTAAGAAGAACAAGAATATTAGAAAAAAATTTCTTCCTACGAAAGAGAATATTAGAAATTTTTTTTTTCTTCCTTAAGAATGACTATGCGTATTGTTCCTTAAAAGAATACGAATGGCGAAGACTATAAGAAAATGTAGGCCGCCATCTATCCCCTACCCCGAGCTCTCTCCCCTCATGAAGTTCCATTACAGGTAAATGTAAACTTAGAGATCTCGATGAAAGCCAAGTCTAAGAAAAAACGACCCGGGGAAAGGTCAGTCGAGATGCCAAAGGATGAGATCGCCACAAGAGATTCCTCAGCCAGGCAGCCAGCAGCATGCCAACTCCTGATTCCTGAGGGTCTCAAGAGCCGCTCCAACCCCCCGGTCCTCTCCTCGGTTCAGGACCTCTCCAGGTAAGTGACATACAGTGTGTGCGAAAGTGTAACAAAAAAACTCTAAAACGAGTTGTTCCTCACGGAAAGTCTTAAGAAGGGTTGGTTTGAGGTGCCAGGGATCGAGAGCGCCACCAGAGATTCCTCAGCCAGGCAGCTGCAGCATGCCAACCCCTGATTACAGAAGGTCTCCGGCGCCGTTCCCATCCATCAACATCCCTTTCCTTCCCCTCCACGGACTGGTCTACATCTGTGGCTCTCCAGCTAGGCAGAACCATGCATAAGGTTGACCAAGTGGCTTGTAGCCAGGGAGTCATCTCGCAGATGCATAGCCCTGTCCAGCCAGATGACCAATAGAGGCAGACCTCTGTAAGAGACTGAGCCGAAAACTTGAATAAATGAGGCCACCCGCCATTTCCATGGCTGAAGGCCAGCGGGAAAGATATACAAAAACCGAGACTATAAGATCGCGATACTATTCATAAACTAAGAAAATCTTCAGAATTCAGAAGGAGATCTGAACATCATAACAGTGAAAAATGCTGGAAACGAGAAAGAAAATCGACAACAAAATGATTAGATCACAAGTCTTCAGCAACCTCCTCTGGATAAGAGACTCTGAGTCTGAGCACTAGCTATTAGCCAGAACTAAGAATCGTCGGTCTCAGTCCCCAGTATAAGCTACCTTCAGACTACCGTGATCCAACCTGGGTGGTCCCACGTTGGGGGCCATTTGTTATGTGCACAGCACATAACCCGCACAACGAGTAAAACTTGAAAAAATTGAAAATGTTCCGAACAGAAGGTTCGTGTGGGGCCGAGTACTAAGGACTGGAATTAAATTCGAATCGAACTTTTCCTCCCATCTTCACTGGATATAAGACCCTGTGTCAAGCTATTAGCTAAAAGACAAATGCTCGAGTCGTCAGTCTCAGTCCCCAGTGAAGAGGTCTAAAGTAGATGTGGAGAAAATTTGCATTTATCAATCTCTTCTGGATCTTAAGTAATCAAAACTTTGAAAAATGGATCTTACATCTGAAGGCTCTTAATCCATTGGACAACATGCTGACAGTATACAATGACAACTGTTAATTATTTCCTTAATAACCTATGCCTATGCCACTTAACAAAACTTAGAGTGGTGAATGTTAACGCTGGTACTGGAAAATCTCGCTACGGTTATCAACAATTCAGATACTAAGTAGCTTGACGATGTATTTAAAACCCCATGTGAGGAGCCACTAGGATCTTGGCCGCGTCCCAGCATGTCGTCCCTCAACCTCTAAATAATCTGTGGCCATGTTGGACCAGCTGATGCCAATTGATCTTCGTCAATAGTCAATTAATTGAGTCTTATTAAATTTGAATTTATTGGAATGAACTTCAATAAAAAGAATTTGCGAATGGTCCTATGAAACTTCTTGGCACTTAGTTCACTATGCCGTATTGGTATTTAGTTCAAATGACCCTTCGGGTGGTGGACAATATATATTCCAAATTTTTTTAATTTAATAACAGTAACAAGTTTAGGTATATGTCTATGAATGATATTTTCTTTAAAAAAAATTGGTAATATAACAATATTTCTTCAAATAGTAGTACGATAAGTGAAAAACCTTTTAATCACGAACTAACTTCCGTGTGATATTCCGTAAACCTAGAGTGACTATGACTATGACCATTAATATTGTTACGTGCAATAGAAAGAGACAACTGGTGACATCTACTGGCAATAAACAACTTCAGGTTCGGAGAGTAAACGACTTCAGGTTCGGAGAATCGATTATGAAATCTACAGGAAAGTTCAGGAATAGAACAAAGATTAGTCAAGAAGCTTTTGGAATAGAACACTCCAGAATAATCCGGAGAGTTTCTAGGGTATAAATATAACAGTTGTCATCGCCAGAAAAGAGTCTTGTTTTAGACGTTGCAGTGTTAGCAAGCGAAAGTAATAAAGATGCGAAAGAGTGTAATTAGATTGCGATAATTGAAAGTACAGTGTTAGCGATAATTAGAGTTGAGTTGATTAAATGAATGTTTGTGAACTTTATATGATTTAAGTGTAATAAAGAACTTATATATTAATTATTTAATATTGTGTTTTGAATAACGAATCAAAGGCCACGCTCGCAACAACTGGTGTCAGAAGTGAAATAAATTCGCGAAATAAAGTGGTGGCAATTGACTAAAAATTAAAAGAGTGATTAATTTTGAGAAATTGTGTTAAATTGTGAAAGTTCTGGAAAATAATTTATATTCATCTGTAAGAGAATTACTAAAATAATGGGGCGAAAAGTGGACGAGCTTCGAACGCAGGATTTGAAAGTGGAGTTAGGGAACCGGTCATTACAAACGACAGGCACAAAGAAAGTTCTAGTCGAGCGACTTAGACAATCTTTGATAGAGGAAGGAAAGAATCCTGAAACATTTGTTTTCGAAGAGAACTTGGAAGAAATCGAAGCTGAAGAAGAGCCTGCGATGAAAATGGAACAGGTTTTGAGTACTTTAATGAGTAAAATGGAAGCCCGTTTTGATGAGCAAAAGAATTCTCTCGAGGAACAGAAGAAATCTATGGACGAACAAAAGAATTCTCTCGAGGAACAAAAGAATTCTCTAGAATCACGTTTAGATGAACAGAAGAATTCTCTCGAGGAACAAAAGAAATCTATGAAAACCCGTTTTGACGAGCAAAAGAATGCTTTTGAGGAACAAAAGAATTCTCTGGAATCCCGTTGGGATGAACAAAAGAATTCTTTGCAGAATTGTCTAGAAACTTGTTTGGAGGAACAGAAGAAATTTCTGAAAGTTTCATTAGACGAACAAAATGTGAAAATTGAAGGAATACAGCAGGAAGTGTTGGAAGTTCGACAACAAGTGTCGGGAGTACAACAAAATGTCACGGAACAGCTTGATAACCTTAAAGCAGATCTGGAAAGAATAAAGCATCGTCAGCCTCTAAACGTAGCAGCTGAAATATCCGGAGCAGGTAGAATGAAAGCTCCAATATTTGATGGACAAAATTCGTGGCATATCTTCAAGAGACAATTCGAGGCAGCTTCAGAGGTAAATGGATGGAATGATGAAGACAAAGCTATATCTCTGGTGTTAGCACTTCGAGGTCCTGCGTCAGAACTCTTACAAACTGTACCGATTGAAAATCAACGTAATTACTCTTCATTAGTACAGGCGATAGAATTACGTTACGGAGATGAGCACATGCAGCAAGTATATCGCCTACAGTTGCGAAACAGGATTCAAAAACATGGCGAATCACTACAACAACTGCAGGCAGATGTAGAAAGATTAGCGCATCTTTCATACTCCAGTGTGAATGCGGATTTTCTTAACGAAGTGGCGACGGAGGCATTTGTGAACGCTATTACAGATCAAAATTTACAACAATCATTAAGGCTAGCAGGAAGGAAATCAACAGCAGAAGCACTAGCCTATGCATTAGTGTATGAATCCGCCAGACAAGCTTCGCGGAGTGCAGTACGAATGAGAGACATTTCGGTGGACGAATGTACTTGTAATAGAATGCAGTCATCCCAGAGCTCACCTTTGCGTGGTATCCTTCGATGCTGGAATTGTAATAGAACAGGACACCTACAAAGAGACTGCAGAAAACGCCGACGAGTGGAATCTCTAGATGAAGAGAGGAAAGTGGAATTGCAAAGATATCGAGCTGAGCAGCAGACTTGCAATAGATTGCAGTTATCACTGAGCACCCCTTCACGTAGTGTTCTTCGATGTTGGGATTGCAATAAATTAGGACACCTTCAAAGCGACTGCAGGAAACGCCGTCGAAAGGAATCAACAGAAAAGAAAGGGAGAGAAGAATGTCCAAATTGGCGAACTAGAGAGCAAACTATTCTTAGGGAGACTAGAATCCCACCTTATGGCTTTGAGAGCCAACACAGGAAAGGACGTATCCATGGAAATGCAGAAGCCTTGGTACAACGTTAATGGGAACCTGAATGTAAGCATTACGGCTGGGAGAAAGGAAATGAGAAAACAGCTACTATACAGTTGGTAACTGTGGAGCCATCAACAGGTTGGGACATCGAGAGTTTGCAAACAGCACAACGAGAAGATCCGGACATATCGCCTATTCTTGCTTGGAAAGCAGACATAGAAAAACCAGAATGGAAGGATATTTCGAGGATGAGTGAAAAGCTGAAAAGCTACTGGGCTCAATGGAATTCTCTTCATATTGAATGCGGTATATTAAAACGCAAGTGGGAATCACCTAACGGTAAATCGTTCCGAATGCAAATAGTCGTGCCGGCATCAAAGGTCAACGAGGTTCTAGGTAAAGTGCATCGTGGAGCATCTGTAGAACATTTGGGAGTGAATAAAACAATTTCTAAAATACGAGAAAAGTTTTATTGGCTACATATGCGGGAGGATGTAGAGAAGTGGTGTCGCAGATGCACTGTGTGTGCTTTTTACAAAGGGCCGCCACGTAGCAGCAGAAAGGAAATGTACAGGTGTAATGTTAGAGCCCCATTGAAACTGAGAGCTGATGTACAAAGGGCCACGGGGCGAAATTAGCAGTAAGTACCCATCAGATGAGGACCGTATTCAGTAGTAACTAAAATAAATGACGTAGTATACAGGATTCAACGTGGTACAGGAGGCAAACGTAAAATCGTCCATCTGGATCGCTTGTGTCAATACTACAAGCATCAAGACCGTGGACCACCTGTTGTTCGGGACGAACAAATTTAAGAAGGGGGCAGTGTTACGTGCAACAGAAAGAGACAACTGGTGACATCTACTGGCAATAAACAACTTCAGGTTCGGAGAGTAAACGACTTCAGGTTCGGAGAATCGATTATGAAATCTACAGGAAAGTTCAGGAATAGAACAAATAGAATAGTCAAGAAGCTTTTGGAATAGAACACTCCAGAATAATCCGGAGAGTTTCTAGGGTATAAATATAACAGTTGTCATCGCCAGAAAAGAGTCTTGTTTTAGACGTTGCAGTGTTAGCAAGCGAAAGTAATAAAGAAGCGAAAGAGTGTAATTAGATTGCGATAATTGAAAGTACAGTGTTAGCGATAATTAGCGTTGAGTTGATTAAATGAATGTTTGTGAACTTTATATGATTTAAGTGTAATAAAGAACTTATATATTAATTATTTAATATTGTGTTTTAAACAACGAACCAAAGGCCACGCTCGCAACAATATGAAACTTAAAAAGAATAATTTGCGAAAGGTCTCATAAATCTTTTTGGCACATTATTAACTAGGACATCGATGTATAGTTCAATCTAATACTCCTAGTAGTTACGACTATAGATGTATATATGTACATATTGTTGCGAGCTTGGCCTTTGGTTCGTTATTTAAAACACAATATTTTGTTTTTAATATACAAGCTCTATATTTCATTTCTGATCTTATATAATTCACAAACGTTCAATTCATCAACTCAACTTAAGTTATACCTAATACAGTACTTTTGTTACATACAGAGCATCAATTAAACATGTATATACATACATGCATCTCTGAATCGATTTCGCTTCACGCAGAATTCTAAAATTCATGCATCAATAAAGAAATGCAAACATGTAGATATGTACATACCTACAGCATTATCATTGCATGCGGAATTACAATTCCCAGCTGCAAGTATAAACATACATATATCTACAAACATATTTGCAAGTTCAGTAAAGTCACTCGCTACTGACCTACACCAATTTCTAAATCATATAAAGAAACAAGTGAAGGCAGTGACACAATCCCCTGCGCGCAAGAATTCACACGATGCAATTTGATAACCTTGCGCCAGCAGCGGTAGAACTCAGGTGAACGAAACAATGGTTCACGATGATGTCACAATAGCAGCAAAGCGGCGAACGGTCTGTGGAAGTATTTATGTATGTACATGTGAAAGCGATGAATGCCGTGATGTAATAACAACAAACCGGCAAAAGCTTTGCGGAAATTAAATTATGAATGCCACAAAGAAACACTTTGCGGAAAAAATATTTATATACAAATAAATGCTGTGATGAAATTAGCTTAGCGTAGTAAGAAAATAACAATAAGTATTAAGTGCAAAACTGTATAAATAAACTGTGATTTTGAATAAAGAAGTCAGTAAGTGAGTTAGTCAGAACACGAGTTGTTTCACTTACCCAGGAGTAAAGCTAGTAAGCTGCTCCATTCACCTGTACCTAGGAGTAAAGCTAGTAAGCTGCTCCATTCATCGGTACCTAGGAGTAAAGCTAGTAAGCTGCTCCGTTCCCATATACTAGGAGTAAAGCTAATAAGCTGCTCCATTGAACCGTACTGGGAGTAAAGCTAGTAAGCTGCTCCATACGCATCGCTGCTCTACCTATCTCGGGACAATCAAGGAAAACGCCCAATGATCTTGACGGCACGTAGTGTGATTACCGTGTCGTGTTCCAGATCAAAAGGTGCTCAGATGAGAGTACTAGAAGTACATTAATAAACTCAACAATTTTGGCGCAGCCGGTAGGATCGAGGAAGTTATATAAATTCAAACTTGAAAAACCTTAATCCTCGAATTTACAACAAACGAGTGCATAAGAGCGCATTATTTTTGAATCTGGCACACAAAACCGAGACGTTGGGCATTTCTAACAACATCCATTGACATCAGTAACAACAATAAAAGCATCATATCTGCATAGCGGAAAAAACGTTAACATCTTTTCTATTCTCTTCAACTAAAGTGAAGTAAAAGTTAAAAAAAAAAAAAAATTTAAAAAGACGCGTCAATTTAGTAGCAAAATTACTTTAGACTAATAAAAAATTAATAAATAAATAAAGAAATAAATACAGTAGTCACAGCGATATATGTGCATGTACATAAGCGACAAAAAACAGTAGAAACATTTTAATTAATCATTCTTCGGTTATTATACGGAATTAGATAAACTACCTAATCTCTTTTTTCTTCGCTCTCAATAATTACGTAAAACTCAAAGTTTTGTCTTTCATGCCAAGACCTGATCAAAGCTCTCCTGGCTCAGATTTTGAGGCAGCAATAAACTCATTGTCTTTTCACAACACAAGTCCTCCAGACAGCCCAATAGTAGAGTGAAATTCACCCCAAAGCAGACCATCCATAAATTGGTATCGCGACCATCGCTCAGGTAAACGCTTCAGAGGGCACAGTCTAATTAATTTCCTAGCAAGAAATTATAGTTTAGGCGCCCTAGTATCCCAGGAGGCGTTAGACACACCAACTTCGAGTATAAACACTCAAATTACTTCTAGCACAGAGCAACAAAATAAAACGGATAAAATGTCGGTAAACTATGAAAAAGTAGTAAAACTGACGGCACAAATGGTGCCTTTGTTCTCTGGGGAAATTAGCGCGCAAATTCTTACAGAATTACAGACTTTTATAGGCTGTTGTAAGCAAGTGCAACAGTGTCTAGGGGAAGAGGAAAGGAAAGCCTTCATGCAGATTTTCCCCACCAGATTGAGAGGAAACGCGTATCAATTAATAGCGTCCAGCTCTCTCACAAAATTTGAAGAAGTCGAACAACTGCTTTACCGAACGTATTTACCTCGTGAAACATACCATGAACTAATAAACAAGTTAATTACTTGCCGGCAATATCCGCCAGAATCATTTAGTTCATTTACAAAGAGATTAAGAAGTCTTTTAATTCAATGCAACGAGGCAGCACAAAGTAAATACGGATCTGAAAATTTTAAAGTAGTAAAGCATCAAATAGAAGACTTTGCTATGGCTTCCATAAAGAGTGGTGCAACTAATCCCCATCTAAGCGCCTATTTACTCACATTGAATGAAAATTCTTTGGAAACACTCATTCAAAAGGCACTAGATATGGAAAGGTTGCAGCAAGGACTCTTTTTCATTCCACAACCAACAAATTTTATCCCTAACCCAACAAACTCTTTCCAAGTGGACCCTTTTCTAAGTCATAATATCCCAAATTTCTCTAATACCTATGGTTATCCCATACCTGAGAGTGTAAATTTGTCTTCCTACCCTTACACAAAGGAATTCGGAAGACATAACATAAAAATTGAAATTGGTATACCTCCAATAACGGAACAACCAAGAGAAACTTCAGTATCCTTTAGTACCGACAGAAACTCAGAAAATTATTGGCGCTCTCCTCAAACAAACATAAGAAGGAAATCGTTAGGAAGTCCACCTCCAAACAGGAAATCTTTTTACGAGCAGGCAGAAAAAAAGTACGATAAACAGAAAGTGCTGTTAAACAAGATCACCTGCAGCTACTGCAATTATAAAGGACACACGTATGACGAGTGCCTAAAGCGTAAGAATACTCCTTATTGTACTAACTGCAGAATAAAGGGCCATGATGCCCAATATTGTAAACAGAATATTAAAGCGCCACCCGAACATGTAAGCTCAAAAAACAATGCTCGGTGGGGCTCTGCAGATAGGGAACAAAGATTTAACCCCACACATAATATGTGCGATTTCTGTGGGAGAAGAAGTCATACGGTGTCCACTTGTCAGCAGAAACAACGATGGGAGGCCACACATTCGGGAAACGGCATACTGTCGACCGAAAAATCCCCGGCTCGACATTAAATAAAACTGCTCAAATTACTTCAGGGTCCTCTCAAACAAAACAACAATTAAATAGAGAAAATGTACCGGTGGTAGACTTACCACTGGACATAGGCAAAAACACAGCCGTTCGGCTGATAGTAGACACCGGAGCTGAAGTAAGCATCATAAAAAAGGAAGCACTAGATAACCCAAAACATATAGAACGAAGCCAAAAGGTGACTTTGAAAACTCCATTTGGAGAAGGAGAAACATTGGGAAACTGCCAAGGCAACTTTTTATTAAGCCGCAGTGTCCCATGCAAACTCCAGGTAGTAGAAGACATTGCCCAAATCTCCCACGATGGGCTGTTAGGCAATGACTTTCTTGCAAAAAATTGTAATATCGAAGGGCCTAATAAATTACTCCGGTTCCCTCGCACGGAAACCAACCCTATTGAATTCACAGTACCTCTCGAAACATCCCTAGACGATGGAGAGGAAATACCAAGTGATCAATTGGAGGAGCAATTTAAATCACGGGCACCAAATAACAAAAATGCTTTACCTCCAATGGAAGAAACTCTGAACATCTCAAAAGAAGATGAAAGTAGGCAATATGAAGTAGTACTTCAGCGATCCAATAGAATACCCCCTCGATCTCAAATGGTACTGAGCATACCGCTACAAATAGACCAAGAAATGATCTGCTTGTCTCAGGAGATCCAAGAAGGAGTATTTGTCGCAAATTGCCTAGTTAGTCCTCATAAAAGCTTCATACCGTTATCCGTTCTAAATGTAAACACGGAACCAGTATTCCTAAGGAACTTAACGCTTACTCTAGTTCCAAGTAATTGCTATAACATACAGTATCTCCATGTACCTTTGGACGACGTAAATACCCAAAGTACTCATAAAAAGGGTGATCCACCTTTCCTAAGTGCACAAATCAAAAGCACACACAACGTCAAAAACGACAAATTAAAATCTAATTCCAACCCACATTTCCTACGTGCACAAATCAAAAGCACACACAACGTCAAAAACGACAAATTAAAATTTAATTCCAACCCACATTTCCTACGTGCACAAAACAAAAGCACACACAATGTCAAAAAAGACAAATTAAAAATTAATTCCAACCCATATTTTCTTCGTGCACAAAAGAAAAGCACACACAACGTCAAAAACGACAAATTGAAATTTAATTCCAATCCATATTCAAGAAACGTAAACCATATTAAAAGCTATAACCCAGACAGACTTGTGGCTTTACGTAAAGAATTACTGTTGGATGAAAATTTATATCGCGAAGAAGAAAAAACAATTCTTGAGTTATGCTATAAGTATAACGATCTTTTTTATTTAAAGGGAGATAAGCTCACATGCACTAATACCATAAAGCATACCATCCCCATACTACACAATCAGCCACCCATAAATCAAAAGATGTATAGACTTCCAGAAACACACCGGGCAGTCATAAATGAGCAAATTAAGGAAATGTTGGACAACGACATAATCCAATTAAGTAAAAGCCCGTGGAATTCTCCATTGCTGGTAGTCCCCAAGAAAGCTGGGCCCGACGGCAATAAACGTTGGCGAGTAGTAGTAGATTTCCGTAAAATTAACGAGAAATCTATAGGGGATGCCTTTCCATTACCCAGGATAGAGGATATACTGGATCAGCTTGGGCATTCGCGGTATTTTACTACACTTGACCTTGCAAGCGGATATCACCAAGTATTGGTAGACACAAGGGATAGACCAAAAACTGCATTTAGTACCGCTTACGGGCATTATGAATTTAAGAGAATGCCATTTGGGTTTTCAACGCCTGATGAATTACATTCTAACGGGTCTCCAAGGATTAGAATGCTTTGTCTATCTCGATGATATGGTAATATATGGAAAAAATTTACAAGATCATAACGAGAAACTGGCTAAAGTATTCGACAGACTTCGTGCCCATAATCTTAAATTACAACCCGAAAAGTGTCAGTTCCTTCGCAGAGAAGTAATATACCTCGGACACAAATGCTCAAACGAAGGGGCACTTCCAGATCCCAGTAAGACAAGCTGTGTCCAAAATTTTCCTCCACCACGAACTATCAGACAAACTCAATCGTTTCTGTGATTGGCAAACTACTATCGCAAGTTCATCCCTAATTTCTCAAAGATAGTCAGGCCAATAACAAATCTATTACGGAAAGACGTCAAATTTAATTGGACGCAAAAGTGCCAAGACTCTTTCAATGAGATTAAAAATTCTATTATAACTCCACCTCTACTCAAATATCCAGATTTTACCCAACCTTTTAATCTAACAACAGATGCTAGCAATGAGGCATTGGGAGCTGTTCTATCACAAGGGGCAATAGGTAAAGACAGGCCAATAGCGTACGCAAGTAGAAGTTTGAATAAGGCGGAACAAAGATACTCCACAATAGAAAAAGAGTTGCTCGCTATTGTGTGGGCCGCCAGGAACTTCAGGTGTTATTTACAGGGCAGAACGTTCACGGTCTACACCGACCACAAGCCCCTGAAAGGAGTATTCAATGTGAAAGACCCGACATCGAGATTAGTCAGGATTCACCATAAACTCTCAGAGTTCGACTATAAAATTGAATATAAGCCTGGAAAATATAACACTAATGCAGACGCGCTTAGTCGAATACCTGCCCAGCTAAACCAAGAAAACTTCAATTCGAGCCGATTCCGACATGGACGAAAAGGGTTCTAGTTCTCCAACACCCTCAAAGCCTAAACATAAACATTATCATGCTGTTACGAGAGTTCAAATAAGGGAGGCACAAAATAATATTGAAGAGGAAAATCAAAACACAGAAACTCCCAATAAAGTTCAAAAATATCCACGGAACCTCCAAAATGAATTAGTCGAAATTGACTCAACTGATAGCAGCAAATCCGAAAGCAGTGCATCTGAACACGGCGAATCACCCTGGAACCAAAATCTAATAAATTCCCAACATACATTACCAGAAAATATCTCAGACCCTGAGGAAATCGAAACAATTCTGAAGGACTATCATGACTCCGCATTTGGTGGTCACCAAGGAGTAATCAAAACTTATAGAAGAATAAAGAAGAAGTATAAGTGGAAAAACATGCTTAGTTCTATCAGGAAATATATTCGGAAATGCTCTAAATGCCAAAAACTGAAGGCTAGCCCGGAGTATCGTATGCCAATGGTCATAACAGATACTGCCCATATGCCCTTCGACAAAGTTTATTTAGACATAGTAGGTCCTCTTGAGGAAACGCACTCAGGAAACAAATATATTCTGACTTTCCAAGACAATCTAACGAAATTCGTAGATTGTTATGCCATACCAAACGGCGAAGCAGAAACGGTAGCAGAAATATTTTTCGATGAGATAATCACTCGTTATCGCATTCCTAAAAAGGTAGTAACTGACCAGGGTTCTAACTTCTTAAGGGATCTTTTCAAACGAGTATGTAAACTTCTGAAAATAAAAAAAATGCAGACTTCCGCTTACCATCCGCAATCCAACGGCGCACTGGAGCGAACCCACAGACCCCTAGTGGAGTATTTGAGAGCTATTGTATCTGAAAATCCAAAGGCTTGGGATCGATTCCTGAGAACCGCGGCTTTTGTATACAATAATAGTCCACATGATGGCAACAAGCTCACACCAATGGACTGTCTGTTTGGATTCACAGCGGATGTTCCCTCTAATCTGAAAAGAGAGCCGGAACCCATTTACAACCACGAAAGTTACTACCACCTTCTGAGGTACAAAATACAAAAAGCGTACGCTACCGCTCGGAAAAATTTGTTGAAAGCTAAGGAAAAGTCAAAAGTTTACTACGATAAGCGTTCACGTCCAGTAACCTTCAAAACAGGAGATAAAGTTTTACTGAAAAACCCCGCTAAAAAACACAAACTTTCCCAGATATGGCTAGGACCATATCTAGTGGTACAAGTCTTTAACACTGTTAATACTGTTATTCAAATCGGTTAACGAAGAGTAACAGTACATAACAACAGATTGAAGCCATTTCACAAATAATAGCTGTCAAAAATAAAAAATAAAAAAAAATGGGGGCAGTAAAACAATAGACAAACTTAAGAAGCAGCAAAAGGCAATCCAACATACCTATTCAGTAAAAACACCCACAGTATTAACTGTCAGTAACCAAAAGGTACAGTTAGACACTGAGACATACCCTAAATTTTCTAAAGAAGCTACGGATACCTTAAACCACGAGTCCAGAATAGATACCAAGTTTCAAGATAAACCATCTCCACAACAAGAGATTTTTCCCACAAGTAAAGTCAAGCAGATCTCGCAAAATTTCCAGTCGGAGATCACTAACACAAACAAATCAAAATTTAAAGCTCCATCCTCTGTAGAAGTAACGACAGCGAGAAACAAAGAACAACCTGTCTCACAAACTTCTCATTCAGAATTAAAGGATGCCATTAAACAACGTGCCATTCATCAGCAACAAGCAGGTAGCAGACAAAATTTACCTATTCCTCCACCACCACCACTTCCACAAACACTAAGCCGTGTCGAATCTGAATCAATTCCACGCACCCGCCATTTACAGGTAGTTTAATTCCATTCTGCATAGCCAAAGATAAAACAAACATCTCAATGGTGAATTCAATTGCTACACACTTTTTACATGTACATATATCATTAATAAATCAATATAAATAATTTATAAATGTATAAATAGGTTTAAGTTAAATTTTATAAGTACCAAAAAATATGTATCCACACATATAGTACTAAGAACAAAAAATATGTATCCACACATATAGTACTAGTAGCAAAAAATATGTATGCACACATATAGTGCTAATAAAAATAAATATGTAATTACACATATAAAACATAAAAATAATAGTACCAAAAAATATGTACCCACACATATGGTACCAATAACAAAAACTATGTATTCACACATATAGTGCTAATAAAAATAAATATGTAATTACACATATAAAACATAAAAATAATAGTACCAAAAAATATGTACCCACACATATGGTACCAATAACAAAAACTATGTATTCACACATATAGTGCTAATAAAAATAAATATGTAATTACACATATAGAACATAAGAGTAATAGTACCATAAAATATGTATTCACACATATAGTACGAATAAGTACCTATAATAAAAAAAATAATTGTACCAAAAATGTATATAAATTATTGTACTCATAAATAGTAGACATAAAAATAGTTATTACAAAACAAAAAAAAAATATATATATATAAATAAATAAATAAGTACAAAATACAGTTAAGCTAATACAAATTAATCCTCGCTTAGATAAGCTTGGTTCTTTTTAATACAGCTAAACACCACATGTACTCATCTCAGCATTACGTATATACATACAAAAGTTTCAAGTAAATATTTTTCTTTTTCCCAAGCTACCAAGTTAATTTTTTAATGCGTTATTCCTCTCCCAAGAATAACACATTTTTTTTAAAAAGGGGGAGATTTGTTACATACAGAGCATCAATTAAACATGTATATACATACATGCATCTCTGAATCGATTTCGCTTCACGCAGAATTCTAAAATTCATGCATCAATAAAGAAATGCAAACATGTAGATATGTACATACCTACAGCATTATCATTGCATGCGGAATTACAATTCCCAGCTGCAAGTATAAACATACATATATCTACAAACATATTTGCAAGTTCAGTAAAGTCACTCGCTACTGACCTACACCAATTTCTTAATCATATAAAGAAACAAGTGAAGGCAGTGACACAATCCCCTGCGCGCAAGAATTCACACGATGCAATTTGATAACCTTGCGCCAGCAGCGGTAGAACTCAGGTGAACGAAACAATGGTTCACGATGATGTCACAATAGCAGCAAAGCGGCGAACGGTCTGCGGAAGTATTTATGTATGTACATGTGAAAGCGATGAATGCCGTGATGTAATAACAACAAACCGGCAAAAGCTTTGCGGAAATTAAATTATGAATGCCACAAAGAAACACTTTGCGGAAATAATATTTATATACAAATAAATGCTGTGATGAAATTAGCTTAGCGTAGTAAGAAAATAACAATAAGTATTAAGTGAAAAACTGTATAAATAAACTGTGATTTTGAATAAAGAAGTCAGTAAGTGAGTTAGTCAGAACACGAGTTGTTTCACTTACCCAGGAGTAAAGCTAGTAAGCTGCTCCATTCATCTGTACCTAGGAGTAAAGCTAGTAAGCTGCTCCATTCATCGGTACCTAGGAGTAAAGCTAGTAAGCTGCTCCGTTCCCATATACTAGGAGTAAAGCTAATAAGCTGCTCCATTGAACCGTACTGGGAGTAAAGCTAGTAAGCTGCCCCATACGCATCGCTGCTCTACCTATCTCGGGACAATCAAGGAAAACGCCCAATCATCTTGACGGCACGTAGTGTGATTACCGTGTCGTGTTCCAGATCAAAAGGTGCTCAGATGAGAGTACTAGAAGTACATTAATAAACTCAACACTTTCAATTATCTTAATCGAACACTGCAATGTCTAAGACACGACGCTTCTTTTGGCGAAGATAACATTTTAAAGTTCTATTAAACAAATTATATTGGCGAAGTATTGAAGTATGCTTGAAGTAATCAATATATCAATGCGTAAATTTCAACACAAGTAATTGGAAAATCAAATTCAAGAAAAATTCAAGTCATGTAATTGGAATTAATTCAATCAACCGCCCTACTTGAGCTTCAAGTGAATTTCAAGTCAAGTACTCAAGTATTCAAGTGAGTTACATTTAATTAGTTAACCGAGATTTATTTCACTGTCTCGTTGGAATGAGGACATTTGCCTACCTCTGTTCAATCTAACTGTGATTATAATTTAGATTGTACATATATACCTAGGATATTTTAAAATAGCGTATTATAACGTTATTAAGGAAATAATTAACAGTTGTCATTGTTTCCTTGTTAGTTTTTATAAGAAAAAAAAGGAAACAGGCACTTCCCTTCAGTCCTTCCAACGGACAATGTAATGCTACGGGGATGAATATAATAAAAGTTGTATGATAGGTTCCGAAATAAAGCTGGAAATGACTTGGTAACCGGCTAATTTTTTTTCTTTCTCTCCTGCCCCGAGGCCCCTTTCCTATCTTCCACAGTACAGTAGGGCCATCCTAATCATGATGCCAGGATGTCATGGGCGGCCAGGGATGGCTAAAGGATCATGGCATCTGATCCTTAAGATATCTTTCTGGTGAGTGGTGCATGAGGTCCCTTCCGGACCTTTGTGTAGCGGTTTTTTTTTGTGTTCTTGTATTAGATCTCGTTCAGAATTTTTTTTTCATTCTTCTCATTTTCTCATGGCACGATATCCTTTTTGCTTATGGTCAGGCAACAGGCAGGTTTCCCTTTTTTTTAACGCACCCCTCACTCTCCGCTATTAGACCGAGGTGCTAGCGTGCCGGTCTGCTAAACTGTCACTGGGTAAGCTGTCAGCTATTGCTGGCAGTCGGAGTTGACGTCCTCCAGCCATCACTTTTCATAGTACCATAACAATTGTTTAATTAATTGATCTAATTGCCAAAATATCTATCCTCGTAGAACTCAATGTTATACATTGCTTTAAGCAGGGGTTCATAAATAAATGCACTTTGATTTCTATATTAAAAGTAACAACAAAAATCATATAATCTTTACATACCTATATGTAGGATTTCCAAATAAAACGAATGAGATTGGTGATAAAATAATATTTTATGTGGACAAAATTCACGATGCCACTATTTTATTTTACACGATTTAAATTCATTACATTGGAAAACTACGTACTATGATTTTACTCATTAATATACGACAAATGAAAGTATTTACAAAAGTAAGTTAAAGCAAAAAAAAGGTAAGTATAATTATCAATCTGGTTCTTCGTAAAGACTTCTTCACTCTTTAATAGGTTATATCGTAATGGCGTCTTTCTTGAGTTTTTGTCATCTTGTCGAATGTCAGAAAAGTCAGGGTTGTGACAATGTGGTAAGCGCGTTCAGTGTTACCACAATCGGCCCCCCTGATGATTTTTTCGACCTTGAAAATGTGGTTTTGGTTATTATAATTTTTGTTGGAACGTCTTGTGGAATGTAGCATTTTGGATATCGTCTTAAACATCTTTAAATTTCATCTTCATCTTGAACATCTTTAAATTTCATCTTGAACATCTTTAAATGTCATCTTGAACATAATACTTTATTGTGTATAGTCTCTTTATATAAAATATCATTTATTTTAAAATAACCGTCATGACTTTCGTTCGTTTCTAAAATTTTTGTAATTGGTTTTAAATTGTTATGTGTTTTGCGCGTTTTTTATTTTATTTATAAATTCGTTTGTGATTACCATAATTATAGGGTTTCTGCTTAGAGCGTCAATATGATCCTCAATTAATGGTAGTGGATATCTGTCTCTAATAACTTTTTTATTTAATTTTCTGTAATCGACGCATAGTCTTTTACTACAATCTTTTTTGTTTGCCAATTGTATTGCGCTAGTAAAATCTGAAATGCTTGGTCTAATTATTTTTAATTGCAACCACTCTTTTATTTGTTCATCGACCATACTTTTATCCAATGGTGCTAGTCTTCTATGACGTTGCGCTATTGGAATTTCATCAGTTAAGATTACTTTAAGTTTTATTGTTGTATCTTTGAATTTATTTTCTGGTTTATAATTTTGTACTAATTCATCTATTTCTTTTTTGTAGTTTTTATTCCCCACATTTATTTCGTCTTTTTCTTGTATAATACTATAACAGGCTTTTAATTATTCATTGATTTTGCTAATGGTGATGCCATTTTCTGTCACTTTAATGCTTGTTCCGCTGAGTACGTCTCTGCCTTTAACTACTGGTACTTGAAGGTTTGTTCCCGATACAACATACAGTAAAGTTTTATAACGATTGGTGTCTATTTTCATGTTTGCTTCGAAACATCCGACTGTTCGAAATTTTTTTCCTGACAGTCCTTGGATTTTAAACTCTGAAGTTTGTAGTTCTGGTGATCCAATTGTGGTTAGATTCTCTGATCGTAGGATACTTATATCGCTTCCTGTATCTATTAGCGCTGAAATTTCAATATCATTTATTAGAATTATTTTTTCGGTATTAGTTTTTGACGTAATGTATTTGATAGATTTTGTCGTACAATTTTTGGCGATATGACCAAATTCATTACATTTAAAACACTTAAGGGTTTTTCAGGGCATTCATCTTTTTTGTGATCAACTGTACCGCAATTATGACTTCTTATTGTTATTCTTTGTTCTTCGTTATTTTTGATATCGTTTTTTCTATAAATATGATTTTTATTTGTATTAGTTATTTGATCTTTGATAGTTTTTTTGTATTTAATATAAATTTGTATTTTTTGTTTAAATTCTTGGTACGTTGTAGTTCCAAATAAAATACTTTTATTTGTCGGACTGTCGTAAATACCATTGATTGTATATTGCATTATAGCGGCTTCATCTGTGATGGCAGCTTTTGCAGCTATTTCCCTTATTTTTAGGAAATATTCTTGAATAGTTTCATTTTTTTTTGTCTTCTGTTGTTTAGTTTTCTGTGGATATCTGCTGCATTTAGTTTTACCGTGAATTCTTCTTTCAAAAACTTTTTTAAATCTTCCCACTTATTCAGGTTCGGATTTGAGCGTAACGCTAATTTTGCTGTACCAACTAGCAGTCTTTTCGCGAACATCGTTTGTTGAAGGTTTGACCATTTCAGCTCTCTTGCTGTATTTTCCAGATCTGCTATCCATAATTCTACATTTTGATACATTTCATTCTATGTTGCGTTGAGAATTTCTTCACGAATTTGTTGTAATTGTGTTTGATATAATTGATTTGTTGGTTCTTGTTTTGTATTATTATTTTCTTCTGCTGCACTTTGTTGATTTGCGAAAGTGTTATTCAGCTTTTGGTTTTCAACTTCTAGTTTTGCTATTTCTAATCTTTGGTTTAACTATTTTACTGCTTTTTGCGCTTGTTCTCGAAGTTCTTCTTTTTCTAGCTCTTGGTTTTTAATATTGTCCTTTAATCTTTTAATTTCTTCTTTTAGTAGTGCAAATTCTTGTTCCGAACTTGAAGTTGCTTCTATCTTCTTTTCACTTGTTGGATTTGCCTTCATATCCGGCATATTGCTATACGGTTGTTTGTTACTTATTATCACGATATATTAGCGAAATAAAATGTCTAAAATTATGGAAATTATTTTATTGTGAAATAATACAGTTATTTTGTTAATTTATTAAGGCTGTGTTCACGTCGGCGACTGCAGTCGACTTTAGTCAATTTGACTCAGAAAATGTCGTTCTGGTCGTACTCAGAAGTGTACATGGACACGGCTCTTTTAATTGTATATGTAGGCGGACGGGGCATTTTAGGGAGTGTTCATATTGTTGCGAGCGTGGCCTTTGGTTCGTTCTTTAAAACACAATTTTAAATAATTAATATATAAGTTCTTTATTACACTTAAATCATATAAAGTTCACAAAAATTCATCTAATCAACTCAACTCTAATTATCGCTAACACTGTACTTTCAATTATTGCAATCTAATTACACACTATCGCTTCTTTATTACTTTCGCTTCTTAACACTGCAACGTCTAAAACTAGACTCTTTCCCGGCGATGACAACTGTTATATTTATACCCTAGAAGCTCTCCGGATTATTCTGGAGTGTTCTATTCCAAAAGCTTCTTGACTATTCTATTTGTTCTATTCCTGAACTTTCCTGTAGATTTCATAATCGATTCTCCGAACCTGAAGTCATTTACTCTCCGAACCTGAAGTTGTTTATTGCCAGTAGATGTCACCAGTTGTCTCTTTCTATTGCACGTAACAATATACACCAAATTGCGTTCACGTCGTCAAGTCAATTTGACTGCAGTCGACTTGAGTCATTTAACTTCGTGCTCCTGAGGTGGAAGTAAGTGTCAAGAATGGATCTGGGCTGCGGGAAAGCAAATGAGAAATGCGAGAAAAGTTAACAGAAAAAAAATACTTTATTTAATGTTTTAGTTCGACTAAACACGGCGGCGATTCTTAATCAACTATGGCGGCGGCAGTTCTCCTTCTTCTTTTCTTCTTCTTCCTTTCAGTATAGCGGCAGCGGTCGATGAATATTAAAATGTTTGTTCACGGCGGTGGTTGCGGTTTCAATAGTATATTTGTATATCAGCGGTTATTTACACACGCGTATGCGTGACAGCTCGGCGATCCTGACGTACATCCGCCTCGGATGTATCCACGATTTGGTCTTCTTCTTCACTCCAATCTTCCAACTCTGGTGACAAATAACACCACGGCTTAATTCGGTCTGATGTATAAATCGAAGAGAACTTGCGATTCTGTCGTGACGAGTCTGGAACGTCTTCAATCAGGTATCGGTCTTTACATAACACCTTCTTCACGAGATATGGCCCTTTAAATTTCGGTTCGAGCTTTCGCGACTCTCCTGAAGAACTAGGGACATTTTCAATTAATACGAGATCATTTGGTTTATACATCTTGGGTCGTTTATGTTTTAGGTCGAAACGTCTCTTCCATTTTTCCCGCTCAACAGCAATATTGTGTGCGGATTCACGTCGTATTGTACTTAAATCCTTTTCAGGTACTTCCTCGTCTTCATGTAGTGCCTGAATAAGTCCGTTGCTCACGATGTCCAGCAACCGAAAATCAGAAATTATTTCATTTGCGCTAAACCCTGTCGTCGAGTTCTTTTGAGCGTTCAAGCTCCACTGCAAATCCCTTAACTTATCGTCCCAACTAGTTGTCGTGTCTGTCGTAGTTCGGGGGAAATTGAGTATACTCTGGTTTATCCGCTCGATCTGGCCGTTTGCCCTTGGTGTTCGTACTGCAACTTTAGTGTGTTTAATTCCGTTGTTAGAGCAATATTCACTAAAATGGCTGGATGTGAATGCAGTTCCTCGGTCGGTGATTATTCCATATGGTTTTCCCAGATATATTTTAAATCGCTCGAGGGTTTCAACCACAGCTAGTATCTCCATTTCGTAGCTGTGATAACAGCTCTCCGTATCTGTACACTGATGGCTAAAATAAGCGACCGGTTTCCACTCTTTCGCACTATACTCCTGCATCAGGATACCTGCTACACCTAAAGAACCAGCGTCCGTATGTACCTCATGTCTTCTTTTAGGATCGTATAATACAAGAACTGGTTCATTACATAGACTATATTTCAATTTTTCAAACGAACTTTTCTGAGTATCTGTCCATTCCAAACGTTTTCCTTTCTCCTTCAGCAGCTGAGTAAGTGGTCGAGCAATGGTTCCATAATCCTGAACAAACTTCGGGAAAAATCCAGTAAGGCCAAGAAATCTGCGTATATCATGTACGGTTTTCGGCTCCGGAAAATTCTTGATTGCTACCGTTTTCTCAATTCCAGGGCTGATTCCATCTTTGTCAATCCTATGTCCAAGAAAATTGATGCGCTCGGCGAGAAACACACATTTATCCAAGTGTAGAGTTAACCCGGCTGCTCTCATTACTTTTAGAAATCTTCTCAGTCGATCCAATCCCTGGTTGATGTTTCTACTAGGTGTATTTAAATCGTCCAAGTACGATATAACTTCACCTGAAGGCATTTGGTTAACCAGTTCCATAATAACCTTTTGAAATTCGTACGGTGCGTTAACTAAACCGAATGGCATGACATTGTATTCGAATTGCCCATCGTTGGTAATAAAGGCAGTATATTTCTTGCTTTCTTCCTCTATTGAAATCTGGTGGTATCCTGACATCAGGTCAAGCGTTGTAAAGGACTGGTTTCCAGAAAGCACCGATAGTTGATCCTCAACAACCGGCATTAAAAATGGCTTCTTAACGGTAATTGCATTCAGTTGACGATAATCGACGCAGAGCCTATCTTCTCCCTTTTGTTTTTTAACGAGACTATTGGGAAGGCGTATGGTGATTGGCTTTTCCTTATAATCTTATTATCAAGTAGTTTCGAGGTAATATCACGCACAGCTTCTCGTTTTGCAAATGGTATTCTATACGGCCTGCGATTGATTAAGACAGAGCTAGTAAATTCAATCTTCATTTCGGTTGACGTGCATTTTCCCAGCTCGGAGATATCTTCTGAGAAACAATCTGAAAATTCGGAAAGTATGTCGTAAAGTTTTTCGCTGTCCTCCGTTTCTAACTTTGTTCCAATATTTATATTACTAAATTTGCTGTTTTCAATGAAGCAAACTCCCGATTCAATGACAATACGTTTCTCCCTTTGGCATAATATATCGGCTCCCAACAGGATACACTCTGTTAGTAAATGATTGTCTACTATATATAGATCGGTTTTAATCCGCTCAGAGTCCACTTCAATTTCGACAGATATTTTCTGAGTGCAATGATACAGTCCTCCACCGAACCCTTTGAAGATGATTTCCGGACAAGCAATATATTTCACTGGCAAAGATTCAACGCACGATTTCCTTATAAGCGATCGCTCACTACCTGGGTCAATGAAGCACAAGAGTTCGTGGCCACAAACCGTTATTTGTTTTGTAATTGTGTTTTTATTTGATGAATACTTTCGTCTTGTTTCCGCTGTTGCTTTTTGACAGTCGTGCCAGTACAATTGTCGGTTGTATGATTTGTCCTTAAGCATTTCTGACATCGCATCCTGCGTTGGGGTTTCGGGCAGTTAATTGATACGTGTCCCCTTTCAAAGCAATTATAGCAGAGTATACGGTCACTATCTCTCGCGGAAATTGTTCTGGTTTCCTTTGATTTAAAATTTTGACTATCTGGTCTCAAACCCGATGATCTTTGTGAAAATCCGAAACTTTTAATAGCGATGCTATTATTTTCGTATCGTAACATGGCCGCTAACAAATCGTTTGTGGTCTGAAATTCTATCCCAGCGATTGAATTCTGTAATGCAGAATTCCTAACCCCATTTCGTATGTATTGTATTATGGCTAATTCGCTTACTCCTCCTTTTCGTCCCAGGAAACACATGCGATAATGGTAGCTTTCGATGGTTTCATCTACTCGTCTAATACTCCTACTCAATTCTGTGTGTACTTTCGCTTCATTTTTTTAGGTGGAAATTCTAACGTAAGTGCACTAGCAAACTCTATCCATGTTCCGAATATATGGATGAGGCTTTCGTTCCACAATTTTGCTGTCCCTCTGAGGCGAGCTTGTACTGCAAATATCAACGTACGTTCGTCCCATTGGTAAACCTCAAGTAATTTATCTATTCTATTAACAAACTGAAACGCAGAAAATGACAATTTAGATTAGATGTAGGATCAAACTCTGGTAGTATCTCCATAATTTCGCGTCGTTGTCCTTGTTTATTTCGTCGTTGTCTAACTGTTCCAGTAAGCGAGCTCGTAGTTCCGCTTTCGTTCCTGATGTCTGCATCCCCTTTTCTCGTAACTGTTCCCTTAGTGGAACAGCATTCAGCTGATCAAGTTTCACAAAAATCATCGCGAATAAATTTTAATTTTATTTTTAAATGAAATATCAGTTGTCCCATAAAGCACACACGCAATATTAAACACCGTATATATATGAAAGATCATATGTTACACCAATTTTCCAAAAACGTTGGGTATATATCTGAATACAACGTCTCGTATATAAAAAGAAATATGACAGCGGTAATTTTCCGATGAAAAATGAAGTCACTTCATTGTTTACTTACGAACGCGTGTATAACGTTATCAAACATTCAAAATTTATCGATATCGGCGCAATAATCGAGTCTGCGAATATCACCACTTGTGGTTGTCGGTAATCGAGATTGTGTGTCGATATCGATATTTAATATAGTAACACTACTAAACGAATGTATATAACACACACACGTCCCGCTTACGCTGGCCATAGGCATATGTGTCTGTATACGGGAATTTACAATTTTTCTCCCAATTTTTCCACTTTTACAATTTTTCTCACGCTTATCCCACTTCTGAAACTGTCAGGAATCGATCAGGGCTGCGGGAAAGCAAATGAGAAATGCGAGAAAAGTTAACAAAAAAAAATACACTGCGGCGATTCTTAATCAACTATGGCGGCGGCAGTTCTCCTTCTTCTTTTCTTCTTCTTCCTTTCAATATAGCGGCAGCGGTCGATGAATATTAAAATGTTTGTTCACGGCGATGGTTACGGTTTCAATTGTATATTTGTATATCAGCGGTTATTTACACACGGATATGCGTGACATTAGTTAACTCGCGCGGGAAATAGGAAAGTTTCTTAAAATGGAAATGGATGATAAAAATTTTATGGTGATTGATGATTCAGATAAGACCTAAAAATGTAACAAATCTCATAAAAGATTTTAATTTTGGCGTTTTTTATTTGTAGATTACGAGGAAGCTTAAACGAATTATTAATAATCGAAGCACAAGTTTCTCGTCTGGCGTCCATTTCCTTTTTTACCTCTTTGACGTTTACTCACACATTCTTTTTGACTAAAGTCGACTGCAGTCGCCGACGAGAACAGATCCTAAATATTTTTATTTTATTTAATCGTTTATATTTATTTCGTTGTATTATCGCGTTTACTTTAATAAAATCGATATTTGTTGATCGGTCTACGATTACGATTGCGCTGCGCTTTATCTACAATCCTACTCTAGATTTGGAGATAACTTTATTGAGTGGAATTTTTAGTGTAATCGTGTGGAGAGACTTTTATTATTTTTGTGTATGTATGTGTTCGTATGCGGTTTATTTAGACTTTTTGGTTATATAAAATGAGCTCTGTATGCATGTAGAAAACTTTTATAGAACCACGTTGGGATTTTGATGTACCATATATTTTATAGGTTAGGAAAATGAAATTTCTTACCTTATTACCAAAAAATTGTTTTTTTGTGTCACTTTTATTCTTACTGTTGGATGCTTTTTCCTTCCTATTATGCTGCTTATATTTCTTCTATTCTCGGCAATACCGCTGCAATTCTTTTATTTTTCAGATTGGATTTTTCACCTTTTTTATTCTTGATCGGCTTTTACTCTTATTCTGGCTGCTACTTTTTTCTCCGTGTTCGGAGTGGTTGAGGACCCAATTGTAGGGTTTTCAAATAAAACGAATGAGAATGGTGATAAAATAATATTTTATGTGGTCAAAATTCACGATGCCACTATTTTATTTTACACGATTTAAATTCATTACATTGGAAAACTACGTACTATGATTTTACTCATTCATATACGACAAATGAAAGTATTTACAAAAGTAAGTTAAAGCAAAAAGAAGGTAAGTATAATTATCAATCTGGTTCTTCGTAAAGACTTCTTCACTCTTTAATAGGTTATATCGTAATGGCGTCTTTCTTGAGTTGTCGTCATCTTGTCGAATGTCAGAAAAGTCAAGGTTGTGACAACGTGGTTAGCGCGTTCAGTGTTACCACATATATATGAGAATCTTTCATGTTGGGTATTAAATAAAAATATAGGACCTAAGGAAGTCGGTCAAATTAGGAATTTTATAGTCGAGCAATCATTTGTTATTCTATCAAGTTAATTGCCATAAAGAAAGAAAATTTAAGATAAAAGAATCGAGTTTTAATTTTATAAAACAACCATAATCATCCAACGCTTCAGATCAATTTAATTAAACACCTCCTGGTAGCTCCTTCGTGGGATATTTTATTTTATATTTTTTTATTAAATCGCAAGAATTGCCTCGGCAGTCAAAACTATACATTCGCCTAGATTCTTCCACTTTAAATCTATATAAATAAATTTTGCTCGTCAAGGAAAAGTGCATTAAATGAATTATATTTTTCTATTCAATAAATAAGATATCATTTATACAATATAATCAATTATAAAATATCACATCAGTAGACCAGGCAGAGGGACTCAGAGCCTTTTGCAGGAACTAGAGCAGAATTTGAAATGCGCTTTATCTAGAGGCCAACACACTGTTTTGCTGTCCATAGACCTGGAAAAAGCCTTCGACCGAACTCCGAAGCACTCTGTCATCAAGCAGTTCGTCAAGTGGAAGGCAGGCCAAAATTTCATCAAGCTGGTAGACTCCTTCTTGAAAGACAGAAGAATCAAAGTCGGAGATAGAGGACACTTCTCCCCTACCTACTCCATTGAAAACGGTCTGCCGCAAGGCTCGTTCCGTACACCTTTTCAACACCTTCATGCACTCTCTGTCTTCTCAGCTCAGCGCAATGCCGGACCTGCTCTTCCACATCTACGCAGATAAAATCATCTGCTATGCGTCGGGCAACACACCGTTCGTGAATTCCATCCTCACTCAGACCCTGAGGAAAATCTCAGTTTGGTCTGAACTCAATGATGCCAAGGTTGCCCTCAACAAGCTGGAAGCTCTGCACATTTGCAGAAGACGGAGTTGGAGGGAAACACAGGTCCAATATGATACAGCTTCTTTCCCCCTACAAAATGTGCTCAAGATCCTGGGTCTGCACATCTCCAAGACACTGAACTGGACCAAACATGCTAACACAATAGTAGAGGATGTCAGCAAAACAGCTCGTCATGGGCAGGATATAAGTTAACACCGCTGCAAGAACGGCAATCGGTGTTTTACGCACAACGCCGATAAACAGTCTTCTCATAGAAGCGGGGCTCCCTTCCTTTTCGTCGAGAAGTGACCAGCTCGTAACTAGTCTGCTCCTTAAAAATTTGCACAACCCGCAAACTCCTCTTCACGCTCTGGTCGTGGACATCCTGTCCACCGAGCGACGCCGTGCTAAACGCACTAGGTTGGGTCTACACCGGGCGGCCGAAGGTCTCCCCACACCCCTTAAAACTATTCCCCTCAACCCGAACCCCCACCGCTCCCATGCCTCCTTGGAGGATCGAACTAAGCAAGGTCATATCAAACGAACGCAGATACCACTACCGAGATAACCATACTAAAATTAAGCTCCACATGGAACTCTGCGAGTATATCAGCGCAGACATGGCGATCTATACAGACGCCTCTAAATCAGAGAACGCAGTCTCCATGGCAGTCATTGCCAGGAGCTCCAGTGGTCGCACGCATAAGCTCCCTACATGGTGCAATATCTATGCGGTTGAACTGACAGCCATCTGGGAGGCAGCCACCCAATCGGGCACCAGTGGCGACATGTTATAACTTCGCATCGAAAACGATCGTCGAAACGAAGATTTAGATCTGGCGGTATGTTATAAGATTTTCGTTCGACAGGCGATTTTGCTTGTTTCGAAATTATTTCCGAATTTTTTTCTCCAGCACAAATGTCATTTATAGATTCTTTTTCTAGTTGTTGATAAATTTTATTAATA
Source organism: Dioctria linearis (assembly GCA_963930735.1). NCBI lineage: Eukaryota > Metazoa > Arthropoda > Insecta > Diptera > Asilidae > Dioctria > Dioctria linearis. The sequence continues at coordinate 234,320,378 of OZ005740.1, read as the reverse complement.
ATAAAATTGGAATTTATGAATTTTTCAAGCGCAGTGGCTTTATTTGTGAAGGATAACGAAAATGACGGAGAAATAATTAATTATCGGGACAAAAGAAAATTTTTAAGGCAGCGATATTATGTTATGGGCCTAACAAAATGTATTGCCTTATTGATTTTTGAATTCAAGAAATATTCTTCTTCAAGTTTGAGGAATCTATATAATTAATATATAAAATCATTTATATTGAATAAATTAAAAATAAATGTAACATTTAAATCTAATTTCTTATATTTTACATACATTTTTTAATCTTCGTTTGTACTATCACTCTCAGCAAAACTCAGTGATATTCTATCGAAATTATCGCCTGTCGAAAGTGTTACAACATACCGACTATCGATAAATTGTCGAACGTCGAACCTTTCGAAGTTATAACATCTTGCTCCAGAGCTATCTTTTCGGATAGCCTTTCGGCTATCAAAGCGATCCAAAACCTAGCCAATAAGAATGAGCTGATACAAAGCATCAAGTTGCTCATTCAAAGCGATAGGATAGCACACCACCATCTACCCACCGGCATACAGAGCGGCAGCCATGCATTGCAAAAGATTGCGGGAATCCTGCAGGCAACTAGCCTGGAACGGCTCTAACAATTTCCTGGCCAGCCACCACAAATTAATCCACCGGCCTAACATATGCGAATACTCCAGACGCAACATGATCGAGATGGCTAGAGTCAGGTTGGGGTATTTCCTAGCCATCAAGGAACATATCTTTAGAAGGCAACCAGGTCCGAACTGCATTCACTGCGACGGAGCACCTCAGCTCACCACATCTTCTTTTAATGCGGGGAGCTGACCAGACTACTTAACGAACGAGGAATACCAGTACCAATAAAATATTTAAAAAAAAGTAGGGGGGAGACGAATCTCAACCATTGAAAAAAAAATAATAATGGTAATAATAAAAAAAAGGAAAGGAAGGAGGAAGAAAACAAAAGGAAGGAAAAAAATGAGTTTGTAATTACAAATGTAAAAGTTTCTAACTGGGACAAACTTTGTATTTAATTAGTTCTTAGATATAGTTATTCCCTTAAGCATAATGCTATCAATATAATAAATAATAATAAAAAAAGGAAACAAGTAGGTTAAGTCAAGTAAAAGAAACAGAATAATTTAAGAATACTAGATTATAAGATTATAATAAATAATAATAAAAAAAGGAAACAAGTAGGTTAAGTCAAGTAAAAGAAACAGAATAATTTAAGAATACTAGATTATAAGTCCAGCAGAACCCAGATGGCCTAGTAGCCGTGGGCCAAGTAACTTTATTTTATTAGGCTTAGATACTAAGGTTGTGCAATAAAGTAATTTTCAATTCACACTAAGTAAAGAAAGAAAGAGCACGTTTTTGGTACTCCTTGAAATGATTAGGATCCAGGAATAATCACAATCATAATCCATAACAATAATTTTTTTATGTCAGATATTTGCCGCTGTTTATATATATTAGGTGTGGTGTATGCGTACATGAAATACACATAGGTTTTCAAGGAACAAGCATAATTATAAAATGCCAGATGAATGTTGCTGTTGCTGTTATTTATATTATAATATGTGGTACATACATAGGTACATTAGATATTTTGAAAATATATTAAAATAATTAAAAACAAACAAAAAAGAGCTAAGTTATTATTATTGTCGTGAGGACAAGAAATTTTGCGTAATTTTCGTTCGGTCTTCCTTCTTTGAGACTTTGGGAAAAGATTCCTCGTTGTGTATCTTCTAGAGTATCGGTGGTTTCTTGTAGGTTTGTTTTGCTTGTACTACGGGCGCCGTAGACCATGGATGTATACCATAAAAGTTCGAAAGGAAGAAATTGCTGTACCCGCTGTGTTTTCGTAATATGAGATAATATGGGGATGAGTTAGGGGCCTTTTATTTTCTTTCTCTCGAAGTCTACCCCTAGCTTCGCTTGTGTCGTTTGATCATTTTTTCAAGGAACATTCGAATAGCCCCGAATGCTCAACAGGATGGAGAGACTGGCCGAGAACATTTACTATCTTGTCCTTCTGTAGATACAGGTAAGTCTATGTTGACACCTTTCCTTTCCCGTCCTCATCTCTATTCCACAACCTATCCTCATCCCAACCTTTTTCTCATTTGTTTACTACGGTACAAATTTTGATGTTGTGTGTCGTGGCAGCAGGCAGGTTAAATAAGAGAAACCAGCCCACTGCTCTCCGCATCCTTATCCGGTGTACTAGCGTACCGGCCTGCTGCGAGATGAGTGGCTGACCTAGGTGAGCAGACTGGACATCACGTCTAGCAAGCACTCGCCAAAGAACACTGATCACATAATAGAGTACATAACATCGCTGGCAAATTTTTTTATACTAATTTTGCCGTGCACTATTTTACAAGTTATATATAGTGCACTACGCAAAACTTTGTTCCTAAAGCATGATGAAAAGCTTAACAACGTATGGCCTTGCCAAAGATCAGCGCTATTTGCCTTGTTTGTATCATCATTTGGTGAATTTTTTTATGAGCGAATTGGTTTTGAGTTTTGTGTTGTTATATGCACCGAAAGACGTTGTAATTCTACAGTGTTAAGTATAAAAAGCAACACGCAAGCAAGCTTTTAATAATAACATTAGTTTCTTCTGCTTTCTAAGTATAAATTACTTCGGGAAAAGTGAATAAGTGCTGGTGAGACAACAAAGGCATTTCCAATTATAGAATCTTTTTGCACTTTGGTAAGAACAATTGAAATCGCTATGGCAATTGATGAGCAAGAAGCAAAATGTTTGTTGTGTATTAGTTGGCTAATAGTGTTACAACAATTGCCTGTGTCGTTAATTTTGCACTTTGGTAAGAACAGATCAGCGCCATTTGCTTTGTTTGTATTATCATTTGGTGAATTTTTTTATAAGCGAATTGGTTTTGAGCTTTGTTTTGTTATATGCACTGAAAGACGTTATGGCAATTGATAAGCAAGAAGCAAAACGTTTGTTGTGTATTTGTTGGCTAATAGTGTTACAACAATTGCCTGTGTCGTTATTTCAAGAAACCACTACCTGCTCAAAATGTTCCTATGCGTGTTCATAACGGATATTTATCGTTACGTTCGAAGTTTCAAGGATTATAAAATAAAGAATAGGATTTCTATTCGGGTTTCGAAGATGAAATGTTATTCTCGTGTTAGTATTAGGTTGTTTGCCAAAAAAGTCGCACGAGATTTCTTTAACCATCGAATTAAATGCAAGCGATAAGCATTGGAGTTGTCCGAATCATCAGGTTCGTCAGGTCTTAAAATACATTCTGATAGTGATTTCAATTATGAATGACAAGTGCACTATTTTGATTACATTGAAGGGAAATGTCAGTTGAGATGCAAATAAATTGGAATAAATTCAATACCATTTGACCCTAAAACAGGTCACAAATGAACCATTTCATTCATCATCGAGAACATTTTTAATTTGGACAAATTCCAATTTGAAGTAAAGATTGTCTCGTTAAAAAAAATTGCGAAAGAAGTTTATCCTCTGTGAGTTAAGATATAAATTCAGTGTAGTACATGCAAGCATCGGTTTCATGTACATATATAAGAGGTGTAAATTTGAAGCTGCCTTACATTCTATTGATGGATAACGTTAACTCTCGAAATATTCCGAACATTCAGAGTGTATAAAGAAATACACCCGAATTAAATATTATTTTTGTTACATAATAAATAATGACTTTTTGGTGAGTATGCAAAACGTCTTTCAGCAAATGTTACAAATTAGATCACCACTGCCTATAAGCACCCTCATACAATTCACGCAGATATGATGAATTTCTGTAAGTGAAAACTTTATTTCTTTATAATTACTTTACATAAAATTATTATCGAATCAGGCAACAACATAGCAGTCGTCATCGGCTGAACTGTCCTCGCTCAGGACAATACTGCTATCATATTGCTGCGCATCATTTTCATCCATCGAGGTATTATCGAATTTTTCAACAAATGTTTCAGTCATCATATTAAAACGAACTTGTTTTTCCTCCTCATACTCCTTCTTATGCATGCGATATTTATGAGAATACAAATGCAGTTTACTTCTAAAACTTTTATGGCAATATGGGCATTGAAAAGGATTTCCTACGGCATGTGATCCCATGTGTTCCTATTTACCATAAATTTTACAAATGTATAGATGGTTTTATATTTAGTCAATTTACCTTTAATTTTTGACGAATTTTAAAAGCTTTTCCACAAACAGTACATTTATGAGGACGATGAGAAGAGTGAACATATCTAATGTGATGTCTCAATGTTTTTATGGAAGCTGATAACTTGCCACAAATCGGGCATACAGGATCATTTATTGTTTCTCTCCCTAATTCAGCTGCATGTTCGTTCACATGCTTTGCAAATATAGACTTTCCTCTTACAATTTTACCACACACGTGACATATGTGCCCTTGCAATTTGCCATGATAAACGTTTTTATGCATTTGTAAAGCAAGAGCTGTTGGAAATCTGAAAAATATATAGAAAAAAAACTGAATCAAAAATTCCGGCCGTAATCAGTTGATAAATACATATTATCATCAAATTTTCACCAACACTATAGCACAATTTCAGCTTTTAGTTATTTATGCCTACGTCCCAGATTAATTAGAACTAAAGAATTTCGAATGTTTTACGAGCTGCTTAAATTCAAAATACAATTTTTTAAGTGAGCATAAAAACCCTAAACAGGGTAGATCATAAAAAATATCTTTATTGAACTCGAAGAGTTGTATTTGATACTCAAATATTCATTTTCACTCAGTGTTAAGCAGTATCGTAATCATTGAATAAATAACTAATAACGAAACGGCATATCGGGTGAAAACCTAAAGGCAGAAACACATCCAAGCAAGCGTCAGGCCTGGCCTCTCTCAGGCTTCCTCGCAGCTCGCCTCAAGGCTTGCCTCAGAGAAATGAAAACAAATTGATAACACCGGGCTCGGTGCTGCCATTGTATATTTGATAGTACATCTGTTGACAGAAGTAGGCCTGAGAGAGAGAAATTTTCAACATTGAGTAAAGTGCGCTTTGCGGCTAGCTGCTGGCTTGGTTTTGTGTTGCATCATTTAAAAACCCGTGTTGAAAATTTTGACAACACCTCGAGAAAGCCTCAAGGCCTGGATGTGCTTCTGCCATAAGCCACTTGGCGAAATGTATTAGTGTACTGTGTTTGTATTCGTTTCGTCATGGAAGTAATGAAATCGTGAAATTTTGAAGGGGGAAATTTTTTGTATTCCAAATTAGTTATTTATTCAATGATCGCAATCAACATATGTATATCTTGACAAGACGCAAGAGCTCCGTAGTTAAAAGCGAAATTAGCAGAAGTTGTGAAAATAAGCAAAAACCTGATCGAGTGCTCACAGTAAGAGGATCCCATCAACATTTGAACGACCTGAGCATCAAAACTTAAAGTGGAAGAGAAAAACAAAAAGTGAAACCAGAGGCAGTCACAACAATGAAATTACTCCACGAACTGTCACGCGGGGAGTACGTGCTAATTCATGGTAGAGGTTGAGTGCAGGCACAGAGTGCAAAGACCATTGCAGAAAGCTCACCAGAGACCCACACAGACGCACGCTCATACAGAGATTCACAATTAGTAGGAAACTTTATCGTTAAGTGGCATTCTGGCATAACGGTGGCCAGACAACCTCAAATCAACACAAAAGTTGGGCTCATCTTACAAGCAAGAAAACAACCAACCAGTAGGGTTCGAAAAAGCTTATGTTAAAGAGTGCATCCCTATCCCGATGAGGTGTCGTAGATGCCAAATACTAAAGGCTGGATTACATTAAAAGCGCCGTCGTCGGCGTGATCGTCGTTTTATGTCAAAAATATTTAGAGACAGTACTGAATGTATGAATTGCATTACATTACTCACGCCGGCGTGGTCGTCGACCCATCTCTAATCTTAAATTTCACGCTGGCGCTCCATTGCTGCCAATATGCCAGATCTAAATCTATTATGAAAAAACATGACAAAATGAAACGATATTTAAATTTCTGAAAATAAATGATTTTATATTAAAAAGTGTGGACTTGAAGGAAAAGAAAATATCTTTTTTAACATTATTTAAAATTTTATTGCAAATCGGCAGAGATTAAAGCAAATAACTCAACTGTAAAATGTAAAGGAAATTAAGATATGGCGCTGCCGGCCAGCGTTAATGTAACTTGCCCGGCGTTTTGTTCGGCGTTTGACGACGACGGCACTTTTAATGTAATCCAGCTATTTGTCATTATTGAGTACTGCGTGTTGGGTATGTGGACATGAATTAGAGTCAACAATCAATAATTTATTTATTTCAATCTATGGAATAAAGCCCTGGTAACACCGGCGCGGCGCGGAGTGGTGGCACGCGGCAAATAGAGTGTTCACACCGGGAGCGGCGGATTTTATCCAAATGTACTCTAGTTCCGATGAAGAACTTCTGTTATTAGTAGCTCTGGTTGAAGAAAAACAGAGAAAAGTGATGAGGTTCGATTACAAATACTTTACAATGCCAAAAGCCTCATTTAACGAATTGTGCGGACTTATTTCGGATAAAAAAGAAATTTTGCCGCCAGCGGCAAAATTGTGTTTTTGAGTAATTTTAAAAATCGCCGCGCGGCAATTATATTGCCGCGTCGCGCCGCTACCGATGTGGCTTATAGATTTAATTTTTCTAGAGCAATCGCGCAGCGACTTGAAAATGCGATGCCGCGCCGCTCCCGGTATGACACCTACTTAAATCCTACAGATTACAAGAAATCTATACAAACATTAGTATATATGTACTACTGAATCTAGATTTAATCAAGTTATTTTAAATACTAAAATATATTATAAATTTACAAAGTTTAAGCGGAAAAATTCTAAAATAATAGTCTTAAATTCTTCTGTAGATAAATCAAATTCATATAATGAATCAATCCAGTTGAAGTTAGCAATAGCATGTGTGATAGGCTCACGATATTCAAAGCTCAATCTATGAAAGGGTACAACCAATAAGCGTCTAGGACAAATATTTTTTTGAGGCACATAAAAGAAAATTAAAAATAGCAATTCTGGCCATGCAACCCTACAACTAAGTACATAATGGACCAACATTATTGAACTCACGACTCTTCTAGACTGTAAGGAATGCGATCCGCATAAAAGACAACGTGACTTATATCTAATGAAAAATCCCAATTTAGTTTACATACAGCAAAACGTGTAAATTTTTTTAAATCCGCTCAATACGTCTTATCTGAGTTATTTGTGTAGGCATTCAAACAACGGACCGTACTAGAGAAAAATACAAAAATTTTAGAGTTAAGGGATCTTGAAAGCCACCACCTGTCTGCATCTTTAAAAATCCCAGCATTTGAAGACCTTTAGATGTGACATAATCGATATGCTCTTTAAAAGATATCTACTTATCGAACATTACACAAAGATCAGTTATATTTGAAGTATAACATTACTGACAATATAACGAAAGGAAATAGGATGTGCCCAATGGTAAAAAGACATTGCTTTGCATTTTGAAGCATACAGTTCGAATGAATTTGCCATACACCAAAATTCCAAACTATTCAAATTCTGTTAAATCTCCATGCAATTTACAATTTCTCTTTACGGAATAACGGTGCTTCTGAGGAATTTTTTTGAAATGATGAAAAAGTATTGTAATCGAACACTTATGCCTATGATCGAAAAAAAAAATTGAAAAATAGCTCATATGTAGCAATGGGGTATATGGGAACCAGATGAGGAAAAACTTTGAACTTCGGGAGGAAAAGCTCAGTGAGAAAATGTGTCGAATTGAGAATAAGAACATTCTAGTAGATAGAGAATTTTGTTACCTTTAATTTAAATGTAAAATTTTTTCTCTAGGGGCATACGTTATGATGCAGGGTCCGACAAAATGAAAAAGTGGCTTTCAGGTAAAATGTAAGAGGGTGGAAAAAATACACTACGAAGTATACCGGATTGAAAATTTAAAAACGCCATTCGATAGAGCTAGGCGGGGGCTTTAATTAGACACCCCACATGCCATATTTGGGTCTTGAGGAGGGTGGGGAAACAGCCCCACCCTAAAATTCCCCCACCCAACCTTTTTTCATAACTTTAATCCCTTCATCGAACTAAAGACGAATCAAAAGTTGGTTTTTTGATCCGCCCCTCCCTCTCCCCGCAAAAAAGGTTTGAATATTGAAAATAATTAAAGCAAATTTCTGAACTTCAAATACTATTATTAAGTAATTTAGGGGCGAAAAAGTAAATCGATCACACCAATTTGTTTTTCGGTGATGTTTTATTAAGTTTTCCAGAAAGTTTCATGCTGTTTGATGCGCCATTACTTATGTTTTGGGTTCACAGATTTGCAATACCTTTTTTTATGGGGGAAAACCGTGATGCGAGTAGATGTAAATTGAACACCCTGCTAAATCAACCCAGTACCACCTAGAAAAACTTAAGTGCACCAGGCTATAGTCCTCAAAAGGATCTTTCATTTGGCACACTGGAAATTTTCCTAGGACACTCCCCTCCCCATCTGCACACCCTCACATTTGACGTTCAATCTGAGTTCTGACCTCCTAAGTACAACTATACAAGTCGGTTTACACTGCCAATTTGTGAATGTTAAATTACAAGACCCTTGTATTGCATTTTATATGCATAGGCCTTGTATTTCTTTACTGGGTTGTAATCAAATACATCTTTTAAAACGATACACTCTTTGATACAACATTGCGTGAATACCCCTATTGTGTTGTTCATATATAATTCATTTGTCGGTTAGTCAGTTTTTTTTTAAATTTTTATTTTGTCGATTCTACATCCATTTACATTATATTTATAAAACAATGCCACACTCTTTAGTATATTTTATAAGAGCCTTTACCGCGTCAATATTACCCTCCTTCAACAGGCTTATGTAATTAGTGAAGTTTGCGTTAATGGGTGTGAATTCGTTTATGAGATTCATTCTTCCAGATAATGGAATTTTGTTACAGTGAAAGAGTTTGTTTTACGTAGCGCTCAGATGGGAGTCTTTTATTTTAATTTTGTTTAAGTGCTCATTGATTGGTAACTACGTAACCAAATCTAAGCCTCGTTGTTATTGTGATCATCTCTCGAGGAAGCACTAGGTTATAAAACCAAGGGTTTTTCCAACCAAATGTTGTAAGGAGTGGAAAATTGGGCCCATTGTTGAGCTGTTCCATTTAGTCTGCCAAGCGTCGACCTTATCCTTCTTAGATTAGGTAGTTCATTTGGAAGGATGGATATATCGGTGTCTGAAGGACTGCTCGCAACTTCCCTAGCCAGACTGTCTGCAAATTCGTTTCCATCTATTTTTTCATGTGGTTTGTGATGCATGGAAAGTGGATGAAGATGCCTTTATTTTTTGGTTGAATGGAGCCTGCTTTATCTCTAATAAAGTAGGGTGGGGTTTAATACAAAGTGAATTCTTTAGGGTTGTGAGAACAGACTTGCTGTATGTAAGTATGAGAAATTTGTTATAATCCAAGAGGTCTGCCATTCTAATTGCCTCCAAAATAGCTAGAGCCTCCGCGCGATAAATGGTGGATAGAGGATTTAGAGGAAAATCTGCAGACATTTTGCAATTAGTTTAGAGCCGTCTGTAAAGATGTTGGTGAATGTTTTTCATAGCATATTAATTATCTTTTGGAAGATTCGGGGTGAAATTTTCCTTTTTAATTATTGGTATAATAACTGGTGATCTGTAGTTAGTGATATGTAAAGGGTATTGAAAATGGTAGGGTCTCAGAGCTGATATTAATTTGTGTGAAGATGCGATAAGCTGGTATTGTTGGGTGATATATGGGACTTTAGGAGGAATCAGGGGTGGCTTGGGTCCAAGTATTTCTGTAGCGTGATGTGTCCTGCATGCGAGGAATTTCGCATGATTTTTAAGACTAGTTTATCCGCGTTGAGTTACCACCTTTCCTCTAGTGGAATTATGTTGGATTCAACTTCAAGGGACATAGAGATCATCGCACAAGAGGTCCTTATTGCTTTGTATTGAATTCTATTTAGTGGCAAAAAGGAGACTCTGGGTGCATGAAAAATGGGGATATGTAATCTAGCACTGGTTTTATTAAACATTTATAGATATTTAGAAGGCTTTCGAGGTTGCCTCCTAATCTAAATCCGCAAATGGATTTGACATTGTTTGTCAGCTAAAATCATTTTTTCCTTGTTTTCAATATATGGGCCTTTCCAGAGAGCTTGGATTCCAGAGTGAACCCAAGCAAGGTAGTCTCACAGACGGAGAGAATGCGGTGGGAATTTAAGAGAATGTTGGGGATATTATAATGCCTACGTGTTTCGCAATTATAAGTATGCGTGATTGTTAGAAGATACTTCTAAGCCTATTTTTTGCAAGTTGACAGTTATAATAATTATACCGTATTGGATTGCGTCTAAAGAGCTCGCCAAAGAGCACCAAGATGAAAAAAAGCATATATTATCGGCGTAAGTGATTAGTGTTATTGGGTGAAGCGAAATCAATGTCTTTGGTGTAGACGTTAAAAAGCATTGAACTGGGTATTGATCCCAAGCCCTGGTGTGAGTGATAGCAGCTACTGCTAATATTTCCGCTCACTAGGGCTATTTATTTGTAGGCGTAGAGTCGACTTACAATTTCTATAAGTTGTTCGGGTAAGTTTTCTGCACGCATTTTTGCCACCATTTTGAATGGCAAGGAAAGCCACTACCGTAGTTTTCCCTGTTTTATGCCTAAGTGAAGGTGCGTAGTGTGTGGACATAATCCGTATAGGATCTGTTTTCTCGAAAACCAGATTGATGTGATGGAAACATACTATTTAATTCCAAGAAATGTTCCATTCTATGTTTGAGAATATCCTCAAGAATTTTTCTAAAGACAGTAGTGCAATGGGTCTATATTAAGGTCTTCGGGTCTTTTACTTTTTTTAGTGTAGGGACGATAGCCGTTCGACTCCAGTCAATAGGAATGGAATGGAATGGTGAGAAAAAAGTTGAATAGAGTAAGAAGTGTGATAAATTGATTGATAAAAATAGTAGTTTTATAAAAAAAATGAGTTAAAATTCCGAAATTTTGACTTTGTTGGCTATAACTTCAAAACGGAGAAGATGAGGGACACGTTTTAGACCATTGTAAAGGTCCAACGATTATCAATTTAACAAATTTTAAATCATCATCATAGTGAAATTACAGGGTGATACCCAAATATCTTTAAGTCCCTTTATGACTCCCCCCCCCTTATTAAATTGTTTGCTTCTCTAAGCATGACCTATACATAGCCTTCGCGTATAACACCACATACGGGACACACTGTATATTTGGCAACTGTTTTTATAAAAATAGTACGTATAGAATGGACTAAATCGGGCAACGCCTTCTGGGTGTTGCCATACAAAAAATTAGGTTTTTTACGTATACTGTGAAAATGATCAATCTTAAACGTTTATTTTGTACTAAAAAAATCTTCATAATATAATTACTTGCATTCATCTAGGGTATCGTCAGAATTGGTTTTTCAACAATTCAATTTTTTTTTACTATCGTTTTAAATAGGTAAGTGTGATACATCAAATGAAAAGTGAAGACTTCTAGATTAAAAATATTGAATCAAATATATATGTTAATGAAGCATTTTGGCGAGAAAATAGTGCAAAATCACTACAAATTTTAGGAATTTTCGAACTTAGAGGCTGCCTAACTTTTTATTGTAGGGGTAGGGGGTAGTTGAAGATTGAATGGAACGGCAGAAGAAGTGTTCTATCGAATAAAGTGTAATTTTGCCTTACAAGAAATGTAATAAAAAAAGCTACAGGATATTAAGTGATGAGAGTACAAAAAAAAAATTACCCTTAGCGACCAAGCAAGGCATCTTCGACCCAACCCCTCTTATACAATTTGTCTGAATGAGACCTACCATCATATGAAATATTAGGGGCGCGGAACTTACACCATGTTTATTTACTTACGTTTTTCGGCAATCAATGCAGTACACTCGCTTTTCTTCTTCGGATATATGATGAGTACAATGTTGATTTAAAGCATGTTGATTGGTAAATTTCTCCGGGCAAAACTCACAATGGAATATTTTGTCAGTCTCTGGAGCATGCTTGACGGCCAAATGGTTTTTAATAGCATATTGTGATGAAAAAGTTTTATTACATTCCTTACATCTAGATTAAAATAAATTAAATTAATGAAAATTCGAAATAACCAAATTTCTTCTATAGCTGTACCTATAACTTTCTGGATTTAAATGTTGATTAATATGATCAAGAATATATGAACGACTGGGAAGTTTTTTATCGCAACATCTTGCATAACCGCTCATATTATGCGACTCTTGATAATGCCTGCATAAATCATAAAACTTTGGGAAGCCTTCCAAGCAAATTTCACATTCGAGTTTAACGTATTTAGCAATGCGCTTGTCCTCTTCTTTTATTTTATTTTCATCTTTTCTATTATTAATACCCTTAGTTCTTGGTTGTCTTTTACAGCTTATACTACCTCGATTGACAACTTTATTTTCAATAGTTTTTTTACTGCTGCTAACACTGAGATTTGTACTCTTTTTTGAATCCTCTAAAGCGCTTTGATCTTGCCAACTATCTTCAACATCATATGAATCGCTTTCATCAATACCTTCTGCAGGATCTTGAAAAGAAGTAAAGAAATGGAAGTAATTTTCAAATAAAATCGTTTACTCTCATCTTGCTGCATTCAAAAAATGAAATAGGCAGTTAAGTTATACTCATATAAGGAATCGAATTGTTATGATTCTAAATAATAAACGGAGAAGTTAGAATCTAGCATGGCGTGTTAATATATATATTTTATTTATAATTTAGAATCATACCACATTTTAATTTCATTACATCATCGAAAAATTGGTTTCAAAAAATCAAATGCAATCGAACAATATGTTGCAAAATCATAGCCCAATTATAGTAAATAATGAACTCAACTAACCCAAAAGTTTGGGATTAAAACTGTATACCTCATTCAATCTAATGTACATTGTGCTATATACTTACTAAGCAGAGTAAAGAAGAAAAAGAACATTTTCTTACCATAATTTCCCTTTTCTAATAAGTATTCATCTTCTTGACCTTCCTGTATAGAATCATTGTCTATTTGACTAACTTCTTGTTTGCCTATGGAAGGTAAAGTATTTGTATATTAATTACCCACAAAACAAAAATTTGCATTTTAACGTTACTTTGGTAGTAACTTTCATCATAAGCATTATCTCCTGTGTAGTTTTGTTCAGCAGTAGTTCCATCGAGAGTATCATTTCTTTCCGGTATATTTGCATTATCTGATTAAGCAAAGGTCATTGATTTAATTGGTTTACATTTTCAACATTTTGTAATCTTCTTGGAATAATGAATTAGGTTAATTTGGTTAGAAAAATTAGACTTAAAATAATTAAGATAAGCTCTGCAAAACAAGTAAAATTGTTAAATATATAAATCCAAGTGCAAAAATTAATAACCTCAATTAGTTTGTACTTCTGTAGCATGCATCACTTTTCGTGGATAAGAGACACTCGGGAGGGAGGAATTTTCCTCCGAGTCTCTCTCATCCACGAAATGTGATGAAAAGGAATGTTAACAGCGTGTACGCCGGAGGTTTGTTTATCACTTTAATAAAAGAAATTGCCACAAGAGAATATTTAAGAACAACTTTTGCTCCACTTTGTTAAGAATATGCTACAATCCATTAAGAATGGAATTCTTTATGCTTAATTAAACTTCAAAACATTTATTAACGATCCAGCTTGAAGCCACATTAAAAAAGTTATTAAATCGTGCTAGTTACAAGCTATGTATAAGGACTCCTAGAAAGTAACTCACGGTTTTCAAAACCTTACTATATCAATACGAATGTGTAAAAAAAACAATTTTTTGTTTTTGTTTTGTTTGTTCATCAGTAATATTTAAAAAAAAAAAAATTTTAAAAGAAATATGTTTTTCCGGAAGAACAATCGAACTTTTTTCTTAATTGGAGCCATCAGCCTTTGCACAGTAGAATCACTCACTTTCCTATTAGCTAGTTTTTATAAACTAAAAAAATTTTGCAGCGTTGTAGCACTTTTGCCTTGTTTACTCAAGATAATTTTTGCCCGAAGTCTAGTAGCGCTCAATAGGTTGGGGGGCGTTGGGGGATTTATTGTCTTTTTTTCATTCTCTTTGTACCAGCTCAAAGTTTTTCCAGAATAGTGACAAGTTGCTAAGTCTGGCCAAAAGAGTATAGACTTCTTAAGCGATCTGAGAAACGTCAACCTTTTTTTTTCAGGCACTGGTTTATGTATAAGTCAGTGTTAATATAATCCTCAAAGAAAGGGGCGACTGCGCTGACCACACTGACAATTGGCCTGCCAAACAAGAGCTTTGCGGCCGAATTTTTCTGCAAAAATTTATTTGTCAGCAGCAGAAACATTAACTATATCTCTTGCATTATAAAATTGAGGTCCAGCAAGAGTACTAAAATCATATTTAAAGTACGATTCATCGTCCATTACAATACAGCTTTCGCTCAATTGACAAAATTTATCATACAACTTTCTGAAACGTGTAACGGCAGTGGTTTTTTGTTCTTTTTGCACATTTCTGTTTTTTGTAAGCTTTATTGTTATTTATTTTTTAATTTGCTGGACATTTGATTTAGAAGTGTTAGATATTTTTGCAATATCAGGCACTGAGACTGTTATGTTTTTCTCAATAAACTTCACCATCTTATTTTCTAAAATCTTGTCACTTGCACTTTCGGCCTACCATACCACGTTTTGTATTTTTCTGCTAATGTCTGATTTGCACGAAGGCAACCCATCGGTTACTTTTAGCCTTTTAGGGATCCATGAAAACGATTGTTGTTTATTTTCTAATTAAATGCGCAAAATTTCACGGTGCACTTCTCGCTCGGAAGACATTTCGAACAAAATGACAGAAAACCGGGTTACTACATTTATTTTACAAAGGGCGTTTCTGTTTTTGCTTCGGTGTTAACCCTCAAGGCCATTTTGTGTTCGATTTGCCAGAGTCATGGCACTCGTCACCAAAGATAACCTAATAAGAAGATATAGGACACAGCCGAACAAAATTGGAAATTTTTCGTGTTTTTTAGACCGAATGGGGGAAAAAAACTTGTCTATGCACTACGGTAGTCCGATTGAAACAACGAGTTAAAAACAAAAATCTAGAGAACGTAGGATTACTCGAACGACAAAAACTATTGAATCCCTCAAAATCCTATCAAACTATTCATAATAATGTAGTTCGGGTCAGACTATCTCACTTTTTTAAGAAAGGAGATGTAAGATTCCTCTCAAATAAAATTTTCATTTTTCCCGAAAATATTAGCGAATCCAGGATGAGTTTCTCCCACTTAATCTCTTCAGAGCAAAACGAATGTAAACATAAGCATGTGCTGTTCGAATGTCATAGGATTACAGCAACATGTATTCATTACAACACCAACATGCGACCAAACTCTGTCAATATTTCAGCAAAACCCGGTTTTCACAAAAGCGCGGGAACATTTTATGAGAGTAAAACCGGAAAACTCCGCCCCTTCTCATTTATTTACGAAAATGAATCATTTGCCATTCATTTCATTTTTTATCTTTATTCATAAAAGTTTTAAAGAGAGCTTGATTTTTATACCCTAGATGAAATCTATAGGGTATACTAAGTTTGTCATTCCGTTTGTAACACCTCGAAAGAATGATGGTAGAGCAAAATGGATTGTACATCCACGCATAATAATAAAAGTTACTTTGATTTTTGCATGTCCGCCCGTCCGTCTGTCCATCCGTCCGTCCGTCCGTCTGTCTGTTCGCACGATAACTCGAGAACGCGTATACTTAGAGAGCTGCCATTTTGTACACGGACTTTAAAAAAAAAAGTAAAATTAAGTTCAAAATGAGACAAATCGGGCAACTCCTGTGGGGTTGCCAAACAAAACTTCCGCTTTTCACTATATATTTGGACACTGCCTGAGAACGCATCGATTTAAGAGACTTTCGGCCAAGCACTATCTCAGTGAGACAACTGTGACAAAACTTTGAGCAACCGTCTCAGTTGTGTCAGTTCAAACCAATCAGCTGGTTTTCCAATTTTGACATTTAAATAATTTTGACCACAGAAAATGGATAGTAATAAATTGAAGAAAGTGTTGGCAGTTTATTCAAATAGCTCACTAAACTTTAATTAGCAATTAAAATCACAAAATAACGAAACTGAGTCAACTGAGACAAGAAAATTCAGTCTCACTTGTCTGTTGCTCAGTGGTTGCGTTCGAATTTTGTAGCTCAAGTAGCACAGTTCACCGAAAGGGCAGTCTCAGTGAGCCAACTGAGAATATCTCACTTGTCTCACTGAGAATGTGCTTGGCGAAAGCGCCTATAGATAGCTGAAATTTGGTACATGGTGTTTTCATTGTACTAGCCAATAAAATTTCAAAAATGGACTAAATCGGGCAACTCCTTCTTGGTGTTGCCATATAAAAATTTAGGTTTTTTACGTATACTGTGTAAACGATCAGTCCAAGACATTTTTATTGTACTAAAAACTTTTTCAGAATACGAAATCCTATAAAATTGGTTATAATCATTTTTTCTATCCGACAAACCGTTCTAGAAATATATGCGAAAAACCACTTCAAAAATCAAACTTGCACACAAGGTTAACTTTGCTCGTGACTCCCGAAACTGTCACTCTGATTTTCTTTGTGACTTGTGTTAAACCCGGATTAACCCTAGCTGCTCTAGACTGGGAGCACCACGGTTCTTGTTTTGAAATGTCAAAGAAAGAAGAGGTTAGGAAAAAGTTTTTGATTGGTAATTTTGACGTTTGCTGCTTCTTTTGCGCTAAAACACGAACCTGGCACTTCGGAGTTAACAGCTTTTTGGCAAGGTTCTGACATGTTCCCGGATGACCCCGAAGTTACGCTCTGGAAGCAAAAACAAAAAAACTAAAAGTAAATGAGTCAATCAACGGTTCCTATTAATTTTTTTTATAGTGGGTCCATCAAATCATGACCTACGTGCATTTTCTAGAACAGTCCTTATATAAATAAAACTAGACGTGAATTGGGCATTGTCAAAGCAAACATATAAGAAATTCGAAATGGTTACATCGAAATTCTAATAGTAAATAAGAATAATGGATAAGAAATATATATTTTATTCGTGACAAATTTAATAATTTAACACAAAACTTAAAAAAAACACTTCCATAAATACTAGAAATAAGTTTTGAATACGAAATAAGATTTAGTTTCCAAAATATGGCTAATTGTATTCCAGAATGAAAACATCGCAATTGTTTGTTCCTGAAATGAGGTTCAAAATTACCTTTACACAAGACGGCTGCAAAGTTGGTTGTAGAGTCAGAATTAGGTCGAAGTTAAAGGAATTCTTGCAAAAATAATTTGGGACAACAACTTCGTAAAACGTTCATCGCACGTTAGAAAATACTAAGAAAGGTGGAAATGAGTCGTTTTTAGAGTATTTGTATCGAATGAAAAAATAGCTAAGAGAGGACAAGTTGATATGCACCATTTATTTTACTATATCGTCGATTGTATTGCAGATGACTAACAAACAAGGTCATTTTATACGAAGTCAAAGATCTCAATGAGCTTGAAATATATCAAAAAGTTAAGAGCGAGCAAAACAAAGAAAAAAACAAGTAAAAAAGCTAGAATTGGTCTAAGACCAATTCTTATGATACCCTAGATGAATGCGCGTATGAAATTTCGTATGGTCAGCCATCTGTGCAATTTTGATTTTTAAAGTGGTTTTTCGCATATATTTGCTCGTCGGACAGCAAAAATGGTTATAACCAATTTTATAGGATTTCATATTCTAAACAAATTTTTAGTACAATAAAAATGTCTAGATACGTAAAAAACCTAAATTTGTATATTTCAACACCTAGAAGGGGTTGCCCGATTTAGTCATTTTTTTTTTATTACTATAAAAATGCCATATACCAAATTTCAGCTCTCTATTTGTCGCGTTCTCAGGCAGTGTCCAAATATATAGTGGAAAACGAAATTTTTGTATGGCAACGCCACGAAGGAGCTGCCCGATTTGTCTCAGTTTCGAACTAAATTTTACTTTTTTTTAAAGTCCGTGCTTTCTATGTGAACGCGTTGTCGAGTTATCCTACACACAGACGAACGGACATGCAGAAATCAAAATAACTTTTAATATTATGCGTGGGTATCCAATCCATTTTGCTCTACCATCATTAAGATTCTTGTGATACTCGACTGTTTTATTTTATATAAACTGATGTTTTTTAGTTTGTCGAGTGTAGCAGTCAACGATTAATAAAAAACTAATTAATCATGTGTAGTCCTTTTTTGGCCTAACGTTTCGGCAAATATCGTTGCCGTCCTCAGAAGCACCGTCATACATCTATACAAGTACCTATGTATATTAACTTTGCTATTACAATATAAATGCTGCGTCTATTGCTTACTTACGGGCAGTTTTAGCTTACATCTGTTGAAACATTAATGTTTTTAACACAAAGATAAATATAAATCACAAAACATAACACTAATAATAAATTAACAAGAAAAATGAGGCTTAGTAAATTGCCCTAGTCAAGTTTTAAAAATCAACTAGTGGGTAAACATCTGATCGAAAGAGATTCATAACGGCCAGTTTCCTTTTCATTTTTCTATGTATTTAAGAGTTTATGGGATTCTCTAAGAGACTGCAGTAAATGTTGTGTATGCTGTCTGTGTCTGTTCGTCTGTTCATATTATTTTTTGTGCTTTGAATGTGCAAGGCCTCAAGAGTAAGGAGTTTTCTGTAGTTATGCTCAGTGCATAAAATTTTAACATTAGTATAATCTGGCTGATGATCATTGGATAAACAGTGGTTTGACAAAGCCGTTTTCCCTTTGTTTTTTGACTTTATATCCGATTTGTGGTTCATTATTCTATTTTTAAGATACTGCCCTGTTGTTCCAACATAGGACATGCTGCATGTACTGTCCCCACAGGGAATTTTATATACCACATTAGAAACCAATTCCTTTGGAATTTTATCTTTTATTTTGCTAAAGCAGTTTTCAAGATTGCCCCAAAAAGGGCGAAAGGGGAGCGTTGTTTTAAATGTGGTGGTTTTGGCCATGTAGCATCGAGTTGCCCAGGGAGGAAAGTGGACAGTACAAGCGTATCTAAAGTCAATCGATTTTATCGCCGGACCTAGTGATAAGGCTCGGTTGGGAGGAAGAGATTATCTTGCTTTTGTTGGTACGGATAGCGACGTCACCTTAATTACAAACTAAACAAACTACAAACAAAAAACTAAAACAAAAAATTGCGAAATCCAAAAACAAAAGAAGTTATGGAAGTAAGTTTACTTACACAAATCGTAAACAAACCAAAAGTTACTGAAAAACAATTGCAAAGCGTAAACAAAATTATTATAAAAGAGCCAAGCAATTGCAAAACAAAAATTATTTTACATGAAAATTAACAAGAACAAAACAAAAAAAACAATACTCTACTTTAAATGTTTCTCCCGGAATGAAAGCGAGTCAAATTTCACAATTAATTGAGCGCTTTACAATCTGCAATAAATGCAAAATGTGCAGCGTGAGCTAGTAAGTTTGCTGCACTCAATTAATTGTGCATATTGACCTGCATCATTAACCGGTGACGACAGATCTGTTCGGGTACTGACCAGTTCCACTTACACTTCAGTAAAAATGGATATTGATTCCGATATAACGTGCCAAGTAGTTCTCGACGATTGGATTCCTGAAGATATTTTAATTGGAAAAGATCTTCTGAAGTATGCGAGTACTGCAGGACGAAACTTCAATATATCAGAAGCCACGAACATTAGCGCCCAAAGTAACGGAGTTTGTATATGCGCAGATAAGCGAATGGATAAAAGAGGGGATAATCCAAACAAGTAAAGCGGACTATGCTAGCCGCGTCCTATTGGCAAAAAAGAAGAAAGACAGCTTGCGACTATGCGTGGACTATAGGAAACTAAATAGCAAGACCATACGTGACAGATACCAGCTGCCACTAATTGAAGATATAATAAATAACCTGTGTTATGCAAAGTTGTTCTCGACACTTGATTTAAAGAATGGAGTTTTCCATATTAATATAGAGGAGGGAAGCAGGAAATACACTTCATTTGTTGTATCAGATGAACACTATGAATTCCTGAAAGCACATTTTGGGTTGTGTAACACGCCATCCATTTTGAACGATTTGTGAACTCGGCATTCCACGACCTGATTCAACGTAGAATTGTTTGATTTTACATGGACGATCTCATAATCCAAGCTTGAAGGCAAGCCGAAAATCTAGAAAGACTTAAAATTACTCTCGACGTTGCAAGCAGAAATGCAGTGATAATGCAGTCATTTAATAGAAAACGGAAATATAAAGCCATCGCCCCACAAATTTAAGGCTGTCAAGGAGTTTACACTTCCTAAAGATTTCAAAGGAGTCATATATTTTTTAGGCTCAACTGGATTTTTCCGGAAGTTTTTCGCAGGATACGCCATCATATCAAAACCTCTAACCGATTTGACGAAGAAATGTAAAAGGTTTGTTTTAGGCAAATGCCAGTTTGAGGCATTCACGACGTTAGGCAAAGATCCAGCTCTGAAGCTATTCAACCCCAATTTCGAAACTGAACTCCGTACTAATGCGAGCAAGGAGGGCTACAGTGCTGTGTTACATCAAAAGCATTGAGACAACAATTTCCATTCGGTGTTTTTCGTGATCTTTAAAACTAAGGGTGCTGAAAGGAATTACTGTAGCTACGATCTCCAGGTTCTGGCCATTATAAAGACTTTGCAAAAACTATGACTTGGATTGAAATTTAAAATCTTCACCGACTGCCAAGCATTTCAATACACCATGAAAGATCACAGCTAAGTTCTCGTGTAGCAAGATGGGCGCTCGTGTTAGAGGAGTATGATTACACTATCCATCACCGACCCGGAAGGACAATCTGTCATGTGGATGCCCTCAGCAGGTACCCTGCCCCTGCAGTCTTTCTAATTGAAGATGGTATACTATGGTCAATACAGAAGGCGCAACGTGAAGATGAAAACTGTATTAACTCATAACCTATTCAGGTCATAATGAAATTAAACGATTTTTTTTTCAAAAGACGTATTTTCAGTCACTAAGGGAAAAAATCACTTTTGAGAATAGGGTTGACAGTGGCTTAGAGAATAGGTTATGAATTAATTACTCCTTAACGGCTGCAGATAGCACATAGGGTGTAATAGATCAAATTAAAGAGGAGAGTTCCCAGTTTTTGAAAAAAAAAAAATAGAGGTCAAAGTAAAAAAAAGGTAGAAAATTCGAAATTCTTAGTTTAGACAACCATAACTCTTGAGAGAGGGGTACAATACAATGCGCTCTTAACTGTGACTTTACGCCCTGTACTTTTTAAGACACAGGATGTTAGGTGAAAAACTAGCTTTTTTCCCTTAATCACCCTGTAACTCCGAAACGGTGGATATGCCCCCCCCCCCCTCCCCCCAACCCCTGCCATGCAATTTTGTGTGTTACTAGGTGAATATATCACCTCCTGCTCTATTGATCTCCTAGTGGGAAACACCCTGCAAACAAAATAATAAAATAATTTTGATTACAAAGAAATCTTTACCATTTTACGCTCACTAACTCTCAGCTGAGTAATAATTCCATGTATGCATGTGTAGCCGGAGTCTGAAATCTGTAGGCAGTTACATTCGATTTCATCAGCCAAAATCTTCCAGAATACTTCTATAGCAAATATTAAGTCAATTACCATAAATATTAATATAGAACATTTAGAGAAGGGAAGTATTCTCGAGGGTTTTGGTATTGCTCTTTAATACTACATATTTCTGTGTATAAAGACAAAATTAGAAAGAATTGAGAAACCAAAATAAAGCTATGCGCCTAATACTGAGGTGTAATAGATTCACGTCAATAAGAATAATGCTAGACGCCTTAAAATGGATGAGTTGCAGACATTGAATAAAGAACTAATAAGGAAGCGGCATATCGGGTAAAAACTTAAGCCGTTTAGCGGAATGTATTAGTGTGCTGTGTTTGTTTTGTTTTGTCATGACAGTAGTGAAATCGTGACATTTTGAAGGGGGATATATTTTATAATCCAAAATTGCTGTGTAAAAAAACGAATCGTTAGGCTCCCTTTCTTTAAGTAAAAGAAATATACGACTGCAATTGAAAAGATGAAATCATCTGACATTTCTCAAATAAACAAATCGGACATTTAAGCTTTCGTGTATTTCCGTTTCTGTTATATATTAAAAAAAATCCCCCAATAATTATAAAACAAGGAGATAGTTCTTTTTAAATATATTCACTTTCCTAAATAACGGTTTTCCGTCTGAATTTCGGTGATTGATTCTGCAACATTGCACCGCACAATTCATCACTCTAAGCTAATAGCTTAACAACTTTAATTTCACAAAACAAAATATACACTACACGCTTCCGAAATACATAATTTCAAATATTTAATATTTATTACAACCAATAAATTTAAAAAAGTTTAACTAAACTCCCGGAACTCTAATATATTTACTTTCAGAAACGTCAAAGCAAGTGAAAATAAGTGCAATCCGACTGTTATTGGCTTACACGCGTATACTGTATTCACACGATACCCCGCTTCCTTATTAGTTCTTTATTCAATGGATTATTGTGTTGTTCATATATAATTCATATGTTGAATTGTCGGTTAGTCAGATATACAGGAGAGAATTAGGATGATATCAGATGTTCAACCGTATAACTTGAGGAGCAGATGTAAATTTTCCATTAGGCTTATTTAATAAAAGTGGTACACAAGATTCACTAATATTATAAAGGATTTCAAAACTTTAATGAACTACCACTAAAAAAAAAGAAAACAATTGGAATGCTTTTAAAGTAAAATGTGTGCAATTGTAATTAGAATGATTTTATGATATATGATTAACAAAATATTATTTGTATACTAATAAGTAATTATCTTGTCTTTATTTAGACTGCGAATGTAATTTAAATTAATAATAGACTTAATAAGCGTTACCACTAATATTAAAAGGAAATATTGTAAAGAAACAATTGGAAGTATGCATTGTAATGAATGAAGTATGTATAATTGTACTAATAAAGTTATTATTATTATTTTTATTATTTTTTGCCTGGTATGTTTTATACTCTGATAAGGGTTTGGGATGCCACAGAAAATTACTTTGTTTAATAGATATTTCGATAATTGTTGAAAAATCATTGACTTAGCTGAAACTTTGTACGTGGCTATAATTTCGAGCAAATCCTTCGTAGAGTTGCCACACAGAAATTTCAATACTGCGTATAGTAAGCTCAGCTGTAATTTGAAACATGGACTAAATGTGCAACTTTTAGCACAGACAAGAAATACCCAGATATCGACGGCTGTACTAACAAAGTGATGAATGAGAAGAGCCAAAAAATTTTCAATATTGGCAAGAATTTAATTTTTTCTTTGTGTTTTAATCGATCATATTTCGTCAGACGGTCCGAACAAGTTGTGTCTGGATAGATAAACATTTTTTTTTAGCCAGAACCCTCGATAAATAACTTCCCAAGCCATGAAACAGCATCCCTCACTACTACATGAGCGCTCAAATATAGTCCTAACAGTCTATAAAATATTTGCAGTGTTCTTATGTAATGATTTGAATAGCTCCTGCGCCCTAAACTACTATTCATACAGAAAAATTGTCTTCTGACAATCTTAAACTTCCTTTCTTATCTTCCCAACTGTAATCAAATTTTTATATCTTCCTAACAAAACTATTTAAAAAAACTTTATCTCAACCAAATGACTACGATTCCCCAAACAAAAACTCTCAACTGAGTAATAATCGCATCTGTAATGTGCCATGGACCGATAAATTCATATTAATCTGCTTACAAATTCGGACTACGGCCGCATATACACTATTGTAACTATTACTCAGCTGAGAGTTAATAAGCGTAAAATAAGGTTACTTATTATTCAAAACTATTTTATTATTTTGCTAAGTAAGATATCTAGTAAGTGTAACCTTTGGGAAGGTCAGGAGTCAAGCTAAAAATTACTGGAAGACTATTTTCCCGTGTGGATAAAAATCAACATAAAATATTTTTGGAATAGCACGCACACATAGATTTCAGTTTCATGACTTGGGAAGTTATTTCTCGCGGACTTTGAGCTAGCCATACATTTTTTCTTAGGAATTTGCTGAACCTTTTCCTTCAGCATACATCCAGCCGACAAAAGTCCAAATGAATTTAATATCGGGATTCAAACTAATCATCCAGATCGGAACAGAAAAACTGTTGTCGGTTACCACGGTACAGAGAGTACAAAGTATTCTCATTAAATTTTGACACTTTGCAGCTGTCGTCACTTCGTCAATTCAATGAATAGAAAAGCAGAGAAAGGAGATTTTGTTATACTTTTCTATATATACACGTCACTTCGCCCACTAATCGTGGAATGTGGGTTCGTACAGAGAATACCTTGTATTCTCTGTACCGTGGTCGGTTACATTGATTATAGAGTATAATATAGATATCTCCATTTTCCGGTGTACCAGTATTCTGTGTCAAGTCAAGTCAAGTGAGTTTTTAGCCTTTTTTTGCCTTTACGGTTGTCGTAGTTTTCTATATGTTGTCTTTATTGACTTCATTTTAGCTTGGGGCTCATCTTTAACCCTCAGTTTGGTTTGGTGTCATCTCTTGTCCTCTTGTTGACAGTTGTCCTTTGGTAACTTTTTAACTTTCCATTTCACTGTTGTCTTTTCCTTTACAGATGATGCGCCGTATAAACCGTTCTTCATGTCGTTCTCCTTTTGGAGTTAGTTGTTAGTAGGAGAGCGGGGGATAGGATGTTGATTGGGAGAGTTTAGGAATCGATAGTTCGTAAAGAATTGGTTTCCTTTAGAAACACTCTCTGAGTAAACGTGGCTCAAATGTGATTACGCGCGGTAGTAATCACCGTCACCGTTATGGTCGTAGAAAATTATTCTACCACCATGTAGATGGTAGATGTTTCTATCGTCGAACTTTGTTAAGAGCAAGGGTGAGAGATAATTAAAGCTTGCCGGTATGCGAAGGCCCGGCAGGTTGTTTATAAGTGGGATTGGGTTGTTTGGTATTTTTTGAACTTGTTTGCTCGCAAGTTCGAATAGATACACCTGAATTGAGTGATGTTGGCTGCTTCGTGGTCAGAGCCATTTTTTTCGAGTGGCTCCTGCTACCCAGCAAGAGCTGTGTAGTCGTTCGAGCTTGCGAGCGGAAGCTATCTAGCGGCTCGAGCTCGCGAGCGAGAACTGTGGAGCTTGCTATCTATTGGCTCTTCTTTGCTCATGAACAATTTTGTTGTTTTTTTACACTGTCCCTTGCTAAGGGGTGATTTTCAATGTCTCACTCACACTTCATGTAATGACTCTCACTCGAACTAAAATCTTAAAGTTACGGTCTTTAGGCAAGCTTTGGGTACACTAGAATCATTTTTAATAGGTAAAAAGAAATTTTTCGAAAGTGGGTTTCTTGAAGAAATTTTTTTTTTCTGTAATCCAACAAATAATGTAGCAAGTATTATACCATCTTAAAATCCTTATTAAATACGTCAACTTTTAAAGTTACTTGCCAAACTGGCGTAGTACATTTTTTTTCAGTACAGTCAGTTAAATTTGGGTGAAGTATCTATTCTTAGTTCGGTAAAATGTGACATTTTCTTCCAAGCTGGAGCAGTTGGCTTAGAATTTAAAGCAACAGGTTACATAAGTACTATTCGGGTTTACATAGAAAAATAAAATTAAAAGAAAAGTAAAGATTTGTAGCTACAAGAGCTAAAAAAACCATCACAGGGTGTACATTTTCTCGAAAACAAAAGAAATGTCTATAGTTTAAAAAATACATGACTTGGATTTTTTTATATTTTTTTTGTAACTATTATGATTTGGTCAATCACCCGGTTCCGGCTTACACGACATACTGCATTAATAATTTACCAGGAATTAAAGAACATTTTTTCATTTATCCACTTATGCGTACCTAATTAACACACGTCATAAATTTGATTTGGGCAGAGCGACAACGCTATCGTAAAATTTATTTTCACATATAACTTGTATATAATATCATTTTTATGATGAAGAGCCGGAGTTGTATAATGACTCGCGAGCGAGAGCATTTAAGAAATTTCTTTTGGCTCAGGTGTGGAGCGGGAGCCATTTTATAAAGAGATTTTCTGGAGCGCTCTTTCAAGAACCGCGCACGAGCGAGCTTTTTCGTACCCTGGCGAGGACTGATATTCGTCTCTGAAAAGAAGCCAAAGTTGGGTTTTTGTTCTGCAATGAACGAATCTGGCTATTCTTTTGTTATGCCTTACAAGAGAGTTTGCAGTTTAATGCAATTATTTCCGATTTGCTAATTTCCCTACCGTAGGCTAAAGGCAAATTGAAGATAAGCACTTTGACATTCTGCGAGGGAGGACAGTCTCCTATATTGGGTGATAAAATTATTAATTTTACCCATAAGTGTAAAAGATCACACCGAAAAGGGCTTTGGCCTCTTAAGTGCAGAAGTTATCTGACTCATTCTGTGTGGGCCTTGGAGCTTGAGTTCACCTAGAGACTTGAGTTGTTCTTGGGGAAGGTTTTGGGGTTACAATGGGCTGCTGGGGCTTGTTAGTATTAGAATTTTTATTTTGTTTCTTACTAAAAATTTGCGAGAACGATATTCCTAGCTGTATGGAGTTTTTCACCGCTTCTCTGGTGAAGAGCTTCTTCTGCTTCTCCGGTTTCCTGAGTTTGCTTTAAATCGCGTTAACCTCTTTGTATTTTGGGCATCCACGATAGTTTGCAGGGATGTCCCTCCTATTCGCAGTTGAACCAATACGGCTTTGTCTTGACAACATATTTACTTCTGTTGCACTCTCCTGGTCCATGTTTTTTATCACACTTGACGCAACGGTACATCTACGCACACTTGTTGGCTACATGCCCATAACGCTGGCATCTCGTAAGATTGGGCTACTCCCTTGGTGTTGTGCTTCTCCCAGTAGATTATCTGGTCGAGAAGTCGGTCCACTTTGATGATGTCGTAACTTCGTATTTGGCGTCGAAAATTACAATGAAGGCGTCCATATGTTTTCCTGCATGCTGTCTTGAACTTTGCTATGCTCTTGATCTTATATCCTTGCAGTTTTTCTTCCACGGTAATTTTCACTTCCTCTTCATGAAAGGTATGCTAGACTCCTTTCAGCACAAAAGTTGTCTTCCTTTCGTCCTTCGAGGTGAAGGTATATGATTCCTCGTTGACTTCATTTAAAAGTTTCAATAATACCTTCCTGTCTTCTTCTGTCTGAAAGGTTTAAATGTGCACTTGTTACCGCTGCCCATCTTTATGAAGAAGTTGGGCCTGCTTTGCGAGATATTTAGCACATCATTAAAGAACTTGTAATTCAATCCATGCACTATTATCAGTGGTAGTCTGCTCGGCTTTTGCTCTGGTCTCGGTGGCTTTTGTTTTGCTGGTATTACGAACCGATTGTCCGTATCCAGTAACTGGTAGTAATTGTAGGCAGTCCTTGGGTCAGGTGCTGGCTTAGTTTTTTATCTCCGGTAGCTGGTAGGTCTTAAGCGGTCTGCGTTTCTGTTGAACCAGCTGGTAGTCACTTTCCTTAGTTTTAGTAGTTGACTCGGCCTCGGACATAAATTCCGAATCCCCCGTTTCATTTGTTGTGCTGCTTCCTGACAATCCCGGGTGTTTTCCTCGATGATTTGCCTTGACGGCCATAGTGTCACTTTCACTTTTCACTCTTCTTTAAACAAAAAAATTATTACATCACCGCACTTTGTAAATTTCACCTCATTCGAGTCTTTTTCTTCACTATTGTCAAATCTATCAAAATGCCGTCGGCATTCAGTTCATTTAATTCTTAAATTGGTGCCTCACTCAAATTGTCGGTTTTCAGATATATAATTCACACACGTTATCTCATAACGCGAGAGTATTTTATATAAAATCAACGATGCATCGATCTGATGTAAAAGCCGTCAATTTTTGCTTAGAAATTTACAGGAAATATATTTTACACTTTGTCAAAGCAACCACATTAAATTTATGTTGAATTCGGTATAAGTAGTGTAGCGTCTTCTGGATTTTACAGTTTGGAGATTCACAGTCGATAATCCATGTCTGGTAGGAATCTATAGTTCAAGAAATTCTGAAGAAAAGAGATTCAGCAAATTTCTCAGAAAAAAATAATGTGTTTATCTGCTCAGACAAAACTTGTTCTTCTTCAGCCATCAATAAAGGAGCGTTTACAATGGCAGAGTAGAGTGGAGTCAGCAGATTGCATTTTCTCTCTTTTTCTTAAGCTTGCACTCTAATATTAGTAGAGCAATGCCCGATAGGCAGATTTATCTCCATTTGGCAGATTTCAGACACAATAAAAAATTTGAAGATTTTCTCTATTAAAATAAAGAGCTTCTTGAAATAATGATGTTAGTTTTCAGAATTTAATATTACATATTTCAAATTTTCAAGAAAATCTTTTATTATATCAAATCGGAAATCTGAAAATCGTCAAGTATTTCTGGATACCTACATCAATTAATACAACAATTTGGTGCTAATTTCAGATATCGCCACGCATTCCTGAACGCATCAATTAAAGACCAAAATGTGGTGCTAAATTCATATCTTTAATCGTGAATCATTCGTGACATTTTACGTTTTTGTGCCATTTTTAATTCTGTAATTTTTATTTTATCCCGCTTGGATGTGAATTCTTGAAAATACTTTTGCTGATCATTGTCTCGTCTCCATGTACTAGTCTAGACTAGACTCGTCAAGATAAAAAGAGGTGGCGGCAAAGTAGCATTTCTAAGCTAATTTCTACTATTCTTTCATTGCCTCATTCATCTGCTATCGTAGAGCGAGCTTTTTCGCAAATAAATTTAAATAACACAAAGTTTAGGAATAGACTAGAGGTTGAAACCTTAAAAGGAATGCTTTTATCCAAAGATATAATGACAAAAAGTTACCGAACTTGTTTTAACTTAGAAGTATCAAGTTTAATGATAAAAACAGATAACTGATGGTGATTAATATTTTATACGGAAAATGTAAATACTTAAATCATTCTATGTCTTTCATAATTTTGACCTAGTTATAAATTAAAAGTTTTGTCCACATTATTACATTTTCTTTTGAAGAATATATTTATTAAGTTTTATCGATTTTGTTAATTTTGATTGTACTTGTTATTATATTCTCTAAAAGGATTTGAATAATAAAAATTATTTTTATTATTGTATCGGTCATCCCACACGAATAATGTTGCTTCGCATAGTTCTTTATATGATTACCGAAATTCATTGTGTGCGTGTTCAATTGAGTCAGTTTTTGATATAAACAATAACTGTATCAGTAATTCACAGCACGTAATGATTATTATATTATCACCTCAAATCGCAGGTAAACAACTGTACAGCCGACCAATTAGAAATTTAGCAATTTTAAAATGGCAGGAGCTAATTTGCTTGCAGTAGTATTGGTATGCTGCCCGTACTCCCGATTGAAACTTGGTAGCACAGAATTTGTCGTACCCCCGAATACTTCTCATCCGTAAAAACTGCCTATAATCTCCCGTGTGTGGGCGCTGGATATTTCCTCAAAATTATTCTAAGGTAGATTTCTTTGGAAAAAAGAAGATTTTTTTTAGCGAAAATTAAAGTTTTTTATCACTGTCTTCCTAGCAACACTTTGGTAGTTTCGAAAGATTTCAACATTTGTTTCGAAACAGTACTTTTTAGCATTTGGAAACTCTCATTAATAAATGTTAATAAATTATATGATAAAAACAAAACAAATCAATTTTTATAAGAAATTAAAAATGTCTAAGTATTTTTATGATTTAATTTTAACAAAAAGTCAGTTTAGAATTAAAATTGTTTAATGTTCCAAGCATTGAGCGGTGCGCGATAAGCGGCAAAGTTTTACACTGACCGCTTTAGATTTTAGTTGCATCGTACCTTTTAGTGCATATGGTGTCCAGCAGGGATGTAAAGGACTCAAATTTTGACTCCACTAATCGTTCAACTCAAACAGTGAGTCCGATCAACAGTTGAGCGGTGGTTCATCGCCCAAAATTTGAGCCCACTCACTACTTGAGTGGACTGGAGCGGACTCAAGTCTTGAGCGGACTCATCAATTGAGTTGAGCGGACTCAAATCGTGTTTTAAATAACATAAGGAGAATCTGATTTAATTAAAATTGGAACTGAAATTTCAATCAAATCAGAAAGTCATTCATTATATTATATTATATTAATTTAGCTTTTACTAATTTCTTAGCCAACATTTCTCTACAAATTCAACAACTTGTAAAACGTGTAAGGAAAATACCATACTTGAAAATGTTATAATTCAATTCAAGGAAATTGTACTTCCATTTTCCCATAGAATCAGCGTTTTACTTTATATTTTTTCCATTGATATGTATCATGACTTGTATATCGAAATTTGTCATTTAGACGACATCTGTTAGGAGTTAACGTTAGTTTTCCTATGCTAAATAATCTTTCTACCGAAGCACTACTAGGCAGTGCTGTGTTGTATTCGGTAAAAAGACTTTTTATTACCGAAAAACGTTTGTTTTCATATACGCTCGACGTTTTGTATGTGGAAGAATTATACTCAAGAACAATTTCTGACCCTCCATTGAATTTTGGTCATCTTCACAATCTGAATCCTAAACTGTTGGCTAAGAAAATTAACAAAAACTAAATTAATATAATATAATATAATGAATGACTTTTTGTGAGCTTTTCTTATTTGATTGAAATTTCAGTTTCAGTTTCAATTTTAATTAAATCAGATTCTCCTAATGTTAGTTAAAACATGATTTGAGTCCGCTCAACTCAAATGATGAGTCCGCTCAAGTGTTAAGCGGACTCAAGGCCTCAATTCATCGCTCAAGAGCTGATATGACAAATGATTCCGCTCATTTATAACCCAGGTGTCAAGGCTTTTGAGAAAAATGTAATTTACGGGTTATTGTAGCAAAATGGAAAATACTAGCAATTTGTAAAATAAATGAAAACCGATTGGCGTCAAGTGAATTTAACATAT
This sequence comes from Dioctria linearis, assembly GCA_963930735.1. Taxonomy (NCBI): domain Eukaryota; kingdom Metazoa; phylum Arthropoda; class Insecta; order Diptera; family Asilidae; genus Dioctria; species Dioctria linearis. The sequence goes on along the minus strand of OZ005740.1, from coordinate 234,289,150 downwards.
TATATGAAGATCTTCCCAGAAATCCTGAACAATGTCAATTAAAACCTTCGATTAAATTTTAACAAAACTTAGAAAAAGCCAATAAGTTCAGAGGAAAGACTTTATATAACAGTAAATTACACCAAAACTAATGGGCAACGCAAACAGCCACCACTCACCGCTTAGTTGAGCTGAGCTGTGAAAACACCGCTTGGCGGCACAGTTGAAAAAGTATAACTGTATGGGCTCGAGGCCAATTACAAATCTGTCAGCAGCCTTGCAGAAAAACTTAGGATGAGACCGATAAATAAATGAAAGTAATTTGCTGCGGTTTTTTTTATACAAAATGCATATATGTATGTACATATGTATATGAGCCGGTGAGATCCATAGTGGCGTAAGTCAATAATTTCCAAGAACAAATTTTTACTTCTTAACCATCACCCGCGAAGCACCATTATGAACTAAGTCAAAATTTACAGCTATAGATACTGGTGGCAGTGTTTCATTGTCATTTTTAATAAAGAATTTCCATACTTTTTATGGGCCGAGGTGAGAGAATCAATTTACTCTAAACTATCTAATTTTGTCTTACACCACTCTGATTCTCATATAGGTCATATAGGTCAAGATAAATTTAATATTTTTTTTTTTATAATGGTACTTATTGGGGAATGTTGGGGCTGCCTTTTTTGATGTTAGGGAGGTAGAAGACTTCTGTTGGAAAATGGATACTTCGATTGAAATAACTAATTAAGTACGGACATAAACTACTTTTGGAGAATTGTATCACAGCAAGCGACATTTAGGTTTGGAGTATCGATGTTTCGAGAGTATAAATACGGCGCTTCTTATCGCTAGGAGGCGAGTGCTATTTCAGACGAAGTAAACTATTTAGATTGCGACAATTGAAAGTACAGTACTAGCGATAACTAAAGTAGGGTTGGTTTGATAATTGGTTGTGTATATATAAAAGTAAACAGTATAGATAAATAAACGAAGAACTTGTGAATAGTAATTGAGCCCGTTTAGACCGTGCCATTTAGAAAGTTTTACGTAAGTCGACTTACGTAGAACTAATATGAAGTAATGTAAACATGCCGCATTACGAAAAACTAGTCCTACTTTAATCCGGTATTTGATGACCTACAAAATTAGTATTAAACGTGGACAGATAAGGACAGATAAGGAATTGTTTACAAACTTGAATGCGTTATATTCATTCATAGAGACAATTGTTATTTTGTTTTAATGAAAATGAGTGGAATTAAGAAGAAAAAAAGTGCGACTGGTCAGAGGGAGGGACAAATTCTTTTATAGACCTTGACTTACCTATTGAAGAAAGTATTCCGTTCATAATGAATGGTAAAAAAATTAGAAATTTGGAAAATTTTATTATTTTCTTATGCTCTACTCTCTTGTGCATGCACAAAATTAAAATATTATTTCTCATTTTCTCGTGAAGAAGTAGGCCTAGGCAGATCTGACAAATTTGACAACTGTCAAAGCTTTAATACGAGTGGACTAAACGACAGCCGGATTAGCCCTACGTAAGTCGACTTACGTAAAACTAGTCCTAAATAGCTGTGGTCTAAACGTACTCATTGAAATATTTGTTTGACTAACGAACAAAGGCCATGCTCGCAACAATATTCTGCCATATATATGTACATTGGAGCGAAATGTGGGGTGAGAGTAAATTGTTGGTGGAGGAAACTCTCAGAGGTAATGTTTTTTTTTCCTTTTTACAAAAATTGGAAAAAAATCGGAAAAATATAAAAATAAACGTAAAAATTGGAAAAAAAAACATATAAGATGCAAGAATCGTAACAATTGCAAAAAAATCATAATAATTGGAAAAAAATCATTCACATTGGAAAAAAAATCGTAAAAATTGCAAAAAAATTGTTAATGTTGGGAAAAAAATCGTAAAAAATTGCGAAAAAATACTAAAAATTGCAAAAAATCGTAAAAGTAACAAAAGTCATAAAAACTGCAACAAATCGTAAAAATTAAAAAAAAAACTGCAAAAAACAATTTTTGTGACGGGGGTCCACATTAACCGCTTGGGAGATGCAGTGTAATTAGGAAACTATGCTAGTCTTTTACAATACACCCTGTATCTTAAAAAGTACACGGTGTACGGTCGCTGTTAAGAGCTCATTGTATGCACAACTTCATGGCCTTTCAAAGGACTGCTCAATCAGCCACCTACTCCTCTTATTCTCGGAGTTCTGGTGGTCTAAAGTAAGAATTTCTGATTATTTTACCATTTTTTTACCTAATGGTCAGTTTCACAGTCTGAGTTTAAACCAAATATTTAGTTTAAACTCGACGAATGAGTTTCACAGTTTGGCTTAAACCCCGGTTTAAACTAGAGTTTAAACCGTGCCCTTCCTCGGTTTAAACTCAAGATAATTTTATTTTGACAGTAGCATTGCTTTTTTTGTATCAAGAAAATAATTTCATCATGGATTTAGATTTAGACATTTCTAGTGATGAAGAAGATTTTTTTGAGTTAAATTTACAACTCTGGCGACGACTGAGAGTAATTAATTAGTGGGACGACGTTGATTTTTATGCTAGGATCAGTTTAAGTAAAGAACTTTGTCACTTTGTCTTCGAATCTATTCTTGTCTGTCTTCTTGCGCTCTATTATATATCTCTTTTTTATGTATTAGTGAGGGCAATAGCTCAACTTCACTTATGCTAAAATTTTCATCCTTTTTTAATGTTGGCATATTTAAAATTAGAAAATTTAACTACATATTTTTTATTTTTTATTTCTGATCTGTTTACTTTTCCGATTGACAGATTGATTCATTGCAAAATTGCTTCACAATGGTGGCGATAACTAATTTAATTCACAATTTAATCAGTACTACCAACGTTACTAAAAGAATGCACTGTGAAACCCGATTTGGTTTAAACTACGTTTAAACTTGGAGGGTGGTTTAAACTCGACTGGAAACTGTAAAATAATATCAATTGAGGAATTAGCTAAGACTACTCCCGTAAGTCAACCTACTGTAAATAAAAATACAAATCCTAGAGCTTATTCTCGGAGTTCTGGTGGTCTAAAGTAAGAATTTCTGATTATTTTACCATTTTTTTTACCTTGACATCTTTTTTTGTACAAAATGGTGGTTAACATAACTTATTTTTTTTAATTTACACCCTATGTGCTATCTGGAGCCGATAAAGAGATATTAGCTCTTAACTTATTCTCAAAACTAGTCTCAAACCTATTCTCAAAGGTAATTTGTTCCCTTAGTGGATGAAAATTATAATTAAAAACAAAAATCGTTTAATTTCAGTATGACCTGAATATGTTATGAGCTAATAACTCTTTAACAGTTATAGATTAAAGAGGAGAGTCCACATTTTACAGTTTTTATAAAACAAAATTATGCCATACAATTTTTTGTTCGTCTAGGTGAGTACTATCACCTCCTGCTCTATGGACAACCTAGGCGGAAACACCCCGTATCTGAGGGTAATATATAGTCAAGGGTTTATGACCATCTTAACCGTATGAACAATACACCAAGAGATTCAGAGAAGAATTTAATTATGTGCAAAATGTTGAATTGTCCATTTTTATTTGTATATACTTATTAAAAACAATAATACTGCATTTTTTCAATTCACTTTGCTTTTTAAAATATAGACACATGATAATCTGTCACATCGTTTTCATATAATATCGAAAAATCCGAATAACCTCACTATTCTTATGCATACCCGCGAATCTGATAAAAGCTCTCTCCACTCTACTCTGTCATTGTAAATGCTCCTTTATCCACACGAATTCTGAAGAAATATAGTCGATTAATATTCTAAGAAAAAATTTACACTGAGCAAATTTCTTGCGGAACTGAGCAGTGCACACGAATCAATAATATACATTTTGGATCGTAAAAATGATATATTTAGCCTAGATCAGTGAGTTATCGAGGTTTCTCATACTACATCATTGTGTTAGTACTGCTGTCAATACTGGGTAAGGCGTCTGTGCTTATAGTTTTTCAGAATTTAGAGCCTATGAAATTGATTATGATTATAGACCGTTCTAGAAAGCAAATAAAAAAAAATTATGACTAGTGCTTTATCTCATGAGTGATTACTACTGAATGAAAACTACATACACCTCTCATCATGGTGCTGATAAATAAAAAAATCTGTCAAATCTTTCTAGTTATTTAACTTCCCAAACGAAAAGAAAACATAACGGAGTCGACCAAATTTCAATTATGTATTGTAATTACTGTGTATATAATAAGTTTCCACTCACTACTACTTTTTGTTGTTTAATGTTTGTTATTAATTTCATTTAGTTCCTTACCATGTATTTATATCTATGACTCTGTGTTAATTTTTAATATAGAGTAAAGTAGATTAAAAAGGTTCATTTCAAGCTTTCGGGATTTCAACTTTGATGAGATACTTGTCTGCAGCACGGTTCATCTACCCTATCTGTTGTTTGCTAAGTTTCTCTATTACTTGGTTTTTTGTAATTTATTCTATAAATTTTTATTTTACCTTACAATGCCATGTTATACTGTGAATTTGCTTTTGTGTAACTTTCTTCAATATTTTTGGCTTTTAAGCTCTCATTGTGCTTAGTTCTTACTGTTTTATGATTTTTTTGCTATAATGTGCATCTACTCTGTAACTTTCATATGCGTAACGCTTTGCGTGCCTTTGCAACGGGTGCTCAAATAAATAAATGTATTAATATATATAAATCGTAAAAAGAGGTTTAGGAGAGTAAGATATAAAGCGATAAACTATTTCGTCTTGTACTTTATCTCTATATAAATTTTCAATATGCAAATTAAACATAAAACCTATATGCATAAAATAACTAAAATTCAATAGCTTTCTATGGAAATATGTAGTCTGTAGAAAAAAATACTTGCCTTCTAAACTATTTTGTCCTGCATTGTCGTAGCCATAACTGCACTCAGCTTGTTCAGTATAGGAATTATTGGGAGTTTGATAATAATCTGGGAAATTCCCTTCCGTATACTGGGAATTAGCGTAATAACGTTCGGATAACTTCTTATGAGCATTTTTAATGTTTGTGTAAAAAATATGAAAATTTGCAATTTGATCCCAACAAGTGCAACATATACGGCCTAATACCGTGTCATCTTCAATTGGCTGAAAGAAAAAGGGACAGTCAAAACGCCTTTCTCCTACAAACAGAAAAGGACATTGATTTACCTCAAACCAGAAATGCTGCCTGATAATGGCAGATATTTCCAATCTTTTTCCTTCTTCGCCAAATATATTTATAACTTCAACATCTTCTCTTAAACAGACACCACAAGTCATTTTTTCAAATAATCATTGACTTGAAAAGAATTATACAAGGTAAAATAAATAAACAATCCACCTACAAAAAATAAAAGCGGCGATGACAGACCGAAAAGGTTTACGGAACTGCAATACCATGACAGCTGACAGCATTAAAATTTCTTAACTTAAACCCTAGGCTGATGTTCATCAACAATTACGACTGATCAGCCGACTGCGACTTTGCCCAAATGTAAATATATGTGGCAAGATACAATTGCAACTTCGAGTTCGACTGCGGCTACGACTGAAAGTAAACTTTGCTGAAAGTGCAAAGTTCGTGTCGGCTGCGGCCAACTTCAGTTCAATCACAGTAGTCGGCACAGCACTTCTGGTTGGTTCAAGCAGTTGAAGCCTTAATTCTTAGATCATATAACAAAAAGGATAAGCATTTTTCTGCATGTAGTAGAACCGCATCGAACCGCGATTTTGTGAGGTTTTTCACATCTAGCAAAACTCCATATATACCCGGAGCACTTTTTGAAAGCTCTTTAACTTGTGGCATAATACATCAAGAGAGAGAGAGAATGTGTAGAGCTTTCTATTAGGGGGCAATTGGCTCCTTTTAGTCGGAGCGCGATTTTGTGAGGTTTTGCACATCTAGATGTAAGTTGTCTCATGGCTGATTTACATTACTCGAACATTGCTAGAAAACAGAATAAGTAGTTTCCCCTTATCTGAAAATACTTTAGAACGATAAGGACAAAACATAATCCAGCAAAATTTTACTGAGTTATATGTCAAATTCCCCTACGAAGGGTAAATTTTTACTGCCATAATTAGCCATAAAAAGTTCTAGCCAGAAGTATATTTTATGGCAGTAAATTTTGCTATTATGGCAGTAAACTCATACATATAACTACAAGCGTGTACGAATATAATTGCTTACACGCACACAAAATAAAAATATTTGAGGAAAGTCACAGCACATCAGCTGGAATGCGTCAAAGTTTATTAAAAATGTTTAAACATTTTTTAAAAAATGATTACAATTTTTTTTTATAAATTTTTTAAAAAATTGTTAAAAAAATTTAATTTTTTTTATAAAATTATTATAAATTTTTTTAAAAAATTAATTACCATTAATTTTTTAACTTATATTTTAGTAAGCATATCTTAAGAATCACGAAATACTGCAATTTTAGGTTTTTTTTATTTTAACTGTTTTAACTGGGCTATTCTCTGTACCAAAGTTCTATCAGTACAGAGCGATGTATCTGAGGAATATTGTGAAATCTAATCAAATTACTTCGTTTGTAGTTAATCCGCGATTCTTGATATTCTCCTTCTCCCACCATAGGATACATCTCAACTCAATAGTAATCCTGTCCAAAATTACGGTGGACTTTCCTTAAAATAGCAATTATGAAAATAACACACACGATATTCTGAAAACAACTAACAAAAAAACTCACTTTGGTTCTTTTAAGATATTGTTCGGACATAAAAATCAATTCAATTCATTTTTCCTGATAAGGTAAGGTCAAATGTAGCTAATGTCGAATTCGATTAAAATTCAAACGAGATCAAATATATTTGCTTGGGTTTGTACAAAAGTTTCCTTGTTTAATGACAACTTTCTTCTATCTGCATCCAAATACAACCTGTAAAGTCAGACAGCACAGGTTGAATCTAACCTGTTCGGCTGTGCTCCAGCTACAGGCACATGATTTCCACTAATGTTAGCCACAAGTCGATTATATTGCACTTTAACCCATTCTATGCCTAAAATGAGTCACGTATCAGACCCGAAATGTCGTGGTCTGGCCAAAAGTAAGATTTTCGTATCAGACACGTGATTCTATTTATATTAAATGAAATAATAAAAATACAATTATCAAATTCTGTGGCTTTATTAAATATTAAATGCAGTACTAATATTGTACACCGATTGCGCAAAATTTTCCTTTGATGAAACTGCTTGTGGTCACGATGCATGAGAAAGGCTATCATAGAAAGTGACACATATAATCATCAATCAATTCATAAGACATTTACTGAAATACTCCTTTTCCTTAAGATCTCGCATATAAAAGTGTGGTAAAAGATACTTATTCTTCGAAAAAAAAAACTTCGGAGTCTCCCCATATAATATCGTCTGCATGTTATTTATATTTCAGGTTATACCCAGATATTTAAGATCTACTTTCTAATCACACAGAAATATTATCATCCCAATTAAGCTTGATATGTATATTTAGATTTAGAGGTGTACTATAAATAAACGCAATTTTTTCCTCTTAATTATAATTTAAAAAACGGAGAGTTATTACATTACACCTAGTGAAAAAAGCAATGATTTCTAATTATTTGCGTTTATTCAATAAAGTACCTAAATTAAAAAAAAAAAATCTTGACAACAGTATCAGTTCACAGATACAAATTGAAGCTAACTTAAATATTAACTGTCCTCGTCAGGTATTTCCGAATCCTCAACAGTTTTTGTAGAAGGAACATTAACTTTGAACGAGAATTTCGTTTTAATGAAGGATCCCTGAAATTGTAATTGAAATATTTATATATTAAAAAATCAAATTTTATACTTACTGTATTTATAATGGTGCAACCATGTTGTGTTGTGTTAAACGGATGATTAGGATCTCCAACAACTACTAGGTCTGGAAGAGGGTAAAGAGAAAGGGCGGCATCATAGTCCCAATATATAGGAAGCGCGATTGGATGCACAGGAGAGAGCGTTCCCTGACAAATTAAGGTTCGCGCGAACTACAATGGAAAAGAATAAGTTTGCTTCTTTAATTTTCAAGAAAATAATTACGTGATTATCCAATTGGTCTATATCGGGAAATGAATAGTATTACGACAAAACTTTGTGATAAGATCAGCTCGGCAAACTACTATTTGCTGTGTGCAATACTGTAATCGATATGGATTCGTAGCTGATTTTATCCTTGGCCATTTTTGTAATAAACCTGCTGTAACGAATTTCGGAAGTGGTCCTCTTGGCAGAATATTTGAAGCAACCAATAGCCAAATCAGCCAATGCTAAAAAAAGCTGTTTCCTACAAAAGCCAATATTTCATAACAAAATCCCAGTGAATATTGACTCCTAAATACTTACATTTATAGCATTTTCGATATGTTTTTTTTCTATTTGAGCAGTCTCTGATTTTGAACGCCTGAACAGAACTATTTTTGACGTCTGATTATTTTTTGCAATTGACAATTTGATGAAATGTCACAAGCGACACTTCGCTATAAAAGAGTGGGAAATAATGTTTTGACAGTCGATCACCTTTTCCTTTTTTTCTAATAGTGCAAAGTAATAAGACCCTCTCACTCACTTTGTCAGTAAAATCGCATGTTCGAGTAATGTAAATCAGCCATCAGGCTACTGTAACATAAGGCGACAATGACAATTCAATTTTAAACAAACAAACCGAACTTCTTGTCATAAAATCTGAAATGTCAGAAATAAATCAATCAGAATTGTCAAACTGACGAATAACAAGGCGATACCCCTCTTGTCAATTCCCCTCTGTGCCGCAAAAACACGCATTTTACACAGCATAGCCTATCCTTAATTTAATTACAAATTTCACTTAGCGTCGACTTCGACTGAAAATCAAGTCGTAGTCGGCAGATCACAGTCGTAACTATAATTCCGGCTTTACATAGTTGGTAGATATGTTATACCGATTAAAATGTTGGCACATTGCAGCTGACGTAATTCTGTGACTAATGTATATACAACTTTATTGGAAAGACAGAGAGAGGAGAGAGAGTATTGTGTTCTCTGTACCGTACTTTCCTATACATTTTCACAATATTTCGTCACTAATGGCGGAATGGGAATAACTTGTATTCTATATACCTTGATCCACAGCTTTCAATATATGGGCCAACCTACACTAGAAGTTTTTAGGGAAGTCAGGATTTTCCTACCCTTGTGCACGTATAATGATAAATAAAATATTATATTATCACCTCAAATTGCAGGTAAACAACTGTACAGCCGACCTATTAGAAACTTATTTTAAAATTGCCGGATCAATTTCTTTTTCAGTAGTATTGGCACAGATTAGTTATATCTAATGTACAGGGTGTTTCATAATTGGTGCATATAGCTCAAGCGTTTGATAGCTGAGGTAGAGCCAAGCATAAAATTTTAAGGTTGTGGTGGTGCGGGGAGGGGGTGAGACGCATCGTTTTGGCAGTAGTGGGGTTTAAGATTTTTATTACTTCTTCCACTTTACACCCTGTAACTTTCTTGGTATACATCCTATTTAGGTGTGATTCATCTCAGATAATAGCAAATCATCTCAATGAATGCCCAATCAGCCTTCCTGTCACCTTCCGTCGAAAGTTGAAGGACGTGAAAATCAAAAATTGAAAAAAAATTCCTAATTTGTTCAAATTTTAACGATTTTCTTGCCAAAATGCATGATAACTATACACATTTTGATTATTTATATATGGATGTGCACAGAATCATAAAAATGTTTCAAAACTAAATCAAAACTCCTTACCAGTCATTAATAATTCTTTCATTAGAAGTTTTAAAGCTGGAAATAACAGAAGAAAGACACGTAGCAACATCTCCTTTCTAAGACGTCAATGATTCTGGGCACATCTATTTATAAATAGTCAAGCCATAAGATTCGTTTCAATCATAATTTCATTAATTTTGCTACTGACGATGGTAATCGCGCCTACTATTATGCAATTCCACGCAAAATTAATGAAATTGTGATAATGAAAACGGGAATATCTTAAAAACGATTTCATTTAGGCAGCGTACATATGCATACTAAAATTAATGGTAACATTCCTGCCCACTGCGTAAACCTTCATTGAAGTCCTCCTCGCTGGTGGAATAAAGACTTAAGTGTCAAAAGGAAGAATGCACGGAGGTTATTCAACAAAGCGAAAGCAAGGAGAAGTAACGAAGACTGGGCCATGTATAAGCAAGGTCTTAGAGACTACAAACGCTCAATAAAAAACGCTAAATTCTCTTCATAGAGGAGCTATTGTGAATCCATAGAAAACACAAGTGAATCCGACGTGGACCGAGACTGGTGAAGAAACCTTGGGCACAGTATATTCTACAGTAGATTATAGCTCTGTCAAAATGCCAAAACGGCTGAAACACCGGCAGGAGCAAAACCCTCGAGAATACTTCACAAGTCATGAAGCGACTTCATGCCTTGAATTATATTCCGGGGGTTACGAACCGACACATTAAAATGCCCTAACGTGCCGGGTACAGCATGCAGTAAGTGCTCACTCGTCATGGAGGAAAAACTAAAATTTCATCTTAAACAGGTCCTAAAGCCCAAAACTATCGCTCCCACAGCAAAATGAAGTCAAAACAAATTGCAGCCAAATATGTTTTCTTTCTAATAGTTTAAAAAAAGCATGTAGATCCATTTTACGGAAATTATAGCGTTTGAACAACATACTAGCAACTTTTATATGAAAAACTCCTTCAGTAAGATAAGGCAAGAAGACTGGATGTCGCCTCTTTTTTCGACTTTGTTCATGGCTTGGGACAGTCGGTGCCTTTGGCGTAATGGCTTGTACTATATTCCGGGGTTACGGGCACGGCTGATGATATCGAATGTAGCTGCCTACAGATTCGGACTCCGGCTACGCATACACACATGCAATTATCACTCAGCTGAGAGGTATTGAGCGTAAAATGGTAAGGTTACTTTATAATTAAAACTATTTTATTATTTTGTTAAGTGAGGTATATAGGAAGTATAGCCTTTGGGAAGGTAAGGAATCAAGCTTTAAATTACTAAAAGACTATTTTTCTGTATTGATAGTAGTTTAGGCTCTATAGCATATATAAAGTCAATGTTTGCACTTTTCCATAAGTATCAATATAGAACATTTTTGAAAACGGACTCACAGCGCATACCTATAGGATTTCTGTTTCATGGCTTGGGAAGTATCGTAACCCCCGGAATATAATACAAGCCATGAAGTCGCCGAAGTCACTACTTTTTGTATACTCGTCATGGAGGAAAAACTAATATTTCATCTTAAACAAGTCCTAAAGCCCAAAACGTTCGCTCGCACAGCAAAATGAAGTTAAAACAAATTGCAGCCAAATATGTTTTCTTTCTAATAGTTTAAAAAAAAATAGCATGTAGAACAATTTATGGAAATTATAGCGTTTGAACAAAATACAAGCTACTTTTATATGAAAAATTCCTGCAGTAGAACAAGGCAAGCAGACTGTGGATGTCGCCTGCTGACCGGCCCGCTGCTCTCTTTTTTCGGCTTTGTTCATGGCATGTATCTTGCGGGGGTTACGGAAGTATTCTCAAGGGTTTTGCGTTTTGCTGTAGCGTGTAAAAACAGCTGCGTGTGTGAGGATGCCGTCACTTTTATCCAGTGGAATTCTGTGAGAAAATTTCACATCTGGAATTTTTGCTTATTGGGAAGAAAATCATTGATATCTTAATAAATATGGCAACAAATTACTGAAATTGTGTATAAATTGAAAACTTGGAATATTTTAGATGTTTTTTTTTATAAAACTTTTACCATAATTAATTCAATAAGATAAAAATATGTACTTTCAAGTTCAAGCTATGATTTCACTTACCAGGATGCTAACTCGTGGGTTAAGAACTTTCATAAACTAGTCATCGTCAGGTATTTGGTTATGAATAGGTATGTAAGGCGGTAAGGCGAATGTATTCAGTATAAACCGTGTATTTGAAGACAATTTAAATGTTGAACATTTTCATACCTGTGAATTTTTAAAAATGGGTTTACATAACCAATTCACATTCAAATACCTGACGATGACTAGTTTATGAAAGTTTTGTGCCACAAGTTAGCAACCTAGTAAGTGAAATCATCTCACATAGGTACGTTGTGACTGAAAAATTTCAGCGATTTGTTGCCAAATGAATTAAGATATTAAAGATTTTCTTATTTTTCTATATTAGTGTACATTTTAAACACAGAGTGACGTCACGGCACATCAGCTGCAATGTGTCAACAATTTAGTGAGAACTTGTATTTTATATACCTTGGTCACAGCTCATCTGTCAAAATGTAATGAGAATACTTGTAATCTGTGTACCGAGTGATACACTGGTACTGTACAGTGAGAATTAGTGATGTTTTAAATAATATTCTGTAGGCCGTGGACAATAAATAAACATAAATAAATAGTTAGTTCCTTCAAGTACATTTTATTAAAATGGAAAAGAGCGGTGATCTCTGCGCACTTTGTTTTTCTCACGAAACCAATTATAAATTAATGGATATTAAACATGCGGGACTATCCTTTAAGATTAAATTTAATTTGTTATTTCGTCTAGACTTGGAGGTAAGCGTTTCTCTTTCGTATATATATCTACCTAGGTCCTATCGTGCTAAAATTAATGTTAATCTTTGTAGCATGCCCAAGTCTTAGATCTTAGCGCTAAGCAAATTTAGAAATTATTTGGTAAGAGACTATAAATACCAATAAATACAATTTTGGAATCCTCAAAAGATTAGGTTTATAGAGTAACATTTTATCCACTCAGAGTAAAAAGCCAAAGGTCAGACTAATGTCTATGCGGATGATTTGCAAATCTATGGTGCGGCCAGTGTTGATGAGTTTCCGTCCCTGAATGAGGCGCTCAATGTAACGCTCGGCAACATCTCAGACTGGTGTCAATCTAGTGGTCTGACCCTAAGCCGTGCGAAAACGCAAGCAATTAGATACACCATTCGCGATAACCCCTCCAGCACAAATGACTCCCTAACCTGCTTATTCAAAATCTTATCACCCCTCTCAGACAGACACGTTAAAAACCTTGGTCTTATGGATCCCCATCTTACATGGCGACCACAGATCAGTAGAGTTTGCTCTCGAATCAGCCCATCAGACAATCCCTGATTATGTCCCTCATCATGCCGCATTTCTATTATGCTGATGTTATATACCTCCTGCATGCCGCGGAAATCGGAAAATTAAATAGGTAACTGAAAGCATGTGTAAGGTACAATTTTCGTCTTAGACGGCACTCCCACACGCCCGCACTCGATTTGGGTCCAATGACCTCTGGGCAGGGAGCCATTCTCTGGAACTCACTCCCTGAACCTGTCAGACGAGCTGGTACATACAAGAAATTTAAGTAGCTTGCTTTATGTTACCTCATGTGTGCTTAGAGTACGGCAAACTATTAACCTAACCAAATCGGTTGTGGTGGTGGGGCACCTGCACTTTGCTATTATTAGTCATAAAAAAAATGGATTATCAGTTGATGAGTTGTATCTTATTTTTATTTAGTTTTTAAGTTTAAGTTATCTACTATCAGCTGTTACTTTACCTTTACTTTTTTATTTGTTAAATGGTGTTTGCCATTCTACTTCTATACTTTATGTGCTTTAGGCTCTCTACTGTTTGACTTCATTGTTTGACTATATTACAGTGATTGCTTTCTACCGCAATGAGTCTGTTCATTGCTCCTTTTTTTGGTTTGCTAAACAACTTTGTATTTTATCGATTATGCCAACTAGCTATTACTTACTCGATGTACCTAACGTTGTAACGTAGCCTAAGCTGAGGCTCTTTAATAAATGATTTTTTTTTCCTCCAACCACCACTCTCTCCATCACTCTAATTCTAGCATGACTCATCAAATATACTTATTATTATGTTTGAACCTCTTCTCAGACAGCATCTAGCTGGTATTAGAGAAGGGTACTTATTATTAATATAATGACTTTATTTTAGAGCTCTATTATTTTATAGAAGTCTTTTGTTCCTGTTTTTGTGTTTTTTTGTGTGCGTTTTTCAATTTCCGATTATTCATCTCATTCATTATTCAAAAGCAGATTTCAGATGTATGTTAGGTTCATTCAACCAACCTCGCAGTCAATGGGCAAATCCCTAACTAGGCCTTTTAGCTTAGAACTGAATATAGTAAAGCTTGAGTTTGCCTTGATAACTTCAGGAAGCTCGTTATAGATTTTGGTCGCCGTATATATAAGTCCTTTTCTGATTCTGTTTGTTTTAGGTTGCTGTACTCGTAGTTTTTTTCTATTCCTCGTTCGATGGCTATGTATACTTATGTGTGTGTCTATTCGTATATTTGTTTTGATGAGTCCACGTGCAACTTTATGAATAAATTTAGCTTTTTCAAGGTAAATCATTTGATTAATGCTTAGAGTTTTCGTATGTGCGTGTAATTCTGTCGAAGGTGTTCTCCAAGGCATACTGAACAGGATTTTTAAGGCTCTATTAATTAATCTCTTCACCCTAATTTTTTCGGATTGAATGCACTGACTCCACGCCAGTAATCCATATCTAATATGCGACGCTATGTGTGCATTGTAAATTGCAAGGGCTGTATCATTATTTAACCTAGGGCCTCTTCGCAATACACCTAATATTGGGTTGATTTTGGAAGCTATTTCGTCGACATGCCTGCTCCAGTTGAGTTTCTCATCAATATTTATACCTAGATATTTCACCTCAGTTACTCTTTCTATTTGCTTGGAGTTAATACTCAATATTGGATAAATCTCAGCCTTGTTTCGTTGTTTAAGCACCATGTATTTTGTTTTATCCTCATTGAGAGAAAGTTTGTTGCCATTTGTCCAATTTGTTAATCTTAGCATATCTTCTTGTAGTTTGTTTTCCAACTCTTGCTCATTATCGGCGTAATAAATCAAATTTGTATCATTCGCAAATATATGGTACTTACCCATTAGACCGGCAGATGAAATGTTTGTTATATACAACAAGTATAGTGTTGGCCCTATTATGGAACCTTAAGGTACACCCGTGCGAAATGGTAAGGAAGTGCTGAGTGTTCCATTTATCTTAGTTCTAACCTTTCTGCGTGATAAATAATCTTTGATTAGATCATTAGTTTTACCTCGCAGTCCTAGTTCATCCAAGATCTCCAGCAATATCTTATGGTCAACTGTATCGAAGGCTTTTCGTAGATCGATAAACACAACGCCCACATACATACCCACGTCTAAGTATTCATTTATCATGTGCATTGATTCAGTAATGGCCGTATCCGTACCACATTTCTCTTGAAATCCGTATTGATTTTTATCAAATCCCCCACTGGCAGAGATAAATTTTTTTATTCTTGTATCTAATAGTTTTTCGTAGATTTTCCCTATTGTACTTAAGAGTGAGATTGGACGATAGTTACTTGGGTTTGTTGTGTCACCTCCTTTGTGTATTGGGATAACAAGAGTCTCTTTTAAACAATCCGGGTATTCACCTTTCAGGAACGCTCCATTGATAAGGGAGGACAAGGGCTCACTTACCACTTCCACAAGAATATTTAGGTCCTTCGCCGTGATGCCATCGATGCCGGGTGCAGAATCCTTTTTTAAATTCTTAATTATGTATTGTACTTCTGCTGTGTCTGTGGGTTGCAGGAACATGCTTTTATCATTGTATGAATTACGCACATATGGATTATTTGGGATTTTGTTGTTTAAATTAAATCCAATTTCATTGAAATGTTTATTCAAATGACCAGTTATATCAAAGTCACTATTGTATATTTCTCCATTGTCCTTCAATTCTCGAATGTAAGTTTCCCTAGTTCCTCCATCCTTATTCAGTATGTCGTTATTTATCACTTTCCAAAACTTCCGCGGATTACTTCCGGCTTCTCTCAATTTTCTATTTATATATTCCTCTTTCGTTTGTCTTATTAGTTTTGTTACCTGGTTCTTAATTTTCTTTCTTGCATTGCACTGAGTATACTATTATGAGTATACTGTCAGTAATCCATTCGTTACTTCTAGTCCGAATGTTTTTGTATCTAGTGCTAGTTTCCTTTGACTCATTTATAATTCTAATGAGTTTTTCTATGTTAAGTTCCGGTTCTATGTTCAACTTATGCTGCACCATAGATTTCTATTCTATTATATTCTATTTCGATGGGACCAATACAGTGTTGCACTTTTTCTGGTAGTAGATAACTAGGAGCATCGAATCCAAAGCCGTCGAGAATACTTCACAAGCCATGAAACAGTCTCCCTCACAAGTGGTAGTGAAAGCCCCAACGGGGTACTAACATTCTAAAATGTGTTCTTATGTAAAATTGACAAAAGCTTGATTTGAATAGCTCCTCCGCCCTAATCTACTATTCATACAGAAAAATTGTATTCCGATAATCTTAAGCTTGCTTTCTTATCTTTCGAACCGATATAAAATTTTTATACCTTTCATAACAAATTATTTAAAAAAATTTAACTGAACAAAAAATCTCAGCTTAGTAATAATTGTATATGACGCTGTGCTGTCAATGCATGCCTTGGCTGATGATAACGAATGTAGCTGCCACTGAGATGTATATAAATGGTCTGCACGTTGAACCAAAAATGTATGAAAGCAATCGCATAGCACTTGAGATTCAGCAGCATTTCCAGAACTGGTAATTTGGTAATCAAAACTTTCCTACCAAAACAGCTTTGTAAAAAACACTTCGTTCGAATCATAATTAAAATTTTAAAATACAAATAATCCCAAATGCTTTTCACACTGACATGCATATAAGTAAATTTCCAAATAATTTAAATATAGCGCCAGTTTACGACAGTTGGTAGCATTGACAGTGCGTCCGTGTGTTCAGGTGCACGCAGAATGTCACATTTTTACACACCATGTCGTTCAGGCGACCGAAGCGTTGTCATTTCACCAGCACATCGGTGTGCACATTTTACGCTACGTTCTGCCATACGTTCAGCCACACGCAGAATGTCACATAATGTCACATTTTTACACACCATGTCGTTCAGGCGACCGATGCGCTGTCATTTCCCCAGCACATCAAAGCACATCGCAGCGTTCAGCCGCCCAAAATGTCGGTCTGTTAGCGTAGTATCTCGGTGCGTTTTATAATTTGACATTTAGCGCGGTGTTTTCAAATTAAATTAAATTACTAACAAAATAAAAATGGAGCAAATTTATAATTTCGTTTTAAATGAAGACAGTTCATTTTTACAAAAGGAAAATACGGTTGCTGTTTTGATTGATGGTAAAAATTCCTTTATTTAGAAAAAAATAATTTTTTAATAAAATAATTTATTTCAGATAACAAAATCGTTTTCATCCAAATCAATCTCTATCCTATTGGGTTGAGTTCCTTGTAAAGAATCAATTCCTGCTCTCATAATAGCATCATTATCATCATCGCCGTCCAGTTGAATAGCAGATACCTTTGTAATTTTACAAATTTATTATTTACATGAATGAGTTCGTAATTATTACCATACCTGAAAAGAGGGAATCCGTTTCAAAAACTCATTTGAGGTTTCAATTGCACCCAGTAATGTAAATTTGTTATTCATTTCCCTTTTTTATTTGCAAAATCTTCACTTTAAATTACACTGACCACTTTCAAAAGTGACGCTTCGGATCGAAGTGCACACCAGGCCGTTCAGTTTACAATTCGATGTGCGGTGTGTATCCCTACTTTTTTCAAGTCACGTGACATGGACATCACAACGCTTCAAAGCGCATCGGTGTGTGACACCTGAACGCACGGCTGGTAGCGTAGTGTCCCGCCGTGCGTTCAGTGGCGACATGTTATAACTTCGCATCGAAAGCGATCATCGAAGCGAAGATTTCGATCTGGCAGTATGTTATAAGATTTTCGTTCGACAGGCGATTTTGCTTGTTTCGAAATTATTTCCGAATTTTTTCCCCTAGCACAAATGACATTTATAGATTCTTTTTCTAGTTGTTGATAAATTTTAATAATAATAAAATTGGAATTTATGCATTTTTCAGGCGCAGTGGCTTTATTTGTGGAGGATAACAAAAATGACAAAGAAATTATTAATTACCGGGACAAAAGAAAATTTTTAAGGCAGCGGTATTATGTTATGGATATGCCTAACAAAATGTATTGCCTTATTAATTTTTGGATTCAAGAAATATTCTTACAAGTTTTATAGCTTCAGTTTGAAGAATCTATATAATTAATATATAAAATCATTTATATCGAATAAATTTAAAAAAATTTAACATTTAAATCTAATTTCTTTAATTTTACATACATTCATCTTCGCTTGTACTATCACTCTCAGCAAAACTCAGTGATATTCTATCGAATTTATCGCCTGTCGAAAGTGTTACAACATACCGACTATCGATAAATTGTCGAACGTCGAATCTTTCGAAGTTATAACATCTTGCCCCAGGTGTACACACCGATGTGCTGAAAAGCGCACATCACATCATTGAAAAAGTAGGGATAGCACCTGAACGGTTGGTGTGCACTTCGATTCGAAATGTCAATTTTGAAAGTTCTTTAAGAACAAAACTACGCTAAACGTCAAAACTACAAAGCGCACCGGAACACTACGCTACCAGACCGTAGCGTAAAATGTGCACATCGATGTGCTGGGGAAATGACAACGCTTCGGTCGCCTGAACGACATGGTGTGTAAAAATGTGACATTATGTGACATTTTGCGTGCACCTGAACGCACGGCCTTGTAGTTTTGACGTTTTGCGTAGTTTTATTCTTAAAGAACTTTCAAAATTGGCATTTCGAATCGAAGTGCACACCAACCGTTCAGGTGCTATTCCTACTTTTTCAATGATGTGATGTGCGCATCGATGTGCTGAAAAGCACATCGGTGTGTACACCTGAACGCACGGCATGCCACTTAGAATTAGTTTTACGTAAGTCGACTTACGTAGAACTAATATGAAGTGGCGTAAACATGCCGCATTACAAAAAACTAGTCCTACTTTAATCCGGTATTTGATGCGGTATTGACCTACAAATTTAGTATTAAACGTAGACATAAACCTCAGATAAGGAATTGTTTACAAACTTGAATGCGTTATATTCATTCATAGAGACAATTGTTATTTTGTTTTAATGAAAATGAGTGGAATTAAGAATGAAAAAGTGCGACTGGTCAGAGGGAGGGACAAATTCTTTTACAGACTTTCGACTTATTTAAATAAGTATTCCGTCCATAATGGATGGTAAAAAAATTAGAAATTAGGCAAATTTAATTTTTTTCTTATGCTCTATTCTCTGTTGTACAAAATTAAAATATTATTTCTCATTTTTCTCGTGAAGAAGTAGGCAGATCTGAAAATTTTGACAACTGTCAAAGCTTTAATACGAGTGGACTAAACGACAGCATTGAATCACTGACATATATAAAATGGACTGCTGATACTACTGACTGAACTTGCTTACATTATTTGACATTATTATGGGATCACTTTTCTATAGTTGTCTCCTTTTGGTTTAACTACTTTATTTCACTGAACTTCAAATAACAAATTCTATACAAAATGCACCATAGTCCAGTTTCAGTTCAGTGGTTTTCCCAATGAATATATAGAATAGAAGTAGATGGCAATACAATATTTGTAATCCTTTCTCTGTCCCCATACCTACTTTTAGGGACAGGCAGACAAAGATTGCTTAGTTTTATTTATTTAAAAATCATTTTTAAGAAATATTTGATGTTGTAGGAGATAAAGTTCCCAGAATAGAAATAATTTCGAATGCATCTGTAATTTGTTGAACTTTTAAATGAATATTAAAGCGAAAGTAAAACTTGAAATTAATATAATTGTCGCACCCCTGCCAACAAAAGTTGACCCATATGAAATAGAAAATCAGGCAGTCCATGTTATATATGTCAGTGCATTGAATAAATAACTAATAAGGAAACGGCATATCCACTGACATATATAACATGGACTGCCTGATTTTCTATTTCATATGGGTCAACTTTTTTTTTAGCAGGGTGTGACAATTATCTTAACTTCACGTTTTACTATCGCTTTAATAATCATATTAAAAGTATAACAAATTACAGAAGCATTCGAAATTATTTCTATTTTTGGAATCTTATCCCCTATAACATCAAATATTTTTTAAACTTGATTTTTAAAGAAATAAAATTAAGCAATTTCTGTCTACCTGCCCTTAAAAGTAGTTATGGGGGACAGAGAAAGGATTACAAATATTGTATTGCCATCTACTTCCATTCCATATATTCTTTGGGAAAACCAGTGAACTAAAACTGGACTATGGTGGATTATGTATAGAACTTATTATTTGAAGTTCAACGGAATAAAGTAGTTAAACCAAAAAGAGACAGCTATAGAAAAGTGATCCCATAATAATGTAAACAATTTCATTAGTATCAGCAGTCCATTTTATATATGTCAGTGGGCATATCGGGTGATACTAAGCCACTCTGTGAAATGTATTAGTGTGCTGTTGCTGTGGTTGAATTCGTTTCGTCATGGCATTAGTGAAACCGTGAAATTTTGAAGGGGGACATTTTTTATAATCCAAATTGCGCCTATGCGCTCTACTTGTGCGTCGATTCCGGCAAGCGCGGCCAGCACGAACTTAAGGCTGAAACAGATTACACTTTAGTGCGCGGCGCGACATCGCGGCAAAATGAACGGTGAAGTTGTTCCGCCGCACTGTGTCACAGATTGCAATAAGATCGCAGCAGTGTAGATACAGCGCTCTTATATTGGTACTACAGATTTTCATGAGAAGTTGCCTACCCCAAACATAATTTTGTTGTTGGTACCACTGAAAGTGAGCAGCAAATTTAGGATTAGAAATGACTACGAGGCAAAAATTTTCGCCGCGCTGTCGCGCCGCGTTCAATACTTGATGCAGAATACGAAACACATGTTCTCTAAAGGCTGAAACAGATTACACTTTCGTGCGCGGCGCGACATCGGGGCAAAATGAACGGTGGAATTCTTCCGCCGCGCTGTGACACAGATTGCAATAAGAGCACAGCAGTGTAGATACAACGCTCTTATATTGGTACTACAGATTTTAATGAGATGTTGCCTACCCCAAACATCATTTTTTTGTTGGTACCACTGAAAGTGAGCAGCAAATTTAGGATTAGAAATGACTACACGTCAAAAATTTTCGCCGCGCTGTCGCGCCGCGTTCAATGCGTGATGCACAATAGGAAACACCTGTTCTCTAACATTTTGTCGTGTTGTGCGCCGCGCACTAAAGTGTAATCTGTTTCAGCCTTAACATTTTGCCGCGTTGACGCGCCGCGCACTCAAGTGTAATCTGTTTCAGCCTTTAAACACGTATATTCTATTGAACTGTCAAAGCGACGCGACGCCTGCCACGTTCATTGGGTTTTCTCCTTATGGCAGAAACACATCCAGGCCTCGAGGCTTCCTCGAGATGTTGTCAAAATTTCCAACACGGGTTTTTAAGTGATGCAACACAAAAGCAAGCCAGCAGCTAGCCTCAAGGCCTAGCCGCAAAGCGCGCTTTGCTCAATGTTGAATATTTTTCTCTTTCAGGCCTACTTCTGTCAACAGATTTCTTTTTTTCTTTAATTTTGCTTTGTCAAACGAGATATTTGCCACTTAAGGATCACTTGAAATTTATAATCAACATTTTTTAAAACCGATAATATATTATTTCTGCTCAGAATGTAAAAGAATTATCGCAAATACCATCAAAATTACAATGACAGTACCGAGCTTGGTGGTGTCATTTTGTTTTCATTTCTCTGAGGCAAGCCTTGAGGCGAGCTGTGAGGAAGCCTGATAGAGGACAGGCCTGAGGCTTGCTTGGATGTGTTTCTGCCTTTAGTTATTTATTCAATGAACGGCAGCCGGTCCGGGATTAGTCCTACGTAAGTGGACTTACGTAAAACTAGTTCTAAATAGCTGCGGTCTAAACGTACTCACTGGAGCATACTTTCTGAAATTAAAACTGATGCCACATGCACTAATTTTATTTATTTATCTAAGCCTGCTAATTTAAGCTTACATTGTCATTTTATTGATTTCCATTTTTACAAAAATATAAGGAATATAATTGTAACGCTAGTTTGTTAAACATTAAATACAATATGTGAACGGACATCATAATCCTTGTTATTACATTTTGCTCAATTTGCTCAATAGAATTTAATAGAATTGAATAGAGATATCATTTAATGAAGAGCCTGTATGAATAGTAGATTAGGGCGGAGGAGCTATTCAAATCAAACTTTTGTCAATTTTACATAAGAACACATTTTAGAATGTTAGTACTCACAACCACTTGTGAGAGAGTCTGTTTCATGGCTTGTGAAGTATTCTCGAGGGCTTTGGCTTCGATGCTCCTAGTTCTCTACTACCAGAAAAGGTGCAACACTGTATTGGCCCCATCGAAATAGAATATAATAGAATAGAATAGAAAAATCATTTATTAAAGAACCTCAGCTTAGGCTACGTTACAACGTTCGGTACATCGAGTAAGTAATAGCTAGTTGGCATAATCGATAAAATACAAAGTTGTTTAGCAAACCAAAAAAAGGAGCAATGAACAAACTCATTGCGGCAGAAAGCAATTTCAGCAATATAGTCAAACAATGAATTCAAACTGTAATGAGACTGTAAATTACTCAAACTTAATTTGAGTCGACAAAAAATAACCACTGCGTGTAAAAGCAAAACTGTAACTTTATTCGTGTACTCGTATGACTTAAATACTAAATTATTGCTAACATAACATTTATTTACAATTATTGGATATTTATTCATGCTGGATACTAATTTAATGTTAACGCGGCAATTTTGTATATTATTATTGATAAAAAATGCAAAGCTTGCATTTGTTGCCTGCTGGAAAATAAGTGCCGATTTAGTGACTTGTATGCGTAGGTATTTTTTATCTGATGAAATTATTTTGTTATGAAAATATATTTTTTTTGTATAACGAAATGATTTTGCTATTAAATTAAAAAGATGTTTAGTTCTGAACATGCTGGGGGCCGCCAGATGTTAAGACTCTGTCAAAAAGTTGCTGAATTGAACTGTTTGGGGATGGTTGTTTCACATGGTCAATGGTACTTCCTTGAGATTTGAGGCAAGAACGCAGAACAGTTCTCTTGATACACGTTGAGTACTTATAACAGAGTATCGCCAGGATTATCAGAATCATCGTACATGTTGCGCCAGTTGAATGTAATACTATAGTCTTCTTGAAGATGTCTGATGATACCTTTTGTCCAGAGTTGGTTTGAGTGTCACTTCCTTGGTTTTTATGTAGCAGTCGTTGTTGATATGGATGATACTGGTCAGGTTTAACAATAACTCTCGCCTTGAGCCCTAACAGATTATTGCAGCAATCCTGGCTTTGTTAGTCATGTACAGCCAGGTGTTCTTCATGATTAGAGCCTTCCATACAGTTCCGTTTAAAGTTATAGGACGCAGGTCACACATTTGCCTTTGGATGACGATCGTAAATTTCATCTAGCACACAGGAGGGACTTTCTTCAATGTTGTGCACTATTGTTGGAGTGCAAAGATAAACGTTGTCTTGTGTGCTTGAACAAACTTTTAGTTCTTGTTCCTCCAAGGTGAAATATGTCTGTTGATCAAAGTTGACCGCAAATGTAGTTGTATCAATGTCAGGCTAAGGCAAATGCATTGTTATCTATGATGTGAGGAGTAGGTGTCACGTGTGTTAAGTCGTATAAAGCCCTCTCGATAATGCTTAGGTAGCCGTACAATATTATGGTGTTGTTGGCAGTCTTTATGTCCAAGCGACCTGGGGAGTGGCTAATATTATGAAGTTTGATCCAATATCTTGGGATATATTTCGTATTGCCGAATTTATGTCGTGAAGGGTAATAAAGTTCAGCAAATGCCCTTGATTATGTAAGGCATTGATCCAATGATCGTATTTCTCCTGGATCTCATCATAATAGTCTTCCGCACTTATGTAGGTGGTGATCACTTCTAGGCTGAGCCTGTTATGGTCTGCCTTTAAAATCCATGTGTTCATTTTATTGACTGAAGAGATTACTTCTGATAGCCTGGTGTCAAACCTCTTCAGTTTTTCAAGAACTACAAAGTTTGATTGATTGATTCTTGCATTCAGTAAGAGCATTTGTTGATTTGTAGAGTGCAGGAAGGTTTCCTGATTGCGCTGTACGATTTCGATGTCATTATAGACTTCATCATTCACTTTGATATAGAACGAGATTATCAATCACACTTACTTTTTTAATTGAGTGCAGACCGGTTTCAGCACATCGGCTATCATCAGTACACTAAAATTATATTGCTCCCAAACTGATCTCATACAGTGGCTTGCAGAGTGGTGAGTAGTAGAGCTCTGTTTGGTCGTTAAAGCAGGGATGGTCTTTGTCTTGTAGTGCACGAGATATCTCTAATGATTCCAATAGATTTAATTTCATTCCTTTATTACACACATGTAGAATATTTGCGTTTATATCAGGTACATGATTGTTGTCTAATAAATGAGTCGCATAACTGGATTTATTATTTTTATTTCTGAAGGAGCTGGTATGTTCATCTATTCTTTCCTTGAATGAGCGACCCGTTTGACCAAGGTTTGTTGGTGAGCATAATCAATGATAAGGTTGGTGACGTGGTGTTTTTGAGGTAGTAATATTTGATACTTCGTATCTCTCGAAAGATCAGAGTTTCCCAGTCTTCCGCCAACCCGCAAAATACCTTCTTTGTCCAGTAATGGGTGTAGCGAAAGCAGCTTGCTGGTTTTCTTCAACTGTCGACGCTTTCTTAGGGTGGTTATTTCTTCATAAAATTGTTCCAGTTGTGTAATTTTTGTTATGCACTTCTTTGATTCCTCTAACTCTTGGGATGTTAGGTAGTCAAATTTCCTTTGTGTAGTTAATGATCTATAGTTGTTCATGAATCTCAGGCAATACGCAATTATTTTTACTTGTCGGGTGTATGTTGAGCAGGTGAAAACATCTTGGGACGAAATCGATGCTTGCAAGACCGTTACTCCTTTTTTTGCTTCTTCATATGTCAACGGTTTCAGTTTGTTTGAAGGCCATGCCTGAGGCTGTTGTATTAGCCATAGTGGACCCTTCCACCATAGGTTATGCGTAGCCAATTTGTTTGGTGTGGTACCTCTTGATGCAACATCCGCAGGATTTTCTTGGGAGGATATGTATCTCCATATACTTGTGTTAAATATGCTCTGTATTTGGCTTACTCTGTTTGCCACAAAGGTGTGCCAATTGTTTGGATTTTTTGCTATCCATGCTAAAGCAATTTCAGAGTCACACCAGGCGAATATTTGAGGTGAGCTTACTTCCAAGTTGTCAACAGTTGACTTGAGTAATTGTGCCAACAACAAGGCACCACACAGTTCCAACCTTGGTAGCGTGATTTTTTGCTTCAGTTGTGTGTATTTTACCAAATGCGTCTACTGTTCTTGTGTAAATGACGGCTGCGTATGCCTTTTCAGAGGCATCGCAAAACCCATGAAGCTTCATTGCTTGGCCTGTTCTGTGGTTAATCCATCGTGGAATTTTGATCGATTGCAGTTCCTGCATCTCTGCTTCTAGCTTTTTCCATGCCTTTGTTATTTCTGGCGGTGGGGCTTGATCTCAGTCTGTGCCTGTTTGCCATATAGCTTGAATGATGAGCTTGGCTGTTACTATTATTGGGGCTAGCCACCCTAATGGATCGTAGATGTGGCAATTCTTGACAGTAATATTCGCTTGGTTAATTTTAAATCTTCTTTATCTAATTTTATTTTGAACTGGAATTCGTCTTGATTCGGATTCCAATGTATTCCAAGGGTTTTTATAGTATCATCCTTTCCAATTTCTAGGATTCCCTTTTCAACCATGTCCTCTTTCATGTCTTGTAAAAGCTCGTGATTATTTGAGGTCCATTTCCTTAGATTGAATCCACCTTTGCTTAATAGTGAGATTATCTCATTTTGGAGCAGGCGTGCGTCATCTCGGGTGTCTGCACCCGAAAGCATGTCGTCCATGTAGAAGTCATTATTTACCACATTCTTTGCTACCGAATAATCATCGCCTTCATCTTCTGCAAGCTGTTTCAAAGCTTTTACCGCTAGATAAGCTGCAGGGGCTGTTCCATATGTAACTGTGTTCAATACGAATTCTTGTACTGGTTCTCTCGCAGAATGTCTCCAGAGTATTCGCTGGAAATTTCGATCTTCTTTAGCTATCTTGATTTGTCTAAACATCTTTTCTATATCTGCTGTAAAGACATAGCGATGCTTTCTCCATCTTATTAGTATTTGATGTAAGTCTTGTTGTAGCTTTTGACCTTTATGTAATAAATCATTCAGACTTATTCCTGTGTTTGACTTACAGGATCCATCGAACACTACTCGTAATTTTGTCGTAGTGCTGTCTTTTTTAAATACTGCGTGATGCGGCAGGTAGGATACTCTGGATACATGTCCTGTGAAGGCATCAGCTGGGCTCATATGACCAAGTTTCAGTTATTGCATTAGAGAGTTATTATATTCGTTGAAGTCATTCGGTGATTTCTTTAATTTCTTCTCTAGTTGTAATAAGCGAGCGAACGCTTTGTTCCTTTAATCGCCCAATTTGTTAACATTATCCTTAAATGGTAAGCGGACAATGTATCTGCCATCTCCATCTCTGCTATGTGTTTCTTGAAAATGTTGTGTGTATTGATCGGTTACCTGACTAGAGGAGATGTCTTCTTCTATTTCCCACAGTTTTTCCAGCCTTTTGTCTATTTCAGCTGTGGACAGAAAACTTGATGGTTTTGATGAAGGTATCTGGAGCACGACCAAAGAGAATCCAACCTAACTTTGTGTTCTGTGCCGTAGGTTGCCCTGATATCAGTCCGTCCAGTATTGCGTTTGCGTAAACGTCTGCGCCTAACAGTAAATATATTGGTCCAGGAATATGATACGTCTCATCTGCTAGTGTAATATTTCCAAACTTTGTTGGATCAATTCGTGTTGTTGGTGCCTCTGGTAGTAACGAATTTAATTTTTGCAATACAAGTGCTTCTGCAGTGAGGCTTGGGCGTTCTGGTTGTTTTAGCTCAATTTGGATAGTTGGATAGTTGGAGGATTTGGCGGACTTAGTATCGCCAACTCCCATTATGGTTGTTTTGATACGTTCCTTGGTTAGTTTTAAGATCTGCACCGCTTCTTCAGTAATGAGCGATACCTGTGAGCCAGGGTCTATCAATGCTGTAGTTACGCTATGCGGATTCTGGGACACTTTTTCCATACAAAAAGTGTCCGGAAAATTCCAACTATTTTGGTGGTTCTGGATAGGGCTGTGCCACTGGGCTGTTCAAGCTCTCATCTTAGCTGATTTTTTAAATAAAATAATGTTGCATTTTTTTTGCTGGAATCGAACCGAGACCGCATGGAGGTGCTGTGTGAATATTCTTTAAAGTTGCTATATATGGGTAGAGTTCTGGGCAGAGTTTTTATCTAGAACTCTCACCCGCAGATGGTACCACCGTCGCTTGGTGGTTTTGAGTCCATACTAAATATGTGTTTGTGTTTTGGATGTACATTGAGTCTTGACTGGCTTATGTCTTGGATAGACCATTGAGCTTTGACTGGCTTATGGCTTGGATGTGTCATTTGGTCTTGACTGCGCCCTAGCGGTATTAGCCGGTACTACCAGCATGCTCCGGTACTACGGGTTTGCTGTTTTCTTGGTGCGCCTAAATGTAGGCTTTTTTATTATTATTTTGCGTTTTCAAGTGTTGCACCTAAATGTAGGCTTTTGGTTTTGAACTAATATTAGTAATAATTAAAGTTAATAGTAGGACATTTTTATTCATGCCAATGGATTCTAGATGGTTGTGGTGGGGTTACTAGGGGGGACGAAATTTTCATCAGAAATCTCCTACGGGCTCTGGTTTTCGAGATATTAGCGATTTTACCTTTGCAGATATAGTTAATATTATTAATAATTCAAGGTAGCTAGGATAGTTTTGTTCATGCCAATAAATTCTAGAAGGTGTTAGAGGGGCGATAAAATTTTTGTTAGAAATCCTCTACGGGCTATGGTTTTAGAGATATTAGCGATTTTACCTTTTCAGATATCGTTAATATTATTAATAATTCAAGTTACCCTGGGGAGTTGTAGATATCAGCATGATGTCACCTTGGATTTGCTGTTTTCTTACTTGAATATTTGTTAGCGAGGAATTTGTAGATATCAGAAGTTCTGGATCAGTTTCTATGGGGATGCTGGGTATCAGATATTAAATGTTTACCAAACATTAGGCATGCTTCCCCTATTTATGATGTAATTTGATATCACCGCTGTAAACAAATCCGCATTTAAGCTGAATGGTTCATACACACCTGTGTAAACTTCCTGTTTACAAATTCGCATTTTAGCTGAATGAGTCATGCACACCTGTGTAAACAAATTTAAGCAATATCAGCACATTTATTCTTATCTTGTAATTTAATACCACACTTCCTGCAGGCAACCAAAAATGTTATTGTTCCAAGAATTTTACCGATCGAAACGTTTCATTGGAATTCACATAAAGTAAACAAATTTTCACATTTTCTTTTTACCTTGAAATGCATTCATGTAAACAATCTCATTTGATATTTGCAATTTCAACCAGCAGAATAAAGTAATCAAATTAATTTGAATGATTTATGTTTTTTTTTTGTTTATCGTGTAATTCGATATCATCTCAGCCTGTAAGCAAATTCGTTCGAATTCATCCTGTGCAATGATTATTGTAGCAGCAGGATCATTCATGTTTACAAACCGTTCCTATAAAAGCCCAAGCAAACTCTTGGGTAGCATCAGTCAGTTTTAGTGAGTCTCCGTGATAGAACATAAAAAATAAAAATGTCTTCGGTGTTAGTAAATAAAAGTTTTTCAATAATTAAAAACTTGCGGAAGGATGTGTCGAAGTGTTTAACAAATTCAGAGAATAAAGACTATATTGTTAAAAAGTGCAACAGAAACATACATAAATTTCAAGTTGCATTTCGGAAGTGCAATAAGAGTGCTAGGAAACGACATTTCGAGAGCTGTCCCAAGCAAATTAAAGCATTGAGAGCGCTATTGAGAACTCCCCGTCGAGGTGGAGGAATTACTCGCGTAAGAAGAAGTGATTTTGTAAAGTGGGAGGAAATAAAGGCAGCGTTCGCAGATAGAATTCGGCAAGGTGTTATTGCAAATTTAAAACATATCGATCCGAAGCTATTTATGAAAGACGCTGCCAAATTATTTACGCGTCGTGTTAAAAATACCTTAAAACATTATTTTAATATTAAAGTCTCTACAACGTTTTGCGGTGAATTTGTTAAAGAAACTGGTGACAATGAAACTATAAAAGACATGAAATATTTCCAAGCAAGAACTGCTCCAATTAGTGCAGATGATTACTTAGAGGAGTGGATCCAATAAACACTCAGCTGGAAGAATTCCAGGAAAAAGACAGTGGCTGGGCACTGCACTCAATAATACATCTAGCAGTATACATCAACAAGTTTGAGTCGATTCGGGGACCTTCGTATATACCTCTGCCGCAGGAGATTGCTTTAAAGAAAGCTTGCATTAATGTGAAAAAAAATGATGAAGCATGCTTCGCATGGGCCGTAATCTCAGCGCTATATCCTGCAGCAGTAAATGTTAACTCTGCTAGGACCTCATCATATCCACATTATTCAACTGTACTTAATTTAAATGGGATAACATTTCCCATGACACTTAAGCAAATTACGCAATTTCAAGACCACAACGATTTATCAATAAACGTATTCATCCTAGAGAAAGAGCGTTTCTTCACCACAGTTCCAGTTAGACTTACGAAACACAGGATGGAGCGACATGTTAATCTCCTAATGCTACAAGATTACTATGACCAGGCTGAAGATCATATGGATGATGATTATGATGATGCTGGCAGATATCATTTCTGCTGGATTAAAGATCTTTCGCGGCTCGTATCGGGACAAACTTCGAAACATAAGTCTAGAGTGTATACATGCGATATATGTTTGCTCTACTTTTACTCTGCGGAAAAATTAGCATCACACACACTCGAATGCGAGAAGCAAAATGATTGCAGAATTATGTTTCCATCAGAGGAAAAGAAATGGTTGGAATATCAGATCTTATAACCATAAGAATCCAGTCCCGTTTTGTGTATATGCAGATCTTGAGTCAATATTGAAGCCGATTCAGGGAAACCATCAAAATACACAGCGAATCCAGGAACATGAAGTTCACAGCATAGGATTCTATTTCCACTGCAAACATAATGCCAAGCTCTCATATTACAGAGCATATCGAGGCAAGAATTGCCAACAATAGTTTGCATAGAATTGCAAAAAATTGCATCCATAGCTGTACAGGAAAGCTGAACATCAGGCCAATGCAACCCCTGACTAAAGAGGAACGGCAATCAGGAAACTACTTGCTGTCATATATGTGAAAAAACGTTTGCAACCGATGAGGAACGAGTTCGGGACCATTGCCACTTAACAGGTAAATACTGAGATTCATAATTCAATTCATTTTTTCATAATTTCTTTTAACAGGAAAATATCGAGGGCCAGCGCACAATTCATGTAATCTGATGTATCAAGATTGCACTATAGTTCCAGTCATTTTAAACAATTTATCTGGATATGATGCCCACTTCATTATTAAGGATATAGCTACAGCCATTCCTGGGAAAGTGGATCTCCTACCAATAAATAAAGAAAGATACATTTCGTTCACCAAGCACGTTGAAGACAGTCATCAAATTCAGATTCATCGATTCCTTCCGTTTTATGGCAGAATCCTTAGATAAGCTATCATCATTGCTGACAATGGATAAATTAAATATTACAAGAGCTGTATGGCAGGAATTGGATGATAATGACTTTAAACTACTTACGTGCAAAGGAGTCTTCCCATACGACTTCGTTGACGATTGGACTAAATTGGATTTCCAACACTTACCGGCGCAGGAGCAATTCTATAATAAAATTACTGACAGTGATATATCTGCTGAGGACTACAGCCGCGCAGAGAAGGTGTGGAGGACATTTGAAATACGGACACTTGGCGAATATTCCGATCTGAAAACTGATATCCTTCTATTGGCTGATGTGTTTGCGAACTTTCGAGATGTCTGTATGAAGACGTACAATTTAGATCCTGCACATTATTACACCATGCCAGGTCTAACATGGGATGCAATGTTAAAATATACCAAAGTGAAACTAGAGCTAATAACCGACGTAGATATACTGCTATTCATAGAGAGAGGTATTCGAGGTGGTATAAGTCAATGCTCGAACAGATATAGTAAAGCAAATAATAAATATATGGATGATTTTAAGCCTGACGAGAAAGAGAAATATCTGATGTATTATGATGTAAATAACCTTTATGGATGGGCCATGTCACAGCATTTACCAACCGGAGGATTCAAATGGGTTGATGCTCCCAATATCAACGTTTTCGAGATTGCTGATGATTCACCAATTGGATACATATTCGAAGTCGACTTGGACTATCCTCAATATCTACATGATACACATAAGGATTTACCGTTTTGCTCTGAGCATGCAGCACCACCTAGAGCAAAATTAGAAGAGCTTTTGACAACTTTACATCCTAAAACTAAATATGTTATACACTACCGAAATTTGAAGCAATGCTTATCACATGGCCTCATTCTGAAAAAAGTGCACCGGATTCTTCAATTCAACCAATCAGCTTGGCTTAAACCATATATTGACTTAAATACCACCAAACGGAAGCAGGCTACCTCGATCATGAGAAGGACAGCTATAAGAAGATGAATAATGCAGCTTTTGGTAAGACCATGGAAAATGTTCGCAAGTATAGCGATATAAAGCTTTGCGTAAAGTGGGAAGGGTGCTATGGTGCAAAATCTCGGATTGCGGCACCCAACTTCCACAGTGCAACGATATTTGATGAGAATATAGTTGATGTGGAATTAAGGCGACTTAAAATCTTATTCAATAAGCCCCTCTATATTGGAATGGCAGTTTTGGAAATTTCAAAGATATGCCTCTATGATTTCCACTACAGTTTTATGCAGCGTGAATTTGGAGATATATGTAAAGTCATGTATACAGATACAGATTCTCTAATATATGAACTTGAAGAGAAAAATGCATATGAGTTTATGGCTGAAAATATAAACAAATTTGATACAAGTGATTACCCAGAAGATAATCAATTCAATTTACCGCTCATGAATAAAAAGATTCCTGGTCTAATGAAGGATGAGCTGAATGGGAAAATCATGAGTGAATTTGCAGGCTTGCGCTCGAAAATGTACAGTCTACGTATAAACGATGGTAAAACTGTAAAGAAAGCAAAAGGAGTTAAGACTAATGTAGTTCAGAGGCATATCAATTTCGAAGACTACGTCGAATGTTTGAATAACAAGGGAGTATTAACTGCTAATCAGAGCTCCATACGATCGCATAACCATAATGTCTACACGATCAGCCGAAAAAAGATTGCATTGAATCCATATGATAACAAGCGGTATATTATGATTGGGACAACGGATACTCTACCATGGGGACATTACTCTATTCAATCAGAACAGCAAGGAGCAGACGCAGAAAACATATAATCTAAGGCTAGTCTAAGATATGTATTGTAAATAAAAATTGTATTATAGCTAAAATACCATTTAATGAAATAGTTTGTTTTAATTTTATTATAGTCTAAAATGATACACACTATTGTAAAATAAAGGAAAATATTATAATTATACGGTAACCGATTTAAGGAAGCCTAATATAGAATGATACCTTAAGAATTAAATGTTAATCTAGAATGATACCTTAAGAATTAAATGTTAATATTTTTCAATTTATAATAAATCAATAATAATATTTTATATATGGTATTCTTTTTATTCAATTTCCCTACTAAGTCCAGAGCTCCCGAATAATATTTGCCCACTACAGCGAGCTCCTAATCGGGCGGTTGGCGTTTTACCCAGAATGTTAGGACGGCTTGAGAAAAAAACATTTACACGTGGGCTCGACCTTGACCCCTGGCATCACCTTTGAAACCGGAAGGGAGTCTGATCCTTGACCTTCATCCGGAAGTGTATTATATATAAGTGTATAATCAAGCATTTCACAAGGGATTCCGTCTGTCGACCAGGCCAGTTTGAAAACTATTTAGCTGTTATCAGAGCTGATTGAAAACTATTTAGCTGTTATCAGAGCTGTTTGAAAACTATTTAGCTGTTATCAGAGCTGTTTGAAAAGCGGTTAAGCTGTTATCAGACCTGTTTAAAAGCTGTTAAGCTGTTATTAGAGCTGTTTCAAAAGCTGTTAAGCTGTTATCAGACCTGTTTAAAAGCTGTTAAGCTGCTATCAGACCTGTTTAAAAGCTGTTAAGCTGTTATTAGAGCTGTTTCAAAAGCTGTTAAGCTGTTATTAGAGCTGTTTCAAAAGCTGTTAACCTGTTATCAGACCTGTTTAAAAAGCTGTTAAGCTGTTATCAGACCCGTTTGAAAAGCTGTTAAGCTGTTATTAGAGCTGTTTCAAAAGCTGTTAAGCTGTTATCAGACCTGTTTGAAAAGCTGTTAAGCTGTTATCAGACCTGTTTGAAAAGCTGTTAAGCTGTTATCAGACCTGTTTGAAAAGCTGTTAAGCTGTTATCAGACCTGTTCGAAAAGCTGTTAAGCTGTTATCAGACCTGTTTAAAAAGCTGTTAAGCTGTTATCAGACCCGTTTGAAAAGCTGTTAAGCTATTATCAGAGCTGTTTCAAAAGCTGTTAAGCTGTTATCAGACCTGTTTGAAAAGCTGTGAAGCTGTTATCAGACCTGTTCGAAAAGCTGTTAAGCTGTTATTAGAGCTGTTTGAAAAGCTGTTAAGCTGTTATCAGACCTGTTTAAAAGCTGTTAAGCTGTTATTAGAGCTGTTTCAAAAGCTGTTAAGCTGTTATTAGAGCTGTTTCAAAAGCTGTTAAGCTGCTATCAGACCCGTTTGAAAAGCTGTTAAGCTGTTATTAGAGCTGTTTCAAAAGCTGTTAAGCTGTTATCAGACCTGTTTAAAAAGCTGTTAAGCTGTCATCAGACCCGTTTGAAAAGCTGTTAAGCTGTTATCAGAGCTGTTTCAAAAGCTGTTAAGCTGTTATCAGACCAGTTTGAAAAGCCGTTAAGCTGTTATCAGACCTGTTCGAAAAGCTGTTAAGCTGCTATCAGACCTGTTTAAAAAGCTGTTAAGCTGTTATCAGACCCGTTTGAAAAGCTGTTAAGCTATTATCAGAGTGTTTCAAAAGCTGTTAAGCTGTTATCAGACCTGTTTGAAAAGCTGTGAAGCTGTTATCAGACCTGTTCGAAAAGCTGTTAAGCTGTTATTAGAGCTGTTTCAAAAGCTGTTAAGCTGTTATCAGACCTGTTTAAAAAGCTGTTAAGCTGTTATCAGACCTGTTTAAAAGCTGTTAAGCTGTTATTAGAGCTGTTTCAAAAGCTGTTAAGCTGTTATTAGAGCTGTTTCAAAAGCCGTTAAGCTGTTATCAGACCTGTTTAAAAGCTGTTAAGCTGTTATTAGAGCTGTTTCAAAAGCTGTTAAGCTGTTATTAGAGCTGTTTCAAAAGCTGTTAAGCTGTTATCAGACCTGTTTAAAAAGCTGTTAAGGTGTTATCAGACCCGTTTGAAAAGCTGTTAAGCTGTTATCAGAGCTGTTTCAAAAGCTGTTAAGCTGTTACCAGACCTGTTTGAAAAGCTGTTAAGCTGTTATCAGACCTGTTTGAAAAGCTGTTCAGCTGTTATCAGACCTGTTCGAAAAGCTGTTTAGCTGTTATCTGACCTGTTTAAAAGCTGTTAAGCAGTTATCAGACCTGTTTTGAAAACCAATATGTAGTCCCCGTGAAATGCTTGATTATACACTTATATATAATACACTTCCGGATGAAGGTCAAGGATCGGACTCCCTTCCGGTTTCAAAGGTGATGTCAGGGGTCAAGGTCGAGCCCACGTGTAAATGTTTTTTTCTCAAGCCGTCCTAACATTCTGGGTAAAACGCTCAACCGCCCGAATAGGAGCTCGCTGTAGTGGGCAAATATTATTCGGGAGCTCTGGACTTAGGGAATTGAATAAAAAGAATACAATATATAAAATATTATTATTGATTTATTATAAATTGAAAAATATTAACATTTAAGGGGTAACGCCACTGTAAATTTTTTGAAAAATCGTTTTTTGTTTTATTGGCTTAAAAAATAGTTTAAACCCTCTAGAATAAGACAAAAAAGGTCCCGTGCGAGAAATTTTTTTTCCTTTGAGAATGGAGGTCGCCACCAAGCGCGTCAAACTTGCTCCGAAACGACTACCTGAAGCCTGAAACACAATTGGAGCTTTTCAGCCAGCTTTATCGCCAGCTTTCTTCTAAAGCTGACTGAAAAAGCCCAAATGAACACAACTGACCTTTTTGACAGTTGCAACTGGGATTGCAGACTAACGGTAAAAAATCGTTTACCTTCATTTTTTAATTTTTTCCAATAAAAAACTATTCTCAAAACTTTAAACGC
The DNA here is from genome assembly GCA_963930735.1 of Dioctria linearis. Taxonomy (NCBI): domain Eukaryota; kingdom Metazoa; phylum Arthropoda; class Insecta; order Diptera; family Asilidae; genus Dioctria; species Dioctria linearis. The sequence goes on along the minus strand of OZ005740.1, from coordinate 234,253,509 downwards.
GTTTTTCTCGAAACACGGTTTTTCAAAATGGCACGCAGCATAACTCGAACAATTTTCATATTTTCGACTTGAAATTTTGACCAGATGTGAACATTAACATTATCTAGAGAACGCCGTAAGTGATTTTTAATAACTTTATTTGTTGATTTTTTATTAACAAAAAACCTGCCGTTTTTTCGTCAAAAATCAAACTTTTTTTTCAAACGCGAGTTACGTCGGCAAATTTGACCGACATCACAGAACATGACACCTCAGAACAACCTTCGCAAAATTTTCACTTATATAAAATATAAATGTTCCCAGACAATTTTGCTTAATCAACAGAACTCAGGAAATGCAACCGTTCCCATGCATTCCTGCTTAATAGATAAAAAATGAAAAAGCTTTTATGTTTACGGGAATGAATGCAGATAGATAATTAAACTTAAAGTACAGTTTATATTTTTCAGTCAACCAGGTCGGAAGTTATAATATCGTGTACAAAAGTTTGGTTGTGTTAATCTTTTATTTTGCTTCTCTCCAATAAATTAAAATTCAATTTAAATTGTTGTGTTGTTTTCTTCATTCAATCCTTTTTTATTTGTGAACAAATTAAAAATCATAACTGGCGCAGTCGGTAGGATTGCAATTCGAAAGTAAATCATTATGGACTTAAGTCTAATTTGAAGAAAAAAAAATTTTTGGAAGAAAGAGAATAAAAAGATTAACAAAACTCAACAAACACTGAAAATTAAAAAAGAAACAATATCGTACAAAAAGAAAAACTTAAGTGAAAATAATACAAATAGTGAATTTCTATTGTGCTGAAAAAAAAATATATATATTTACATATATTTCGCTGCAAAGTACTGTGACTACGATAAATTAAATTACAATCGTTTGAAACGTTTGAGTGAGAATTTTTTTTATGCCAAAAGCAAAACAAGTGAGAGAATCAGATAGATTCGAGGTGTACTATAAAATCGAAAATCGTGACCAGATAACAGATAATTGTAGTGATAAAATGACGAATGTACCCGAAACCAATCAAACACAATCAGGGTCAACACAACAAGCAGAAACTACACCATCAATTTCAATCTCCATAAACGATCTAATGAAAGATGCCCAGAGAATACATGAATTTAGAGGTAACGGCGAATATGCTTTAACATCCTTCCTAAGAGAAGTGGACACCATCCTTCCACTGTTTGATGGCCATCCTCAAATAAAGGAATACGTCTACCAACGAATTATCATCAATAAAATTCAGGGACCAGCCTTAGATGTCCTCCGGTCCTTGGGATCCAACGTAACGTGGAGCCAAGTAAGAAAAGAATTAATAAATAATTTTGGGATTCAACAAACATATCATCAGTTATATCATCAAGCTCTCTCTGCAAGGAATTACCAAGTAAGAGAATATTTTATAACTTTGCAAGGTATTTTAGCAAAATTAAACGAGAAGTATGAATACGATGCCGACAAACCTACTGAATTTAGTCCTAGTGTTAACGATTCAATGATTTTACAAACATTTTTAAATAATATTGATGCCAATTTAGGTTCGATAATTTTAAATAGGAATATTACAAATTTACGTGATGCATTCAATTTATTAGATAACTTAGGAATGATAAGAGAAAAAGCAAAAGCATATATCCATGTTAATCAAAATAAAATCAGTGATAGCCATAGAAATCAATCCAATCAAAGACGTTTTTATAATAATAATAGTTTTAATAACGGCAACAGAAATTTGACCTACCCAAGACATCCTAACTATAACTTCAGATAAAATTCGGGACAATATAGACAAGACAATACAAATGAAAGAAATCAATTTAATCATGGTCAACCTAGACGGAACTTTGATAGCAATTCCAATAATATTTCTAGACAGAATACCTCAAATAGAGTAGAACGTATGGATATTGATCATGTCCAACATGAGGTAAATTTTCATTCAAGCCCTCACAAGTTTACTTACCAATAGTAGAACTAACGATCGATGGGGATAAAATTAAATGCCTCATCGATACAGGTTCCTCTACTTCACTTTTAGACGAAGAGAAATTGTTAAAATATAGAAGACAACCCTTAGAAATACCTATTAAATTCAGTAGCCTCAATACTAGTATACATGTCACAAAGCAAATCAAAACAAATCTACCATTTGAATTTAATGAAGATGCTTACATGATGTGGAAGTTAACGAAATTTCGAAACAAATGTTTTGATGCCATAATTGGGCAGAATTTACTCAAACCTTTAAGGGCTGTCGTAGATATGGAAAACGAATGTTTAAAAATTAACAATAATGAAATAAGATTTATCAATAGTTGCCCATATAAAACAGATGAGATACATCAGCTAGAGTTTACAGTTATAAAGGGTAGGGAATTCGAAAATCTCTTTAAATCTTTGAACCCTGAAGAGGAAAAGAATTTAAGAGAAATACTAAGATCATATAAAGATCTCTTCTTTAAAGAAGGCGACCATTTAACTAGTGCTTTCGATATTCAACATGAAATTATCACAACAACCGATAAGCCTATATATTCCAAAATATATAGATATCCCCAAGTTCATGAGCAAGAAATATCCACGCAAATAGCAGATATGCTCAAACAAGGAATCATAAAAGAAAGCAACTCCCCATACAACAGTCCTTTGTGGATTGTACCCAAAAAACTCGATAATTCAGGAATGAAAAAATGGAGAATTGTCATTGATTACCGCAAGCTCAACGAGGTAACAATCGACGACAAGTTCCCAATTCCGAATATAGAAAATATATTGGACAAGCTAGGCAGAGCGCAGTATTTTACGACCCTTGATCTGGCGAAAGGCTTCCATCAGATCTTAGTTAAAGAAGAAGATCGGAAGAAAACAGCATTTTCCACGCCTCTAGGACATTACGAATATGTGCGAATGCCCTTTGGGTTGAAGAATGCACCTTCAACGTTCCAGCGTCTAATGAACTCTGTCCTAAAGGAACACATAAATAAAATATGTGTCGTCTATTTAGACGATATTCTAATATTCAGCACAACATTAGATGAGCACATAAATAGTATAAAGAGAATATTCAATACACTACGTAGCCACAACTTAAAAATCCAAATGGATAAGTGTAAGTTCTTTTCAAAAGAAACGGAGTACCTAGGTCATATTTTGACACCTGAAGGAGTCAGACCTAACCCGAAAAAGGTAGAGGATATCTTAAAACTGAAATTACCAAAAACACCAAAACAAATAAAGTCGTTTCTAGGCATTACTGGGTACTATAGAAAATTTATTAAAGATTATGCCAAAGTAGCCCAGCCAATGACCAAATACCTTAAAAAGAACGTTAGATTAAACCTCAATGATCCAAATTATATAAATTCATTTGAAAAACTTAAGAAAATTATAACAGAAGCACCTATATTAAAATACCCTGACTTCAGTAGAAAGTTTAAATTAGTTACAGATGCCAGTACCTTTGCAATCGGTGCTATTCTCCAGCAAGATAATCATCCAATCTGCTACGCCAGTAGAACTTTAAATGAACATGAACGCAATTATACAGTCTCCGAAAAAGAACTTCTGGCCATTGTTTGGTCCACAAATTATTTTAGACCCTATCTCTATGGTGTAAATTTCGATCTGTTAACAGATCATCAACCTCTTAAATGGCTATATACAAAAACCAGAGGAAAAGATGTTAATCCAAGGCTTTATAGATGGTTATTAAAATTAGGTGAGTACAATATTAATTTGGATTACATAAAAGGGAAGGAAAACAGGGTTGCTGACTTCCTTAGCCGAATAAACGCGGATACAAATGAAATAAACGTAGTCGAGACAAATAATGCAAGTAACGACACTGAGGAAGAAATGGAAAATTCCGAAGAACTTTCCGACCTTTCCGTAGAAAATAACATAGATCTTGAGAGTATTAGAACAATACATTCACAAGAGGAAAATCTTAATAACCACATTCCCATACTGGATACAGTGGTTAATCGATTTAAAACTCAAATTATATTAGTCAACAAAAAGGAAAAGGAATTAGAAATAAAGCATAAAAATAGGAAAATATATATTGACTCAGATGATTTGGATAACAACTTATCAGACATCTTAAGAAGATACATAAAGCCGGGAAGAACAGGCATATACACAGAATTGAGCGATAATGATTATAATAGAGTACAACAAAAGATTGTAGAATTATTTGGCGGCATTCAAAGCATAAGATTTGTCAGATGTGTACATCATGCTAAAGACTGGACAGCGAAGACGAAACATATAGACAAATCCAAAAATATCACAAATACGAGACAGGACACACAGGAATTAATGAAAACTACGAAGGATTAAAGAAACTTATTTACTTCCCCAACCTCAAGACTCTAATAGAAAAATACATTAATAACTGCGACACATGTAATCGAGTTAAATACGATAGGAACCCCATTAAACGAAAATTTGAGGTAACTGAAACCCCCAAAGACATTAAGGAAATCGTGCATATGGACACTTATACCAATTCCAAAGCTAACTTTCTTACATTTATAGATAAATTTTCCAAATTCGCGACAGCTTACTACCTTGAAGATAGGAATAATCAGACAATTATAGAAAAATTGAGAGAATACAAAGCACAAAGAGGAAAATTCCGTAAGTTAGTCACCGACAATGAATTTAGAAGTATTAATATAAAAGACTATCTTAAAAATGAGAATATTGACTTTCACTTAGTTAAACCCAATAACCACACTGGGAATTCCGATGTAGAACGTTTACACAACACCCTAAGTGAAAAAATTAGAACCTTAGGGATTGAGGGTAAACAACTCAACATCAAAGAAAAAATGTGTAAGGCTATTGAGTGGTACAACAATACTTACCATTCAACTACTAAAGAAAAACCAATAAATATTCAAGAAGGAAATTGCGACAAAAAAAATATATACAATAATCTTTGCAAGGAAAAGGCTAGGTATATTAATAAGCGAAATGTTAAAAGGGAGGAATATTCTGAAGATAGGAAAGAAGGTTACATAAAAAATTATAAAAGTGTTAGACACAAACAAGAACCCAAATTTATCAAAACTACATTAGATAATATACATGTCTCAAATATTAAAAGAAAAAATAAATTTTCAGGGCAGTTGGATCTTCAAAGCTTGTCAAATACTATGGATGTGCACAATAATCCAGGCACATCTAGTGGTTGATAAAATCGATACAAACTTCGGATACACCGAAATTAAATTAGAAGAAGTCAATATTATAAAAAATTATGACAATATATTGCATTTAATAAGTCCCAAAGAAATCCAAAGAATTGTAGATAGTTTAGAGATAAATATAAGACAGGCAAATCTAAAAGAAAAATCTTTAACCCTCGAGTACCAGTTGAACCACATTCGCAATAAAATTAATACATTAATTCCACATAGGCAAAAACGTGGTTTGTTCAATTTCATAGGTACAGCATTTAAATGGATTTATGGTACGATGGACGACGATGATAGGCAAGAAATCGAAGAACATCTTAAGGTCATCGACATAAACAACCACAACGCTTTAAATAATCTCAATGCACAAATCAAAATCAATCAAAACTTCAATGAAACCTTCGCAAAGCTAAAAGACGTCATTGAAAAAGATAGGCTGATGATTTCAGAAAGGCTAGACAAAATAGAGGGACTTGTACTTTACACAGACTTTGAACTCAAACTAAAAATACTACAGGACAATATTGAACATATACAAAATAACATAGCGTCAGCAAGATTAGGCATCGTTCATAGTAACATATTAACAGATGAAGAAATTGCGGAATATAAAATTGACTTCCAAAAACTGCAAAATTTTAAATTAGATACCGCAATAGATAATCAAGATAATATAATATTTGTGATTAGAATACCAAGAGAAATAGTTTCCTTACAGAAAATATTAATAACGCCAATAACTGACGACAAAAACGAAGAATTAACTCTTAATATTCAAGAAATTGCAAAGTATGAAAATAAGATTTTTGATTATGTACAAAACAGAGATTTGAAAGATTTAAAAATTTCCAACAATTGTATAATTAAAAAGAATTGTATGAGAGTATACAATAATGCATCCGAAGTCATAGAACTAAGTAGAGGAGTAGTATTAGTGAAAAATCAAAATAATGCCAATTTCAGTAGTACTTGTGACAAACGTAGAATGATGTTAAATGGTAATTATTTCTTAAACTTCAATAACTGTTCGATAAAAATTGATAATCGTACTATATATAATAATCAAAAGAAGTTCAAACAAAGCTTTGTAATATCAGACTATCTTGAACAAATTGAAGATTTAAATAAAAAAGTATCATTTGACAATATCATTTTAACACAAATGGGAAATATAAAGGAAATTAAGGAAATTAAATATCATAGAAAAATGCATTATATTTTTGGAAGTAGTTGTTTTATAATAGTTATAGGCATTGTAATATTTATCGCAGTTCATACCTGTAAACATAGACTAAAATTAAAAATCAATAATGTGACTCAGGAGAGTCCTCAATTTAAGGAGGGAGGAGTTACGTCGGCAAATTTGACCGACATCACAGAACATGACACCTCAGAACAACCTTCGCAAAATTTTCACTTATATAAAATATAAATGTTCCCAGACAATTTTGCTTAATCAACAGAACTCAGGAAATTCAACCGTTCCCATGCATTCCTGCTTAATAGATAAAAAATGAAAAAGCTTTTATGTTTACGGGTGTAATGCAGATAGATAATTAAACTTAAAGTACAGTTTATATTTTTCAGTCAACCAGGTCGGAAGTTATAATATCGTGTACAAAAGTTTGGTTGTGTTAATCTTTTATTTTGCTTCTCTCCAATAAATTAAAATTCAATTTAAATTGTTGTGTTGTTTTCTTCATTCAATCCTTTTTTATTTGTGAACAAATTAAAAATCATAACTCGCGCGCCAAATCTACAAAAATTAATATTTTTAAAAATCCGTACGGCATTCTCGAGCTATAAGCCTCTAGATTAATGTTTTTTTTTGGTTTTGGTCTAGATTCAAATGTGCACCAGTGGTGCTGCGTGCCGCGGAGCCCTGCAAGCAAAACATGTCCCGGGAAGATGTCTGTGGAGCCGCCATTTTGTTTTTTTTTTTCGCTGTCAAAAATTTATCAATATAGTTCAATGTATGCCCGATAATACCCTTAAAAGGTTTTTTTCAAACACCTTTAATTTCGCGAAAAAAAATTCGTGAAAAAACCTTTTTTTTTTAGCCGTTACAGTGGCGTTACCCCTTAATTCTTAAGGTATCATTCTAGATTAACATTTAATTCTTAAGGTATCATTCTATATTAGGCTTCCTTAAATCGGTTACCGTATAATTATAATATTTTCCTTTATTTTACAATAGTGTGTATCATTTTAGACTATAATAAAATTAAAACAAACTATTTCATTAAATGGTATTTTAGCTATAATACAATTTTTATTTACAATACATATCTTAGACTAGCCTTAGATTATATGTTTTCTGCGTCTGCTCCTTGCTGTTCTGATTGAATAGAGTAATGTCCCCATGGTAGAGTATCCGTTGTCCCAATCATAATATACCGCTTGTTATCATATGGATTCAATGCAATCTTTTTTCGGCTGATCGTGTAGACATTATGGTTATGCGATCGTATGGAGCTCTGATTAGCAGTTAATACTCCCTTGTTATTCAAACATTCGACGTAGTCTTCGAAATTGATATGCCTCTGAACTACATTAGTCTTAACTCCTTTTGCTTTCTTTACAGTTTTACCATCGTTTATACGTAGACTGTACATTTTCGAGCGCAAGCCTGCAAATTCACTCATCATGATTTTCCCATTCAGCTCATCCTTCATTAGACCAGGAATCTTTTTATTCATGAGCGGTAAATTGAATTGATTATCTTCTGGGTAATCACTTGTATCAAATTTGTTTATATTTTCAGCCATAAACTCATATGCATTTTTCTCTTCAAGTTCATATATTAGAGAATCTGTATCTGTATACATGACTTTACATTTATCTCCAAATTCACGCTGCATAAAACTGTAGTGGAAATCATAGAGGCATATCTTTGAAATTTCCAAAACTGCCATTCCAATATAGAGGGGCTTATTGAATAAGATTTTGAGTCGCCTTAATTCCACAGCAACTAAATTCTCATAAAATATCGTTGCACTGTGGAAGTTGGGTGCCGCAATCCGAGCTTTTGCACCATAGCGACCTTCCCACTTTACGCAAAGCTTTATATCGCTATACTTGCGAACATTTTCCATGGTCTTACCAAAAGATGCATTATTCATCTTCTTCTCATGATAGCTGGTAGCCTGCTTCCGTTTGGTGGTATTTAAGTCAATATATGGTTTAAGCCAAGCTGATTGGTTGAATTGAAGAATCCGGTGCACTTTTTTCAGGATGAGGCCATGTGATAAGCATTGCTTCAAATTTCGGTAGTGTATAATATATTTAGTTTTAGGATGTAAAGTTGTCAAAAGCTTTTCTAATTTTGCTTTAGGTGGTGCTGCATGCTCAGAGCAAAACGGTAAATCCTTATGTGTATCATGTAGATGTTGAGGATAGTCCAAGTCGACTTCGAATATGTATCCAATTGGTGAATCATCAGCAATATCGAAAACGTTGATATTGGGAGCATCAACCCATTTGAATCCTCCGGTTGGTAAATGCTGTGACATGGCCCATCCATAAAGGTTATTTACATCATAATACATCAGATATTTCTCTTTCTCGTCAGGCTTAAAATCATCCATATATTTATTATTTGCTTTACTATATCTGTTCGAGCATTGACTTATACCACCTCGAATACCTCTCTCTATGAATAGCAGTATATCTACGTCGGTTATCAGCTCTAGTTTCACTTTGGTATATTTTAACATTGCATCCCATGTTAGACCTGGCATGGTGTAATAATGTGCAGGATCTAAATTGTACGTCTTCATACAGACATCTCGAAAGTTCTCAAACACATCAGCCAATAGAAGGATATCAGTTTTCAGGTATAGATCGGAATATTCGCCAAGTGTCTGTATTTCAAATGTCCTCCACACCTTCTCTGCGCAGCTGTAGTCCTCAGCAGATATATCACTGTCAGTCATTTTATTATAGAATTACTCCTGCGCCGGTAAGTGTTGGAAATCCAATTTAGTCCAATCGTCAACGAAGTCGTATGGGAAGACTCCTTTGCGCGTAAGTAGTTTAAAGTCATCATCATCCAATTCCTGCCATACAGCTCTTGTAATATTTAATTTATCCATTGTCAGCAATGATGATAGCTTATCTAAGGATTCTGCCATAAAACGGAAGGAATCGATGAATCTGAATTTGATATGACTGCCTTCAACGTGCTTGGTGAACGAAATGTATCTTTCTTTAATTATTGGAAGGAGATCCACTTTCCCAGGAATGGCTGTAGCTATATCCTTAATAATGAAGTGGGCATCATATCCAGATAAATTGTTTAAAATGACTGGAACTATGGTGCAATCTTGATACATCAGATTACATGAATTGTGCGCTGGCCCTCGGTATTTTCCTGTTAAAAGAAATTATGAAAAAATGAATTGAATTATGATTCTCAGTATTTACCTGTTAAGTGGCAATAGTCCCGAACTCATTCCTCATCGGTTGCAAACGTTTTTTCACATATATGACAACAAGTAGTTTCCATATGTAATTGCCGTTCCTCTTTAGTCAGGGGTTGCATTGGCCTGATGTTCAGCTTTTCCTGTACAGCTATGGATGCAATTTTTTTGCAATTCTAATGCAAACCATTGTTGGCAATTCTTGCCTCGATATGCTCTGTAATATAAGAGCTTAGCATTATGTTTGCAGTGGAAATAGAATCCTATGCTGTGAACTTCATGTTCCTGGATTCGCTGTGTATTTTAATGGTTTCCCTGAATCGGCTTCAATATTGACTCAAGATCTGCATATACACAAAACGGGACTGGATTCTTATGGTTATAATTCTGATATTCCAACCATTTCTTTTCCTCTGATGGAAACATAATTCTGCAATCATTTTGCTTCTCGCATTCGGGTGTGTGTGATGCTAATTTTTCCGCAGAGTAAAAGTAGAGCAAACATATATCGCATGTATACACTCTGGACTTATGTTTCGAAGTTTGTCCCGATACGAGGCGCGAAAGATCTTTAATCCAGCAGAAATGATATCTGCCAGCATCATCATCATCATCATCATCCATATGATCTTCAGCCTGGTCATAGTAATCTTGTAGCATTAGGAGATTAACATGTCGCTCCATCTTGTGTTTCGTAAGTCTAACTGGAACTGTGGTGAAGAAACGCTCTTTCTCTAGGATGAATACGTTTATTGATAAATCGTTGCGGTCTTGAAATTGCGTAATTTGCTTAAGTGTCATGGGAAATGTTATCCCATTTAAATTAAGTACAGTTGAATAATGTGGATATGATGAGGTCCTAGCAGAGTTAACATTTGCTGCTGCAGGATATAGCGCTGAGATTACGGCCCATGCGAAGCATGCTTCATCATTTTTTTCACATTAATGCAAGCTTTCTTTAAAGCAATCTCCTTCGGCAGAGGTATATACGAAGATCCCCGAATCGACTCAAACTTGTTGATGTATATTGCTAGATGTATTATTGAGTGCAGTGCCCAGCCACTGTCTTTTTCCTAGAATTCTTCCAGCTGAGTGTTTATTGGATCCAAAATGTTTGATTTAAACCACTCCTCTAAGTAATCATCTGCACTAATTGGAGCAGTTCTTGCTTGGAAATATTTAATGTCTTTTATAGTTTCATTGTCACCAGTTTCTTTAACAAATTCACCGCAAAACTTGTAGAGACTTTAATATTAAAATAATGTTTTAAGGTATTTTTAACACGACGCGTAAATAATTTGGCAGCGTCTTTCATAAATAGCTTCGGATCGATATGTTTTAAATTTGCAACAAAACACCTTGCCGAATTCTGTCTGCGAACGCTGTCTTTATTTCCTCCCACTTTACAAAATCACTTCTTCTTACGCGAGTAATTCCTCCACCTCGACGGGGAGTTCTCAATAACGCTCTCAATGCTTTAATTTGCTCGAGACAGCTCTCGAAATGTCGTTTCCTAGCACTCTTATTGCACTTCCGAAATGCAACTTGAAATTTATGTATGTTTCTGTTGCACTTTTTAACAATATAGTCTTTATTCTCTGAATTTGTTAAACACTTCGACACATCCTTCCGCAAGTTTTTAATTATTGAAATCTTTTATTTACTAACACCGAAGACATTTTTATTATGTTCTATCACGGAGACTCACTAAAACTGACTGATGCTCCCCCAGAGTTTGCTTGGGCTTTTATAGGGACGGTTTGTAAACATGAATGATCCTGCTGCTACAATAATCATTGCACAGGATGAATTCGAACGAATTTGCTTACAGGCTGAGATGATATCGAATTACACGATAAACAAAAAAAAACATAAATCATTCAAATTAATTTGATTACTTTATTCTGCTGGTTGAAATTGCAAATATCAAATGAGATTGTTTACATGAATGCATTTCAAGGTAAAAAGAAAATGTGAAAATTTGTTTACTTTATGTGAATTCCAATGAAACGTTTCGATCGGTAAAATTCTTGGAACAATAACATTTTTGGTTGCCTACAGGAAGTGTGGTATCAAATTACATGAAAAGAATAAATGTGCTGACATTGCTTAAATTTGTTTACACAGGTGTGCATGACTCATTCAGCTAAAATGCGAATTTGTAAACAGGATGTTTACACAGATGTGTATGAACCATTCAGCTTAAATGCGAATTTGTTTACAGCGGTGATATCAAATTACATCATAAATAGGGGAAGCATGCCTAATGTTTGGTAAACATTTAATATCTGATACCCAGCATCCCCATAGAAAGTGATCCAGAACTTCTGATATATACAAATTCCTCGCTAACAAATATTCAAGTAAGAAAACAGCAAATCCAAGGTGACTTCATGCTGATATCTACAACTCCCCAGGGTAACTTGAATTATTAATAATATTAACGATATCTGAAAAGGTAAAATCGCTAATATCTCTAAAACCATAGCCCGTAGAGGATTTCTAACAAAAATTTTATCGCCCCTAGTATCCACACCACAACCATCTAGAATCCATTGGCATGAATAAAAATGTCCTACTATTAACTTTAATTATTACTAATATTAGTTCAAAACCAAAAGCCTACATTTAGGCACAGCACCCCCATGAGCAAAAAAAACTTGAATTATTTCTAACATTAACTATATCTAAAAAAGGTAAAATCGCTAATATATCGAAAACCATACCACGTAGAGGATTTCTAACAAAAATTGTATCCCCCCTCTAACCCCACCCCTCTAACACCTTCTAGAATCTATTGGCCTGAACAAAACTATCCTAGCTATCTTGAATTATTAATAATATTAACTATATCTGCAAAGGTAAAATCGCTAATATCTCGAAAACCAGAGCCCGTAGAGGATTTCTGATGAAAATTTCGTCCCCCCTAGTATCCACACCACAACCATCTAGAATCCATTGGCATGAATAAAAATGTCCTACTATTAACTTTAATTATTACTAATATTAGTTCAAAACCAAAAGCCTACATTTAGGTGCAACACTTGAAAACGCAAAATAATAATAAAAAAAACCGACATTTAGGCGCACCAAGAAAACAGCAAACCCGTAGTACCGGAGCATGCTGGTAGTACCGGCTAATACCGCTAGGGCGCAATCAAGACCAAATGACACATCCAAGCCATAAGTCAGTCAAAGCTCAATGGTGTATCCAAGACATAAGCCAGTCAAGACTCAATGTACATCCAAAACACAAACACATATTTAGTATGGACTCAAAACCACATAGCGAAGGTGGTACCATCTGCGGGTGAGAGTTCGAGATAAAAACTCTGGCCCAGAACTCTACCCATATATAGCAACTTTAAGGAATATTCACACAGCACCTACATGGTCTCATGGTAGAGCGCATCGGATTTAACAAAACCAAGCGGTCTCGGTTCGATTCCAGCAAAAAAAATGCAACTTTTTTTATTAAAAAAATCAGCTAAGATGAGCTTGATCAGCTTACCGGGGCCCGACGGGGTAGGAAAGGAATTCCCCTGGCAGGCCCTGTGACGTAGGCCACTAGACGGGTCCCCCCCCAGTGGCCCAGAGCCGTAACCCCCGGAATATAATACAATACAAGCCATGAAGTCGCCGAAGGCACCGACACATTAAAAGGCCTTAACGTGCCGGGTACAGCATGCAGTATGAGCTCACTCTCACGGCATTTTGTATACTCGTCATGGAGGAAAAACTAATATTTCATCTTAAACAAGTCCTAAAGCCCAAAACGTTCGCTCGCACAGCAAAATGAAGTTAAAACAAATTGCAGCCAAATATGTTTTCTTTCTAATAGTTTAAAAAAAATATAGCATGTAGAACAAATTTATGGAAATTATAGCGTTTGAACAAAATACAAGCTACTTTTATATGAAAAATTCCTGCAGTAGAACAAGGCAAGAAGACTGTGGATGTCGCCTGCTCTCTTTTTTCGGCTTTGTTCATGGCTTGTATCTTGCGGGGGTTACGCCAGAGGCCTGTCCAGAACCACCAAAATAGTTGGAATTTTCCGGACACTTTTTGTATGGAAAAAGTGTCCCAGAATCCGCATAGCGTAACTACTTATGCTCTAAAGGGTATTGATTCATTAAACATATTTTTTAAATACACCTTGGCAGTGGGTAGTAAAACCCTTGGAAATTTTGTTTTATTGTGTAGAATCGTTACATCTTCTTCAATTGGCTGCTTTGAATTTAGGCTATCCTTCTTATTATATGTGGTTCCAGGTCTACTCATACCTTTCTTGGATTTTTCATCACCTTCATGATCTCTATGAAGCAAGGTGTGGTGCTTTTTGTTGCAGTAATAACATGATTTGCTAGTTCTGCATTTTTCAGTTGCTTTGTCGGCCATGCAATTGTTGCACAGATTTTTCTTATTAATGAATGAGTTTCGTTCCCTTACGCTCATTGCCTTAAAATCCATACACGGATATATTGCATGTTCTTTGTTGCAGAAGATACATGAACGCTTCAATGTTGTGTGAAATATTCTCTTCTTAATGTTGCTTTGATTTCCATCAGGTCTGGTCTGCCTTGAACTTTTTATGCAATCCAAAGTCTGGTAACGTTTTTCCAAGAAATTGAACAACTCCGTCGTTGATGGCATTTCTTTGGGATTTGTTAGACTTTCTTCAAAAAATCTGAGACTTTCTCCGTCGAGCTTTCTCGTAGCAATACAAACAATCATAGCATCCCAATCATCTGTATTTCTATTAGTGTTAAATCTAGCCTTTATCAGTTGAATGGCAATGTTGTAGTTCTCATTGCTCAGCTGGAGATGACTGATAACCTTCCTTGCTTCACCTTCAAGATGGAAAAGAAGGTACTGCATCTTTTCAACGTTGCTCAGATAGGGGTTGTGATCTATCACTTGGGTGAAGATGTCGCTGAACGTCTTCCATTCCTTATAGTTTCAGCTATATTTAGGTATTTTTATTGGCGGAAGTTTCGGAAAGTTGTTGGCGTTGTTCTGATGTAAGTAAGCCATTGGTGGAACTGGCTGCTGCATTGCGCCACTGGGATTGGCTGGACTGGCAGCGGATATTGTTTGGGTGTCCAACTCGGGAGTGGTGAAAGCAAGTGTTGGCATGTCTGTTATTGGATTGATAGTCTGCTTTGTGGTGGATGGTGCTGAAGATTTTGGGCCTGTAGCTTTATTTATCGCTTCGTATTTTTCAATGAGTTTGGTAGCATCAATGTAAATCGCCTTTGTTTTATTAAAAACGTCTTCTTTGAAATACGCGTGATCTTCACTAATGCAGGTCACTATATCTCTGTGCAGCTCATTATAGCTTTCCCAGTATTCTTCTAGTTGGAGTCTTTTGTCTACCAACTTTTCTGGGATTCTCTAGTGGATCTTTGGTGAGATTGGTCTTAAATCTTTCAATATCCGCAGCTATTTGCTTCTGGGTCTTCAATAGATGCTTCTGTGCCTTTAATGAATCCTCATGCAATGGATCTGTAGACATTTTGATTTTAATATAAAAAGAATTCCAACTTAATTTGAATCTTTTTGTGGCTATCTGGATCTTTTAAGACAGGTTGTTGATGCAAGGTGAGTAAATAATTCAAAGATTCTTGAATTATTATCTCAAGCTGTTGCTAATTCGTAGTGACAATTCAATGGCTCATGAATCGTTTTTTGCGAAGTTTGTAATGGCTTGTTGCTTTTTAATTCAAAGATTCTTGAATTAATCACGCAGTTGTAGTGCTGTTGCTTCCTTCCAAAAATAATTCAAAGATTCTTGAATTAAACACGAAGTCGCTGGAAGTAACTTTTCAGATAGTAATTTAGAAAATAATCCAAGATTTCTTGAATTATTGTTGCTTCTTAAATTACCGCTCGAAGGACCATGTAATGAGACTGTAAATTACTCAAACTTAATTTGAGTCGACAAAAAATAACCACTGCGTGTAAAAGCAAAACTGTAATTTTATTCGTGTACTCGTATGACTTAAATACTAAATTATTGCTAACATAACATTTATTTACAATTATGGATATTTATTAATGCTAGATACTAATTTAATGTTAACGCGGCAATTTTGTATATTATTATTGATAAAAAATGCAAAGCTTGCATTTGTTGCCTGCTGGAAAATATGTGCCGATTTAGTGACTTGTATGCGTAGGTATTTTTTATCTGATGAAATTATTTTGTTATGAAAATATATTTTTTTTGTATAACGAAATGATTTTGCTATTAAATTAAAAAGATGTTCAGTTCTGAACACAAACAATAGTCAATCAACGTATGCAAGATTTCTGTCTATATTTTTAAGGTTCATTTTTATTCATATGTATTTTTTTGCAGGTATCATCAAATATTAATATGTACAGACATGTGTGTACTTGCTGCGTGAATAAGATAGAAGAGTTTTATGAATTTTATGTAGAAGTTCTTAAGAATTATAATAAGCTGAAGAAAACTGTCACAATTGATACTTCTGATGCAAAAAATTCACATAAAAGTAACACGCTTGTACATCAGGCAATAGAGGCTGAGTCAAATTGTAACATACAAATAGGGCCCGCAATAAAAATAGAAGAAGAAGAACAAATAGAACTGCCTTTATATGAATTAGGTTTACATAAAAAAAGAATATTAAAAAATCAGTGTTCAATAAAACACAACTCGGACCCTATTTTGTCTGAAGAAGATCACAAAAACACTAAAGATCAAACAAATAATTCGGAACAGGAGGACATATCAAAACTTAGAGGAGAGACATCTAAGATAGAAAACAATGAAACATTTTCCGAAAATATATTAAAAATAGACATCCCAGATCACCTTAAGGTTAGAACACCTAAAAAAATCAGTGATGCCAAAATACGATCATTTATGGATTTAATTTGCGAATTGTGTGATGAAAAGAGTCAATTCAATACCTTCAAGGAGATGCAGTTACATTATGAAAGTCTACATGAAACAAGAGGATTTATTAGATGCTGCGGAAAAAAAATTTATCGTAAAGATAGGGCGATGGATCATATAACCCTTCACATGAATCCCGCGGCATTCAAGTTCGGAAATATTAATATTAATTATTAATGGTGTTTAATTGAACTTTTATATGTAGATGTCCTGAATGTGGTCAACGGAGTAAAAGTAAAGTGCTCTTAAGGATTCATATGAAGCAGCATCTACCTGTAGACGAACGTCCTTTTCAATGTAAAGTTTGTGATCAGAAGTAAGTTATAATTATTTACATAGCTATTTTACGGTAGTTATAGTTCGGTTTTATGATCGTAAGAAACACCAGCCAGATATGTAGATCTGATTATTAATACACTGGCCTATTTCACTAAATTAATATATTTATTGTTGTATTATAACTGGATATAATATTGTCATCTCTCTTGCTCTCTTTTGTTTTATGCCTCAATACTTACTTTTTCTTTTTTATTAATGTACTTATAGTATATAAAATATAATATCTTGTGCAAATACTAATTCCAACTAAATCGGCAAGATGCTTAATATAAGCAAGTAGCACTATAAGGCAGGTACGTTCTTAAATTCTGTTTGTTAGTATAAAAGCTGGTTATTCAAAACAATCTCACTTAAGCATGTGCAATCGAATGAATGGCGCAAAAATCGTTAAAATTTGATAAATTGATAAAAATCGGAAGTTTTTCCGCTTTTTTGACTTTGATATCCTATGACTGCCGAAAAATCAACAATAGGAATTAGCTCTCCATCGGGTATTTTTTGGAATTCTTAGTCATTTCATATTCAAACTATCTTAATAAGATGTATCTTAAGAAAGTTACAGGGTGTTCTGGAGAAAAATAATCAAAATCGTAACACCTCCCGCTGAAACCACCTTTCTGGTTCCTGATTTAGCTTTTAGATTTATGTATTGTGATGGGACTAGGCAAACCCAAAATACATTCAATAAATCAATCAGAATAATTATGACAAAATACCAAAAATGCATGTTTGACAAAAAAATATTTTCACCCAAGTAACCCAAACTACATTTCAATAAATCAATCACTATACCAATAATGCATGCTACGCAAAACATGTTTACCCAAATGCCGTCACACTTGAAGGTTTAAACACAATTCCGACGACAGAGCGACTGAACGACAGACGACAGCGAAAATATCGTTGCAAAACAGGCAGTCGAAAAATTGGGAACACAATTGCAACGACAGGCGGTGAGCGACGATTGTAAAAGAAGAAGATATTGAAATTTCATTTGTTAAATGTTTCGAGCGTTTTAAAAGGAGATTTTTATCAAGAATATTTTATATTATATTGAAAGAAATGCAATGGACCAAAGTGTGAAAAAAACTGCAAAATGCGGAAATTAACTAAATTAAACGCTTTGAAATATCCATCCAAACCACGTCTTTTTGTCCACTTGTCTTGCCTCTTGTAAACTATAAATTATTTTATGGTTTTCGCATTTCCTCGATCAATTTTTCCTCAAAGCTCATTATTTTAAAATTACCGCGGCGTGCTACCACCTGAAAAAGACATAAGTGAATGCCACAACCATTTCATTCGATTAATTTTGTTGGTAGGACTGCAGTGACGATGGCAAAATTAGAAATTGATCAATCCCGGCGAAAATGTCGGTCGTCGCAATTTGGTGCATTCGCATAAGATGCTGTGCGTTTAGATGTTTGACAGCGATATATCGTCGTCGACAAAAGTTATAACAAATTTCTAAAATTTTCGTGCTGCAATGCAGTATTTGAGTTTGCCAGTTCGTGTCTTACTAAATTTCGCGTACTGCGTATAAACTTTATGTTCAACTATTGTAAAGCATGGCCTCAGTTAAAAAGGTCTAGTAAAGTGCAAGTTTTCAAAGCGAATCAAAAGTAGTTATTAAAAACTTCCATAAAATTCCAACGAAAACAAGGTAGACAGACCCACAGAGACTGCTGCCAGCCAACTTTCTGCAAACGCAAAATAGTCGGAAGTTTCAAAGTAAGTCGGATATCCAAGTCTACTGGTGCCTTACCCAATACAACGGAAAATTCGTGGAGCACAAGTAAGGCCACGTGCCGGCAAAAGCACGCGGCCACCAAGTTTTGCCAATATCAAAACACAACAGCACATAATAGTTTCCCGAAAATCGAGCGACAAATTAAAACAGCTCTGAGAGGAACCCGAATTTTGAGTGAAGTAGTATCATCTACCAATAGGTGGCAGACGATTCAAATCCGAAATTTCAATAAAACTTGCAGCAGAGGCGTATAACACCAGCGCCAGTGGTAAAAGTTGACATCATTAGAGCTCGAAGCTCTTAAGCCAAGTTCCGCACCGGTCTAGCGTTCATATTTCACAACACGAAAATAGACCATTAACATCCATATACGCACACCACTCTCACCCGGTCTTGAACTGGGTGCATCAGTACTTCATGGAAAATAATTACTCGAATTTACTGAAAATTTTGGACTAATTTTTCCTATTTTTTCGTTCCTGCGGAATTTAAGTTTAATAACATAGATAAGTTAATTTTTTGAACTACTAATTATTGTTCTGTTTTCTCCCGCGGAATTTAGGTTTAATAACATAGATAAGTTAAGTTTTTGAACTACTTATTATTTTTCTGTTTTCTATTGTATTTTGGTTTTTCCTTCTCTTTTTTTACTTTTGATTTACGATATAGGCATAACGTAACGTATTTATTTTCAGTGGACGGTAGCTCGAATTTCTTCATTTGTTAAATAAAACATCTTCGTAAATAGACCTAAAACAAAACAAACGAACTCATAACATTTATATTTCGACCACATAGTTACAACAGGCTTACTGACCTGGTGCTAATAAACCCATCGCCCGCATAGGGCACAACAACATGGCTACGGCCGGACGGCCGCAAAACTACTACGCCGACCTGGACCCAGGCAACTGGCCCAGGAAGGCAGTGAAAAAGGCTAGGAAAAGAAGCACCAGCCTCGACTTCCCCTCCCTACAAGAAACGATAGGTAGCATTAACTCGGGCACAAACCCTGAAATATGTGACTATCAAGCTTTCAGACCATATGAATAACATTACAGACCTCAATCCCTTTGTGGTATGTAAAATGATCGAGCAAGTAGCCCCCCCCCCCCCCCCGAGTTCGCTCATGCAAAGCTTTAAGAGATCACTCTTATCTTGTCCTGCTCCCATCGCAAACGGAAGCGGAGAAGCTGATCAAAAACTTAAAAAAATCCAGGATCACGAAGTGCAAATAAGCTACCACTCAAAGCTCAACTCGTCCACAGGCACCGCGTTTGCTCCCAATCTAAAAATGCTTTCGGAGGCAGACATCCTAGAAGGACTGAGAGAAAAAAATCAGACCATCACGGAAGTACGGAAGATGACAAAACCTGGCGCGTCACAAGACGAACGAGTACCAACAGGCGCTTTACAGATAACTTTCGACTGCTTTGCCCCCCCCCCCCTCCTTGATAGTTTGCTGCCTGGAGAAACTTCCGGTACGAAGATGGTACCCTGCTCCTCTCAGATGTAGGAAATGCTACAAATTCCGGCACCATGAGAGCAACTGTCCGCCACCCCTGTCTGTCCCGACTGCGGCATATCCAAGGCGAAAGGAGATAATTCTCACATATGCGAACGCAATTACTGTATCAGCTGTGATCAAGTCGGCGGTCATGTCACCTTGGACAGAATATGCCCAGCATTCGCAAGAGAAAACGTCATTGTACAGATCCAAGTGGACAAACATGTTACCCGTTTTGAAACGCGGCGACAGTGGTATGCCACGTACGGCAACCAAGCTCCACTCGAGCAAAGGCCAAGCAAGGTCCAGATAGGCACTTCCTTTGCTGAAATTTCTAAAAAAAACTACACAAACAAACCAAGCCATAGTAACAAAAACCTCTCCCCCAGCTCCCATATCCTCCATATCGTCTAACCTCCCTCTTAACAGCAGAATGGCTACTCGGCCAGCTGTCCCACCAACACACACGTCCAAAAACGTAATTGAACAAGCACAACAACCCACAATCGCCACCTCACGCCCCACAGTAACGAGAAACGAAACCAGCCCTAACATAGCTGGGGTGTTTGTCAGAAATGACATCCTTGCCACTGAACTCCCACTCGACACCACGCTCACAGCTGTTGCTGTTAAAATACCACACGTCCCCCCCATCCATGTAGTCTCTGTCTACCTGAGTGCTGAGGACACAGTCACGGAAAGTGCTCTGCATTCCTTAATGGACCAGGTCCCGAGTTCGGTGCTGCTGCTGGGCGACTTCAACACGCATAACGCGCTGTGGGGATCGCCCAGAGGCGACGCTAGAGGCAGGACCATTGCGGAGTGGCTGGATGACTCTGGCCTTGTCATTCTGAACGACGGCAGCCCCACTATCCTTAATTCACGTAATACCCTCACCCATATAGACCTCTCCATCTGCTCCCCTTCACTAGCTTCTCACACCAGTTGGCACACAGTACAGAACCCCAGAGGCAGTGACCACTTTCCTATACTCATCTCCATAGAGAAAACACTCCCAACTGTCCGGCATGTTCCGCGATATGTTGAATTGAACATAGGGCGGACTGGCCTGGCTTTGCGAGAGCAGTCGAAGAATATCTACACTCACAACCCCCCAGCCTGGACCCTGACAGGGAAGCAGCAGTGCTCTCAAGAGCTATACGCCAAGCTGCCAATATAAATATCGCACTGTCTCGACCCAAAGTCAGGCTCCAGCCACCTTGGTTCAATGCCAAAGTCAGACATCTCGTGGAGCAGAAGGACTGAGCATGGAGGTCCTTCAAAAGACAGCCGACTCCTGAGAACGCTGTCGGCTATAGGAAAGCAAATACTCTGATGAGAAGAGAAATCAAAGCTGCTAAAAAGAAAGCCTGGCACGACTTCGCATCCAGCATTGACTCTTCCACCCCTATGAAGGAGAACTGGCGCAGGGTCAGGGCAATCTGTGGACACCCCGCTAAGGCAGGCATCACATGCCTTAACGTTGAGGACGCCACTGTCACAGCCTGTGCTGATAGCAGAACACCTTACCAAGCACTACACCGGCTATACAACTGATGCTGACCGCTCCACCATCTGTCACTCCACCAAGACTTCTTTGGAGGCGTGCAGACAACGAGACATTGAGAATATTCCCCCCTCCCCACTCGATGACCCCTTTTCACTCCTGGAGCTAAGGCAAACGCTTAACTGCTTCCAATGATCCACTCCAGGTCTGGATAATATCACCTTCGGTATGATTGGGCAGGCTCCTGCAATCTGCCACGCCAGGATGACGGTACTGCTGAATCGAGTTTTGACTCTTGGCAGATTTCCGACAGAATGCAAGCTTGCTGAGATTCGAGCAATTCCGAAGAGGAACATCCGCTTTCCAAGCCCCGCCGAAACCAGACCAATTTCCCTCCTTAAAACCACATCCAAACTCCTCGAGAAGCTGATGGCAAACAGGTTAAGTTGGCTTCTAGAGCAAAGGCTGCTTCCCACGGTTTGGAGCTACAGACCTGGCAGAGGTACTCAAAATCTTCTGCAGGAATTGGAGCACAACCTAAAATGCGCCTTATCTAGAGATCAACTGTATTGCTGTCCATCGATTTGGAAAAGGCATACGACAGAACTCCGAAGCACTCCGTCCTCAAACAGCTTATAGACTGCAAGGTCGGCACGCGCTTCATCAAACTGGTTGAGTCATTCCTCACAGACAGAAGAATAAGAGTCAGATCAGGCGGACACTTCTCGTCCACTTTCACCTTGGAGAACGGCTTACCGCAAAGTTCGCCACTCTCAGTACACCTTTTCTCCACATTCATGCACTCACTGCCAACCCAGCTCAGCTCAGTGCCAGACCTTCTTTATCACATTTATGCAGACAATATTATATGCTATGCATCTGGCAACCCACCATTCGTGAATTCCATCCTCACTCAGACCCTGAGGAAAATCTCAGTTTGGTCAGAAATTAATGGTTCCAAGGTGGCCATGAGCAAACTAGAAGCCTTACACGTCTGCAGAAGACGGAGTTGCCGAGAAGTTGAATTGTCCTTCGACATGGCTTCCATCCCTCTACAAAACGTCCTCAGAGTCTTGGGTCTGCACATCTCCAAAACTCTTGATTGGAGCAAGCACACCAGCATGGTGGTGGAAGATGTCAACAAACGCAATAGCCTCCTCAGGGTCATTTGCGGTAGGAACACGGGTCCCCCACTACCAACTGACATTCAAATAGTCAGACAACTGATAATGGGAAGGATCGACTATCTAATTACAGTTTATGGGTTCTCCACCAAACGCAATGCCAGCAAAATGCAGAGGGCCATCAACGCTTGAGCCAGAACGGCCATAGGCGCTTTACGCACCACCCCATAGATAGCCTTCTTATAGAGACAGGCTTTCCCACCTTCACCGCCAGAAGAGACCAGCTCATGGCCAGCCTCTTCCTGAAAAACTTTCATGACCCTCAAGCGCCCCTTCATGATTTAGTTGTGGACAGCCTGTCCACGCATCTCCGTGCTACACGCACAAAATCGGGTCTCCACAAAGCAGTGGAAATCGTCCCCAATCCTCTCAAATCCATCCCCCTCGATCCCAACCTCATCAACCCCGTCACGCTCCCCCCGCCCTGGAGGATCAAGACACACCACATCATCGACTGCGAAGTACATTACGAAGACAAAGACAACGATACGAAAAGACGGCTGCACACAGAGCTCAAAGCAAGACTGAGCGCGGACAACGTCTTCTACACAGATGCCTCGAAAGCGGACTCTGCTGTAGCCTCAAACGGTAACCTGCAAATCTGTAAGAAGTTACCAGACTGGTTCAATGCCTATACGGCCGAACTAACAGCAATTTGGGAGGCTAGCAAGTTGGCAGCCACCCTGAAGGGCACCACGGTGATTTTCTCAGACTGCCTTTCTGCGATCAAAGCGATCCATAACATCAAAAACAAAAACACTCTGGCAGCAAATGTCAGGGGAACAATACAAAATCGTAGCATCTGGAGAAAGCAGACTGCCTGGCCAAGAGCACAACCGAGAGCGATGAGATCACTATCAACCCTCCAGCGTACAAAGCTGCCCTCACGCAATACAAACGGCTACGAGACGCCCTTAGACAACTGGCTTGGAACAGCTCAGGTGACTTCCTCGCCAGCCACCACAACACCACCAATTGTCCAGAAATGCTCGATCTACCCAGACGAACAATGATCGAGATAGCCAGAATCAGGCTGGGGCACTTCCTGGCCATTAAGCAACACCTGTTCAGAGGACAGCCAACACCACCTTGCACCTTTTGCGATGGCGCAGCGCTCACTGCAAAACATATATTTCACGAGTGCGGGGAACTACCCAGACTACTCTACGAACGAGGCATAACGACAAGAACAACTGAACTCCTGAAGTACTCCAGAGAGGCTACGAACGGACTAATCCCCACACTCAAACAATACCTAACTGCCAACGGACTAACAACGAGGCTCTAACGCACCACATACTAACTCAAACGGATCCTAACGAAATCCTAGCTACCTCCTCCACACTAAGCCACAAAGTCTAGCGTTAAGATAGATTTTAAGCATTTGTGGCAAAATCTTATTAAATAAATATATATAATAAATAAAAAAAAAAAATTTTAATACAACATTAGTCCTACTAAGTACTATTAGGTAGGAGACAACTGATTGAGAAAATATACATACCTGAGTTAATATCAATACATTGTGAATCATTCAGAAATTGTGTGATCAGAAATGCAGACACTATAATACTGATTTTTAATTTTATTTTTATTTATTATTATTTTTTATGTATTGCGATTTTGCAATAATCCCCTCTAGAATTATTAAGAGACACTGATTCCTTTGTAACCAATTTGTTTAAATAATATATATAATTCAGAGTTAATTTCAACGTTTACGAGTGGTGCTAATTTTCTAAAACATAGGCATACTCTGCCATCCTTATCACATTGGCATATTCTACCTACAAAAACAGCGGCATACTCTGCCATCCAAAATAAAGCGGCATACTCTGCCTATAATATAAATATCAGCATACTCTGCCATAGAATTTATAAATTGGCACATCCAGCCTTAAGGTTTTCAGCTTCTACAAAAGGGATTACAAAAACAGCGGCTTCTTAGCCATTCACACTGTAAATTCGGCAGATCTCTGCCAGGTATAAATTAACGTAGCAAATATAATAAATAAACTTCACCATGAACAACATCAGAAGCAATCATATTACATGGCGACCCTGCAAACCGAGCCAGCGACGGGAATGTAGAGGACCCAACCAATCTAAAAAGAACGGCATCTCGACGAGTAACAACTCCTAGATAACGAATAACTCCTGAAGCACCACAGACAAAACAAAAACAACAAAAACAGACTACAGAAGAACTTTGGAAATCATTCAAAAAACAGATTAACTCAGAAGCTCCAACCATCCACCAACAAAAGAAAAAACGCATAGAAAAAACACCGAATACTGACAGAACGCATAAAAAAAAAGAAACGAGGAGGCGTAGCTGTCAGACTAAGACAACAAATAGCAGAGGTATATAAGGTGATCCCACTGACTTATAACAATGGACTGAGCGATTTGCTATTTCATGTGGCACAAAAAATATTGTGTTTCTGTATATCACCGTTAGAGCACCCTTTAAAACGATTACATAAAAAACATGTAAAACTCAACCAATCAGATGAAATTTTACACCCGAAAATGGAATTTAATTAAAAAAATATATTTTCTTGTGCCCAAGTGATATTTTAATCGCTTATAAGGAATTAAACTCATTCCGACTTTAATTTTCAAAAGTTATTCTTAACTGAATCCTGCTTATGGGCAAGAGAGACGGAGCATTGTAAACACTATCTTTACCTTATTCCTTCTGCGGTCATTGCATCTGTGGCCAACATAAAAATATCAAATGGCATAAGCAAACGTTCCAGAATGGAATATTTTGTGTTGGTAGCTCCAACTCTGCCATAGGGCGAAAGAGAGAACTATAAAACTTGTGCCATGGTTTCCTATAGGAAAATTACAATACGCTCAGTCCATTGTTATAAGTCAGTGGGTGATCCCTATAATGGCAGACAAAAGCCAAAAAAAGCGGCTCATAAAGGAACTTATCTGTTTAAGATTCGAAAGCCGCAATCGAAGGAAATAACTATAGCTCAAAATGCAGCAGCAGCATCAGGAGTGGAACCGCAATCAGTAACAATTCACGACATCCTACATTTACCGACAGCTATAGCAATCATGGAGATTTTCATTCTCCTAGCTACACTATTCTACGAAGGAAATTTTTTTTTTAAGAAAATACATTAACAAAAGTTTAAATCAGCATATGATAACCTCGCTGGTGTATAAAATAACTATAAATTTTTATATAATTTAATTAATAATAAAATTTCATATAATTTGATTAATAATAGTAATAACATTATATTTTATTTGGGGCTCTATAAATACATATAATAGATAATCATTAAGTTAATTCCTTTTCATTTTTTATAATACTTTAATCATAGTTATGAATAAATAGATACATGGAAATTTCCGACTAACTTTTTCTTGAGATAAAAAAATTGTTAGAAACATTTCAAAAGAATCCACAAAACACTTTTTGGAGCAGAAATCTGGTAGAGAAAAACGCTACAGCTAAACAGATTAAAAAGAAGTTTGATTCAAACATATGCACACTTAAAGGGCAGCAAGCAGAAGACTTGCAGAATAAATTCAACGCAAAGTTCATAGAATTTTTAGAAGAGGCAAAAAAAAAATTTAAGATAACACAGAAAATTCAGAATCTGATGAATCAGATAAAGAACTAGAAGGCTCACAAAGTAAATAAAAAAAAAATGGTCTCGAACACATTTGACTTAGCCGTAGCAATTAAGATATTGCCAGAATTCGGAGGCAATATAAAAGATTTGCCGAATTTTCTGAGTCTAGTGGAAATGTATGGGAAAATTCTAAAAAACGAAGAAAAGCCACAACTAATAGAGTTTGTATGGCTAGCACGTCTATGTGAAAAAGTTAAGAACAAATTATCTGATGTTGCTAAACCAAAAACAAAGACAGCCTTAACAGAGGCTTTTCAGACAAAACACACAAATCTTACAACAAAAACTAGCAAGTTGCAAACAGAATGGCATGAAAGTTCGGGATTTCTCAGACAGAATACTGGAAATAATTGCAGACCTGAACAGGATACAGATAAATGAAATAGGAGAAGAGCACAGGGAAGTAATTTGCAAACTAAATGATAAAATTGGGCTTAGTACCTTTCAAAGTGGACTCAGTGATTGCCTCAAACCAACCATTATGGCAGCACAGCCAAAAACATTAATAGACGCAATAAGCCTCGCAAATCAAGTCGAGCAGCCAATAACGAACGAATCGAGAATACAGCAGACAAAATAGAAACTACAATAACTATAGGAACAACAATGGCAATAGTTACCAAAACAACCACCGAAATAGAACCAACAACAATATACAAGGAAACAGCCAAAACAGACGCAATGGTTGGCAAAATCAAAGTAATTGGAACAGTAACAACAATTATCAGCATAACAGAGGAATAAATTTCTATAGAAACTCCCCACAAAAACCAGAGGAGAAGTGTAAATTTTTTACAAGAGATGAACAATGCGCAGAGTCCAGGACAAGATCAGCACGGAATAGAGTAACTAGAAATTCGAAAATCTACAATATCAGAAGTTTCACGAATTATATAACTCTGAAAGACAAATTTACAAGAGTAAAATTAAACTTCCTTATTGACTCCGGAGCAGACATTTCAATTCGGTAAGAACATTTACTAAATCAGGGAATACATGAAAATGAACAATGCAAGAAGACGGGAATATCGAATAATGAGACATATTCCTTTGGCACAGCGAAGTTGCAGTTAACATATGAAGGAAATGACATAGAACACAAATTTCACATAGTGGATGCACAAACATAATTACCACACATGGAATAATAGGAAGAGATTTCCTAATGAAGTACTTGTGTAAGATAGACTACGAAACCTTTACGATAACATCGAATACTAAAGAGCTAACTATACCCATGACAAATAAATATGAAAATGAAATAAAAATACGAGCAAGAACTGAAATAATTGAAGACATAAGATACTAACAACAAATAATTTTTATAAACAAAACATTAGTAGAACAGACAACAACCCCGTCTACATAAAAAACTATAGGCTGCCACAGTCACAAATCGAACAAATAAACAAAGAAGTCGATAAACTAATACAGAGTGATGTGTTAGAGCCTTCAGTAAGTCCATACAACTCACCACTCCTCATGAGAATTATTCTTCTTACTTCTTAGCTGAGTTCCAACGTAATGAAATAATTTATTAAATAGATTCTCAGATGAGAATAAACTTGAAATAAAAGCTGTAAAAATCCGACGTATCTTTGAAGACATAGGGAGAGAATAATTTTGAATTTTTTGTAAATTTACTGAATCCAGTTGAAGTATTCTGCTTGCAACTAAAATTAATTAACAAAATTTAGAAATTGATACGACAAAATAAACTGTCGAAAAAATTTCTCAAATCTATTGACAGAATTGTATTCAGGGCCAACTTAAAATAAAATTGCTTTTCTCTTTATTAATATCAAGTAATGTATGAAATGAGTAAATAATTTATGTTTGTAATTATAAGAAATGAGAGAAATGCGTACTTTTTAGAGCAAAATTAAATAAACTTTGAAAATGATCGACACTTAACAGGTCTAATAAAATAAAGACGAATCGGAACAGGAAAAGGGAATCGAGAGTAGGAAGAAAGACTTCTGCGATTATTAGTTGATTTAATTTTCTCGTGTAGAATGACACAAGTGCTCAGTGTAAAAACTGAGTAAGAAAGAATATGTCTAAGAACACAACGCAATAAAACATCTTGTTGAAAAATATTTGTAGTAACGGTCTTTTCATTCCTTCTTCATTGGAAACTAAGTAGAACTTTTCGTACAATCAGACAAAATATTATCTCTGAGGCCTCTGTTTTTCTCAAACAGAAATGACATGAAGTTGTCTAGACCTTTTCAATTTTGTTAAGGTGATACCAATAGTGAAAAATGCTTACTTATACAGCCATTTGCTGCCCAATCGCACTTTTTAATGTTCACTCTGCTACTGAACTTGGAATCTATGATTTCTAGTTACACTCAGAGATACCCCAATGTTTTGTTTGGTGGCGATTTCAATGTCTATAGATTTATGCGAACAGCTCTACTAATATCTTTGAATTTATAATGCAATCGTTACACTTAAGTCTTGTAAATAATCAACCTACCTATTTTAATACATCTAATCCATCAATGTTAGACCTAATCCTTGTTTCTGATACTAATGCCTCTTATTCCATAACCAGATTGAACCTCCTTCTATATTTTATTCTTAACGTATAATTTCTTAATACACACACTCGGATAAGTTGTATAATACTATCTCTTTTAGAAATTATAGAAATATTAATATGGCTGAGTTAGCTCAAGAATATGCCGCTCTGCCTTGCCCATAAATAAATGATTAATTGAATATTTTCTACAACCTGATTTACCATCTAAAAATCGACAAATATTCAACTCTCAAAACACGGTCGGTCAATGTGGACGGTTGCCCGTCATTTTCTCAAGAGGTTGTTGATTCCTTAATTGTTGAGCGCGATTTTTGTGTCTATGAAAGCCGTAATCGTTAAAAACAATTAGAAATAAAGTAAATTCCCAGATTCGTGCAGCTAAATTTTACTATTTCAAACGTAGGTTTGACATTAACCTGCCTCCAAAAAGACTGTGGAATAATTTAAAACGGTCTGGTATTGGAAAAGATATAGATGCATATGAACTAGATCCTAAAACCTTACGGACTTCGATTAAACAGTACGGAGTTCATGTAAAAACTGAACATTTTCATACAAATTTTACCGTTGGTGAAATCCCAAGCAACAATTTTACTGAGGTCTTTACTAATCCAGTACGGAGTTCACTGGTACAAAGCGAGATTTTTTCTATTATAAGATATATGGCGTTTTGTAAGTCTCCACTCATTTTACTGACCAATGTGCGGAGCAATAAAATGCTGGTAAAACTTTGACATTTCTTTGATTGTTCACAAAGCGAGTTTATTGAGTATTTCTCGTGGATTTCCTTGCCGACGATACACACTTAGACCTGCCGCAGCAACAATCTTGTCGTCGATATGCTTTATAAATAATAATCATTTAACATTTTTAAAAATATTTCCGATTAATTGTGATTTTCACAGCTGTCACTTCGTTTTCTCAACATAAAACTTACGTCAACTTTTTACCAGCATTAAAATGCTATTTTTTGGAGACCGCGTTAATTTTTACCACTACCCGAGCTCCATACTAGGCTTAATAACTTAAATGTGCATTTTACATCAACACAAACTGTTGCATTGAATTCTGCCTTAGCTTCTGTAGATTTTGTTAACAGACACGCAGGTGAGGCTCAGACGGACGTTCTGCCGAACGAAGTCAGTAAAGCTGTTCATTCAATAAAATCTGATGTAGTGGGTCTAGATAGAGTTCCTCCACAATTTCTCAAGATAGTTCTACCTCATATAATGCATTCAGTCTTGCATATCTTAGACCAATAGTTAAAATTAGTAATCCGAGAAACTTAACTGACTACAGGCCTATAAGTATGTTATGCTATCTTTCAAAGGCCCTTTAGAAGATAATTTATTCCCAAATAATTGAGCATTGGGAAAGCAATAACCTCTTAACTCGCTGGCAATTGGGCTTTCGTGCTTTTCACAGTTGTGAAACCGCTCTATTAAAAGTCAGCAATGATATGAATGGATGTCTGTCGTAGTTTAGGATTAGATAACTATAAGGAATTAAAATGCAATAATTTGATAGATGAATTTTTAGATTTAAATATTTTAACATACAATATTGCAGGCTTAAAGAATAAGTTGATAGTTCCAGGCTTTTGGGAGTATGTACACAATACGATATTTTTTTTCTTTACGAAACTCATGTAGTCGAAAGAGATATAATTAATTACAACAAGTATTTTGGAGATTTTGAGCTTTGCTGGGTAGGTGCAACAAGATCAACACCATATAGTAGAGCAATGGGTGGATGCGTTTATGGAGTCAAAAAAAGCTGCAGATTCAGTAACGCTGTCAAATTTCAGTACATAAATAGAGGTGTAATACTAGCAATTAATGTAAATACACCGGCTTTATTCATAATACCCACCTACCTTAATTGCAACAACTGGGAGACAGATTTCTTAACATTGACGGAATGTGTAGAAACACTTTGTTTAGAAAATTTAGTAATACTTGGCGACCTCAACGTAAGAATAGGAGAAGAACAAGAGATACCATCTGAGCTCAGGATAACCAATTATAATCTTACCTTGGCCAGAAAATCAAAAGACAAAAGAGTAAACAGCAGGGGAAAGGGGGAAAAAATTTATAGAGCTCTGCGATGACCAGGGACTAATTATACTCAATGGACGAACACCAGGAGACTTCACAGGAGAATATACATTCATCAATACAATAGGAAGTTCAGTGAATGATGTAATAGCTATCAGCCACGCTTTGACTTCAAATATTAAAAGACTTTTTGTCCAGAATCAAAGTTATTCGGATCACCTTCCAGTGGAATTAGTATGCACTGTAAACAGAAAAATGGGTCTCACAAACTCAGGAACAGATATGAAGCTGCTACCTAAACTTGAGTGGAAAACAGAAAATGTAAACCGGTATCAAAGAAAACTAGAGATCGCGAAAATGGATCTTCCGAATGAAACTTCAGTAAACGAACTAGTAAAAACAATTGAAGGCGCGGCTATTAAGGTGGACCCTGCATATCGTAAGATATATAGAAATAAATGGTTCGACACGATATGCCAGAAGGCGAGACAAAAATCATTCAAGTGGCTTAATCTATATAGAAAACACAATACTGATTTCGAAAAGGGTATGTATATACTAGAGAATAGAAATTTCAAAGATTTGTGCAGGAAGAAAAAACAATCCTACTATGAAGAACTGGCGCGTAAATTTGCCACCGCACGGGATAGCAAAGAGTTCTGGTCTCTGGTAAAGGAGATCAGGGGTAGTAGATTTATAACAGGGAACAACCTCTCCATTTCTAATCTTAAAAATCATTTTGAAGAACTTTTGAACCGACCTGTCTGTGCGAATCCGATCCTATATGCGGCACCATATGTTGAAGATGCAATCTTGGATGACGAAATTTTATTATGTGAACTCCTATCAACTCTACAGAAAGCAAAAGATAATAAGGCACCAGGACCTGATCGAGTTCCATACGAATTCTATAAATATGCTCCTATAGAATTCTTAAATAAGATGGTAAGAGCTTTCAACAACATATTCGACAGTGGGAACATACCAGAAAGCTTCACAAATTCCATTATCTTCCCTATCTATAAGAAAGGAGATCCAAATCTTCCGGAAAATTATAGAGGACTGTCTTTTATGGATGCTGCTGTAAAACTGCTGACTGGTATTGCAAACAACCGGCTAGTTTTATGGGAACAAAGTCACGGCATATTGAAAGAATCTCAAGCTGGATTCAGACCAGGATATTCAACGATAGACAATATATTTAACCTTTTTAACATCGTTAAAATCAAACTGAAAAAAAAGGAAGAAAAGTCTATGCATTCTTCGTGGATTTTAAAGCGGCATTTTATACGATTGACCGAGCGGCACTCTTCTACAAACTCTATCAGATTGGGGTCTCCACTAAATTCATAAAATTTTTACAGGGCCTATAAAAGCTCACCAGTGCGCAAGTGTGGGGTGGTAACACTCTATCAGGGAAATTTTGCACCAATACGGGACTCAGGCAGGGATGCTTGATGAGCCCATTGTTATTTGCCCTGTTCATGAATGATATCGATGACCTCATGCATGGCGGAGTAAACATTGATGGATATGTTATTAAGCGAGTAACTGGGTATGTGCTAAGATTTGTTTCAAGGTGCAGACAAAAACATGCGATAATTTCGCCAATGCTGACTGCTTCAGAGTTAGATGAAGCCTTGTTCAACATAATCAAGCTAATGCAACAAGAAGAATTTCAAGAAGACATACGTCATCTCCTACGGTATAAAGAGGTATCCAAGCAAAATCCACTAGCTACGCTGGCACCATTTTTGGACGAACTTTATGGGAGCAAGAAACCAGCTAGCAAGACTCTCTGAAGCAATCCATTCCGATCAAGGACAACAAAAAATCTCGACCATGTGCAGTCAGAAAGGAATCGACTTCCATTTTATTCCTCCATGCTCTCCACACTTTGGCGGGTTGTGGGAGGCCGCCGTAAAGTCAGCCAAACATCTTTGGTTGGCACAATATCTTCGGCTTCATTAACATATGAAGAACTTGAAACCGCCCTGATTGATGTAGAGACAATTCTAAATTCTCGCCCTCTAACGCCACAGATCCCAATGATCTTAGTGCTCTAACACCTGGGCACTTACTGATAGGTGGACCGCTGACATCACCAATTGATTCACAAGCAAAACCGATAAAGACTAAATTGCTTAGAAGATGGGAGTTAGTTTATGAGATAAACAGCAATTTTGGAAACGGTGGTCTTCGGAATACCTAAATGAGCTACAGTATCGATTTAAGTGGAAACAACAATCACCCAATGCCAAGCCAGGAATGCTTGTCATTTTGAAAGAAGATAATACACAAGTGCAGCAGTGGCCCTTAGGCAGAATTGTAGAGGTTCATAAAGGAAGGGATGGTTATGTTCGGGTGGCAGATGTAAGAACGTCAACAGGAGTCCTTCGCAGACCAATACATAAATTGGCTCCATTACCTATGGAGGAAGGCCCAGACAAAGAAAGAGCATCTGAAGAGGATTGCACAGCATCTAACGACGAAACCCTTAGGCCAAGTTCGAACAAACGGCAAAACGAAGATCAAGTCAGTTCTAAACCATCACCTACAATAGCAACGAAACGAACAAAAACTTCTCTGGGAACATCGCTACTTACGTTATTACTAACTGTTTTCATGGTCCCGTCGTGTGCTAAAGGCGAACTCATCGAAATCACGCAGTTCGAGCCTCAATTAGGCATACACTTCGAGGACCTTGGAGCGACAAACTTAATAACATCAGACTGGAAAATAATTGTTCATTACAACTTACAACCATATTGGATGGAATTAAACATTTTGGAAAGTGGAACTAAGGCACTTCACATACTTTGTGACCAATTGACTCCCAAGAGCGCATGTCGACAAATAATCTCTCAATTTGAGCATCTTCAAAATGAGATAAAAATTGGAAACGAATTGCTTTCACCCTATTCAAGTCCTAATCGCCAGAAGCGAGGAGCACTCAATATAGTAGGGAACGTAGCCAATGTTCTTTTCGGAGTGCTTGATCAACAATATGCTGAAGAGGTGTCTAAAACAATCCAATCAATCAATGAACATGAAGACCACCTACTGCCTTTACTAAGAAATCAGACTTCAGTCGTTGATTCAACTATAAACCTCATAAGGAAGGATCAAGCGGCCATCAAACAAAAATTCGATTCCTTGGACAACTACATCCTTCAGATAACGAATCGTCTCAATGAGCAAGGTGATACTGTACGAGTATGACAACAATTTATGTCGTTAGCACTGCAGATGAGCCTAGTCACCACCAACTTGCAGCATATTCAAGGTCTAATAACTGATGTCATCACTGACACAACTCACGGAAAAATGAATCCACTGTTGGTAACACCCAGCCAGCTGCGACAAGCTGCCGCAGTGATAAGAAATAATCTATTATCGACCCTTAAACTACCGATTCATCAAGACAATATTTTGGAGCTATACAAACTGATGAATATAAAGGGTGGAATCACTCAAGATCATATCACCTTCCAAATTAAAATTCCCCTAGTCAATTGGGAAACGTTTAATTTATTGAAGGTCTATCCCATCCCTGTCTGGATCAACAATTCATTCGTCACTGTACAGACTCACTCTCGATTTTTGATGACTTCGCAACACCGTGATCGTTTTTATCCGATTACAGAGTTAGAACTGACTACATATACCACGATAGAAGGGAAGGTACATCTTTGCAATCAACTACATCCGATTTACCATCAAGGTGCGACCATGTGTGCATGTGAAATGGATTTTTTAAACAATAATTCAAGTTCCGAACAGTGCAAGTTGACCCAGACACTGACGCCAATCAATGGATGTTCGCTACAAGTAATAATACGCCAATAAATATCGTGTGTGACAACCAGATGTTCTCTAAGATACTACAGGGAACAGGACTATTACAAATTCAGCCCCAGTGCACCATAAAAGAAAAATTGATCACAATTCATGGGCATTATCAATCTACACTACAACCAATGTGAAATCATCATTAACTATCCTGGGATTGTCAGTGGAGCACCTAAAAACAACGAAGTCACTAACACACGCCGAGTACGATAGGGAATATCAACCTCAACTGAAGGAACTATTGAAGTTACACGAGCGTGTCACATCTCTAAACCTCAATAGTCTACCCTAACGGATCCAGGAGAGCACCATACAACAATTATCAATCAGTTACATAGCACTTTTCGCAGTCCTACTCATCGCCATATATCTGGCCTGGAAATGTAGAGCTGAAGCCTGCAAGTGCTGCATGAAGAATCCACGGCCTATACATCAGCCAAGGCAGCATATTAACCAGATCAACCATATTTGAACCACGGTTCAAACGTGGGGAGGATGTAAAATATAATTTTTCTGGCATAGAATAAGTAAATCAGATCATGTTAATTTTTAGTCATTAATTTCTCAATGCTACATCTATACATACATTACGAGGTGAGTGCACTCAGGGAAGCATCAAGTTTCCCAGTTCATTCATCGAGTAAATGTGCATGTTTGCATTATTGCGCATTTTGTCATTCCTAACATACTTGCAATTGCAATATGTTTTCTCTCATATTTCTACATTCCTATTTTGCAATGTAATCATTGTATGGGTTCATTGTTTCATCGTACTCAATAAATGATATTGGTAGAATAAGCAATAAATTAATATAAATGTACGGACTCAATAAATTAGAAACATAGTTAATTTTCAACCATCGCATCGAAATAATCAGTGATTTTATTTACCTACTAATCAACTTGTTTTCAGGTAATTTGGTGTAGTGGTTTAAGAGCCGCTGCATCCCCATCAAAGGCAAAGATGTAACACCTTGACTTAAATCAGAGAGAAGAACAAAATAGTTCTTAACACGTGGTGATAGCGGAAAGTTTTCAGCATCGGACAAAATCCTTACCGCCCAACATTAGTGGGTGATAGGGATCAGGTTGACTACCCCTTAACTAGAGTATAAGAATGGATCCGAGGGAAATATGGGGGCTACTTTGTTTGCCATGTTGTGCATATATTTATATACAGGGTGTTTCCCCTTAGGAGGTCCATAGAGCGGGAGGTGATAGTACTCACCTAGACGAACCAAAAATTGTATGGCAGGGGGGGGCAATATCAACCGTTTAGGAGTTACAGGGTGATTCATAAAAAAAGCTAGGTTTTCACAAAACACCCTGTATTTTAAAAACTACAGGGTGTATGGTTACAGTTAAGGGCTCACTGTATGCAGAACTTCATGGCCTTTCCAACGACAGCTCAACCAGCCCAGTACCCCTCTCCCCTCAGAAGTTATGAAGGTCTAAACTAAAAATTTCGGATTTTCTTTCCTTTTTTTTTATTTTGACCTCTATTATTTTTGAAAAAAGGTGGTCAACATAACTTTTTTTTTAAAAACTATAAACTGTAGGCTCTCCTCTTTAAGTTGACCTATTACACCCTATGTGTTAACTGTAGCCGTTAAACAGTTATTAACTCATAACCTATTCAGGTCACACCGAAAAAAGACGATATTTTTTAAAATGACGTGCTAAGGGAACAAATTATCGTTGAGAATAGGTTTGAAAATAGGTTTGAGAATAGGTTTAGAGCTAATAACTCTTAAAGGGCTTCAGATAGCACATTGGGTGTAATAGGTCATATTAAAGAGGAGACTCTACAGTTTACAGTTTTTATAAAAAAAAGTTATGTTAACGACCATTTTGCAAAAATAATAGAGGTCAAAGTAAAAAAAAAGGAAAGAAAATCCGAAATTTTTAGTTTAGACCTTCATAACTTCTGAAGGGAGAGGGGTACGGGGCTGGTTGAGCTGTCGTTGGAAAGACCATGAAGTTCTGCATACAGTGAGCCCTTAACTGTGACCATACGCCCTGTAGTTTTTAAAATACAGGGTGTTTTGTGAAAACCTAGCTTTTTTTATGAATCACCCTGTAACTCCTAAACGGTTGATATTGCCCCCCCCCCCCCCTGCCATACAATTTTTGGTTCGTCTAGGTGAGTACTATCACCTCCCGCTCTATGGACCTCCTAAGGGGAAACACCCTGTATATTTCTTATTAACAATTTCGTTTGCGCCTTAAACACAATTGCGACTTCAACAATAATATCTGCCATCGTCAAACGCTAGCTCTAATGCTGACTTCATTACAAATAAGACGTCGCTGCTATACACAGAGTGTAACGCTGCTCAAACTTAATTTGAACCCGTTAACCGTAGAGGCGAGAAAGAAAAAAAAACTAAAACAATTAATGCACGTTGTAATTTGATTCCCGACTGAACACTTTATTCCCATACAGTTCTTTAAATATAAAATTTAAATGCTTACATAAAAAAAAAAGAACAATAATTTGTTGTCCACAATGCATTGACCCGTGTTAAGCAACATTTTATTTTTCGCTAGCTTTATTGACCTAGTGAGTGCAATGTGTGCGGAATTTGCTCACAAAGCATAAAAATATTATTGAATTTATATTGCGATATGGGTCAATGAATTGAGAGCAGCAAATTTACAAAAGTATGTGGTTGACTGTATTGCAAAATTGCAAATTGATTGTTCAGGCATGAACATGCTGGGGGGGGGGGGGGGCAGATGATAATACTCGGTCAAAATGACGCTGGATGGAAGCCTGCGGAGATACTTCTCGCTCTGGGCTGGATGTAGTATGCTCGTTATGGCATCTTAGATGGCAGGTTTGGAACATCGTCTTTAGGCTGCTCCAGTATTTCCAAATTAGTAGTGCCAGGAGGAAGATGAGTACTGTTGTTGTTGCCGGATTGAATGCACAACCAGAGTCTTCTGAAGGATGGTTGTAGGTTCTTCTGGTTCCATGGTGTAGTCCAAGATTCCTTCATTTGGTTGCAATAAGAGGCCTGGTTGCAATACTGAGGGTGGTTTGTTGAACTTGACAGTGATTGCTTCTGGAACAAGCTCTTTAATGTGACTGGTAAGAACTTCTACAGTCTGATCCAAAGAAGATTTTAAGATGATCTCTCTCGTCTTTATATAGCAATTTTCATGCAGCTGAATAATGCCAGTATTGTTTAAAACCAACTCCTCTCTTAATCCTTTACATATCACTGCGACAGCCTTGGGTTTACTGGTGATATATAGCCAAGTGTTTTTCCTCATTAAGGCCTTCCAGATAGTCCCATTCAACATTAGTTGATGCATTTCACAATTCGTCTTGGGGTGACGATCGTAAATCTCGTCAATCACACAGGATGGGCTGTTTTCAATGCTATGTACTATTCTCGGACTGCAGAGATAAAGATGATTTCCTATGATTGAAGCGTCCTTTAGCTCTCGTTCCTCCAGTTCAAAGTAGGTTTGGTCATTGAAGTTAATTGCTATGGTGAAGTACCTTACATCGGCAATTGCAAATTTGTTAAATTGGATCAAATGGGGAGTGGGCGTTATATGCATCACCTCATACGTGCTTCTTTCCACAATGTTAAGATATCCGTACAGTTTGATAGTCTTGTTCCCCTTTTTTATGTCCAATGAATTCTGTGGGCTAGATAATATCTCGAAATTGGATCCAATTTTGTCGGATGTTGTTTGAATTACATTGTTGATATCGTGCAAAGAGACAAAGTCTAATAAATGTCCCTTCTTATGTACCGCATTTAGCCAGTGATTATATTTTTCATTAACCTCATCATAATAGTCTTCAGCACTCAGATAAGTTGATATGACTTCAATGCTGAGTCTATTATGATCTGCGCTCGAAATCCACCTGGACATCTCGTTAATGGAGGCGATTACTTGGGATAGTCTGGCGTCGAAATTTCTTAGTTTTTGCAAAACGACAAAATTTGATTGATTGATTTTTGTGTTTAGCAGGAGGATCTGGTGGCTGGTTGAACGCAGGAGGTTTTGTTGGTTATGTTGTAGTACTTCAATATCAGTGTAGACTTCATCATTTACTCCAAATAGGCTAGTCAGTATTCTGCCCAAAACTCCTCTCTTGCTCCTAGGTTCTGATTGTGCTGTTCGGAGTATTTCATCGATTGTTCGCAATAGGTTATGTCTTCTTGTGGATAAGTGTTGAAAATGAATCAGACAATGCGTGATTTGAGTAAGTTTCTTCGTTTGTTCGCACATATCCCTTATTTGAGTCCAGGTAACATCAATGTTTCTCTGATCATTAAGTACTTCATTTATTGGCAACGATACCTGCAGTCGAAGATTGCCTCGTTTAACTTGTGCGCTGCGTAGCCTCTCTACATAGAATCCTGAACTGGGATGAAAGATCTGATAGTTTTGTGCGAAAACTGCCGTTAACCAGAAGAATATTAAAAGAGTAGAATGCACTAATCTTGAAGCCCAAGTGCACGGTGCGATCCTTGTTCTTTTCGCACGTGAACTATGCGTTGATTCGGGTGACCATTTACTATTGGTTGACCTGGGTTGATCAAAATGCTCAGGCTTTGACCATAGTTCTGTCTCATCGTTGATGTGGGAGCGAGTTTTCCTTTTAGTGATGATTTTCATTGGTTTTTTTGATAGAGAGAGGGTCGTCATGGTTGTAACAGCTCTAAGTTCGGAATCCTTTTCTGTTTCTGGCGAGTTGCGTGTGCTTAGAGGCAACTGACATATTTTGTTGAGTGGTCTTTTCTTCACTTCATTTCTGTATTTTACTGAGACGATGCGTACTATGCCATCTTCACCGGGGTGAAGTTGGACGATTCTTCCCAATGACCATTTTTGTGGCGGTAGATTGTCGTCTTTCAACAGGACTAACTCTCCAATCGAGGGATTTTTGTTCTCAGTTCTCCACTTGCTTCTTTGTTGCAGTGAGGATAGATACTCTTGCGACCACCTCTTCCAAATGTCTTGATGTAATTTAGTAACCAATTTCCATCTTTGATGGATCTGTTTATCGTCGATGTGTGGTTCAGGAGGTGCTATGAGAGACCGTCCAATTAGAAAATGACCTGGAGTTAGTGGTTCCAGATCTGTTGGGTCACTTGATAGTTGGCCTATAGGTCTTGAATTCAAGCATGCTTCTATTTGGTACAGTACTGTACTGAACTCCTCATATGTGAGTAAAGTTTCTTCTAAGACACGCTTAAGGTGTCCCTTAACCGATTTAACGCCAGCTTCCCATAAACCACCAAAATGGGGACTGGCTATGGGAATGAATTTCCACTCTGTACCATCATTGAGAATAGTTTCTGCTGCTTGTTTTGTGGCACGGGTAATTGCTACCTGCAAATCTTTATCCATTTTGTTTCGAGCCCCAACAAAGTTGGTTCCGTTATCGCTGAATATTTGCTTGCAATTTCCCCAGCGAGCCACGAACCTTCTGTAGGCCGCTAGAAAGGCATCTGTGCTGAGATCGCTGACTAATTCCAGATGAATAGCTTTCGTTACCATGCAAACAAATAGACAGATGTAGCCCTTAGTTGTTTTAGTAACCCTTCCCTTTGATACCTTCGTGAGAAAGGGTCCAGCGTAATCGACTCCGCAATGTGAGAAAGGAGGTGAAGGAGTTATCCGGACTGCTGGAAGATTACCCATTAAAGGTTGCGTAGTTTTTTGTCGGTGTCTGACACATTTTATACACTTGTGGATCCTTCCTTGGACTGCCCGTTTGACATCAATTATCCAGAATCGAGTCCTTATATAGTTTAATGTTAAATGTGTACCGCCATGCAAGGTTTGCTGGTGTGCATGGTCAATAACGAGATTTGTAATGTGGTGGCCTTGAGGGAGTAGGATTTGATGTTTAGCATCCATTGATAGCCCAGAGTTTTCTAATCTTCCACCCACGCGCATAATTCCATCTGCGTCTATGAAGGGATGAAGTGAGAGTAGTTTGCTTGTTTTCTTCAGGGGCTTATTATGCGCCATAGTGTGAATTTCGTCTGAAAATACTTCCAGCTGCACAATTTTGATTATCCAATTTCTTGAGCATTGTAGTTCGTCAAGTGAAATATAGTTAAATTTCCTCTGAGACCTTGGTAGTCTACAATTTTTTATGAAGCGCAGGACATATGCTATTACTCTCAATTGCTTTGTGTATGATGAGCAACGGAGTATATTCTCTGATGCGATGATGGTTGTATTGTGAACTGCGACCACATTTTTTGCTTCTTGATTCGTTTTGATATTGAGCTTGTTTGAAGGCCAAGAGTCGCAGGGTTGTGCAAGCCAGAGTGGAACTCTCCACCAGATATTGAAGGTAATGAGCTTGGTCGGACTGATTCCTCTTGTTGCAATATCCGCAGGATTCTCTGGGGAAGAGACATGCCTCCATATTACTTTGTCACAGAGTGTCTGTATTTCCCCTACCCTGTTTGCAACGAAGGTTTGCCAATTGTTTGGGTTTTTGGCTATCCATGCTAGAGCTATTTCGGAATCACACCAAGCGAATATTTTTGGTGATGTTATTTCTAAGGCGTTGATTGTAGATTTAAGCAGCTGAGCCAAGAGTAGAGCTCCACAAAGTTCTAAGCGTAGTAGTGAAACTTTTTGCTTTAATGGTGCTACTTTTGTTTTGGCTGTAAGGAGTGTTACGTGAATCTTCCCAAATGAGTCTACTGTGCGTGCGTAGATAGCGGCAGCATAAGCCTTTTCAGAGGCATCGCAGAATCCGTGCAGTTGTGTCTCCTGGCTTGTTCGATGTTTGAACCAACGAGGAATTTTTATAGATTCAATGTGGTGCAGTTCCTCTTCTATTTTTTCCCAGGCGTTTGCAATTTCGCTGGGTGGATTCTGATCCCAATCCGTACCTGCTTTCCAAAGAAACTGCATCAATAGCTTGGCCGTTATGGTTATTGGAGCTAGCCATCCTAAAGGATCGAATATTGTGGCAATCCTTGAAAGTAGGGCTCGTTTTGTCAATGCCAGCTCACGGCTTTGGTATTTCCACTTGAAGTGAAATTCGTCTTTTTTTGGATTCCAGTGTATTCCCAACGTCTTTATGGCATCCCATTCTTTAATTTCTAATATTCCTGTTTCTCGTATGTCTTCTCGAATATTTTTCAAAAGATCTTCGTCATTGGCTGTCCATTTCCGTAGGTTAAATCCTCCTTTGTTCAATAGTACGATTATTTGCCTTTGTAACTGTTGTGCTTCTGCTTTCGTGTCTGCCCCTGCTAGCATGTCATCGACATAAAAGTCTCTTATCAGTGTTTTTTGGGCAATTGGAAGTAAACTACCTTCATCTTCAGCTAGCTGCTGTAATGCCCTAACCGCAAGGTAGGTAGCTGGAGCTGTTCCATATGTTACCGTATTTAATATGTACTCCTGAATGGGTTTTCATAGGTTCTTTTCGCCAAACAATTCGCTGATAATTTCTGTCCTCTTCTTCGACTATTATTTGTCTGAACATCTTCTCAATATCGGCAGTGTATACATAGCGATGTTTTCGCCACCTTAAAAGTATTTGCGTAAGGTCTTGCTGAATTTTTGGCCCGTTGTATAGTAGGTCATTGAGACTTGTTCCCGTTGCTGTTTTGGAAGACGCATCGAAAACTACTCTGAGCTTGGTAGTTGTGCTGTCTTCTTTTATGACGGCATGGTGTGGTAAATAGTATGTTTGTGATTCAGCCCTATGATGAGGCTGCACTAGGCTCATATGTCCCATTGTTAGATATTCACCTAGAAATCTGTTATATTCCATTTTGAGATTTGGATCTTTAATGAGCTTTTTTCCATTTGTAATAGGCGGGCCACAGCTTTATTTCTTGATTCTCCTAGCTCTGCTCTATCTTCTTTGAAAGGTAGACGAACAATATATCTGCCGCTTTCGTCCCTTTTATACGTTTCTCTGAAATGTTCTTCACATTTTTCGCTTGTTTGGTTCGACTTCGGGTTATCTTCAATTTCCCAGAACTTTTCAAGCTTTTGATCTATCTGAGAGAGAGAGAGAAAACTTGATAGCGTGGTTGTTTCCTGCAAGGTGTTAGGGATACTACCAAACAGAATCCAACCCAATTTAGTGTTCTGCGCAGCTGGTTGCCCACTATGTAAACCCTCTGTTATGATGTCAGCATAGACATCGGCTCCTAATAATAAATCAATGGGGCCGGGTTTCTCGAAGTTTGGATCTGCCAATATTAAATTTTCTAGATTTTTTATCTGGATGCCTGTTACTAGTGTCTCGGGAAGGAGAGAACTTAGTTTGGGAAGTACAAGCGCTTCGACGATTAGATAAGAATTTTTTTTATATCGTAGCTGAATGCTGATTTTTACCTTGCCGTGGATTCTGTTTCTCCTACTCCCAATATAGTTGCTGTTACGCGTTGCTTCTGTAGTTTTAAATTTTGAACTGCCTCTTCTGTGATGAGAGATACTTGTGAGCCCGGATCTATCAGTGCTCTAAGCATATCTGTTTGTCCAAAATTGTTTTTTACTCTAATCATTGCCGTAGGTAAAAGTGTTTGGCAAGCCTTG
Organism: Dioctria linearis; assembly: GCA_963930735.1. NCBI lineage: Eukaryota > Metazoa > Arthropoda > Insecta > Diptera > Asilidae > Dioctria > Dioctria linearis. The sequence continues at coordinate 234,209,997 of OZ005740.1, read as the reverse complement.
GTTTTGTTGATATGCAGACTTGTGACTTCCTTTTCTATAATTGGAGTTTCAGTGTTGGCTTGGATGACTAAGTGTGCAGCCATGTTGTTGGTGTCGGAATTTTTATTCATAACATTACTGGCGCCATAATGCAGCAAGCTGTGGTGCTTTTTTCTGCAGTGAATACATGTGTATTTCGATTTACATTTTTCTGTATTATGATGTGCAAGGCAGTTAGGGCAAATCCTTTTCTGAGAAATGAATGCATTGCGGTCGGGGGTAGAAAGCTTCTTAAAATCCCCGCATTGGTAGTGGTCTTTGTTACACATTGCACAGGATCGTTTTATTGTAGTGTGAAAAGACCTTTTCTTGTTGACAAACGGATCATACTTTGTTTTTAGATTTAAATTTTTAATGCAGTCTAAGACCTGATGGCGTTTTTCCAGAAATTCGAGGAGTTCTTGGATGGTTGGCATTTCCTTTGGTTTGGACAGGGTTTCTTCAAATAAGCGGAGTGTTTCCGTATCGAGTTTTCTCATAGCAATGCACACTATTATCGGATCCCATTCGTCAGTTCTGCAGTTCAGATTTTTAAGTGCTTCCAGACACTCTCGGATGAGATCAAATAGCATAATAATATCTTGCTGCGATCTATGCTCTGTTCTTTTGGCATCAATAATGGTGTTAATATATGTTGATATTATTTTCCTATTATTGTTGAATCTTGCTTCAACTAATTTTAGTGCTGTCTCGTAATTTCTCCCGCTTAATTGAAGATGACTAATGACTCTCCTGGCATCTCCTTCCAGATCGTAAAGCAAATATTGCATTTTCTCGATGTCACTTAAGAAAGGATTGTTGTGAATAACATTTCTGAAGATGTCGATGAATGATTTCCACTCTTTATAGTTGCCATCGAAAGTAGGAATTTTCATGGCTGGCAATTTTGGAAAGTTGTTGGTTCTGTTTACTTCTTGGAACATAAGGGGAATGGATGTATCTCCGATATTTGGCGGAGGATATCGGTTTGTTTGCATTGGTTCTTCTCTGTTTGTTGATGTCAAATTATCTTGTTTATTGGCTCTCTGATCAGAAATGCTTCCAGCTTGCTCTTGAAGGGATGAAATTGATTCTCTGGCTGTATTATAAATTTCTTTTATTTTCCCATACAAGTCTTTAGAGAGGTATGGATGCGTTTCTGGAATAATTTGCTTAAGCTCTTGGTGCAGATTGTTGCATTTTTTCCAAAGCTCGTCAAGATTTTCCAGGTGTGCCAGAAGATATTCTGAATTTATTCGGGAAGGCCCATCTTTTTTGAAGCTTATGAGGAGGTTTTCAATTTCTTTGGCTACTTCTTTTTGCTCTTCTATGAGTTTATCAGCTGCCATTTTATTTCTTTATACCGTAGAGCAAGAACAGAGTTGTACCTTTTAATTTAAAATAGAGGGTGTAATTGTTAAGTGTAACCGCTTCAGGTTTTTTGGTACGTCTTTCTGCTGTAGCCCGCTGCTAGGCTCTTCTGTAGTTCTGTAGTAAACACTTTGCTGGTGAACTCGGAGTATGTAGTTTAGAAGAAAGAATTCAAACTTAATTTGAATCTGACTTTTGCAACTATCGATGTTGACGCAGTGCTAGAATTATCACTTCTGAAATAATCCAAGATTTCTTGAATTATTGCTGGTACTTTGTTTTTATCTCGAAGGACCATGTAACGCTGCTCAAACTTAATTTGAACCCGTTAACCGTAGAGGCGAGAAAGAAAAAAAAACTAAAACAATTAATGCACGTTGTAATTTGATTCCCGACTGAACACTTTATTCCCATACAGTTCTTTAAATATAAAATTTAAATGCTTACATAAAAAAAAAAGAACAATAATTTGTTGTCCACAATGCATTGACCCGTGTTAAGCAACATTTTATTTTTCGCTAGCTTTATTGACCTAGTGAGTGCAATGTGTGCGGAATTTGCTCACAAAGCATAAAAATATTATTGAATTTATATTGCGACATGGGTCAATGAATTGAGAGCAACAAATTTACAAAAGTATGTGGTTGACTGTATTGCAAAATTGCAAATTGATTGTTCAGGCATGAACACAGAGAAATTGAAAAGTGGCCGCACCAATCTTTAAGTCTGACGTCTCAAAAGATTAAAAGTTTGCAATTCAGCCGGGTCTCTTCATGGAGTGTTTTGAAAACTCACCACTTAATGTTGTAGTAAATATTGCTTGGCTTCCACTAAGCTCAAAAGGGGCAGATCGAATGAGGAAGCCACTCCAGTTTAAAAAAGGAAACGGGAACACAGAAGAGCTTCGCTAAAGTTGTCAGGGAAAATAGCAACATCTTCATCAAGGGGGTCGTAATTAACGCTGGTGCAATCGGGGGGTAAGTTCTTGGGAGAAAGCCAGACCACCTTCGACAACGCCTGGATGTGGAGGATTTGCCCGTCCGGTTTGCCTGAAGTGGCATCAGCAGGGGGCTCTTCAGGATGACCTGGGAAGATAACTTCACGGTTAACTTATTGAAAGAACAGGCGAAGGGATTCGGAAATCTTTGGGAAGGCGGCAACGTGCAGGTAGTAGGGAAAGACGAAATCCCAAAAATTTTCAGGGTCTCCGTCACCACAAATGGCAAACCATGTGCCAACAAGGAGATCTTTGGGTGCTTGAAAAAGTAAAACTGCTTAATATCCGACCTGTGGGAGGTTTACTACTGTAGCGAAGAACAGAATTATCTGTTCCTGGTTTCTTGTATCGACCAAGAGTCTTAGTTGGCTCAATGAGAAAGAAGGCCTGGCCTGTAATGACCAGGCTGAAATTCAAACCTGGCAGCAAGATGGAGCCATGTTCCTGTGAGACTATCGAGATGGACACTGATTCTAAGCAGTCCAGGACAATTAGCTTGAGGGTTCTCACCAAGCCGCACCGGCCTTGCTCGTCGCTGAAAATCAGCTTGCTGGCGAAGTAGGACACGACCCTCACATAGCTGTGATGAGGTAATATTCTACTGCCGTTGACAAAACTGCTGATCACTGTCATTCTAGTCAGCAGCAGGGCTATAGTAAACAAACCGGCAACAGTCAAGCAGATTATTGTGCGAAATAACATGCTTGGTATTTGTTGCTTCATTTGTGAACAATCACACAGCTGTGCCAGTGAAGTAATTAAGCACACAGTTGTGCCATGAAGTAATTAGGCACACAATTGTGCCGTGAAGTAATTAGGCAGTCAGTAGTAAACAGCACGCAATAGCCCAGCATTTTGCTATATGAGGCAATACGCTCTGCGATTGCCTACTGCTAGTCCACACAATGCACCTGTCATTTAGTGGTCCATGCAGTTCCGCTTCCACATACAAGTTCAGGCCATGACACAAATACACATCCAAAAGGGGCGCCAGTCGCAGCGTTGAGGCAACATCTCGATCAGAGCTGGATTCACGCTGCAACAAGAGTTCCAAACGAATTCATCTTTCAGTTCATGCAGTCTGTCGCACCTGACATTGATATGCACAGCGACCATCTCCTCGAGACTAAGCTGAAAAGCAACTTTAAATCGAAATTTCCATTTAGGGCAGAATGGGAATCATACTCGGTGCTTCAGCCATTGACAAACCCTTTATCTACACAGATGGCTCCAAATCTGAAAAAAACCCCGGGACATGCGTTTTCGTCGAGGAGTCTCATGTGGAAATTGCCAAACACCTGAAACCCATTTCACGGTTTTCCAAGCGGAAGTCAAGGCCTTGCTGGAAGTCGGCAGGTACCTCTATAACTTAGATATTGAAAGCAAGGAGCTTGCCATCTGCTCGGACAGCCAAGAAGCTTTAGGACCCTGTCGAAACCCTTTACAACCTCCAAACTGGTATTGGGATGTAAAGCCACCCTTAATTCTTTCGGAGTACCAGGGTACTCGTTCTCTTGGTGCCGGACACAGCAATTTCAGTCGGAATGAAAAGGCGAACGAGCTTGCTCGTCTTGGTGTAGCCTCCACAATCGGCACTGCACCAAAACACCTTGCTTCAAACATTTCAGTTTGGGCCGATCGCTTTGATTAGTTGATCCATCGGGTAGAGCTACAAAGAAACTGTAGGGTAAGCTTAACCCATACCTGAAAAAAAAATTTATTGGCACTAAACAAGTCAACCCTGGGCACGCCTTCCACAGGGGTGACCTACATAGGATGAGACTTGTTGCCGATCCTGTATGTAGAGAAGGCGGAGAGTAATCCGAAATGGCGACTCACTTTCTTTGTCACTGTCCGACTCTCGGAGGAAAGTTTCGCGACGCATCTCCTGGACGAACTGCATAAAGCCGGTAAAGAGTTTTGGGAGACAATATTGAATTTTGTAAGATCATCCGATTGCAACTTATTTCAGGAGGATAAACGGCTTGTTTTGACGTACATTCCAGGATCCCCATCTTTTCAATCCATCGATCCAAACATTGCTTTTGCATTAATTTACTTATTATTAAATAAGCAATTTTTCCTTCTATAAAATCTGAAATAGCCAAACCGCAGAATTGACACTCTAGATGAAATTTTCATTATACATATTTGCAAAGTCCACCCAAACGGGGAATTTTTCTAGTAAATTATAAAAAGAAAGTTTATCTGTATCAATACATAGAGCCAAAATGGTAAAAAAAAAATTAAGCTTTCATTATCCTAAGCTGACAAAGAACCTATTCTTCAGATGACGGCACTTCTCTTCATATGCATTCTGTTATGACAAGCATCAATTATTTTGATAGTAAGCAGTAGGATGAGACTTAATCTTAAAACTAGTCCATATTTTGGAAACAATCGGTAGAAATGACATCGAGAATGCTGCCTCATTGAGAGAGAGGAGCATCTTCGCCGTTAGTTATGTACAATCGACTCACACGAATTTGTACAACATTTAATAATGTTTAAGCACAAACAGAACAACCTCAAACATTCACCAAGAAAAAATTAAGATTTATGTAAATTACAAAAGAAAAAAATTTTAATAAAATAAAATGACACAAATATAAAATTGAAAATAATTTTAATTAATATAGCTGGGATTGATTCTCTCCACTTTGCTCCGCACTCGCACCGGTGATTTTCTCTTTTTTCTTGATAAAATATGTTTTTGTGGCTTTTTGGGCGAGTTTGAATTTTTCAGCCTTTTCACTTTTAACTCTCGATTACGTCGTGCCATTATCACATAAGGAAGCTTATCCTCTTCGGACATTGCCCTCCATTTTGCGCTTCCTTCTTTAGCTAATTCCACTGCATTGAAATAATTGCGAGATTTTCGCAAATCACGCAAATAATTGAAAAATGGGTTTTTGGAGAATGAGATTGAACTTGATTTTTTTTCATCTTTAATATGAATTCCTAAAAGTTTGTTATACAATGGATCGGTATAACTGATTGTGGCTTTAGTTCATTCCTATCCGAAATTCTGCGTCGTCCCCTGATACGTACATGGCCGGCATCAGATTTCTTCATATATCTACATTCTCTCGTTGCGGGAATCACTTTTCGATTAGTCATATCTTGTGAATTATTCTTCTTACTTCTTAGCTGAGTTCCAACGTAATGAAATAATTTATTAAATAGATTCTCAGATGAGAATAAACTTGAAATAAAAGCTGTAAAAATCCGACGTATCTTTGAAGACATAGGGAGAGAATAATTTTGAATTTTTTGTAAATTTACTGAATCCAATTGAAGTATTCTGCTTGCAATTAAAATTAATTAACAAAATTTAGAAATTGATACGACAAAATAATTTTGAAAACTGTCGAAAAAATTTCTCAAATCTATTGGCAGAATTGTATTCAGGGCCAACTTAAAATAAAATTGCTTTTCTCTTTATTAATATCAAGTAATGTATGAAATGAGTAAATAATTTATGTTTGTAATTATAAGAAATGAGAGAAATGCGTACTTTTTAGAGCAAAATTAAATAAACTTTGAAAATGATCGACGCTTAACAGGTCTAATAAAATAAAGACGAATCGGAACAGGAAAAGGGAATCGAGAGTAGGAAGAAAGACTTCTGCGATTATTAGTTGATTTAATTTTCTCGTGTAGAATGACACAAGTGCTCAGTGTAAAAACTGAGTAAGAAAGAATATGTCTAAGACCACAACGCAATAAAACATCTTGTTGAAAAATATTTGTAGTAACGGTCTTTTCATTCCTTCTTCATTGGAAACTAAGTAGAACTTTTCGTACAATCAGACAAAATATTATCTCTGAGGCCTCTGTTTTTCTCAAACAGAAATGACATGAAGTTGTCTAGACCTTTTCAATTTTGTTAAGGTGATACCAATAGTGAAAAATGCTTACTTATACAGCCATTTGCTGCCCAATCGCACTTTTTAATGTTCACTCTGCTACTGAACTTGGAATCTATGATTTCTAGTTACACTCAGAGATACCCCAATGTTTTGTTTGGTGGCGATTTCAATGTCTATAGATTTATGCGAACAGCTCTACTAATATCTTTAAATTTATAATGCAATCGTTACACTTAAGTCTTGTAAATAATCAACCTACCTATTTTAATACATCTAATCCATCAATGTTAGACCTAATCCTTGTTTCTGATACTAATGCCTCTTATTCCATAACCAGATTGAACCTCCTTCTATATTTTATTCTTAACGTATAATTTCTTAATACACACAATCGGATAAGTTGTATAATACTATCTCTTTTAGAAATTATAGAAATATTAATATGGCTGAGTTAGCTCAAGAATATGCCGCTCTGCCTTGCCCATAAATAAATGATTAATTGAATATTTTCTACAACCTGATTTACCATCTAAAAATCGACAAATATTCAACTCTCAAAACACGGTCGGTCAATGTGGACGGTTGCCCGTCATTTTCTCAAGAGGTTGTTGATTCCTTAATTGTTGAGCGCGATTTTTGTGTCTATGAAAGCCGTAATCGTTAAAAACAATTAGAAATAAAGTAAATTCCCAGATTCGTGCAGCTAAATTTTACTATTTCAAACGTAGGTTTGACATTAACCTGCCTCCAAAAAGACTGTGGAATAATTTAAAACGGTCAGGTATTGGAAAAGATATAGATGCATATGAACTAGATCCTAAAACCTTACGGACTTCGATTAAACAGTACGGAGTTCAGGTAAAAACTGAACATTTTCATACAAATTTTACCGTTGGTGAAATCCCAAGCAACAATTTTACTGAGGTCTTTACTAATCCAGTACGGAGTTCACTGGTACAAAGCGAGATTTTTTCTATTATAAGATATATGGCGTTTTGTAAGTCTCCACTCATTTTACTGACCAATGTGCGGAGCAATAAAATGCTGGTAAAACTTTGACATTTCTTTGATTGTTCACAAAGCGAGTTTATTGAGTATTTCTCGTGGATTTCCTTGCCGACGATACACACTTAGACCTGCCGCAGCAACAATCTTGTCGTCGATATGCTTTATAAATAATAATCATTTAACATTTTTAAAAATATTTCCGATTAATTGTGATTTTCACAGCTGTCACTTCGTTTTCTCAACATAAAACTTACGTCAACTTTTTACCAGCATTAAAATGCTATTTTTAGGAGACCGCGTTAATTTTTACCACTACCCGAGCTCCATACTAGGCTTAATAACTTAAATGTGCATTTTACATCAACACAAACTGTTGCATTGAATTCTGCCTTAGCTTCTGTAGATTTTGTTAACAGACACGCAGGTGAGGCTCAGACGGACGTTCTGCCGAACGAAGTCAGTAAAGCTGTTCATTCAATAAAATCTGATGTAGTGGGTCTAGATAGAGTTCCTCCACAATTTCTCAAGATAGTTCTACCTCATATAATGCATTCAGTCTTGCATATCTTAGACCAATAGTTAAAATTAGTAATCCGAGAAACTTAACTGACTACAGGCCTATAAGTATGTTATGCTATCTTTCAAAGGCCCTTTAGAAGATAATTTATTCCCAAATAATTGAGCATTGGGAAAGCAATAACCTCTTAACTCGCTGGCAATTGGGCTTTCGTGCTTTTCACAGTTGTGAAACCGCTCTATTAAAAGTCAGCAATGATATGAATGGATGTCTGTCGTAGTTTAGGATTAGATAACTATAAGGAATTAAAATGCAATAATTTGATAGATGAATTTTTAGATTTAAATATTTTAACATACAATATTGCAGGCTTAAAGAATAAGTTGATAGTTCCAGGCTTTTGGGAGTATGTACACAAATACGATTTTTTTTTTCTTTACGAAACTCATGTAGTCGAAAGAGATATAATTAATTACAACAAGTATTTTGGAGATTTTGAGCTTTGCTGGGTAGGTGCAACAAGATCAACACCATATGGTAGAGCAATGGGTGGATGCGTTTATGGAGTCAAAAAAAGCTGCAGATTCAGTAACGCTGTCAAATTTCAGTACATAAATAGAGGTGTATGTATATACTAGAGAATAGAAATTTCAAAGATTTGTGCAGGAAGAAATAACAATCCTACTATGAAGAACTGGTGCGTAAATTTGCCACCGCACGGGATAGCAAAGAGTTCTGGTCTCTGGTAAAGGAGATCAGGGGTAGTAGATTTATAACAGGGAACAACCTCTCCATTTCTAATCTTAAAAATCATTTTGAAGAACTTTTGAACCGACCTGTCTGTGCGAATCCGATCCTATATGCGGCACCATATGTTGAGGATGCAATCTTGGATGACGAAATTTTATTATGTGAACTCCTATAGACTCAATGGTGCACCCAAGGCGCAATGGTGTATCCAAGACACAAACCAATACAACCAAGGCCCAAACCTACATTTAGTACGGGCTAGAATCACCTAGTGACTGTGGCGCCATCTGTAGCGAAATTCTGGAAGCTTAGAAAAGTGGTCCAGAACTCCCATAGCTATACTACTCTTCACCTTATCAACTCGGAAACGAGAAACATTTATTACCTGGGTGAAAGATTTACTTTCTTCACTAGTAAAGGAAGCCATCATCGTGGATAGGACACCATCTCGATCATCGTAGGGTTTATTAACGCTGGACCATTCTGGACTTTTGGGATATTTCTCATCATGGCGGAAGAAAGGCCAGTCTTCAGCGAGGTAGAGAAATCTCTAACATTCCACAACCTCCCACTCCCATCCAACTACCCTATTCCTCTAAATCCACACATCCCAAAATTTAAACAACAGACTAGAACACAGCTTGCCGTCGCGCAACAAGCTGTTAATAATTTTTCGACATCGCGTAACCTAAAGCTAATAATTATTCGAACAATTAAAGTGTATAGTGAATCAAAGACAAAAGTGAAACCTAGGCCAAAATTAAAGCCTGTGCGTAAATATTTTCAAATATCCCGGGATATCGGTTCGGTTTATAATTTAGCCATAATTTGTTTTGTTTCGTAAATCGTGTGTGAAGAACTCTGACATGTCTGACTGTCACTGCCAGAACCGAGTCTTGATTCAGATACTGAAGTGAACCTGTAAGAAACAAGCGAAAGTGTTCTAATTGGATTATGATAATTTGAAATACAGTACTATGTAGCGATAATTAAAGTAGAGTTGATTGGTAATTGTTTGTGAATTTTATAAAAGTAAACAGTGTTGTGAAATGAAAAGAACTTGTGAATTTTATCTGAAATATTATGTTTTTGTTATGTATCCAATTCATTGAATAAGTAGGTACTGGTATGCCAGGAAGTTCTTCAGCTACTCAGTGGTGTGAAATAGTCGATAGGGTGCAGCGACTATACAAACTGAGCGACCAAAGGACGATGCTTTACGCTTCTCTTCGATTTAAAAATGCAGCTAGATTTTGGTACCAAACGGTGTACACGAACTTTCTCAAATTTAAAAAGTAACCTGATCGAAAGTTTCCCGTCGCCAGTTAATGAAACTAGTGTTCACATGAAACTGATTAGTCGGAAGCGCAAGTCTACCGAGCCAGTAGAATCATATTTCTATGAAGTGACGGCGTTGGCTAAAAGCGCGAAATTATCGGAAAACTGCACGATAAATTACATAATTACGGGGCTTGCTGATCGAAACCTCGTAAATATACTTACTGCAGCTAACTGTCAGACTCTTTGCAAATATAAAAATGAATTACTGAAGACAATAGAAATCGAAGGTCACAAAATTCTGGCATATATTGACCTTGGGAGTGAGTGTTGCACTGTGCGAAAGGAAGATTGCGATAAATATAATTGGCGGTTTCAACCCAATAACACGGTACTAAAGAGTGTTGCAGGAGGTAGATGCTCTGCTATTGAAGGTGTCATCAGAGAGGTATCGTTTGATGATATTAAAGCAACATTCGAGCTGCTGGTTGTTCCTAATGTAGTGAAAAAGAAAGATGGCAGCTTCCGGATGTGCGTAGATTACCGTAAAATAAATCAAATAACGAGGCGAGAGTGTTTTTCAACACCGAATATCGAGGAACAGTTGAACGCAATGAATGGTAGGTGGAAATGTTTTTTGCAGTTTGGACCTGATGAGCGGGTATTACCAAATCCAAATTGAACGTGAATATAGGCATATTTCAGCATTCGTTACTCCAGGGGGTCATTTCCAATTCAAACAGATGCCGTTCGAATTGACAAAGGCTCCAGGAATTATCATGCGTCTAATGAGCATAATACTACAACGAATAAATGACAGCCGAGTTTTTAACTACATGGACGACATAATTATTGTTACGAAAACGATACCGGAGGCACTTCAGGTTCTAAAGAAAATACTCATTGTTCTTCGAGATGCAAATTTAACACTAAATATAAAAATGTGTTCGTTTGTCGCAGAAAGTGTCAATTATCTTGGTCATCGAATTCGCAAGTATGGCATCAAACCTGGAGAGCACAAAACAGAAGCAATAAAACATTATCCTGAACCCAAGAATATAAAAGAAGTGCGGAAATTCCTTGGTCTCACAGGGTACTTCCGCCGTTTTATCGCATCATACGCTAGCATTGCCTCGTCACTTAATCAGTTATTGCGAAAGTGGGGGGAACAGCAGCGAAAAGCTTTTGAGGAACCCAAACAGTATTTAGTAAGAGAACCCGTCTAACCACTTATGATCCTAATAAAGATCATGAGGTTCATACTGATGCGTGGATCAGGACTCGCTGGGGCTTTATTACAAAATAGCAATGGAAGTCATGAAGTAGTAACCTACTTCAGCCGTTCAACAACAGAACTCGAGAAAATCTACAATAGCTACGAGTTAGAAGCGCTTGCAGTTGTGGAGTCTCTTGAAAGGTTTTGGCATTATCTTTTAAGGAAAAAGTTTTTGGTAGTTACGGACTGTAATTCACTGAAATTAACCCCAGAAAAGCAGAATATTGTACCGCGAATTGCTTGATGGTGGATCAGAATCCAGGAGTTTGATTTGCAACTGCAGTACCGTTCCGCTTCGAGGATAGCACATGTTGATGCTTTGAGTAGAGCAGCAACTGCTATACATCCACCAGTTGAAGAGGTAGCAGAGAAAGTCATGTTGTCGCCGTTTTACAGCTACAGGACACTGAAATCCGGAAAATAATAGAAATGTTGAATGGAACCATTGTAAGCCGTGATAAGGAAAAACATTACAACAAGGAATACCAAATCAAAGGCAATAGAGTCTTTAAAAAACGGAACCAGACCTTCGCTTTGTAGTAGCACGTGGGGTACGTTGCCCAATTATCAGATCAGCACACATCGACAATGGACATCTTGGCATTGAAAGAACTATTGAATTAATTAAGAAGATTTATTGGTTCCCGAAGATCCGAGCAATAGTAAAGAAATATATCGAGAGCTGTCTGGATTGGCTTCATAATAAAAGTTAAAAGGATGAAAATCGAAGGGAGCTGTTTGTTCGGGAGATCGAATAAAGGCCTTTTCACACGATACATTGGACCACCTTGGACCATATCCGAAGAGCTCCATTGGAAATACCCAATTGAGTGGTGTTATCGACTCATTTAGTAAGTTCATCGTGCTAAAAGCTGTTAGAAATACGCGTACTCAATATGTCATCCACATATTGGAAGATATTTCTCAATATTTTGGTCTTCCTCAGCAAGTGATTACTGATCGAGGAACGGCTTATACTTCTGAAGCTTTTCAAGGTTTTTGCCAAGAAAATAGTATCGCCCACATAAAAACCAATGTTAGAACCCCAAGAGGAAACGGGCAAATCGAAAGATATTTCAGAAGTATTAAAGCGTCGATATCAACTATGACCGCAAAACAGGATGGAAGGGACTGGGATAAGTGCTTACCAGCTATACAGTGGAATTTAAATAACTTGTCGCATAGGATTACCACAGTTAGTCCACAAAAACTCTTACTAGGTTTTGAGCCGAAGAGCATATTGAAAAATAAATTAACCACTGCGATACTAGATAATATCTCTGACGACGAAGATGATATTCCTTTATCTGAGTTAAGAACGAAAGTAGCAACAGAGATGAACTCAAGTCGAAAGAAAGAGGCGGATAAGTTCAATCTAGTACGAACATTTCCTGAAAAGTATAAGACTGGAGATTTAGTGTTAATTAGATGTGAGCATAAAGCTACGGGTATTCCACAAAACATCTACCAAGATGTAAGGGGCCATATATTGTGGAAAAAGCGTTGGATAGAGACCGATACAGAATTGCCGATCCACCTAATTACAAGGTGACACTGCGGATAGGATGCGTCCCTGGTGCAGGCTACAAGATATGCAGTACGCAGATGATGAACTGGACGACCTAATGGATACTTCGTACGACTCTGTTTCCAGCGATACAGAGATTAGTTAATAATAGGAACGTATGTATTCCCCCTATTTATAAGAGAACATTTTTGAGGCCAGCCATCCCTTTAACTCGTACACGAATTTGTCTATTTCTTTACTATTTTCGACACTCTCGTAGACCCACTTTTCGTCATCACAGCGAGTTGAAATTTGGCACACAGGTTCATGTCGCGTGACAATTGAATCTATCAAATTTTGAACCGGAAATTTCCCTGGAAAACCCGGAAAATCGGGAAAAATCATTTGAAAATTTGGTACAAATTTGATTAGTGATAAATCCGTTTCAGGAAAAATGCAGAGTTTTCCGATTTTTCCGAAAAAATTTCCGGCATTTTCCGACTTTTCCGGAAAATTTTCCGGTAAAAAAGTTTTCTAAATTATGCAGGATCAAGTTCCCTATCAACTGGCATCATTACTTTCTCTCCGACAATGGTGAAAACTTGCAGAAAAAATCGAGGAAAAATCATGTAAAACGCTTTTCCGGAGTTTTTCCGACCAAGGAAGCGTTTGAGCGTTTTGCAACCTAAGACAAAGTTGTAGAGCGAAATGAGTTGCATAATAATTTTTACTCGAATAAATGTTTTGAAAAACTGGTAAATCAGTGTCTTTTCAGCCGTCATAAAGTATCTCCATGCAGCACGTAATAACAATTTAGTTAACGTGAAAAAGGCAGAAAATAAAATAAGTAAAAAACGAGTTTTCAAACAAAACTGAGGCCAAGCCGCATGAAAAAGTAGAAAATAAACTTTTCTTCACACACAGAGGTGGACTCAGATTTTATTTGCTGACAACCACCGATATATTTCAGTATGATCAATCAGAGGTAATAAGTGATTTGATTCATGAAGAGAAAGAATATTCAAGAGAAATGTCCCAATCAAAAAATCTGAGTCCACCTCTGTGTGTGAAGAAAAGTTTATTTTCTACTTTTTCATGCGGCTTGGCCTCAGTTTTGTTTGAAAACTCGTTTTTTACTTATTTTATTACTTCACATGTCCAATTTTATTTATTTTAAAGAATCTTCTTTTGTGTTCGTACCTGATTGTTGTCTTCTTTTGTGTTCGTGCCTGATTGTTGTTGTTGCCATCCCCTCATTGGAAACTACTTTACGAGTGATTTTAATCATAGGAGAAGATACTCGTACTACTGCATTGATGTGTAGTTATTGTGAACATCGAAAAGAAGAAGTATGAAGAGAAGTTCAGGAGTACTGGCTTATAGGGAAACATAAGATTTGTTTCGTGGTTCAGAAGTACTGGCCAAATACATGATGTACGTATGTGTTATCACTATGTTAAGTGAGGAGGACCCACAGGTATGTTGTATGTGACCTCGAATGAAACGCTGTATGTGTATGAATGCATGCATAAGTATAGTAAAACGTAAAATTAGTGCTTGTGTAATTTAACAGTAAATTTTGACAAAACTAACAAACACCTAGCTTGTAGAATGTGTGAATGAGGCTGAATTGCTGAGGTCACCAACACGCAGGAGGGCCGAATGTAAGCCTAAGTAGAATTAAATCCCCTTAGAATAGTTAGAATAGATCTTAAAATAAACTGCCACTTGGCAGCCCATCGTCGTGGCGAAATACAGTTGGCATTCCTGTTACTTACGCAATTTTGTTTGGAAGAAAGAAGAGTTTGAACAGTACAAAAAGTAAGTCTTGCGTAGTAGCAGCACGTGCGGAATGAAATTTCGTGAGGGGCGCGGCGGCGGGTTAGCTTAATAATTCGTGAGCAAGTTTATAATTGTCGGTATTTCAAGGTTTTTCTTATTAATACTTGTTATTGCTAATATAAATTTAAATATGTGTAAAGTAATAACTTTTCATAATTTTATTATACTTCACTAAAAATTATTTCCCCCGTCGAATTTTAAGTTGTTGTTGCAAATTGCCACGGAAAACTTCGTGCTGTACACAAATTTGCAAGTTTGTTCAGAATATGAAAGTTATGAGATTTCAACTCAACTTCAACTCACAACACATTTTATGTATGTCCGAAATGTTTTCAGGCATTTTCATCTATTTGCTTCTACGAACTTGTATCGTTATAAATCAAATGTCAAAAGTCGTCGTCTTGAGTAATTTTATTCAAGCTCATAACACGGCGTTAGTTCAATTATAATATTTTTTGGTAGCAGCATCCAAATAGCTTTTTTGTATACTTTATATGCAATATTTATTGTTGTGACTGTACCTTAAATTCAACCAGGATTCTTAAGGTGAAAACCCAATGAACGCGGCAGGCGTCGCGTCGCTTTGACAGATCTCCGCGGCAGACGCGTGTAGGATTGAGCAAGGCCCAATGGACGCGTCGCGTTGGTACTCTTAAGATTTATTTATAAAAAGAAAAAGTGAGAGAAAAGCTTTAGTTATTACTTAAAAGTGAAATAGTGGATATATCAGAGTTATTAGATGTGGCAGTTCTTGATTTTGCAGCTCACTAAGCATATAAACAGTTTAAAATCAATCAAAAGAACTGTAAAGCGTCTGCCGCCCATTAAAAGTAGAACATTGCTCTACTTTCGCGTCGAATCTGGCAAGCGCGGCAGCCATTTGGCCAGCAAGAACTTAAACACGTATATTCTATTGAACTGTCAAAGCGACGCGACGCCTGCCGCATTCATTGGGTTTTCGCCTTTAAGCTGCAGTCAGATTGAAAATTTCAAACGCGTAGACAGGTAATATCGAATGTACGCTTGTTGTATAGGGAGTGTTAGATTACAACCGCATGCGACGCTCGCGATTTTAAAATCGGGCGAATTTTTATTTTTCTTAGCGTACGCACTTGGGAAACTGTACTGCTGCCTGATTTGTTTTAGAGTTTTTGTTATTTCTGAAGGCAAAAAAGGAATTTGAGAAATGTTTATTGTATAATTTGTATAAATGTGAGCTAATTTATAACAAAAAATTCAAAACAAATTTGGCGAGACTCAAATGTCAACGCGTTCAATCTGTGGCGACCGCGACATGTTATAACTTCGTATCGAAAGCGATCGTCGAAGCGAAGATTTCGATCTGGCGGTATGTTATAAGATTTTCGTTCGACAGGCGATTTTGCTTGTTTCGAAATTATTTCCGAATTTTTTTCTCCAGCACAAATGTCATTTATAGATTCTTTTTTTAGTTGTTGATAAATTTTAATAATAATAAAATTGGAATTTATGAATTTTTCAAGTGCAGTGGCTTTATTTGTGGAGGATAACGAAAATGACGGAGAAATAATTAATTATCGGGACAAAAGAAAATTTTTAAGGCAGCGATATTATTTTATGGGCCTAACAAAATGTATTGCCTTATTGATTTTTGAATTCAAGAAATATTCTTCTTCAAGTTTGAAGAATCTTTATAATTAATATATAAAATCATTTATATTGAATAAATTAAAAATAAATGTAACATTTAAATCTAATTTCTTATATTTTACATACATTTTTTAATCTTCGTTTGTACTATCACTCTCAGTAAAACTCAGTGATATTCTATCGAAATTATCGCCTGTCGAAAGTGTTACAACATACCGACTATCGACAAATTGTCGAACGTCGAACGTTTCAAAGTTATAACATCTTGCCCCTGATAGCATATTTTTTCAACTCGTCGCACGTGACGCTAGCCTCGCATACAAAATTTTAATCTAAGTCTAGCTTTATAGGTTAAATACTAACATGTCAATTAGTTGTAAGTTGCTGAGCTGTGACTCATGTAGAAGAAGATTCATTACAAAGTACAACGCGTGCAAATACGTCTTTTCATTCGGTTCCCTCCTAAAACCTTTTCCAGGCCACAGCAAAGAATTGGCAACGTGGATAAAATTTCAATTATACGATTAATGAATTAATGTGAGGTGAATTACTCTTGCATTCCACTTTAGTGAATTATTTCATCATCCTCAATTACTGTGCGATAATTTCAAAATGGATGCTGAACAGTTTGCACAGTTGCTGCGGGAATTCAGCGACAGCCAGAAACAATTACTCGAAAGGGTTGCTGCTACAAGAGCGCATACAGTCCCAAGTGGATCATTGCAACAAGGACAAAAAACAATAACTTCTTTGATTCCAAATTTAGAGAATTTTCTTTCTTCTATGGAAATTTTCAAAATTTATCGTTAAGGCTCCGAAGGGGGGGGGGGGGGGGTTCTCAAACGAGACACTCTGCAGTCTGATGCTGCTGAACTCAATCGGGTCGAGTCATTACCAGCCAATTGTAATAAAAATAAGAATTTAATTTATTAGTATGGTTTGCCATTTGTATACACGATTGTATGTTTGTTTAGGTACTTGGTACATGTAAATAAATTATTCCTTATCAACAAATAAATTCCTATCTTACTTAATATTTACTTCAACATATTCCGATATTCTTCTCTTAAATTCAACTAAACCTTTAATATTTTTAATATCCTTGACAATTCATTAAATATTTTGAATCCCTTATATATTAAGCTATTTTGAGAAAAAACGGTCACTCTCCGGGACAATCTAAAATCATTACAATTTCTTAAATAAAAATTATGTACATCTCTTACATAGTTAATATGCTTAACTAAATATTCAGGCATCAACTTATTTTTAATTTTAAATACAAAAACATATACATTAAAATACATTCTTTTTTTCACACTTACCCATTTAAGAGCATCCAACATTCTTTGAATGGGTGGATATCTGTTACACTCAAGATTGATCTCATTGCCATATTTTATAGTTGTTGTGATATATCAAGGTAGATTAAAAGTCTGTCTTTGACTTAACTAAGTTATTTATTTTTAATTCGACGATTAGACTGTATACAGCGACGGCTAACTACTGACTGGCCGTGTATTACTTACATCTAAATAGCTTACAGCTACGGTTCATTGAATGTAAATGCAATTGGTGTTAGATGTGAGCATGTACATACGTATTATCACAACAGTAGTTTCTGTAACTGTGCAAGCATTTGCTGATTTCCAAGGAAGAGTACAGTGGAACAATACTCAAAATGTGGCTTGACGATCACGTTATATATATTAATTGCACTGATCATTGTTATGTTTCTTCTTATTCTACTTAAAAAAGCGATTTTTTTTTGCAATTTTTTTAGTCGTGTATTCCACATGTGAACTAAATTTCAATTTATGGTCTATAATAACACCTAAATATTTTATTTCATTTACTTTTTCAATACTTATATTTATATCCAGTTCGCTATTTATCACCATACATTTAGTTTTTTAAATATTTAATTTCAACTTATTTATTTGAAGCCACTGATAACAGGATTCATATATTCTTGTAAAATATAGCTAACTTCACTGATATTGTCCCCTTCGATGTAAATTAAAGCATAAACCGCAAAAAGTGCAAGTTTAGTGTGTTTTATGACCCCCTTCATATCATTAATATATATTAGAAACAATAGAGTTCCCAGTATTGATGCCTGCGGTACACCATGCCGTACTTATATGCTATCTGAAAATTTGTCGTTAACTTTTACTCGTTGACATCCATTGCACAAATAAGATTTAAACCATTCATACTCTTTGTCTTTTATTCCGTAAGTGAGAAACTTATTTAGCAATATAAATCTATCTACAGTCTCGAAAGCTCGCTTCATATCCAAAAAGATACATCCTATTTTCATTTTCCTTGAACACTTCTCCTTCCACGATGTTAACACCATAATATATTATAATTATATTATTTATTTCGACATATTTATCGAGTTGTTGGTGTACAATTTTTTCCAAGACTTTTTCATATACTTGCATAGCATATATGGGCCTATAGTCTTCGCATTTCTTGGAATTTTTCACTTTCACAATTGATGACACCACTGCTTCTTTCCAAGTACTTGGAAATACACCTGTCATTAATGAATTGTTAATTATGCAAAATATGCATCTATGGTCCTATGTACTCAAAACAAGCTAGCAGTATCTTTTGTATTATGTTGTTAAAATCCTATTTTTGCTTTATTCCTTTTAATGCTTCACGTAAATCTCTTAATGTAATTGCTTGGAACTTAAACTGATTGTTCAATCTTGAACATAGTATTTAATTAGATTATAAAAAACTGCTCAAAATTATATCATGATGATAATTATTTTATAAGAAAGTGCGCAAATTGTATCTTTTTTGCTCACCCGCGCATAATTACTCGAGCAAAGTTGACCAATTAAAGTTCAACGTACTAAGTGCCTCAATAATCAAAGAACTTATTGCACGCATGTAATTATGCTAAGGTTAGCAATATTGAATAATATATAAATCGAAGACTATTGTAAGAAGTCAAGTCTTATTATTAAAGAGCCAGGAATGAATTCATCTTTTATTATTTGAGCCCCCACCCGTGGTAAGCTCTAAAGAAAGTCTTAATTAAACTTCTTATTCCAGCACTCTCAATAATATTTGAGCCCCCACAAGCGGTAAGCTCAAATCTTATTGAAAAGTTAGGAGAACTTTCATCCGAGGCATCCAAAGGTGGTGGAGAATAAACATTGGTCCTTCGAGGAAAAGTAATCAGCGGCCTATACAAAGCCAAAAGAAGAATCTGCACTAAGGGTCAACAGGGGCTACACAGTGTTCACATAATATCAACCCATTCAGCACCTGCAGTATTCCAGCACAGACGTACAGACGTTCCATTATCAGACGTGGAGTAACCACATAGCACCAGATATAAACAACACACCTAGATCAAGCAAAGAAGACAACAACCTAAAGACGAAGCAGATAACAAGGGAAAGCTTATAACTAAGGAAAGCTTTTCAGAACAGCACTGTGTATATTCGACAGTAGGTCAAACAGCAAGCATTACGATATGAGTGACAGCATGGAGGAAGCAGCTCGACTGCAGAAATGCATTGGTGGAAAAATTGAAAAAATGAAAATTAATTTTAAGAAAGACCAAGAAGTCCGCAAAACTGAAGCTTACCTAAGCAAGAGAATTAAGAATTTAAACCAGCTTTGGGACGAATTTGAAGACAGGCATGACGAAATCGTACGTGACGAAGAAAGCATAAGACATCCATACATAGTAACAGGCTACTTTAAAGAAGTTGAGAAATTATATACTCAGCTCCAACAGCGCTAGATAAGAAGCTTAAAAAAAGCAAGAAGACATTAATACGCAAGAAATTACAGAGAAGCCTGAGCTGGAATAAAACAAGATGCTGACCGCACTACTAAGAATCATGCGAAAAATATTAGAGGAAGCCAATATTGAACACAGTAAAGCATACTACATGCAGAAAGAAAGAATACTAACTGACTACTGGACAGCCATACTTAATTCATACAATGATAACATGGCAATTGATAATAATCGCCTTGTTCAAGAAGAAGAATTTGAAGAGTTAGAGAGTGAATATGAAAGAACCGCAATTTACTTGCAACAACAGCTAAATCAATGCCAAATAACTCCACCAAGTAACACAGACACAGCTAGCCATAAGGTAAATTTGCCTCCTGTTAAGATACCTACATTTAATGGTGACATGCGACAATGGAAACCATTTCATGATTTATTTTCGGAAATGATTGACAAAAATCCGAAACTTAAAAACGTCCAAAAAATGCAGTATTTAAAATCTCACATATCAGGTGAAGCTGAGAGTGTCATTCGAAATCTGATTATTACAAATGATAATTACCATACAGCCTGGGAGTTACTAAATAACCGTTTCAACAATAAGAGAGTATTAGTAACTACCCACATTCAAGCATTGATTGCATTACAACCACTAAATATGGAATCATCTGGAATCAAACGAATTCATGATTTAATGAAAGAAAATCTCCATGCACTACAGAACCTTGGCGTAGATACTAAAACATGGGGACCTATTATTGTCGAGATGATTATTCAGAAACTAGACAAAGAATCGCACAAATCATTTGAGCATTCATTAAGTAACCCAAGAGAAGTTCCAACAATAGAGCAGTTATACGCATTTTTGGAAAAAAGGTTTCAAGTACTACAGGCCATTGGAGAAAATAAAGTTAAAAGACAATCCAGTGCAACGGGAATCAACAAGATACTCAATAATACCCAATTTAAGACGCACTATGCAACGATATGTAAAAAGTGCCCAATATGTAAAGGAGAACATAGAATATCCAGCTGCAGCACATTCCACGGGATGAGTAAGTTCCAACGTTGCGAAGCATGTAAAAGGCATAAATTGTGTTCAAATTGCTTAATACCGAACCATACTGCTCAAGAATGCCGGAGTCCACAGAGGTGTAAAATTTGCAAGGGTAAGCACAATACAATGATACATCAGGTTAACTTTGGAAAGTCTGAGGCGAAACAAGTTAACAAAAACATGGATGAAGACATAAGCCGAAATAAGGAAATTCAAGCACATGTCGCAGGAATTAATCCAAATGACTACAAGGTACTCTTGGCCACAGCACAAATTTTCATAATATCACCAAAAGGCCAAACAATGAAGATAAGAGCATTGGTTGATCAAGGGTCAGAATCGTCATTTATCACTGAAGATATTGTTCAACGTCTCCAATTAAAGAAAACAAAAACTTATGCTACAATTGCAGGAATCGGTGGAACAACAGCAGATATATCACAATCATTAGTTGAAGTTCTACTCAGACCAAATAATCCATCAGAATACAGTTGTTGGTCCTCAAAAGCTCACGAAACTCATTCCAAGTGAGCCAATCAATCGGCAGAAGTGGGAACATATAGAGCATCTCATGCTAGCTGATAAGGACTTCGATAAGCCAGGTCCAATCAACATGATTCTAGGTGCGGACATTTACAGTCAAATAGTGCTGGGTTCCGTTATTAAGGGTCCTCTTAATGCACCAATTGCCCAAAAAACTAAACTGGGGTACATTTTATCAGGCCCCGCTGAAAGAAGCCATATGAGTCATAAAAATAATATAACTTGCATGGTAGCTGAAGTCAATATCGATGAACAAAGGAAATTCTGGGAGCTGGAGAATATTCAGACAGATAGGACACTTACTCAAGAAGAAAAAGAATTCGAAGAGATCTACGAACGCACAACCAAAAGAAAAACATGTGGCAGATATGTAGTGAGATTACCCCTTAATAGTGAAATAGCGAATTTGGGAAATTAAAGAGACTATTACAAATTGAAAAGAAGTTCAAAAGAGATGAAATATTGGAAAAGGAATACAAAAATTTCATGAGTTTAAATCATATGACCAAAGTAACACCAAAAGCAATGTACAATAAAAATCGAATATGCTATTTACCACATCACGCTATGATGAAGGAAACAAGTACTACTACCAGAGTACGTGTAGAATTTGACGCATCGGCTAAAACAAGCTCTGGTTTAAGTTTAAATGATGTCATGCTAAATGGACCAACACTGCAAGAAGATATTGCATCAATATTATTAAGATGGCGAATTCATAAAGTCGCATATACCGCTGACATCGAAAAGATGTACAGGCAGATAAAAATGATAGAGAGTTACACAGAATGTTATGGAGGGAGTCAACCGACCAGCCGATAGAAGAATATCAGTTAAATACGGTCACGTTTGGCACAAAAGCTGCACCTTATTTGGCGATCAGGACATTACATCAATTAGCTACTGACAATGAAAAAAGATATCCGAAAATAGCAAAAATATTAAGATCAGAATTCTATGTGGACGACCTCATGTCTGGAGAAGATACCGTAGAAGAAGCGCTAGAAATTCAGCAAAAACTGTTAAATGTACTTAACACAGCAGGATTTAACTTACGAAAGTGGGCCAGTAACGATCCAAATGTTCTCACGAATCTACCTCCAACATCAATTGAACAAGCAATACGTGATGTTACCTTCAACGAAACAGTGAAAACACTAGGTATTCACTGGCAACCGAAATCAGACTTATTTGAATTTAACATCAATTTGCCAACTCAAAATAAGACGGCAACTAAATTTTCTGTCGGAATCATCAAGGCCAATAAACCTGACTACAAAATGGAATAAATACAAGAGCGAACTTAAGATACTAACTGAAATCAAAATTCCAAGATGGATACACTACACAAAAAAGTGTAAATCAATCGAGTTACATGGCTTCTGTGACGCATCTGGGGCAGCATACGCAGCAGTAGTATATAGTAGAATAGTCACAGAAAACGGTGAAATAATAGTGAGACTGTTAGCTGCAAAAACAAAAGTTGCCCCAATAAATCACAAGATATCGCTCCCAAGACTGGAACTTTGTGGGGCCGTATTGTTAAGTAACCTTATAAGGCAGATTCAAGACGCACTCAAAATAAGTACTGCAGAAATAAAAACCTGGACAGATTCTACTATCGTACTGGCGTGGTTAAACGGTAATCCTGCTAAATGGAAAACCTTTATCGCGAACAGAGTTACTGAAATCAATAACTTAACTAATTCAAATCAATGGCACCATGTTAGAACAGATCAAAATCCTGCCGACTGTGCGTCAAGAGGTTTACTTCCTTCGCAATTGCTACACAATACCTTATGGTGGACAGGGCCAAAGTGGTTAAGAGATTCAGAAATATTTTACAAAAATACTAACATGTCAACAGAATTGGAGAAGAGAACAATTACAGCACACACAATAACAGTGCATCAAGAAGAATTTATCTGTAAATTAATGCACAAATACAATAATTTGTCACGTTTAAAAAGAATTCTGGCTTATTATAAAAGATTTGCGACAAATTCCAAGAAGAGCACGAACAAAATATACGGACCGATCACAGTAAAAGAATTAGATACTATCCTACCAATTTTAATCAAAGCTACTCAACGGGAAGAGTTTGGGAAAGATATCGAACAATTATCCAGAGGAGTTACACTAAATCCAAGAAGTAAGATACTCTCATTGACACCAATAATAGATGACGTTGGACTAATACGTGTCGGGGGAAGAATTCAGAATGCACCAGTTTCTTATGAACAAAAACACCCAATCATACTACCATATTGCAGTACATTAACCTCATTGATTATTAACGAAGCCCATTAAACAACTCTTCATGGGGGAAATTCATTGACATTATCATACATAAGAAACAGGTACTGGATAATTAATGGACTACGAGCAGTAAAAAAAGAACTACATAAATGTGTTAAGTGTCATAGGTATAAGGCGCAAACAAGAACTCAATTGATGGGAAACTTACCAACTCCACGTATGAGCATCGAAAAGCCATTCACAAATACAGGTATGGACTACGCAGGTCCGATCGACATCCGCATGTCAAAAGGACGGGGAAACACATCATATAAGGGATATATATCAGTATTTGTATGCCTGACAACAAAGGCAATACATTTAGAAGCTGTTTCTGATTTAACATCAACTGCATTCACAGCAGCGTTAAAAAGATTTATCGCCAGACGAGGAAATATATCTAATTTATATAGTGATAACGGCACCAACTTTATAAAGGCGAACAAAATATTATCACAAGATGCAAAGACATTCTTGAAAAGGTTCAATGAGGAAATCACTAGCATGTTAAGCAACAAGGGAATTCAGTGGCATTTTATTCCGGCAGCTTCGCCTCATTTTGGAGGACTGTGGGAAGCGGGGGTTAAATCCATCAAATATCATTTGAAAAGAACTATTGGAGAATAAAAATTAACCTTCGAATAACTCACAACAGTTCTAGCGCAGATAGAAGCATGTTTAAATTCAAGGCCGATATGCCCACTTACACAAGATCCAGAAAACTACAATGTACTAACCCCACGGCATTTTCTCATTGGCACGTCTCTTTTAGCTCCACCAGAGAAAAACAGACTGGAAGAAAATCCAACCATTTTAACACGCTGGCAGCTTTTAGAAAGAAAACATCAAGAATTTTGGACTAAATGAAAAAGCGAATATCTACCCGACTACAACAACGTCCCAAGTTGACAAAAATTGAAAGAAATGTTCATCCCGGAGAACTTGTTTTATTAAAGGAAGATAATTTACCACCAGCCCAATGGTCACTTGGACGTATTGTATAAACACACCCAGGAAAAGATGGTTATACTCGAGTAGTTACAGTGAAAACGGCTAAAAATATGCTGAAATGACCGATAACAAAGATAAGTTCACTACCAATAAAGATAATGAAACAAGGGCTTCTGAGGAAATAAGCAAAACAGAAGAAGCAAAAATTATTTCGGCAAACTTAGCAACACTTAAGACAAAAATCTTACACAACAATGTTAAAAAGAAGCAACACATAAATAATCCAACGATACCATCTAAAACTAAATCGAAAATTCAAGACAATATCCAACGAACACAAAGGTCACAAGATTCTAAAATAAATAACACCGCTCCAGCTGAATTAATACTCAAATTTCGACGGATACGTGATGAAAGAATAAGACCCAAACGAAAAATACACCCTACGACAATACCAGTTCGACCACCAATAGAAGAATTAATTCGAGAAAATAAAAAAAGACGATTACATGTTGGATCTGGAAGCATTATAATGACACTTATAGCAGTCCTATTGATACCACCTACATATATTTGGCCAAACACCGGAAGAATCCATCACCATTACACCATTTAAAACCCATCCAGGCATTTATTTTGAGGATTTAGGACAAGCAGAATTACTAAATAATGAGTGGAACATAATTGTTTATTGGATATATATTGGCAAGAATTAATATCCTTTCGGAACCCAATGGGAGAATTAAAGGAAGCATGTATGAGAACTAAGAAAAGTGGACAAAAAATATGCATGAAAATAGTAGAACAATATCAATTAAAACTACATGAAATGGAATTCAAAAACACCCTTCTCCATAGTACAAACAATAAGGAGTACCGCACCAAAAGAGGAGCAGTGAATATAGTGGGTAACATTGCTAATTACTTATTTGGAATACTGGATTCAGAATTCGCAAAGCAACATGAGATCCAGATAAATCAAATCAAAGCAAATGAAGACCACATATTCACCTTAATAAAGCAACAAACTTCAGTAGCCGAAGCAACAGAAAATATAATAAAAAAAGGGAGAGTAGAAGTCCAGGAACAATTTAAAGATGTTCAAAGCCACATCGATGGGCTTAGAAATAACACAGAAGAAACCAATAGTGAACTCTCGGAGCAACAGCAACTCATCAGATTAACTAATCTAGCTATTTTCTTAAAATTAATAATGGATAATTACATGAGGACACTAGACGCATTATTAAAGGTGGTAACAGATATTCACACTGGTAGAAGAGATCCACTGCTATTGACACCTGAACAATTGAAACAACAATTAAATTTCATAAGAAATCACCTACCATCTGATCTCCGGGTTCCCGCAGATCCTGCATCTGCAGAAGACGCACTTCAAATATACAATATCCTAAGCGTAAAAGCAAGAGTAACGATCCACAACGTTATTCTAGATGTTAAAATACCACTAGTTGAAAGGAAACAAGTTCAACTATACAAAATTATTCCAGTACCAACTCCACATGAAAAAGAATTCGTATTTATTGAGCCCACAGCGGACTACCTTATAGTAAGCCTAGACCGAGATCAATACTATTCGCTCAATACAGACGAACTCCGACAATGCAACGTCCTATCATACGAGAAAATTATATGCAAACAACACAAGCCACTTTACAACTCATTGTCAACTGTAAACAGCTATGAAATGAACCTCTTCCGACACGAAAAGACGCTATCCCCAACTTGTCGAATCAAAAGTGTAGAACCATCACAGATATGGATTCAGCTGCACAATCCGAATACATGGATATATGTGTTCAACGAAGAATACACGTTTAACATCATATGCGGAAATCAAGTTACCAGCAGGACAATCAAGGGTGATAGTACATTAAAAATTAGAGCCAACTGCGTAATCAAACAGAAAACAATGACTATTAATGCACATAACAATTATCCAAGTACATTAAATACGTCGTTCACTCCAAATATGAACTTAACCGATCTGTTAACTCCGGACACAGTAAGAAAAACAATAAAAATACCAGGACGAATATCTATTAGTCAAAATCATAAGGATGATATAGACGCATTGGAACAATCAATTCAGGAACTGAAAGAAAACATTCCAAGAGAAGCCAACATCAGTACACATGACATACATCAGTACGGCCTCACTTATGCATTAACTACAGTCATCATCATCTTTACAGTATATACAATATGGAAGAGGTGCCGCACTGGTAAGTTACATCTGCCACAACCTGCACCACGGAAACTTCAACCTGGAAATTTTGTACTACAAGGTAGCACGGTGGCAGAGAATGTTCAATCTTGAACATAGTATTTAATTAGATTATAAAAAACTGCTCAAAATTGTATCATGATGATAATTATTTTATAAGAAAGTGCGCAAATTGTATCTTTTTTTGCTCACCCGCGCATAATTACTCGAGCAAAGTTGACTGCACTAAAACTGCAGCGTAAACCAATTAAAGTTCAACGTACTAAGTGCCTCAATAATCAAAGAACTTATTGCACGCATGTAATTATGCTAAGGTTAGCAATATTGAATAATATTGGTAAATAGCGGACTGTAATTTTAGTATGGATGAAAAAATAACAAAGCTTTCAGTGAATTTCTGACTTATTTACTTTATTTTTAATTCACGACTTCTCAGGCTCGAGGTTACACAAGAACTGAACTAATATTCAAGAATGCTTCAGCTCGTTCTACATCGGTTTAGTACTAAATACATGTATAGTGTACAACTGTTTCTATTTACTACGATCTACAACTGAGTTCCTTACTTTATTTTACAGGGTGTATATTATTAAATTAGATTAAATGAATAAATGCAATGAAATATGAATTGAATAGTCCTGATTTTCCATTTGCCGCCAACCTTGAACCCTCCATGGGTTCAATCATCTAATGGGAGAGGCGCCACCTTGTGTACTCCCCGACGAAAAAGTCCATTTTTTGTTTTTACCACGACAACTCGAACATAGCCGTCTTTACCCACGACGACTTCGATGATTCTGCCAAGGACCCATTTTTGTGGTGGAAGATTTTCTTCAGCCAGCAATACCATCGTTCCAAGCTTAACATTGGGGGACGATGCTTTCCATTTAACGAATTTGAAGTTGAGAGATGTATTCTCGAGACCAGCGCTTCCAAAAGTGCTGTTGTAGTGCTGATATTCGCTGCCATCTGTTGAGTGCTGATATTTTTGCTAATGAGACCTCTGGATTTGGTATAGCCGTGAGAGGGCCACCAACCAAAAAGTGCCCCGGTGTTAAACATTCCTCATCGCTGGGGTCCGATGACAACGGTGTTAACGGCCTAGAATTGATTATTGCCTCTATTTGCATCACAACGGTTGAAAGTTCTTCAAATGTTAGGAGAGCTTGACCCAAGACACGATATAGGTGGTACTTTGCTTGCTTTACTGTCGACTCCCACAAGCCACCAAAGTGTGGAGACCGAGGGGGAATGTGATGAAACGTTATCCGACTGTCTGCGCAGAATTGATGAATCGACTGTTGCGTTAGCTGCGCCCAAAATTTTTTTCGTAGTTCTGCTAGTTGATTTCTTGCGCCGACGAAATTTGTGGCATTATCACAATGCAGATGAGCACATATTCCACGTCTCGCTACCATTCGCTTCAAAGCTGCAATAAAGGCATCAGCCGACAGGTCAGAAACTACCTCCAGATGCGTTGCTTTAGTGCTGAAGCACACAAACACTGCAATGTATGTTTTGTATGGTGTACGACCTCGAATTTTGAGCGATGATAGGACAGGGCCGCAAAAATCCACGCCACAATGCAGAAATGGCCTGGCTGGCCGCACTCGGTGGTCCGGTAAATGACCCATAATTTGCTGTAAAGTCTTTGGCTTGTAGCGAAAACAATGCACGCACTTATGAAGAACTTTTCTGGCAATGTCTCTAATGTTTACTACCCAAAAATTTTCACGAACCGCGACTACTAGGGCTTGGGCACCAGCGTGATAAAGTTTTAAGTGTAAATAGTTTATATAAGAAAGGGTGAAAGGATGATCTTTTGGGAGGAGAATAGGGTAAGTAGCTTCATAAGGAAGGTCAGCATTTTGAAGGCGTCCTCCTACTCTCAATAATGGCATATGATCCTTGGATTCGATGAAAGGGTTCAGAGTTTTTATTTGGCTGTGGGCCGGCAAGCACTTTCCTCGCTCTATTGTTCGGATTTCGACATTGAACTTTACTCTTTGTACTACATAAATTATAGCGTTAAGGCCCCTTTCTAGTTCTTCGGGTGATATGATTTTAGTTAATGTACAGCTGGGTGACACTGGAACATCAAGGATTTGATGTGTCTTCATATTGTCCACAAATTTCATCAGATAAGCAAATACTCGGCGAAGGGTTCTGAAATTGTTAATGTATTTGCAGGATGCGACGATATCCCGTATTGGAGTACAGGTCAGAACTGTTTTCAATTCCTTTCGCTCTATAGTGTCTTCTAAATTTGTGTTTATTGGTAAATGTGGCCATGACTCCGAATTCTCCTGAAGGAAATTTGGCCCTGTGAGCCAATTTGATGCCAGCAAATTTTCCACGGTAGATCCTCGAGAAATGATATCCGCAGGGTTTAATTTTGTGCTAATATGCGCCCATGTTGAATTGCGAAACCGACGAGTTGTTTCTTGTATAAATCCAACACGATTTGCAACGAAGGTTTGATAGTTAGTTGGGTGATGCGATATCCAGTTGAGAACAATTTCGGAATCTTCCAGAGGTAAGTATGACTCAACTTTTCTTCGAAAACTGCATGTATTCGCTTGACTAATATCTATAATAACTGCGCTGCACATAACTCTAGTCTGGGGATCGTTACAACTTTTACGGGAGCTACACGAGATTTTGCACAAAGCAAGTTAACTTTAATGTCTCCGTTAATATCTACACAACGTGTGTATATACAGCAACCATACGCACGTGAAGACGCATCTGCGAACCCGTGTAGCTCTATTGCTTCAAACTGATTTGTAGAAAACAGAAACCTCGGGATGCTAACTTTATTCAGATCTTGCAACTTATTCTTGAAATTATTCCATTTTCTTGCTGAGTCTTCAGTCATTTCCTCGTCCCACTCCAATCCTTGTAACCAGAATTCTTGCATGAAAACATTAGCTGTAACAACAACTGGATTAATTATTCCCAAAGGGTCAAAAAGCTGTGCCAAATCTGCTAAAACAGTTCGCTTTGTTACTTTGTGCCCTATTTTCTTTGGAGCATAAACGCAATGAAGCTGATCTTGCTTCGGTTCCCAAATGATGCCCAACGTTTTGATCACATTAACGTCATTGATTCGTAGCGTAGATTCTCTATCAGATTCGGGTATGCTCTGCAAAATTTCTGGATTATTCGAATACCATTTCCTTAACAGAAGCTTGCCAGAACTTAATATTTGTTCTACTTCTGACTGAATTTGGTTTAACTCTTCTTTAGTTTGACCTCCCGTAATTAGATCGTCCATGTAGAAATCATCTTTTATTACTTTCGACCCTACTCTCAAATGTGCATGCTCATCAGCTAAGTAACTTAGGCATCTAGTAGCGATGAATGGAGCGGACGATGTTCCATAGGTAACCGTCTTCAGGCGATAAACGTTCAAATTTTCTTCTGGTTCTTTCCGCCATAAAGTACCTTGAAAATATGTATCACTCTCATCGACAAGAAATTGTCGATACATCTTGGAGATGTCCGCTGTTAATGCATATCTGTGACGACGAAATATTAAGATAATAGAGAAAAGGTCATTCTGGACTGTTGGACCGACCATTAGGGTATCGTTTAGTGATACATTGCTACTAGTTCGAGACGAGGCGTCGAAAACGACTCTAAGTTTGGTAGAGGTGCTATCAGGCCTTAAACGAATTGATGGGGCATGTAGTATTTTACTAACGAGATTTCCTGCTGTGGTAATAATACCATATGCCCTAAGTCCTCGTATTCTGTCATGAATTCTGTGTATTGTTTTTTCAGGTCCGGATCCTTGCCAAGTCTGCGTTCTACAGATAGTAATCTCTTTAACGCTGTTGTGTATGAGTTGCCTAGTAAAGAGCTACTGTTTGGCTTAAATGGAAGTTTAACTATTAGGCGACCATCTACTTGTCGTTTAACATTTTTCACGAAGCTTTGTTCACACTCTAATTGCTCTGAGTTCAAATGCATCTTAGGATTTTCTACCTCTTCTAGTTCCCAAAATCTCTCTAACGCTAGATTTAGCGAATATTCGTTTCCGTATGACTCACAATTTGTCGCGAAATTACACCTCAGCTGTTGATATTTTGGTGACGTTTTACAATTTCCAGATATGACCCACCCTAAAGTAGTGTTTTGCAGTAAAGGCAAATTTGTTCCAAGACGAATTTGACCTTGGTCTAATAAATTGAAGAATGTCGAAGCTCCCAGGAGAATGTCAATTCTACTTGGGATGTTGAAATATGGATCAGCTAGAGACACGTTCGATGGTATATCCCATTCATCTACATCTATTTCCCTCTCTGGCTGAATGGCGGTTATTTTCGGTAGAATCCAGGCCTTTATTTACATTGTGCTTTGATCGAATCTCGATCTCACCTTTATTATAGTGCTATGACGAACCTTGGAACTGATGTTTCCAATTCCACTTATCTCCCTTCTATTTTGCTGCGCTTAAGGTTTAATGTCTGTGCTAGCTTTTCAGTTATAAAACTTAACTGCGAAGCAGAGTCTAGTAATGCCCTCGCTGTTAAAAATATGTTGTCACAATTCCGAACTTCTACAATTGCAGTGGCTAAAATGACTTGAGAATCAAATGAGTCTACCGTTTGGGTTTGAGACTTCGACGAATGAAGGGAAGTAGAAGCCGAGGCTGCCGCTTGTTCCGAACTTTGTTGCATTATGGCTGGCGACGACGATGTTTGAGCATTGCTCAATGATAAATTGTCATGAAACCGCTGCACCGAATTATTGTACCGATGAAGCAATGAATGGTGCGGTTCTGAACAAACCTTGCATTTGGATGAAGTACATTTTTTTTATCGAAAGACAATTAATACACAGGCCCAATTTGTTGGTTTCCAGAAAACGATTCATTACACTGAGCTCGATAAACTTCTTACATTGAAATATGTTGTGATCAGATTGACGACAATACGCCCACTGACCTTTAGTGACGGTTAATGCAGTTGAATTGACCCTCGGTTTAAAAATGTTGGGTTGAACTTTACCTTGAAACAGTTTCGAGTTTAATTCCTTATTCTCTAAAACCTGCGATCTTGTTGTTAAAAATTTAGAGTATTTTTCCCAAGTTGGCAATTCACTCATATCTAGTGAGTCTTCCCATTTGTTTCTGCTATCGGAATCTATTTTCTCTGATGCTATATAGATCAACATTGAGTCCAAAATCTCCTCGTCTCTGCCCAGAGACTTGAGTGACTGAAGATGTGAATTTAATTTGTCTAGTAAGGATCTTACAGAGTATGCACTAGCCTTATTTACTTTAGAAGCATTAAAAATCTCTTTAATATGCGCTAGGAATATTATACATTTATTATTATATTGATCTTCAAGTAGCGTTTTTGTTTTCACATAATTTTCATTGGTAATATCAAGGTTTTTTATTACATCGAATGCTTGCCCACTTAAGCAGTTCCTGAGGTGTTGCAAGTTTTCTACCGGACTCAAATCTGTATCTAAATCGACTAAGGTTTTAAAGGTGCTCGCGAAATTTGAATATTCGGTATATTTTCCTGAGAACTGCGGAAGTTTTAATTTTGGAAATTTACTGGATTTCGTGACAGCTGTTGATAAATTAAATGATAAGTCGCTTCTGTTGTCCTTCTGTTTGATTTCTGATAGCAAATTTAAAATAATAGACTTTGTCGAACAGTACAACTCTTCTATTTCACATTGTACCGAATCGCCCTTATCACCTGTATCGACAAGTTTATCAATAGCCGACTGCACTGTAAATGCCTGTTTAAAATAAGCTTCCAGTAAACCCAGCCCACATTCTAAATCATGCCTTTGAATCTTGTCTTTATTAGCATCTACATATATTTTGATCCTAGTCGTACACCCCTTAGTATTGATACGTTTTGACTTGAGTACTTTAATTTCCTCTTCATTTGACATTTTGACGTTCTTGAGTTATGTTGATTTTACCTGACCAAGGGATGAGGAAGGGAAGGGAAATATTTACTGCGAGTTAGCTTAGAGCTTCAATAATTAAGTTTGCTAATTACAACGTTCACAATTATGCGTTCTGGTAACCCGGAATTCGACTATAGCTTACAAATACAAATAAAATATTGGTTCAATCTCACCCAATTTCCAACTTCTGTCAAATCCAAGTACACTATCGTTTTTATGTACACATACATATGTATCTCATGTTATTTTAAGCTGGTTTCACCTTCTTATATACTCTCTGCTCCGACCACAATCGTTAATTTACCAATTTATTGCAACTTATATTAATATGCCACAAGCTCTTCACGCTCACAGTCACATTGAGCTAAGCCCGTTACGCGCACGATAAAATAGCAAGGTCACAACGAAAGAAATATATAGAACCCGTTGTTTGCACTTGACTTTTTGTATGTCGCGCGCCAGCCAAACTCACTATTTTATTCCACGCTGATTGCGCTTATAATTTTCACTTTGTGCGGTATGCAGTGCCGAAATGATGTAAGCAGTGCTGAAATGATGTAAGCAGTGCTGAATTGAAGTAAGCAGTGCTGAAATGATGTAAGCAGTGCTGAAATGATGAAAGCAGTCCTGAAATAATGGAACCGCTTCTTTTCGCTATAATTTCTATAGCTGAGTTTTACGACGACGAATTTGCAAATTTCCACATATAAAAAGTTATTCATACACTGCGTTCACCGCACGATTCGACTATCCGATGCCTTGAGAAGCTTTAATGCGAATGCGAATAGATATAATAATAAGCCGATCAAATCGCAACTTAATGAAGCCATTTATAAATGTCTACGAACACTTCTGCCTATATGCTATCACGATTCGAATGGACCAAAATGGTAAATAGCGGACTGTAATTTTAGTATGGATGAAAAAATAACAAAGCTTTGACTGAATTTGTGACTTATTTACTTTATTTTTAATTCACGACTTCTCAGGCTCGAGGTTACACAAGAACTGAACTAATATTCAAGAATGCTTCAGCTCGTTCTACATCGGTTTAGTACTAAATACATGTATAGTGTACAACTGTTTCTATATACTACGATCTACAACTGAGTTCCTTACTTTATTTTACAAGGTGTATATTAAATTAGATTAAATGAATAAATGCAATGAAATATGAATTGAATAGTCCTGATTTTCCAAATATATAAATCGAAGACTATTGTAAGAAGTCAAGTCTTATTATTAAAGAGCCAAGAAAGAATTCATCGTTTATTATTTGAGCCCCTACCCGTGGTAAGCTCTAAAGAAAGTCTTAATTAAACTTCTTATTCCAGCACTCTCAATAATATTTGAGCCCCCACAAACGGTAAGCTCAAATCTTATTGAAGAGTTAGGAGAACTTTCATCCGAGGCATCCAAAGGTGGTGGAGAATAAACACTGATGATTAGTGCCCAATATAATATTCCTATACCGTAAATTCTGGTATTATGTCTTTTATTTCTTGTAGACTATTATTAAAGTATACATTAAATTTATCCGAAATTTCTAGGCTATCTTGAACTATTATGCCGTTAAAATTAATGGCTTTCATATCTTTTTTTGGCTCCTTTAGTACCAAAGCTTTAATTACCCTCCACATATGTTTTTGTTCGAGGCAATCACTTATAGCTTCTCTAATATAATTACTTTTAACCTTGTTTATTTCTGCATTATAAATATTTCTAGCTACGCGGTAATAATTCAAATCACATTCCCCATTAGTATATTTAGCTTAGTCTATAGTTTCACCAAAAACACCATCGGAGCTGTCCTACGAAGAGCTCACGACGGCCATAGAAGTTCATTTATGTCCTCAAAAAAGTGTACTGGTGGCCCAGCAAACATTCCTGTAATTATATCAACAGGATGGTCAGTCAATTGCTGATTACGTAATTACCCTTCGTAGAGATATTGGAGACTGCGAATTTGTTTTGCCCTGCGATTGTAAAAGTAGCATTGCCAACATATTTCTTCGAGCACAATTTATACGAAGACTTCAATGAGCGAACAGGTTTTACATTGCGACGCACGGTTCAACTTTTGAGGAGCTAGTAAAAAAAGCACAAAGCTATCGAAGCTTCAAAATTAAATAGTCGACTCCTTGACTCAAAACAACCTTTCAAAATAGATACTACAGATATAAATGAAATTTCAAGGGCTTTTCGCTGCAACAATTCATCTTCTCACCATAAGGGATATTCAAGAAGTAATTGCAACATTTAAAAGAATTTTCAACCGCGTTCAAAGTGACGTAAATTCAAAATCAATCCATACCGTTAGCAATATTCGAGAAAATGTGGAAGATTATGGTATTTTCAATGTAGTGAATATTGTTGAGCGAGAACATTTTACAGACTATCATTCAAAGTATTTTGTAACTATTAATATTCAAAATCGTTCGCAGCGTTTCGAAGTGGATTCTGGTGCAGGGCTTACTACTCTGTTGCCACATTCAAGCCTTAAAGAAATCCAGCTTGAAATGCAGCTTAAAAAAATTGATATAATGTTTCGATCATATACGAAAAACGTGCTCGTACCTTATGGTAAATTAAAAGTCAAAGCTCAATATAAAAACAAGTTATCAAACGAAGGCCTATATGTCGTTCCTGACGATTTTTCTCCATTACTTGGTCGCATCTGGATGGGTCATTTGAGAATTGATCTCAATGAATTGGATCGCTCAAGATCGAATATGACAACCGAGCGACACATATATCCAACGACAATATCTCCATAAAATATGCTCCAATATTCGAACAAAGAGTTGGATGCATTCCTGGAGTCATATGTTCTCTCCACCTTCGAGAGGGAGCAAAACCAGTTTTTGTCCGGGGGCGTGAAATGCCGTATGCGTTACGAGAAGAGGTCAATAGGGAGCTTGATGCCCTTGAGGCTGATGACATCATTTCAAAGGTTGATCGCAGATGGGAAAGTACGCATTTGTGTCGATTAAAAAGTTGGTGTGAACCCACTACTTCAATCAGCGCATTATCTAATTAAACGAATACACGAGATTCTTAATAACCTTCGAAATTCTTCCTACTTCTGCCGATTGGACATTTTTAAGCATTATCTTCACGTAAAAATGGACCAGGAGAGTGCAAAAATTCAGACGATTTGTACGCACCGAAGGACCCATATCATAATCGCCTCTCATTCGGAATCAACACAGCACCGAGTGAGTTTAACAGGATTATCGATCAAATTCTCCAGGGGCTGGAAGGAATCTTATCTTATTTCGACGACATCATTGTCCACGGGCATTCAAAGGAAGAATGCCAGCTTAGACTTCAAAGATGTCTTTCTCAACTTTAAAAGTATGATCTTAATCTTAACAAAGATAAATGGGATTTTTTCAAAACAGAAATTCAATACTTCAATACGAAATAATCAAATTTTAAAATGTCAAGAAAAAGTCAAAGCGATTTTGGACATGCCAAGACCTGCTAATGCTGATGAAGTCAGAAAATTCTTAGGGTTAGTTACATATTATTAAAGATTTATTCCAGACTGTTCAACAAAAACGCATCTCCTAAGGAAACTACTCAAAGAAAATTAAAAGTTCTTATGGACAGCATCAAGTGAAGCTACATTCAGGAAACTTAAGAGCGAGATGTCCAATTATCGGGTTCTCATACCTTTCGATCCAGACTTGCCTATTCTCCTAACATGTGGGGCGATTCCAACGGGAATCGCAGGGGTCCTGTCACACTTGGTAAATGAACAGGAGAGTGCGGTTGCATTCGCGTCTCGTGCTTTTACACCAGCTGAGCAGAACTATAGCCAACTCGACAGAGAGGCTTTGGCAATTGTTTTTTCAGTCTGCCATTTCTATATGTAGCTTTATGGACATCATTTTCAACTTATTACAGATAATCAGCCGCTGATTCGAATATTTTATCATTCAAACAAGCTTTCAGCAATGACATCAGCTCGTCTTCTTCGATATGCATCTTTCTTATCAGGATTCAACTATGAGACGAAATTCAAAAAAGGCACTGTCAATACCAATGTCGATTGCTTATCAAGGGTGCCACACAATTCAAGAATACAGGGATTGGATTTTTCAATAAATCAGGAGGTTCCTGACATTTGTTCCTTTTGAATTCTACAAATTTCTTTAAACGAAATCACATCAGAAACTATAGCTCTAGAAACAGATATAGACCAGGAGCTTTCAAAAATTAAAAACGATCTCATCAACAATAATTCAAAAAAGAACCAAGAATATACACAGGATAGTGGTGTTCTCTTCAAAGGTAATCGAGTCGTTATCCTCGCTCTCTTCAAGCCAGCATATTAAAGGAATTACACAGTACGCACATAGGAATTACAAAAATGAAACAGTTGCCTTGTCATGCCAATATTGTGTGTGGACAGGTATTGATCAAGCAATTGAGGAAATATCTAAATCATGTGAAACCTGTGCTGTCACTAAATCAAGCCCGCCGAAGGCACCACTTCACCCGTAGAAGGCGCCACAGGAAAACTGGGATCGTGTCCACATGGATTATGCAGGACCTTATGAAGGAAGACACCTTCAAATCTTAGTAGACGCTAAGTCAAAATGGCTCGAAGTTCGAAGTTCAAATTATGCACCTTCATCTGCAAAGACTATCGAGTTACTTTACGAAATATTTGCAACTCATGGATAGTCACGAGTTTTAGTTTCCGACGACGCCACAATTTTCACCAGTGAGACCTTCAAGAAATGGTGCACTTCAAATGGAATTTTTCAAAAGTTTTCCGCACCTAGCCATCCAGCCACGAACGGTCTGGGTGAACGCAATGTAAGAACGATCAAAAACAGCTTACAGGCGATGATGAATGAACCCCTAACACTTCATCAGAAACTTAAAAAGATTATGCATCGATATAGAGCAACTCCTCTTGTGGAGGGGAAAACACCTGCTGAACCATACCTGAAGCGAGATTTTCGGATTCGACTTGTTGAGATGGACATTACAGGACCAGTTGTTCCTTCACAATTGGAGATCGAGTTCGGTCTCGTTATTACATCAACAATAAACCAGTTTGGCGATTTGGCGTAGTGTTGAGGAAGTTTGGCTATCTACACTATCTTATTAACTCGACAATGGTTACGTATATAAACGCCATATAGATGAGCTTGGGAGTACCAGCGTTGCTTAGAGGCCAATAACAATTGTGCCTGACTCAACACCAACTGAGAACGTCATTGGGAGTCGGGATTCTGCCAATGAGTTAGTGTCCCATACTTCTCTTTCAATCAAATATTCAAATGTCACCGGAGATTGTGACACATGCGGAACTAGTTACTTCACCATCGGCAGGTAACTATCAAACGTGCTCACAACATAATCAGTTTCCACGAACCGTTCAAGTTCAACTTTTGAAACGTGCTCGCCGACCACTAGGATACCTGGATCAACATTCTTCAAACGACCAGTAACGTTTTTATTAGTAGGGGAGAACTGTTGTGACTGTATGTTAAATTCAACCAGGAGTCACTGAATTCTTATAGGTTAAGTACTAACATGTCAATTAGTTGCTGAGCTGTGACTCATGAAGAAGAAGATTCATTAAAAAGTACAACGCGTGCAAATACGTCTTTTCATTCGGTTCCCTCCTAAATCCTTTTCCAGGCCACAACATTTATATACATACATGTGATTTTGTATGAGTTCTATTTATATTATTATTTGCTCCATTCGAATATATTTCAGATAATGGCACTAAGGTGCAAGAGATTTTATATACTGCTTATATTTCCTATACATGTTTCTGGCGCACGTGTATTATTTAATTTTGATTTTGTATATCGCTAATAGATTTCAGCCAGTAACATACCCCTTCCATTCTATTTTAATTGATTTTCTATTAATATTAAATCATAGTTCACCCAAATTTATGTTTTTTCAGATTTGTTTTAAGATCCCAACTAAGTAATCATCAGGCGACACATTTATCAGCAGACGAGAAAAAGTATGTTTGCGATGAATGCGGTAAAGCGTAAGTTCTAATAAATTTTTCAGTTACTATTTGTATTTCATTCTATCAATTTCTTTAGGTTTGCCTTAAAATTTGTATTATTAAAACACAAGGTGACACACACCCCAGAAAAGCCATATTTCTGTGACGTCTGCGCAAGAACATTTGCAAGTAAAGGAAATTTAACATCACATGTCCAAACACATATTAGAGAACCACAACCACGCGTACAATGTGAAGAATGTGGACATTGGTATAAAAATCAGCAAACCTTACGGAGTCATACTCATCGTCACCGGGACACTCGAGAACACGAATGCAACATTTGTACGAAGAAATGCTCTTCAAAGAGTTCACTTTTACAGCATATAAAATATGTGCATCAGAAAATTAAGAATTTTGAATGCAATATTTGCCAAAAACAGTTCAGAAGACGGCCCGAACTTACTGAGCATATAGCTAGGCATACTGGAGAAATGCTTTATAAATGCCAGTATTGTCCAAGGACATTTTTTTCAAGTTCTAATTTTTTCGCACATAGAAAAACGAAGCATCCAAAAGAGTATGCTACATTGAATCAGCAAAAGCAAGCCTAAAAGAAAAGAATGTAAATGGTAAATAAATGCGTATTATGTATAATACATAATTAGTTCTATTTTAATCCCGTGGAAATTTCATATTATTTTAATCGATACTGTAATACGCACAATGTAACATCCATATGCATAATCATTAAAGCATATCTATACACATGCATAATCTTACAAAAGCATTTTTTAAACCCACTGCAAGAGAGGTCAACGACTTGCATATGCATTATCGTAAAGGAAGAATAAAGAACCGCGTAAAATCAGGCTAAAGCAAAATTAACGAAAGTCAACGCTGAATGAAAGACTTTTTGGTCGCGAGACAAGAGCACGTTACAATGAGTAATTAATGAAGCAAAACTCAAGAAGGTGAAACGTGAAGCTTTGTTTTCCAATGGAAGTAATTTTTTTTTGTAGATACAAATTGGTTATCATGTAAAATATTGTAAGATCAGCGCTTTGTAAGCATGAGAATCAATTTTAATTTAAGCTGTTAAATTATGTATAAAAGGAATATGAAAATTAAATAAATCGATCAGCATTTGTTTCGAAGCAAAAGGCGTTCGTTATTCTGCAGTTAAAGTTGACTAGCTGCTCCAATCCTAACCGCTACATTAGCTTGGAGTTAGCGCTGGAAAGCAGTTCTTTTGGATTTAATGCCTTGTGGCTACTCCTAGGGAAACCCAGATATATCAGCATCCAAAAACACACCACATGTCTAACACCAAGGGTTGAACCAAACCGCCCTGGGTACATAAGTCGGAGATTGATTCAAGGGGGTTGATCGAATCAACTCATACTAAGTCGCAATGGGCGCCAGGTCCAACAGGAACGAATTCCACTATTCGACTGTGCGATGCCAGCAACTCTCAATCCTGTCAGTTGATCTAAGCGCCGCACTAGCAAGGACCACTTTATTTATTGCAGTAGGTTCAGCGGTTGCCCAATCTCGCGTAACCTCCCCTTGGGATGCCGACTAGGCTCTTCGGGGGATGTGGCAACTGTTGACGTTAATAATAATGATGACCACGGACCTCACCCTCAAAGTATAAAATTTTGTTCTCAACAGCCATTGAGACTGGCTGTAAAGAGCTGTAGCCTCGCTGCTGCGCCAAACTCTCCGTTTGCTTAACCACATAAGACCACTGATAGGACTAGCCATCTTTCATTCGACTATCCACTAACCATTCACAGTTTCGGTTCACTATTTGCTCGACACCTAATAGGCGAGATTACGTTAACTTTCAGATTCTTCATTTGACAAGGGACAGACGGACTGATGCACCACTATTCACTACTTCACTCTGAGCTCGAAGCTCGCTTTCAACATTTTTTTACTACTCGGACACGATCCATCAACCTGGAGTTGGAACTTCGTAGGGCCGTCGGCGAGGAAAAGAACGTTAACACTGATAACATTTTAATTAAAAATTTCATTTTTCTCCAATACAATTCTCATATTTTTCCAGTTCAAAAATTTGAGGCCGCACTTACAATCGAGTGATCTGTAAGTCTATGACTACAACGTGAATATAAAATTAACTTGACTTGGCGAAATTCAATTGTACGTCAAGTAATACTTATCTCTCTAGTACTAAGCTTAGCGCGAGCTAAGTTTTGTATGAAAATTTAACAAGCTAAAAGATATTATTGGCGCAAATTTATCCTGAATTTTAGCGAGAGCGGTACTAAGGTCAACGTGTTAAATTTGGCTTTTGGGTTTTGATTAGAGATGGCACCACCAGTGAGTTTCCAAAAAATTTAGCTTTAATTTTAATTTATCCGCCCGGGCTGTTCTTTAGCGCGCTAAAAATATTTATTGTCAGAGTTCTGAGATTTGATAAATTTATTGACCGGATTTTTGTAGTTAATGTAGTTTTGTACGTCTTTGCTGTAAGTACGGATGAATTGGATTTCTTCTCGTGGCCGTATTTTCATGTTAATTTTTTTTTTGTCATATACACTGCATATTATTTTAATATTTTTAATATTTCCAAATAATTTTAACTACCTGTTTTAGAAATATTATGACCGCGCGTTGTGTTTCCGTAAAAAAATTGTAAAATGCTTCTTATTTTTAATATATGTTTTCACCTTAAATTATATAGCAAAAAGGATAGGCTATCAGGAAGAAAAACTTAATCATTTTTCTTCCTGTAGTAGAACCGCATCGATGGTTGATGTTAGTCATGAAAGTAGCAAACTACGATATTTTGAGAGCGGGCACATAATTTAGACGTCGACATTTTATTAAGTATTGAATAAATTCAATAGAAGAGGTCCCATTATATCGCGAAATTTTTAAATTAAATTTTAAATTTATAATTTTATAATTCCGAGAAAACGAAGTGACAGTTGTTAAAATCACAAATAATCGGAAATATTTTTAAAAGTGTTAAGTAACTATTATTTATAAAGGATATAAATCATCATCTCGACGAGTTTTTTGCTGCGGCAGGTCTAAGTGTGTATCGTCGTCAAGGAAATCCACGGGAAAACTACATAAACTCGCCTTGTGAACAATCGAAGAAGTGTCAAGTTTTACCAACATTTTAATGCTCCGCAAATTGTTATGGTCTGAGTGCCGTGCTCGGGGCGGAGAGCACTCGACCTTTTAAGTTCCTATGGAGTTTGTCATGGTATTTATGTTGATGAGTGATTGGTCAGGACGTGAAGTCCAAACTGCCAGCATGAGCTGACAGATCACTCGATGACAGCGTTAGTACAGGGCGGCACGCTAGCACCTCGGCTAAGGGTGGCGGAGAGTGTGGGGGGAGCTCCCGAAATAACCTGCCGCTTGTCACCAACCATAATCAAAAAAGATTTTCGTGCCTACTACCAACAAGCCAGCACACACTCGGTCCTGAAGGGACCCTTACGTCACTTACCTGCATTCCAGTGAAGGCGCAGATGGTCTGCCTTCTTTGCCAAGCCCCATCC
The DNA here is from genome assembly GCA_963930735.1 of Dioctria linearis. Lineage (NCBI taxonomy): Eukaryota > Metazoa > Arthropoda > Insecta > Diptera > Asilidae > Dioctria > Dioctria linearis. The sequence continues at coordinate 234,167,586 of OZ005740.1, read as the reverse complement.
TCCCATTGACTTTGGGTGGCACAATCGTCCAAAGTCCCTTTTTGACCTGTAAAGAGAGAGACTAGCGGACCTAGATGACCTTCATGTCAGAGGGCTCCAGGAGAGAGGAAGGAGAAAATAAAAAGTATTTAGAGCATAATTACGTTACAATCGTTATAATAAAAAATATTTTTCTTTTATAAAACATTATGCAGAACAATACCGTTTCATCTTTCCTTATATTCTTAACCACAACAGTGACTAGGTGAAGAGGAAATCTTCCCAAACTATGATACAATAACACTAATAGTGATGCTAAAGCATTTGAATCCTATTCTGTTTTGCTTTTGTTCCAAAAATAAAATATGTACTTTTAAATATTGAATATATGTATATCATTTGAATTATTTGTAACGTTTTGATTCTTACATTTTCGATTTTCAAATACAAATTTATTTAATATTATTGGCGCAGAATATGCACTTGTGTTGGTAGTTTTTTTTGTGCTTTGTTGTAAATTATATTTTTGTTGTTTTTATACTTATTATATGTATTAAGTTAGATAGTACTATGTATTTGTATTGTATTTCTGTTTTACAGCTATGTGTATGTATCTTATTTTGAGTTTCAAAAAGGCATATCACAACCGAGTAGCTATTTCTACATATACATACATACATAATACGTAGGTATTATGTTTTTGTATTATTGGTTTGCTTTATAATTATTGTAGTTTTAATAGATATTGAGTAAAAAAAGATTGTAAATTGGAGATTCATTCACGAATCATAGTATGTATCTAACTACGAGGTTTGAGTCGTACTAGTTAATGTTGCACCAACATTTATTTAAAGTTTTATTGAAAATTATATTTATGTATTTTTAAACTTAATAGTAAAAACTTGATTTCAACTAAAATGTAAAAAGAAAAAAAAGTCACACTTTTAGGGAACATGCTGATATAAACTTTTACTATGCCTACTACTACTACTAGAGCTAACAAAAAGATACTAAAAAACTTAATTGAAAGTGGTTTTTAATATTCGAATGTTTACTGGCCATTACGATTTCCTGATTTGTGTTGATGGACTTAAGGAGCCAGCAGACTGTGACGGCGATGAACTTTTAACTGGCCCTTTTGCTAAATTTAGATTTTCTTGTGATGTATTATGGGTTATAATGCGTAACTTTTCAGACCCTGTGCTGTCTTGTAACTTTTTTTGCACAGAGTTTGCTAATCTAAATTTCTATCCGGGGACAAGAAAACAATGATAATCTAGTCACATACCATGAGAATCCGGGTAGTGTTAATGCCAAGTAACCGGCAGTTAAGTCCCTCGGTAATTTCCTTGCCGTTATAAGTCCTTCAGCCTTATGCTACTGCAATTTAGTTTGCATATCTATATCCAACGCAATTAAGCTGAAATGTCGGAATACCTTTTAGCTGGACGACGAGATGGCGGATTACTTATGTTGGTGCGGGGTTAAATTGATAGCCGATGCCGATGGAAAATCCTTGCTTTTTTCGGACTCTAACTTTTCACATTTTTTCGTGTCACGTCTGAGAAGACAGAAATCGATTGTCTTCTTCTTACTTTCGTCAAAACTAAAAAGTAAGTGGAAACGCTCTTCTGGTCGATTCGAGTGTGTTCGAGTAGTCAAGTCACGCCATCCATATAGGACGTAACTTGCGGGTAGAGTGCTGCTGCAAGCCGTCATGTAGCATATTGCTATATGCAATATGCTACGACCATAACAGGGACTTTGGACGATTGTGCCACCCAAAGTCAATGGGAGGATGGGGCTTGGCAAAGAAGGCAGACCATCTGCGCCTTCACTGGAATGCAGGTAAGTGACGTAAGGGTCCCTTCAGGACCGAGTGTGTGCTGGCTTATTGGTTGCAGGCACGAAAATCTTTTTTGATTATAGTTGATGACAAGCGGCAGGTTACTTCGGTAACTCCCCCCACACTCTCCGCCAACCTTAGCCGAGGTGCTAGCGTGCCGCCCTGTACTAACGCTGTCCTCGAGTGATCTGTCAGCTCATGCTGGCAGTTTGGACTTCACGTCCTGACCAATCACTCATCAACATAAATACCATAACAAGTTGTGGTTTAATCCCAAAACGAACCTTTTGTCTTAATACTTATTAGGTTTTCTAATCAATTAACATTTAACTCTCTATGATAATTTCCAAAAATGTCCACAATTTTAATATTAACAATTAAAGAAAAAAACTTTTGTCTTAATATTTATTAGGTTTTTTATTCAATTAACGTTTAACTCTCTATGATAATTTTCAAAGATTTCCACAATTAAAAAGAACTCCCGATTTTTCTTAACATCTCTTCGCTCGGCGGTTCAAAAAAATACTCCATGAGGTTTGGGAGAATTGCACACAGATACCCATGAAAACTTTTTCTTAAACCTTTTTTCTTCTTATTAATTTCTCACGACGATTTTAAATTCGTACGTGGGAAAATGCAAATTATTTATGTTGAGATGCATATGCATCGTGTAGAAAATGCAACCCGATATGCACTTGTGTGGCCGTCTTAAAATATTACTTTTAAGCGGGCGAGAATAATTGTAAATATGTATGTATGTATGTACATACAATTAGATTTGAGCAATTGATATAATGGACGTATGTGAAGTGTATATTGCACAATCAAAAAAAAAAATGGAAATAAAGAAGAAACTGTATGTAGGTAAGTATGCAGTGCATATCGTGGGAGCGGAATGCATGCTAGATAACAAAATGCAATTTATGCTTAAATTGCATTTTGTTATAGCTTTGAAATGCATTTGAAATATGGAATGAAATTTTGAATTAAAAGAATTAAAAGCAATTTTCAGGGTCAACTTTGCAATGCATCAATATATTGCATAGGTCAATATATTGGTGCATTGACCTTATCGTTGTGATTCGGGGCATAGGGTACCTGAGTCACAACATCCCTCCCCCTGGGGAAAAGAAAATTTTTATTCTTTCGAGAAGAAAAACTTTCGCTTTCCAATATCTGTCATTTAAATGAAATTTTATGTCCTTATTCGAATCGGTAAACATATTACATATTTTCGAAATATATAAACATTCGTATTTATTCTAATCTACTAAAGTTATTTGGGAATACACATTTTTTTTTTACAATAAAAAAATAGTTTGAATATTATTTACATTAAACTACTGTTATTTTACACACCTAGTTACAATAGTAACGGGTATATTATGCTAAAGGAAAGTTAGATTTTAATATCTAAAACTCTAGAGGTTACCTATTCAGGACAAATATGGATTCTTAGTTATTAAAATAGAATACAAGGGAATAGCAATACCAACAATACAAATACAAAAAAAAAGAGAATTTCTTTTTCTATAACTACTATATTTATGTTATTTATGTATCTATAGAATTTTAATATTATCTATACTATTATTACAATTTATTTTTATTATACTACATTATTATTTGTACAAACTTTTATTTATTATTTATTTCTAGCGGAAACGAAAAACGTTAATTTTTGTATCTAGAAAGAAAAGTCTTTACCACACAAAAAAAATTTTTTTTTAGCTATTTTTCCCTTACATATATAAGGTGAGCTACACCATGTTTATTTAATTATGCTATTCCTTAATTATATATTAATTTCTATTAAGAAAGTAACACATTGCTTTCATTTTAAGTCTATTTTTCTTTTGTTTTTCAAATCACACCTATAAATTTTTATCTTGTTTCTGTCCATTGTAATCACATTTATTTAGTGTATGCGACTCAGAAAATATAGATAAACGAAAAATAATTGTAAGGCGAGGATGGAGATACCGTTGGTCAGTTTCATTTTTGTTAGTATTTGTTAAATTGGGAACAAAAAGGAGAAAAAAATGAAGAAAGTCATTAAGCATCAATTGGCTAATGATTGTATGTTGATAGGATATGAATGCGAGATTGGAGAGAAGGAGAAAAAGAAAGGTGTTGTTTAATTGTTCTGATAAGAATGGCTTGTTTAATTTCGAAATCGCGTGGGTAGATTCGGGGGAAAAATTTTTTATTATTATTTTTTTGTGTTGCTGCGCTCTGTTGTATATTTTGATATGATAAAAATTGATTGGGGTGCAATTTTGTAGTGCATAGATAGATTTTGCGTGTCGTTAGTTTAGTCAGTTCTAACATGATTTTTGCCGTGGCTATCTCGCGAGGGCCTTATAGGGCTCCTAAAGACTACGTGGTGGTGATCGATGGAATTTATGTTGAGTCGGTTTGGGCCCGATGGAAGGGTCCAATCCGGCTCAACTTCGCCTGTCCGGGCCGGGATACGCTGATCGTTTGGGGAGCCGAGCACTTGGAGTTTCTCTTTGTGGCCTCAGTACGAGATGTCATTGTCGACGTTGGGCTAGTTTTTGTGACCATTTAGTTCTTATTTGTTTACTATTTTTTTCTTTTTTGTTTGTTTTAGGGGCCAACATGGTGATTATTGGCAGGTCATATTATTGGCCCACCCCGAGTGCTATGGAAGGCCACTCTCCATTGGTGGACCCCGCTCCTGCGGCAGAGTGATTCCGGCAGACATTATAATTAGTGTTTAAACATTTTTCCTTTTTTTAATTTTTCATTACCTTCATGTTTTCAATACGGATTGTTTAATAAAAAAAAGTTTATTATAAAAAGATCTTGTTACTAAATTCCTTTTCCTATTCGTCTCCCTGGCCTCCTTTTTGCGTTGTAAAGTTGATTTTTTTTTTGTGTTTGTAATACCCCTATAAGACTCTCGCCGTTGTCAACTTGATTTGTGCAAATTTGCAGTTTTGTGCTATATTATTAGTGTAATATTCTCTTTGATTTCGTCTAGATAGTTTTTTTTTTATAACATATAAATACTGCAATATGTTACCTGTTTTGTTGGAGATCCTTGGGTATATATATATATGTAATTTCTTTTTATTAAATGTTAGTTTACATATTTTTTCTTCAAACATTTTTTTGATTTATGTGTCGACTGTGGAAGCATGAGTCCATGGGATGTATGCTGATATATAATAATAATATATATTTAAAATATGTTATAAATTTTCTGCCTTTTTTCTGGTGGGAGCAGGGGTTATTCTAAATCCTTCTCTTCTTGGTGCCGGGGTAGGCACCTCTTCTAATTCGTGTGCAGAAAGTATTTCTTTCGGTTCACGCAGTTTTGGTTTGTATTTAATATACATATATACGCAGGCAACAGAGCTGATTAAAACAATAGTCACATATGATATCGCATAGTGGTGAATATGATGATTATTTATTGGATTTAAAGGAATTAATTCTTGATTTTTTTGGAAACGAATGGATTTCAGAAGTTTCCCTAGATCCGTGTTTGTTGTGATATTTAAGGGATTTGTTTCTATAAGCGTTTCCATGGGAGAAGACGTCATATTCCATATTATATTGGAAATGTTTATCGTTGGGATATAATGGGAATTGAATTTGGATGTTTTTACGTTATGTCCGTGCAGGATGAATTCCTTGCTGCGAACTTAACAACCGGGATTGATGTGCATTGTTCCTATTCCATGCAGAGTTTGCGAACTAATGGAATCTTCACAAATGATGTCTATGTGGAGGGAGAAAACCCAGTCATTCTACTGCGATAACTGCGACAAATAATAAACTTGCTCTAATGTTAAGATTGTACATTTCGATGTAATTGGTTCCTTTTTTATCAAGTTTAATTCACATTGGTTTATTTTTGTATTTGTGTTTAGGATAGGTAATGAGATTTTGCAGTAAAAATGCGTTTGGTCCAACGTTGCACAATTATGGATATCCTGTATTATTACTTCAACAAAATGTTCGCGATTGTAGTCTATTAATATGTATTCCTTCGATGGTTCGATATATACGAATGATCCGTTAAGGAGTGTGGGTATTGGCATTGCTTTGAATATTTGGTATGGTTCCTTGAATGGAAGTGGAATCCGGAGCTCAATAATTATTTTATTATTGAAAATATTTGCGGATATCGTGCTTAACTTGTAGATTTGTGAAAATATATTGTCTCTGGAATTTATAGGAAGTATCAGTGAATTTGGTAATTCTTGTCAATCTTTGATAAAAGATCTTGAATATTTTTTGGTGATATTAGTGTAGGATGGAATTTTCCATGTTTGGAATCTGTTAAAAGATCTATTAACTCTGACTGGGTATTTTGGTATCTGAATGCCATTAATGAGACTAGTGAAATGAGTGATTCCAGTTCAATTGATATCTTATTATCAAGTGACCTTTTTTTTCATCAATGATGTGGCTAGCTGCACTGATATTCATTTTCAATTGCGGCTTTAGTTTTGTTGAAAACATTTGCGGTTGCTTCGACTATCGCAGTTTGGCTTTTCATAAGGGATAGGAGGGAGTTTTGGTTTAAAGTAAGGTCTTGAATCTGCTCATCACATAGCTTGGCATCATCCTCGTTTAATGTGCCGAAAAGGTCTTTGGAGATTGAGCCTATTGCATTAAATAGTGCTCTTTGTTTCCTATTTTGAGTTACAAGTAACATATTCCTATACTCTATGTTTGCTATAATAAGATTTATTTGTAGCAACGTACCATTACAAGTGTGGGCCATCGCTGAATTGCTATTGAGTTTCTGGCAAGTTGATATTATTTGCTGTGCGATGAACTTGATATTCCTGAATTCTGATTTGAAATTTTCCAGGTCGTAGAATGTCACTAATTTCCACTCGTTGGTGTAGAAATTGGCTCTGACAATTTCCTCGAAGTAAATACCTGCACTGGCATTTAGTTTGTTTACCTCTATTCCTGAGCCGTAGGCGAAAGGGATGCTAAGTAGAAGGAATGTAATTTGCATCATTTTGGCTACCTGCAAGAGGATACTGTATTAATCATTTGGAATGATTTCTGGGGAGGATGAAGTTACTGGCATTAATCTGTGAAAAGTTTTAGGTCGTTGTTATGAACTCTGTTAGCTTTATTGTTAATTTTGATGGTTGAATTTTCCGGGCAATTTACCTCCATGATCTCATACGGGCTTGACCATAATGGTGAGAACTTGTTATCTCGTACTCAGCTTTTTAGTAAGACTTTGTCACCAGTATTGAATGATTTTCGGAGGGAGTTCTTCTCGTATTGCAATTTGGATTTTTCTTTGTTTGCCATGGCTATGTCCTTAGCTATTTTGAAGCTATGCTGTAGACGTGATTTTAACTCATTTGCATAATTGTCGTAATTATAGCAAATGGTTGGAGAAGATTTTAAATTATTCGGGATTTCGGCTGGGAATCCGTATAGGAGTTCGCGTGGAATATAGTTAGTACTCGAATGAGGGGTTGTATTATATACAAACATGGCATAAGGAATCCATGTATCCCATAGTCTTGTGGGAGGTACTCTGCTAAAGTTCTATGGATTCTTTCCAATGCGCCATTTGTTTGAGGATGATATGGAGTGGTTTTAACCCATTTTATCCTCAGTAATTTAGATACTTCGGCGAACATGCTACTTATTTGGTTAGAACCCTGGTCTGTTAGGATACTTTCTGGAATGCTATGTCGACAAACTATTGTTATCGTGAAGGCTTCCGCTAATGTCTTAGACTCGGTGTTGACTATGGGAATAGCCTCCGAGAATTTTGAGAGGTCATCCTGAAATGTAAGGATGTATTTATTTCCAGAATGAGAAATTGGGAGATGTCCTACAACATCTAGGTACACTCTTTCGAAAGATTTGGAGCTAATGCTCGAGATTTTCATTGGAATTTTGGGATTTCTGGATACTTTGTTCACCTGACAAAGCTTACATTTGCTTACATATTTGACGATATCGTCTGACATGCCAGGCCAGTAGAACTGTTTTTTAACTCTCTTGATTGTACGGGAAACGCCTTGATGGCCTCCCGTCGGTAATGAGTGAAAATCCTTTAATACTTGTTCGATATCTTTATTGTCTGATAAGTATTTAATTGAATCCTGATGCAGTTTTATGTTTATTTGCTTATTAGCGAAGAATTGGGTAATAATGTTTTTGAAAATTATTAGATTTTGTGGGTCTAATATCGGGAAGGAGATATTTATTTGTTTTAACTGATTTGCTTCTGTGTATGAGCAGATCTCAGTTAAAATCTTTTCGAGGTCTGATCTATCTCTTTGGGATCGACAAGGTAAATTAATTTTTGAAATGATTACAGTTGAGTCTTTTTTCTTGAAGAAGTTCAGTTCCTTTCCTAAAGATGAAGATTTATCAGAAAATTTGAGTTTCGAATCCAACACTCTTTCAAGTTCTGTATCTTGCATTGGAAAGATGAAAAATTTAGGATTCGCATACTTAGTTAGTAGAAGAGGAAAATTTGTCTCAGTTATTATGACTGAGGAATTGTTCACAGGTGATGGAGTTGGGATTGGAGTAGTTACACTTGCGTTGGGTGTATTTATATTCGTCTGAGCCCTGACTTGATTTCTAATTACCACATTTACGAAGGTGGTTGGTTCTGCAGAATGTTCGGAATTTTCCGAAATTGTTCTACTGAGACCATCTGCATTTGTGTTGAGCTTACCTGATTTGTGGACTATCTTGTAGTCATATTCCTCAAGACGTATTCTCCATCTCATCAGTCTTGAGGAGTGTTCTTTCAGATTCATGAGCCATACTAATGGTTTATGGTCAGTTATAAACTGTCTGCCATAAACGTATGGTCTGAATTGCTCAACTGCGAACACGATAGCTAAGAGCTCCTTTTCAATTGTTGAGTAACGAGTTTCCGCACCATTGAGAACTCGGCTCACATAGGCGATTGGTTGATCTCCTTGATCATCAACTTGAGAAAGAAATGCTCCGATAGCGTAGTCACTGGCATCGGAGGTGACAAAAAATTCTTTGTCAAAATCAGGATATGATAGAATTGGTGCTGAAATAAGTTTATTGCGTAATTCGCAAAATGCTTCATCACAAATTGCGTCGAACTTGAAAGGGATATCTTTCTTTAAAAGATTTGTAAGTGGTTTAGCTATTTTTGAAAAGTTTGGTATAAAGCGGCGATAGTAGCCGACGAAACTAAAGAAGGCTTTAATATCTTTCGCCTTCTTGGGTCTGGGATAGGACTGAACTGACTTGATTTTTTCTGGGTCTTGTTTGACTCCATTTTCTGTCATTATGTGCCCTAAATACATAATTTCCTTTCTTAGGAAATGGCACTTGTCGGGTTGAAGTTTGAGGCTGAAATCACAAAGGCGGCTAAATACTGCTGTAAGTCTAGTGTTGTGATCTCTAAGATCGTATCCATGGACTACAATATCGTCCATGTATACGAAGCAATAAATACCTTGAAAACCAGATAGAACATTGTTCATGGCTCACTGAAAGGTTGCAGGGGCTCCTTTTAAGCCAAATGGCATACGATTGTATTCGTAGTGGTCATAGGGTGTGCTAAAGGCAGTTATCTCCCTGTCCTTCGAGTCCATTTTTATCTGGTGGAATCCACTGGCTAAGTCGAGTGGGGTGAAGTATTTCGATTTCTCCAACTGGTCTAATATATCAGTGATATTAGGCAGTGGGTACGCGTCGCCAATTGTGATGTCGTTAATACGACGAAAGTCTACCACTACTCGCCACCTTTTGTTTCCATTCTCATCTGGTTTCTTGGGAACCAGAAGAATTGGAGAATTCCAGGGACTATGGGAAGGTCTAATAATGTCCGACTCAAGCATTTCCTGTATTTGCCGGTTTATTTCCGTTCGGCTTGCTTCGGGAAGTCGATAAGGCTTGGTGTAAATGGGTGGCTTGTTTTGGAGGGTTTCGATTTTGTGGGTAATCGTATCTGTATAAGATAGGAAATCCCCTTCTATAAAGAAGAGATCGTTGAATTCCTTACAGATATTGCGAATACTCTCAGACTCCTCCGGATTGCAGTGATCCAATTTGATAGGGTTTTGCAGTTTCATTATTCTGCCCTTAATTGGATCCCTTCCAGAGTCTGCGGAGATAACCACAAAGTCGTCCAAGTCTGGGTAAACTGGGTTCATCTCGTAAGAGCCCAGATCGATGTCCTTTTCATTTGAATTGAGGATTAGGACTTTTGCCATACCGTTGACTGGTTCGACAATCGAGTTCCCAAGAAATAAACCTGGCCTTATTTCCTTCTTGAAACAGACCGATTCGTGTTGAATAGAAGGAGTTGGAATTTCAACTATGTACTCTGATCGAGCCGGAATTTTAATTTTATTTTATTTATCCGAGTTTTTCGATGTTTATTAGAAAGGATATCTGATTCCAACTTTTGTGGAATTTGGAAGGAGTTATTCGATAATTCTGATTCGATAGAATTAGAAGGAGTTAAGAATTCATTGACATTCTTTGATCTTTTTTTATATTTACTCATAGACTTCACCTTTTGTGAATCTATTGTTGAAGGAGATTGAATTTTATTTAGTTTAGCCTTTCGTGCGGCTATTGATGGAGATATATTTTCATTATTTTTGGTGTTCACTTCTGATGAAGTATTGGATAGAGATCGATTGTTATTGCTTTGTAAAGCAATTGATGGAGATAGAATTGTATTAATATTTTTATTGGAGAATGTTATCTCCGTATATAATAAACTTTTAGTTCGAGACCTCTTTTCTGGGTTTTCGCTTTTCAAATAAACATAAGGGTAATTTCAATAGTATTGTTCATATGGATAAGATGAATCAGATTCATTAACTTCCAGAGAAATGAATTTATTTTTATAGTCGATACTCGCATTGTATCGAGATAAAAAATCATGACCAAGCAGGCCATCGTATGAGAGGATGGAGTTATTTCCCACTATTTGAAATGGGTGTTCTAAGATGAAGTTATCCTGCGCAGATTCCAGAGTTAATTTCGCGAAAATGAGTCCTTCCGTTGAAGTAGACTCTGTAAATAATGTGTTTATATTGCAGACAGCATCTCTGTAGCAGATACTGTCTGGCCTTAATGGATGTAGTTTTATCAAACTGATCTCTGCTCCTGTGTCGATTAAAAAAGTAAGTTTTGGAGCAGAGCAGATATCGACAGGCAAAGAAATTGTTAAAGAATTATTATTTACTTGGATGGGGATACGTATCAATTTTGTTCTGACTGTGTCGATATTGTTTCGGGGTTGCGATGAGCTTGTGTCGTTGTTTGTCTGTGCGAGGGGTCGCCGAAATTGACCCCCACTGCATCCAGTTTCCCTGCCTGGATGCTGATGAAGTACTCTTGTCCCTTTTATTTGCAGATGGCGATCTTGCCGAGATATTTGCATTATTATATCTCGGCGGTGGAGCCTGATTGTCCCGGATTACTGGCTTCTGCCGGTTCCTGTTTTCTGGCTGTCTATCAGCCGTGCTTTTTTGCGGAGCTGTGTTTACTTTTTGGAAATTATTCCGATTTCCTTGATTGTCGTTAAATCGGGGATTATTTGCAGCTCTTGTCCTGCATTCTTCAATAGAATGGCCCATCCAATGGCAATATCGACAACTAGGGACATGTGACGGAGATGTAGCATTCCTAAAATCTGGAGGACGTTGAAATTGTGAATGCGTTCTTTGGATGGTGTTAACATTTTCCATAGATCGTTGTATGACTGGGCATTTTGAAGCAGCATGCCCTAGTCTATTACATTTGAAGCAACGTAGGTTGTTATTTATACTTTGAAAGGAATTTTGATTTACCTTGTTATATTGTTGCGAGCGTGGTCTTTGGTTCGTTATTTAAAACACAATATTAAATAATTAATATATAAGTTCTTTATTACACTTAAATCATATAAAGCTCACAAACATTCATTTAATCAACTCAACTCTAATTATCGCTAACACTGTACTTTCAATTATCGCAATCTAATTACACACTATCGCTTCTTTATTACTTTCGCTTCTTAACACTGCAACGTCTAAAACAAGACTCTTCTTCTGGCGGTGACAACTGTTATAATTATACCCTAGAAACGCTCCGGATTATTCTAGAGTGTTCTATTCCAAAAGCTTCTTGACTATTCTATTTGTTCTATTCCTGAACTTTCCTGTAATAATAATCGATTCTCCGAACCTGAAGTCGTTTACTCTCCATTGCCAGTAGATGTCACCAGTTGTCTCTTTCTATTGCACGTAACAATATGTTTGAAAGTGGAGTTGCTTCTGCTCTATACGTAATGATCTAGAATATGTGATTTTAGTGCAGAGAAGGATTTATCGGAATGTATCTTAGCCAAGGTCTGTAATTGTGGATTGGATAACCCATCTTCAATTGCTCTCACAGCCTGGCACTCATTATCTTTTAGCAAAGACCGTAGGAGCACCTTGTCCGTTGTATAGGAATGTGTTGCTAGTAGTTATTCTACGGGGATTCTGGACCACTGTGTTAGCTTCCAGGATTTCGCCACAGATGGCGCCACCGTCTTGACTGCACCCTAGCGGCATTAGCCGGTACTACCAGCATGCTCCCGTACTACGGTTGTCTTAGATAGATATGTGGTGCACCCAAAAGTGGGCTTTTTATTATGATTTTTCTTGAGCGCCTAAATGTAGGCTTTTGGTTTTGAACTAATAATTAAAGTTAATAGTAGGAAATTTTTGTTCATGCCAATGGATTCTAGATGGTGGGTATGGAGGGGGGTAATGAAATTTTCATCAGAAATCCTCTACGGGCTCTGGTTTTCGAGATATTAGCGTATTAATAATTCAAGTTATTTTTGCTCAATTCTTGGCGGTGTGGGTTGTGTAGATATCAGCATCATTCGAATTTCACAACATGACATCACCATGAACAGATTCTAGAAGATATCAGTGAGACATTAGCCGATACTGCCAGCATGCTCCGGTACTACGGATTTCTTGGATGTGTGTTACGGTTCTCTTGGATATGTGAATTTCTTTGCTTCACTTTTGGCCCACACGTGGCAGCATGCTTCGGTTTTGGGAAGTTTTTTGCTTCACTTTTTTGGATGTGTGGTGCGTCCCAATGTAGGCTTTTGTTGTTTTCAAGTGTTACGCCTGGTTTTGAATTAATATTAGTAATAATTAAGGATAATAGTAGGAAATTTTTGTTCATGCCAATGGATTCTAGAGGGGGGGGGGGGGGGGGTATGTGGGGGTTGTGGGGGGTATGGGGGGGTAATAAAGATAGGGAGGGGGATAATAAGATAGGGAGGGGGTAATGAAATTTTCATCAGAAATCCTCTACGGCCTCTGGTTTTCGAGATATTAGAGTATTAATATTTCAAGTTATTTTTGCTGATGGAAATGGATTCTTGGCGATGTGGGGTGGGAGGGGGAACGAAATTTTCATCAGAGATCCTCTACGGGCACGCCATTTCCTGAGTAAGGTTACCAAGCGGCATTAGCCGGAACTATCAGCATGCCTTGGTTTTGCTGTGTTCTTTTTTTAGCGGGGAAGTTCTAGATATCAGCATGACCTAGCGGCATTACCACTTTTAGCACTCTCCAGCATAGGGAAATAGCATAGGATTTCGATTTTGTTTCTGGAGTTCGCTTCTTTTTCACCTCAGACTCGTAGCCTCTAAATTGACATCATCATTTTTCATCTCGAGTTTTGGGGATACGAGATCACTTTCAGTAAGCATAGGGAAATAGCATAGGTTTTCGATTTTGTTTCTATTCAATCTTGACTGGCTTATACCTTGGATGTGTCATTTGGTCTTGACTGCGCCCTAGCGGCATTAGCCGGTACTACCAGCATGCTCCGGTACTACGGTTTTCTTGGATATGTGTGTGTGTGTGTGTGGATGTGTCATTTGATCTTGACTTCGTCCTAGCGGCATTAGCCGATACTACCAGCATGGTCCGGTACTACGGCTTTCTTGGATGTGTGCTGCGCCTGTGCTGCTGTGGGCATTTTTCTTATGATTTTGTATCAGATATCCTCCACGGGCACGCCATTTCTTGAGTAAGGTTACCTAGCGGCATTCGCCGGAACTATCAGCATGCCTTGGTTTTGCTGTTTCCTTTTATTAGCGGGGAAGTTCTAGATATCAGCATGACGTCATCTTGGTAGCCGGGAAGTTGTAGATATCAGCAGCATTCGAATTTCACAACATGACATCACCTTGGCTTGATGTTTTCTCAGCAAATTAATATTATTGGGTTTAGGGGGTGCGTGTATTGAAAAGTCACAGTTGCTCTTTCGAGTGCAAACATCATTTCTTGAGTAAGGTTCTCTAGCGGCATTAGCCGGTACTTCACATGTTGTTCACGTCGAGGGAAAGTAAGGTTCCCGAGCGGCATTAGCAGGTACTACCACCATGCCTTGGTTTTGCTGTTTTCTTGCTTGACGATTTATTAGTGGGGAGGTTGTAGATATCAAAATGACGTCATTTTGTTTTTGCTGTTTTCAAGTGGTGTGCCTAAATAAGTTTTCTTAGCGGGAAAGTTGTAGATATCAACATCATTCGAGTTTCACAACATGATATCACCTTGGATTGATGTTTTCTTAGCAAATTATTATTATTAGTGGGTCTTGGGGGTGCGTGAATAATGATCTCAGGTAGATTTGTATAGGAAAAAAATGAATATGGAAAAATTACAACACAATTTTATAAGTTACGAATGAATTTATTCCCGAGAACCGATTATTACCAAAGTCCGTACAAAACTGAATTTTAGCTTTTTGAATAAAAGTTACTTAGGGTTTCAGCGGAAACCGTCTAGACGTACAAAACAGAAATTTGTGAAAAACAAAAGTGTATGATTACATATAGAACGAGGAAATTTTATGGAAAAACAAAAGTGTTTGGTTACATTTAGAACTTATGTTGTGTAAAAAATGCTTTATCAGTTAAAAATGAATGGGAATAAAATTTTACAAACTGTGGGAAAAATATTTTAAGTAAATGAAAGTGAAATAAATGAAATTAATGAAATTAATATGCAATATCTGAAATTATTGATTATGTTAGGTTGTATGTGTAGTTGGTAACGTAACTCCTCCCTTCTCAGTGTGAAGCGGAGGCCATCTGAGCGATCGTCTAGTTGGTGTTAATGTACTCTGGTTGTTATAGAAGATGACTGGAGGGTTTGGTACGTCTGGTCTTTTTCTCAGCCTTTTATAGATTTTATAGGTGCCACAAATGATAATCGCACCCAAACTGATGAGGATCATTGTTAAGTAAGAACGGGTTTCAGATAACTTGGTTTCATTGGATAGGATCCTGATAGCTTCCATGTTCTTCATTGTCCAGTTGCTTAGTTTCTTGAGGCTTAGTTTTTCCATGACGTAGCTGCTATTGACTTCATTAATTAAGGTAGGTAAAATCTGTATTGAGTCCCAAAAGGTAGCTATTTTGCTTGAGTATGTTATATTGTTAATTTTTATTGTACAGTTGTTAAAGTTGATAAGGGTTACTCCCTTTAGCGTCTTGTTTGGTATGGCTGAATCACAGGTTGTGTCATCTAGGGTTGTATTTCGGCTGATGATGAGTAGTAAATTGGGCTCCAACAGCTGTATATTTTCCTGGACTTCGTTCTCGATCAATTTACAGTTTGATTTCTTGTTGTGTATAATATTTGGTACGCATGAGTCTGCCTCTATGTCCTTCAGTGAAATTTTTTCGCAGTACTTCATCTTTTCAATTGTTTGACAAGGCTTATCCATATATTGATACATGAATTTGTTTAGTAAAAGGAAGGGGGCTTTCAAATCTATGGTGTAGTTATCGTTAATGGGTAGTTCTTTTAAATGGTAAAGGGAAAAATTGTCTGTGGATAGGATAGGGATCTGTATAACAAATATTAAATTAGAGCCATTATAGAAAGCTTGTAATTTGATGACTTCATAAATGTTGTCATCTGATAAAATGATAGTGTTTTGATTTCTCAATATTTTGTGAATGTAGAATACTTCTTCAGGGTGCAAAATGTGTTTTGATATGATATCTAACTTGGCGAGGATTATTGATTCTGAAATGTCTTTGAGGTGTTCGTTTAATAGCTCAATATCATACATTAGTTGTTCAAAATATTGATGGAGTACAAGTTCTATATTCAATCGCTTAATTTTATTGGCTACGTTTAATTGATACTCTTGAATGTAATTTTCTAGTGTTTCTTGTTGTACATTAATATGTTTGGACATATTATTGAATCTTTCTATCATTCTTTCGTTTAGGATTATTTGTTTGTTAAGCTGATTTTTAATATTGTTTTCATTTGTACGTAATGATTCTAAATGATTACTAATTTCCACATAGTCATTGTGATCTAAGTTTCCAGTAATATCTTTTATGATTGTATCTAATCCATTTATTAACCCACGTTTTACTTTATATTTTGGGACGATTACGTCTAAATTATGTACCAATTTATTATATTTGCTTTCCAATATTTTTGTTTTTACAGTATATTCCTTTTGGTTCCCTGTTTGATTTATTAAGTTATCGATATTTCTGCCAATAATTTCCACATTAACTTGGTATTCGGTGATATTTATTATATGCAACATTTTAGAATAATTTTCAATTAACTTGGCGTTTCCTAAATTTAAGGACAGTAATCCCTGGTTTTTGCTCAAATCCTGAATGTTTAATCGTTGTCCTTGGGCGTTGTTGGTAACCATGAAAATTTACGTTTCGTTTTAATCTTTTGTTTATGAACTTTTCTTTTATTTGAGATGACAGTAATTTTGTTATTTTTAATGACTTTATGTTTCATAAATTTGGGTGCTAATTTATTACGTCTATTTTCGGATTCAAAAATTATTTCATCTGTATCAAAATCCGGCGGATCTTTCCGATTTTTATTCAACCTACTAATACTATTTTTCTTAATTTTTGAACTTCGTTCGTGTATTAAATTAGCTAATTTTTCATATTTCTTTTTATGGGCTTCTAAATAATCCTGATTTGTCTGTGAAGTTAATTTTGTGGGAAATAACGAGAATTTATTATAGTGACCTGTTATCGTTTCGAATAGTGTTAGGTTTGTCGAAGAATGTATAGAGTTATTATATGTTAGGATTGTCCATAATTTCACTGATTGGTTTAGTGCTATTCTGGCTATGAATTATCCTAATTATTTCAGTTATCGTGGAATGTAACCTTTCTATGGGTGAGTTACCGGTTGAATTCTTTGCTGATGTCAAATGGGGTTCTATGTCGTATAGTTTTAAAAAATCTGTGAATAGGGTTGACGTGAATTCAAGACCATTATCATAAATTAATTTTCTTGGGATTTCGTGGTGTGAAAAGAAATGTTTGAGACACTGGATTATATTTATACTATTTCTATTAGTTAATAAATAGGCACTAGCGAATTTGCTGAATTTGTCTATTATTGTTAGAAAATTTTCTTTGTGAACTGAATAAATGTCTATATGTACAATTTGTAGAGGTTTGTTTGGAGTTTCGGATAATTCGAATTTTAAGGGTTGTCTATTTCGTTTGTATTTATTTCCTAAGCAAATTTCGCAATTATTGATTATTCTTGTTATGATTAATTTCATCTTTGGAAAATAATAGGTTCTTCTTAAATGTGCTAGAGTCTCGGTAATCCCTCTGTGATTCGATTTCTCGTGGTAGTCTTTAATTAATTTTTCCTGTTTATCTGCTTCTGCGATATCCTGAACCATTGCCATACAACGAATTAGCTTTATCCGTCCATTGCTAAAGAATTTTAAATATACTTGTTGTATTATTTTAAAGGTATTATCGTCCGTGATTATAGCGGTTAGTTTTTTGGGATTTGTAAAATTTTTGAAAATGCTGATTATGATAGTCTCATTGTCTACATCATTCTGCCTAAATGTATGCCTACGTTTAGTTTTAAAGATTATTTTAAAAGATTTTTGTGGCTTGGATAAGCCTTCGGTTTTTTCTATAATTAATTGATGAGAGAATTCGTTCAGAGGTAGTTCGGAGATAGGAATTCCATCCTCCAAATTTTCTTCTGCAGAATGTACTGTAATAGTTGCAATGTCATTCACATTATTTTGTAGAGATTCTCGATTCGAGATAGAGCGTCTGCATTAGCATTTTCCTTACCCTTTTTGTAGACAATATTATAGTCAAATTCTTCTAGCTTCAAACGCCATCGAACCAATTTTGAATTTGGTTCTTTTAATGAAAAGAGCCAAGTTAGAGGTTTATGAACGGTTATGATCTTAAATTTCCTGCCAAATAAATATGGCCTAAAATATTTGGTGGCCCATACAATCCTTTTCGATAGTACTGTAGTTCTGTTCTGATTTATTCAATGTTCTACTTACGTAGCAAACTGGCCTATCAGAACCTATTGGACCTTGTGATAATATAGCTCCAATGGCTACATTACTTGCGTCAGTTGTTAAATTAAATTCCTTGGAGAAATCGGGGTACTGCAGTATAGGTTCGTTACATAGAATGTTTTTGCATTTTTCGAAACACTCTAAGTACCGAGAGTCCAGTCTTATTTGTTTGTCCTTCCTTAGACATTCGGTTAAAGGTTTGGTGAGGTTTTCGAAATCTCTAATAAATTTTCTGTAATACCCTAATAGCCCTAGAAAGGACTTTATCTGTTTAGGTGTTTTCGGAACTGGAGCCTTTATTTTGTCTGGATTTGGTTTCACACCATTTGGGGTGACGATGTGACCAAGAAAAACTATTTCTTTGTGGAGGAGCTCTGACTTGTCTAGTTGGACTTTGAGATTAGCATCCCTTAGTTTCTGGAAAACCGCAGCGAGATTTTCGAGATGCTCTTGAAGTGAGGTTGAAAAAATTATAATGTCGTCCATGAACACCAGACAAAATTTGCCAATAAGTCACGAAGGACGTTATCCATTACCCTTTGGAATGTAGATGGGGCGTTTTTCAGCCCAAATGGCATTCGTAAAAATTCATAATGGCCATTTTCCACAGTGAAAGCTGTTTTAGGTATGTCTTCAGGCTTCACTTCGATCTGGTGAAATCCGGATGCAAGGTCGAGTGTACTGAAATAAAGGCTTTTCCCCAACTTATCTAAGATTTCAGTTATGTTGGGTAAGGGGTACCTGTCATCTATTGTTTTTTGGTTTAATTTCCTATAATCGACGACCAAACGCCACTCTTGTTTCCCACTGGCATCTAGCTTTTTTGGTACGATCCAGATGGGCGAGGACCAAGGGGAAAAACTAGGACGGATGATTCCGTCACTAATCATCTTTGAAATTTGTTGTTGCACTTCTTTTTTATGAATCTCCGGGTATCTATACGATTTTGTATAGATGGGAATGTCGTCTTTTGTCTTTATTTCGTGCTTTATTTGGTTTGTGAAGCTTAGATTTTGTCCTGCTTTAAAGAACACGTCCTCAAAACGTCTGCACAATTTAATGGTTGAATTTTTCTCTTCGCTGTTTAGATGATCAACGCGGATCAACCTGGATATATCTACATTGGCTTGTGAGTGTTCCCTATTATTAATTGAAAAATTGTGTATTTCTAAGAACTGGTTACGACTAAGCGGCTCAGATTTTATTGGTTGTTCGATTACGAAATTTTGAGGAGAGTTTGAGAAGTTGATTACTTCTACATAAGAATACCACTCGTTAGCTCGGAAAATACCTTCTGGTATCCTTAATTGTTCCTTTATTTCTACAGGTTTAATATGAATGTCTCCGGATTTTACATCCACTGGTAAATGAGCTGTTATGTTACTGCGAGGTGGGACAGTGTACTGTTTGGACACGTAGTTAGGTTTATAGATCAAAGGTACTGTTGTAGTTTTTGTTTTTAAAACTGAATTGTTAAAATCCAAATTTATTCCAAGCTGTTTCATTATTTCTAATCCTATTAGTCCGTCGAAATAATTGTGAAATTTAAATAATAGAAATGTGAGCTTATCCTTCGTTCTGAATTCCCTAAATGCGTTTAATATAATTTTCTTATTAATTGAATGGGTGTTGAAGGCTGTTTTTATTTGTACTGGTTCTATTATTTCTATTAAGTTGAGATTTACCAAATCTGGATTTATAAAAGACATATTGCTTCCTTTGCCTATGAGAAATTTCAGTGGAATTTTATCGGACCCTAGGATGTGAATGTATGGTAGAAGATATGATTGGTGGGTGTTAAAGTCTATGTAACCTATTTGGTCTCCGAGGCAATTGATGGAAAATTTTCGTCATCAATTTCGTTTTCAATTGATTCGGTTGGATAGGGAAGTTCGTCCAACTTTTGGAAGTATCTGTTGAAATTGTCGTTATATAGTTGTTTTGATTATTAGGTTGATCTATCTGAGTAGTTTGTTGTAATTCATATGTAGGGTCATCATAAAAGGTAGAAGGATATTGAGGTATATTGCATTGCTCTACATTAAACAGTTCTTCGGACACAAATTTTGGCGAGTTAGATGATTGAGGAAAATTGCTAACTGGTTTCTTAGCAAATTTCAAGTAAGTGTTGCCGCTGGAAGTGTCCATGGGCTCAGGACGATTTCTAGAGGTCTGATTGTAATTTCTGTTATTCTGGTATATAGGGCTGCTGAAAATGTAAACTTTGAGGTTGCGAAGAAACTGGTCTTTGTACTTGTGAATTAAATACTGGTGTTGCATAGTTAAATGCAGAGTAGATAGGTCTGATCGGTGGTTTTCTAACGGTATTCTGTCTAAATGGTTGTGAATTTTTTATGTAATATGTGTTTTGCTCTGTTAAAGAGTAATTCAAGGCTTGTGCTAACGAAATCGGTCGCATTGCTCTGATTGTAGAACCAAGGGGTTCTCTTAATCCCGATAAAAAGGTGTTTAAGCACATTTCCTGATACAAACTTTGTTTTGAAATTATAACGTTACGATCACTTTCGTGAACTCTGACGTGGTTTGAGATAGTTGAAAGTATTTCAAGAACCCGTGAATAAAATTTTTCGACTGTATCTGAATTCTGTCGCAAACAATGCAAATCTCTTATTAAATTTGTTTCATTCCGTTTTCAGCACCTCATTTGCATCGCCAATAATTTTATTTCTTATGGCTCTCAAAATAATTTTAGCATAATTTGTTCCATCAATTCCAATCATTAGCCCTAGGATCTCTTCGACATTGTCAATGAAATCGAATAAAGATCTCGGATTACCATCGAAATTGGGTAGATCTTTAATGGCATCCGGAATTTTCAGGTTTGTAAGAATTAGACTAACATTAGCACTATTATTACTATTACTAACACCAGGCATATCACTATTATTACTGGCATGATTTATATTTAGATTACTGTTATCACTAACGGCATTATTATTATCAGAGGTGTTAATTCCTTGATTAATTTGATTTTGAATTTTAATACAGAAATTATTTTTCACTTTTTTATTATTCAATTCAAGTTTAATTTCACTTAAATTACTTAGATCTACACTATCTGAACTATTTTCCAATTTATTTTTCAAAGAAATTTCAGAATCAGAATCGGAATTATAATTAGAATATCCGTATACCG
Organism: Dioctria linearis; assembly: GCA_963930735.1. Lineage (NCBI taxonomy): Eukaryota > Metazoa > Arthropoda > Insecta > Diptera > Asilidae > Dioctria > Dioctria linearis. The sequence continues at coordinate 234,146,218 of OZ005740.1, read as the reverse complement.
CGGCGATATCTAATGGCTTTTGAGTAGTGTACGGCGCTTTGGGATTTGTTTGCTTTTTAGAATTTGATTTAATGAAGAAGGACATGAGGGATGATTAAATGTATCAATATAGGACTTACCCCAGCATAACAATGATGATGTACCAAATAAAGTGCATTTCACTTTTATTCGTATGGTTCTTGAAGCTGAAGGATCGAAATCCACCAAACAACGATATACTCTCGCTATTGTGCTTCTATCCAACTATAGTCGTCTAGCGAATTCACTTATGCCGATTTTCACTCGACACGGAGGTAATATCAATACAGAAATACGAAAACAATTTTTTTTTTTTTTCACAAGTCAATATCCTCTTGACACAATTTCACGTGAAGAAATTTCGTTTCAAATTTAATTTTTATTAATTTTCGTTCTATTTGATTTAGTATAAATTTCGATAACTCCCGAATTAACGACAAGACATTGATAATATATAGGAATTCCAAATTGTCGGAATCCTACCGACTGCGCCAATAATGATCTCAGGTAGATTTGTATAGGAAAAAAAATGAATATGGAAAAATTACAACACAATTTTATAAGTTACGAATCAATTTATTCCCGAGAACCGATTATTACCAAAGACCGGACAAAACTGAATTTTAGCTTTTTGAATAAAAGTTACTTAGGGTTTCAGCGGAAACCGTCTAGACGTACAAAACAGAAATTTGTGAAAAACATAAGTGTATGATTACATATAGAACGAGGAAATTTTATGGAAAAACAAAAGTGTTTGGTTACATTTAGAACTTATGTTGTGTAAAAAATGCTTTATCAGTTAAAAATGAATGGGAATAAAATTTTACAAACTGTGGGAAAAATATTTTAAGTAAATGAAAATGAAATAAATGAAATTAATGAAATTAATATACAATATCTGAAATTATTGATTATGCTAGGTTGTATGTGTAGTTGGGAACGTAACTCGTGCAGAGAAAATTCACAGTTGCTCTTTCGAGTGCAAACACCATTTCTTGAGCAAGGTCCCCTGGTGGCATTAGTCGATACTACATCATCTCGGGCTGGGGGATACGAGATCACTTTGGGGATAGGTACTGGAGGTTGGCTGAGAGCTTTAGTGGCAATATCTGATACTATTACTAGGATTGTCTGTGGTGTGTTGGATTCGGCTACGTTACCTATACCAAGGCTTGGGTAGAATGTGTACGGCTTAAGTAATGATGTGAAATACCCTAAGCGAATTTATATCGCGGGCTGTATACTTGTCAGCTTGAGTTTGGTTTCAGTTGTTTACTTTAGTATGAGTGCCTGTGGTATGTTGGGCTGGGCTACTTGGTGGCTGAGGATACGTTACCTAAGGCGCGGGTGGATGTGTGTAGCTGTGCATTTATTTGGATATGAATCCTTATGATAATAAGCGATATATTATGAGCGGAACGGCGGATACTTAACCTTGGGGCATTACTCCATTTCATCAGATCAACAAGTGGCAACCCCAGAAAGAATCTAAATCTAATGTAAATAAATTATGTATTATAGTTTTAGTTTCATTTATTAAAGTAATTTGCATTATAGCTACATGTATAAAGTATTATAAATATATATTTATTTTAAATTGTATTATAGGTGTTTTTTTAAGAAATTATAAAACATCTTTATTATTAATCCAAGAATTGCGTTTTGATTAAAATCCGAGCCATTTAACTTTTAACATTTAAGCTTTATCTCCACTCTTCTTTAAGATTTTCTCTAAGAGATATAGGTCTGGGTGTTTAACTATCAGCAGCTCCAATTCATAAAAGCCCCCTGTGATTGGATTTCCTTGATAATCTTCCAGCTGATATGTGATGGGGTTTGTGTTTTGAACTTTAATTATTTTAAAAATCTCAGCTGTCCAGTTTGGTGTATAGCCTTTCTCAAATATATGCTTGTATTTGCTGATGCGTACAAAATCTCCAACTTTATACTTTGCAGGAACAACAATTTTTATATGATTGTATACAGTTGAAAGCAGTTGTTTCTCATTGGAGGCGTTGATATCACGTGGTCTCATTTTTGTAGTTCGATGTATTCTCGAGTTGTATTCAGTGAGCAGTTTCTTTACCATACCAATCCACTGATAAGTTCCATTAAAGCTGAATTCCTTCCACATCATATCCTTTAGAGTTCGGTTAAATCGTTCCACTATTGATGCTTTGAGGAAACTGTACGTAGATTAATGATTAATTGCATGCTTCATCATTACATTTTTAAAGAGGCTGTTGTAGAATTCCTTTCCATCATCAGTCTGCAGGTTTTTAGGTATTCGTCCCTCGCTTAATATAGACTGCATGGCATCTCTCACTTCTACACCAGTTTTTCTTTTAATTGGAATTGCCCATGCATATTTGGAGAAGGTATCAATGACTGTCAGTAGATAGCGGTAACCCTTGTTCACATACTTGTAGGGATCCATTTCAACCAAGTCTGCCTGCCAAAGTCATCTAGTCCTTTGATAATCACACGACGTCGTTTAAAATTTTTTCTCGCTGGTTTATGCAGCTCATTTACCACTTGCCTCTTACTCATCGTAATTATAAATGAAACAGATTTCTAAAGAGTTTTTACTCATATACACCATCTTTTGGTGTCAAGTCTTTCTTATTTATTACTGAAGTAAACAGATAGTTTTCAATCTTCGCGATTTCATCATTGATATATAGCGTTAAATTTGTCACCTCTATATTAATAGTTTTTTTATTTCTTCAACACTTATTTTAATTTTCTTGTCAACATAGTCTTTGGTAGTAGCATTATCATTTTCAAAGGGTTCACCAAGTCGTTTTATACACTTTGAGGTTAGATCGCAGTAGTCTCTGTTTATCGTTAAATTAAATCCAATACCCCGCTCTCCTTGTTCACCAGCTGGACCCTGAGCTCCTTGTTTACCATCTGGTCGTTGAATTCCTTGTTTACCGGCTGGTCCCTGAGCTCCTGTTGGTCCACGTTCACCTGCTTTCCCAAGATATCCTCGCTTTGAGAAATGTCCAAACTTGTCAACGCTCATCTGTAGATTGTGATGAAGTATGGTAATGAAGTAGTATTTAAACTATAATATCTGCTTCTCGCAACTCCTCCAGGATAGATACAATTTCATTGTTGTGACTGGTGCTTCCAGCCTGCTTTGATGCCATTAGAAGACGCAGTCTATCCACTAATTCATTTGGATCATCCCAGTAAATGTGATCAATGTTTTCTTTAGGCAGACGCATTATCCCATGCCTTTATGCTGTATAAGTTTACTGATTATAGCTTTATACTTAGCCGCTCTAGTACCCTTTATTTGCCCATCTTCAGCATAGTCACGTTTATATGCATTGGTATCTCTCAAAATAGATCCATAATTAGTTAAATCCTCTTTAGTATATAGACTTTTTACAGGATCTTTCATAAATAGCAGCTCACATAACCCCAAAGTTGTTTTACAGCTCTTCCCCTTGATAACAATATTTCCTACATCATCAAAATCAAACGTTGAATTACCGATTCTCCACGCGTTGTCATCATAGTAAACTCCATAGGTTGGATCAATTTTAGGGCTATTATCAGTGAATAGCTTTAAATAGTTTGAAACTATGTATCCAGACGTATCGGGGGAGGTGACAGGAGACCTTCCTGTCAATGTTCTTGAATGTTTAGGTGTTGCGAATTCTTCTTCAGATGTTAAGGAATAATCTCCATAATTTATAGGTGTGCTACTAGCCTCCATTTTCACATATTTTCGTTTTGGAGGGGTAAAAGGTTCCACAATGTATTGGCTTCTTCTTTTGCTTCTTCTTCGTCCTCTTCTTCTTCTTCTTTTGTGTCTTTTATCTCAAACTTGGCTATATCCGGTGGCTCGTTTTTGACTCTTCTAACAAACTCTTTTAAGGGTTTAGTGATTGGCTTAAAAGCTTTAAATTTCCTTCGCACTGCATTCCTTGTCTTGATGATTTCTTTTAATAGATTTTCATTCATCTTCGATATTAACTGAATAACGGCTTTTCAAACAGCTCTGATAACAGGTAAACAGCTTTCCAAACAGCTCTGATAACAGCTTAACAGCTTTCCAAGCAGCTCTGGTAACAGCTTAACAGCTTTTCAAACAGCTCTGATAACAGCTTAACAGCTTTCCAAACAGCTCTGATAACAGCTTAACAACTTTTCGAACAGCTCTGATAACAGCTTAACAACTTAATAGCTTTTAAACAGCTCTGATAACACCTTAACAGCTTTTAAAACAGCTCTGATAACAGCTTAACAGCTTTTCAAACAGGTCTGATAACAAGTTAACAGCTTTTCAAACAGGTCTGATAATAGGTGAACAGCTTTAATCTACTCAGCAGGTCCACAGGACTCGGTGTGCTTTCGACTGAGTTACAACTTCGACTTATGAAGGTTTCGCATGTTTCATCCTGTTATAGTACAATGAAGGTATCAAATCCTTTACGGTAGCGCCCCTTGTTTAATGAGCTATCCTTATCAATCACCAAGAAACCATATTCATCCTTCCAACACTCAGCACAGGCTCTTCGAAATTTATCAAACTTCATGTCTGTATTCACATGATCATTATAGATATGTTTCAAATTCAAGTCATCTTGCTTGAATAAGATGATTAAATTAGCATTGTCACGTATTAAGTGCTTTGGTATACGCGTATACGTTTGACAGAGATAGAAGCTATCTATATCTTCGTGGCGACCCATGCAAAAATGGGATCGCACATTATCTTGCTTTTCACATGCTACATCATCGAAAATAAACACTGAATGTGATTTGGCTTCCTCTGGTGGTAGAACGTCACAGTTGTTTGAGAATGTATAATACCCCAATCCTGATATGGGAGTCATCACTCGCTTCAAGTATTCATACTTTGGTTGATGTAAAGATTTGGAATATATGTAAATATTTTCATATCTCAAGCCATTGGGATGTTCCAGCAAACTTATCATAACATTAGTTTTCCCACAATTGGATGGTCCAACAATGATGCTCCTTATACTATTAGGCAATAGGGAACCATGCTTCTTTTTCTCCTTCATAACAGCTACATCAGCATTTCGAACAGGAAAAGCTTGTTGTTGTTTAATGAACCGCATATTGAAGACTAACGGGATTCCTATAAATACACCTGTTTATATTACATTTCAACAGTATCATCGGAACCTTATAAATTGCAGGATCAAAAATCGAAACGCCTCAGTAAAGCTTTGAAAGGGGGCAGAGGACTATTAAATTCAATCACCAACAAATTACCTGTAGAATTACATCTACCGGTATACCAGTACTGTGGACCAGAAACAAAGTTACAACAAAGATTGGCGAGAGGAGATCCGGGCATTAATCCACTGGATGCAGCCTGCAAGGAATACGATATAGCATACTCGCGACATAAAGATACAAGTGATCGACATATAGCTGATAAAATATTAGCTGAAAAAGCCTGGCAGCGTGCAAAATCCACGGATGCAAATTTGAGTGAACGTGCCAACGCCTGGCTTATAACAAACGCAATGAAGGCTAAAATTAAGCTAGGTATGGGTCTTAAGGCTAAAAATAAACGCCAACCCACATTCCGAGAAGCAATACGAAATGCACGTAAGATTTTAAAAATCCAAAAACCAAAAGACTTGATGGAAGCTACAAAAATAGCTCTTAGTGCAACTAAAAATATTGTGAAAAGAAAGAAGAAATCAATTAAAACTCCACGAGTGATACCTGTACCAAAGGTTGGCGGAGCACTTCCGTTCCTCATCCCGTTGTTTGCTGGGCTTTCAGCATTGGGAGCACTATCGGGAGGTGCAGCAGGCATAGCTAAAGCAGTAAATGATACCAGTGCGGCAAAGGCAAAATTGGAAGAAAGCAAACGTCATAACCAAGCAATGGAAACTATAGCGGTTGGTAAAGATGGAAACGGGCTGCTCCTGAAGCCGTACAGAAAAGGACTTGGACTCTATCTACATCCTCAACCAAAAAACTATTAAAGACGCTACCCAAACGACCGCTAAACGAGTTGGATCTTCACAAGTATACCACACACTTGCCGCACTTCAGAGGAGTATTTATGCGTGATAATCTACCTAAAAAGCCATGGAAGCGAGAAAGCGGTATTGTTAACTTGGACATCTCAACTGGAGCAGGTACACAGTGGGTAGCGTACTAAAAGAAAGGTGATAACATCGAATACTTTGATAGCTTTGGCAATCTCCAACCACCAAGGGAGCTCATAAACTACTTGGGTAGTAATATTACGTACAACTACAGTTCTTATCAGAACTATGATGCAGTAATTTGCGGTCACTTATGTTTAGAGTTTTTATATAATTGTTATAGCCATTAATTATTATCTGTAAATAAATGTATCTATATTGAAATTGTGACAGTTCATTATCAACCGCCATGTCATTAACACTTACTCTCACGGGAAATTCATCTCTACTCACTGCTGAGTACTTTCCTCCGCTGGAGCTAGCAACGGATTATGTTTGTGGATTAATTGGCTTTCAAACATACAACTCTATACCAAATATTGATGTGAGCAATAATCTGGTTCATATAGGGAATGAGGTTGTTGAGATACCTGTTGGATCCTATGAGATTGATGAAAAGCATGATGATTGAGCAAAATATGTACAAGGATACTTGGATAAACAAGGGAGAAGGATAAAAGTTGCGATAAAGGCTAACAATAATACATTGAAGAGTGAAGTTAAGGCAACTGAAGAAATACATTTTGAAAAACAGAGATCCATAGCTCCTCTGCTTGGATTCAGTAAAAGAAACTTATCTGCTAATATAGTGCATACTGGAGTTGCCAGTCAACATCATTAAAGTAAATACTATACGCATCGAATGTAATATTATATCAGGATCATTCTTCAACAACACACAAGTACACACTCTCCACGAGTTTTCACCGAACGTGGGGCCTGGGTATAAAATAGTGGAGGTACCCAAAAATGTAATCTATTTGCCTGTGAACACCAAACGTATAAGTTCTCTAACATTGAAGCTCCTTGACCAAGACGGTGACTTAATCAACTTCAGAGGAGAGACTATAACCATCAGGTTACATTTGAAGCCACAGCATGTTGATATACGATAATGATAAATACGAGTTCGGAGCAAACAAGATCATTAGTCAGCGGACAACCTTGAAGCGATCAAGACCTACATTAACACCTGCAAATACAGCATATTTACAATCAATAGGCTTAACGCTGAAACAATGAATAATAGAATACTAGATATTGCACCAGACGCTCGCTTTGATAACAGTGTTACTAAATTTGAACATCACTCCTATTCACAATTTCTAATATCATTTAAAAACAGCGATGAAACCCGTATCTCTGTACAACATCAGGACTTGAATCTTCTACCCAGCAGGAGTTTTCTTTACATTGAGGGGTCGCTAACAAAGCTGGATGGAACCGTTGCAGCAACCGCAAAATTAGCTAACAACGCTCTACCATTTCTTTTTGAGGAAATACGCTATGAACTGAATGCAGTGGAAATCGACCGTACAAGAAATCTTGGGATTGCGACAACATTAAAAAACTACGTATCGCTAAATGCAAATGTAAGCAGGATACTACTCAATGGCAGTTGGTCACCAGATTCATCCGTTATACCAGCCAATGGACTGTTTAACTATTGTGTACCTCTGAAATATTTATTGGGATTCGCTGAAGATTACAAGAAAATTCTGATAAATTCCAAACAAGAACTCATATTGATCCGGAGCAGGACAGACGATAATGCCATTATATCACCCACTGATGTGGTGAAAATTGAAATTACCAAACTTCAATGGAGCATTCCGCATGTTACAGTATCCGATGATGAAAAGCTGCAACTATTTAAAATTATCGGGAGAGGTCGCCCGATACTACCAGAATCCACGCATCAAACGTGGTCAGTTAAGACTTCCACTCAACTGGAGAAACCTCGATTTATCATCTTAGCATTACAAACGGATCGAAGGAACGATAAAACCAAAGGTGCAAGCAAGTTTGGTCACTGCAAACTCACCGATGTTACGGGAGAGGTCGGACGATACAAATACCATTCCGCAGCTGGGACATATATGAGTATCCAGTACTACCGGAATGCACGCATCAAACCTGGTCAGTTAAGACTTTCACTCAACTGGAGAAACCTCGATTTATCATCTTAGCATTACAAACGGATCGAAGGAACGATAAAACCAAAGATGCAAGCAAGTTTGATCACTGCAAACTCACCGATGTTACAGTTCATTTGAACTCAGAATCATATCCCTATGATGATTTGAATTTGAAATTTGATTTGAATAGATACGCATTGCTGTATGAGATGTATATAAAGTTTATACAATCATACTATGGTCATCAGTATCAGCCGTCCCTCACATGGGAGAAGCTCAAAACCGATGCTCCGATCGCTGTCATTGATTGCTCATATCGAAATGAAACAATAAAAACTGGACCTGTTGACATAAGGCAAGAATTCAAGACATCAGAAAATATACCGGCTAATACAACAGCATATTGCCTGCTTCTACACGATCGAATAGTGGAATACAGTCCGCTGACAAGTGAAGTTAGAAAGTTAAATTAAGAAGATGGCTGTCATCGTAGACGTCCAAGGATTCAAAATAAACCTCAATGAATTTATCACTAAAGAACTGGCAATTTTAAACAATGAAAACCAGATGCAGATGATGGCTACATACCGTATCACAAGCTGTACACTATAGTTGAACCACTGCTTCGAAACAAAACCATATATGTAAAGGGAGCTGAAAAAGTTCATTGGATGCAGAAGATAGTTGGAGAGGGTGAAATCATTATTAACGTCGAAGATGAATACAACTGTGGAAAACTATTAGAGATGAACACAAATGTGCCATCTTGCCAAGTGCATATTGGACAATGTGCTATAAAAAATACTTTTATAATAAGAAATTTTATTGGAAATAAAAACAAGTTTTTATAAAACATAAGACTTTTCAATACACATACCCTAGACTCAATAATAATTTGTTAAGAAAACATCAAGCCAAGGTATTGTGAAATTCGATTGATGTATCCCCGCTAAGAAAACTTATTTAGGTGCAGCAAAACCAAGATGACATCATGCTGATATCTAGAACTTCCCCGCTAATAAAAGAAAACAGCAAAACCAAGGCATGCTGATAGTTCCGGCGAATGCCGCTAGGTAACCTTACTCAAGAAATGGCGTGCCCGTAGAGGATATCTGATACAAAATCATAAGAAAAAAGCCCACATTTAGGCGCACCACACATCCAAGAAAGCCGTAGTACCGGACCATGCTCGTAGTACCGGCTAATGCCGCTAGGGCGCAGTCAAGACCAAATGACACATCCACGGTATAAGCCAGTCAAGACTGAATAGAAACAAAATCGAAAACCTATGCTATTTCCCTATGCTGCAGAGTACTGAAAGTGATCTCGTATCCCCAAAACTCGAGATGAAAAATGTTGATGTCAACTTAGAGGCTCGAGTCTGAGGTGAAAAAAAAGCGAACTCCAGAAACAAAATCCAAATCCTATGCTATTTCCCTATGCTGGAGAGTGCTAAAAGTGGTCTCGTGTCCCCAAAGTGGGCTCGTATCCTCAAGACTCGAGATGAAAAATAAGCGAACTTCAGAAACAAAATCGAAATCCTATGCTTTTTCCCTATGCTCAGCAAAAGCAAAGCATAGGTAACCTTACTCAAGAAATGGCGTTTGCAGTCGAATCCTGTAAAAGCTTTGATACCCAGAACCCCCACTGACATCTACTAGAATCTGTTCATGGTGATGTTATGTTGTGAAATTCGATTGATGCTGATATCTACAACTTCCTTGCTAAGAAAACTTATTTAGGTGCAGCACTTGAAAACAGCAAAACCAAGATGACATCACGGTGATATCTAGCACTTCTCCAGTAATAAAAGAAAACAGCAAAACCAAGGCATGCTGGTAGTTCCGGCTAATGCCGCTAGGTCATGCTGATATCTAGAACTTCCCCGCTAAAAAAAGAACACAGCAAAACCAAGGTATGCTGATAGTTCCGGCTAATGCCGCTAGGTAACCTTACTCAAGAAATGGCGTGCCCGTAGAGGATCTCTGATGAAAATTTCGTTCCCCCTCCCACCCCAGACCACCAAGAATCCATTTCCATGAGCAAAAATAATTTGAAATATTAATACGCTAATATCTCGAAAATCAGAGCCCGTAGAGGATTTCTGATGAAAATTTCATTACCCCCGTCCCTATCTTTATTATCCCCCTCCCTATCTTTATTATCCCCCCACATACCCCCATCTAGAATCCATTGGCATGAACAAAAATTTCCTACTATTATCTTTAATTATTACTAATATTAATTCAAGACCAGGCGCAACACTTGAAAACAACAAAAGCCTACATTTAGGCGCACCACACATCCAAAAAAGTGAAGCAAAAAACTTCCCAAAACCGTAGCATGCTGCCACGTGTGGGCAAAAGTGAAGCAAAAACTTTCCAAAACCGAAGCATGCTGCCACGTGTGGGCCAAAAGTGAAGCAAAAAACTTCATATATACAAGAGAACCGTACCACATATCCAAGAAAGCCGTAGTACCGGAGCATGCTGGCAGTATCGGCTAATATCTCACTGACATCTTCTAGAATCTGTTCATGGTGATGTCATGTTGTGAAATTCAAATGATGCTGATATCTACACACCGCCAAGAATTGAGCAAAAATAACTTGAATTTTTAATACGCTAATATCTCGAAAACCAGAGCCCGTAGAGGATTTCTGATGAAAATTTCATTACCTCCCCTCCCTATTTTTATTATCCCCCCCCCCACATACCCACCATTTAGGCGCACGACACATCCAAAAAAGTGAAGCAAAAAACTTCCCAAAACCGTAGCATGCTGCCATGTGTTTGCAAAAGTGAAGCAAAAACTTTCCAAAACCGAAGCATGCTGCCACGTGTGGGCCAAAAGTGAAGCAAAAAACTTCACATATACAAGAGAACCGTACCACACATCCAAGAAAGCCGTAGTACCGGAGCATGCTGGCAGTATCGGCTAATGTCTCACTGACATCTTCTAGAATCTGTTCATTGTGATGTCATGTTGTGAAATTCGAATGATGCTGATATCTACACACCCCACACCGCCAAGAATTGAGCAAAAATAACTTGAATTTTTAATACGCTAATATCTCGAAAACCAGAGCCCGTAGAGGATTTCTGATGAAAATTTCATTACCTCCCCTCCCTATTTTTATTATCCCCCCCACATACCCACCATCTAGAATCCATTGGCATGAACAAAAATTTCCTACTATTAACTTTAATTTTTAGTTCAAAACCAAGTCTACATTTAGGCGCTCAAGAAAAATCATAATAAAACACCTACATTTAGGTGCACCACATATCTATCTAAGACAACCGTAGTACGGGAGCATGCTGGTAGTACCGGCTAATGCCGCTAGGGTGCAGTCAAGACCAAATGACACATCCCGGTAGTACTGGTTAATCCCGCTAGGGTGCAGTCGAGACTCAATGGTGCACCCAAGACACAAACCAATCCAGCCAAGACACAAACCTGCTTTTAGTATGACTCAAACCAACTAGCGACGGTGGCGCCATCTGTGGCGAAATCCTGGAAGCTAAACCAGTGGTCCAGAATCCCCATAGAATAACTACTGTTGCTTCATTTATCTTGGACAGTGTTGTATTTAATCTCTGCAAAAAGTCTTTTACACTTTCCTCTCTTCTTTGTCTGGAGTTAGGCAATTGAGATTGTAGTGTGGACCTAGGGGTTTTGACTTCGAATATTTGAGCCAATAGCGATTTTAACTCAGACCAATCTGAGATTTGATTGTATCTGTATACGTCGTATGCCTCTGCGGATAATTTACTCCTTATTATTATTGTCGTGGCCCAATATTAATCATTCTGTGGTTGTGACATCATAACTTTAGACAGCAGCAGGTGTACGACTAATTAAGCAGTTTGCAGTATCTAAGCATTTTTACTTCGCACAGTTAAATGCTTGGCGATTGCGAATTGTTTATTAAAAAACTGTTGCATCCACTGCTTGTAATTAAGCATTAAGCCATGGTTAAGTAATTCACTTCGCATAGTGAAATGCTCAGCTGGGCTTACTGTTTGTTTACTAACAGTATTGGGGTCTCCAGCTGACGGCAATGACTGATGTAATGCTTTGCGATTAATTGCAAGGTATTGCACTGGTCACTAGGTCAGAGTCGCTTCCGCCTGTAAAGATTCCAAGAGGTGACCCGACTTTGCGAGTGGATCAGGTTGCTCAGTTGTGTTCGGCGATTAGGAGTTATAAGTACCAAAGTAAATTAATTGAATAAAGTTTTATATGTGGATTACGCGAGTGTTTTACTGAGGACACGACAATTATTAAGTGTTTTTCGTTCGCCGTCGTTGCTGTTGCGTATGTGTCTTCACAACTTGAAATGAATTTGTGGAGATCTTTTGGGTTTCCATTGAAATTGGGTATTAATGTTCTTGCGTCTGATAGGAAAAAAACGGATTGGTCATTATGATGATGATCTGTGAAGTTAGGTGTATTATTCAATATGTGTCCAAATCGCAAGTCCAGCAGCTCCTTTAGTGCGATCATGGTGTCTGTTAATGATGTTTCTATTTTACCATAAACATCTTTTTTTAAATAGGAGTGGTCCATATCGTCAGGGCCAGCGCATGCGATTATTAGGGTATGTGTTGCTTTGAAATCATCCCAATATTCTTGTAATGAACTTAGTTTTATGTCTGGCTCGCAGTTGAAAGTCAACTAAGATCGATAGATTGAATAATACGTGATATAGATTTTTGTTTGTCTTCCTGTAGTCTAAATCGTACTGTGTTAGGCTGATCCTGGTCTTCGCATTCCTGCATAGCTTCGGTATTGGTACCTTTTTGCGAAATTTTGGGAGGTGCGATGTAAAATGGGTTATTTGCGTTATCGGAATGAATTGTAATGGTTATCAACCTATCAGACAGGGTTGCTCTGATTAGGTTGTACCAATCCTCTGTCTTGTCAGAGAATGATTGTTTGAAGTATTCATGAGTTTCGTCGAAATCGTCATGAACTTGAATGAGGGATTCTGTTTTTTCAAAGGCAGCCCAATGTTCTTCCAATTTTTGGAGTTTACCGGAAACAAATTCCGGGGTTCTATATTCCTTGTTGGTACTGTGATATTCTTTTAATATCTTTCGAATTTCTTCCGTTTTTTGGACCTGTGACAAGCAAAGCTTATCGAACGTTTTTGCTTTGTCTGTCATGTTGTTATGTAAGTTCTAAAGTTATGTAAGACTTAAAAATTGGGATGAAGGTAAGAAAGGAAAAATATGTAGTATAGAAACAACAAACAAACAAACAAAAAAATTGAAAATAAGGAATATGCGTTACGATGAAGATATAAGTACTTAATTGTCTATTTGTGATGCGCAAAGCTCATCGAAGGAATTGTTTTCTTCAGTTATGTCTGGGTCGAGTTATTTTGAGGGACGTACAAATTGTGAAAAGATGAAAATAAAATTCTGATACACAAAAACAAGATAAAAATCCATTTGATTCCCCTTATATATATAAAAAAAAAAAAATTGTTGCTTATTGTATGTATGTTGTTGCTTTTTTTTATATAATTATGTTAACTGAGATACAGGATAAAGATGGGATACGCAACGAAGTAAATTTTAATTTAGTTTATAAGGAGATAATATAGAGGAGTAAAAGGAAATCAATAATCACTCTTTCCGATCTAAATCTATCTCCTGATCGATGGGCTCACGAAGTCCTACCGCAGGGGACCGATTATCGATTTTAGTCGAAGTCCTTTGGCCAGCAAGCTCACGAAGTCTTACCGCAGAGGTCGCTTCTAGGAAGAGCGGATTTCACTTTTAATGTGTAGAATCCAAACTTTCTTTAAAATTGGAAGAAAATTGAAGAATATAGAAAGAATTCTTTTTCACTCTTTGTAAATGAAAATATATAGATAATTCGAAAAACGTATATGTAAATATGCGAATAGTCGGGAAAAATGTAATTAATTAGAAGGTATGGAAACAAATAGAAAATATTTAATTGTGCAGATAGGTTGCGATTGTTTAGAAAACCAGAAAATATGCAAATATGTTTGTTAGTTTGTATTGTGGGAATTTAAATTGGGATGGGTAAAAAAAAACGAAGAAATTTCAGAACAGTTAGGAAAATGGCGATGAAACGTATAAAAACCACAAAAAAAAAGTAAGTTTAGCCGGAAAATTTTGCACTGTTCGTCGAGAAAAAAAAAGAACGGAATATTTACCTTGAGAATATCTTTTTCACTAAGTGATTCTTCTATTTTTATGTTGACAATAAAGATAATATTTAATTTTGTATGTATGTATGTATGTATTGAAGATATGGCCCAGCGTTACACCGATCCTGGTTTAGCGGCCAGGCCCAGCCATACCCCCTGACTACTCTAAACACTTAAGGATGAAGGTATTTGGAATAAGCTGGGCGTATAACCGCATCAGCAGCTCATATCTAACTACTATATCACACAAGACAACACATAAAAATAAAATAAAATCATAAATTAATTCAGAAAGGACTAATTGGAAAGGAAGGATTTTAATTCATGCATATGTTTATCTTTTTTCCTTTTTTAGATATTTAAATACATATATTACGGAATAATTAATAAAATAGAAAAAGTAAAAGCTGTAACAGAGACATAGTGATACTTCCCCGCTGCTAGTCGGCCCATCCATTTGTTCGTGTCCGTTCCCCTCCTTCGGCGTCCTTACCTCATCCACTCCTGAGCAATTCACTGAACCTGCACTTTAAATTTCGTTTTCACTTTCGCTTTTACCTTTACACTTACACTGGCTTATCGCTGAGAACAAGGGACCCTTTACACTGTTGCAATACCCCACACAACTGCACCCCCTGCGTTTTACCTTTTACGCTTACCTTTGCACTTACGCTGATTTATCAATATGGACGAGGGACTTCCTACACTCTTACACCATTACAATACACCACACATACAATGTACCACCAATGCACCCTAACCCAACCCCATACACTAATATGTGATGAGATCTTGTAGGTACTTGTGTTTTCACACACGACCCGAACCATTAAATTTATGTTTTAGCTCAACATGCGTTAAAATAATAAATAAATGAGAAAGAAAAATATATATAACTATCAATGCACCCAGGTCGAACCGAGTTCACTTGACTTAACTCTGATCATACGCACAATCGCATACACAAATTCTTGCCTAGCTTTCGTGAAATGGCGCCTGATGCCAACTCGGCGTCCTCACTTTCTTTCACAGAAATTCACTTTTAAAACTAACAACTAAAAACTAAAGACACCCACTTAATCACTGGGTTTTATTGGATTAAGTTAAATTAGATTAAATTAAACCCTCTCCCCCAGGGAAAAACAACGATTCCACTCAATTCACTTTACTTCAGCCAGCATCAATCAATCACCCACACTAATTCCCACGACAGCTCAAGCAAACACGTCTGTACTATACGGCATACCGATCGCCACTCAAAGATAATATTTAATTATGTATATATATAAATTTTAAAATACGAAAGAGAGAAAAAAAAAGGCTTTCCACGCTACCTTTAATTTTATCCAATATGTTATTTATTCCGGGATGATGAATGTGGTGGTGTGGTTATTTGTTGTATGTTTGCTGCGTCGGGCGTCTAAGTTCCTATCTAGTTGTGGTTTAATTCCAAAACGAACTTTTTGTCTTAATATTTATTAGGTTTTTTATTCAATTAACGTTTAACTCTCTATGATAATTTTCAAATATTTCCACAATTTTAATATTCACAATTAAAAAGAACTCCCGATTTTTCTTGACTCCTCTTCGTTCGGCGGTTCAAAAAAAATACTCCCTGAGGTTTGGGAGAATTGCACCCAGGTACCCATGAAAACTTTTTCTTAAAGTTTTTTTCTTCTTATTAATTTCTCACGACGATTTTAAATTCGTACGTGAGAAAATGTAATTATTTATGTTGAGATGCATATGCATCATGTAGAAAATGCAACCCGATATGCACTTGTGTGCCAGTCTAAAAAAAATATTACTTTTAAGCGGGCGAGAATAATTGTATGTATGTATGTACATACAATTAGATTTGAGCAATTGAATAATGTACGTATGTGAAGTGTATATTGCACAATAAAAAAAAATGAAAATAAAGAAGAAACTGTATGTAGGTAAGTATGCAGTGCATATCGTGGGAGCGGAATGCATGCTAGATAACAAAATGCAATTTATGCTTAAATTGCATTTTGTTATAGCATTGAAATGCATTTGAAATATGGAATGAAATTTTGAATTAAATTTTTTCTTCCACTCCAAACAAGCTTGATCAGTTAGTCACACTTCTTCTACGTCATTTTTCCATACCAGCAAAGAAACATAAAGGCATACAGAATATGCAACAAGAGTAAAATTTCCACTCCCAAAATTGTTCAAGCAATAGAGCTGGTGCGGGCGAACTGACGAAGGAAATTTGTTTTGGCTTGCAAAAATACAGAAAACAGAGAATGAGAAACGGGAAGTGAAATATTATGTAAAAAAAACAGGGACCGTAAATAATTATTATTACTGATTTTTCAAATGAATAAATCATGTACAAAGCGGAGGTTCTACGAAGCGGGAATAAATCACATAGTAATATATTTTTATGCAGTTTCATTATGAGAAATAATTAAAAAATGTGATTTTTAAAATTAAAATCATTCCATAATTATTTATTTGATTTTTATTATTTAAATCATGAAATAATAAATATTTTTGTTTTTTTTTATCAGAAATATAAATTTTTGATTTTTATTTTTTTTAATCAAAGATAATTACTTTTGATTTTTATTTTTTTTTTATCAGAAATAAAAATCATTTTCCGTTTTATATTTTTTTGATCAGAAATAATAATAATTTTCGATTTTTATATATTTTTTGATCAGAAATAAAAGTCATTTCATAATTACATAATTATCTGATGATTTTTGAGTTAAGTAAATAAATAAAAACTACATATGTGCTGCTAGTAAATTGAAAAATAAACCTTCAAATATTTGTTATTAATTACCAAAAATAAAAATTACGAAAATTTTGTTAAAGTTTTTATTACTGCACACGTTGTTTAATTTAACAAAAAGTGTTTTTCTAACATTAACATCCGATAGATCGCTAAGTATTAATTTCAATGCAGAAAATGCTCTTTCTACACTAACTTGCGTGGCCGGAACAGCGTGACGATTGGAGTACTTGCAGCTGCTAAGATGTACCTATATATCTCAATAAAGGGGGGGGGGGGGGGGTGGTTCATTGAATTTAAAAGAGCGTGATGTCGTTCTAGTCTTCGATCTCTCCACAACACGACTAGTCTGGAAATTAGAGGTAGTTTAAAACGTATATCCCGGAAGAGATGGCAACATTAGAGCATGTGAAATTCGATTTCACAATGGAACCAATTTGAGAAGAGCAGTCCAATTCTATCGAATTATCTTAACTATTTTGGCGGCGCGGAGGATGTTGAAAATATTCGATGAAACTTGTATATGTATATCAACTAATTAGAAATAAGTGCTTCAAATTATGTGTTCTCAATACATAATGTAATCAGTCTACAGCAGCCTGCTGCAGTAGCAGCAAATTAGTACTCGCTCAACCTTTGAACGAACCAAACCAACTAATAAATTAGATATCGAACGAAATCATTTTGTGTTTTCTTATAACCCTAATTTTTTGCCAAGGTTTTTTTTTATACAACTTGTATATTCTGTCACAAGGTTTTGACTCTCATCTCACTCTACCATGTAGCTCGTGTAGCGGATTATTTGAGGAAAACTGGCCTCACTATTAATGTAGAGAAAAGTAAGTTCTGTATAACAGAGACTAAATATTTGGGTTTCATTGTTGGGAAAGGAGGAATCAGAACTGATCCTGACAAGATGTCAGCCAGAGTTGACTACCCGACGTCTACTAGGTATGGTGGGATGGTATCGTCCATTCATTCCGAACGATGATGATTTAACCGCCCCCATCAGAAATTGTGGGACAAATTGAGATTAATCTGTGCGAGAACCTTAAATCTTAGTTCTACATATTTCAACTCGTTGGAATATGATTGCTGAGGCAAAAAGTGAAAACAGCTTCCAATAAATTACCAGATCTGTGTGTCAGGGATGATTTCGTATATCTCAGAGCAGTTCCGAGAACAAGCAATCCAATTCAGAAATTAGCTTGGAAGCTTTGGATTCCACGAGGGCTCTGTCCATCAAGCAACCGGCTTCTCACACTACAAGGTATTGTTTGGTCTTGAAATGATCGAGCATGCGATCTCGTATACTATTCTCCAAGGCTTGAGAGCTTTGAGTGAGCCTCTGACAGTAAATGCTGGTGACAAATTGAGATTACTCCGTGCGAAGGCTCAAGAAAACTTGAACCGTGAATTCGAACAGGGTGCAAAATCTTATAACCTTCGAGCTGAACCTGTAGTTACAGAGTGTGTCAAAAAGTATACAGGCGAAACTTTGTGCAGAGCAGCGTCTAGCATTAGCTCAGCGGAAAATTGGGACTCAAATTTTTATAGTGTATGATTAAGTCTAAAGAAAGCAACTCTCTATACGAGCTTGAGCATTTGCAGGGAAAGTCTTTAAGTACCTACCATGCTAAGGACATCAGAGCCCTGTTGAACTGCAGTCGGAGTGAGATTTCAAGAGCGGAAAAAGTTGTGCAATCAGTTGGTTAGGTTACTGATTGTAGACGCTTCTCCGACTCATCTCGGTATGGGAAGGCAAGCTCGTGCCACGCAGAAGGAGTCTGACAAGCTTCCGTGGCTTTCCTAGCTGCTAGCACAGTATCCATTTCAACAGCACGAATGATCGTGGGTCGTGTCACACATTGGGTGCCCACAACGATGAGTCCTGTTTTAAGACCGACTAGCTCAGTCGACCATTTCTCAGTGTCGTCTGATTCATAGGTGAAGCATACAACCTTGCCCTATTATGGTCGCAGCACAACACGATGCAGTATGCTACATACTGTGCTGCTGACAACCAGCAACAATGGTCACGTTGCGCCCACACAGTGAATGTGGTACTATTTTTTGGAATTGTTGTGTGATGGACAGCTGGCGGCGCGTTTGTTGGACGAAAGAGAAAAATCCAAGATGCCGGAAAGGACTTTTTACAAGTAGCCATGCCAAGCAATAGTCGCACTCTTAACTAAGGTAACAAAAAAGTGGTGTTCACATTCCTAATAAGTAGTGCAAATAGGAAAAGGAATAACGAAAATTATTAACAAAAAGAACATTGTACACCTGTGCGGGCAATGTCACGGGAGGCCGAGGAACGACAAAGAGGACAGTCTATCTGTGTCCTCACAGTAAGTTAAGATAGGTGGCGTAAAAGTCCCTTCAGGACTGGATGTGGTATTTCGTTTTGTTTTTTTTAAGGTACGATATATTTTTGTGTATAAGATGCGTGACAGCGGCAGGGATTTGATTTACCCACAATAGCCGAGGTCAGCTCATGCTGACAGACGGGGCTTCACGTCCACTGATACTCATATGCAACCATAACATAGTTATGGATGCCCAAATTTTTAAGATTTAATCGGAGCTCTAGCATTTCCTATTTTCCGATGAAACTTTTCTTGTGCTTATTACTGAAAAGAAAAAATGTTTTTACTTTTTAGTGCAATTTATTTACGAAAGTTATTTATTTTAAAAGTTTTTTAATATATTTTATTTGCTTTCCACCATACCGTCGGCACTCAGACTGCTGTTATGAGTGGAGACAGCTCTTAAGTAAAATGCTATACAACTGCAGGAGTTTTAACCTTGCTTGCGTTTTTATTTCATAATAAGTAAAAAAGCTAGAATTGTTCTAAGACCAATTCTTATGATACCTTAGATGAATGCTCGTACGTAATTTCATATGGTCACCACAGGAGCACGTCTAGGGGGGAAGCATTCGCTCCCCCTTAATCACATCATTAAAATGTGGCGCCTTCCTAATACCAAAATTCAGATTGTACGAATTTAACCATTAATTTACTGAACATCTGATTTCTAATATACATTTTTAAGTGTAATTCTAAAAACAACGCATATTTATTTCGTCATAATTTAATCAGCCGTTCTGCGGGGCTTTGCGATTTTTGTTGGCTATAAAATAATAAAAAAGATAAAGTACCTACAACGAAATTTTGACCGTTTTTAGTTTGCCACTCCTAAAAATTGCATTCATTGCATAGAAAATAAATCCACAACGGAAAGATAAGACTCACATAGTCGAGCTTTATTTCAAATAATTTTTTTCCTGTAAATTCCTTGAAAATTTTATACGCTTGGCGGCCAGCAGCAGCCCAAAAAAAAGTTGGATTTCCACTGATGGCAGCCGTGTATTTAAGCTGTGTAAAAACAATTAATGTGGGTACTAAATAATAATATAAAAGTTTTTTCCTCTTAATTTTTATGTGGTAGTTATGGAATGAGCGACATTTTCGAAAACAGAAATTGGAAACAGTATTAATTTTACTCTCTTATTTTCAATTTTGTGCATTTCCCTCCAAACATTTTTTATTCAGCAGATGGAAAAAATTCCAATTGGTAATTGGATTGATTAATATTAAAAATTGTTTTGCAAGAAATATATGTAGGTATCAGTTATATTATACATATATTTCTGTATGTATAAAGTATAAGCCATTAAATATTGTAAAACTATTGTGAGAGGTTAAAGGTAAGCAGGTTTGCATTTGAAATGTAATTTTTTTACTTGTAAATTAATTTGACCATATATTGGAAAATGACATGTTATGTGTAGAAAACAGTCTTGAGTATAGAGAAGTTATGAAACCACGACGATTTATCAAAATAATTGTTACTTGCGATACCCGTAAAATTGTAAGGATTGTATACATACCTTTCATAGTGATTCGCTACTTAAAACAGATTCATATGACAGATTCTATTTTTCTCTATTCACTTCGCCTAAAGAGGTTTGCTAAAAGGGCATTTGTCTTAAGACGTATTACAAAAAGTTCATTTCACAAAAGGACATTATACAAAACGAATTTTTCCCAATTGAGATCAAACAAAAAGTCGTTTTCCAAAAAGTTCTTTACCAAAACGACCTCTGGCAAATAAGACAAATATGTTGCATGAAATGAGGCGCAGGCACAATAAAAGATTTTAAAAATGTGGCTACTAAATTTAGTTGCTTAGATCAAAAAAACTACACAAACGCAGAAAATTGAGGAAATTTTAATTTTTGGTAGACGTTATCGACAGAAAAGCCGAACTTGCTCAAAAGTTCGATTCTTTTACAGATATGTACAGAGAGATACTGGGTTCAGGAATTAAAAATAATTCAAATATCGAGGAATTCTCCATAAACAATGTATTAAAATTTATCATTGTCAATGACATGTTCACCCGATTTTATATAAAAATTTTTCTGTCTTTACCAATAAGTCCTACCTTCGATCTACAATGGGTGAAGACAGATTATCTGGGTTAGCTTTACGCTCCATTGAAAGAGCATCCATAACTACATGTAATTACAATTGTATAACTGCCCAACTTTTAAGATTTAATCTGAGTTGTAGCATTTTTTTTATTTGCAACGAAACTTTTCTTGTGTATATCACTGAGAAAGAAAAAAATATTTTTTACTTTTTAGTTCAATTTATTTACGAAACTCATTTATTTTAAGTTTTTTTAATATTCTACTTTTTTGTCATAAATTCTATACACTCTCTCCACCCTCGACTCTCGAGTCACAATTTAACTTAACTTTGACTTTTGTTTACCTTTTTTTTTAACATCCTAACTTTTTAACTTTTTTTTTAACTTTGTTTACCCTTTTTACTTTTTTTAACCATCACTCTCGATTCATATCACACACGTTACAATTTCAATACACTTATTTTATAGGAAATTAAAAGGATTTTAAATTAAAACAGGTTAGTTGATTCTGCTCCGCAGTTTATTATGAACAAAAGCCACCTTATCTTTTAGAAATAAAAAACATTAAAAAAATTACTTGAAACTTTTAATCAGCAATAATCAGAATGATTCGGAAAGATTGAGAGTAACGAAACCTTATGAAATATCTACGTCCTTTTTATTTTCATATACTTTTAATTATAATATATTCACATGGCGTTCATTTATTTTTTCTTGTCTGTTTATAAGCGAACGGAACGGGATGTAAGCTCACTTATGAAAATAAAAATAAAATTATTAATTCAATTGGTCTCTTTAGTCTCAAACAATTCCGAATAGAGTATATGAATTTCTGAATACTATTTTGACAGTCTACGACAAAAAACTTTCGAAAAATTGTAAAATATCTCGCTTATATTATAGTTGTAAGCACACATAGAACTAAAATTGTTCCAGTTTTTGCTTTTAAATTGTTTCCTACAGTAACTACATCTACTTCTTTTCAGAGAACATAAAATGTAATATTATAAATTAAATATTTCAGTAGCTTATGAATTTTTAATATATAAAATATTATTTACTTGTTGGTAGTTTTGCTCTGTTTACTGGAAGATATTTTGCCGGGAACCGTCTTGTCCTGTTTAAGTATCATTGTATTCCCTTTCATTTCAATTTTACCTTCTTTAGCCATTGCAGCTACTTCCGCCTTTGTCATCATAATTTTTTGAACCTTAACCTTACGATCTCCAATTACCATTTCGACCAATTTTTTATTACTCGATTGTGATGGACTGGTTATCTTCTGTGTTGCTGTTACTTTGGGAGATAATTTTTTCTCTATTGGCGATTTGACAGTTTTTGTCAAAATTGTCTTTTCCACGCTTGAGCTGCTTCCCATAATAATATCAACTTGCTTTTGTTGCTGCGATTGTTTCGACTTATTTTCATGCTGTTTCGGTTTATCATTCATGCTTTTATTTAAAATTTGGGGCGGACAGGCTTTTTTCAATACTTTTTCATTCAAAATTCTAATTTCTTTTGGATCTGCAGCTTTTTCATTAGTATTTTTCTCCTTTTTTATAACTGTTACAGATTTTGGAAGATGTTGCAAAACCGAAGAGATCGTTGTTTTCCCTAATTTTGACTGTTCATTCTTTTCCATACTTTTTACTACTTTTCTGGTAACTATATTGCATTTTGGAGCTCTCTTATCTGTTACTACAGCACTTGTAAAAGCTTTTTTCTCCAATTTCGCTATTTTAGTTAGTGGTTCTTCAATAACTTCTGCACGCATTTCATTATCAAATTCTCCGTCATCTTCTTTCATCTCGAGAGCTTCAATTTCCATTTCGGGATAATCACCATCTTCCTCTATGGACATTTGTTGACAGATTAGTTGACTATCTTTAGAAATTGTTCGAATTTCTGAAATGTTTCTTTTTAGTTGGTTTCTATTAGAAGTAGATGTAACAACTATATCTTTCCCTGAAATACGAAAAAAAAAATCATTTATAAAAGTGCATAAGCTTTGCGATTCTATAAATATAGCTAGAAAACGAAAGTCATGCTCCCATTTGTATAAAAGGAAAGCTTGAAAATTGATACAGCCATTCTAAATTATAGAAAATGCTTTTATAGTAATTAAGAAATAAGGATGATTAGTATGAACCAAATGAAAACCATATACGCGATAATTTAGAAAAATTGAGACTACCCTATACAATATTTACACACATGGGCTTTAGACACATTTTAAAATAAAATCTAAAGCTTTGAAAAAATTAGCTAGCCCTTGAAAAGAAAATATATCTGTAGTGATGCATGGAAGTAGTAGGTATATTTAGATAATAGTATATTGTGATGTGAACAAGCAAGATAAGCGAACCCGAGCGACACAATGCCAAAAATGCATGTTAGGCAGCAGAAACACATGTTCACACGGAATCACGTTATCCGGGTGACAAACTTGAATTGGACCACCAAGCCAGGGTTGCATCACATAAAGTTGATGATTTATGATGGGTTGTAGGTATTTGTGTTGCAAGTGTGTAATTTAGCTGTAAGAGATTAAGTTGAATTGATTTGTACCGATTTGTATAAATAAGCCAAAACAGAAGAATGAAGTGAATTTTTATAATGAAATTCTATATCGTTCACTCGGTGTCTGAATTTCCTAGGAGTTCCGCACTAAGACTGACTCCGCTCCCGTCCACCTTTTCAGATATCCTCCTAAAAGTTGTTGATTGTTGTTACGATTATACATTTTTTATAGATTGTATAGTCCGCGCCACGAAAACTGAGTTATCAAGATCAAGGAAATTACAGTTTGGGGTTGCCGTTAGACCAATTTAACTTGTGCTAAATTTTGTAATTTGTTAATTTCATTCTTTGTTTATATGTATAGCGTTTTCAAGTACAATTTGTTAATTACTCCCTAGATGGCCCCGATTGTACCGTTTTAAACACAACGACCTTAATCCCTGCTAATAGCGAATAAATATTGGAAATTATGAGTACCTATTAATCGAAAAATTTTGCAAAAAGAGTTTTAAGTCTATAATTTATTATTTTCAATTTTTTGAATAATCAGTGTAATTTGTATATAGCCAAACAGTAAAACTGAAATATGTATAAAAAATTGGTAAAAAGCTTTAAAAATATGTATGTGTATAACAAGTAAAACCTTTTTATAACCACAGTATGCTGAAGATGTTATACATGAAGAAATTAATATGATATACATAAATATATGCGTATTGTATATACAGGGTGTGTTCCAAAAGTCATAAAGGATGGCAGCGTGTGGCTGGTGTATTGTCATGATGCAACACCCAGGTAGTGGTGATGTTTTTCGCACACGGATTACCCTTTTCCCCAATCTTTCCACAATCCCCACGTAGTAGACAGCGTTGACCATGACGGTCTGTCCTTGAGGTACAAATTTTGTGTGGACCACACCCTTGTCGTCGAAAAACACCGTCAACATTGCTTTCACTTTGGATGTGCTCATTCTGGTCTTCGTCAGTTTCGGCCACTCTTGCGCTTCGTCTCTGGGTCGTACTCAAATGCCCACCGGTAATGACGTTATCCAAATAAGGATCTGTTCCTTCAGTTCTCTCACGATCAACATTTTGCTCGTCCGTCAACAGTTTTCGGACCAGCTTGGCACACACCTTTCACATATTCAATTTGTCCGTAATCGTGCGATGCACAACAGTTTTCGGAATGTTCAGAGTGTCAGCTAATAACCGAACACTCATTCGATGGTCAGAATTCAATGAATCACGCACATGAGTCACATTTTCACCGGTTTGGCTTGTTGCCTGGCGTTCAGAGCGAAGGTCATCGTCCACCCCTTCATCGCTCTCCCTGAACTTGTTCGCCTTGAAGTGCAAGTTTCTGATAGAGCAGACTCGCCTATAGGCTTGAGCAATTCGTGAGATTCGACATCATTTTTATCGAGTTTTGTGCAAAATAAGATCGCCCAACATTGTTCGGAAGTATCCGCCATCAAGCATCGTGACGTGGTCTCGAAACAAAGGTGGACTAAATCAGTTATCCTTATTCTATTGAAGCTTGCAGCAGGCTGATCCTTGGTGCGCCGTAAAGTTTAGCCCCCCCCCCCCCCCCCCCCCTCTACTCAACTGGTTCGGAAAAAAATATATTTCACGACTTTTGGGTGGGGGTGGGGGACACCCTGTGCTTTCAAAACAAATGCAGGTTTTCTATGTAAGAGCACATAGTTCCGATACATTTGTTATTTTGGCTAATAAATTATGATAATGGAATTCAGAATTTTAATTCTACATATTTCAACTGCATTTTGGCGCATTTTGAGATATTTTTGGTGGTTATTTGAATTTTATATGAGAACAATTGGCTTTGAATTCAATTTATTTCATTGATATTGACTTTACTTTTCGATGTGGCTTTCGATGGGATTTTCTGAAATTATTTGACAACTATCTATTTTGGTTAAATTTGGTTTATTTTGGCCTTGATTTTCGATTTTGCTTCTGATTTAAGATTTCTGAGTATTCGTGACAACTGAGATTTGACTTGATTTGTTTTTCTTTATTTAAATTGACATTAACTTTGCTTTACGATTTGGCTTTCGATTTAGGTGTTTGCATTTTCATAACTATTGCATTACTGTGTTTGATTTTGTTTTTATATTTTCAATTCTATTTGAGATTTTCGGGATGTGCCAGCGATCATTCCTGTTTACAAATCGGTTTTTTGTTTTATTGCCTTGTGATGAAAGGAGTGATATGTGGACTCTCCATTGCGGCGGAATAAAGTTCCAAGCAAAAATTGAAAACATTAAGCATGTTTTCATATGTGACAGACACTTCCGTTCGGAAAATATTACTTACAAAGGATCAAGATCAATCTTAATAGCGGCTGCTTCTGATCATCATTTTGTAGGTGCAGTGAAGATAATATTGACAGAAGTTTCTTACAAATCTAGGGCAGTGCGCAAATGAAGTTATGTACCAACAACGCAGGTTTATTCTCCCCACTCACCAGAGCTAGCAATTAATCGTAATGAAGTAATACTCCATTCCCATTTAAAAAGAGAGAGTTCCATCACTATCTATATTTTGTAATTCCAAAGAAACTAAAGATCTTGAAACGGAAACTTGGTCATTTAAAGCGTCTACTTTATGCGAAAACGAAAATAAACGTAGGAAATTGAAAGATTAGTGAACACGGTAATGTGGTCGCAATTTCACCGGAGGACTGTTATACTCGGTTTATTATACATATCATAGGAGGAATTCATATCAAACACACATAATTTTTATATTGTATCTAGAATAAAAGAAAAAAGTTTTATAAAAAAAAGAGGAGTGTAGAACCAATTACAGTCAACAAGCAGGGCGAGGTCTGCTTCATGATTCGCACTTGGACAACATGGGTACTTACTTTATGAAATTAGAGAAGAGTAGGAGACGCAAGGCTTTATAATGCATTAATTTCATGTTTCTTTTAAACTAGCGACAGGCACTTATTTTCTGAGACATTATTCAGAAGTTAGATTGCTTCGTCTGCCTGCATAGTGTACAGATACTACCTGGCAAAGCGAGAAAGGATAGATGCGGGAATTTTTTGTTTTCAGTTTATTATGACTGCAATGTTTTTTAAGTATAGAATAAATAATGGTGCCATGACTTTAGTTCTTACAAAACAACCTGTCAAACTTTGTCCCGAATTTAAAGTTCGATCAATTTTGACATTTTGCAAGGATTGAAATCATCCACTGATATATTTAAAATGGACTAATGATGGTGGAGCAAAATGGATAAAATTAAAACTTATTTTAATTTTTGCAAGTCCGTTCTTCCGTCCTCAGGATAACTCGAGAACGTGTGTACTTGGAAATTTTGCTTAAAAAAAAAAAAAAAAAAAAAAAAAAAAAAAAAAAAAAAATCGGGTAACTCCTGCGTAGGGTGGCCATACCAAAATTTCGTTTTTCTCTACATATTTTGACACTACCTGAGAACGCGTCAACCTAGAGAACTGAAATCTTGCACATAGCGTTTTCATAAGAATAGTAAATATAATTTCAAAAATGCACTAAATTCTTGGTGTTGCGATATAAAAATTTAGGGTTTTTACGTATACAGTGAAAACGATAAGTCCTATACGGTTTTAATGTACTGAAAAGCTCTTCAGAATATGAAATAATATAAAATTGGTTATACTTATTTTTTCTATCCGACGAACCGTTCTAGAAATATATGCGAAAAACCACTTCAAAAATCAAACGGGTGACCATACGAAATGAGATACTAGTATTCATCTAGAGTATCATAAGAATTTACCTTATTTAGACCAATGCTAGCTTTTTTACTTGTTTTTACTCATTCCTTATAACGAAAACTTTCTATAATTCTATATAATTCCTCGGTCCCTTGAGTTTTTTTTTAGATTTTCACTATTCGTCTCAAACTTATTACGGAGCCTACGAGCGTTTCAGTGAGCAAATATTTAAATCTTTACCACTTTATAAATTTTAGCAAGAATTCTTATCTTGTTTAAAGTTAAAAAACTAACCAAACTCATAAAGACGTAAGCAATTGTCAATGCATTTATTTATTATTTCAAACCGATAAAACTATCATTGAACAAGCATAAAAATATGAACAATTAACTAAACAAACAAAAAATAATTTCAACATTATGCAAAAAATGCGCCCTTGTCCTTATCATCAGAAATGTAAACAAATGGTCAATTCATTTTCGGTAGTACGTTGTGGTGTATTAATTGACTATTTGGAAAAACTAGAACCAGCTACACGAGTTAATGAATATTACTAGATCTCAAAACTCGTTGTCTGTTCGCGGAAGAAGTAGCTATCTAGTATCTTTCTTTTCCGGTTGGTAAAATTTGGACATTCACAGAAGTTTTGAAGAGAGCATTCATTTCTTTTTTGTCCATACAGCTTCTACAGAAGTCGTTTAAAGTGGGCGCATTCCATACACTTACCAAAGAAACAGTTTCCGTGATGACTCCAGCACAGTATATATCATACAGTAGCCCAGCTTAGAACAAACTACTGAAAAGTGAATTTTAGAATTTTAATTACAAAAAAAAAACTCAAAATTTCTCCCATAAGAGGGAACTATTAAGCAAAGTATAAATAAGAATAAGTAGAGACAGAGGCGAACAAAATTGGAAATTTTCCGTGTTTTTTAGACTGAAAGAGGTAATCTCATATACTTTTGTCTTTTGCATGAATGGGGGAAAA
Source organism: Dioctria linearis (assembly GCA_963930735.1). NCBI lineage: Eukaryota > Metazoa > Arthropoda > Insecta > Diptera > Asilidae > Dioctria > Dioctria linearis. The sequence continues at coordinate 234,117,437 of OZ005740.1, read as the reverse complement.
GAACTTGGGTATGCATTACTGTAGTGCGACTAAGACAACGAGTTCAAAACAAAAATTGAGAAAACATAGGATTACCCGAATGATAAAATCTTCTTGAATACCTTCAAAATTATTTCGAACTATTCATAATGATGTATATTGGGTAACCCTACCTCCATTTTGCAAGAAAAAGATAAATTTCGCAATGAACAACGCACTAAAAGGAGATGTAAAATTTCTGTCAAATAAAATTCCCAGAATCCAGCAAGAGATTCCCCCACTTGAGCAAAACAAATGTAAACAGAAAAAGTGCTGTTCACATATCATAGGATTACACTAACAAACATTGGAATTCTGCGAAGAACATTGGGACAATTCCTGAAATTCGTGTTTTCATAAAAGAGCGGGAGCATTTTATGAGCGTAAAATCAGAAAACTCCGCCCATTCACTCTTATTTACGAAAATAAATCATTTGCCATTCCATTTCGTTGCATGTAATCTTCGCATTCACATTTTTTGTCTTATTCGTAAAATGTTCAAAGAGTGTTTGATTTATTTTTTATTTTTTTCTCTTCCTTGCTTCTTTTTCTCGCCGTGTACATTTAAATGGAAAACAATCGGAACACTCTTCTGTGTCCTTTCTTTTATTTAGTTATTCTTTGCTATTAAGTATGATACGGATGTAAATGAGCGAACAGTAACTAGTTGCACAATGGTTGGGCGAAGTATTAGTTTTATGTAAGTACGAGTACACATCCCAGTACCAGCCTGCAAATGTATTGTTCCATTACCAAACAGCTGTTTGTTTGCAAAGTGGTGTTCGTTCCATGGACAGTGTAACAGGCAAATGGCTGTAATAACCTTAGAATATATAGCAAACAGGAATGGTGATAAGCCAGATTTGTGTAATGAATTTCTGGTTGTGTTGGTAGTCCATGCTTACATGTATTTACACGCCATCCCTATTCTAAGCAACTTGACAATTTGGAAAAAATAAACAAAGGTTTTGAGCGGATCATCTGTGGTAAAAAATGTTCTTTTTCTACTTTATTTTGTGAATTGTTACATAATTAATTTATATAAATCTTTGCTTCTATTGACAAAAAAGATAATTTAGATAGTGCAGTTGCCTCAAACAGGATTCCCTAGTTTATAATCCAATTTATATTTGCAAGCACTGACCGAGCACTTCATTTCTGTTTTTCTAAATGATATGAAGATTTTAATAGGCACTAGTGGTACTATAAAACTTTGCACTAAATAAACTTCAAAGATAAATAGTTTTAAAAAGAATTGATTATTACTTACTTTTGTTAAATTTCACAAAAGAATTTTAAATTGACTAAATCTGCTCACAAAACAAAAGCACATTTGACAAATTACGCTCATGTAGACGAATTATACACGATTCAACGATTCCTATTTGAAATAATGTTTGTGACAGTTTCATATTTCTACCAAGCCGAATGGCATGGGAAGTGGAACAAATTGTTTTTAGCTTTTCGTTTTCTTGCAGAAATAGTTTTGATTGTCATTTTGTCCGTCTTCCTCTAGTACAAGTTTGTGCATGCTGTAAGTTCTGTTTCTTCCACTTTAGATTTACATACATAGGAACCTTTGCATTGGAAATTGACTATTGTGTTAGTTAAAAATTTTTCGTGTTTTTTAAAATGAAACAAGTAATTTCATATATTTTGCGGCGCAAAACCAAATGACTGAAGTACCCTCGAGTTCAGAGGAGGACTTCAAAGGGTTTGAGGACGAAACAGTGGCGTGAGCTCGAGCGAGGACGCTCGTGCTGTCAGGATGGTCGAGCTGTCAAATATCATTGGTAAGGACAAAAGATACATTCACTTTCTCATATGCTTCATGCACATACATATATATCTATAGTTGGTGGTGAGGGAAAGGTAGGCTGAGGTAACTCAGCGATCAGTTTAGTCTTAGTGCAAGTGGAAGAAAGAATAGTTCGTGTGGAAGCGATGGTGAGTGCTTGGTATAAGTTTTGGGTAGTTTAGTGGCTAGTTTCCTATCATAGCTTGTTTTGGTATGAAAGTGATGAAGTGTGTATGAAAGTGATAAAGTGCGTACGGGCAATATCAAATAATACCGGTGTCTGTGTTGTAATTAGGTCACGGCCGGTAATGGTTATTTGGAGCCGCCATGTGTGTGGAGGGTCACGGTGGTGTCTGTAACACCATGGCTGTGTTGTCCCACATCCATGGCTGTAGCTGTAGTAGTGGACGCGGCTGGCAGAACAGATAATGAGAAGAATCTGGAGCTGTGCTTGTGGAGGGTCACGATGGTGTCGGTGAACACTATGGCTGTGTTGTCCCACATACATAGCTGTAGCTGTAGTAAACAGTAAAGAGGTTGAGTGGTGAATGCTTGTGCAGTAAAATAATAATTATACTCTGAGCTTGTGTGTGCTCATACCACGTTTTCTTTATAATTACAGCGGCCATTTTACATGGAGAAGGAAGCTTGGCGTCAGTCAATATCGACAGCCACTAAGAATAAAGCGGTCTCCGGGGTTTTTTTAGTGTAAATTTAATAAAGTTTTTCAGTTAAATAAAGCGTAATATTATTATTTTTATTATTCGTGATGTTGTTTTTCTCAGAAAATCTCAATCTGATAAACTGATATGATCTACTACCATTTTTTATATACAATTGACAACTAAACAGCGTGACTCTGTTAAATCAAACGAAAAATTCATTTGAATAAGTTCACTAATCGGTTTGCGCACTGTGATTGCAACATATAAAGCAAGTGGACACTATATAATATAAAGTTTGCTGGATACCTCACATTAACTCTAAAAAAATATCAAGAAGCTGACACATAACCTCCAATCTATGGAATTACCTGCAAATGCTTACGCCACCGATGCCAGCGACAACTAAATCGTGTGCCCCTCACAAATCAAACGCAAAATTCATATCAATTAGTGCTCTAATCACTGTTTGCACAGTAAATATAAATTACATCTGGGCATCAGCTCTGCGGAAATTTTGTGTGAGGCTAACACATAACCTCCCATCTGTGAAATTAGCTGCAATTTTTTTTCAAGACGGGTAAAAGACGGAGGCGCGCAAACTCTCCAGAAGAAAATATTCCGGAGAGTAAACGACAACAATCACTTCAAGCAGAAATGGAGAAAGTCGGGGACATGCCAGTTGAAAAAATGCTACAATTGATTCAGGGACTCATAGCAGCACAATTGAAGACTTTAACCTTAAAATTAGCAACCAAAGAAGATATCGCACAACTAAAAGCTGAGTTAAGGCTGAAACAGATTACACTTTAGTGCGCGGCGCGACATCGCGGCAAAATGAACGGTGAAATTGTTCCGCCGCGCTGTATCACAGATTGCAATATAAAGAGCGCAGCAGTGTAGATACAGCGCTCTTATATTGGTACTACAGATTTTCATGAGAAGTTGCCTACCCCAAACATAATTTTTTTGTTGGTACCACTGAAAGTGAGCAGCAAATTTAAGGCGAAAACCCAATGAACGCGGTAGGCGTCGCGTCGCTTTGACAGTTCAATAGAATATACGTGTTTAAGTTCGTGCTGGCCAAATGGCTGCCGCGCTTGCCGGATTCGACGCGAAAGTAGAGCAATGTTATACTTTTAACGCGCGGCAGCCGCTTTGACAGTTCTTTTGATTGATTTTAAACTGTTTATATGCTTAATAAGCTGCAAATTCAAGAACTTCCACATCTAATAACTCTGATATATCCACTATTTCACTTTTAAATAATAACTCAAGCTTTTCTATCAGTTTTTCTTTTTATAAATAAATCTTAAGAGTACCAACAGATTACAATTTAGTGCGCGGCGCGACATCGCAGCAAAATGAACGGTGAAATTGTTCCGCCGCGCTGTGTCACAGATTGCAATAAGAGCGCAGCAGTGTAGATACAGCGCTCTTATATTGGTACTACAGATTTTCATAAGAAGTTGCCTACCCCAACCATAATTTTTCTGTTGGTACCACTGAAAGTGAGCAGCAAATTTAGGATTAGAAATGACTACGCGGCAAAAATTTTCGCAGCGCTGTCGCGCCGCGTTCAATGTGTGATGCACAATAGAAAACACATGTTCTCTAACATTTTGCCGCGTTGTCGCGCCGCGCACTATAGTGTAATCTGTTTCAGCCTTAACATTTTGCCGCGTTGTCGCGCCGCGCACTAAAGTGTAATCTGTTTTAGCCTTTAGTGAACACCCAAGATAAGCATGCGGAGCTGGTCAGTAGGGTAAACAACATGCAGAAACGTGAATCGCTTTTGTTAGACAGAATCGAGCAACTGGAAAGAACAGCAAGGTAAAAAAACCTGATAGTGGCTGGCCTTCCAGCTGATAACAGACCGGAAGAAGTTGTAAACAAACTGTGCACCGATATGCTTGGACTAACTGAGGCACCTAAAATGGAAGACATCAAAACGTTAGGACAACCACGTGACAACAAACGAACCCTACTTATCAGCTTTGCCAATACAACTGATGTTCGCACCATATTGAAACAAGCCAATAAACTTAGAGGAACCAAAATATCAATCAACAGGGACTTGCCTAAAACAGCAAGAGAGAATCGCAAAACTCTGGCACGTATTATGATCAAACTAAGAAAGCTAAATGAAAACAAATATGTTCGCCTACGGGATGACAGACTGCTCATAGAAGATCTAGTTTTCATTTGCAGAAATGGGGAGCTCGTCTGCGGTGATGAAAGTGGAATAGCGAAGATAAATAATTTGTATAATCTAAATTTTGCACACATTAATAATTTACTTTTAGACTCAGATGAAACAAATGCACAACGGTTATAGGATGATGTCGTCTGCTCGGATCAAAACAATAACAGTCACAAACACACAGTAAGCAAGCCTAAAATTCTTTCCTACAATGTTGCAGGTATTGCAAATTACTCTTCCCATCCTTTTTCACCTATGTGAATTCATTTGATGTTTTTCTACTGTATGAGACTTCTGGAGGAGAGCAGTACGGATAAGTATAAAAATTATTTTGGCGGTTATAAAATGTATTATGTTCCGGCAAGAAGAGAATGCAAATATGGGAGAGCTAGGGGAGGTAGTATGTTCGGGATTAGAGCAGATTTAGATATAGAAGTCACTTACAATATAATAAATGAACAACCGCTTATAGAAGTAAACCAAGAACGAAATATAACTTACATAGTGCCAGTTTACATTGGCTGCACCCAGTGGGAACAGGATTTCAGAAAGTTGACGGATTTCTTTGACGATTTTATATGTAAAACGGTTATACTGATGGGGGATGTAAATGCACGAATAGGAAAGCTGCAACAGCTTGACGAAGAGGTACGACTAGATAATCCGGGCTTAAGCTTTACTCGTAATTCAAAAGACACCGATACCAATGCTAGGAGGAGAAAATTGCTTGGACTTGTAGTACTGAATGGTAGAAGCACTGACGACAGGGAGGGTCATTTCACCTTTATTAGCAGCTCCGGTGCATCTGTTATAGATTTAGCGGCTGTGCCTTTTGAGCTGCTTGGTAAGATTGAATGCTTCAAAGTGGAAAGTCTTAACTTTTCAGATCACATGCCGATTTGCGTTCATTTACAAACCCGAAAGCGTTCAGCCCCAGCTCCGCACCAAAACTTTAGCCCCACTAGCTAAACTGAATTGGTGCCTACAGGGAGTTGACAGGTACCACAATAAACTAGACAACGAAATTAAACATATAAAAGAAACCGTCCCACTCAGTGAAGTTAATACCGACCATATGACAAATGCTATCTCAATGTCCGCTGTTCACCGTACGTCTGCCACTGCAGTAGGTTTCAAGAACAAATGGTTCGATAGCGAATGCTATAGGGCACGTAAAGTTTGCTTCAGGCTTTTAAACAAGTTCAGAAAAACAAACTCAGAATTTGTGAAATCATTATATCTTAATGAGAATAAGAAATTCCGGAAACTATGCAGAGAAAAAAAGAAGTCTTATTTTTGTAAGCTGAGTATGCGCCTGTCTCTCGTAAATGATAGCAAAGAATGGTGGTCCATTTGTAGAGAAATACAAGGGAAAAAGCATATTATTGGTACCTCAATTACGAGTTCCGACTTTCTCCAACACTTTAATAAACTCTTAAACCCTCTGATTAATCAAACTAATATTCAATATGCGAAACCGTTCACTGCAGTGCCATATTTGGATCGGCCCGTGGACTTGGAGGAAATATTAAGTGTACTGCAAAAAGCTAAAGATAACAAGGCCCCCGGTTATGATGGTGTGCCTTATGAGTTTCTTAAAAATGCAACTCCAAACTTTATGGAACTGCTAACTATTGCGTTTAACAATATTTACGAACAAGGGCTAGTGCCTGAATCCTTTTTAAGATCCATAATCTTTCCAATTCACAAAAAAGGCGACCCTAACATGGCGTCCAAATATAGGGGCTTATCGTTTATCAACACGGCCGCAAAATTGTTTATAAGTGTGCTAACAAACAGATTACAACAATGGGTGGAAGAGAATAATATTCTGTTGGAATACCAAGCAGGGTTCAAGAAAGAATACTCCACAACAGATAATATATTCAATCTATATTAAACCTAATTAATTTAGCCTGGAATGCAGGAAAAAAGAAGATTTACGCTTGTTTCGTAGACTTTAAGGCAGCGTTTGATACTATAAACAGAAACATGCTTTTCTATAAATTGTATAATGCAGGTGTCTCGACTAAGTTTATAAAAGTGCTCGAAAGTCTCTATCATGATACAAAAGCTTCTGTATGGAACGGCACGGCACTGTCACATTGGTTCGCCACAGAAACAGGTCTTAAGCAGGGGTGTTCTGCGAGCCCATTATTGTTCTCCTTATATGCAAATGATTTGCATGAGGCCTTGGACGGTGGAATAAATATCGATGATTTGCATGTAAGAATTCTCCTCTATGCTGATGACCTGCTAATGCTTGCAGACAGCCCCCACGTCTTGCAGAATATGATCGACAATCTGCAGAGGTATTGTATGGTATGGTCCCTGCAAATAAATCACGATAAAACTAAAGCAATGGTATTCCGCAAAGGAGGGAGACTGGGAAGGGATGAAAGCTGGAAACTGGGAGAAATACCAATAGAAACTGTAAGCTCTTACAAGTATTTGGGTGTCTGCTTGACGGCGGGCTTATCCTTTAAGAAGCATTTAGCAGACAAGCTTGAGTGTGCCAAAAACTCGATCAATGCGGCCTGGAGTCGTTTCATGTGTAGCAAATCTATCCCGCATACGGCAAAACTGCAATTATGTGACGCTGTCGCGCGCTCGATAATATGTTATGCAAGCCAAGTATGGGGTTACAGTCAATTCGAGGAAGTAGAGAAATTGCAACGCTATTTTCTTAAGAAACTTGTGGGTCTCCCAAAAACTACGCCGAACTATATGCTTAGCCTGGAGTTGAGTGCTCCCGATCTTTTCGTTTACACACTGCAATCCCACTTCAAGTATGTGTATAAAGTACTCACAAAACTACCTGATAATAGACTGCCTAAAAGCTTGGCTGGGAAAAGCATAACAACTGAGATTTTTTGGTTTGAAAAGTGGCAGGATTTTGGAACTCAGTTCAATGTAGATATAGATTTAGATAATGTTGCGAAAACACTACAGGACATTTTGGATATGGAGGAGCACTTTCTTGTGAAAATGAAAATTGCAAAGGGCAGAGAGAGCATAAGGCACGAACTATATAGCACTTTAGACTATGAGCTCGCAGGACGACGCTGTTTCAAAGATAATTATCCCATGGAAAAGATAAGGTATATTATCAAATGTAGGGGAGGATTAATATCACTAAGTGCCTCTCCAGGGAGCAGGTCAGTGAGTTCGCTATGCTCATTATGCAACATGTCTGAAGAAGAAAATCTGACTAATTTCCTGGCAGTTTGCCCTATCTTAGCTGAATTCAGAAGAATATACTTCCAAAAAGATCGCCTGAACAATAACGAAACAATAGCATTGTTAAACGGTGAAGACTGGGACGTTTTATACCGGTATACAAAGTCAGCTCTGAAGTACAGAAATATGCTAATTGCGGAATATAATTCTTAGAAGTCCATATATTGATATAGTTATCATAACTATCGTACACTTTTCTCCTATTACAGTCTGCTCTCCTTCAGAATCGCCGCGTATCATTTAAAGCGCACTGATCTATCTCATATGAAAGACTCATAATTTGGAAATTTTACATAGCACGTTATTGCCAGATTCGGACAGACGACACCATAGTCATTGTCTTAGTTTATTTTTTGTTTTTACTTCTGTACAGTAGCTTATTTCCTTTTTCTTTTTTTTTGTGTAGTTTTTGTATTCCTTTTTGTAGCAGTTTTCTATTTAGCGCTAAAATTTATGCTAAAACCTGTTGTGCAAACATAACATAGAGTGGTAATACTTTAATTTTAGGAAAAGAAATATGGTTTATATGTAAATAAACATAATAATAATAATAATAACTACCATTTTTTAATCGCTGTAAAGTTATTCTATTAAACTCGTTTGCCATTGATTGACGTGCACTTTTCTTGAAACGTCAATGGAAATCCGTAGTGTAAGTCAAACGGCGTTATTTATTGCTGAAATTGTTTTAAGATTGCCGGAAGTTGTACTTTTATATGGTTCGTATTTATCAATTTCTAATGTGATTTACACTAAATAGAATAAATAAAATGAAATCCTACTGTAGGTAATCTTCAAAATCTTTTCGCCACAAGCAGATAGGCACACAGTTTGTGATACATGAAAGAGAAGATCGCATAGGCTATGAAATTTCAAATTAATAGTGATAATAAATATCGCTAAACTAAGCCAAAACTATAATAGAAAGAAGTTTCAACATACCTATTACAATATCAGTTTCTTCCTTAACAAATGTGTTGCCAATTTCAATTGAATTGGCAGTCTCCTGACCATGATGATATTCCTCAATGATGAATTCTTCAATCACTTCACCCTCTTCATTACCCGTATCTTGAGAATCATCGGTGAATTGATTTGATGCTTCTCTTTTTACTTTAGCCATATTGTTTTTAGTATGTTCTTCATATACAGCTAAGTCTTCGCTATGTTCCAAATCACTATGAGCTTGCAATTTATCTGCAGTCATGAAAATTAGGTCACAAAATTCACAGGCATATTGTTCACCTTCTGCATGTAATTTTATATGCTCTGTTACCAAATCTAAGCTTTCAAACTGTTCCTTACAGAGCGGACATACAAGAGTTTGAGTAGCATGTACAGCTGAGTGATAGATTAAATCATCGCGAGTTTTGAATGTTTTTTCACAATCGTAACATTTATATGAACCAGACCCGGTATGGGATCGCATATGTCTAGTTAAATGATGACTTAGTAAGTAGGAGTTTGGACATAATCGGCAGGGGAATGGACGTGCTCCAGCATGAGCAGTTAAGTGACGCGATAATTTGCTTGGAGTTGGAAAACTTAGGTCGCAGTACTGACAAGGAAACGGTTGATCTTTGGCATGTACCGTTTCGTGTCTCTCCAATCCTTGTTTGAAAGCAAAACATTTTCCACAAATTTTACATGCAAATGGGCGATTCTTTTTATGCCGTTCAGTATGTTTATCCAGTTCATGTTTAGATAAGAAGGGCTTTTCGCAATATACACACAAAAATTTCGGTTGATCTGTGTGGATCTTTTCGTGTCGATGAAGAAGTGTCGATCGAGTAAATGCCTTTTTACAAACTACACATTCGTACGGTTTTTCTCCTGTATGAATCAACATATGCTTACCCAGATCGTATTTACTAAAGAAGCGTTTTCGGCAAACGCCACATTCAAAGCTACGTTCTCTTGTATGATTTACCATATGAATATCTAGCAATTGTCGCAATGGAAAAGATCTTTCACAATGCGGGCAAGGAAATACATTCGTTTCAACTGGTGCAGCATCTTTAATTGGATCTGGTTGTGGGTATCTTGACACCTGATCAATAATTTCAGTCACGAGCTCAACATCTCCAGCATCATTCGTAGTTATAATAGGTCGACTTAACATAGGCTCTATTGCAATTTGAGCATTTTTATTTAATATTCGTACAGAATTTTTATTTAAAAGCTTAGGGCGTCCTTGCATAATTTCAGTTTTTACTGGTATCGATAGTTGTGGTGGTTTCGAAGAAGAAACTACAATTATTTCGTTCTTACTTGTTCTTTCAACTGAAGATACAACTTCTTCATTTAATTTTCGAATTTTTGTTGGTTCTTGTTTCGGTATAAGCTCTTGTGGAAACTTTGGTATTTCTAATGCTTGCGGCCATATTCCAGTAAGAGTATATTGTCTTAATGCAGTGTCAGCTTTTTTACACATTTGCTTAAAACGATAACAATGTTCCATTAGTATTCTGCATATTTCACAAATTGTATTTGGCATTCCGTCATTTGTGAATACCTAAAAAAGATAGATTAACATTAATTACTACATTGAAATACTGGAAGGTTTTAAAATTTATTTTTTTAAGGAACACTTAATAATAAGGGAATCAATTGTTTTATTTTGTACATATACCGGTGTGTTTGTACCGGTGGAATTTTTCATAATTATTGGTATAATAATAAAATCAATAAAAAATTGTTTTAATTTGTTTGTGTGAATATTATTGTTTTTTACATTTAGATCTACAAAGCAGAGCGATCGATTATAATAATACGGGTACAAGCAATTAACATAAATGACTAAAATAGAGCTTAAAGTATCCGGATAATTTGCTACCCGGATCATCCGGGATAATTAAGATTTCATTCCTGAAACCTGGGTATCCGGATAGTCCGGATCCTACCTATTCGGATCCAGACTAAGCAAAGGCTGCAATTTCCTGGAAATTGCATTATTTCATTAGGAGAATGGAAATTTCATAGAACCAACTAAAAATATATATTTTAATGGATATCTCCCCAGTTCAATTTGAGATGAAGAACGGGGAGTTTATTTCTGGTCTGTATACACAAGATTATTATCTTTTATAAATGCATACTAAATAAAGAACTACGGCAAATCAAAAATAAATTCACAAGAAAAATTAAAATAAATGAAAACAAAAAAACTTAAGTAAAAGTAAAGAATTAAAGTAAGAAATTATTTGAAAGAAAAAAGAAAACCCATATATAGATATGTATGTATGTAAATAAATAAGTATTTAACGGAAACGGTACTCATCATCGCATTACTCCACAACAGAAAAATGCTTCCTCAGTCAAGTCTAAATTCATGCGTCCTGCCAAGTCACCTGACATGATTGGGACGGATATTCCATAATCGAACTATTGCAACAAAAAAAAAGAGTGCTGCCCCACAATGTATGAAGTTTTAGGTATAAGGAAGGTTTTATGTCTATATGAGTCCAAAAATTCAAAAAGGTCTATCAAATAAGAAGGAGATCTTTAATTAAATATTTTATGTAAAAACACCAATGCCCTAATATTTAAACAAGTGCCCAATGAACAACCCAAGATAGTATCTTTGAATTTGGTAATATGATCATAACGTTTTAGGCCATATATAAGCCGTACAGTCATTAAAAGCACTATTAATCTTGCGGTAACACTCAGAATCCAAAACAGGGTAGACAGTACTACAATAAATGAAATGTGGCATCAACAGAGATTTTACAAGTCTCAGATTTAAATTAATAGAGAGTAGTTTAGCGGATAACCATAGTTGCCTAAGACCACTATTTAAATCTTGTCAAGAGACTGTTTTACATGATCACATCAACTCAGCTTAATATTTATACGTACTCCCAGGCTTTTAGCTACTCTCGTATAGGGGAGAATCATTCCATTATGGTATATGGGAGGAAGATCGGCAAAGTTAAGATCATATCTATAACAAGCAATACAGATAGCTTTTAAAGGATTTGTCAATTGGTTTCTACACGCCCAAGCATATATATTCAACATGTCAGAGTTTACTCTCTCAATGCAGTCCTCTATTAAACCTATTGGTCGAGACAAATAAATCTTAACATCATCAGCGTAAAGATGAATGTTAACATCATAAAGCACGTCCGGTAGATCATTGATGAACAGAAAAAATAATAAAGCTGCTGAAAGCGACCAGTCATAGAAGCTCTGATTAATTTAAGCGACGACGATGAAAAATTATAATTTGTTTAAGTTAATTAAGAAGTAAGCCATGATTAACTGTGTCAAACGCCTTGCTAAAATCAAGCAGTACCAAAGCCGTGAAATAGTTACTATCCAATGCTCTGCGTATATCCGACGTTACTTTTAAGAGTGCTGTTTCCCAGCTGTAACCCGATCGATAACCAGATTTCTATCGAGAGACCAACCCATTTTCGAGAACACTTTGAACTATTTGATTGTTTATAAGTTTCTCCAGAACTTTGCTGAAAAATAAAGTAAACCGGAGTAGAACATTTAGCTAAAAGTAAAACAATAGCTCTTTTCTAAAAACATGGAAATTGTGAATATGTCAGTTAAAAATGTAAACTAAGCTATCAAAAATAATAGGGTACAGATTTAAAAAAAATTTTGATCAGAACAGCAGGCTTCAGATTTTACGGGCATGACTGCATAAAGAACCTCCTCATGAGAAGTGCAACGAAAGCTGAAACCATCATGATAATCGAATAGCTCCCCTTCCATAGAAATAGGTAGTACGGATTGAGAATTAGTGGTGTTGATGAAATATGAGTTAAGGTCATCAGGATTAAAATCGCATGATGGCGCTACCTTTTCACATATTCCATTGCGATTTAAATTAGACCACAATTTCCTAGATGACAGGGATGGATCTAGCGTTCCTGCTAGATACCTCCTCTTGGCAGTCTGTAGATAGAAGGCTCCGGATAATCTGGATTTTAGGTGCATTTTCAGCTCTAGACTAGAACTATCAACGATGACAAGAACATTGATGTCAGCGATGATCACTTCCTCATTCTTTTTCACGAAACTGTGAAATTGTGCAATCTTTAAACACGAACAATCTCCAGACACAAGTTAATGAAATTTTGTTTCTTAATGTGTTTTCGGAATTGTTCGGCGGATCCTAAAGGAATACAGTACAAAAATAGGATCATGCACTACGAGGATTTCTTGCGGACGAGATATTTGAATTTATATATTTATAATTTTGTCTAGGTGGATTCTGTTATGTATAAAGATAAAACTATCGCGTGATTTGATAACTACTTGTTTTTTTTAATTTATAAATCAACAATGCACCTACTTTACTATATACTTTACTATACTATATTATGGCTCTCAACGGATAGACCATTGCTATCAGATGAGAAACTAGATGGTGTCTGCTATCAATATACTCAACAGATTCTAAGAATGAAATGAATAATTTGATAATTTGCGAATGAAGAATAACTTTATCTGTGTAATCAAAATACAGTTTCTAAGAAACATCAGTCACTTCAATTTGTTCCTTTAAACAGGTATCGACGAAATATTTGTTCTTACTAACTAAGCAATTTTAACCGATTTTAAAATCAAAATTAAAAGCAAAACGAGCAACAACAAATAAACTAAGACAATCCCTCTTTAGCCAATATACTCCGCAATTAGTTTTTTCCATATGAAGTATGATTTCGACGGATTTCCCTCGAATTGCAGCAAGAAAACCACCTCTTTGTTCGGTTGTAATTAAAATGGAGGGACTTGAATTCCTGGCATTTTCCAGTAGCAAAAAATTAACCGAACTATTTCTTTTCAACTAGAATCACAAATAGTGGTAAACAACTTCATCGACTCGGTAATGGTTTGAACATCTACATAGCCTTAGTTTAGACGGATCAGTATACTGCCTCTGCCGGACGAAACTTGTAGGTAGAAAGATGGTCCATTCTTGCCCACAACTATCATCCTATTTACAAGTTTCCGTGTGACAGAGGCAACATATCTGCCCGTTTAAACTGTGTTATAGTATCATTATTCATTCCCGAAGTATTTCTTAATAAAAATTAGCATATAATTGTGTGGGAGGGATTTTGGAACATTCCCTGTCATCAACTCACAGTTGTGCAACGGTGCCAACCAATGATTGAAAATTTACATACTAAAAATTCATTTTATCCTCATCAATTCCCTGTAACTGTTCGTGGAACATAGCGTAGACCCTTTTTGTGCAATAGCCTTCAGCTCACTCGAATATATCCTAGTCTCAGTTGATGATACTGCTTCTGTAAAAATTGTCTACTCCAGGTACTTTTTGGTTTTTTTACTCGACGGTTCCTTCTTGGTTCCAGTCTATAGTTTGGCCAATTTAATTTTACTCTCTTTGTTTTATCCTGTTGTTCTTAATTTGAGACCTCACGAAGATAATACTACAGAAATTTATTCAATAAGACATTTGCATCTTCTTATGTACTGCCAGATTCGGTAATTATTTAACCGAGCTAACGAATGCTATTCCCTTCCTCCAATGTCTTATTATTTGTGTGAGTTTCAATACTTGTGTTAATTTGCATTTCTTTTGTTTTGTTTTTATTAGATCTTAGATTAACTAGAATACATTTTACTGTGTAATTTTGAGTTATAGTGTATAGGTCCTGGTGAAGCAATCGAATGTCCCCAGCAATGCCGAATCCTTGAGCCAATTTTTTCAAACTTAACAATTTTGCTAAACTTTTTGGATACACTAAAAGTCGTGGAGAGGTCTGCAATTAAATTTATATGTATTTATTCAATAATATTTTGCGAAATTCCATGTCTATGTAGTCCGTTTCATATTTAAATTCTGTCAACAGAATCGAAGATCTTTTCGTAGTTCACAAACCTGGTAAAGAGGAGACCAAAATTTTGTGATGACGAATTTATTGTTCGGTAATCACAGATAAAATCCAGACGATCGGCGTGTAAAAAAATTCCAGAAACTAAGGTTAACGACATACCTTTACGTTTGTAGAAGTTTTAAATTATATGGAGAGCTATGATAACAATATGGTCTGGTCTACGTCCGACTAACATTTTTATACGTAGTTGAGGGCAAAAAACAAGTGAATTTTTTACCTCTAAAATAGCTAGAATTGGTGCAAGACCAATTCTTATGATATCATAGTGCACAGTGTTTTCATAATAATATTAAATAAAGTTTCAAAAATGGACTAAATTGAGCAACTCATTCTTGGTGTTGCCATATAAAAATTTAAGTTTTTTACGTATACTGTAAAGCGATCAGTCCTAGATGTTTTTATTGTACTGAAAAGTTCTTCAGAATATGAAATCCTAAGAAATTGGATTTAATAATTTTTACTTTCCGACGATCCGTTCTAGAAATATAAGCGAAAAACAACTTCAAAAATCAAACTTGCACAGGGGTGCCCATACGAAATTACAGGCGGGCATTCATCTAGGTTATTATAAGAATTGGTCTTACAACAATTCTAGCTTTTTTACTTATTTTTCTTCGCAGGACAAAAAAACTTAACTTTCACCAAAGGAAGAACGTTGGAAAAGTGCAAATTTTGTTCTATATTCTGTGGAATAACCCTATGATAAGTTAAATAAAAATTAACAAAAAACTTTGCCAAATTCACTCCATGGTTAACTGATAGAGGAGAAGACACAAATAGTCTACGGAAATCTGGATGAAAAATGAGCAAACTTCGAAGACCAGAGACCGAATGATTTGAAATACATGACGGGGACCGGAGACCAAAAAGGTGTTGGTCCCTTGAGAGATGTTTTGCAGCTCCAAAGTGTATACATGCTCTCTAGGCCTGTAGAGACCGAGAAAGTGGTCTCTGGAGCAGGGTTGCCACTCAAAATATACAAAGGAGACCATTTCCGATTCAAAAAAGCTCTTAAGTGTAAAATAGGAACAAACAAATTTAAGTATACCTAGTTGATTTTAATTCTTTATTCGTAAGTTAAAGAAGTATAACAATGTAAGCCTTTGTAAATATTCATAAAAGCGAGTCTTTCCTCTCTTATAATGAAAATAACTAAATCAGCTTTTAGCTTTGCAGATTTTTTTAATTCACGATTCCAATTTATTTATAATACATCTATCTTCCTTTCAATGTATTAAAGAAGTCTCTTAATAAAAGCAGTTCAAAATGAGATTATTTAGAGAGATACGAATTGCAGAAAGAAAGAAAAAGGTGGCTTATTTGTTTCTTGGGTCTTCTTAAAAAAAAAAAAAAAAAAAAATCTACAGAACTAAAATTGTATTTTTAATTTTTATAAGAGTTATTTATGTTCCTATATGTAAGAGATTAAATTTTGTTCATTGGCATAGTTTTATTTTACTGTTTTTTGTAAACTGACTAATTTTATAATAAATAAATAAAGAAAGACAATGTAAACAATTTGAACCTATTTCATCATTAGAAAGTAAAAGAGAAAACTATTTGGCACAAATATCTGGGTGTCAAGCTAAAATGTCTTCGAGCTCGTTGTCCCAGTTCAATGATTTTAAGATGGTAGCCCTAGTACCAACTCACGAATGGCATGAAAGTAATGAAACTACCTGGTTGGAAAAGAATTTTCATTTACCAAACCCGAACTCTTCTGCGGCATTACAAAAAGGAACCTAGCAGTAAAAATACAAAGAAAAAAAGGGTACTCTACCATTAGATACAACAATCTTTCAAGTAACCAGAAAACATAGTACATGTAGATGAAGAGAAGCTACAATGGTTACTAGTGATAGTTGGTCCTAGAGAACTGACTCAAAGGAGTTCTTACAGCCTACTTATAAATGGGCAATGAGGCGGTGGGGTGATATACATTTTGCTTACTTTTTGTTATTGGTGCAAACTATTAGCAAGAAAAACTAAGGAAAAATCTTAGCATCGCACCGCCCTGCCTAAGAGAATATTAATAAGATTATACTCAAAGAATACCAATGAAGCTAGATTGAAATTTGAAGTTATTTTTCGATTTGCACTTTTGACTCAATATAATTTTGTGCAATTTATTTTTAATTATTACATATTATTATTATTTTTGTAACTCGGTTTTTTTGAAAGTAGTCATTAAAAAATCTACAAACTTTAAAATCTTAATAGAACGCCGTATTTTAATTTGTATTGCTCCAAATAAAATTTATACCAAAATATTGAAAATCATTTAAACATTTATTTATTTGAGCACTCATGCCAAAGGCACGCCAAGCGTTGGGCACATCATAGCGAGTTACATAGTAGATATACATTATAGCAAAACGAAACATAAACAAGTAAGAGTAGCGGAGGCTTAGAGCATCCATAGTAGCTAGTTCATTAATAATTTCTAAAATGTGCCCAGCTAGAGCCTTTGCTGGGATGGGTACTCAAATAAATATTTGTTATGTTAGGCTTAAGAAATAACTCACTGGAAGATTATTTTTCCGTATGAAGAGCAAAGGACAACTATTTACACTAATAATGTCTACTGACAAACATGAAAGCAAATGCTTGGTCATGTACTTTCACTGCTTAGTTATAATGTAAATTGTATCTATATTCCCTATTAATAATTATTGCTTAAATTATGTGCCCAGGGTTCATTCACGTGATCCAGGATCCTTTCAAATTTGAAAATAGTACTAGCTTCCTTGGGCTATTGCTTTTTTTAATGAAAACGTCTGCCTCATAGCTTACAAAGTATTGAAGTTATATCCTGGTCCTGGGATAAATATACTGGTCTTGGGCCTTTGGTTTTGGAAGACTAACGTTAATGGAACACTTTGTTCTTAAATGAAGGAAATTTGTTATTATCCTTGCACATTCTAATTTATTGGGAAACAATCAGATACTTGAGCCATCTCCATCCTAGGCAAATGGTTGAAATTGGTATATCGAAACTTCGAACCTTACATTTTGGCGGGAGTAATATTTAGAAGCAAACCAATTTTAGTTTGTTTTCATCTTATATGAAAGGCGTATTTTGATTCAAAAAACTAAATTCAAAAATTACCTCAATTGAAACGCTAGCCATTATTTGAAGAGGCAACGGAGCAGAGCTTTTGAGTCGATTTTCCTTTGAATACATATTCGAAAGTGGTTCAATTTGTGTCAAGCAAAAGCGACAGATGCGCTTATTTTTCAGTTCTGCCTCCAGAGCTGCGGTACGGGTATCACCCATGTTTAAACACAATTTTAAAGTCCTTTACTCCTTGAATATATACAAAAAACACTCTATAACAATTATTACACAAGTTAGTCAGTATTTATTATTAAATACACAGCACTGTGAATATTCAATAAAAAAAACTGGTCTGTCTACAAATTGAGATTATGATTTGCGATGGCAAAATGGTGGATCTCGGCTTGGGTGGTGAATATTGGGAAAAGACGAGGAAAATGGAATAAAATGCGCAATGGCATATTTGCCAAGTACACCAATGTTTCTTTTGACGTTAGATGGCGTTAAGCATTCAATGTATATAGTAAAAACACTGAAAAATAATGTATTAAATGAGCAAAATTTAAATAAAATATATTAAACAATTTAGTATCAACACCTAAATTAAAAACAAAATTTATTCACTTAATAGACGGCACTGACTTCATAAAAATAGTTTTGTCATAATAGGCTCAGTATATTTATATAGAATCATTAAAAATTTTCATTGATTCGAAATATATTTCTTTGATGCTCAAATTAGTTGAATTAATTTAATTTTTTTCATCTCTGTAAATAATATAATTTTTAGTGGAACGAAGATAGTTTGTTGCTTGGTACATAGTTGGCGCTTCTATAGCTATGTTCTATTCCGGGCCTTTTCTAGTGCAAACATAGACCCTGTTAACCCAGGGATTACACAAGGTCGAGATAGTATAGCTTGCAGCCTCCCTTCCAACGCGATGTTTAACTTGACAGCAGAAGGCAGTTCCGTTGCATGCACGTTCATTTAAAAAATGGCATTATAAAGTTTGCGTATCTTGGAAAATTATAGCAATAAAAGAAGTAGCATAATGATAAAAACTCAAGAAAAAATGAAGAGGAAGGTATTGGTAAATGATGTAATGGAAATGATCAGAGAAAATCTCATTTTCACAGAATAAATTTATCAAATTCTCCCAAGCATTTCTTTTCCGCCATCTTGTAAAGTGTATAATGTCAAATTACTATCACCTCAGCTCCCATGGTTTTTCATCATGCAACATGCAAGTTCGCTGAAAGCTGAGCTGCCAGCATGGCAGTAGAGACGTGCAAGAAGTATGGCAGTGCAGCTTGCATGCAAGCTGTACTATTACGTGTAACCGCCGGGTTAGACGGGTCAGTATGATGCGTCTGCCTTAAGGCTGAAACACAGTGCGAGCGTGAGCGCAGCTGGCGTTTGACAGTTCCTGTAGAATACATGAGAAGAAATTGGGCATGTTCCAATGGTGAAGTCGGCTGCGCCTACTGCGCTGAGGTTGCTCTAGCTTCTACTCTAGCGCAACTTTGAAACACAGTGCGAGCGCGAGCGCAGCCGGCGTTTGAGAATTCCTGTAGAATACATGAGAAGAAATTGGGCATGTTCCAATGGTGAAGTCGGCTGCGCCCACCGCGCTGAGCAAACGCTGGGGTAGGAATAATTTCTACTCCAGCGCAGCTTTTGCCATTTGGTAACATGATTTTCGTTGCTTACAGCCAGCAGCTGATTTGAGTGTAGTGCAATTTCAGAAACTGGGGATATTTAAATGATTTAATAAATAAATAAAATAGATAAAAATGTCGCAAGAAAAATTGATTAGTTTGGTGCGAGATGCGGAGTTAATTTATAAATCAAATTAATTATTTCAATTAATTTATCAGTATCCATAATTTAAATTGACAACACATAAAAGTCAGAAAATAAAAGTAACAAGCACTACACTGTGTTAAAACGAAAGTTCACTACGAAGTGGTTATCAAACGCTCGCACTGTGTTAAGCTAAAGTTCACTACGCCGAAGTTATCAAACGCTCGCACTGTGTTAAGCTAAAGTTCACTACGCCGAAGTTATCAAACGCTCCCACTGTGTTATGCTAAAATTCACTACGTCGAAGTTATCAAACGTCGGCTGAGTCGAAGTCGTGTACGCCCGCACTGTGTTTCAGCCTTTACAAAAACATGTTGGGGGTAGAAATGCAGCAAGATCCTACCAACAGATTTCATGAGGCAGAGGCAGCATACTCAGCTGTCTAAACTGGGTCAGAGGTACAGAATGCAAGTATTCTCATTACGAACCACGAATATCGTGAAATGTATAGATAAGTACAGTATAGAGAACACAATACTCTCTTTCTCTCTCTATCTCTCTTTCCTATAAAAATGTATATGCATTAGTCACGAAATTACGTCAGCTGCAATGTTAAATGGACTCGAAAAAAGTTCAGAGCAGAAAGAAGCAGGCAGTTCATAAATCAAATTTTCTGAGATCTGTCACCAAAAAGCACAATTGTTTAAATTAATGCATGATTAATGAAAAGAAATCTGTTTTTCACACAAAAATACAGTTTTTATTTAAATTATTCCACTAGAATAGTCCAAAAATTTATTTATTCCACAAAAACGCAAATATTTGAATTTTTATCAGAACTGTCAATACAATTTACAGTTGTAAAATGCCTACTCTAACTTACGCCTTCAAAAAAGGTAGAGCAGAAAATCTTACTCTAGGTTACTCCAGTTCACTTTAGAGCAGACTCATTTAACACAGTTCAGTCATCGATTTTATACATATATATGCCACCGCGCGCCGCCGCGCACAAGATATTGTTGCCTTTTCTCACTGAGTACTTTATCATCTGCTCACAAAACGGTCCACCATTTGTTAGCAAAACTTGGCGAATATGAGGATAATAAGTGGTTTTCTAATAAATAGCGTCATGTCACAGCAAAGAATCTAATCTAATTTTGTTTTTCCGTCTTCTTTATCTAAAGGCACTTTCACATCAAACACAAGAATCGAAAAAATGTAAACCGAAAAACTCAATTTATTCCATTTTAAAACAAGATTTTTGCTCCAATGATTAATGATTTTATATATTTTAATAATTAATGACAAGTCGAACGAACGAAAAACTTACGCGACACCGTTATAGAGTCCCGCGAGGGCAGCCTGTAGTATCATAGACCTCTACAAACTGCCCTCATCATCCCTCCAGCTTATCATCTCTAACAGAGTGCTTATCCTTCCCACAGCACTTGCAACGATTCCTAAGCGGGGAGAAGCCCCGTGGACTAGTGTTGCAAATGCTGTGGCCTGCTATCACCAGCGAAAGACAAGAGCTCCGTCCTGCACCGACGATAGTGGTTACCATGTGCAGTTGAATGTGTCTGCGTTCGTTACCAGATGTTCAAGACGTAAACGTCTCTTCAATCTGTCAACGAAGTGGCGCTTAAGTGCGTGGTGTTGTGGGTCAGTGTTCTGATTCCCATCTTCGACTCTCATGTAGTACAGGTGAATTGTAAATTTGGCCAGTGTCAACACAAAGCTAATCAAACAATTCACTCGACTACAGACCTTTGTTCTCCATAGAAACGATGTCCTAGTAATGCGCCGAAATTCGGGTGGATCAACTGACACATACCGCGCACGAGATCCATTAGACCCTGCAAAGTCGGACAAGTGAAGAACCTGTGAAACAGGGTGCCTTCACCAGCACAAACTGTGCAAATCCTCTGAACCCGCCGGTCAATATGTGACAACTGATTAGGATGCACACGACTGTGATGCAGCAATTTGAATACTACATCAGCATCTTTGTAATTAGAAGGATAACTGTAGAGTACTCTGCAAGTTATCCCTCCCATCACGCCCATATTCACCCCGAGGTGTGTTCGCCATCTGTTGTATCCTATATACTCCGGAGGTCTTATTGACATAAGCACGTCACGGAGCACACATGTTGTAAGTGTGTTGAAAGGTGTGTGAGGTGGTCTGTTCAGAACGAAAGCATCTTCCAACTTAGTGCCAGGGTCACTACACTGGTCCCAAGTTGGCGAAATCTCTCCCGCGCAGAAGCAGCCACGTCGTGTAGTTGTGCAGTGTTAGTGTTTATTCTACAGTTTCCAGAGATATCAATAATATCTCCGAGAACCGTCAGTGTAGGCGTGTCAGGTTCAAAACCCCGAGCATTACTGCACACTGAATCTATTAATTCAGGATTAAACCTGATTGGAATCGACGCGAATTGTGTGTACCGTAGAGCATTCCACTTAAGGTGAAATGCTGGCCTAATTCTGCCCCAGGTCGGTCTGAATCGTTAAGATTAGATCCTGTGGCCAGTCACGAGGATAAGGTGGTCGAACAGAGAGTAGGTAGTAATACTCCCCTATGCCGATCCCTCCCAGTACATTCACCCACAGTTGAGAAATCAAGCTGTCTCTCTGGCAAAACACTCTTTGGAATGCACGAACTTGGAGACACCTTGATTTCACAACCAAGTTAGTGAGACCCAATCCACCTATCTTGACTGGCAGACAGAGCGTGCTTTCAGCAACCCATCGTCTTCCGCACCAAAAGGCGTCTATCGCTTTTGCTTGAAGAAGACCTACGAAGCCTTCATCAAACGTCTCAGACTTTAGCACTAAGCGAACTTTTCACAAAAAACAATAGAATTATTTATACTACCTCTTAACAAATTTCTATGACATAACTCGAATATATTCTATACAAAGTTTTACAAATAGATTTACATTTCTTTCTTCCTTTATCACTAGTGGCAAATTATTATACAATTGAAACCCCTTATATATTAATGAATTCTGTGTATCTGATCTATTGCAGCTAAGTAATCTTATATTTAGATCTGCATTCCTTAGATTATATGGCTGCGCATCCGTAACCAGTGTTATTTTCTCTCTTAAATATGGCGGCAGATCCCCGTTCTTGATCCTAAATATAAATTTCAACACGTTAAGATCAATTCTCTGTGTCACATTCATCCACTTAAGAGCTGAGACCATCCACCTATTTTGATGTTTCTGTAGTCTGTACTTCGCTGTACGTGTGCATAGAAAAAGTACCGTCGAGCAGTATTCGAAATGAGGTTTTATAGTGACATTGTAGATTTTTATTGCACTCGCTAGTGAAACTGATTTTCTCAACCGTCTAAAAAAATGATATCTTTTTCCCAATATTTTTACATACATAATCCACGTGTTTATTGAAATGTAGTTTATTGTCCAACATTATACCTAAATATTTGATGTCATCAACTAATTCAATGCGCTCATTCTCGATTGCGATCGTCACATTTAATTTTCTGTTTAATATCATACATTTTGATTTACTAGTATTTAATTTCAGCCGATTGCTATTCATCCATGCTTTAACTTTGTTCAGATCGCTTTCTATTTTTCTTTTGATATCACGTAGCCCCCGAATATAATACAAGCCATGAAGTCGCCAAAGGCACCGACATATTAAAAGGCCTTAATGTGCCGCGTACAGCATGCAGTAAG
Source organism: Dioctria linearis (assembly GCA_963930735.1). Taxonomy (NCBI): domain Eukaryota; kingdom Metazoa; phylum Arthropoda; class Insecta; order Diptera; family Asilidae; genus Dioctria; species Dioctria linearis. The sequence continues at coordinate 234,094,057 of OZ005740.1, read as the reverse complement.
AGCTCACTCTCACTGCTTTTTGTATACTCGTTATGGAGGAAAAACTAAAATTTCATTTTAAACAGGTCCTAAAGCCCAAAACTGTCGCTCCCACAGCAAAATGAAGTTAAAACAAATTGCAGCCAAATATGTTTTCTTTCTAATAGTTTTAAAAAAATATAGCATGTAAAACAAATTAACGGAAATTATAGCGTTTGAACAAAATACAACAACTTTTATATGAAAAACTCCTTCAGTAAGACAAGGCAATAAGACTGTGGATGTCGCCTGCTGACCGGCCCGCTCCTCTCTTTTTTCGACTTTGTTCATCACTTGTATCTTGCGGGGGCTACGGATATCATCTATGTTTTCCCCAGTACAAAATATCAGTGTATCTGCAGCAAACAGCATGAGGTTTTGAGTGGACTATCACTTGCTTTAAGTCGTTTATATAAAGCAAGAATAATAGTGTTCCTAAGACTGATCCTTGTGGAACCCCTTATTTTAGTTTCAATCGTTATTGAGCGAGTTTCGTTGATCTTTGTTCTCTGCGTTCTTTTTCTGAGATAATCCACAAACCAATTCAATTCACACCCTTTAATTCCATACTTGTCCAATTTCTCAATCAGAATATTTCTGTCCACCGTTTCAAAGGCTCGTTTCAAGTCTAGAAAAACAGCTACAATTGCTTTCTTTTGGTCTATCTCTTCCTTCCAGTAGTGGACAATAAAATTAATTGTTATCTCACATGAATGCTTTTTTCGAAACCCAGACTGTTCCGGGATTATTATATTATTCCTTTCCAAATATTTTTCCAGCTGAATTTGTACAGTTTTCTCTAATATCTTCTCGAAGACTTTTAACATGTTTATAGGACGAAACTCCTCACACTTCTTTGTATTTGTTACTTTAGGTACTGGTACTATATAAGTGATTCTTTCCATGATTGGGGAAATCTACCCTCTTCAAACGACTTATTAACGATATACTTAAGGGCTGTTCCTATGACATTCCAATTATACATTCATTCCACCAAAATCATGTTTCTGATTAATTTCTTCACACGTTGATTTTAAATCGTTTTCCGTAACCTTGCTGAACTTAAAAACGCATTGCCTATCTTCTATGCTATTTTCATATTTCCTGTATTTCCTATGAAGAATTTAATAAAGCTTTCCGCAAGCTATTGACTATCCGAGATTTTTCCGCCATTGAACTTTACTTCTTTAATTATATCCCTGTCTTTTCTTAAAACTGTTTGTTTAATTGCTTTCCACATATCTTTTTGTGTTATCGCCTTGTCGATCTTGTCTTCTATACATTTCCTTTTAGCTCGCTTAATTTTAGCTTTATAGATATTCCTGACACTTCTGTAGTTTTCCCAAGCACTTTCATCGTTTAATAATTTGGCTTTCATGTATAGCTTAATTTTATATTTGTTCATATTTACTAGTTCTTCCGTGTACCAGTCATTCTCTGCTCTTGGAGTAAACTTTATCCTTGTATACGAATTTTCTATGGCCTCATTTATTCTGGCGTCAAATTCGTTTGTTACTTCATCGAGGTTCGCTTTTCCCAAAATTATTCTGTAACTTAATATCATTAATATATTTCTTGAGCATTTCTTTATCTTGCCGTAGTATCTCTATGTCCTGCTCTGCTGTTTGTTTCTTCTTACATTTGATCAATATCTCAAGTGTCTGATGATCGCCTGATTCGCCTCTATATTTTTCATATTTGTAACCATCCAGTCAATCAACATTTTGGAATTTCTCGTTATTCTAGTATATTCCTCAACTATTTGTTTGCATCCATTATCTTGAATAATATGTTCAATCTGTCGTTTATATGTACTATTTTCTTTCCAATTTATAGTAAAGTCGCCTAAGATTATCATTTCTCCGTTCTGTACATTTAATTCCTCCATTAACTCATTAAATACGTCACAAAACTGACTCTTTGTGGAACTCGGTGAGCTAAATATGACGGTAATTAGGAATTGATTATCCTGCGCTATACAACATAATGCTAAACACCATGCGTCAGTCCCCATCGCTCTTTTACTGACTATTTCGTATTGTTATCCGTTACGTAAATATATTGCAACTTCTCCTGTATGCTTTGATATTGAGTCGCACCTTACCACGCTATAGCCATTTATCCTAATTTCAGAATCTCCTATATCCTCAACGGTATGTGTTTCACTTAACATAGATATTCCTACTTAGCAATGGTTCCAATTCATACATATTGTTGCTTGCGTGACCTTTGGTTCGTTATTTAAAACACAATATTAAATAATTAATATACAAGTTCTTTATTTCACTTCAATCATATAAAATTCACAAAATATTCATTTAATCAACTCAACTTTAATTATCGCCAACACTGTACTTTCAAATATCGCAATATAATTTCATACACTTTCGCTTCTTTATTACTTTCGCTTGTTAATGTCTAAGACAAGACTCTTTTTCTGGCGAGGACAACTGTTATATTTATACCCTAGAAACTCTCCGGATCATTCTGGAGTGTTCTATTCCAAAAGCTTCTTGACTATTCTATTTGTTCTATTCCTGAACTTTCCTGTAGATTTCATAATCGATTCCCCGAACCTGAAGTCGTTTACTCTCCATTGCCAGTAGATGTCACCAGTTGTCTCTTTCTATTGCACGTAACAATATTTCCCCTGAGTCCCTGAATATTCATATAAATACTGTTACGTGCAATAGAAAGAGACAACTGGTGACATCTACTGGCAATAAACAACTTCAGGTTCGGAGAGTAAATGACTTCAGGTTCGGAGAATCGATTATGGAATCGACAGGAAGGTTCAGGAATAAGAATGAATAGAACAGTCAAGAAGCTTTTGGAATAGAACACTCCAGAATAATCCGGAGAGTTTCTAGGGTATAAATATAACAGTTGTCATCGCCAGGGCAAGAGTCTTGTTTTAGACGTTGCAGTGTTAGCAAGCGAAAGTAATTGAAGAAGCGAAAGAGTGTAATTAGATTGCGATAATTGAAAGTACAGTGTTAGCGATAATTCGAGTTGAGTTGATTAAATGAATGTTTGTGAACTTTATGTGATTAGAGTGAAATAAAGAACTTATATATTAATTATTTAATATTGTGTTTTAAATAACGAACCAAAGGCCACGCTCGCAACAACTGGTGTCAGAAGTGAAATAAATTCGAGAAATAAAGTGGTGGCAATTGACTAAAAATTAAAAGAGTGATTAATTTTGAGAAATTGTGTTAAATTGTGAAAGTTCTGAAAAATAATTACTAAAATAATGGGGCGCAAAGTGGACGAGCTTCGAACGCAGGATTTGAAAGTGGAGTTAGGGAACCGGGTCATTACAAACGACAGGCATAAAGAAAGTTCTAGTCGAGCGACTTAGACAATCTTTGATAGAGGAAGGAAAGAATCCTGAAACATTTGTTTTCGAAGAGAACTTGGAAGAAATCGAAGTTGAAGAAGCGCCTGCGATGAAAATGGAACTTTAATGAGTAAAATGGAAGCCCGTTTTGATGAGCAAAAGAATTCTCTCGAGGAACAGAAGAAATCTATGGACGAACAAAAGAATTCTCTCGATGAACAAAAGAATTCTCTCGAGGAACAATAGAATTCTCTAGAATCACGTTTAGATGAACAGAAGAAATCTATGGACGAACAAAAGAAATCTATGGAAGCCCGTTTTGATGAACAAAAGATTGATTTTGAGGAACAAAAGAAATCTCTGGAAACCCGTTTGGACGAACAAAAGATCTCTCTGGAGAATTGTCTAGAAACTCGTTTGGAGGAACAGAAGACTTTCCTGAAAAACTCATTAGACGAACAAAATTTGAAAATTGAAGGAATCGAGCAGGAAGTGGCGGAAGCTCAACAAAAAGTCACCGAGAAGCTTGACAGTTTTAAATCAGATCTGGAAAGAATAAAGCATCGTCAGCCTCTAAGCGTAGCAACTGAAATATCCGGTGCAGGTAGAATGAAACCTCCCATATGTTATATTCTTTTTTACGTACCTTCGTGTTGTCTGGGTACAATAAATATCCAAAACACTTTTTTTTTACTTTTGTTTAAAATTAGAACATAAACTTTTTATCTTTATTTAAGAGTAAAACTTAAACTTTTGTATATATATTATTTAAATTAGACGTGAACTTTTTATCTTTATTTAAAATTAGAACATAAACTTTTTTCTCTTCCTTTAAAATTAGAACATAAACTTTTCTCTCTTTATTTAAAATCGGAACGTGAACTTTTTATCTTTATTGAAAATTAGAACATAAACTTTTTTCTCTTCCTTTAAAATTAGAACATAAACTTTTCTCTCTTTATTTAAAATCGGAACGTGAAGTTTTTATCTTTATTGAAAATTAGAACATAAACTTTTTTCTCTTCCTTTAAAATTAGAACATAAACTTTTCTCTCTTTATTTAAAATCGGAACGTGAACTTTTTATCTTTATTGAAAATTGGAACATAAACTTTTTTCTCTTCCTTTAAAATTAGAACATAAACTAAACTTCCGTTTACTAACTACTTTTCACCGATTAATTTTATTTTGATTTTCGAGAAACTAAAACCGCCGAGGTAGCCGCGCCAAAATCCAAAAACCAACTCTCCTCAACTATTTTAAAAACCAACTCTTGCTCCCGCACCCGAGATTGCGCCGCTTTTACGTTTATCGTTCAACTCCATTCTTGATCACATTCATCGTGATCAAGAGCCGTTGTTCAGGATAGAAAATGCTAAATTGCATTTTCTTATCCTGAGAAAATTTTACTTTTTCAATTCTGGACTTGTTCAAACATGTCCAGAATTATTCGCGTTGAACGATGGCTTCAAAAATGTAATCTTACACTTTTTAAAACATCAGCCACCGTTTGAAATCGCGACGCGCCTATACATACAATCCATTTATGCTGCGCGTGTTTCTTATCGCTAAAACTTTTTTCGTAATACATATGTATGTACGTATGTACATACATATTGTATTTTTTGCGACAAATCGTACTGAAGGTACGATTTGCTTTTTGATTTCTTTTTTTTTTAAATTAAATTGTTGAAATGACAAATTTTGCTGAAGGCAAAATTTTGTCGTGGAAATTTTAAAGTAAAACGACTTGGGGTGTAAAATGAAACTTTTGTTTTTCCCAAGTCGTTTTATGGGAATAAAATGAATGGTATGTGAGGAAAATTGCTGATGCAATTTTCTTCACCCATTTAAGAGATAAGCTAACCATGTTTTAAGCATGGTTAGCTTATGTGAAAAATGAATCGAATATTATTTATTTGCTTTGCCCTTTTTCAGGTTTATATGAAAATATTAATTATTTTAGGTATATAACAATCCTTCCCCCTGAGAAAAAGAGAATTATTCTTTGAAGAGGAATAATTCTCAGGGGAAGTTGTTGTTGGTGCGTTTTTTGGTGGCTGGGTTTTTGTCGGTTTTCGGTTGAGTTTTTTACAGGAATATGCCTATATATATAATATGTGTTTCTTATGGGAATATATATAATTTTTGCTATATCTAATGTCTTTAAAAAACATTCTTTTCTTATTTCTTCTACTAATTTAAGTCGCTATTTCCCATATATGATCTTAGTACATACATTTCTAGCCTATTTCTATTTAGTATAATCTGAGGTATTACTAGTCATTATGTATTATGTATTACTTAATGTTGCTAAATATTATTTACTTATTATTTTTATTATTATTATTCTATTTATTATCTTATTTTTTAGCTTATTTAATTCATTATTTCTACTTTGCTATGTGCTACTTAGGTCTGTTAATTTTATTCTTAGATACTACCAAATAAATTTTATCCTTATTTATTCTTAATTTATTAATTTTATTAATTTATTTTCTAAGACCAGTGTAGTGAAGGGGTAGCGGTTCCGCCAGTAACAAAAGAATGAGACGGGGCCAAAAATAAGTATAGATCATTTTTATTACATTATTATTTATTATTAATTGTATAGATCTCGCTTTAGAGAGACTTTGGGTACGTTTTAATTTTTCTTGGGGTGTTGGGTAAACCGGTTCCATAGGAACGCTTTCAGCTGTGGGCTGTTGCCTGCGTTTAGCAATCCATGCCATGAATGCCGGGACGATATATTTTGCTAGTGCCACCACTGATATAAGTAGCAACAAGAGTCCTGTCATTGATAGGGATGTAATAGAGAGTATATGAGGAATCTTAACTTTGGGTCCAAAGTGAAAATGGGTTTTTGTTGTCTTTGTAGCTTACATTCTATTGGTCTTTATTTTAATGTATGTATGTACCTTAAAGCTATTTAGATTCTATGGACACAATTTTATTCGTAGAAAGGTTTTAGGCGGTTGTTATGTACCGTCACCTCTCGTTTGCGAATTTTAATTGTTGTGTTTACTGAACTGGGGATGCCGGTTACCGTATAGGGTCCTACCCAAATCTGGGAGAGCTTATGTTTACGACTCTCGCTCTTGAGTAGAACCTTGTCTCCTCTGTGAAATGTCAGGGGACGTACAGCTTTGTCATAGTAATCTTTCGAGCGTTGTTTACTCATCAGAAGGTTTTTCCGTGCCATGGCGTAAGACTTTTGAAGCTTATACCTGAGAATATGGTAGTAGCTCTCGTGGTTATACACGGGTTCGGGGTCTCGCCTTAAGTTGGACGGAACGTCCGCTGTAAAGCCGTAGAGGCAGTCCATGGGAGTTAATTTTGTCCCTTCGTGTACACTGTTGTTGTACACGAAAGCAGCGGTTCGCAGATAACTATCCCATGACCTGGGATTTTCGTCCACTATAGTTCGTAGATATTCAATCAACGGTCTATGTGCACGTTCGAGTGCTCCATTTGATTGGGGATGATAAGCTGAGGTTTGCAGCTTATTTATCCTGAGTAGTTTGCATACCTTTTTGAATAGGTCACTCAGGAAATTACTTCCCTGATCGGTGACTATTCTTTTGGGAATGCGGTAGCGCGTGACGATTTCGTCGAAGAAAACTTGCGCTACCGTTATAGCTTCTCCATTTGGTATGGCATACCAATCTACGAACTTCGTGAGGTTATCCTGAAACGTTAATATATATTTGTTTCCAGATTCAGTTTCCTCTAGTGGGCCGACTATATCTAGATAGATTTTGTCGAAGGGTTGTTCAGCTATGTCTGTAATCACCATTGGCATTTTATACTGTGGTGAAGCCTTCATGGTTTGACATTTGGCACACCGCTTAATGTGCTTTTTGATGTCACTAAGCATGTGCCTCCACCAGTACTTTCTTCGAATCCGTTTGTAGGTTTTTATCACTCCCTGATGGCCGCCAAAGAGAGAATCATGATAATCTTTTAAGATTAATTGAATCTCCTCTGGGCTTGTGATTACTTCAGGGGGACGAGTTTCGTCTATAATTGGTGGATTGGTACTAGGTGGACTGTCATGGTCTGCGGTCTCTTCTGGATGATGAGTTTGTTCTTCTTGTTCTATTAGTTTGGCCTGGCTTTCTGGATTTGTTCCACTTTCCTGAATGTTTCGTGTCTGGGCTCTTGTTACTGCATTGCATTGCAGACACTCCTTAAGGTCCGATGAGTGTTTTTCCTCCTCTATGTCCGAGTCCATTTGGTGGTGGACTATAGCTTCTACCGTGAAGGTTGTAGTTTCCTTGTCTTTGTTATTTTCCCGTGGAATGCGGCTTAAAGCGTCGGCATTCGTGTTGTACTTTCCGGGCTTATATTCAATTTTATAATTGAACTCGGAAAGTTTATGGTGAAATCTCACCAGACGGGATGTGGGGTCCTGAACATTGAAGACTCCCTTGAGTGGTTTGTGATCTGTATAGACCGTGAACTCTCGGCCTTGCAGATAACACCTGAAATTTTTAGTCGCCCAAACTATAGCCAGTAACTCTTTCTCAATCGTGGAATAGTTACGTTCGGCTTTGTTCAGGGTACGGCTGGCGTAGGCAATGGGTTGGTCACTTCCTACCTCTCCTTGAGAGAGAACTGCTCCAAGAGCCTCGCTGCTGGCGTCGGTGGTAAGGTTAAAGGGTTTTGAAAAATCGGGATATATTAAGAGTGGAGGGGAAATTAAAGCGTTCTTAATGCTTTGAAATGCCCCTTGGCATTTCTCAGTCCACTTAAACTTTACATCCTTTCGGAGTAAGTTTGTTAGTGGACGTACTGTTTTCGAAAAATCGGGTATGAATTTTCTGTAGTAATTGGCAAGGCCCAAAAATGATTGTACTTGCCTTACTGTCTTAGGGATGGGGAAAGTTTGGACGCATGCCGTTTTGCTAGGATCCGGTAGTGCTCCTTGGTTAGAACATTTGTGTCCTAAATACACTACCTCGCGCCTGAGAAATTGACATTTCTCAGGTTGAAGTTTCAGGTTATTTTCTCTTAACCTGTCAAAGACTTTGCGAAGCTTTTCATTGTGGTCTGCCAGACTTTTTCCATAGATGACGATGTCATCTAAGTAGACGAAACATTCTAGGCCTTGTAGGCCAGTTAATATGAAATTCATTAAACGCTGAAATGTGGCCGGGGCTCCTTTGAGTCCGAACGGCATACGTTTGAATTCATAATGCCCGTAGTTGGTACTAAAAGCCGTTTTTGCTCGATCTTTCGGATCGACGAGTACCTGATGATAGCCATTGGCTAGGTCTAGGGTGGTGAAGTATCTTGAATGGCCCAGTTGATCGAGGATATCCTCAATCCGAGGTAGAGGGAAGGCGTCGCCAATCGTTTTTTCATTCAACTTGCGGAAATCAACGACGACGCGCCACCTTTTCTCACCGTCTGGTCCCGCTTTTTTGGGGACGACTAGCAGTGGTGAGTTCCATGGGCTTTTGCTGGGCTGGACAATGTCGTTGTCCAGCATTTCTCTGAGTTGCTCATTTATTACATTTCGCTGTGTCTCTGGTAACCGGTACATCTTTTGGTTAATAGGTGCTTGGTCTTGCACCAGAGGGATGTCATGGGTGATGGCATTGGTATGTGTAAGCCTGTCACCTTTTAAAAAGAATATGTCATCATATTCGTAACAGAGATTTGTTATTGAGGCTTTTTCCTCAAAATTTAAAGTTTCATCCAGACTGAGTTCTTGCTCTAATCTGGTGAGGCGGGGATGAATACTGGTGTCTTCTTGCTCGACATCGTTTGGGAACAAGTATTTTATGTGTTGTAGGGTGGCCGTCTGTTCAGCGCTTATTGCCCTATTTTTATTATTCTTAAATCTAGTCTTCTTTAATGATTTTATATTACTTATTTTACCTCTTAACCTACTTGTTTTATATATGAGAGGCGCTGGGCCAGGTGGATCTGCGGGAGTTGCTAACGGCAGACCTTTTGTATGCTGGCCAGCGCCTGACGTTGGGGTTTTCATGAGGGACCCGCAAGCGTCTTGGAGCAGTTTCTTATGACTGCTTAATTGACTGGGGCTCTTATGCCCTATTTTCTTAATCTTAGATCTAATTATATTTTGATGCTCACCATCGCCGTCATTTCGACTCATGGGATTCAAAGGATGGGCTGTTGCAATATTTTTGTCTGGCTCTCGTTTGATGGGGACGACAGTGTAGTCTTTAATGGGAACCAGATTTAGGTTCACGCTGTTTAGAACTACTTGTGTACTGCGTGTGTTGAGGATTCCTATAGGGACTGCTTTTAACCCAGCTGAGAGTAAGCTGTTTGCTAAGAAGACTCCGTCGTCTATTTCTTTCGACAGACTGAGCATTTCTTCCTGCAACTGCAACGGAACTTTGACTACGATCTGAGACCTTGCTGGTACGCACACAGGTTCATTTAAATTCACCTGATACTGTCCAGTCTTACGGGCCGGATCTTCGGTAATCAAGTCACCCTTATCGCGTTCTTGTAAGTCACAGCCGACTTCTTCTGTCTGAGAAGCTTTGAGAACACTTCGGGTAGAAGGTGTATCCCCGTCGGGTTTAATATCTTCTACCAGTGTCTCTTTGTTGACTGTGTTTTGTGAACACGGGTTGTCCGATGCGGTTTCTAATGGAACAGCAAACTCTTCTGGATTGGTTTCCGTGCGAGGAAATCGCAGAACCTTGTTGGGTCCTTCAACATTACAATTTTTGGCTAGGAAATCATTTCCTAGTAAGCCGTCGTCAGAAATACCTGGGATGTTTTTTACCACCTGAAAGTTGCAAGGTAAGTTACTTTTTAGCATGAAGTTTCCTTGGCAACTTCCTAAGGTTTTTCCGGTGCCAAAGGGGCTTTGAAGCGTTAGTTTTTTATTGGGATTTATTAGCTCGCGAGATTTGAGAGCTTTTTTCTTAATTATACTGATCTCAGCGCCGGTGTCCACTATTAGCTGGGCCTGACCATTTAAACTTATGTCTAGAGGGAGTCTGGCGGTGGGCATACTGAAGTCGGGCGGCTGAGAAGACCCTTTTTTATTGCTGGTAGGGTTTATAGTCGAGCCGGGGAGTTTTGGGTCGACTCTTTGTCGTTTCCCTGTTTTTTATCCTCCCATTTTTGCTTTTGTCGACATTCGTCGATCTTGTGTCCGCGGCGCCCACAAAAATCACATTTTTGTCTTATATTAAAGACTCTGGGGCCTTTTGTATTGCTTGGGTCTGACTGTGGGGGATTGCTAGGCGATCCTCTTGTGAAACGATTTGCAGACTGTGTTTGGTTGTTTCGACAGTCGCGAATGTCATGCCCGTAACTTCTACAGTTAGAGCAGAAGGGGGTGTTTTTGCGTTTTAAACACTCCGTGTAGGTGTGTCCCCGCTTCTGGCAGAAATTACAGGTGATGTTTTGTACCAGATTCTGTGTATCCGGTTGTCTAGATTCCCTTCGTGGAAATGGCGGGCGTAGTGGTTGAGCATGTACGTATGGGGGATTAAACTGTCGGGGCTCTTGTGCTCGTGGTGATGCATACATGGGTGGCTGTGGTGCTTGATTGTAAGGAGTTCGGCTGAGGGCTCGAACTCGAAGACTTGGGTCTATTGGTGCCATTGGATATGGCTGCTGCGTTAGCGGCGTTTGGACGAAAACTGTGCCTGCTTGTAACTTTTCCATGTCTAAAGCCTTTTGTATCAGCTGCTCTAGATCATTTTCTACCAGAGTGAGGAGGTACTGGCATAGGTGGGGATTGTTCACTCCACTTTTGAGGGCATTCTTGGCGAAGTCCGCCAACTGTGTCTTCACAGCTGGGGCTGCCGTTGCTCCGTACTTCAGTACCGCTGCCTCGTTGCAAAGCATCAGCAACTGCCTTCACTCTTGTTGTGAAGGCAGTGAGAGTTTCCAACGGGTTTTGCCTCATTGTGATCAATTTTTTGACCAACTCTTGGTACGATTCTCGTGGTAAATAGGTTCTGTTCAGACGTTCCTCCACCTCACTAAAAGTAGTTGGAACGTCCGAAGCAAACAGCTGATAAGCATCGCCACGAAGTCTTGTGGGCAAGATATGTAGGAAGGCTGGTTTTTCTTCCTCACTTAAACAGTGTAAGGCCTGTTTGCAACAGCCAATAAATGTTTGTAGCTCACGACCTAGCTGTGGGGTATTTTCACCCGAAAACAGAGGAACTAGTTGTGCCGTGAGCTTGGCCACCTTTGCATAATCTACCATTGTGATTATCTTTTTGTTTAAACTTTTGTAGGGTAGTCTACTGGTGCTTTGACGAATTTCAGGGCTGGTTTCTGAACTAGAATCCGTGAAGGATACTTCTAGCCAGCCACTAAGGAGATTTTCGGCGGTTGTTTGGTCACAGGCGTCACCACTAATATCACTGACACTTTCCTCTCCCTCAGCACTTACAAGTACACTGGCTGTGGTCTTATCTATACCTAATGAACGTGAAAGCCCGGCGAATTCGATAAGCTCCTGTTTGAATCGCTCTGTATCTTTTTTGAATTTTTCGATTTGTGTCAGCCTCTGCTCTCTGCCTTGACTTAATCTGTGGTCAAGAGCGTCGCAGTGCGTGACAGTGAGCTTATCGGATTCACGTGCCTTCTCTAATAACTTATCTAAAAATTTATCTAGACTTACTTTAGATACAACCGTGGGCCCTGTTAAAACGGTGCCGCTTCGAAGGCGAACTCCTGTTGCTTCTTGATGTGCTGGGTCGTCTTCTTGGGCGTTTTCTGTACCTTCCCGGAGGTGTTGGAGATTTTCTCCTGGGGATTTCTCCGCGTCGGATGAAGGTATGCAGTCCAATCTCGTGCCTGTCTCAGGTGCCGGTGTCGAGTTTCCTTCTGACATATGCGTCCCGCGTTGTCCAAAACGGGGGCTTCCAGCCTTCTTGGAGTATTCCCTTCTGGAATATTTTTTGCTACTAGGGGGGCTCCTGCCGTCTTAATTCCCTTGGCTGAGATTGAAAGGGGGGCTTATGCCGACTTCGAGATCCCTTTCAATCCTGGAACGAAGTTTCTATTTTCTGGTGCTTCTTTTTGCTGCTGGGGGGGGGCCCTAGGCCTACTTACTTCCCCTGGATATGGTTGAAAGGGGGGCTTAAAGCCTTCTTCGAAATCCCCTTCAACCCAGGAACGGTGATATCTTCCTTCTGGAGTTGGTTTTAAATGTGTGTCCGTTGTCCTGACTTCTTTTCGGCTGGGAATGAGCTTCTATTAGTGAGTCCAGGTCCCCTGATGATTTCGTTTCTTTTTCCACTCACTCGGGTGAACGCTTGCTCGCCTGGAGCAGAGGCGCCTATAGATGAGATCTACCCCGAGCGTTGGGGGTGACGTGGCCTTATAGTGTTGCTAGTGTCACAGGTTCCTCGTAGATTCGTGTAGGACCAAGGCTTTTCAAGCGTTTACGATCGTTTAACTTGATCAAGCTTCCTTGATCCTACCGGCTGCGCCAATTTGTTATATTTCTTTTTTACGTACCTTCGTGTTGTCTGGGTACAATAAATATCCAAAACACTTTTTTTTTACTTTTGTTTAAAATTAGAACATAAACTTTTTATCTTTATTTAAGAGTAGAACTTAAACTTTTGTATATATATTATTTAAATTAGACGTGAACTTTTTATCTTTATTTAAAATTAGAACATAAACTTTTTTCTCTTCCTTTAAAATTAGAACATAAACTTTTCTCTCTTTATTTAAAATCGGAACGTGAACTTTTTATCTTTATTGAAAATTGGAACATAAACTTTTTTCTCTTCCTTTAAAATTAGAACATAAACTAAACTTCCGTTTACTAACTACTTTTCACCGATTAATTTTATTTTGATTTTCGAGAAACTAAAACCGCCGAGGTAGCCGCGCCAAAATCCAAAAACCAACTCTCCTCAACTATTTTAAAAACCAACTCTTGCTCCCGCACCCGAGATTGCGCCGCTTTTACGTTTATCGTTCAACTCCATTCTTGATCACATTCATCGTGATCAAGAGCCGTTGTTCAGGATAGAAAATGCTAAATTGCATTTTCTTATCCTGAGAAAATTTTACTTTTTCAATTCTGGACTTGTTCAAACATGTCCAGAATTATTCGCGTTGAACGATGGCTTCAAAAATGTAATCTTACACTTTTTAAAACATCAGCCACCGTTTGAAATCGCGACGCGCCTATACATACAATCCATTTATGCTGCGCGCGTTTCTTATCGCTAAAACTTTTTTCGTAATATGTATGTACGTATGTACATACATATTGTATTTTTTGCGACAAATCGTACTGAAGGTACGATTTGCTTTTTGATTTCTTTTTTTTTTAAATTAAATTGTTGAAATGACAAATTTTGCTGAAGGCAAAATTTTGTCGTGGAAATTTTAAAGTAAAACGACTTGGGGTGTAAAATGAAACTTTTGTTTTTCCCAAGTCGTTTTATGGGAATAAAATGAATGGTATGTGAGGAAAATTGCTGATGCAATTTTCTTCACCCATTTAAGAGATAAGCTAACCATGTTTTAAGCATGGTTAGCTTATGTGAAAAATGAATCGAATATTATTTATTTGTTTTGCCCTTTTTCAGGTTTATATGAAAATATTAATTATTTTAGGTATATAACACATATTTGATGGACAAAATTCATGGCATATCTTCAAGAAACAATTCGAGGCAGCTTCAGAGGTAAATGGATGGAATGATGAAGACAAAGCTATAGCTCTGGTGTTAGCACTTCGAGGTCCTGCGTCAGAACTCTTACAAACTGTACCGATTGAAAATCAACGTAATTACTCTTCATTAGTACAGGCGATAGAATTACGTTACGGAGATGAGCACATGCAGCAAGTATATCGCCTACAGTTGCGCAACAGGATTCAAAAACATGGCGAATCACTACAACAACTGCAGGCAGATGTAGAAAGATTAGCGCATCTGTCATACTCCAGCGGGAATGCGGATTTTCTCAATGAAGTGGCGACGGAGGCATTTGTGAACGCTATTACAGATCAAAATTTACAACAATCATTAAGGCTAGCAGGAAAGAAATCAACAGCAGAAGCACTAGCCTATGCATTAGCATACGAATCCGCCAGACAAGCTTCACGGAGTGCAGTACGAGTGAGAAAAATTTCAGTGGAAGAATGTGCTTGTAACAGAGTGCAATCATCACAGAGCCCGCCTTCACGTGGTGTCCCTCGATGCTGGAATTGTAATAAACCAGGGCACCTTCAAAGAGATTGCAGAAAACGTCGACGAGTGGAATCACCAGAAGAAGAGGGGAAAGAAGAATGCCAAAGATGTCGAGCCAGGGAACAAGCTTTTCGTGGAGAGACTAGATATCAAGGAGCGACTAGTCGCATCGCCTCTCCTGTTGAGCAGTCGGAAAACTAGTAAAAACCAACTTTGTGGGGCAGAAGTTGGTTGGTGGAATCGACAGCCCCGAAGTCATCATCCAAGTAGGTCAGTTACAGAGAAATAATAGCAGTCTTGTTATATATGGAAGTGTAGGAAAACATGACTGCGCAGTTACTATCGATACTGGAGCTTCAAGATCAATTATTAGAGCAGATCTTGTTAAGAACAAATGGCTTCACAACACCACCAAATATCTACTAAGAACAGCAACTGGAGCAGCAGCACAGGTGTTTGGAGACATAACTTTAGATGTTCAACTAGGCGAACTACTATTTCCTCACACTTTCCTGGTTTCAGACATAATGGATGAATGCATTCTTGGAATAGACTTCATGACCACATACAAAATAAATCTGGATGTCGGAGAGCGGATTCTCAAATATGGCAATATAGAAATTCCTATGCGACTAGGAGAAGGAGCAGATTATCCTGCGAAAGTAAGGACGATGGTCTGCGAAAATATTACTCTTTCGCCATGCACCGAGAAACTAATATGGACAAAGCTTACTGATGACATCGGGACCTGCCGATTCTATCTGGTGGAGCCTTACCCCACAAAAGTTACATCCAGCATCATTGTTGGCAAGACTTTAGTGAAGGCAGAAGGTGCAACATTAATACCAGTCAGAGTGCTCAACACATCCGAAAATGAGGTACAACTAAAAGAAGGTGCTATAATTGGAAATTGTGAACCCATTTACCAAATCGTCAATTTGGATAATGGTAGTAATGATAAGGAGACAAAAACTATACCAGCTACTACTCAACAGGTTCAGAAACTTCTTTCGTCCAGTGCCTTAAGTGAACAACAACACAACGATGCCAAAGAGGTGATCGATGAATTTTCGGAATTATTTGCAATGAATGATGATGACTACGGTAAAACAAATCTTGTCCAGCATCGAATCGATACAGGAGATTCCAGGCCCATTCGACAGACACCACGAAGATTGCCATTAGCCAAACAACCAGAAGTTGCAGACATGATGAACTCCATGAAGAAACAAGGCATCATAGAGGAATCTAATAGCCCTTGGACATCGCCGGTTGTTCTGGTTAGGAAAAAGGATGGCAGCACCCGATTCTGTGTAGACTACCGCCAACTAAATAACGTGACGAGAAAAGATAGCTATCCATTACCACGGATTGATGACACATTGGATACCCTTTCCGGAGCGCAATGGTTTTCCACGCTGGATTTGAAGAGTGGTTACTGGCAAGTGGAAATACATCCCGAGGACCGAGAGAAAACGGCTTTCTCAGTTGGCAGTGGCTTATGGCAATTCAAAGTAATGCCATTTGGGTTATGTAATGCTCCAGCCACATTCGTACGACTAATGGAATGTGTTCTACGTGGTTTAACCTGGAAAACATGTCTTGTCTATTTGGATGACATAATAGTAATCAGAAGGACATGCATGGAACATAAAAACAACTTACGGGACGTACTTCAAAGATTCAAAGATGCAAAATTGAAGCTCAGTGCGAGTAAATGTGCTCTATTCAAAAATGAAGTTAAATATTTAGGGCACATAGTTTCATCACAAGGAGTGAGAACCGATCCAGAGAAGATAGAAGCCGTCAAAAATTGGCCAGTTCCAAAGGATAAACATCAATTACGGAGTATTCTTGGTTTAGCTACCTACTACAGGCGATTCGTGAAAGGTTTTGCAGATATAGCAAGAAGCCTACATCAACTTACCGAAAAGGGAAAGCCGTTCATATGGTCGGATAAATGCAACGAAAGTTTTGAAAATTTGAAGCAACAGCTCTGTGAGGCTCCAGTACTTCACTATCCAAAGCTGGGAAAAACATTTACATTAGACACGGATGCCAGCAATGAAGGTATTGGTGTAGTGCTTTCTCAGGAGGAGAATGGTCAAGAAGTTCCAGTAGCTTACTATAGCAAAGCACTTTCAAAGTCAGAGAAAAATTATTGTGCTACAAGAAAGGAGCTACTTGCCATTGTAAGTTCAACAAAGCATTTTCATAAATATCTCTACGGACAGAAATTCATCCTTCGCACCGACCATGCAGCGCTTAAATGGCTTCTGCAGTTTAAGAATCCTGAGGGACAAGTGGCGAGATGGATAGAGCGACTCCAGGCTTATGATTTTGAAATACAACACCGAAGAGGTCGTATCCATGGAAATGCAGACGCCCTTTTACGACGTCCATGCAAACTTGAATGCAAACATTGCGCCCGGATGGAAGAAAAAGAAACCACAGCAACTATACAGTTGGTAACCGTGGAACCATCTACAGGTTGGGACAACGAGGACCTGCGAACAGCACAACGAGAAGATCCGGATATTTCACCTATTCTTGCTTGGAAAGAAGACATGGAAAGACGAGACTGGAAGGATATTTCGGAACGGAGTGAGAAGCTGAAAAGTTACTGGGCTCAATGGAACTCTCTTCATGTTGAATGTGGTATATTAAAACGCAAGTGGGAAGCACCTAATGGCGAAACTTTCCGAATGCAGATAGTCGTGCCGGCAACAAACGTCAAAGATGTTCTAGAAGAAATGCACGGTGGAACCTCTGGAGGACATTTGGGAGTGAACAAAACCATTTCTAAAATACGAGAAAGGTTTTATTGGTTACATATGCGAGAAGATGTGGAGGAGTGGTGCCGCAGATGCACTGTCTGCGCTGCTTGCAAAGGGCCGCAGCACAGAAGCAGAGGAGAAATGCATAAGTATAACGTCGGAGTCCCCTTTGAAAGGATAGCTATAGACATCGCTGGACCTTTTCCAGAAACGGATGGCGGTAATCGTTATATATTAGTTGCCATTGACTATTTCAGTAAATGGCCTGAAGCTTATGCAATCCCTAATCAAGAGGCAACTACAGTTGCGGAACAAATAATAACGAATTGGGTCAGTAGGTTTGGAGTGCCTCACGAACTTCATTCGGACCAAGGACGGAACTTCGAATCGCGAACTTTCCAGGAGATGTGTAAAATGTTGGGAATAAGAAAAACTAGAACAACTTCTATACACCCACAATCTGATCGCATGGTAGAGCGCTTCAACAGAACATTGATCGAGCATCTAAAGAAAGTAGTTGACTATCATCAACGCGATTGGGATCGACATATTCCTATATTGCTAATGGCTTATAGATCAGCCGTTCATAGTACTACCGGACAAACCCCAGCTAAGGTCATATTCGGAAGAGAGATGCGATTACCTAGCGACCTCAAATTCGGTACCCCCCGAGGTGAGCAAAAGTTACCAGAAGACTACGTATCGGAGCTCAAACAACAATTAGCTGATGTACACGAGGCCACGAGGAAGAAATTAGCAACAAATACTGATCGTATGAAGACCCGCTATGACTTACGTGCTAATTCCGCAGGATTTAACGAAGGTGATCTTGTTTGGCTGTATAACCCGAAACGACATAAGGGACGTTCACCAAAATTGCAACAACACTGGGAAGGACCGTATTCAGTAGTAACTAGAATTAATGACGTGGTATACAGGATTCAGCGTGGCACAAGAGGCAAGCAAAAAATGGTTCATTTGGACCGCTTGTGTCAATACTACGAGCATCAAGACCGTGGACGACCTGTTGTTCGGGACGAACAAGTTTAAGAAGGGGGCAGTGTTACGTGCAATAGAAAGAGACAACTGGTGACATCTACTGGCAATAAACAACTTCAGGTTCGGAGAGTAAATGACTTCAGGTTCGGAGAATCGATTATGGAATCGACAGGAAGGTTCAGGAATAAGAATGAATAGAACAGTCAAGAAGCTCTTGGAATAGAACACTCCAGAATAATCCGGAGAGTTTCTAGGGTATAAATATAACAGTTCTCATCGCCAGGGCAAGAGTCTTGTTTTAGACGTTGCAGTGTTAGCAAGCGAAAGTAATTGAAGAAGCGAAAGAGTGTAATTAGATTGCGATAATTGAAAGTACAGTGTTAGCGATAATTCGAGTTGAGTTGATTAAATGAATGTTTGTGAACTTTATGTGATTAGAGTGAAATAAAGAACTTATATATTAATTATTTAATATTGTGTTTTAAATAACGAACCAAAGGCCACGCTCGCAACAATACATTTTAATTCCCTTAGCTTGTAGAATCCTGTCTTCCGTTGTTCGACTTTTAACTTTTGTAGATACGCCGGGCACTTCCAACTCATTGTATTGTGGTTAACATCCAACAATAATCCTAACTTTTCGTTCGCCTTGGTACAATTTATACATTTTGTAATTATACTATTTTTACAACCCTTGGTAATATGTTCCCCCAAGCAATTGCCACATACCTCTTTACTTTTGCAACCTTTGGACTAACCTAACCTAAACACTTGAAGCATCTTTTTACATATGTCCCATCATAAATATGGCATCTGTCCCATCCTATATTCAATTTACCTGCTTTCATTGCTTCTTCCTATACTTCATGAATAATCTCAATTATTGAATTACTATATTCTACTTTCAACCCTTTCTTTGCCCAAATTTTTAAGCATTTGGCATCATTGTCTGCCCAGATGCACTCATTTTGTTTTCTAATTATATCAATTAACTTCTCCTTATCTATTGAGTGCCAATTCCAGTAATTAAAATTCTTGGTTTTCTTACCTTGCCGCCTGCTTTCGGCGATTTACGTCGAAAATGTGAACATCATAATAATCCCAGTAGTTATTCTATGCGGATTCTGGCCCACTTTTTTAAGCCTCCAGGATTTCGCCACAGATGGCGCCACCGTAGGTAGGTAGGTTTGTGTCTTGTGTCTTGGCGTATTTGGTTTGTGTCTTGGATACACAATTGCGACATTGTGTCTTGGGTGCACCATTGAGTCTCGACTGCGCCCTAGCGGGATTAATCGGTACTACCGGGATGTGTCATTTGCTCTTGACTGCGCCCTAGCAGCATTAGCCGGTACTACCAGCATGCTCCGGTATTACGGTTTTCTTGGATAGATATGTGGTGCGCCTAAATGTAGGCTTTTGGTTTTGAACTAATATTAGTAATAATTAAAGTTAACGCTAGGAAATTTTTGTTCATGCCAATGGATTCTAGATGGTTAGGGTGGGGCTACTAGAGGGGACGAAATTTTCATCAGAAATCCTCTAGGGGCTCTGGTTTTCGAGATATTAGCGATTTTACCTTTTCAGATAAAGTTAATATTATTAATAATTCAAGCTACCTAGGATAGTTTTGTTCATGTCAATAGATTCTAGAAGGTGTTATAGGGGCGGGGGTTAGAGGGGGATAAAATTTTTGTTAGAAATCCTCCACGGGCTATGTTTTTTGAGATATAAGCGACATCTGTTTGGGCGCAAACGCCATTTCTTGAGTAAGGTACCCTAGCGGCCTTAGCCGGAACTACCAGCATGCCTTGATTTTGCTGTTTTCTTTTATTAGCGGGAGAGTTCTAGATAACAGCATGACGTCATCATGGTGTTATATTTATTTTTTACGTACCTTCGTGTTGTCTGGGTACAATAAATATCCAAAACACTTTTTTTTTTTACTTTTGTTTAAAATTAGAACATAAACTTTTTATCTTTATTTAAGAGTAGAACTTAAACTTTTGTATATATATTATTTAAATTAGACGTGAACTTTTTATCTTTATTTAAAATTAGAACATAAACTTTTTTCTCTTCCTTTAAAATTAGAACATAAACTTTTCTCTCTTTATTTAAAATCGGAACGTGAACTTTTTATCTTTATTGAAAATTAGAACATAAACTTTTTTCTCTTCCATTAAAATTAGAACATAAACTTTTCTCTCTTTATTTAAAATCGGAACGTGAACTTTTTATCTTTATTGAAAATTAGAACATAAACTTTTTTCTCTTCCTTTAAAATTAGAACATAAACTAAACTTCCGTTTACTAACTACTTTTCACCGATTAATTTTATTTTGATTTTCGAGAAACTAAAACCGCCGAGGTAGCCGCGCCAAAATCCAAAAACCAACTCTTCTCAACTATTTTAAAAACCAACTCTTGCTCCCGCACCCGAGATTGCGCCGCTTTTACGTTTATCATTCAACTCCATTCTTGATCACATTCATCGTGATCAAGAGCCGTTGTTCAGGATAGAAAATGCTAAATTGCATTTTCTTATCCTGAGAAAATTTTACTTTTTCAATTCTGGACTTGTTCAAACATGTCCAGAATTATTCGCGTTGAACGATGGCTTCAAAAATGTAATCTTACACTTTTTAAAACATCAGCCACCGTTTGAAATCGCGACGCGCTATACATAAAATCCATTTATGCTGCGCGCGTTTCTTATCGCTAAAACTTTTTTCGTAATATGTATGTACGTATGTACATACACGTTGTATTTTTCGCGACAAATCGTACTGAAGGTACGATTTGCTTTTTTTTTGATTTCTTTTTTAATTAAATTGTTGAAATGACAAATTTTGCTGAAGGCAAAATTTTGTCGTGGAAATTTTAAAGTAAAACGACTTGGGGTGTAAAATGAAACTTTTGTTTTTCCCAAGTCGTTTGATGGGAAAAATTTTATAACTTGTTTGGAATGTGAAGAAAATTGCTGATGCAATTTTCTTCACCCTTTTTGGACGATAAACTAATCATGTTTTGTGCATGATTAGTTTATTGAATTTTTATATTTTATGGTTTTTTTTTTATATACCCAATTTTAGGTTTATGCAAAAATATTATTTATTTTAGGTATATAGGGCTTATTAATTATTTGTTTTTTTTTCTTTTTACCTGTTAGGCCCTAAGGTTTTATATACCTACATATGGTACATATATGTACCTAAGTTTTTTATACATAACATTCCTTCCCCCCGCAAAAAAGAGAATTATTTTTTGAAGGGGATTGAGTGGGTGTATATTTTGTATGGGGTATTGAATTGAATTTAAAATGAATTTGATATCTGCCTCAGTAAAATAAAAGATAAAAAAAAATCTTGGTGCACGTAGAGTTGGTATGAGATATTGGAATGCATCTTGTACCGGCTTGGAAAAGAGGAAAAAAAAATTTGTGAGGTTTGTGTACTTGTAGCTGCCTACATACATAATGCACGAATTGCAACTTGTGGAGCTTATTTATGTGTTAGGAAAGGATAAAAAAAAACTACCATTGCTATTGTAGTTGCGTGGGATTTGTATTTTTAACCAAGATAAGTACCCGATGCATTCTAACTGCATCTTGCTAATTTTTTGCTAACGTTTGGGGTTTTGCCCTTTATATGGGGCGATTTTTGCTGTTCAGTCCATAGTTTGTTTCGACATGGAATTTTGCGAAGTTGTGTCACCGCGTACTCCTTACGCCAGCCCTGTACCCAATTGCATGAGGGTGCTGGCCATTTTTGTGCAAAGTGTGGCCCCCCGGTGGCGTGGGCTCATCAGGCTGCTGCTGCGGAGGGATGGTCGTCCAGATGTGTGCATCTGGGGTGCTCCAGCGGAGGCTGATGTATTCCATCGGGTGGAGCTATGCTTGTGGCCCCACGGTGGGAGTTCATGGGTGGTCATGGGTGAGTTTTTTTTTTTGATTTTGTTACTGAATTCTATCGATAACTTCCTCAATATTCTTTTCTAGGAGCAACTTTGGTACTATCTGGGGAGGTAGGGTGGTGTGCCTGCCCTGGTTGTCGGATGCATCCCAACTACCTGGTGCATGACGCGACCGCCTGGGTTGGATCTTCGGAATCCGAACTAGGGTTACCTGGTGCACCGCCGAGTTTTGCGTCTGAGGGTGACTGGGATCTTCCTGAAGAGGCTTCTGGTCATATCCAGGAGGACTGGGATCTCCCTGAAGAGGCTTCTGGTCCTGCCCAGGGTTAGGCCGTGGACGCTCCCTCGTTTCATGGTAAGTTATTTTCACTTTCTATTCGAGCCCTTTTTCTAATTATATTTGTTTTTATTTCAGAATTTTTTGTTATTTTGGTTCGTGTACCACCACCGTTCTTTAGTTTTATTTTCTATTAACTTTTAATCTTTTCAAAAAAATTGTACTTTTAGTTTTATACAAATTTTAGTTTTACTTTTATTCTCCTGTTTTATATAAAAAAATAATAATAAAAAATTCTTGGCTAAATGGTGAAATATCGTCTTTCATTTTTTGGTAAAAAAAATTTTTTTTTGTTTTTTCATTTATAGATTTTAGGTAACACAAAAATGGACTTGACAGATTTTGAGTTCGGTCGTCAATTTCTCTCTGACGCTGGTTTTTGTTTAGGTTTGGGCGGCTCTAAGTGTTGTTAAGCGGCTTTAAGCTTGACTGGATGTTATTAGTGTATCCAGTACTCATACTATTGTCTTGGGTAGTGATATGCACAGTGTCAACTTATAGTCCCTGATTATGAGGGTAGTTGCTATCTTGAATAAGCTATCCTATGAGAGTTTTGGGGTTACTGATAGTCGAAATCTTGTAACTCCGAAAGCTTAATTAGGCGGGTTATCGAAGTAGATTCTTGCATCTCTTTTTCTTTTTGGGCCGACCTTTCGTTGTTTTGTGGTCTTGGAGAAGAATGGTTTACTGTCTTGGTTTGACGGGAATATGCCTATATATAGAATATATTTCTTATGGGAACTCTGACTCCTGCGCCAATTTGTTATATTTATTTTTTACGTACCTTCGTGTTGTCTGGGTACAATAAATATCCAAAACACTTTTTTTTTTTACTTTTGTTTAAAATTAGAACATAAACTGTTTATCTTTATTTAAGAGTAGAACTTAAACTTTTGTATATATATTATTTAAATTAGACGTGAACTTTTTATCTTTATTTAAAATTAGAACATAAACTTTTTTCTCTTCCTTTAAAATTAGAACATAAACTTTTCTCTCTTTATTTAAAATCGGAACGTGAACTTTTTATCTTTATTGAAAATTAGAACATAAACTTTTTTCTCTTCCTTTAAAATTAGAACATAAACTTTTCTCTCTTTATTTAAAATCGGAACGTGAACTTTTTATCTTTATTGAAAATTAGAACATAAACTTTTTTCTCTTCCTTTAAAATTAGAACATAAACTAAACTTCTGTTTACTAACTACTTTTCACCGATTAATTTTATTTTGATTTTCGAGAAACTAAAAGCGCCGAGGTAGCCGCGCCAAAATCCAAAAACCAACTCTCCTCAACTATTTTAAAAACCAACTCATGCTCCCGCACCCGAGATTGCGCCGCTTTTACGTTTATCATTCAACTCCATTCTTGATCACATTCATCGTGATCAAGAGCCGTTGTTCAGGATAGAAAATGCTAAATTGCATTTTCTTATCCTGAGAAAATTTTACTTTTTCAATTCTGGACTTGTTCAAACATGTCCAGAATTATTCGCGTTGAACGATGGCTTCAAAAATGTAATCTTACACTTTTTAAAACATCAGCCACCGTTTGAAATCGCGACGCGCCTATACATACAATCCATTTATGCTGCGCGCGTTTCTTATCGCTAAAACTTTTTTCGTAATATGTATGTACGTATGTACATACATATTGTATTTTTTGCGACAAATCGTACTGAAGGTACGATTTGCTTTTTGATTTCTTTTTTTTTTAAATTAAATTGTTGAAATGACAAATTTTGCTGAAGGCAAAATTTTGTCGTGGAAATTTTAAAGTAAAACGACTTGGGGTGTAAAATGAAACTTTTGTTTTTCCCAAGTCGTTTTATGGGAATAAAATGAATGGTATGTGAGGAAAATTGCTGATGCAATTTTCTTCACCCATTTAAGAGATAAGCTAACCATGTTTTAAGCATGGTTAGCTTATGTGAAAAATGAATCGAATATTATTTATTTGCTTTGCCCTTTTTCAGGTTTATATGAAAATATTAATTATTTTAGGTATATAACAATCCTTCCCCCTGAGAAAAAGAGAATTATTCTTTGAAGAGGAATAATTCTCAGGGGAAGTTGTTGTTGGTGCGTTTTTTGGTGGCTGGGTTTTTGTCGGTTTTCGGTTGAGTTTTTTACAGGAATATGCCTATATATATAATATGTGTTTCTTATGGGAATATATATAATTTTTGCTATATCTAATGTCTTTAAAAAACATTCTTTTCTTATTTCTTCTACTAATTTAAGTCGCTATTTCCCATATATGATCTTAGTACATACATTTCTAGCCTATTTCTATTTAGTATAATCTGAGGTATTACTAGTCATTATGTATTATGTATTACTTAATGTTGCTAAATATTATTTACTTATTATTTTTATTATTATTATTCTATTTATTATCTTATTTTTTAGCTTATTTAATTCATTATTTCTACTTTGCTATGTGCTACTTAGGTCTGTTAATTTTATTCTTAGATACTACCAAATAAATTTTATCCTTATTTATTCTTAATTTATTAATTTTATTAATTTATTTTCTAAGACCAGTGTAGTGAAGGGGTAGCGGTTCCGCCAGTAACAAAAGAATGAGACGGGGCCAAAAATAAGTATAGATCTTTTTTATTACATTATTATTTATTATTAATTGTATAGATCTCGCTTTAGAGAGACTTTGGGTACGTTTTAATTTTTCTTGGGGTGTTGGGTAAACCGGTTCCATAGGAACGCTTTCAGCTGTGGGCTGTTGCCTGCGTTTAGCAATCCATGCCATGAATGCCGGGACGATATATTTTGCTAGTGCCACCACTGATATAAGTAGCAACAAGAGTCCTGTCATTGATAGGGATGTAATAGAGAGTATATGAGGAATCTTAACTTTGGGTCCAAAGTGAAAATGGGTTTTTGTTGTCTTTGTAGCTTACATTCTATTGGTCTTTATTTTAATGTATGTATGTACCTTAAAGCTATTTAGATTCTATGGACACAATTTTATTCGTAGAAAGGTTTTAGGCGGTTGTTATGTACCGTCACCTCTCGTTTGCGAATTTTAATTGTTGTGTTTACTGAACTGGGGATGCCGGTTACCGTATAGGGTCCTACCCAAATCTGGGAGAGCTTATGTTTACGACTCTCGCTCTTGAGTAGAACCTTATCTCCTCTGTGAAATGTCAGGGGACGTACAGCTTTGTCATAGTAATCTTTCGAGCGTTGTTTACTCATCAGAAGGTTTTTCCGTGCCATGGCGTAAGACTTTTGAAGCTTATACCTGAGAATATGGTAGTAGCTCTCGTGGTTATACACGGGTTCGGGGTCTCGCCTTAAGTTGGACGGAACGTCCGCTGTAAAGCCGTAGAGGCAGTCCATGGGAGTTAATTTTGTCCCTTCGTGTACACTGTTGTTGTACACGAAAGCAGCGGTTCGCAGATAACTATCCCATGACCTGGGATTTTCGTCCACTATAGTTCGTAGATATTCAATCAACGGTCTATGTGCACGTTCGAGTGCTCCATTTGATTGGGGATGATAAGCTGAGGTTTGCAGCTTATTTATCCTGAGTAGTTTGCATACCTTTTTGAATAGGTCACTCAGGAAATTACTTCCCTGATCGGTGACTATTCTTTTGGGAATGCGGTAGCGCGTGACGATTTCGTCGAAGAAAACTTGCGCTACCGTTATAGCTTCTCCATTTGGTATGGCATACCAATCTACGAACTTCGTGAGGTTATCCTGAAACGTTAATATATATTTGTTTCCAGATTCAGTTTCCTCTAGTGGGCCGACTATATCTAGATAGATTTTGTCGAAGGGTTGTTCAGCTATGTCTGTAATCACCATTGGCATTTTATACTGTGGTGAAGCCTTCATGGTTTGACATTTGGCACACCGCTTAATGTGCTTTTTGATGTCACTAAGCATGTGCCTCCACCAGTACTTTCTTCGAATCCGTTTGTAGGTTTTTATCACTCCCTGATGGCCGCCAAAGAGAGAATCATGATAATCTTTTAAGATTAATTGAATCTCCTCTGGGCTTGTGATTACTTCAGGGGGACGAGTTTCGTCTATAATTGGTGGATTGGTACTAGGTGGACTGTCATGGTCTGCGGTCTCTTCTGGATGATGAGTTTGTTCTTCTTGTTCTATTAGTTTGGCCTGGCTTTCTGGATTTGTTCCACTTTCCTGAATGTTTCGTGTCTGGGCTCTTGTTACTGCATTGCATTGCAGACACTCCTTAAGGTCCGATGAGTGTTTTTCCTCCTCTATGTCCGAGTCCATTTGGTGGTGGACTATAGCTTCTACCGTGAAGGTTGTAGTTTCCTTGTCTTTGTTATTTTCCCGTGGAATGCGGCTTAAAGCGTCGGCATTCGTGTTGTACTTTCCGGGCTTATATTCAATTTTATAATTGAACTCGGAAAGTTTATGGTGAAATCTCACCAGACGGAATGTGGGGTCCTGAACATCATTGAAGACTCCCTTGAGTGGTTTGTGATCTGTATAGACCGTGAACTCTCGGCCTTGCAGATAACACCTGAAATTTTTAGTCGCCCAAACTATAGCCAGTAACTCTTTCTCAATCGTGGAATAGTTACGTTCGGCTTTGTTCAGGGTACGGCTGGCGTAGGCAATGGGTTGGTCACTTCCTACCTCTCCTTGAGAGAGAACTGCTCCAAGAGCCTCGCTGCTGGCGTCGGTGGTAAGGTTAAAGGGTTTTGAAAAATCGGGATATATTAAGAGTGGAGGGGAAATTAAAGCGTTCTTAATGCTTTGAAATGCCTCTTGGCATTTCTCAGTCCACTTAAACTTTACATCCTTTCGGAGTAAGTTTGTTAGTGGACGTACTGTTTTCGAAAAATCGGGTATGAATTTTCTGTAGTAATTGGCAAGGCCCAAAAATGATTGTACTTGCCTTACTGTCTTAGGGATGGGGAAAGTTTGGACGCATGCCGTTTTGCTAGGATCCGGTAGTGCTCCTTGGTTAGAACATTTGTGTCCTAAATACACTACCTCGCGCCTGAGAAATTGACATTTCTCAGGTTGAAGTTTCAGGTTATTTTCTCTTAACCTGTCAAAGACTTTGCGAAGCTTTTCATTGTGGTCTGCCAGACTTTTTCCATAGATGACGATGTCATCTAAGTAGACGAAACATTCTAGGCCTTGTAGGCCAGTTAATATGAAATTCATTAAACGCTGAAATGTGGCCGGGGCTCCTTTGAGTCCGAACGGCATACGTTTGAATTCATAATGCCCGTAGTTGGTACTAAAAGCCGTTTTTGCTCGATCTTTCGGATCGACGAGTACCTGATGATAGCCATTGGCTAGGTCTAGGGTGGTGAAGTATCTTGAATAGCCCAGTTAATCGAGGATATCCTCAATCCGAGGTAGAGGGAAGGCGTCGCCAATCGTTTTTTCATTCAACTTGCGGAAATCAACGACGATGCGCCACCTTTTCTCACCGTCTGGTCCCGCTTTTTTGGGGACGACTAGCAGTGGTGAGTTCCATGGGCTTTTGCTGGGCTGGACAATGTCGTTGTCCAGCATTTCTCTGAGTTGCTCATTTATTACATTTCGCTGTGTCTCTGGTAACCGGTACATCTTTTGGTTAATAGGTGCTTGGTCTTGCACCAGAGGGATGTCATGGGTGATGGCATTGGTATGTGTAAGCCTGTCACCTTTTAAAAAGAATATGTCATCATATTCGTAACAGAGATTTGTTATTGAGGCTTTTTCCTCAAAATTTAAAGTTTCATCCAGACTGAGTTCTTGCTCTAATCTGGTGAGGCGGGGATGAATACTGGTGTCTTCTTGCTCGACATCGTTTGGGAACAAGTATTTTATGTGTTGTAGGGTGGCCGTCTGTTCAGCGCTTATTGCCCTATTTTTATTATTCTTAAATCTAGTCTTCTTTAATGATTTTATATTACTTATTTTACCTCTTAACCTACTTGTTTTATATATGAGAGGCGCTGGGCCAGGTGGATCTGCGGGAGTTGCTAACGGCAGACCTTTTGTATGCTGGCCAGCGCCTGACGTTGGGGTTTTCATGAGGGACCCGCAAGCGTCTTGGAGCAGTTTCTTATGACTGCTTAATTGACTGGGGCTCTTATGCCCTATTTTCTTAATCTTAGATCTAATTATATTTTGATGCTCACCATCGCCGTCATTTCGACTCATGGGATTCAAAGGATGGGCTGTTGCAATATTTTTGTCTGGCTCTCGTTTGATGGGGACGACAGTGTAGTCTTTAATGGGAACCAGATTTAGGTTCACGCTGTTTAGAACTACTTGTGTACTGCGTGTGTTGAGGATTCCTATAGGGACTGCTTTTAACCCAGCTGAGAGTAAGCTGTTTGCTAAGAAGACTCCGTCGTCTATTTCTTTCGACAGACTGAGCATTTCTTCCTGCAACTGCAACGGAACTTTGACTACGATCTGAGACCTTGCTGGTACGCACACAGGTTCATTTAAATTCACCTGATACTGTCCAGTCTTACGGGCCGGATCTTCGGTAATCAAGTCACCCTTATCGCGTTCTTGTAAGTCACAGCCGACTTCTTCTGTCTGAGAAGCTTTGAGAACACTTCGGGTAGAAGGTGTATCCCCGTCGGGTTTAATATCTTCTACCAGTGTCTCTTTGTTGACTGTGTTTTGTGAACACGGGTTGTCCGATGCGGTTTCTAATGGAACAGCAAACTCTTCTGGATTGGTTTCCGTGCGAGGAAATCGCAGAACCTTGTTGGGTCCTTCAACATTACAATTTTTGGCTAGGAAATCATTTCCTAGTAAGCCGTCGTCAGAAATACCTGGGATGTTTTTTACCACCTGAAAGTTGCAAGGTAAGTTACTTTTTAGCATGAAGTTTCCTTGGCAACTTCCTAAGGTTTTTCCGGTGCCAAAGGGGCTTTGAAGCGTTAGTTTTTTATTGGGATTTATTAGCTCGCGAGATTTGAGAGCTTTTTTCTTAATTATACTGATCTCAGCGCCGGTGTCCACTATTAGCTGGGCCTGACCATTTAAACTTATGTCTAGAGGGAGTCTGGCGGTGGGCACACTGAAGTCGGGCGGCTGAGAAGACCCTTTTTTATTGCTGGTAGGGTTTATAGTCGAGCCGGGGAGTTTTGGGTCGACTCTTTGTCGTTTCCCTGTTTTTTATCCTCCCATTTTTGCTTTTGTCGACATTCGTCGATCTTGTGTCCGCGGCGCCCACAAAAATCACATTTTTGTCTTATATTAAAGACTCTGGGGCCTTTTGTATTGCTTGGGTCTGACTGTGGGGGATTGCTAGGCGATCCTCTTGTGAAACGATTTGCAGACTGTGTTTGGTTGTTTCGACAGTCGCGAATGTCATGCCCGTAACTTCTACAGTTAGAGCAGAAGGGGGTGTTTTTGCGTTTTAAACACTCCGTGTAGGTGTGTCCCCGCTTCTGGCAGAAATTACAGGTGATGTTTTGTACCAGATTCTGTGTATCCGGTTGTCTAGATTCCCTTCGTGGAAATGGCGGGCGTAGTGGTTGAGCATGTACGTATGGGGGATTAAACTGTCGGGGCTCTTGTGCTCGTGGTGATGCATACATGGGTGGCTGTGGTGCTTGATTGTAAGGAGTTCGGCTGAGGGCTCGAACTCGAAGACTTGGGTCTATTGGTGCCATTGGATATGGCTGCTGCGTTAGCGGCGTTTGGACGAAAACTGTGCCTGCTTGTAACTTTTCCATGTCTAAAGCCTTTTGTATCAGCTGCTCTAGATCATTTTCTACCAGAGTGAGGAGGTACTGGCATAGGTGGGGATTGTTCACTCCACTTTTGAGGGCATTCTTGGCGAAGTCCGCCAACTGTGTCTTCACAGCTGGGGCTGCCGTTGCTCCGTACTTCAGTACCGCTGCCTCGTTGCAAAGCATCAGCAACTGCCTTCACTCTTGTTGTGAAGGCAGTGAGAGTTTCCAACGGGTTTTGCCTCATTGTGATCAATTTTTTGACCAACTCTTGGTACGATTCTCGTGGTAAATAGGTTCTGTTCAGACGTTCCTCCACCTCACTAAAAGTAGTTGGAACGTCCGAAGCAAACAGCTGATAAGCATCGCCACGAAGTCTTGTGGGCAAGATATGTAGGAAGGCTGGTTTTTCTTCCTCACTTAAACAGTGTAAGGCCTGTTTGCAACAGCCAATAAATGTTTGTAGCTCACGACCTAGCTGTGGGGTATTTTCACCCGAAAACAGAGGAACTAGTTGTGCCGTGAGCTTGGCCACCTTTGCATAATCTACCATTGTGATTATCTTTTTGTTTAAACTTTTGTAGGGTAGTCTACTGGTGCTTTGACGAATTTCAGGGCTGGTTTCTGAACTAGAATCCGTGAAGGATACTTCTAGCCAGCCACTAAGGAGATTTTCGGCGGTTGTTTGGTCACAGGCGTCACCACTAATATCACTGACACTTTCCTCTCCCTCAGCACTTACAAGTACACTGGCTGTGGTCTTATCTATACCTAATGAACGTGAAAGCCCGGCGAATTCGATAAGCTCCTGTTTGAATCGCTCTGTATCTTTTTTGAATTTTTCGATTTGTGTCAGCCTCTGCTCTCTGCCTTGACTTAATCTGTGGTCAAGAGCGTCGCAGTGCGTGACAGTGAGCTTATCGGATTCACGTGCCTTCTCTAATAACTTATCTAAAAATTTATCTAGACTTACTTTAGATACAACCGTGGGCCCTGTTAAAACGGTGCCGCTTCGAAGGCGAACTCCTGTTGCTTCTTGATGTGCTGGGTCGTCTTCTTGGGCGTTTTCTGTACCTTCCCGGAGGTGTTGGAGATTTTCTCCTGGGGATTTCTCCGCGTCGGATGAAGGTATGCAGTCCAATCTCGTGCCTGTCTCAGGTGCCGGTGTCGAGTTTCCTTCTGACATATGCGTCCCGCGTTGTCCAAAACGGGGGCTTCCAGCCTTCTTGGAGTATTCCCTTCTGGAATATTTTTTGCTACTAGGGGGGCTCCTGCCGTCTTAATTCCCTTGGCTGAGATTGAAAGGGGGGCTAATGCCGACTTCGAGATCCCTTTCAATCCTGGAACGAAGTTTCTATTTTCTGGTGCTTCTTTTTGCTGCTGGGGGGGGGCCCTAGGCCTACTTACTTCCCCTGGATATGGTTGAAAGGGGGGCTTAAAGCCTTCTTCGAAATCCCCTTCAACCCAGGAACGGTGATATCTTCCTTCTGGAGTTGGTTTTAAATGTGTGTCCGTTGTCCTGACTTCTTTTCGGCTGGGAATGAGCTTCTATTAGTGAGTCCAGGTCCCCTGATGATTTCGTTTCTTTTTCCACTCACTCGGGTGAACGCTTGCTCGCCTGGAGCAGAGGCGCCTATAGATGAGATCTACCCCGAGCGTTGGGGGTGACGTGGCCTTATAGTGTTGCTAGTGTCTCAGGTTCCCCGTAGATTCGTGTAGGACCAAGGCTTTTCAAGCGTTTACGATCGTTTAACTTGATCAAGCTTCCTTGATCCTACCGGCTGCGCCAATTTGTTATATTTCTTTTTTACGTACCTTCGTGTTGTCTGGGTACAATAAATATCCAAAACACTTTTTTTTTACTTTTGTTTAAAATTAGAACATAAACTTTTTATCTTTATTTAAGAGTAGAACTTAAACTTTTGTATATATATTATTTAAATTAGACGTGAACTTTTTATCTTTATTTAAAATTAGAACATAAACTTTTTTCTCTTCCTTTAAAATTAGAACATAAACTTTTCTCTCTTTATTTAAAATCGGAACGTGAACTTTTTATCTTTATTGAAAATTAGAACATAAACTTTTTTCTCTTCCTTTAAAATTAGAACATAAACTTTTCTCTCTTTATTTAAAATCGGAACGTGAACTTTTTATCTTTATTGAAAATTAGAACATAAACTTTTTTCTCTTCCTTTAAAATTAGAACATAAACTTTTCTCTCTTTATTTAAAATCGGAACGTGAACTTTTTATCTTTATTGAAAATTGGAACATAAACTTTTTTCTCTTCCTTTAAAATTAGAACATAAACTAAACTTCCGTTTACTAACTATTTTTCACCGATTAATTTTATTTTGATTTTCGAGAAACTAAAACCGCCGAGGTAGCCGCGCCAAAATCCAAAAACCAACTCTCCTCAACTATTTTAAAAACCAACTCTTGCTCCCGCACCCGAGATTGCGCCGCTTTTACGTTTATCATTCAACTCCATTCTTGATCACATTCATCGTGATCAAGAGCCGTTGTTCAGGATAGAAAATGCTAAATTGCATTTTCTTATCCTGAGAAAATTTTACTTTTTCAATTCTGGACTTGTTCAAACATGTCCAGAATTATTCGCGTTGAACGATGGCTTCAAAAATGTAATCTTACACTTTTTAAAACATCAGCCACCGTTTGAAATCGCGACGCGCCTATACATACAAACCATTTATGCTGCGCGCGTTTCTTATCGCTAAAACTTTTTTCGTAATATGTATGTACGTATGTACATACATATTGTATTTTTTGCGACAAATCGTACTGAAGGTACGATTTGCTTTTTGATTTCTTTTTTTTTTAAATTAAATTGTTGAAATGACAAATTTTGCTGAAGGCAAAATTTTGTCGTGGAAATTTTAAAGTAAAACGACTTGGGGTGTAAAATGAAACTTTTGTTTTTCCCAAGTCGTTTTATGGGAATAAAATGAATGGTATGTGAGGAAAATTGCTGATGCAATTTTCTTCACCCATTTAAGAGATAAGCTAACCATGTTTTAAGCATGGTTAGCTTATGTGAAAAATGAATCGAATATTATTTATTTGTTTTGCCCTTTTTCAGGTTTATATGAAAATATTAATTATTTTAGGTATATAACACATATTTGATGGACAAAATTCATGGCATATCTTCAAGAGACAATTCGAGGCAGCTTCAGAGGTAAATGGATGGAATGATGAAGACAAAGCTATAGCTCTGGTGTTAGCACTTCGAGGTCCTGCGTCAGAACTCTTACAAACTGTACCGATTGAAAATCAACGTAATTACTCTTCATTAGTACAGGCGATAGAATTACGTTACGGAGATGAGCACATGCAGCAAGTATATCGCCTACAGTTGCGCAACAGGATTCAAAAACATGGCGAATCACTACAACAACTGCAGGCAGATGTAGAAAGATTAGCGCATCTGTCATACTCCAGCGGGAATGCGGATTTTCTCAATGAAGTGGCGACGGAGGCATTTGTGAACGCTATTACAGATCAAAATTTACAACAATCATTAAGGCTAGCAGGAAAGAAATCAACAGCAGAAGCACTAGCCTATGCATTAGCATACGAATCCGCCAGACAAGCTTCACGGAGTGCAGTACGAGTGAGAAAAATTTCAGTGGAAGAATGTGCTTGTAACAGAGTGCAATCATCACAGAGCCCGCCTTCACGTGGTGTCCCTCGATGCTGGAATTGTAATAAACCAGGGCACCTTCAAAGAGACTGCAGAAAACGTCGACGAGTGGAATCACCAGAAGAAGAGGGGAAAGAAGAATGCCAAAGATGTCGAGCCAGGGAACAAGCTTTTCGTGGAGAGACTAGATATCAAGGAGCGACTAGTCGCATCGCCTCTCCTGTTGAGCAGTCGGAAAACTAGTAAAAACCAACTTTGTGGGGCAGAAGTTGGTTGGTGGAATCGACAGCCCCGAAGTCATCATCCAAGTAGGTCAGTTACAGAGAAATAATAGCAGTCTTGTTATATATGGAAGTGTAGGAAAACATGACTGCGCAGTTACTATCGATACTGGAGCTTCAAGATCAATTATTAGAGCAGATCTTGTTAAGAACAAATGGCTTCACAACACCACCAAATATCTACCAAGAACAGCAACTGGAGCAGCAGCACAGGTGTTTGGAGACATAACTTTAGATGTTCAACTAGGCGAACTACTATTTCCTCACACTTTCCTGGTTTCAGACATAATGGATGAATGCATTCTTGGAATAGACTTCATGACCACATACAAAATAAATCTGGATGTCGGAGAGCGGATTCTCAAATATGGCAATATAGAAATTCCTATGAGACTAGGAGAAGGAGCAGATTATCCTGCGAAAGTAAGGACGATGGTCTGCGAAAATATTACTCTTTCGCCATACTCCGAGAAACTAATATGGACAAAGCTTACTGATGACATCGGGACCTGCCGATTCTCTCTGGTGGAGCCTTACCCCACAAAAGTTACATCCAGCATCATTGTTGGCAAGACTTTAGTGAAGGCAGAAGGTGCAACATTAATACCAGTCAGAGTGCTCAACACATCCGAAAATGAGGTACAACTAAAAGAAGGTGCTATAATTGGAAATTGTGAACCCATTTACCAAATCGTCAATTTGGATAATGGTAGTAATGATAAGGAGACAAAAACTATACCAGCTACTACTCAACAGGTTCAGAAACTTCTTTCGTCCAGTGCCTTAAGTGAACAACAACACAACGATGCCAAAGAGGTGATCGATGAATTTTCGGAATTATTTGCAATGAATGATGATGACTACGGTAAAACAAATCTTGTCCAGCATCGAATCGATACAGGAGATTCCAGGCCCATTCGACAGACACCACGAAGATTGCCATTAGCCAAACAACCAGAAGTTGCAGACATGATGAACTCCATGAAGAAACAAGGCATCATAGAGGAATCTAACAGCCCTTGGACATCGCCGGTTGTTCTGGTTAGGAAAAAGGATGGCAGCACCCGATTCTGTGTAGACTACCGCCAACTAAATAACGTGACGAGAAAAGATAGCTATCCATTACCACGGATTGATGACACATTGGATACCCTTTCCGGAGCGCAATGGTTTTCCACGCTGGATTTGAAGAGTGGTTACTGGCAAGTGGAAATACATCCCGAGGACCGAGAGAAAACGGCTTTCTCAGTTGGCAGTGGCTTATGGCAATTCAAAGTAATGCCATTTGGGTTATGTAATGCTCCAGCCACATTCGTACGACTAATGGAATGTGTTCTACGTGGTTTAACCTGGAAAACATGTCTTGTCTATTTGGATGACATAATAGTAATCAGAAGGACATGCATGGAACATAAAAACAACTTACGGGACGTACTTCAAAGATTCAAAGATGCAAAATTGAAGCTCAGTGCGAGTAAATGTGCTCTATTCAAAAATGAAGTTAAATATTTAGGGCACATAGTTTCATCACAAGGAGTGAGAACCGATCCAGAGAAGATAGAAGCCGTCAAAAATTGGCCAGTTCCAAAGGATAAACATCAATTACGGAGTATTCTTGGTTTAGCTACCTACTACAGGCGATTCGTGAAAGGTTTTGCAGATATAGCAAGAAGCCTACATCAACTTACCGAAAAGGGAAAGCCGTTCATATGGTCGGATAAATGCAACGAAAGTTTTGAAAATTTGAAGCAACAGCTCTGTGAGGCTCCAGTACTTCACTATCCAAAGCTGGGAAAAACATTTACATTAGACACGGATGCCAGCAATGAAGGTATTGGTGTAGTGCTTTCTCAGGAGGAGAATGGTCAAGAAGTTCCAGTAGCTTACTATAGCAAAGCACTTTCAAAGTCAGAGAAAAATTATTGTGCTACAAGAAAGGAGCTACTTGCCATTGTAAGTTCAACAAAGCATTTTCATAAATATCTCTACGGACAGAAATTCATCCTTCGCACCGACCATGCAGCGCTTAAATGGCTTCTGCAGTTTAAGAATCCTGAGGGACAAGTGGCGAGATGGATAGAGCGACTCCAGGCTTATGATTTTGAAATACAACACCGAAGAGGTCGTATCCATGGAAATGCAGACGCCCTTTTACGACGTCCATGCAAACTTGAATGCAAACATTGCGCCCGGATGGAAGAAAAAGAAACCACAGCAACTATACAGTTGGTAACCGTGGAACCATCTACAGGTTGGGACAACGAGGACCTGCGAACAGCACAACGAGAAGATCCGGATATTTCACCTATTCTTGCTTGGAAAGAAGACATGGAAAGACGAGACTGGAAGGATATTTCGGAACGGAGTGAGAAGCTGAAAAGTTACTGGGCTCAATGGAACTCTCTTCATGTTGAATGTGGTATATTAAAACGCAAGTGGGAAGCACCTAATGGCGAAACTTTCCGAATGCAGATAGTCGTGCCGGCAACAAACGTCAAAGATGTTCTAGAAGAAATGCACGGTGGAACCTCTGGAGGACATTTGGGAGTGAACAAAACCATTTCTAAAATACGAGAAAGGTTTTATTGGTTACATATGCGAGAAGATGTGGAGGAGTGGTGCCGCAGATGCACTGTCTGCGCTGCTTGCAAACGGCCGCAGCACAGAAGCAGAGGAGAAATGCATAAGTATAACGTCGGAGTCCCCTTTGAAAGGATAGCTATAGACATCGCTGGACCTTTTCCAGAAACGGATGGCGGTAATCGTTATATATTAGTTGCCATTGACTATTTCAGTAAATGGCCTGAAGCTTATGCAATCCCTAATCAAGAGGCAACTACAGTTGCGGAACAAATAATAACGAATTGGGTCAGTAGGTTTGGAGTGCCTCACGAACTTCATTCGGACCAAGGACGGAACTTCGAATCGCGAACTTTCCAGGAGATGTGTAAAATGTTGGGAATAAGAAAAACTAGAACAACTTCTATACACCCACAATCTGATCGCATGGTAGAGCGCTTCAACAGAACATTGATCGAGCATCTAAAGAAAGTAGTTGACTATCATCAACGCGATTGGGATCGACATATTCCTATATTGCTAATGGCTTATAGATCAGCCGTTCATAGTACTACCGGACAAACCCCAGCTAAGGTCATATTCGGAAGAGAGATGCGATTACCTAGCGACCTCAAATTCGGTACCCCCCGAGGTGAGCAAAAGTTACCAGAAGACTACGTATCGGAGCTCAAACAACAATTAGCTGATGTACACGAGGCCACGAGGAAGAAATTAGCAACAAATACTGATCGTATGAAGACCCGCTATGACTTACGTGCTAATTCCGCAGGATTTAACGAAGGTGATCTTGTTTGGCTGTATAACCCGAAACGACATAAGGGACGTTCACCAAAATTGCAACAACACTGGGAAGGACCGTATTCAGTAGTAACTAGAATTAATGACGTGGTATACAGGATTCAGCGTGGCACAAGAGGCAAGCAAAAAATGGTTCATTTGGACCGCTTGTGTCAATACTACGAGCATCAAGACCGTGGACGACCTGTTGTTCGGGACGAACAAGTTTAAGAAGGGGGCAGTGTTACGTGCAATAGAAAGAGACAACTGGTGACATCTACTGGCAATAAACAACTTCAGGTTCGGAGAGTAAATGACTTCAGGTTCGGAGAATCGATTATGGAATCGACAGGAAGGTTCAGGAATAAGAATGAATAGAACAGTCAAGAAGCTCTTGGAATAGAACACTCCAGAATAATCCGGAGAGTTTCTAGGGTATAAATATAACAGTTCTCATCGCCAGGGCAAGAGTCTTGTTTTAGACGTTGCAGTGTTAGCAAGCGAAAGTAATTGAAGAAGCGAAAGAGTGTAATTAGATTGCGATAATTGAAAGTACAGTGTTAGCGATAATTCGAGTTGAGTTGATTAAATGAATGTTTGTGAACTTTATGTGATTAGAGTGAAATAAAGAACTTATATATTAATTATTTAATATTGTGTTTTAAATAACGAACCAAAGGCCACGCTCGCAACAATACATTTTAATTCCCTTAGTTGTAGAATCCTGTCTTCCGTTGTTCGACTTTTAACTTTTGTAGATACGCCGGGCACTTCCAACTCATTGTATTGTGGTTAACATCCAACAATAATCCTAACTTTTCGTTCGCCTTGGTACAATTTATACATTTTGTAATTATACTATTTTTACAACCCTTGGTAATATGTTCCCCCAAGCAATTGCCACATACCTCTTTACTTTTGCAACCTTTGGACTAACCTAACCTAAACACTTGAAGCATCTTTTTACATATGTCCCATCATAAATATGGCATCTGTCCCATCCTATATTCAATTTACCTGCTTTCATTGCTTCTTCCTATACTTCATGAATAATCTCAATTATTGAATTACTATATTCTACTTTCAACCCTTTCTTTGCCCAAATTTTTAAGCATTTGGCATCATTGTCTGCCCAGATGCACTCATTTTGTTTTCTAATTATATCAATTAACTTCTCCTTATCTATTGAGTGCCAATTCCAGTAATTAAATATCTTGGTTTTCTTACCTTGCCGCCTGCTTTCGGCGATTTACGTCGAAAATGTGAACATCATAATAATCCCAGTAGTTATTCTATGCGGATTCTGGCCCACTTTTTTAAGCCTCCAGGATTTCGCCACAGATGGCGCCACCGTAGGTAGGTAGGTTTGTGTCTTGTGTCTTGGCGTATTTGGTTTGTGTCTTGGATACACAATTGCGACATTGTGTCTTGGGTGCACCATTGAGTCTCGACTGCGCCCTAGCGGGATTAATCGGTACTACCGGGATGTGTCATTTGCTCTTGACTGCGCCCTAGCAGCATTAGCCGGTACTACCAGCATGCTCCGGTATTACGGTTTTCTTGGATAGATATGTGGTGCGCCTAAATGTAGGCTTTTGGTTTTGAACTAATATTAGTAATAATTAAAGTTAACGCTAGGAAATTTTTGTTCATGCCAATGGATTCTAGATGGTTAGGGTGGGGCTACTAGAGGGGACGAAATTTTCATCAGAAATCCTCTAGGGGCTCTGGTTTTCGAGATATTAGCGATTTTACCTTTTCAGATAAAGTTAATATTATTAATAATTCAAGCTACCTAGGATAGTTTTGTTCATGTCAATAGATTCTAGAAGGTGTTATAGGGGCGGGGGTTAGAGGGGGATAAAATTTTTGTTAGAAATCCTCCACGGGCTATGTTTTTTGAGATATAAGCGACATCTGTTTGGGCGCAAACGCCATTTCTTGAGTAAGGTACCCTAGCGGCCTTAGCCGGAACTACCAGCATGCCTTGATTTTGCTGTTTTCTTTTATTAGCGGGAGAGTTCTAGATAACAGCATGACGTCATCATGGTGTTATATTTATTTTTTACGTACCTTCGTGTTGTCTGGGTACAATAAATATCCAAAACACTTTTTTTTTTTACTTTTGTTTAAAATTAGAACATAAACTTTTTATCTTTATTTAAGAGTAGAACTTAAACTTTTGTATATATATTATTTAAATTAGACGTGAACTTTTTATCTTTATTTAAAATTAGAACATAAACTTTTTTCTCTTCCTTTAAAATTAGAACATAAACTAAACTTCCGTTTACTAACTACTTTTCACCGATTAATTTTATTTTGATTTTCGAGAAACTAAAACCGCCGAGGTAGCCGCGCCAAAATCCAAAAACCAACTCTTCTCAACTATTTTAAAAACCAACTCTTGCTCCCGCACCCGAGATTGCGCCGCTTTTACGTTTATCATTCAACTCCATTCTTGATCACATTCATCGTGATCAAGAGCCGTTGTTCAGGATAGAAAATGCTAAATTGCATTTTCTTATCCTGAGAAAATTTTACTTTTTCAATTCTGGACTTGTTCAAACAGGTCCAGAATTATTCGCGTTGAACGATGGCTTCAAAAATGTAATCTTACACTTTTTAAAACATCAGCCACCGTTTGAAATCGCGACGCGCCTATACATACAATCCATTTATGCTGCGCGCGTTTCTTATCGCTAAAACTTTTTTCGTAATATGTATGTACGTATGTACATACACGTTGTATTTTTCGCGACAAATCGTACTGAAGGTACGATTTGCTTTTTTTTGATTTCTTTTTTAATTAAATTGTTGAAATGACAAATTTTGCTGAAGGCAAAATTTTGTCGTGGAAATTTTAAAGTAAAACGACTTGGGGTGTAAAATGAAACTTTTGTTTTTCCCAAGTCGTTTGATGGGAAAAATTTTATGACTTGTTTGGAATGTGAAGAAAATTGCTGATGCAATTTTCTTCACCCTTTTTGGACGATAAACTAATCATGTTTTGTGCATGATTAGTTTATTGAATTTTTATATTTTATGGTTTTTTTTTATATACCCAATTTTAGGTTTATGCAAAAATATTATTTATTTTAGGTATATAGGGCTTATTAATTATTTGTTTTTTTTTCTTTTTACCTGTTAGGCCCTAAGGTTTTATATACCTACATATGGTACATATATGTACCTAAGTTTTTTATACATAACATTCCTTCCCCCCGCAAAAAAGAGAATTATTCTTTGAAGAGGAATAATTCTTAAGGGGATTGAGTGGGTGTATATTTTGTATGGGGTATTGAATTGAATTTAAAATGAATTTGATATCTGCCTCAGTAAAATAAAAGATAAAAAAAATCTTGGTGCACGTAGAGTTGGTATGAGATATTGGAATGCATCTTGTACCGGCTTGGAAAAGAGGAAAAAAAAATTTGTGAGGTTTGTGTACTTGTAGCTGCCTACATACATAATGCACGAATTGCAACTTGTGGAGCTTATTTATGTGTTAGGAAAAGATAAAAAAAAACTACCATTGCTATTGTAGTTGCGTGGGATTTGTATTTTTAACCAAGATAAGTACCCGATGCATTCTAACTGCATCTTGCTAATTTTTTGCTAACGTTTGGGGTTTTGCCCTTTATATGGGGCGATTTTTGCTGTTCAGTCCATAGTTTGTTTCGACATGGAATTTTGCGAAATTGTGTCACCGCGTACTCCTTACGCCAGCCCCGTACCCAATTGCATGAGGGTGCTGGCCATTTTTGTGCAAAGTGTGGCCCCCCGGTGGCGTGGGCTCATCAGGCTGCTGCTGCGGAGGGATGGTCGTCCAGATGTGTGCATCTGGGGTGCTCCAGCGGAGGCTGATGTATTCCATCGGGTGGAGCTATGCTTGTGGCCCCACGGTGGGAGTTCATGGGTGGTCATGGGTGAGTTTTTTTTTTTTTTGATTTTGTTACTGAATTCTATCGATAACTTCCTCAATATTCTTTTCTAGGAGCAACTTTGGTACTATCTGGGGGGTAGGGTGGTGTGCCTGCCCTGGTTGTCGGATGCATCCCAACTACCTGGTGCATGACGCGACCGCCTGGGTTGGATCTTCGGAATCCGAACTAGGGTTACCTGGTGCACCGCCGAGTTTTGCGTCTGAGGGTGACTGGGATCTTCCTGAAGAGGCTTCTGGTCATATCCAGGAGGACTGGGATCTCTCTGAAGAGGCTTCTGGTCCTGCCCAGGGTTAGGCCGTGGACGCTCCCTCGTTTCATGGTAAGTTATTTTCACTTTCTATTCGAGCCCTTTTTCTAATTATATTTGTTTTTATTTCAGAATTTTTTGTTATTTTGGTTCGTGTACCACCACCGTTCTTTAGTTTTATTTTCTATTAACTTTTAATCTTTTCAAAAAAAATTGTACTTTTAGTTTTATACAAATTTTAGTTTTACTTTTATTCTCCTGTTTTATATAAAAAAATAATAATAAAAAATTCTTGGCTAAATGGTGAAATATCGTCTTTCATTTTTTGGTAAAAAAAAATTTTTTTTGTTTTTTCATTTATAGATTTTAGGTAACACAAAAATGGACTTGACAGATTTTGAATTCGGTCGTCAATTTCTCTCTGACGCTGGTTTTTGTTTAGGTTTGGGCGGCTCTAAGTGTTGTTAAGCGGCTTTAAGCTTGACTGGATGTTATTAGTGTATCTAGTACTCATACTATTGTCTTGGGTAGTGATATGCACAGTGTCAACTTATAGTCCCTGATTATGAGGGTAGTTGCTATCTTGAATAAGCTATCCTATGAGAGTTTTGGGGTTACTGATAGTCGAAATCTTGTAACTCCGAAAGCTTAATTAGGCGGGTTATCGAAGTAGATTCTTGCATCTCTTTTTCTTTTTGGGCCGACCTTTCGTTGTTTTGTGGTCTTGGAGAAGAATGGTTTACTGTCTTGGTTTGACGGGAATATGCCTATATATAGAATATATTTCTTATGGGAACTCTGACTCCTGCGCCAATTTGTTATATTTATTTTTTACGTACCTTCGTGTTGTCTGGGTACAATAAATATCCAAAACACTTTTTTTTTTTTACTTTTGTTTAAAATTAGAACATACTTTTTATCTTTATTTAAGAGTAGAACTTAAACTTTTGTATATATATTATTTAAATTAGACGTGAACTTTTTATCTTTATTTAAAATTAGAACATAAACTTTTTTCTCTTCCTTTAAAATTAGAACATAAACTTTTCTCTCTTTATTTAAAATCGGAACGTGAACTTTTTATCTTTATTGAAAATTAGAACATAAACTTTTTTCTCTTCCATTAAAATTAGAACATAAACTTTTCTCTCTTTATTTAAAATCGGAACGTGAACTTTTTATCTTTATTGAAAATTAGAACATAAACTTTTTTCTCTTCCTTTAAAATTAGAACATAAACTAAACTTCCGTTTACTAACTACTTTTCACCGATTAATTTTATTTTGATTTTCGAGAAACTAAAACCGCCGAGGTAGCCGCGCCAAAATCCAAAAACCAACTCTTCTCAACTATTTTAAAAACCAACTCTTGCTCCCGCACCCGAGATTGCGCCGCTTTTACGTTTATCATTCAACTCCATTCTTGATCACATTCATCGTGATCAAGAGCCGTTGTTCAGGATAGAAAATGCTAAATTGCATTTTCTTATCCTGAGAAAATTTTACTTTTTCAATTCTGGACTTGTTCAAACATGTCCAGAATTATTCGCGTTGAACGATGGCTTCAAAAATGTAATCTTACACTTTTTAAAACATCAGCCACCGTTTGAAATCGCGACGCGCCTATACATACAATCCATTTATGCTGCGCGCGTTTCTTATCGCTAAAACTTTTTTCGTAATATGTATGTACGTATGTACATACACGTTGTATTTTTCGCGACAAATCGTACTGAAGGTACGATTTGCTTTTTTTTGATTTCTTTTTTAATTAAATTGTT
Source organism: Dioctria linearis (assembly GCA_963930735.1). Lineage (NCBI taxonomy): Eukaryota > Metazoa > Arthropoda > Insecta > Diptera > Asilidae > Dioctria > Dioctria linearis. The sequence continues at coordinate 234,050,518 of OZ005740.1, read as the reverse complement.
GAAATGACAAATTTTGCTGAAGGCAAAATTTTGTCGTGGAAATTTTAAAGTAAAACGACTTGGGGTGTAAAATGAAACTTTTGTTTTTCCCAAGTCGTTTGATGGGAAAAATTTTATGACTTGTTTGGAATGTGAAGAAAATTGCTGATGCAATTTTCTTCACCCTTTTTGGACGATAAACTAATCATGTTTTGTGCATGATTAGTTTATTGAATTTTTATATTTTATGGTTTTTTTTTATATACCCAATTTTAGGTTTATGCAAAAATATTATTTATTTTAGGTATATAGGGCTTATTAATTATTTGTTTTTTTTTTCTTTTTACCTGTTAGGCCCTAAGGTTTTATATACCTACATATGGTACATATATGTACCTAAGTTTTTTATACATAACATTCCTTCCCCCCGCAAAAAAGAGAATTATTCTTTGAAGAGGAATAATTCTTAAGGGGATTGAGTGGGTGTATATTTTGTATGGGGTATTGAATTGAATTTAAAATGAATTTGATATCTGCCTCAGTAAAATAAAAGATAAAAAAAATCTTGGTGCACGTAGAGTTGGTATGAGATATTGGAATGCATCTTGTACCGGCTTGGAAAAGAGGAAAAAAAAATTTGTGAGGTTTGTGTACTTGTAGCTGCCTACATACATAATGCACGAATTGCAACTTGTGGAGCTTATTTATGTGTTAGGAAAAGATAAAAAAAAACTACCATTGCTATTGTAGTTGCGTGGGATTTGTATTTTTAACCAAGATAAGTACCCGATGCATTCTAACTGCATCTTGCTAATTTTTTGCTAACGTTTGGGGTTTTGCCCTTTATATGGGGCGATTTTTGCTGTTCAGTCCATAGTTTGTTTCGACATGGAATTTTGCGAAATTGTGTCACCGCGTACTCCTTACGCCAGCCCCGTACCCAATTGCATGAGGGTGCTGGCCATTTTTGTGCAAAGTGTGGCCCCCGGTGGCGTGGGCTCATCAGGCTGCTGCTGCGGAGGGATGGTCGTCCAGATGTGTGCATCTGGGGTGCTCCAGCGGAGGCTGATGTATTCCATCGGGTGGAGCTATGCTTGTGGCCCCACGGTGGGAGTTCATGGGTGGTCATGGGTGAGTTTTTTTTTTTTTTGATTTTGTTACTGAATTCTATCGATAACTTCCTCAATATTCTTTTCTAGGAGCAACTTTGGTACTATCTGGGGAGGTAGGGTGGTGTGCCTGCCCTGGTTGTCGGATGCATCCCAACTACCTGGTGCATGACGCGACCGCCTGGGTTGGATCTTCGGAATCCGAACTAGGGTTACCTGGTGCACCGCCGAGTTTTGCGTCTGAGGGTGACTGGGATCTTCCTGAAGAGGCTTCTGGTCATATCCAGGAGGACTGGGATCTCTCTGAAGAGGCTTCTGGTCCTGCCCAGGGTTAGGCCGTGGACGCTCCCTCGTTTCATGGTAAGTTATTTTCACTTTCTATTCGAGCCCTTTTTCTAATTATATTTGTTTTTATTTCAGAATTTTTTGTTATTTTGGTTCGTGTACCACCACCGTTCTTTAGTTTTATTTTCTATTAACTTTTAATCTTTTCAAAAAAAATTGTACTTTTAGTTTTATACAAATTTTAGTTTTACTTTTATTCTCCTGTTTTATATAAAAAAATAATAATAAAAAATTCTTGGCTAAATGGTGAAATATCGTCTTTCATTTTTTGGTAAAAAAAAATTTTTTTTGTTCTTTCATTTATAGATTTTAGGTAACACAAAAATGGACTTGACAGATTTTGAATTCGGTCGTCAATTTCTCTCTGACGCTGGTTTTTGTTTAGGTTTGGGCGGCTCTAAGTGTTGTTAAGCGGCTTTAAGCTTGACTGGATGTTATTAGTGTATCTAGTACTCATACTATTGTCTTGGGTAGTGATATGCACAGTATCAACTTATAGTCCCTGATTATGAGGGTAGTTGCTATCTTGAATAAGCTATCCTATGAGAGTTTTGGGGTTACTGATAGTCGAAATCTTGTAACTCCGAAAGCTTAATTAGGCGGGTTATCGAAGTAGATTCTTGCATCTCTTTTTCTTTTTGGGCCGACCTTTCGTTGTTTTGTGGTCTTGGAGAAGAATGGTTTACTGTCTTGGTTTGACGGGAATATGCCTATATATAGAATATATTTCTTATGGGAACTCTGACTCCTGCGCCAATTTGTTATATTTATTTTTTACGTACCTTCGTGTTGTCTGGGTACAATAAATATCCAAAACACTTTTTTTTTTTTACTTTTGTTTAAAATTAGAACATACTTTTTATCTTTATTTAAGAGTAGAACTTAAACTTTTGTATATATATTATTTAAATTAGACGTGAACTTTTTATCTTTATTTAAAATTAGAACATAAACTTTTTTCTCTTCCTTTAAAATTAGAACATAAACTTTTCTCTCTTTATTTAAAATCGGAACGTGAACTTTTTATCTTTATTGAAAATTAGAACATAAACTTTTTTCTCTTCCATTAAAATTAGAACATAAACTTTTCTCTCTTTATTTAAAATCGGAACGTGAACTTTTTATCTTTATTGAAAATTAGAACATAAACTTTTTTCTCTTCCTTTAAAATTAGAACATAAACTAAACTTCCGTTTTCTAACTACTTTTCACCGATTAATTTTATTTTGATTTTCGAGAAACTAAAACCGCCGAGGTAGCCGCGCCAAAATCCAAAAACCAACTCTTCTCAACTATTTTAAAAACCAACTCTTGCTCCCGCACCCGAGATTGCGCCGCTTTTACGTTTATCATTCAACTCCATTCTTGATCACATTCATCGTGATCAAGAGCCGTTGTTCAGGATAGAAAATGCTAAATTGCATTTTCTTATCCTGAGAAAATTTTACTTTTTCAATTCTGGACTTGTTCAAACATGTCCAGAATTATTCGCGTTGAACGATGGCTTCAAAAATGTAATCTTACACTTTTTAAAACATCAGCCACCGTTTGAAATCGCGACGCGCCTATACATACAATCCATTTATGCTGCGCGTGTTTCTTATCGCTAAAACTTTTTTCGTAATATGTATGTACGTATGTACATACACGTTGTATTTTTCGCGACAAATCGTACTGAAGGTACGATTTGCTTTTTTTTTGATTTCTTTTTTAATTAAATTGTTGAAATGACAAATTTTGCTGAAGGCAAAATTTTGTCGTGGAAATTTTAAAGTAAAACGACTTGGGGTGTAAAATGAAACTTTTGTTTTTCCCAAGTCGTTTGATGGGAAAAATTTTATGACTTGTTTGGAATGTGAAGAAAATTGCTGATGCAATTTTCTTCACCCTTTTTGGACGATAAACTAATCATGTTTTGTGCATGATTAGTTTATTGAATTTTTATATTTTATAGTTTTTTTTTTATATACCCAATTTTAGGTTTATGCAAAAATATTATTTATTTTAGGTATATAGGGCTTATTAATTATTTGTTTTTTTTTCTTTTTACCTGTTAGGCCCTAAGGTTTTATATACCTACATATGGTACATATATGTACCTAAGTTTTTTATACATAACATTCCTTCCCCCCGCAAAAAAGAGAATTATTTTTTGAAGAGGAATAATTCTTAAGGGGATTGAGTGGGTGTATATTTTGTATGGGGTATTGAATTGAATTTAAAATGAATTTGATATCTGCCTCAGTAAAATAAAAGATAAAAAAAAATCTTGGTGCACGTAGAGTTGGTATGAGATATTGGAATGCATCTTGTACCGGCTTGGAAAAGAGGAAAAAAAAATTTGTGAGGTTTGTGTACTTGTAGCTGCCTACATACATAATGCACGAATTGCAACTTGTGGAGCTTATTTATGTGTTAGGAAAGGATAAAAAAAAACTACCATTGCTATTGTAGTTGCGTGGGATTTGTATTTTTAACCAAGATAAGTACCCGATGCATTCTAACTGCATTTTGCTAATTTTTTGCTAACGTTTGGGGTTTTGCCCTTTATATGGGGCGATTTTTGCTGTTCAGTCCATAGTTTGTTTCGACATGGAATTTTGCGAAGTTGTGTCACCGCGTACTCCTTACGCCAGCCCTGTACCCAATTGCATGAGGGTGCTGGCCATTTTTGTGCAAAGTGTGGCCCCCGGTGGCGTGGGCTCATCAGGCTGCTGCTGCGGAGGGATGGTCGTCCAGATGTGTGCATCTGGGGTGCTCCAGCGGAGGCTGATGTATTCCATCGGGTGGAGCTATGCTTGTGGCCCCACGGTGGGAGTTCATGGGTGGTCATGGGTGAGTTTTTTTTTTTTTTGATTTTGTTACTGAATTCTATCGATAACTTCCTCAATATTCTTTTCTAGGAGCAACTTTGGTACTATCTGGGGAGGTAGGGTGGTGTGCCTGCCCTGGTGGTCGGATGCATCGGAACTACCTGGTGCATGACGCGACCGCCTGGGTTGGATCTTCGGAATCCGAACTAGGGTTACCTGGTGCACCGCCGAGTTTTGCGTCTGAGGGTGACTGGGATCTTCCTGAAGAGGCTTCTGGTCATATCCAGGAGGACTGGGATCTCTCTGAAGAGGCTTCTGGTCCTGCCCAGGGTTAGGCCGTGGACGCTCCCTCGTTTCATGGTAAGTTATTTTCACTTTCTATTCGAGCCCTTTTTCTAATTATATTTGTTTTTATTTCAGAATTTTTTGTTATTTTGGTTCGTGTACCACCACCGTTCTTTAGTTTTATTTTCTATTAACTTTTAATCTTTTCAAAAAAAATTGTACTTTTAGTTTTATACAAATTTTAGTTTTACTTTTATTCTCCTGTTTTATATAAAAAAATAATAATAAAAAATTCTTGGCTAAATGGTGAAATATCGTCTTTCATTTTTTGGTAAAAAAAAATTTTTTTTGTTTTTTCATTTATAGATTTTAGGTAACACAAAAATGGACTTGACAGATTTTGAATTCGGTCGTCAATTTCTCTCTGACGCTGGTTTTTGTTTAGGTTTGGGCGGCTCTAAGTGTTGTTAAGCGGCTTTAAGCTTGACTGGATGTTATTAGTGTATCTAGTACTCATACTATTGTCTTGGGTAGTGATATGCACAGTGTCAACTTATAGTCCCTGATTATGAGGGTAGTTGCTATCTTGAATAAGCTATCCTATGAGAGTTTTGGGGTTACTGATAGTCGAAATCTTGTAACTCCGAAAGCTTAATTAGGCGGGTTATCGAAGTAGATTCTTGCATCTCTTTTTCTTTTTGGGCCGACCTTTCGTTGTTTTGTGGTCTTGGAGAAGAATGGTTTACTGTCTTGGTTTGACGGGAATATGCCTATATATAGAATATATTTCTTATGGGAACTCTGACTCCTGCGCCAATTTGTTATATTTATTTTTTACGTACCTTCGTGTTGTCTGGGTACAATAAATATCCAAAACACTTTTTTTTTTTTACTTTTGTTTAAAATTAGAACATACTTTTTATCTTTATTTAAGAGTAGAACTTAAACTTTTGTATATATATTATTTAAATTAGACGTGAACTTTTTATCTTTATTTAAAATTAGAACATAAACTTTTTTCTCTTCCTTTAAAATTAGAACATAAACTTTTCTCTCTTTATTTAAAATCGGAACGTGAACTTTTTATCTTTATTGAAAATTAGAACATAAACTTTTTTCTCTTCCATTAAAATTAGAACATAAACTTTTCTCTCTTTATTTAAAATCGGAACGTGAACTTTTTATCTTTATTGAAAATTAGAACATAAACTTTTTTCTCTTCCTTTAAAATTAGAACATAAACTAAACTTCCGTTTACTAACTACTTTTCACCGATTAATTTTATTTTGATTTTCGAGAAACTAAAACCGCCGAGGTAGCCGCGCCAAAATCCAAAAACCAACTCTTCTCAACTATTTTAAAAACCAACTCTTGCTCCCGCACCCGAGATTGCGCCGCTTTTACGTTTATCATTCAACTCCATTCTTGATCACATTCATCGTGATCAAGAGCCGTTGTTCAGGATAGAAAATGCTAAATTGCATTTTCTTATCCTGAGAAAATTTTACTTTTTCAATTCTGGACTTGTTCAAACATGTCCAGAATTATTCGCGTTGAACGATGGCTTCAAAAATGTAATCTTACACTTTTTAAAACATCAGCCACCGTTTGAAATCGCGACGCGCCTATACATACAATCCATTTATGCTGCGCGCGTTTCTTATCGCTAAAACTTTTTTCGTAATATGTATGTACGTATGTACATACACGTTGTATTTTTCGCGACAAATCGTACTGAAGGTACGATTTGCTTTTTTTTGATTTCTTTTTTAATTAAATTGTTGAAATGACAAATTTTGCTGAAGGCAAAATTTTGTCGTGGAAATTTTAAAGTAAAACGACTTGGGGTGTAAAATGAAACTTTTGTTTTTCCCAAGTCGTTTGATGGGAAAAATTTTATGACTTGTTTGGAATGTGAAGAAAATTGCTGATGCAATTTTCTTCACCCTTTTTGGACGATAAACTAATCATGTTTTGTGCATGATTAGTTTATTGAATTTTTATATTTTATAGTTTTTTTTTATATACCCAATTTTAGGTTTATGCAAAAATATTATTTATTTTAGGTATATAGGGCTTATTAATTATTTGTTTTTTTTTCTTTTTACCTGTTAGGCCCTAAGGTTTTATATACCTACATATGGTACATATATGTACCTAAGTTTTTTATACATAACATTCCTTCCCCCCGCAAAAAAGAGAATTATTTTTTGAAGAGGAATAATTCTTAAGGGGATTGAGTGGGTGTATATTTTGTATGGGGTATTGAATTGAATTTAAAATGAATTTGATATCTGCCTCAGTAAAATAAAAGATAAAAAAAATCTTGGTGCACGTAGAGTTGGTATGAGATATTGGAATGCATCTTGTACCGGCTTGGAAAAGAGGAAAAAAAAATTTGTGAGGTTTGTGTACTTGTAGCTGCCTACATACATAATGCACGAATTGCAACTTGTGGAGCTTATTTATGTGTTAGGAAAGGATAAAAAAAAACTACCATTGCTATTGTAGTTGCGTGGGATTTGTATTTTTAACCAAGATAAGTACCCGATGCATTCTAACTGCATTTTGCTAATTTTTTGCTAACGTTTGGGGTTTTGCCCTTTATATGGGGCGATTTTTGCTGTTCAGTCCATAGTTTGTTTCGACATGGAATTTTGCGAAGTTGTGTCACCGCGTACTCCTTACGCCAGCCCTGTACCCAATTGCATGAGGGTGCTGGCCATTTTTGTGCAAAGTGTGGCCCCCGGTGGCGTGGGCTCATCAGGCTGCTGCTGCGGAGGGATGGTCGTCCAGATGTGTGCATCTGGGGTGCTCCAGCGGAGGCTGATGTATTCCATCGGGTGGAGCTATGCTTGTGGCCCCACGGTGGGAGTTCATGGGTGGTCATGGGTGAGTTTTTTTTTTTTTTTGATTTTGTTACTGAATTCTATCGATAACTTCCTCAATATTCTTTTCTAGGAGCAACTTTGGTACTATCTGGGGAGGTAGGGTGGTGTGCCTGCCCTGGTGGTCGGATGCATCGCAACTACCTGGTGCATGACGCGACCGCCTGGGTTGGATCTTCGGAATCCGAACTAGGGTTACCTGGTGCACCGCCGAGTTTTGCGTCTGAGGGTGACTGGGATCTTCCTGAAGAGGCTTCTGGTCATATCCAGGAGGACTGGGATCTCTCTGAAGAGGCTTCTGGTCCTGCCCAGGGTTAGGCCGTGGACGCTCCCTCGTTTCATGGTAAGTTATTTTCACTTTCTATTCGAGCCCTTTTTCTAATTATATTTGTTTTTATTTCAGAATTTTTTGTTATTTTGGTTCGTGTACCACCACCGTTCTTTAGTTTTATTTTCTATTAACTTTTAATCTTTTCAAAAAAAATTGTACTTTTAGTTTTATACAAATTTTAGTTTTACTTTTATTCTCCTGTTTTATATAAAAAAATAATAATAAAAAATTCTTGGCTAAATGGTGAAATATCGTCTTTCATTTTTTGGTAAAAAAAATTTTTTTTTGTTTTTTCATTTATAGATTTTAGGTAACACAAAAATGGACTTGACAGATTTTGAGTTCGGTCGTCAATTTCTCTCTGACGCTGGTTTTTGTTTAGGTTTGGGCGGCTCTAAGTGTTGTTAAGCGGCCTTAAGCTTGACTGGATGTTATTAGTGTATCCAGTACTCATACTATTGTCTTGGGTAGTGATATGCACAGTGTCAACTTATAGTCCCTGATTATGAGGGTAGTTGCTATCTTGAATAAGCTATCCTATGAGAGTTTTGGGGTTACTGATAGTCGAAATTTTGTAACTCCGAAAGCTTAATTAGGCGGGTTATCGAAGTAGATTCTTGCATCTCTTTTTCTTTTTGGGCCGACCTTTCGTTGTTTTGTGGTCTTGGAGAAGAATGGTTTACTGTCTTGGTTTGACGGGAATATGCCTATATATAGAATATATTTCTTATGGGAACTCTGACTCCTGCGCCAATTTGTTATATTTATTTTTTACGTACCTTCGTGTTGTCTGGGTACAATAAATATCCAAAACACTTTTTTTTTTTTACTTTTGTTTAAAATTAGAACATAAACTTTTTATCTTTATTTAAGAGTAAAACTTAAACTTTTGTATATATATTATTTAAATTAGACGTGAACTTTTTATCTTTATTTAAAATTAGAACATAAACTTTTTTCTCTTCCTTTAAAATTAGAACATAAACTTTTCTCTCTTTATTTAAAATCGGAACGTGAACTTTTTATCTTTATTGAAAATTAGAACATAAACTTTTTTCTCTTCCATTAATATTAGAACATAAACTTTTCTCTCTTTATTTAAAATCGGAACGTGAACTTTTTATCTTTATTGAAAATTAGAACATAAACTTTTTTCTCTTCCTTTAAAATTAGAACATAAACTAAACTTCCGTTTACTAACTACTTTTCACCGATTAATTTTATTTTGATTTTCGAGAAACTAAAACCGCCGAGGTAGCCGCGCCAAAATCCAAAAACCAACTCTTCTCAACTATTTTAAAAACCAACTCTTGCTCCCGCACCCGAGATTGCGCCGCTTTTACGTTTATCATTCAACTCCATTCTTGATCACATTCATCGTGATCAAGAGCCGTTGTTCAGGATAGAAAATGCTAAATTGCATTTTCTTATCCTGAGAAAATTTTACTTTTTCAATTCTGGACTTGTTCAAACATGTCCAGAATTATTCGCGTTGAACGATGGCTTCAAAAATGTAATCTTACACTTTTTAAAACATCAGCCACCGTTTGAAATCGCGACGCGCCTATACATACAATCCATTTATGCTGCGCGCGTTTCTTATCGCTAAAACTTTTTTCGTAATATGTATGTACGTATGTACATACACGTTGTATTTTTCGCGACAAATCGTACTGAAGGTACGATTTGCTTTTTTTTTGATTTCTTTTTTAATTAAATTGTTGAAATGACAAATTTTGCTGAAGGCAAAATTTTGTCGTGGAAATTTTAAAGTAAAACGACTTGGGGTGTAAAATGAAACTTTTGTTTTTCCCAAGTCGTTTGATGGGAAAAATTTTATGACTTGTTTGGAATGTGAAGAAAATTGCTGATGCAATTTTTTTCACCCTTTTTGGACGATAAACTAATCATGTTTTGTGCATGATTAGTTTATTGAATTTTTATATTTTATGGTTTTTTTTTTTATATACCCAATTTTAGGTTTATGCAAAAATATTATTTATTTTAGTTATATAGGGCTTATTAATTATTTGTTTTTTTTTCTTTTTACCTGTTAGGCCCTAAGGTTTTATATACCTACATATGGTACATATATGTACCTAAGTTTTTTATACATAACAATGATTTTGCTGCACCTAAATAAGTTTTCTTAGCAGGGAAGTTGTAGATATCAGCATCATTCGAATTTTACAACATGATATCACCATAAACAGATTCTGGGGGTATGTGTATTGAAAAGTCTAGTGACATTAGCCCATACTACCAGCATGCTCCAGTACTACGGTTCTCTTGGATGGGTGAAGTTTTTTGCTTCACTTTTGCCCCACACGTGGCAGCATGCTACGGTTTTGGGAAGTTTTTTGCTTCACTTTTGCCCACACGTGGCAGCATGCTACGGTTTTGGAAAATTTTTTGCTTCACTTTTTGGATGTGTGGTGCGCCTAAATGTAGGCTTTTGTTGTTTTCAAGTGTTGCGCCTGGTTTTGAATTAATATTGGTAATTGTAACAGACACTCAAACTTAATTTAAGTGCTTGCTAAGCGGGCGTAAGTTACTTGAAAAAAAGAAAGAACTTCGATTTTTCGATTCTAAACTTACACTGGATTTTATTGTGCTAATACAAGAACTTAAATACAATTTTTACGCTTACATGATAAATTTCGCTATTGTCATAAGTTCACTTCATCATGTTTACCTTGCAATCATTGACCCAGATTGGGGCAATGCATACGGAAATATTTTCGTGAAATATTTTTATGAATGATGCAAGAACATGAGTAAGTGAACTTACGTTTGATTAAATTTTGACCTGATTGGAGGAAATGTACAAAATAAGCAAAATGACAAATTCTTTTGCATTTGAGAAATCGGAATTGTAGTGAACGTGAACATGAACGTGATTAAGAAATTATGTATGAACATGTTGAGAAATTATTTTTTTGTTCAGGTAGGAACATGCTGGGGGCCGCCAGATTCCAATACACGATTGAATCGCTGTTCTATTGAAGTTTGTGGTGATGGTTGTCTTCCTTCCTTGGGTTTTGCTTGTCGCTTGGAACATCCAGTATAACAAAATTGAAAGGTCCTTTTGAGGGTGAACCAGTACTTCCAGATGAGGATGACCAGGAAAAGAATGAAGGCAGATGATATTGATGTGGTTGAGTAGAGTATCAGCGTGTTGTGTAAGATAGCTGGATCTATCTTGGGCTCCTCCATATATTGTAAGATTTGCTCGTCTGGTTGAATCAAAACTCCTGGTTGCAACAATGCTGGTGATTTATTAAAGTTGGAAATGTTTAATCGTGGGGGAACTTCCCTTATATGGCTGGAGCTGACCTCTATTGTTTGATCCAATTTGGTTTTTAAGGTTATCTCTCTTGTTTTCAGATAACAGTAATCAGCAGTGTGTATAATTCCTGTGGTATTTAGAAGTAATTCCTTTCTAGCTCCTTTGCAGAATATGGAGGCGACCTTGGTTTCATTAGTCATGTATAACCAAGTGTTTCTCGTCACCAAGGCCTTCCAAACTGTACCAGTCAGCTTGAACAGACGCATCTCACATATGGTCTTTGGATAACGATCATAAATTTCATTAATTACACAAGATGGGCTGTTTTCGATGCTGTGCACTATGGTTGGGCTACACAGGAACACGTGATTGGCTATAGTAGTGCAACTCTTCAATTCCCTTTCGTCTAGATTGAAATATGTTTGATGGGTATAATCAACAGCCAAGGTGGAAGATTTTATGTCGGCCACTGCGAATTCGTTGCCTTTGATTAAGTGTGGAGTTGGTGTTATATGTATCAAATCGTACATGTTTGGTTCAACAATATTTAAGTATCCATACAATATTATTGTGCCATTCTGATTTACCACGTCTAGTCGTTCCTGTGGTGTTGGTAAGATAATGAGGTTGGAACCAATTTTCTGGGCTACCTTTTGAATAACGGTTTGGATTTCGTGTAAAGAAATGAAATTCAAGAGATAACCGTGATTGTGTATGGCATTTAACCAGTAAGCATACTTCTCCTGGAGCTCATCGTAGTAATCTTCTGCACTTAGGTATGCGGCTATCAATTCAATGCTAAGCCTATTGTGATCTGCTGCTGAGTACCATGTAGCCATTTCGTTAATTGAAGAAATGGCTTGAGCCAATCTGGCATCAAAAAATATTTATCTAGTATGATAAAATTAGACTGATTAAACTTCGCGTTGAGGAGCAGCATTTGTTGATTTGTTGAAAGTAAGAGATTTTGTTGATTGTGTTCTAATGCGTCAATATTTGCATAAACCTCCTCATTGACGCCAAATATACTGGTGAGTAGCCTACCAAGAAGACCTCTTCTACTTCTGTTCCTTGGTTCTGTAAATCGGATTTCATCTACTGATCTTAAAAGGTTCTTCCTCCTAGTGGATAAGTGCCTGAATAGTTGCGAGCAGCGCGTGATTTCAGTGAGCTTCTCAGTCTTGTCACACATTTCCTGTATTTGTTCCCAAGTGGAGTTGATATTTTTTTCGTCATCAAAAATGTCAACCATTGGAAGTGACACCTGCAATCGCAGATTTCCTCGTTTTATTTTGGCTCTGCCTAAATTCTCTATGTAGAGGCCGGATTTGGGCTGTATGATCTCGTAGTCTTGTGCGAATGCTACAGTCAATCAATAAAGTATCAGCAAGGTGGAATGTAACAGTCTTGAGGCCCATGTACATGGTGCGATTTTCATTCTTTTGCTATGTCGAGCTGTAGTCGGTTCAGGCCCCTTTCCATCTTTACTGGTGGAAATCGTATCAAAGTGCTCTGGTTTCGACCATAGCTCAGGTTCGGCTGAAATGTCAGGTAATGCCCTTTTTGTGGATTTCTTGAGAGTGGTCAGTGCTGTAAAAGTCCTGAGGCCGGCATCTTCATGGTCAGATTTATGTATATTCATAGGCAACTGGCACAGTTTGATAAGTGGCCGTTTCTTGATAATGTTTCTATATTGCACAGAAACTACTCGCACTATTCCATCTTCGCCAGGATGAAGCTGTACGATTCGTCCTAATGGCCACTTTTGTGGGGGCAAGATGTCTTCCTTTACTAGAACTAACTCGCCGAGAACTGGGTTCTTTTTGTCTGTTCTCCATTTGTTTCTTTGTTGTAGTAGTGCCAGATATTCTTGTGACCATCTCTTCCAAATGTCCTGGTATAATTTTGTAACAAGCTTCCATCTTTGGTGGATTTCTTTACACTGAATATCTGGTTCAGGCGGTGCTAGCAGAGGCCTTCCGATCAAGAAATGACCTGGAGTTAATGGTTCTAGATCTGTGGGATCGTTTGAATTTTGTCCGATTGGCCTTGAATTCAAGCAAGCCTCCACTTGATGTAGCACGGTGGTAAATTCCTCATATGTTAGCAAGATGTCTCCCAGCACTCGTTTGAGGTGTGCCTTAACGGACTTAACGCCAGCCTCCCACAGACCTCCAAAATGTGGGCTGGCTGGGGGTATAAACTTCCACTCTGTCCCATCATTGGCTGTAATCTCTGCTGCTCGTTGGGAGGAGCTGGAAATTGCAAGTTGCAGGTCTTTATCTAGCCTGTTTTTAGCACCAACAAAATTCGTTCCATTGTCGCTAAATATTTGCTTGCAATTTCCCCGCCGCGCGACAAATCTTCTATAGGCAGCGAGGAATGCGTCTGTGGTTAAATCGCTTACTAATGCCAAGTGAATGGCCTTTGTTACCATACAGACGAAAAGTGCTATGTATCCCTTGTTTGTTTTTGTGCCTCTTCCTTTGGAGATCTTGGTTATGAATGGGCCGGCATAATCTATTCCGCAGTGAGAAAACGGTGGTGATGGGGTTATGCGAACAGCTGGTAGTTTGCCCATTACTTGCTGTGTGCTTTCTTGGCGGTGTCTGACACACTTGATGCATTTGTGGATTCTTCCTTGTACTAGTCTTTTGGCATCGATTATCCAGAATCGTGCCCTTAAGAAATTTAATGTGAGTTGCGTTCCTCCGTGTAGCGTTTGATGGTGAGAATGATCAACAATGAGACTGGTGATATGATGTTTTGGTGGTAGTAGCATCTGATGTTTTGCATTCATAGATAGCTCAGAGTTTTCCAATCTTCCCCCGACTCGTAGAATGCCATCTTCGTCTAGAAATGGACGTAACGAAAGTAATCTACTACTTTTCTTCAATGGAATTTTCTTTCCGATATATTGGACTTCCTCAAAGAATGCTTCCAACTGTGTCATCCTTACTATACACTTCTCTGATTCCTTCAGCTCGTTGTGTGACAGATGGTGCAACATTCTCTGTGAGCGTGGAACTTTACAGTTCATGATGAATCGTCGGCAATATGCAGTAATTCTTAACTGTTTGGTATAAGATGAGCATGAAAAAGTATTCTCTGTTGAGAAAACTGTATTGAAGACCTTGATCTGTTTTTTTTCTTCTTCACTTGTCTCCATATTTAGTTTGTTTGATGGCCAAGCTTCAGCAGGTTGGCCTAGCCAAAGTGGACCTCTCCACCAGATCGTGTGCGAATCGATTTTCTTCGGACTTATTCCCCTGGAAGCTATATCGGCGGGATTTTCTGGAGAGGCTATGTGTCTCCATATTTTTTTGTCAGCTAGGCTCTGAATTTCGCTCACTCGGTTCGCGACAAATGAAGCTAGTTGTTTGGGTTTTTAGCGATCCAAGCTAGTGGTATCTCAGAATCGCACCAAGCAAAAATCTGAGGTGACTTTATCGCTAGAATCTCAATGGTTGATTTGAGCAGCCGGGCAAGGAGTAATGCACCACAGAGCTCTAAACGTGGTAAAGTGATCTTCTGTTTTAATGGTGCTACTTTGGTTTTTGCAGTTAGCAATGTAGTATGTATTTTACTAAAAGCATCAACCGTGCGTGTATACACTACTGCGGCATATGCTTTCTCAGAGGCGTCGCAGAATCCGTGAAGTTGAATTTGTTGGTTCGTGAGATGTCCAACCCATCGTGGGATTCTAATTGCTTTTAAGCCCAGCAGATCTCTCTCGAAGCTTGTCCAGAGTTTGGTTATATCTTCAGGTGGAGGCTGGTCCCAATCTGTTCCTGCCTTCCACAGTGACTGCATGATGAGCTTGACTGTAACGGTTACTGGTGCTAACCAGCCTAGCGGATCAAAGATGGTAGCAGCCCTTGACAGTATTTTTCGTTTCGTCAATTTTGCCTCATTGTTATGGAAGCGTATTCTAAACTGAAACTCGTCTTGTTTGGGATTCCAATGTATTCCCAGAGCTTTGATTGTTTCATCTTCTCCAATTTCTAATATTCCCTTCTCTATTATGTTCTCGGGAAGGTCGTCTAATAGTGCTTCATTATTTGAAGTCCATTTACGCAGATTAAATCCCCCCATATTTAATAAAGAGGTTATTTGTTTTTGTAGTACCCGAGCTTCAGCTTTTGTATCAGCTCCTGACAGCATGTCGTCTACGTAAAAGTCCTCATTGAGCACCTTTTTTGCCAAAGGTAGCTGGTCACCTTCGTCTTTGGCTAATTGTTTTAGTGTTTGGACTGCAAGAAATGTGGCTGGGGCTGTGCCATAAGTGACCGTGTTTAGGATGAATTCTTGAATGGGTTCTGTTGGTAGCTTCCTCCATAGTATTCGTTGATAGTTTCTGTCGTCTTCTGCGATCTTGATCTGTCGAAACATTTTCTCTATATCCGCAGTGAAAACGTAACGATGTTTTCTCCATCTTAGGAGAATTGGGTTAGATCTTGTTGAACTTTTTGTCCTTTATACAGCAAGTGATTAAGGCTCAATCCAGAATCCGTGTTGGATGAAGCATCGAATACTACTCGCATTTTTGTTGTGGTGCTGTCTCTTTTAAAGACCGCATGATGAGGTAGATAGTATATTTTGGACATCTCACCTGTGTAAGCTCCAGCGGGGCTCATGTAATTTAAGGCGAGATACTCCTTCAGGAAGGCATTGTAAGCCGCCATGTCCTCCGGGGCTTTCTGAAGTTTCTTTTCTATTTGCAAGAGACGAGCAACGGCCTTGTGTCTTGACTCTCCTAAGTTTCCCACATTTTCTCTAAATGGCAGGCGGATAATATACCTGCCTTCTTCATCTCTTTGGTGTGTCGTCTTAAAATGCTCTGTGCAATAATCAGTTGCTTCATTGGATATGACGCTGTTTTCTATCTCCCAAAACTGTTCGATTTTTTCGTCCATTTCTGCTAGAGAGAGAAAGCTTGAAACTTTGTTGGTTCTCTGGTAACTTCTGGGGATAGTTCCAAATAGGATCCAACCTAACTTTGTGTTTTGAGCTGCCGGATGCTCTTGTTTGAGCCCCTTTAACAATATACTGGCATAAACATCTGCACCTAGTAGTAGGTCTATTTTCCCTGGTCTGTTGAATGTGGGATCTGCCAAAGTTATATTTCCATATTTTCCTATATCAACTGATAATACAGGTGAGTTTGGAAGAAATGAATTGAGTTTAGGCAAGACAAGTGCTTCTACACAAAGATATGTGTGTAATTCGTCCTGAAGCTGGATGCGTATCTTCACTTTACTGCATGCCTTTCCAGATTTAGTCTCGCCAACCCCTAATATGGTAGCTGATATGCGCTCCTTTTGCAATCTTAAATTCTGGACTGCTTCTTCGATAATAAGCGATTCCTGTGAGCCTGGGTCAATTAATGCTCTAAAAAGCTCTGGTTGATTGAATATGTTTGTAACTCTTACCATGGCAGTTGGTAATAGCACATTTGGCATTTTGAGCTTGTTGTGGGGAACAATAACCCCTTTATTTACCGTGGCCTCTGGAATGCTTTCTACAATTGTATTAGTAGTCATATAAGAACTGGATTGATTTCTTGAGTTCTCATCGTATTGATGAAGTAGCGTATGGTGTCTTTTTTTGCAATAAAAGCACGATTTGCTTGTTTTGCATTTCTCAGATTTGTTGTGAGCCATGCAGTTGATACAAAGATTCTTTTTTGCGATGTATGATTGACGATCATGCACGCTCATCTTTTTAAATTCTATACATTGGTAAATGCTATGATCTTTGTTGCAGAAGATGCATGATCATTGTAGCATCGTATTGAAAGATTTTTTCTTGTTGGAGGTAAATGCTTCTGGTTTTGTTTGTTTGCTACTCTTGATGCAGTCTAGGATTTGATAGCGCTTATCTAAAAAATTTAACAATTCAGGCGTAGATGGCATCTCCCTTGGGTTCGCAAGGCTCTCCTCAAACAGTCTTATACTTTCTGCATCAAGTTTTCTGAGTGCAATGCAGACAATCATAGGACCCTATTCGTCCGTGTGACAGTTTAGATTTTTTAATGCTTCTAGGTATTCTCTTATTATGTCATAGAGGGCTATAATATCTTCTTGAGATCTGTATTCAACCTTCTTTGCATCCATGATGTTGTTGATATATTCTGTTATGATCTTCCTGTTATTATTAAACCTTGATTGGATTAACTTGATGGCAGTTTTATAGTTGCTATTATTCAATTGTAGATGACTTATTACTTTTCTTGCGTCGTCTTCTAGATGGTATAGAAGGTATTGCATCTTCTCAACTTCGCTTAGATAGGGGTTGTGGTCTATAACCTGCATGAATATATCGCTGAAAGATTTCCATTCCTTGTAGTTTCCACTGAATCTTGGAATTTTAATTGGTGGCAGTTTTGGAAAGATATTCTGCCTGTTGTCTGACAAATATGGATTGGTATTTATTTGGTGTCGTGTGGGATCCCACATGTCGCTCTGATTAAATGTATTAGTATCAGTACTAAGAGGTGTGGAAGATGCTGCAGAAGATGTAGGTTGTCTGGTATCCTGCCCTAGCGCAGAATGTGTTAAGGTTGCTGTGTCTGCTGGTTTAGTAGATGTAGTGGTTACTGGAGTTGGATTTATTCCATAGCTTTCTAACAAGTTAAGAATTTCATCGGCTATCTTTTTAGTTGTTCCATATAGATCTTCAGTGAAGTAAAGATGCTCTTTAGGAATTATCTTTTAATTGCTCATGCCTTGTGGTAAAGCTGTCCCAAAGTGTGTTCAGCTCTGATCTCTTTTTAACTATGTATTCCCTAGTTTTTCTAGAAGATCCATCTTTTCCGATATTCCTTAACAAATCATCAATCAATTTAGCCAATTGCTTTTGCTCTTTCAAAAGTTCTTGAGACATCTTTGAGCTTGTGGTTTCAAGGCTTCAAATAGTCTTTTCAGTTGGCGATGGTTTGAACTTGTTTTTAACCGATGTGGTAATGACAACTACTCAAATCATGTAACAAACACTCAAACTTAATTTGAGAACTAGTTAAGCTGACCTGGTGATTGGTGAAATTGTTTTATGGCGACTGTGATGACTGTACAACAATACTCAAACTCAATTTGAGAACTGCTGCTTTTCCTGGGGATTGCGGATGATGATTTGTATAACAACACTCAAACTTAATTTGAGAATTGTTATCTGAAGAATTTTTCTGACGATGATTGTACAGCAATACTCAAACTTAATTTGAGAACTGCTGTTTGTAGGTAGTGGATGTATGTTTGATTGTGAACTTGCGCTTACCACTGGTGGGGGCACAGATATTCACTTTGTACAGGCGTTAGTTTACTTCTTGAGGCTCGAAGGACCATGTAACAGGCACTCAAACTTAATTTAAGTGCTTGCTAAGCGGGCGTAAGTTACTTGAAAAAAAGAAAGAACTTCGATTTTTTGATTCTAAACTTACACTGGATTTTATTGTGCTAATACAAGAACTTAAATACAATTTTTACGCTTACATGATAAATTTCGCTATTGTCGTAAGTTCACTTCATCATGTTTACCTTGCAATCATTGACCCAGATTGGGGCAATGCATGCGGAAATATTTTCGTGAAATATTTTTATGAATGATGCAAGAACATGAGTAAGTGAACTTACGTTTGATTAAATTTTGACCTGATTGGAGGAAATGTACAAAATAAGCAAAATGACAAATTCTTTTGCATTTGAGAAATCGGAATTGTAGTGAACGTGAACATGAACGTGATTAAGAAATTATGTATGAACATGTTGAGAAATTATTTTTTTGTTCAGGTAGGAACAGTAATAATTGATTTTTCTTGAGCGCCTAAATGTAGGCTTTTGGCTTTGAACTAATAATTAAAGTTAATAGTAGGAAATTTTTGTTCATGCCAATGGATTCTGGAGGGGTGGTATGTTGGGGCAATATAGGGAGGGGGGTAATGAAATTTTCATCAGAAATCCTCTACGGGCTCTGGTTTTCGAGATATTAGCGTATTAATATTTCAAGTTATTTTTGCTCATGGAAATGGATTCTTGGTGGTGTGGGGTGGGAGGGGGAACGAAATTTTCATCACAAATCCTCTACGGGCTTTGGTTTTCGAGATATTAGCGACATCTGTTTGGGCGCAAACGCCATTTCTTGAGTAAGGTACCCTAGCGGCCTTAGCCGGAACTACAAGCATGCCTTGGTTTTGCTGTTTTCTTTTATTAGCGGGAAAGTTCTAGATATCAGCATGACGTCATCGTGGTTTTGCTGTTTTCAAATGCTGCACGTTTTCTTAGCAGGGAAGTTGTAGATATCAGCATCATTCGAATTTCACAACCTTAGCAAATTATTATTATTATTGGGTCTTGGGAGAAAATTCACAGTTGCTCTTTCGAGTGCAAACACCATTTCTTGAGCAAGGTCCCCTGGTGGCATTAGTCGATACTAGATCATCTCGGGCTTGGGGATACGAGATCACTTTGGGGATAGGTACTGGAGGTTGGCTGACAGCTTTAGCGGCAATATCTGATACTATGACTAGGATTGTCTGTGGTGTGTTGGATTCGGCTACGTTACCTATACCAAGGCTTGGGTAGAATGTGTACGGCTTAAGTAATGATGTGAAATACCCTAACCGAATTTATATCGGGGGCTACTTGTCAGCTTGAGTTTGGTTTCAGTTGTTTACTTTAGTATGAGTGTGGTATGTTGGGCTGGGTTACTTGGTGGCTGAGGAAACGTTACCTAAGGCGCGGGTGGATGTGTGTAGCTGTGCATTTATTTGGATATGAGTCCTTATGAAAATAAGCGACATATTATGAGCGGAACGGCGGATACTTAACCTTGGGGCATTACTCCATTTCATCAGATCAACAAGTGGCAACCCCAGAAAGAATCTAAATCTAGTGTAAATAAATTATGTATTATAGTTTTAGTTTCATTTATTAAAGTAATTTGCATTATAGCTACATGTATAAAGTATTATAAATATATATTTATTTTAAATTGTATTATAGGTGTTTTTTCAAGAAATTATAAAACATCTTTGTTATTAATCCAAGAATTGTGTTTTGATGAAAATCCGAGCCATTTAACGTAAGCTTTATCTCCACTCTTCTTTAAGATTTTCTCTACGAGATATAGGTCTGGGTGTTTAACTATCAGCAGCTCCAATTCATAAAAGCCTCCTGTGATTGGATTTCCTTGATAATCTTCCAGCTGATATGTGATGGGGTTTGTGTTTTGAACTTTAATTATTTTAAAAATCTCAGCTGTCCAGTTTGGTGTATAGCTTTTCTCAAATATATGCTTGTATTTGCTGATGCGTACAAAATCTCCAACTTTATACTTTACAGGAACAACAATCTTTATATGACTGTATACAGTTGAGAGCAGTTGTTTCTCATTGGAGGCGTTGATATCACGTGGTCTCATTTTTGTAGTTCGATGTATTCTCAGCTGTCCAGTTTGGTGTATAGCCTTTCTCAAATATATTCTTATATTTGCAGATGCGTACAAAATCTCCAACTATATACTTTGCAGGAACAACAATCTTTATATGACTGTATACAGTTGAAAGCAGTTGTTTCTCATTGGAGGCGTTGATATCACGTGGTCTCATTTTTGTAGTTCGATGTATTCTCGAGTTGTATTCAGTGAGCAGTTTCTTTACCATACCAATCCACTGATAAGTTCCATTAAAGCTGAATTCCTTCCACATCATATCCTTTAGAGTTCGGTTAAATCGTTCCACTATTGATGCTTTGAGGAAACTGTACGTAGATTAATGATTAATTGCATGCTTTATCATTAGATTTTTAAAGAGGCTGTTGTAGAATTCCTTTCCATCATCAGTCTGCAGGTTTTTAGGTATTCGTCCCTCGCTTAATATAGACTGCATGGCATCTCTTACTTCTACACCAGTTTTCTTTTAATTGGAATTGCCCATGCATATTTGGAGAAGGTATCAATTACTGTCAGCAGATAGCGGTAAGCCTTGTTCACATACTTGTAGGGATCCATTTCAACCAAGTCTGCCTGCCACAAGTCATCTAGTCCTTTGATAATCACACGACGTCGTTTAAAACTTTTTCTCGCTGGTTTATGCAGCTCATTTACCACTTGTCTCTTACTCATCGTAATTATAAATGAAACAGATTTCTCAAGAGTTTTTACTCATATACACCATCTTTTGGTGTCAAGTCTTTCTTATTTATTACTGAAGTAAACAAATAGTTTTCAATCTTCGCGATTTCATCATTGATATATAGCGTTAAATTTGTCACCTCCATATTAATAGTTTTTTTTATTTCTTCAACACTTATTTTAGTTTTCTTGTCAACATAGTCTTTGGTAGTAGCATTATCATTTTCAAAGGGTTCACCAAGTCGTTTTATACACTTTGAGTTTAGATCGTAGTCTCCGTTTATCGTTACATTAGATCCAATACCCCGCTCTCCTTGTTCACCAGCTGGACCCTGAGCTCCTTGTTTACCATCTGGTCGTTGAATTCCTTGTTTACCGGCTGGTCCCTAAGCTCCTGTTGGTCCACGTTCACGTCCACGTTCCTCGCTTAGAGAAACGTCCAAACTTGTCAACGCTCATCTGTAGATTGTGATGAAGTATGGTAATGAAGTAGTATTTAAACTATAATATCTGCTTCTCGCAGCTCCTCCAGGATAGATACAATTTCATTGTTGTGACTGGTGTTTCCAGCCTGCTTTGATGCCATTAGAAGACGCAGTCTATCCACTAATTCATTTGGATCATCCCAGTAAATTTGATCAATGTTTTCTTTAGGCAGACGCATTAGTCCCATGCCTTTATGCTGTATAAGTTTACTGATTATAGCTTTATACTTAGCCGCTCTAGTACCCTTTATTTGCCCATCTTCAGCATAGTCACGTTTATATGCATTGGTATCTCTCAAAATAGATCCATAATTAGTTAAATCCTCTTTAGTATATAGACTTTTTACAGGATCTTTCATAAATAGCAGCTCACATAACCCCAAAGTTGTTTTATAGCTCTTCCCCTTGATAACAATATTTCCTATATCATCAAAATCAAACGTTGAATTACCGATTCTCCACGCGTTGTCATCATAGTAAACTCCATAGGTTGGATCAATTTTAGGGCTATTATCAGTGAATAGCTTTAAATAGTTTGAAACTATGTATCCAGACGTATCGGAAGAGGTGACAGGAGACCTTCCTGTCAATGTTCTTGAATGTTTAGGTGTTGCGAATTCTTCTTCAGATGTTAAGGAATAATCTCCATAATTTATAGGTGTGCTACTAGCCTCCATTTTCACATATTTTCGTTTTGGAAGGGTAAAAGGTTCCACAATGTCATTGGCTTCTTTGTTTGCTTCTTCTTCTTCTATTGCTCCTCTTCTTCTTTTTCTTCTTGGTAAAGATGGAAACGGGCTGTTCTTGAAGCCGTATAGAAAAGGACTTGGACTCTATCTACAACCTCAACCAAAAAACTATTAAAGACGCTACCCAAACGACCGCTAAACGAGTTGGATCTTCACAAGTATACCACACACTTGCCGCACTTCAGAGGAGTATTTATGCGTAATAGTCTACCTAAAAAGCCATGGAAGCGAGAAAGCGGTATTGTTAACTTGGACATCTCAACTGGAGCAGGTACACACTGGGTAGCGTACTACAAGAAAGGTGATAACATCGAATACTTTGATAGCTTTGGCAATCTCCAACCACCACGGGAGGTCATAAACTACTTGGGTAGTAATATTACGTACAACTACAGTTCTTATCAGAACTATGATGCAGTAATTTGCGGTCATTTATGTTTAGAGTTTTTATATAACTGTTATAGCCATTAATTATTATCTATAAATAAATGTATCTATATTGAAATTGTGACAGTTCATTATCAACCGCCATGTCATTAACACTTACTCTCACGGGAAATTCATCTCTACTCACTGCTGAATACTTTCCTCCGCTGGAGCTAGCAACGGATTATGTTTGTGGATTAATTGATTTTCAAACATACAACTCTATACCAAATATTGATGTGAGCAATAACCTGGTTCATGTAGGGAATGAGGTTGTTGAGATACCTTTTGGATCCTATGAGATTGATGATATAGCAAAATATGTACAAGGATACTTGGATAAAGAGGGGAAAAGGATAAAGGTTGCGATAAAGGCTAACAATAATACATTGAAGAGTGAAGTTAAGGCAACTGAAGAAATACATTTTGAAAAACAGAGATCCATAGCTCCTCTGCTAGGATTCAGTAAAAGAAACTTATCTGCTAATATAGTGCATACATCAGAGTTGCCAGTCAGCATCATTAAAGAGAATACTATACGCATCGAATGTAATATTATATTAGGATCATTCTTCAACAACACACAAGTACACACTCTCCACGAGTTTTCCCCGAACGTGGGACCTGGGTATAAAATAGTGGAGGTACCCAAAAATGTAATCTATTTGCCTGTGAACACCAAACGTATAAGTTCTCTAACATTGAAGCTCCTTGACCAAGACGGTGACTTAATCAACTTCAGAGGAGAGACTATAACCATCAGGTTACATTTGAAGCCACAGCATGTTGATATACGATAATGATAAATACGAGTTCGGAGCAAACAAGATCATTAGTCAGCGGACAACCTTGAAGCGATCAAGACCTACATTAACACCTGCAAATACAGCATATTTACAATCAATAGGCTTAACGCTGAAACAATGAATAATAGAATACTAGATATTGCACCATAGGCTCTCTTTGATATCAGTGTTACTAAATTTGAACATCACTCCTATTCACAATTTCTAATATCATTTGAAAACAGCGATGAAACCCGTATCTCTGTACAACATCAGGACTTGAATCTTCTACCCAGCAGGAGTTTTCTTTACATTGAGGGGTCGCTAACAAAGCTGGATGGAACCGTTGCAGCAACCGCAAAATTAGCTAACAACGCTCTACCATTTCTTTTTGAGGAAATACGCTATGAACTGAATGCAGTGGTAATCGACCGTACAAGAAATCTTGGGATTGCGACAACATTAAAAAACTACGTATCGCTAAATGCAAATGTAAGCAGGATACTACTCAATGGCAGTTGGTCACCAGATTCAGCCGTTATACCAGCCAATGGACTGTTTAACTATTGTGTACCTCTGAAATATTTATTGGGATTCGCTGAAGATTACAAGAAAATTCTGATAAATTCCAAACATGAACTCACGATAATGCCATTACATCACCCACTGATGTGGTGAAAATTGAAATTACCAAACTTCAATGGAGCATTCCGCATGTTACAGTATCCGATGATGAAAAGCTGCAACTATTTAAAATTATCGGGAGAGGTCGCCCGATATAAATACCATTCCGCAGCTGGGACATATATGAGTATCCAGTACTACCGGAATGCACGCATCAAACCTGGTCAGTTAAGACTTTCACTCAACTGGAGAAACCTCGATTTATCATCTTAGCATTACAAACGGATCGATGGAACGATAAAATCAAAGATACAAGCAAGTTTGATCACTGCAAACTCACCGATGTTACAGTTCATTTGAACTCAGAATCATATCCCTATGATGATTTGAATTTGAAATTTGATTTGAATAGATACGCATTGCTGTATGAGATGTATATAAAGTTTATACAATCATACTATGGTCATCAGTATCAGCCGTCCCTCACATGGGAGAAGCTCAAAACCGATGCTCCGATCGCTGTCATTGATTGCTCACATCAAAATGAAACAATAAAAACTGGACCTGTTGACATAAGGCTAGAATTCAAGACATCTGAAAATATACCGGCTAATACAACAGCATATTGTCTGCTTCTACACGATCGAATAGTAGAATACAGTCCGCTGACAAGTGAAGTTAGAAAGTTAAATTAAGAAGATGGCAGTCATCGTAGACATCCAAGGATTCAAAACAAACCTCAATGAATTCATCACTAAAGAACTGGCAATTTTAAACAATGAAAACCAAATGCAGCATTTTATATTTCAACCACCGTTCAGATACAAAGATTTGACTTCAGCAAAAAAGAGACAAGTAAAATGGCTTCAACACAATTTTCATGGATTCCGCTGGGATGATGGCTACATACCGTATCACAAGCAGTACACTATAGTTGAACCACTGCTTCGAAACAAGACCATATATGTAAAGGGGGCTGAAAAAGTTCATTTGATGCAGAAGATAGTTGGAGAGGGTGAAATCATTATTAACGTCGAAGATGAATACAACTGTGGAAAACTAATAGAGATTAACACAAATGCCCCATCTTGCCAAGTTCATATTGGACAATGTGCTATAAGAAATACTTTTATAATAAGAAATTTTATTGGAAATAAAAACAAGTGTTTATAAAACATAAGACTTTTCAATACACATACCCCAGAACCCTCACTGACATCGTCTAGAATCTGTTCATGGTGATGTCATGTTGTGAAATTCGAATAATGCTGATATCTACAACTTCCCTGCTAAGAAAACTTATTTAGGTGCAGCAAAACCATGATGACGTCATGCTGATATCTAGAACTCTCCCGCTAATAAAAGAAAACAGCAAAACCAAGGCATGCTGGTAGTTCCGGCTAAGGCCGCTAGGGTACCTTACTCAAAAAATTGCGTTTGCGCCCAAACAGATGTCGCTAATATCTCGAAAACCAAAACCCGTAGAGGATTTCTGATGAAAATTTCGTTCCCCCTCTGACCCCCGCCCCTATAACACCTTCTAGAATCTATTGGAATGATCAAAACTATCCTAGGTAGCTTGAATTATTAATAATATTAACTATAAAAGAAAAGGTAAAATCGCTAATATCTCGAAAACCAGAGGCCGTAGAAGATTTCTGATGAAAATTTCGTCCCCCCTAATATCCCCACCCCAACCATCTAGAATCCATTGGCATGAACAAAAATTTCCTAGCGTTAACTTTAATTATTACTAATATTAATTAGTTCAAAACCAAAAGCCTACATTTAGGCGCACCACATATCTATCCAAGAAAACCGTAGTACCGGAGCATGCTGGTAGTACCGGCTGATGCCACTAGGGCGCAGTCAAGGGCAAATGACACATCCCGGTAGTATCGATTAATCCCGCTAGGGCGCAGTCGAGACTCAATGGTACACCCAAGACACAATGGTGCACCCAAGACGCAATGGTGGATCCAAGACACAAAGCAATACAGCCAAGACACAAACCCACATTTAGTATGCTCAAACCACCTAGCGACGGTGGCGCCATCTGCGGCGAAATCCTGGAGGCTTAAAAAAGTGGGCCAGAATCCGCATAGAATAACTACTAATCCCTCACGTCTACATGGCATCTTAGCGGCTTAATCAGAAAATTTCATCAGCATCCGCATTTACGAAGCCTTATTCCCCTTCCCGGATAATTTAAAATAGTTTGAAATTACGATACCTTGGCTTTTGTGTTCGTGATCTTCATGTACTTGCTATAATTTGTGTTGAGGCAAACTATCCTTCACATGGGCCCTTCTGCTTCTTTTCCGCTTTTATTTCATCAATCCCAGCTCATATTTCTTTTTCTTCCCTGACAGCTAACAGATTACTTAGTCGAGCAGTTTATTAATCTTTTATTCTCTTCTACTTTTAAATTCAAGAATTAAAAAAACACTTTTCCTTTCACAGCTTAGATATCTCGTCCAAACACAAAAAACCTTCTTCTTCCTTTTTCTATTTTTCTGTCACATCCACCTGTCACACAGAACTTGAGGAAACGCATCTCTCTCGGTTGGGGTGCGGTCCAGTTTTCTGCTATGGACAGCAGCCAGCCGGTATACACGCTTCAGTATGTCATGTAGCATATTGCTATATGCAATACGCTACGACCATAACATTGTACGCAAGCCTCCCTTCCATCGCGTTTTTAAAATTGACAGAAGAGGCAGTTCGATTGATATTTTATCAGCTTGTATGGATAATCATTTAGAAAAATTGCATTGAGACAAAGTTTTATGTATGTCGGCGGAAGTCGCTTTTGCAAACTTTGATATTAGAAAATTTTCTGGAATTTAAGAAAATAATTTTTGTGTATAAAATTTTCATGAGTTACTTGAATTTCTTGTGTCAGAACGTTGTTCAATAAATTATCTATATCTATGATGCAACTACTTATACTATCAACTACACCAGCCTACCCATAAGCCCGGCTCAGTTTTCAATTCCACGAAATATTTCTAGTTTACCTATATTTTACCAAAAACAATATCTAAACATGTACGTACATATTGTTACGTGCAATAGAAAGAGACAACTGGTGACATCTACTGGCAATAAACAACTTCAGGTTCGGAGAGTAAATGACTTCAGGTTCGGAGAATCGATTATGAAAGTTCAGGAATAGAACAAATAGAATAGTCAAGAAGCTTTTGGAATAGAACACTCCAGATTAATCTGGAGTGTTTCTAGGGTATAAATAGAACAGTTGTCATCGCCAGAAAAGAGTCTTGTTTTAGACGTTGCAGTGATAAGAGGCGAAAGTAATAAAGAAGCGATAGTGTGTAATTAGATTGCGATTATTGAAAGTACAGTGTTAGCGATAATTAGAGCATAGTTGATTAAATGAATGTTTGTGAACTTTATATGATTTAAGTGTAATAAAGAGCTTATATATTAATTATTTAATATTGTGTTTTAAATAACGAACCAAAGGCCACGCTCGCAACAACTGGTGTCAGAAGTGAAATAAATTCGCGAAATAAAGTGACTAAAAATTAAAAGTGTGATTAATTTTGTGGAATTGTGGTAAATTTTAAAAATTCTGCAAAATAATTTATATTCAACTGTGAGTGAATTACTAAAATAATGGGGCGCAAAGTGGACGAGCTTCGAACGCAGGATTTGAAAGTGGAGTTAGGGAACCGGTCATTACAAACGACAGGCATAAAGAAAGTTCTAGTCGAGCGACTTAGACAATCTTTGATAGAGGAAGGAAAGAATCCTGAAACATTTGTTTTCGAAGAGAACTTGGAAGAAATCGAAGTTGAAGAAGCGCCTGCGATGAAAATGGAACAGTTTTGAGTACTTTAATGAGTAAAATGGAAGCCCGTTTTGATGAGCAAAAGAATTCTCTCGAGGAACAAAAGAATTCTCTCGAGGAACAAAAGAATTCTCTGGAATCACGTTTGGATGAACAGAAGAAATCTATGGACGAACAAAAGAATTCTCTAGAATCACGTTTAGATGAACAGAAGAAATCTATGGACGAACAAAAGAATTCTCTCGAGGAACAAAAGAAATCTATGGAAACCCGTCTGGACGAGCAAAAGAATGCTTTTGAGGAACAAAAGAATTCTTTGCAGAATTGTCTAGAAACTTGTTTGGAGGAACAGAAGAAATTTCTGAAAGTTTCGTTAGACGAACAAAATATGAAAATTGAAGGAATACAGCAGGAAGTGTTGGAAGTTCGACAACAAGTGTCGGGAGTACAACAAAATGTCACGGAACAGCTTGATAACTTTAAAGCAGATCTGGAAAGAATAAAGCATCGTCAGCCTCTAAGCGGAGCAACTGAAATATCCGGTGCAGGTAGAATGAAACCTCCCATATTTGATGGACAAAATTCGTGGCATATCTTCAAGAGACAATTCGAGGCAGCTTCAGAGGTAAATGGATGGAATGATGAAGACAAAGCTATAGCTCTAGTGTTAGCACTTCGAGGTCCTGCGTCAGAACTCTTACAAACTGTACCGATTGAAAATCAACGTAATTACTCTTCATTAGTACAGGCGATAGAATTACGTTACGGAGATGAGCACATGCAGCAAGTATATCGCCTACAGTTGCGCAACAGGATTCAAAAACATGGCGAATCACTACAACAACTGCAGGCAGATGTAGAAAGATTAGCGCATCTGTCATACTCCAGCGTGAATGCGGGTTTTCTCAATGAAGTGGCGACGGAGGCATTTGTGAACGCTATTACAGATCAAAATTTACAACAATCATTGAGGCTAGCAGGAAAGAAATCAACAGCAGAAGCACTAGCCTATGCATTAGCATACGAATCCGCCAGACAAGCTTCACGGAGTGCAGTACGAGTGAGATAAATTTCAGTGGAAGAATGTACTTGTAATAGAGTGCAATCATCACAGAGCCCGCCTTCACGTGGTGTCCCTCGATGCTGGAATTGTAATAGACCAGGGCACCTTCAAAGAGACTGCAGAAAACGTCGACGAGTGGAATCACCAGAAGAAGAGGGGAAAGAAGAATGCCAAAGATGTCGAGCCAGGGAACAAGCAATTCGTGGATAGACTAGATATCAAACAGCGACCAGTCGCATCGTCTCTCCTCTTGAGCAGTCGGAAAACTAGTAAAAACCAACTTCGTGGGGCAGAAGTTGGTTGGTGGAATCGACAGCCCCGAAGTCATCATCCAAGTAAGTCAGTTACAGAGAAATAATAGCAGTCTTGTTATATATGGAAGTGTAGGAAAAAATGACTGCGCAGTTACTATCGATACTGGAGCTTCAAGATCAATTATTAGAGCAGATCTTGTTAAGAACAAATGGCTTCACAACACCACCAAATATCTACTAAGAACAGCAACTGGAGCGGCAGCACAGGTGTTTGGAGAAATAACTTTAGATGTTCAACTAGGCGAACTACTATTTCCTCACACTTTCCTGGTTTCAGACATAATGGATGACTGCATTCTTGGAATAGACTTCATGACCACATACAAAATAAATCTGGATGTCGGAGAGCGGATTCTCAAATATGGCAACATAGAAATTCCTATGAAACTAGGAGAAGAAGCAGATCATCCTGCGAAAGTAAGGACGATGGTTTGCGAAAATATTACTCTTTCGCCATGCTCCGAGACACTAATATGGACAAAGCTTACTGATGACATCGGGACCTGCCGATTCTATCTGGTGGAGCCTAACCCCACAAAAGTTACATCGAACATCATCGTTGGCAAGACTTTAGTGAAGGCAGAAGGTGCAACATTAATTCCAGTCAGAGTGCTTAACACATCCGAAAACGAGGTACAACTAAAAGAAGGTGCTATAATTGGAAATTGTGGACCCGTTTACCAAATCGTCAATTTAGATAATGGTAGTAATGTCAAGGAGACAAAAACTATACCAGCTACTACCCAACAGGTTCAGAAACTTCTTTCGTCCAGTGCCTTAAGTGAACAACAACACAACGATGCCAAAGAGGTGATCGATGAATTTTCGGAATTATTTGCAATGAATGATGATGATTATGGTAAAACAAATCTTATCCAGCATCGAATCGATACAGGAGATTCCAGGCCCATTCGACAGACACCACGAAGATTGCCATTAGCCAAACAACCAGAAGTTGCAGACATGATGAACTCCATGAAGAAACAAGGCATCATAGAGGAATCTAACAGCCCTTGGACATCGCCGGTTGTTCTGGTTAGGAAAAAGGATGGCAGCACCCGATTCTGTGTAGACTACCGCCAACTAAATAACGTGACGAGAAAAGATAGCTATCCATTACCACGGATTGATGACACATTGGATACCCTTTCCGGAGCGCAATGGTTTTCCTCGCTGGATTTGAAGAGTGGTTACTGGCAAGTGGAAATACATCCCGAGGACCGAGAGAAAACGGCTTTCTCAGTTGGCAGTGGCTTATGGCAATTCAAAGAAATGCCATTTGGGTTATGTAATGCTCCAGCCACATTCGAACGACTAATGGAATGTGTTCTACGTGGTTTAACCTGGAAAACATGTCTTGTCTATTTGGATGACATAATAGTAATCGGAAGGACATTCATGGAACATAAAAACAACTTACGGGACGTACTTCAAAGACTCAAAGATGCAAAATTAAAGCTCAGTGCGAGTAAATGTGCTCTATTTAAAAAAGAAGTTAAATATTTAGGGCACATAGTTTCATCACAAGGAGTGAGAACCGATCCAGAGAAGATAGAAGCCGTCAAAAATTGGCCAGTTCCAAAGGATAAACATCAATTACGGAGTTTTCTTGGTTTAGCTACCTACTACAGGCGATTCGTGAAAGGTTTTGCAGATATAGCAAGAAGCCTACATCAACTTACCGAAAATGGAAAGCCGTTCATATGGTCGCATAAATGCAACGAAAGTTTCGAAAATTTGAAGCAACAGCTCTGTGAGGCTCCAGTACTTCACTATCCAAAGCTGGGAAAAACATTTACATTAGACACGGATGCCAGCAATGAAGGTATTGGTGCAGTGCTTTCTCAGGAGGAGAATGGTCAAGAAGTTCCAGTAGCTTACTATAGCAAAGCACTTTCAAAGTCAGAGAAAAAT
Organism: Dioctria linearis; assembly: GCA_963930735.1. Taxonomy (NCBI): domain Eukaryota; kingdom Metazoa; phylum Arthropoda; class Insecta; order Diptera; family Asilidae; genus Dioctria; species Dioctria linearis. The sequence continues at coordinate 234,019,177 of OZ005740.1, read as the reverse complement.
TATTGTGCTACAAGAAAGGAGCTACTTGCCATTGTAAGTTCAACAAAGCATTTTCATAAATATCTCTACGGACAGAAATTCATCCTACGCACTGACCATGCAGCGCTTAAATGGCTTCTGCAGTTTAAGAATCCTGAGGGACAAGTGGCGAGATGGATAGAGCGACTCCAGGCTTATGATTTTGAAATACAACACCGAAGAGGTCGTATCCATGGAAATGCAGACGCCCTTTCACGACGTCCATGCAAACTTGAATGCAGACATTGCGCCCGGATGGAAGAAAAAGAAACAACAGCAACTATACAGTTGGTAACCGTGGAGCCATCTACAGGTTGGGACAACGAGGACCTACGAGCAGCACAACGAGAAGATCCGGACATTTCACCTATTCTTGCCTGGAAAGAAGACATGGAAAGACCAGACTGGAAGGATATTTCGGAACGGAGTGAGAAGCTGAAAAGTTACTGGGCTCAATGGAACTCTCTTCATGTTGAATGTGGTATATTAAAACGCAAGTGGGAAGCACCTAATGGCGAATCTTTCCGAATGCAGATAGTCGTGCCGGCATCAAACGTCAAAGATGTTCTAGAAGAAATGCACGGTGGAACCTCTGGAGGACATTTGGGAGTGAACAAAACCATTTCCAAAATACGAGAAAAGTTTTATTGGTTACATATGCGAGAAGATGTGGAGGAGTGGTGCCACAGATGCACTGTCTGTGCTGCTTGCAAAGGGCCGCAACACAGAAGCAGAGGAGAAATGCATAAGTATAATGTCGGAGCCCCCTTTGAAAGGATAGCTATAGACATCGCTGGACCTTTTCCAGAAACGGATGGCGGTAACCGTTATATATTAGTTGCCATTGACTATTTCAGTAAATGGCCTGAAGCTTATGCAACTCTACCAGCATTATTTTTATGTGTTACAAACGGAATGTCAAGCTTAGCATACAATATGAGACTTTATCCAAGGTATAAAAATCATGAGTTTTTAAAATTAAAAAATTTGTTAAAATATTTTTGGAACGTAAATCGATGGGGATTTAAAAAATATAATTGTATTCAAATTTTCAACTTTATCAATCAAAAATAGCAAACTAAAAAGTTTAATAAATTGATTTCTAGGTCGCTCTCACTCCGCTCATAGTACCGACAATTTGAATATCACACGATCACAATATGAAGTACATCGACGTAGGGGAAAAAATAATTGATGAATTTGTAAAAATGTTGTTTTTATTTTCGAAAATGTTCCCATTTCGAGCTGTTAGAATTACTCATCCATTATCTTTACGTCTGTAAGATAAAACACTGTACTGTATACAACTGTGAAAAAAGAATCGCCGTCTAAGAAATTTGCTTGCGTATAATTTGCAGTACTATGTATTACGATTACAATGCTGCGTTCTTTTTTTCTGATCCATATAAAAGGGTATATATGGATTTATAAATGGATAAAAAATCATCAAAATGCAAGCTTTTGATTAATTACAAATATTTTAGATATATTTTGGCATTTTGTGAGAATTGAAATTGCAATTTGATAATTTGCCCCCATAAAAAAAATCATGGCTACAGACGTTTTATAGAATGAAATTTAAATTTCCTATGAACCAGTACAGTATAAAACAAGTAAAAAAGCTAGAATTGGTCTAAGACCAATTCTTATGATACCCTAGATGAATGCCCGTATTAAATTTCGTATGGTCACCGATCTAATCAAGTTTGATTTTGAAGTTGTTTTTCGCATATATTTCTAGAACGGTTTGTTGCACAGAAAAAATGATTATTACCAATTTTATAGAATTTCGTATTCTGCAGAAGTTTTTAGTACAATAAAAATGTCTTGGACTGATCGTTTTCAAAGTATGCGTAAAAACCCTAAATTTTTATATGGCAACACCAAGATTTAGTCCATTTTTAACACTTTATTTGTAGTAAAAACATCATGTACGAAATTTCAGCTCTCTACGTCGACGCGTTCTCAGGCAGTGTCCAAATATATAGCGGAAAACGAAATTTGTATATGGCAACCTCACGAAGGAGTTGTCCGATTTGTCTTATTTTCGAACAGTCCGTGTACAAAATTTCAGCTCTCTAAGTGTACGCGTTCTCGAGTTATCGTGCGCACGGACGGACTTGCAAAAATCAAAATAACTTTTAATATTATGAATGAGTGTCCAATCCATTTTGCTCTACCATCATTATTTCGAGGTATTACAAACGGAATGACAAACTTAGTATACCCCTATAGATTTCATCTAGGGTATAAAAACGCAGCTAATACCTCCATATCAGTTGTATACATATCATCGTATATCATCCGCGTGAGGCAATAATATTTTGTATCAAAAGAGCTTCCAAAAGTATAACATTCATATGCGTAATTAATATCTACCATGATAAACTTTAGTAGTGTTGCATTCACTCCATTCAGTGCCGCCTTGACTTGATGTGATGCCTGCTGGTACAGTGGGCTCAAAATTCAATACAGAAGATGCGAGCTCTGCAAGAAAAGCTTTGACGATTGCATCCAAACTTTCAGATTGAGCTTTCAAATATTGGTTCGCAAAGCAAAGTTAATCTTGTCATCTCTTTAGCCTTTATTTACTTTATGCTTGCATTCACTAATATCCTTTTGGACACAAACCAATTTTTCAAAGAAAGCTTTTTTGTAGTTAATACATTCCTCACAAACAAATAAAACGTTTCTTTTCGTTAGTACGATATTGGCATTCATTCCGTTAAGTCCGCGCACCTTAAACATAATATGTTCCCACAATATCCATCGCATTTAACACTCCCTTTCTTAATGTTTTGCGAGCACTTATCACATCTGGACATTTTTTCGTTATTAACAAAATCGCTCTAGTCGATCATCACCGCGAGTTCACAATCACGACCATTCAATACTTCGCTCGAGGTGTACGTTCAATTCTTATATTCTTTGTTTTTTATCCACTTAAAGTCCTCATACACCTTTAATTTATACACTGTTAGTGGGATCACTGATCACCTTCAATTGTACCACTATTTAACCTAGTTTTTTGCAAATTATCAATAATTATTCGGAGCTATGTAAAACACGACCTTTCACTAAGGCAGCTAACATCACAATTTACACTCTACAAGTCAATTCTGTTCGCAATCTCCTATATTCAGCAGTGCACTGCACGGAACCAAAAGAACACCCCAATAAGCAAATCGCACGGAATTCCGGTCGTTTTCCTTGTCATTTTTGACGAGTTTACAATCCGTACTATTTGAGCACGGAATTCCACTTCTTTGGCCGAAGGGAATTGCGCCGAGATTCCAAGTCTTTGATTGTATTGGTAGATGGAACTGAACGTGGAAATCTATCGGATTTCCATGTTATTTCCTTGTTATTTTCGCATGGAATTCCCAGACATTTCCATGCCATTTCTATATGGAATTCCTAGGGATTTAAAAGCTTTTTCTAAAATTTTAAATTAAACAGCGGAACATAAATAATTTGTAAGATATGCAAAGCAATAGAAAAATTTTCGAAAGTATAGAGAAAATAGTCAAACTGCCATGACTTGAATCCTTGCAAAATGCCAAAGTAGAGCTTGATAAATTCGGAGCAAAGTTTGACAGCTTTAGCGTTTTGTAAGAATTAAAGTCATGGCACCTTGATTATATTCACGATACTTTCAAAACTTTTTCTACTGTTATGCACTCTACAAATCAATTCAATTCGCAATCGCCTGTGTTTTGCAGAACACTACACGGAACCAAAAGAACACAGCTAATATAAGCCATTAACAATTTTTCGTATACCTCCAACACATCTGTAAAGCTGAAAATGGCGTTCGCTGTAGCGTGTAAAAACAAATGTGTGTGCGAGAATGCCGTCACTTTTTCCACTGGAAATCCGTCCGAAAATTCCACTTGCTTATTGGGACAGGTTGTGAAAACGATCAGTCCAAAACATTTTTATTGTACTAAAAACTTCTTCAGAATACGAAATCCTATAAAATTGGCTATTATCATTTTTGCTGTATCATAAGAATTGGTCTTAGACCAATTCTAGCTTTTTTACTTGTTTTAAATAATGTTAAATTTTTTTAAAAAATTTATTACGGTTCGGAAGATAAGAAAACAAGCTTAAGATTATCAAAACACCATTTTCCTGTATGAATAGTAGTTTAGGGCGGAGGAGCTATTCAAATAAACTGTTATTAGTTTTACATAAGAACACTGCAAATATTTTAGAATGTAAGGACTCCCTTGGACCTCGCATGTGGAAGGGAGGGAGTCTGTTTCATGGCTTGTATTCTCGACTCGAGGGTTTTGGTCCAAGCCATTTTGCTCTAGCATCATTATTTCTATGTGTTACAAACGGAATGACAATCTTAGAATACCCTTTAGATTTCATCAAGGGTATAAAAAAAATTTTTTTGTTACGCTCATAAGATATTGCTTTCTGTATACCGCGATCCGAAAAAAAATTCTAAGAAATTTCATCAAGTGACACAAATTGCTTGGCGAAAAATATTTCAAACTATTCACGAAAAATCAATGTACCAGTCAACAACCAGGGGCCAGATGTTATAACTTCGGAAGATTTGACGTTCGACAAATTATCGATAGTCGGTATATTGTAACACTTTCGACAGGCGATAATTTCGATAGAATATCCTGAGTTTTGCTGATAGTGATAGTACAAGCGAAGATTAAAAAATGTATGTAAATTTAAGAAATTAGATTTATGTTACATTTTTTTTTTAAATTTATTCAATATAAATTATTTTATGTATTAATTATATAGATTCTTCAAACTTGAAGTTATAAAATTTATAAGAATATTTCTTGAATTCAATAAGGCAGTACATTTTCTTAGGTCTACCTATGCCGCTGCCTTAAATATTTTCTTTTGTCCCGGTAATTAATTATTTCTTCCTCATTTTCGTTATCCTTCACAAATAAAGCCACTGCGCCTGAAAAATTCATAAATTCCAAATTTATTATTATTAAAATTTATCAACAACTAGAAAAACAATCTATAAATGTCATTTGTGCTAGGAGAAAAAATTCGGAAATAGTTTCGAAACAAGCAAAATCGCCTGTCGAACGAAAATCTTATAACATACCGCCAGATCGAAATCTTCGCTTCGATGCGAAGTTTATGTCGCCACAGATGTGAAAAGGCAGATCGCAGAAATTCTTTCGAAAATCCGACCGAAAAATTTCTTGGAAGCCCACAGTGCCTAGATAAAGTTTTGTCTGTTCTGCAACTTTCTGCTGCGAAAGCGAAGTATGAAATTCTTTTCACTTAAATCATGTTTGCCAAATCCTTCAAATCATCTTGATACTAATCAAGATATGCCTTTAAATTTCTTTATTACAGATTTTTTCCACATTTCTACACATCTTTAAGGGCGCCATACACCATCCGTTTTGCCGTGGTTTTAAAAACCACGTTTTAGTCGAGATAAGAACCTAAAAAGCCCCACACAACACACCATCCAACTCTTAGAATATAAGCAAACAGGAATGGTGATAAGCCAAATTTTGCGTAATGAATTTCTGGTTGTGTTGGTAGTCCATTTTTACATGTATTTACACTCCATCCCTATTCTAAACAACTTGTCAATTTGCAAAAAATAAACAAAGGTTTTGTGCGGAGCATCTGTGGTAAAAAATGTTCTTTTTCTACTTTATTTTGAAACAATTCACATAATTAATTTGTATAAATCTCTGCGTCTATTAACAAAAAAGATAATTTAGATAGTGCAGTTGCCTCAAACAGGATTTCCCTAGTTTATAATCCAATTTATATTTGCAAGCACTGACCGAGCACTTCATTTTTGTTTTTTTAATTGATATGAAGATTTTAACAGGCACTAGTGCCACTATAAAACTTTGCACTAAATAAAGTTCAAAGATAAATAGTTTTGAAAAGAATTGATTCGGTACTTTTGTTAAATTTCACAAAAGAATTTTAAGTTGACTAAATCTGCTCACAAAACACAATCACATTTGACAATTCTGAACCCAGCTTTGACAAATCTTTCTTGCAGCATCTCACTTACTCCTATGTATAGTCTCCTGCTCTTGACAAATTACGCTCATGTACACGAATTTTACACGATTCAACCATTTCTTTTTGCTATATATTCTAAGATCCAACTTCACCACGTCTTGCCATCATCTTGTAGTGTCCATTTACAACAACAACATGTGACCAAACGTGATTATTTCATGAAAAACACTTCTCATTTATTTACGAAAACGAAATATTTTCCATTCTGTTTCGTTGCATGCAATATGCGCTTTCACATTTTTTATCTTTATTCATAAGAGTTTGATTTATTTTATTTTCATTTTTTTTTCTTTCTTTCTTCCTTTTCTTGCCGTGTACATTTAAATGTAAAACACTCAGAAATCTGGCCTACTTCTTAGTTTATTATTAAGTTAACTTTGATTATGAACGAGCAAAACCGTAAAACCACGGCAAAACGGATGGTGTATGGCATGGTATAGAAATTGTGAGGGAGATAGTTTATTGAAATTTAAATGCTGCGGAAGCAATCATCGCAATACCTCACACGTACAGTCCCCTCTACTTTTTATGGCAGAACTCTTAAATTGTCAAACTGTCTAATTGGAAATTGTCAAGTTTTTAATCGTTTTTTCGTAAATATTCAAAGACGGATCATGAAAAGAAGTATAATTTTACAATTTCTAAAATATTGCATGAAAGCACGAAGGAGTTCGAATGAGGATGAGATTATATCGAAAAAATGTCTCTCAAAATATCAGGTGGTACTGTAATTCAGTTCTGCAATCATCATTTTGTATGATATCGAAAGTTCTCACATGAAAATAATTCCACTCCACTACCGAACTAACGCCGGTGAAGATAATTTCAGCCCGGTTCGTGTTCACATGACGGATTATCTCAAAGGCGGAATATTTCTAGCAAAAAACTACATCAGAAATAATTTCAATATTTTCTATAAAGAAATATTTAATAACTTTCTATTTCGCAATATTTAATTACAAACTCAAACCTTACTTTTGTTTATTTCGACAAATAATTTTACCTTACAGTATGCCATAAAATTATAGTAACAAAACAGCAATATGGCAGCTCCAGTAGTCGAAATTGACAAATTAGGGCTGCCAATAACAATACTTTAGTTTCAGTAACTATAAAAACTCCCTATGCTTGAGGTCTTTTTATGGTTCCGGACACCCACACAGTGACAAATCGGCGTCCGGAAAAAATTCAGGACGCGTTTGCTTCTCTCGTCACTCCGTATACGATGTACTATCTCCCTCACAATTTCTGTAAAAATTGAATGTCATCATAATGTAAATCCTGCTTTACGCATGTTTGGAGAAAGATATTTCTGGCATGACCAGAATTCAGGCTTTAGTAGATAGATATTCGAACCTCAAAACGTGATGTTCGCCATACGCCATCAGTTTTGCCATGGTTTTACCGTTTTACTGTAAAACCACGGCAAAACTGATGGTGTATGGGTGTATGGGCTGCTTTAGGTAACGAAAAACGGAAAAAACAAAATTAGATTAGATTCTTTGCTATAGCCTAGTACTAAGGTCCGCGCTAAGCTAAATTTTGTATGAAAATTTAGCAAGCTAAAACATATTGGCGAAAATTTATCCTGAATTTTAGCGAGAGCGGTACTAAGGTCAACGCGCTAAATTTGCCTTTGGGCTTTGATTAGAGATAGCACCACCAGTAAGTCTCCAAAAAATTGAGCTTGAATTTATCCGCCCGGGCCGTTCTTTAGCGTGCTAAAAATATTTATTGTCAGAGCTCTGAGATTTGATAAATTTATTGACTGGATTTTTGTAGTTAACGTAGTTTTGTACGTCTTTGCTGTAAGTACGGGTGAATTAGATTTCTTTTCGTGGCCGTATTTTCAATATCATTGTTAATTTTTGTTATGGTAGGTATGCATTATACATATTATTTTTATATTTTTAATATTTCCAAATAATTTTAACTACCTGTTTTTAGAAATATTATGACCGCGCGTTGTAAAAAAATTGCAAAATTCTTCTTCTTCTTGTTTTTAATATATATTTTCTCTGAGTCTCCGCTGTCATATTTTAGCTGCTAAAGAACGGCCCGATATTGGAGACCCGCTAAAATTTAGTTTAGTGGCGACCTTAGTACTAGGCTTATAATATGGCGCTATTTATTACCGAAGACAACTTATTATCTTCATGTTCGCCAAGTTTTGCTAACAGATGGCGGACGGTCTTGTGAGCAGATGATAAAGTACTACAATGGGGACTCAGTGAGTACGTTTAGACCGCAGCTATTTAGGACTAGTTTTACGTAAGTCGAATTACGTAATACTAATCCTGCTGCTGTTTAGTCCGCTCGTATTAAAGCTTTGACAGTTGTCAAAATTGTCAGATCTGCCTGCTATTTCAGGAGAAAAATGAAAAATAATATATTGAGTTTGTGTGTACACCGCATGCACAAGAAAATGGAGCATAGAAGAAAATTTAAAATCAGAATGAGGTAATACTGCTATTTATATTACTAAGGGCCGTATTCACCAAGCCATTTAATACAAATTTAATTTTAATTTAATTTTTATTGAGGGACCGCAATTAAATTTTTGTAGCTATTCACCAACCTTAATAAAATAAAGCATTTCGGACTATCAGCTGCAAGATTTCCGAATTTGGCAAGTGACAGTTCTCGTGAGAGTTCATGTAATTTGAATATTATTTAAAAAATTAAAAGTAGTTTTTATGTATTATTTAAATAGAGAAGTTTTTATGTATTATTAAAAATATTTTATAATATATGTACAATTCGTTTTAATTAAAAATAGCCCATACTAAGCAATTGCTTCTTCAAACTTTTAAGTACGCTATTAAAAATATGACATTTGACTGCATGACACTTCAATCAGCTGATATCGAAATTAAATTTATTTAAGAGAGGGTAAGGCCTCACTTAAAATTAAATTAAAATTAAATTTTCATTAAATCGACTCGGTAAGTGTGGTTGGTGAATAGCTTTTATTGAAATTTTTTTTAATTTTGCTTGGTGAATATGGCCCTAAATACCAAAGATAAAACATGCAAATTTTCAGGCTAATGGCTAAACATTATAAGATAATCTGCGACAATTATTTATTAATTATGTATAAAGGCATCACTATTTACAAACAACCTCGCATTACCTTATGTGACGTTATGTCTCCATTTAATACTAATTTTTGTAGGTCAATACCGCATCAGAAACCGAATTAAAGTAGGACTAGTTTTTCGTAATACGGCATGTTTAGACCACTTAATATTAGTACTACGTAAGTCGAACTACGTAAAACTAGTCCTAAATGGCACGGTCTAAACGGGCTCAGTGAGAAGAATATCATTTAATAACATATAGATATGCCACCAAATATGTCACCTCTTCTCGACAGATGGCCTTACATGTACCAAATTAGAAAAGAGAGGCAATATTTTTAACGATTCTTTTCGCGGATTTGTATGGAAATTTAGCGAAGTAATTAGAAAATTTAGCTAAAAGTTTGTTTAGTTTTGACAAGTAGATAGCAGTAATTTCCATAAATATATTTAGCTTCAGATTTATCCGCTCAAAAATCCACGCTAAAATTTTGACGTGTAGCAGTGTATTTTTATTATTTTTTTTTTCTGACAAAAAATTGTGTCTTCATTTAGACAATTCTTTTGAGAAGAACTTAAAATAGTAAGTATAAATATGATTTTCTTTACTATTTCGAGATTGGGTAATTGCAATAGCAATCTAAAAGAACACGAAATAATATCACAAATGCACGACAGCTTATTGTCAAAAACAGCCACCTATAGTTCAAAACAATGAACAATTTTAAAGGCCTTTCACATCGAAACCGAAAATCGATAAATTCTACACCGAAAATTAGCTTTTGCTTTCACATCAAAAACCGAAAACTTTTTTTCGCTTAAATAGAAGTAACATTTAATTATCATAAAAGTTGTATGATGAGAGCTCATACAAAAAACGTATTTTAATTTTACTTCGAAATCCCTATTCATATTATAATAATATAATAAATAATAAAATAAAATAATATAATTTTCAATGTAAATGTTACCCACTTCGTAATTAAAAGACCGACTACTGACTTAATGATTTAATTACAAAAGGTTACATAAATTACTAAAATTATATCTTTCTGTGAAGCCGACAAGACGCGCGTACAATATGTGAAGTTGGACTCAAACCTGTCAGTGTCCACGTCTTGAATTGGTTGCGTTCAGTCTGAGCTGCCAACATTGGTTGCGTTCAGTCTGAAGATGCCAACACCTCCCCTTTTAGGTTGAATAATCTCGAAGGTAGGCTGGCGGCCTGACTACTCTTCCAGCTTTAGTGCGTACAGGATCTAAATTTGATGTGAAGAATATTGGTTCAGTTGCTGACTCTTCATCTGGTTGCTCTGTAATTTCAGCACCTGATAACGTTGATGACAATGATGAGTGCTCTCCTTCTAACTCGTGCTCTGATTGTATTGAAGGCATAGAGTTAGGCTCTTCACTATTTGAATCGCTTCGTGAAATGCTGAATGCATCAAGCAACGTTTCAAAAGATATATCGCTGTTAGCAACGACAGCGTCGCCTTGTTTTCGATCCCGAAGCTGGTTGGTATGTGATCGAATTAGTCTAAATTTGTCCTCATCTGATTGGACTAGGACGTTGTAGTTAACATTTCCAACTCTTTCGATGATTTCGCCAGGATTCCAGTGATATTTGTTTTTTTAAAAAAGTTTAGCATAAACCAAGTCTCCAGGTTTATACTCACGGTATTTAGCTCCATGACGGCGATTGAACTGATTATTCTGCTTTACATTTGTTTTAGGTGAAATTGTTTGTCGAGGCTTAAGCAGGTCTAAGGTTGTTGCAATTTTTCTGCCAATAAACATCTCTGCAGGTGTTACAGAATTTGGTAAGTTCCTAGTAGGTGTCGATCGGTATGTTTGAAGAAATGTCTCCAAGTTATCTATACTCGTTCCTTCCTGCTGAAGTTTCCTCAGAGCACGTTTGAGTGTATCCACGAATCGTTCAGCTTGGCCGTTCGACTGTGGGTGATACGGCGCTGTTTTAAGATGTTCTATCCCTCGAGATACCATGAATTTGCAGAATTGTGCACTAACAAATTGTGTGCCATTATCCGTTACAAGTTGTTGACAATTCCCATATCGAGAGAAAACAGTTTGAAGTTTTTCAATGACGTCAGTCGATGTAATTCTGTCCATTTGGAAAATTTCGGGCCTTTTTGAGTAGGGGTCAATTACTACCAAATAAAATTTCCCTCCACAAGGTCCGGCAATGTCCATGTGTAATCTTTCCATTGGTGAATTTGCTATAGGCCATGAATGAAGTGTTGTTTTTACAGGTGACTTTGCTACACTAGCACAGTTTTGACATTCTTTAACATATTTATAAATGTCATCGTCAATATTTTCCCAGTAAGCATGACTCCTTGCTACAGCTTTCATGCGCTCTATACCCGGATGTCCCCGATGCAGTTGTCGAAGAACCCTTTTTCTGAAGATTTCAGGTACAACGATGCGATTGCTGAACATGACACATCCTTGAACCGCTGATAAAGATTCCCTTCGATTGAAATATGAAATCAATTGTGAATGCAATGGATGTTCCTTTGATATTGATGCAGGCCAGCCTTGTACAATGAAATTTAAGACAGTGCGAAGAACTCTATTTCGTTGTGTTTCTCGTTGAATCATGCGAAATGTGACTGGCAATGCTCTGATTGCTGAATATAGATCTTCTTCAATAGTTTCTTCCAGGCGAGTGCAGGCTACTGCTGCTACTTTGATTGGTAACACTGGATCAAAATGAGTCAACAGTAAGTTTGATGAAAGAATCTCCTTAAATTTGTCAAATGCGTGTTGACACTGAGATGTCCATCTGAATTTTACGTTTTTCCTTAGAAGCTCATCTAATGGTGCTCTAAGTTTTCGCATTTGTGATATGAATTTGCCATAATGGTTTACTGCGCCAAGAAATGATCTCAGCTGTGTGATATTTTCTGGTTCAGGAAGATCCCTGATTTTGATGATGTTATCCGGATCAGGTCGTAGCCCCTCTACGTCAATAATATGACCAAGATACTTTATTTGCTGTGATAGAAATTTACATTTTGATAATTTTACACGGAAACCGTGGTCAAGTAGCCGTTGTAGAACTTTTTCCAGATTTCGCATGTGAGATTCCATGTCCACCCCTGTTATCAAAATATCATCAAGGTAAGCTGCAACACCATCCAACCCAGCTAACATTGTATCCATAATCTGTTGAAATGCCCCTGGTGCAGCTTTAACTCCTGGTGCTAGTCGATTGAATGAAAATAATCCCTTATGGGTGCTGATAGTTAATAGCTTTCTAGTTTGTTCATCGACCGGTATCTGAAGATAAGCGTCGGATAAGTCGATGTGAGAGAAAAATTTGCTGTTTGACAATGTAGCAAATATGTCTGCTGGGACAGGCAATGGATACTGATGTGGTTGTAATGCGTCGTTTAACCCTGTAGAGTAATCCCCACAAATCCTGATATCCCCGTTTGGTTTTTTCGCAGCAACAATAGGTGCTGCCCAGTCTGAATATTTAACTGGTGATATTATACCCATATCTTGCACACGCTGAAGCTCGTTTTCAATTAAAATCTGCGCTGAATATGCTACAGGTCGTTTCCGTCGAAACACTGGCTTTGCGTTGTCTTTGAGGTGTAGATGTACAATGACGTTTGTACAAGTTCCTGGTACCTCTAGGAAAAGCTCAGAAAATTGACGCTTGATGGTTGCAATTTCTGTTTCTCTGTCCATTGATTTGATTTGGTAACAGATTGAGCTCAGAGGTTTTTCCCACAGATTGAAAGCATCACACAAGTCAATGCCTAGAACATTAAGGCTACTAACATTAGTTACAAAAATTTGACCTGAATGAACTTTCCCATTTAATTGAATATCGCCTTGGAACTGTGTGATTATGTTGATTCCATGGTGAGATGCACTTTTTGCTTGCAATTTAGTATCCACTGTAGTGACAGGACGCCCTAACTCCTCCCACACGGGTTGACTGATAAGAGTTATATCTGATGCTGTGTCAATTTGCAATCGAAGCGAAGCATTAACAATGTCATTTCTACCAGGAATATTGTTGACTTGAACTACTGTATACCTCCGCCTATTTTGATATTGAACTTTGTTGACATTGGCAAATACAGCTAAATTGTTGACTATAGACTTCTTGTTATGATTAGAAGAGTGTTGTTTTCTAGATCTGGCAAACTTCTGTGATTGATCTGAAGTAGTTGCAGTTTTCCGTAAAAAACAAGCACAATATCCGTCCTTATGACCAACTTGACTGCATTGATTACATTTATGATTTGAGTATGAGCAATAACGTATGAAATGAATGCCTCCGCATGCCCAACACGGTGTTCGTGGAGTGTCAGCAGTGCTTGATGAAGCTGACCGCGCTAATTGAGTGATTGATTGACGCTTTTTATTATTGGAGAACCGCTTGTTTTGTTTTTGATAAATAGCGTTAACATTTGGCTTGTTTGGAGTTTGACCAATCAAAGCTGTGTCTTGCTTTAGATTGATGATCCGTTGCGCTTCTGATACCAATTTATCAAGTGTCAGTGGCCCATCAATTTCAGTTTCAAGCTTTGATAAAAGTCTAGCTCTAACGTCCGCATCTTTTGAAGATTGCAGCCCAATAACAAAAACTAAACACTTGAACTGATCTGAACTTAGTTTTGCCAAATTAAAGTCTTCACAATTTTTGTTGACTTTAGACGAAAATGAAATATAATCATCCGAACTTGCTTTTGACGTTTGTAAGCATCGATATCGAATGTTGAACTGCGATTCCTGAATTCCAAATATTTTTGTTAGCGTTGCAATTGTCTCGTCGAACTGAAGGTCTCTACTGTGCTTTGGAAGTATATAATTTACATATTTCTCGTGCACCAGTGGATTTAACTTTCGCATGAGAAGTCTAACTTTAGCCTTATCGTCTAGTTTAGCACCATCCTCCTTGAATAAATCTTCAAAGCGGGAAATCCATGCGTGAAACGTTACTTCATAATCTGGGTCGTAGAAAAATTCGGTAATATTATTTGCTAAGGAATCCATTGTAAATTCGGTTCCTTTTCCCAAAGTCACAGTGTCAGAATTACTTGTTTGAAGTGTTTGGAACATTTGTTGTTGAATCTCCAACAATTTCTGTTGTTGTTCGACCAACTGAAGCAATTTTTCCATCTCCGCCATTTTGCAGTGAGCATGAAAATTCTCGAACTTGTTCCAATTAAATATATTTTTTTATATTTTTCCAAATCCTCGTCGCCACTTTTGTTACCCACTTCGTAATTAAAAGACCGACTACTGACTTAATGATTTAATTACAAAAGGTTACATAAATTACTAAAATTATATCTTTCTGTGAAGCCGACAAGACGCGCGTACAATATGTGAAGTTGGACTCAAACCTGTCAGTGTCCACGTCTTGAATTGGTTGCGTTCAGTCTGAGCTGCCAACATTGGTTGCGTTCAGTCTAAAGATGCCAAAAGTAAACACAAAAGTGAGGATTAGTACGACCGAAAAAATTTTTCGTCCCGAAACGTTCCACATGTGGAAACTGAAGAGAAATTGACAGAAGCAACCGAAATTTCGTTTTTCGGCCGAAAAAGATAAAAGTTGTGTTTTTCTTAAAAATCTGAGATAAATAATCTATTTTATTAGTAAAATTATTAGTTTATCCTATTTCCCATGATTTTATTAATCGTTGAGCAAAAAACTTGTGTTAAAGTGGAATAAATTGCGTTTTTCGGTTTACATTTTTCGGTTTTCGGTTTTGATGTGAAAGTGCCTTTAGCCGTAAAAAAGGTCCCTATTCGATTGCTGCTAAATATTTATTCGCTAAATGAACACAATACACAATGAACGCAATATCGCATCGAAAGCGATCATCGAAGCGAAGATTTCGAACTGGCGGTATGTTATAAGATTTTCGTTCGACAAGCGATTTTGCTTGTTTCGAAATTATATCCAAATTTTTTCCCCTAGCACAAATGACATTTATAGATTCTTTTTGTAGTTGTTGATAAATTTTAATAATAGCAAAATTGTAATTTATAATTTTTCAGGCGCAGTGCTCCACAAATAAAGTCACTGCGCCTGAAAAATTATAAATTACAATTTTGCTATTATTAACAAAAATGACAAAGAAATATTAAAATTTGTATGGCAGCGGTATTATGTTAAAGCACTTTCACATCGAAAATCGGATCCGAAAGACTTACACCGAAAAAATGAAAATTTTGCATTAATAATTAAACTTTACACCTTGCAAGACTTAAAAATAAACATAAAGGCTTTAAGCTGAAAGTTTATCTTGGAAAAAAATTAATACGCATCAAATATAAAAAATAATACACATTTTCGTGTTTTGCTGTCCGTAAAACGAAATATATATTTCCGATATCGGATTAACTAACAAAAAGTACTGCCTTATTAATCTTTGCATTCAAGAAATATTCTTACAAGTTTTATAACTTCAAGTTTGAAGAATCTATATAATTAATATATAAAATCATTTATATTCAATAAATTAACATTTAATTCTAATTTCTTTAATTTTACATACATTTCTTAATCTTCGCTTGTACTATCACTCTAAGCAAAACTCAGTGATATTCTATCGAATTTATAGCCTGTCGAAAGTGTTACAACCACTGACTTATAACAATGGACTGAGCGTATTGTCATTTTCCTATAGGAAAGCATGGCACAAGTTTTATAGTTCTCTCTTTCGCCCTATGGAGCTACCAACACAAAATATTGCATTCTGGAACGTTTGCTTATGCCATTTGATGTCTTTATGTTGGCTACAGATGCAATCACTGCAGAAGGAATAAGGTAAAGATAGTGCTTACCATGCTCCGTCTCTCTTGCCCATAAGCACGATTCAGTTACGAATAACTTTTGAAAATTAAAGTCGGAATGAGTTTAATTCCTTATAAGCGATTAAAATATCACTTGGGCACAAGAAAAAATATTTTTTTTATTAAATTAGATTAACGGGTGTAAAATTTCATCTGATTGGCTGAGTTTTACATGTTTTTTATGTAATCGTTTTAAAGGGTGATATACAGAAACACAATATTTTTTGTGCCACATGAAATAACAAATCGCTCAGTCCATTGTTATAAGTCAGTGGTTACAACATACCGACTATCGATAAATTGTCGAACGTCGTGTCTTTCGAAGTTACAACATCTATCTTGCCCCGGATTAAACAGACCTTGGCCTGTGCACTGCACTGCATCGTATTGTGCTTGTTTCAGGCTTAATGCTTCGGGATTTTGGAACCCGCCATCTATTAATAAAACAATAGAGCCAAGTACAGTAACGTTGAAAACTAAATACTAATACCAAAACTAGTACCGAATTCAGTACCAGTACTTTCCAGTTTGTGGAATATTTTGTCAAATTTGTTTTGGTTTTCGGCCCGTTGGCAGTTGTCAGATATAAAGTGGGATAATTATAGAGTTATTCAATATTTCTGTTCTTAATACTGAAATGATGTCTGGTCAAATAATTTGTCGACTGTGTTTGGAAGAAGGGGATACATTTCTTGAAGTGCACAGTGAACTTGGCGAAGAGTTGAAGATAAACGAGATTCTTTCACAGCATTTTTGGTTTGTGGTATGTACTATTTCTCGCATTGGTAAATCTATAACCATGGTGCCTACTAACATATGAACTGTCAATTCTGTTTACCATTTAGATAAAGGCTGATGACGAAATTTCCAGTAAAATATGTACAACATGTTGGCACAAAACACAGGATTTTCACAATTTGTACAATAAGGTGCAGAGGGCTCAAGGAGAAATTACTGTAATTTATGATAACCAAATCAATGTCTTGGAGGAGAAACATGAATTAAGGGATATAGCAATGCGCAGTGCTGAAACACCAATTGGAGATGAGATTGCATTCGAAGAATTCAAAGTTGAGACTCAAGGAGAAGGAGAGTTAGTTAGTGAATTAAACCGCAGCTTTGGTGAGTGTAAATAATATACATATAGCTTTTACTTTAAGTAATTTTAGTAGTGTTATCCACTTAAAAATCGACTGTTGGTAATTTTTTGATTTAGGACACGATTTCATAAAGACATTCTGCTTACGCTGTCCCTATCCATCCATTGCATTGCATTACGATATAGGTTATTTAATGACACCTTTTTCGCTGAATATTCTTTAGCTGTGGTCTTTTATGTACTCTATCTATACAGAGTAAAAAGGCGATCATAAAATAGTGGTTCAAGATTTAAGCCGTAGTTTATTTTGTGATAAGAAATTTCAAAACAAGCTAATATCTGGGTTACATTAAACATTTAAACTATACTAGCTGCCCTATTTGCGTTCAGTGGTGTAAATATGAATTCAGGGGTCCACCCGTGAAATTTTTTAGGGCCGTTTTTAAATATAAATTTTTAAATGGTAGTCACAATTTGTAACACCTCAAGTATATATAGTCGATACTGTACTTTATAGATCGAAAAAAAAATCGGAGTAAATTGCAACTAGTACGCAAAGTTTAAAAAAATGGGAGAGTATCGCTTAATGTAAACTTAGCCAAAAATTCATAATTGAGAGCAAAAAGTTGTAGAAAGTAATATGTGATGTTTGTAGTTAAGTATGGACATATGCATGTATTAATCCATAGACACATATTACACCTACATATATATGAATCCTCGGCTAAGTTTAGATTAGGGAAAACTCCGATTTTGTTCAAATTTTGTGTGCTTGTTCCAATTTAGTCACAAATCACGAATATGAAATTTATTTTAAGCGGAAACTTCTAGTTTCCGAGATATTTAACTTTAAAATCCCGAATTTTACACTACTCGCTTCACAACACATTTGCCATTTTCACAAAGTAAGTACAGTGTAAAATTTGTTATTTCTTATAAAAATTTTCCTTATGTCTGATAAATTAACAAGTGAAAAGCTAGAATTGGCCTAATACAAATTCTTATGATACCCTATAGATGAATGCTCGTTTGTATTTTCGTATTGTCAGCCATCTGTGAAAGTTTGATTTTGAAGTGGTTTTTGAATATGTATCTAGAACGGGTCGTCGAACAGCAATAATGATTATAAACCAATTTTATAAGATTTCATATTCTGAAGAACTTTTCAGTATATTAAAACCGCATAGCACTGATCGTTTTCACAGGATACCTAAAAATCCTAAATTTTTATATGGCAACTCCAAGAAAGGTTTGCCCGATTTAGTCCATTTTTGAAACTATATTTACTATTTTTATGAAAACACTATGTACAAAACTCCAACGCTCTACGTGGACGTGTTCTCAGACAGTGTCCAAATATTTAGTTAAAAATTACATTTTTGTATGGCAACCTTACGATGGAGTTACCCGATTTGTCCCATCTCTCTAATGTCGATTTCGATGGGACCATTTGAGTGTTGCACTTTTTCTGGCAGCGGAGAACTGGGAGCAGTGAAGTCCATCGAAAATATTTCTGTCATATTCCTTGTATTTGTGAACACACGTATTATATACACGGAACTGTCAAACGTAATAAATGCTCTTTATTGATATATAGAAACAAAGTTCTTCTTAACTTTATGCGAATTACCCAAACAAATTGTTTTAATTCATTTAACTCCAAAATTTCACAAATGATCGCGGCAGTACACTTTGACCGAGCAGATGACAATTCAACTTGAATATGTATTTGTAACACCGACAAAATATCCGGTGCAAAGTAGGGGAAGTGAGTGCAAAACTGTGTTGCACTTCTGCTATAAAAATTGTCCCATCGAACATTTTCAGTGTTGCACTGCTGGAAAAAGTGCAATACTGGTGTTGCACCGAAGTCCCATCGAAATCGACATAAGTATACGCGTTCCGAGTTATCGTGAGGACGGACAGACGGACAACCAAAAATCAAAATAACTTTTAATTTTATGCATGGGTGTCCAATCCATCTTGCCCTACCATTATTATTTCTAGCTGTTACAAACAGAATGACAAACTTGAGATTTCATCTAGGATATAAAAAGAATTCTTATTTGGATTTTATCAAAATCGGTTAAACATCTTGAGAGAACTTGTACCAAGAACATATAACATAACAAGATGCTTCGAAAAATGCACAAGTTGTATGCTTATTTGGTGATGCGGTCGGGAGATAAAAGGCGGGGAGAAGCAATGAGACTGAGAGAATATTGCTCTGTCTTCTCTTCCTCCGCCACCCCATAGCTGCACATGTACATCCGCCGATGCCAGCCACCATGCACATAGTATAGTTTCATGTTTTACTTTGCTGCCTGACTGCTTGTCGACCACCAATTCCTATCCCATCCGCTCATCTTACTATTCTCCCTCTGTTTGCAATGCAATGTAAATGAAAATTTTCTCAAACAGAGTATTCTTGATAAAACCGGGTTCTTAGTGTTGAGTGCTGGTGTTTTGACGAGCCGCCGTCCGCCAATCACCACGACGACGACGACGCCGGCGTGGGCAATGTAATGCATTTCATACTGTCTCTAAATATTTTTGATATAAAACGACGACCACGCCGGCGTCGGTTTTGTTAATGTAATCCGGCCAACAATTTTCGTAAAATTTGTGAGAGCTGGTCGTAATTCACCACCGGTAAGTGGCGGTGGTGGGTGGTTAACAAGCAGATTGTTTTCATACAATTTGTAAGAGCGGGTCGTAATAGAACGACTTTTCAAATATACGAGATACGTATTCTTTCTGTTAGATGTTCTTTGCTTGTACACTACTTTGAAAACCTTAGTTTCGGAAAAAAAAATCCTAAAGAAAATACAACCACTCCCTGCCGCACTCACTTTTAATTGCTATAACTTCGGAGATAATTTGAATTTTGAAACAGTTAAACGCTTAAAATATTTTTCAAAATATAAACAATTTATCTAGCAAAAAAAAAATCGATTTTTTTCGACATCTCAAGGTGGGGTAATCCCTTAAGGCTGAATGGCAGAAAATAGCTTTTGCTTTTGCTCAAGTGCCTCTAATCTACGTCTAATAGCACATGGCTAGTCTGAAAGCAACACATATAGAGTACTGAGAGTATCTGCTTGCGGTGCGGTGGTCATCGACCGGCCTACTTCGAACAGCATAAAGTCGGCTTTGCTGGGATGTATGCACGCACAATGCACTGTGTGACATGCAATGATAATAGCCGAGCCACTGACATGTATAATATGGACTGACTACGTACATAGAAATACACTGCAGAAAGTGGGCTCACTTTTATATTACTGACTTTTTTGGTCTAAACACCAAGTACCACCTGAGAGAGCTGTAAACAACAAATAAAAAAGCCGGTTCGTCGAAATAAATGTTTTTAAATTAATTATTTAGGGTTATTACTGATAAAAAGTTTTTAACAAAGACAATATATTCATTAGATAACAGAAGAAATTCCAAAGGTTTTATTAAAATCACTTTTCGAGCTGCGTGCTCACTCAACTTCCCGCCAATGATTTTTTCAATATTGGCATTAGCACTGATGTAAGAACTTTTTTTGACACAAGCTATTGTGTTGTGCCCACGTTTGCATGTCCGTCCGTCCGTCCGTGCGCACGATAACTCGAGAACGCGTATACTTAGAGAGCTGAAATTTTGTTCACGGACTTAAAAAAAAAAGTAAAATTAAGTTTGAAAATAAGACAAATCGGGCAACCCATTCTTGATGTTGCCACATAAAAATTTAGGTTTTTTATGTATACTGTGAAAACGATCAGTCCAATACATTATTGTACTAAAAGCTTCTTCAGAATATGAAATCCTATAAAATTGGTTATATCATTTTTTCTGTCCGACAAACCGTTCTAGAAATATATGCAAAAAACAAAATTGCTCAAATGGGTACCCATGGGAAATTTCATACCGACATTCATCTAGGGTATCATAAGAATTGGTCTTTAGACCAATATTAGCTTTTTTACTTGTTTTTAATTTAATTTGATTTATGACCAGCTCAATCAATGTGTAGTCGTTTTTATTAATAAAATCGTTTGTTGGTCCCTTAATTCTTCGCTAATTGAAAACATAATTTACCTATGCTACACATGAAGTTGTAGCTGATATTAGCCAAATTATAATTTTGCAGCTGAAGCTACCGTAACATCAACATGATAATGAAGTAAAGCCACAAAGAAAACAAGGTATTCTCGGTACGAACTACGTTTCACCATTGTGTTTAGAGTATATAGTGAACGCAAGAATGGAAATCGGCTGTTGGGTACACTGCTCGCTAGAGGCGCCACGTCGCTGTACTATCCGAGACTCAAGCCTATTCACTGTAGTGTCCCCCAACCAGCTGGCTGGCATGCTCCGTTCACACTTCGGTACTTATTTCGTGGCGTTCTCGTACCGTCGTTTGTCAGCGGTGTTTGCGTGGCTTCGTTTTCTACTTTGCATGGAATAGTGACGAGACGGGCAAACAATAATATGTCAGATTATGTGATGAATTTGGTCGGCCGTTGAATTGCTTTAATTTTGTTTGCAACGCTGATTCGTTAGAAGAGAATCCATGACTTCCTTCTTGGAATAATTTATATATATGTATGAATATACCAATTTTTTCCTCTGTTCTTGCTCGTACTCACAATCTGCTTTCCCATTTTTATTGTTTTTTGTTAATATATGTACGTACATGCTTAGAGATTCTTTTTGGTAAAATATAGGTAAACTAGAAATATTTCGTGGAATTGAAAACTGAGCCGAGCATATGGGTGCTGGTGTAGTTGATAGTATAAGTAGTTGCATCATAGATATAGATAATTTATTGAACAATGTTCTGACACAAGAAATTCAAGTAACTCATGAAAATTTTATACACAAAAATTATTTTCTTAAATTCCAGAAAATTTTCTAATATCAAAGTTTGCAAAAGCGACTTCCGCCGGCATATATAAATCTTTGTCTCAATGCCATTTTTCTAAATGATTATCCATATAAGCTGATAAAATATCAATCGAACTGCCTTCTTCTGTCAATTTTAAAAACGCGATGGAAGGGAGGCTTGCATACAAGCTGTATATTTTCTTATCAAGCTTCCTTCAATAGAAAAGAAACCATTAATTTGGTCTTCATTCATATGCAGCCTCAAAAATTTCATCTGGTCTCAAATAACACTTGGAAATTAAAATCCACAAAAACAAACGTCATGCAAAAGGATGTTAAAGATTCCCTTCTAAGAAAACATACATTTACTCCTCTGTTTTTCTTAGTACATAATTATGAAAAAGTCAGTGATCCCAAAAATCCGCCACATCAATGCATAGCTAAATTAATCATTGCAGCCTGCCCATTTCGCCCACCAATCTTATTCTATGCAAAGTAAGTGATGGGTGAACCCACCACACAAACACGAAACAGCGCCTATGGTACGGGAAGGCAACAACGAACGAGAAGAATATGTATCCAATAAACAGTGACGCGATGCGCAAATCTAGCTGCACTGCAGCACGAACAAGAACCAAAGAGTAAATTTATATTCTCACATTTAATGTGAACTGAGAATTTCTTCGATTCGGTACATCTAGAGCCATCTATTGAGTTGTGAACTCATTGCCTCTGCGTTCACTATATACTCTAAACACAATGGTTTCACCATTTTGTCTGGAATGAAAGTTGTGGAGGCGTCACTCTGTGTCTATGAACTCTATATATGAAAAATAAGACAATCTTTGATATCTTAATAAATTTGGCAATAAATGACTAAAATTGTGTATAAAATGAAAGTTTTGAATATTTTACATGTGTTTTTTTTATACCTTTTTAGTTCAATAAGATAAAACGAGGTATTTTTATACCCTAGATGAAATCTATAGGGGTATACTAAGTTTGTCATTCCGTTTGTAACAGCTCGAAATAATGATGGTAGAGCAAAATGGATTGAACACCCACGCATAATATTAAAAGTTATTTTGATTTTTGCATGTCCGTCCGTCCGTCCGTGCGCACGATAACTCGAGAACGCGTATACTTAGAGGGCTGAAATTTTGTACACGGACTTTAAAAAAAAAAAGTAAAATTAAGTTCGAAAATGAGACAAATAGGGCAACTCCTTTGTGGGGTTGCCATATAACAATTTCGTTTTCCGCTATATATTTGGACACTGCCTGAGAACGCGTCGACGTAGAGAGCTGAAATTTCGTACATGGTGTTTTTACTACATTATCAAATAAAAAGTCAAAAATGGACTAAATCGGGCAACTCCTTGGTGTTGCCGTATAAAAATTTAGGTTTTTTACGTATACTTTGAAAACGATCAGTCCAAGACATTTTTATTGTACTAAAAACTTCTTCAGAATACGAAATCTTATAAAATTGGTTATAATCATTTTTTCTGTGCGACAAACCATTCTAGAAATATATGCGAAAAACAACTTCAAAAATCAAACTTGAATAGATCGGTGACCATACGGCATTCATCTAGGGCAGCGGTTATCAACCTTTTTTGGTTTGCGTACCCCTTGGTAGTTCATTATCCTAAATTGTACCCCTTACATTAGAAAAATGTTCATAATTTAAATAGTTGTAGTTGTTATTATTTTAAACTTGTTCTAACACTAAATAAATAGCAATAACGTTTCAAGGAGTATGCCCAGAATGTTTATTGATGAAAACTAAAAGATTTTTTACAGATACATAACTCTTAATAAAAAACAACATACTTGATAAATATAAACTATTATAAACATAAAGTTTAAATATTCGCAATTTTACATTACTTTTAACTTAACTTATTATATTCAGTGAGATCCTTGAGCTTGCTTTGAGGCAAATAGTTTTTTGAAATCAGGTTCGATTGATGCAAGGTATAATCTTAAATCTGGAGCTGCATTCAGCTTATTACGGTATTTGTTTTTAATAAACAGATACGAACAGAATGCTCTTTCCACCAGCACTGTACTTGTAAATGGCAGCAAAACGTTAAGCGCTTTATCAGAAAGCTGTTCATATTCGGTGCTGATGTGTGACCAAAAGTTAATAAGACAGAGTCCTTTAAATTCGACTTTCCAAGCAGAATCATTTGATAGTTCAATTAAGTTCTCTTTTTCTTTGATAGCCAATTTAGCTACTCGAAAGTATTCTTCATTGATAGAATTTGAAATTCAGGTTTGTGAAAGTACTTCTCGAAACTTGATTTTAACTCTATTAAGTGTTCAGATATGTTGTTGCTCAATTCTCTGGAGAGGCAAAGTTTATTTTCTGATAGAAAATTATGCAAAGTTTCAAATACCTCAGGTTGACCATTTTCAATACATGTCCTCCAAAAATCAATTTTTTTAATCATTGATTCAATTTTATCTGAAACATTGAAGATCGTTATGGAGTTATTTTGAAGAGCTAAATGTAGATTGTTTATACGTAGGAAAATTTTTGATAAATATGCAAGCGTCTGAAGCCAATTACAGTCATGTAACATGGAAGCAAGTTGGATCACAAGTTTTATTTGCACTGGAAGGTGCTTAGTTGCCAAATTTTGCCTGTGGATGCAACAGTGACTCCAACTTACATTGGGAGCTATCTTCATGACACGACCACGCAGACCAGAATAAATACCTGACATAGGCTTGCCACCATCGGTACATAGCCCACAACAATGAGACCAATTTATGCCTTTTTCTTTGAAATAATAATCGCCAGGTTTAAATATATCCTCACCTGTTGTGTGTTCTGACAGAGCATGACAAAGTAAAAAGTTTTCTTTGGTTCTATTGTCCTTTAAATACCTCGCAATAACAAGCAAAATAGAAAAATTAGCAACATCTGTGCTGTACTCCAGTCTAAGAACAAATGAATGCTTATTGCTCATCTACGCGTACGCGTCTATGCTCATAAAAATTGTAAGTGGCCCGGGCACCCGTTGTCACCTCCAATAATCCATAGCAATTCTAAGGAAACATTTTCCAGTAAATTTCTAAGAAAAAATTGCGGCTTTCCCTACATTAGGTCGAGGCATCGTTGGATTTTATATTGCAGCGAAGTATTGCTGGCTTGTTACGGCATCAAGATGTCGAGGAATCGTTGATTTTATATTCTAGCGAGGCGTTCCGACGAGAGGAGATTAATATATTTTAAACATCCGCCATTACTAATTTTTTTTCGCATACCCCTAAGCCATCAAACGCGTACCCCTAGGGGTACGCGTACCACGGGTTGAGAATCGCTGATCTAGGGTATCATAAGAATTGGTCTTAGACCAATTCTAGCTTTTTTACTTGTTAAGTTCAAGTGAAAATGTAAACAGAAACAAAAATAGTTTTTTTTGTGCCATAAATGTCTTAACATAATAATGATTTTGTAGCAGTAATATATTTAATTAATACATAATTAATCTTGTTGTGGTATTTGGATATGAATAGGTATGTAAGGCGAATGTATTCAGTATAAATTGCGTATTTGAAGACAATTTGAATGTTAAACATTTTCATACCTGTGAATTTTATTTAAAAATGACGATGACTAGTTTATGAAAGTTCTTATGCCACAAGTTAGCATCCTGGTAAGTGAAATCATCTCACATAGGTACGTTGTGACTATTCGTACTGAATTTTAGTTTATAGCATGAAAACTAATTTAAATGCAGTAAAAAAGGAAAAAAAAACATAAAAGAATAATTATGTATTAATTAAATATTTTACTGCTACAAAATTGTTATTATGTTAATACATTTATGACATAAAAAAAATATTTTTGTTTCTGTTTACATTTTCACTTGAACTTGAAAGTACATATTTTTACCTTATTGAACTTCATTATGGTAAAAGCTTTATAAAAAAACATCTAAAATATTCAAAACTTTCATTTTATACACAATTTTAGTAATTTATTGCCAAATTTATTAAGATATCAAAGATTTTTTTTTCTATATATTTTTCTATATATAGAGTACATATGTATTAGACACATTGACGCCGCCACAATTTTCATTGGAGGCAAAATGGTAGAACGTGGTTTGTACCGAGAGTCCTTGTTTTCTATACACTTTGTGTGTTATGACTTTACTTCATTATCATGTTGGTGTTACTTCAGCTTCAGCTACAAAATTATAATTTGACTAATATCAGCTACAGATTCATGTGTAGCTTAAGTAAATTATTTTTTCAATTAGCGAAGAATTGAGGGACCAACAAACGATTTTATTGATAAAAACGATTACGCATTAATTGAGCTGGTTATAAATTAAATTAAATTAAAAATAAGAATTTTCCGGCTAACATGATTGTGAATTTTCTTTTTAGATTTTCGAAAAAACAATTAAATTAAGCCAACAATCACCAACAATCGATATGTGCAATAAAAATTAAAAAAGTAAAAGTTGACCGGCCAACTTGATGGTGCTTGCTTCTGTATGGTAGTAGTAGCGTTACCTTTCGTACAAAGTTTTGGATTTACTGCCGCACGCAAAGCAGTACTCGCTGTATATAACTTGTTCTATCAGCAGTACATACTCAATGATTTATTGACATGGCAAACATTTTTTCTTCTATATTTTCCCGTAGAAAACAATTCTGCCATAATGAAGTCGAAGGATATAGAGTTGTTGCGTTCAGAATTTAGTTACGTGAACTGTTTTTGTAATTTTATTATGGCTTTCCATACAGACTTTGGGATTTTTACATAACATCCCTTGTCTTCTATGTACATATGTATATATGTACATAAATTGGATTAAATATGAGGCATCATATTTTCTCACAAATTAATTCGATTTTTTTCTTCTTTAGAATTTGTATATTGGCGGCTGACAAACAGTTGGATTAGTTTTAATATGAGTACCTTGTCTGCACCGCAACCAATTTTTTATGAGCTAGAAAAGAGGAAATTTACTTGAAAATTTTTCTTTGGAAAATTGATGCGCTATTGAATTGGTGGCCGGGCCGACAACAGGGCAAAAATAGTGAAGCATTCATTTTTTTAGAAATTTATCATTCTTAAAATGTTCTATATTGATACTTATGGTAAATTGACTAAGCATTGATTTTATACATATATGATATATATATATATATAGTATAGAGACTAAACTGTATAGTAGTTTAGGAAAATAGTCTGCCAGTAATTTTAAACTTGAATTCTTATCTTTCCAAAGGCTACACTTACTATATTACACCTTACTTAAGAAAAAAATAAAATTGATTTGATTACGAAGTAATCTAAATTAGATGGATTGTTATCAATTAAAAAAAAACCTTTTCTAGTCCAAACAATTTCAAAACAAATCCATTCGTAATTGTCCAGTGCAATGCAGTGTGTTTCCTAGAAACAAAAGGTTATCCCAAGCTAATAAAATCAGCAATACCAACCAATAATACTTATAAACTAAAGTGCTATTCAAAATTATGCGCATATATCTATACAGAATGTACCCATTTGATCACTACAATTAATTTGTTTGCCGACGAATACACCTATTACGAAAAAATACGAGTACCTATTTTCATGGATTACAAAACAAATTCTCAATCTCAAACAAATATGCAATAAAAAAGTGAAAAGAGAAAACAAAAAAATTCCAAACAATTTTCCCTCGACTTATATTCTAAATAAATATCTTTCGACTCATTTCAACTAAACCATAAACCAATAACACAGTTTTTTGAGGTTTTTGATTAAAAAAAAAACAACACCTTTTTCAAAAATCCAAGCCCTGCAACATTTGCCGAAGGTTTCAAATCAATATCTTAAAAATTGTGGAAAATAAAAAGGGAGAACAAAATAATTGCGGGTTTCTCTACATCTAGCCGAGGCATCATTAATCTTATATTGGAATAGGGTCATACATTCATGTATATGTATACTATACCTACTTTATTCACCCATACTTCATATATGTATATTATATCACCCACGAAAACCATCCAACGTAAACAATGCAAACAAAATTTTGTTTTCTTATTTATTTTAAAGGAAATAAAATAAAATCATCAGAAATTCTAAACAGAAAGCGATGTGGAAATTCTAAACAGAAAGCGATGTGTGCAGTGGTGGTGCTAATGCCTGAGAAGGTGTCATACGGGTTCTGCTAACAAATCCCAGGGAGCAATTTTCTGTACCGAGATTCAGCCGATTTGTTAGGATTTCACTTCACTCTCTTCTTTCACTTACTTCTGAAAATATAATGATTCCTTTAAAAAAGTGAAGTGAGTAGTTTCGAAAATATGTCAATTTCACAGCTTTTTGACTTTTTTATGTGTGAAAATGAATGCGGCTGCGAATTATTATCCGCTAAACATTTTATGCGGATAATAAGGAGGAATTTAATATAACATATCGCAAGAATTTAATTTTTCCGCACAAGTTTTATAGTTTTCTCTTCGCCCTATGGTAGAGTTGGAGCTACCAACACAAAATATCGTTTACTGAACGTTTCCTATGCCATTTGATGTTTTTATGTTGGCTACAGATCCAATCACCGCAGAAAGAATAAGGTAAAGATAGTGTTTACTATGCTCCGTCTCTCTTGCCCATACGCAGGATTCAGGTAAAAATAATTTTTGAAAATTAAAATCGGAATGAGTTTAATTCCTTATAAGCGATTAAAATATCACTTGGGCGCAAGAAAATATATTTTTTTTAATTTAATTTGATTTACGGGTGTAAAATTTCATCTGAGTTGTTGAGTTTTACATGTTTTTTATGTATTAAACGTTTTAAAGGGTGCTCTAACGGTGATATACAGAAACACAATATTTGTGCCACATGAAATAGCAAATCGCTCAGTCCATTGTATAAGTCAGTGGTACAATCCAAGCAGGGTCATGCGATATCCTTATGTTATATTATTTTTGGTAAAATGCTGGAATTCTTTGAAAATTTTAGTTACCAGTTTGGGGCCCCGCCTGGTAGGGTCCGCGCGACTTTTCACTTTATTTTTTCAGGGAATCAAAAAATTAAAGAAATCTTTATTTAATTTCAGGAACTTGATTTTATTTCGACTAATTCGATTAAAACACAATTAAGAACTAACTACCTTAAAGAATATCTTTCCTAATTTTTAATTTAGAAATTTTTATTTACGCTAATTCAGCTAAACGTGCCGACGTTGAGTTTGTAACTCGAGATATTTGTTTTTCACGATTTCGTGAATGAAATCGTGGGAAGCTTATTTTTAATAAGAACGGAAATAATTACATAATGCATATTATGGGAATATGTTTAGAAAAATGCTGAGTTCGAAGGGAATATAACTCGCGTGCCTTGTCTACCCCACTGCTGGCGTTCAAGGTTACGTTCAAATAGCAGCTATCATTTTAGTTATTTAAGCTATTTTGTGTAGATTTCAAAGTACGCTAATATCTGAACGAAATCTTGAACGACAAAATAGCAGTAGTAGTTCTTTATTAGCTAGTTTAATAGCTTTCAACAACATAAATATGTACACTTAAGTACAATCCTAAAAATTATTGCCAAAGAATGTGAATTTTCACTTTTATAGATTAAATACAATATTTTTTGAAACGATAAGCATTTGTATAATTTTTATCATATTTAAGATTATTGTACCTTTTAAGTCGCCTATTGGCGACCAATAAAACAGCATGGACCTGGTATTTCCAGAAATAGCATTTAACATGTCTGTTTTATAGTACAAAATTTGTTTCAGCCAATTTCCTTACTTTCTTCAAATTCTATAACCGTTTAAGTACGAAAAGTTTGAGCGCATATATGCGCCCATAGGCCACAAGTACCATATTTTTCTGAACGCACATATGCCGGTATGCGCCATAGTACCGAAAGAGTTAAGGCCATTTTTCTCTTTCACGCTCATCCATTTGAGAGTATTCAGGTTGTGTATCAGTTACAATAAAGTAGAATTCCCATCGCATTATTTTGCAGTTGCTTCTGGGTACTTAAGAACAACACCGTTGAACAATATTCAAAATGAGGTTTCGCAATGACATTTTAAATCTGTATTGTTGTAGCCATCGAAATTTGCCTTCTTCTGAAAAACCTTTTTCTTCTGCTTCTGCAATACTTGAGAATATGTGTAAATATGAAATTTAATTATGAACAAGAGAAAAAGCTATAATTGTTCTAAGACCAATAATATTATATTAATATATATATTAACAAAAGTTACATAAAGTGAAAACCAAAAGTGTTGTGTAGCAACATCAAGAAGGGATTGCCCGATTTAGTTCATTTTTGAAATTTTATGAAAACGCTGTGTACAAAGTTACAGCTCTCTATGTCGACGCGTTCGCAGGCAGTTGTGTATAGTGAAAACTAAAATTTTGTATGGCAACCCTAAAGCCTGTGAGTAAAATTTTAGCACTCTAAGTGTGAACGCGTGCTCGAGTTATCGTGCTGTCCAACATTTTCCTCTACCAGCATTATTTCTGTGCGTTCAAACGGAATGACAAACTTAGTATACCCTATGATTTCTCATCCAAGGTAAAAAACAATTAAAGCGGGAGCTTATTCAAAGTAATAAATTCCAATGAATAAGCAATGGATGCATTGTATATTTCCACTTTTTTAAAAATTTATTGCCGTTCCAAAATTAAAAACCGGACTAGAAATTTAACAATTTGACATGTAACCTCCGGAATATACAAACTATGAAGGACGATTTGAAGGCGAGCATAATAGTGACCGGTTAATCTAGTATTAGCGATCTAGGCAATAAAAATGCAATAATATGGCAATTAGAAAGCGATTCGCAGGACAATCGTAATGTTTCCGGTAATCTAATTAAATATGACTATCAGAACCAGCTTAACACAAGCTCGCTGCATGGACACGTTTAATAAATAAACGTCTCAACAATACATGCGATTCATCACTTAGTCGGTGTTAGTATTAGTATGTTAAACTAAACATAGACCAAACACCGAATGAGATGACATGCAATGCGACATGGAAACAGAAATTTAAGTATTATATAGACGTTTCTTTAAAACATGCTTGGAAATATCAACGACAAAATGCTCAGCCTTAATATTAACAACAATGCACATGCGATTGATGGGTTCATACATACTAAAGTTGGATCTTGCGGCGTTAACATGCAACAGAGGTAACCTTCTCAAATTGTGCGCACTATCACGGAAAGAGATTTTGCTAAGTAGAAGGGGAGAATCAATATTCGCGTTTAAGAGTTGATGCACAAAAGTTACATCAGCGACCATGCGACGTTTTTCGAGGGAGTGCATATTTAAAAGCTTCAAGCGATCCTCATAAGGTGGAAGAATCAATGAATTGTTCCAGGGTAGGTGCCTGAGAGCGAAGCGCAGGAAGTTCCGCTGAACAGACTCGATGCGTTCGATGTGTGTACCGTAAAATGGAGACCAGACCTGGCTAGCGTATTCAAGGAGAGGTCTCACAAAGCAAGTGTACAAACGCAGTGTTATGGTGGGATTCGAGAACTCTCGAGACCAACGTTTAATAAAGCCCAGCATAGAACTACTCTTAGATACCATATAGTTAATGTGGGATATAAAATTCAATCTATGGTCACATTTAACACCCAAATCAACAACAGCACCCTCGCGACGGCGAATCGTGGAATCCGAGAACACATAATCATAAGTGATTGGTTTCTGATTCCTGTGGAAAGTCATAACCTCACATTTGTCGATATTGAGGGCCAAATTATTGTTTTTGCACCAAACGTAAAATTTGTGAAGATCACCTTGTACCAGTTCACAATCGGTAACAGATTTAATCTGAGCGAAAAGTTTAATATCGTCAGCATAAATCAATACTTTGCAGTGCCTCACAACAGAGACAATGTCGTCAATAGATAGAATGAAAAACAACGGGCCCAAGTGACTCCCTTGAGGTACGCCGGACGAAGATTTCAGGACTCTGGAGACGGAATGACGGAATAGTATTTGATATGTTCTGTTATCTAAATAAGACTCCGTCCATTTTATAAATGTTGGGTGAAATCCATACTTTTCCATTTTAAAGAGTATCACGGAGTGAGATAACTTGTCGAACGCTTTACTGAAGTCAGTATAAATACAATCTGTCTGATAGCCTTTTGCAAACCCGCCAACGGTAGGCGAGACAAATTCCAACAAGTTAGTGGTTGTAGACCTGCCCGAGATAAATCCATGCTGGTTTGAAGAAAGCAAATTCTTGCAGGAAATTGATAACTGAGAGTAAATGATAGATTCGAATAATTTAGGCATACAAGATAATTTTGCAATAGGTCTATAATTAGAAATTTCACTCTTACTACCTTTTTTGTGGATAGGTATGATAAAAGAATTTTTCCATAGCTGTGGGAAACAACCGCTATTGAGCGATTTTTGGAAAATAATTCTCAGCGGAGATGCAAGGGCATGGCAGCATGACTTAAAGAAAGCTGGAGGGATCCCATCAGGACCCGTCGTGAAGTCATTTGGAAGCCCATTAATATGATCGAGTATATCCTCTCTCGCAATTGTAGGGGTAGTGAATGAAACGTTATGAGAATCGTTCATATGACTGAAGTTGTCATTTCGGGGAAGGAAATTGGACGAAGAAAATGCATTGTCAAAATAAGAAGCAAACATATTGCAAATTTCGGATGAATCATCACTAGCAGAATCTTTGTACCTCATGGTATTGGGGTAGTTGTCCGTTTTTTTCTTCATATTAATGAACTTAAAAAAGATACGTGGGTCACGAAATAATTTCGCACGCATGCTTTGAATATATTCATCATAAAGTGTAGAGGAAAGTTCTTTGAACTCATTATAGGATGTGAGGAAATTATTGTGACTTATAATGCCTTTGTCACTCATATAACTTTTCCACAATTTATTCTTTTTATTTTTGAGATGTTTTAGTTCTTTATTGAACCATGGCGGAGATGTTTTAGAGGACCGCTGTCGCTCGCGGGGAACGTGAGAGGAAAATAAATCGAAAAGAATTATGTAAAATTTAGAGACGTCTTCGTCAACACTATTGCTAGACAGTAATGTGTTGAAATCAATAGAGGTAAGTCTACTGGAAAGTTCCGAAAAGTTAGCCTTTCTAAAATTGAAAAAATATTGTGTTTCGTCACAATTAGTAATGTTTTCGGTTTCAAAGTAATATGAAATTAGTAGAGGGGGGTGATATTTGTCAAGAGTAGACATTATAACGGGGCTAGATTCAACTAATATGTTACCCGCGTCAGTAGAGAAAACCAGGTCCAACTGCCTCCCCATGTCATTCTTTACATTACTGATTTGGCTGAGCCCAAGAGATGACATAGTGTCCAGGAATAGTGCTTCCTTTGTTGACAAGTTATTAAGAGGAAGATAGTCATCGTCATCTTCATTTAGTACCCATTGTATATTAGGTAAGTTGAAATCACCAATAAGTAGTAGTTCGTCAAGAGGTTGCATCTTGCCGTAAATAAAATTAGATGTTGAAGTGAGTAGATCGTAAATATTCTGACCTTTGTCATCGACAATGTTTATGGAGTCTGGAGGAATATAGCAACATAGTATGTATAAGTCGTGTTTTAAAAGAGATACCTTAAGAACTATAAGTTCAGTGTCAAGAGTGTTGGAAAAACTTGGAACCTCAATTTGGCTGCAGTTAAAAATGTTTTTGCATGCGAGGAGTACGCCACCGCCACGAGCCTCAGAATCCGTATGTCTATCTTTCCTAAAAATCTGGTAAGAATTGTCTAAAATTTCGGCATCACGAAAGCCGTGATGCAGCCAAGTTTCAGTGAAAGCAACGATATCAAAACAAGTTGCAACAGAGGATTTGAAGATATGCGCAGTCTTTGTCCGAATCCCCCTTACATTTTGATAGTAGAGGGAAAGCGACTTCAGTTTTTTGGAATAACATTGCTTATATTAACTGTATTTCTAGGTTGGCGCACGGAAGGTACAAATAATTTAGTGAAAGCGCCGGAGGGCCAGAATAAGGGATCTAATAACTTTTCCTGCATATCTGCTGAAACAGTTAAGACAAAGGATGCAACCGGTTTCGAGGATTTACTAATTTTACGACAAGAAATACTCTCTGTTGCAATTTTTTTGGATTTAAGATACGTCAATATGTCATCACACAACGTTTCAGGAGAGAACCGAGTAACAAAAACACTCGAAGGTTTTGGTACTGTCCTCGAGGAGGTGCCATTACCATTCCCTAATGTGGACACGGAATTAATATTATGTGTTACTGTGGATTCAGAAGCAGGAGCTGGAGTGGTATTATCCACGCATTGGCTCAAAGCGCTGCATACGGCCCCACCAGCCAAAGGAGAACCCTGTGTACCAGGAGTTGGCGGATTCGGTGGGTTAAATCCCACAGTCGGGAGAACCTCCTGTTTTTTGGAAGTTTTTTTCTTCTTTGTAATTGGATTGCTCTTGTGGTTTCTATTAGAGCGATTGTTTATGAAACCGTGGGCCAATTTTGGTTGTTGAGGAACGTCAACGACAGTTGAACTGGAGCAGTCAACCATTTTTTGCTCAATAGACTGAACATTAAGGTTAACTTTGTCTGATAGGCCAACCACCATGTTCTTAAGGTTGTCCAGGTCACCTCTGTACAAAGCGAGCGTATCAAAAAAAGTATGGGCCGGGGCTCTTCCACAAGAGTCGCAGACCCACAGTAAATTGCGAGTCTTTTTTAACAATTTTAAGGCCGCACTCTCGAGTTTTACGCATGTGGCGTGGAACGCCTTACCACAAACACCATCGCACGCTAAAAACTCGGAAGAGCCATCAAATTCGGCGCGGCAAAAACCACAGCAATCCATAATAAAAAGAATAAAATTAAATTACGACGCGATTGGAAAAAACGTAGTAAGATAGTATAAACAAAGCACGTTATGTAAAAAAAAGAAAAAATTGGGGTTAGCTAGCACTAAAAACAAAAACATAAAATTACACCAGTATAATTAAATTACACCCAAAACAATAACCAAAAACCAAACTAACAACACTAAAGACACAAACAAAGCACTAAAATGTAATTAAAAACGTTCAAAAATACTTTAAAAACAAAATTCACGCTAAACACGACTGTCACCACACTTAACACTTGACAGACATTTGAAAAAAAAAAATTGACTTTAGTTCTCGAACTATCGCCACAGCATAAGAATGGCAATAAAAAGGCAGCCAAATTTTTATTGCTGTTTTTATCGCCCGATACCCTAGATGACTACTCGCATATAATTCCGTATGGTCATCCATCAGTATCAAATATTTCTAGAACGGTTTGTCGAACAGTAAAAATGATTATAACCAATTTAATAGGATTTCATATTCTTAAGAACTTTTCAGTGCAATAAAAACGTCTGGGACTGATCGTTTTCACAATATACGTAAAGGCCTAAATTTTCGTATGGTTGCCCGATTTAGTCCTCTTTAGGGTTCCGTACCCAAAGGGTAACAACGGGAACCCTTTTGCTGTCCGTCCGTCCGTCACCAGGGGCTGGATTCTGATCGGAAAAAAATTACAAATGACAATGACATCGGGACTTTTTTCCGAGAACGCGATTATGATGTAAGAATTCATCTATAAAAAGTGACATTTAGCATTAAAATGTGACTTATTTTCGAAAGGCCGATTCCTAGAAAGGCGGATGACATGACAAATGACTTTTTTCATGACAATTTTTGCAACCGAAGTCACTTAGCCCTTGCCGCTGTGACTTTTGTCATATTCAAGTGATTTACTGTGTGGCGCAAAAGTAATGACCCTATTTGGTTCAGACAGAAGTTTTTTTCTAAATTTATTAGAAAACTAGAATTAGTTTTTTATAAATGTATATTTGTGAGATGAAATTTCGTCGCATTAGGATTTGAAGATAATGTCTATTAAATGGTGACCTCCAGAGTTGATGCACATTACAGCCCTATCTATGTCATTTTCCATAACTGGCCGTAACACTTCCTGCGATATGGTCCTTATTTCTTGATGAATGTTTACTTTTAGGATTGCGAGAGTCTGTAGCTTGTTCACATATACCAGTAATTTCATATAACCCCAAAGAAAAAAGTATGGACAGGTCAGATCGGGTGATCTTGCAGGCCAAGGCAAATCGCTAAAACGAGAGATAAGACGGCCTTGAAAAGCGTCCCTCAATAAGTCCATAGGGTCGCGCGCTGTGTGTGTGTACCGTGGCGCCATCTTGTTGGAACCAGATGTGCTCCACCCCAATTCATCCAAACTGGGTATCAAGAACTCACACTCACGTAACATGGTTTTATAGCGCTCGTCAATGACAGTTATCGCATTGCCTGCAGCGTCTTCGGAAAAATAGGGACCGATCACTTTTTCAGCACAGACGCCACACCATAAAGTAACTTTTAGTGGGTGTAAAAGCGTTTCTTGAATAATGCGCGGATTTTGAGTGCCCCAGAAGCGAGTATTCTGCTTATTGACATGTCCCGAGAGATGGAAATGCGCTTCGTCACTCATAACCAATTTTGAAAAAAAAAATCATCCTCTTCGAGGTTGAGGTTTATGACGCGCTGGCTGTACTCTAGACGAGCTCGGTGGTCAGTAGGCAGCAGGTGATGAGTCACCTGAGTTTTATACAGAAACATCTTCAAGTCTTTGACCAAAATACGCTGCAGAGTCCGCCTAGAAATGCCTACTTGCGTGCCACGTCAGTTGATGTTTCTGGACACTTCCACATCTTCGCGCACAGCATCGATATTTTCGGCTGAACGGCCTGTTCTTGGGCTGCCAGACTTAGGTCTATCCAATGTTGCGCCAGTTGCTTCGAGTCATGTGGCGTCGCATTGTGCGACCAACCATTGCCGGATGGCGGAGAAATCGTTGACGAAATTGACGTTGTGTTTTTATCACTGATGAATTATTCCGTAAAAACATTGACACGATTATTCCACGTTCTTGGGTAGTATAGCGGTCCATGTTTATTCTTAGTAATTTTACATTTATTTACTACACAATTTCCAATATCAGAATGACAGGAGATGTCATATAAAAAAAAATATAAGTAATTTATTTAGTTCCAGTACTTTTGCGCCACCCAGTATATATTGCCATAGTTACAACTGACGTCAAATATGTTAAGTAAGTATAAAAATAATAAATATTTGTATTTATTATTTTATTATATGTTATTGTGTTGTTAAACAAAAACTCAATTTTGGAAGGAAACCGCAAAAGGACACGTTACTTTAGTTATAACATTTCAGCATTTATTTTACGAAATCCCACCTTCTTTTGATATGCCTTCGCAATAAAACGCAATTGTCAAATTGTCACTGCTATAATTTAAGACACATGTCATGTCACCCAACAATCAGAATTCCAAATTATGGCATAGTGACATTGTCCTTCCTTCGATGTCATTTTATCATTGTCATTTTAATTTTATCAGAATCCAGCCCCAGGTTGTATCTCATGAACCGTAATAGGTAGGCAGTTGAAATTTTCAAAGAGTGTATCTTTCTGTTGCCGCTATAACAACAAATAATAAAAATAAAATTAAATTAAAGAAACGTGATTTTTTCGGAGTTTTTTCCTCGTTTTATTCTCATTCATTATTATTATCATAAGTAGGAATTTTTTTTTTTAAATGACAGCATTAGATTTTGAGCTAATAACTCTTTAACGGCTGCAGATAGCACATAGGCTATAATAGGTCAAATTAAAGTGGAGAGTCTACAGTTTATAGTTTTTATAAAAAAAAGTTATGTTAATGATCGTTTTGCAAAAAAAAAAAAAAATTGAGGTCAAAGTAAAAATAAAATTAAAAAATTCCTAAATATTTTGTTTAGACCCCCGTAATTCTTGAGAGGAGGGTATGGGGCTGGTTGAGCAGTCGTTGGAAAGGCCATGAAGCTCTGCATACAATGTATCTTTAATTGTGACCGTACTCTATGTACTTTTTCAGATACATGGTATTATGTGAAGATCTAGCTTTTTTTCTTAATCACCGTGTAACTCCCAAACGGTTGATGTGGACCCCCCTGTCACACAATTTTTTGCTTGTCTAGGTGTCTAGTATCCGCATATTTGGTTTGATCAAGTTTCGAAAATACACATTGTATAGTGTAGAACGAAATTTTTGTATGGCAACCCTACGAAGGACTTACCTGTACCGAGATTCAGCTAAGTCGAAATTAAAAAAAAAGTGAATAAAGTGAATAACTTTTCTAGAAATTTGATTCTGCAAGTAAAGTGACTCACTTAATTCACCTTCAATTTTGCGATGATTGGAAGTGAAGACATGAGCAATAACTTTATTTTAGAAATGGTAAGCACATATAGTTAATAATTATGTGCCAATGGGCATTCAAAAATAAAAATAACTTATTTATAATATGTGTGGATGTCCAAACCATTTATAAGTATTTATATAACTATATACATATGTATATGCGTTATAAACGGAATGACAAGCTTAGTATACCCTATAGATTTCAGAATTACTGATTTCTAAAAAAGAAAAAAACATGATTTAGTTCGTTCTGCGATTGGAAGGTCCGATTCAGGTTAGCATATATTTACTATTGATATTTTAACATATTGCGTACTACATGTAAGCAATACTGAAAAGCGCATGATATTCTTCATTAGTAACAGCATGCGGTGATTTTATTTATAGTAAGAAGTATTGCAATACAACATTTTAATGTGAATACAGTAAATACTGCATCATTTTATATAGTATATAATATGTATTGCCGATGAATAATAAAAACTTAAATTTTTTTCATGGTTGTAGAAATTCGAACAGCTCACTGTAGTGGCGATGAAAAGTCCGATGAGGAGTTGCTAAGAAATGACAGTGATAATACGACATCAATTCAAAACCTTGAGGAATCTGAAACAGAAATATCTAGAAAAACATACCGAAAAACTAGAAAGAGACGAAAATCAAAAATTTTACAATTGAGTCGTTCGCCATCTAAGGAAAAGGAAAACAGCGACAATGCTAGTATGTACATAGACGGTGTGTATCTTTTTCAAATTTTCTAATTAGTTCAGCATATTAAATCATGTAAAAGATATCTTTCTTGTTTTAAGAAGTGTTTAGTTTTTTACATTTTTTTATAATTTTCGCAGATTTTCACAGTGACGGCGATGAATATATTCCTGTGTTAGAGGTTAAACGTGAGAGACGTAGACCTGTAAAAAAACAACTGGTAGAAGCTGAAAAAGAAAAGGAAGAAAAACTTATTGAATCCTATTTTAAATTGATTTGCGAAGTATGCCATGAGAGTTTTAATAGATTTGAAACACTATTTCAACATTATCAGAATATTCATTGTATACGGGGTTTCATTATTTGCTGTGGTAAGAAGTACCATCGAAGACCAGTTATAGCTGAACATGTGCTATGGCATACAAATCCAGATATATTTAAGTAATAATTACATAATTATATTTCCATTTACTTCTTAAAACAAAAGCCATTTAAAATTGAAACTATTTAATTTTTAGATGTAAAATTTGCAACAAAATTTATGCGGACAAACGATGTTTAAGTAATCATTTGCTGTCTCACGCCCCGCCTGATATGAAACTGTTCAAATGCGAGCACTGTCCGAAAAGCTTTGTCAAAAAGTTCAAACTAGAGCAGCACAAACTTAGTCATTTAACACCAGAAGAAAAGAAATATATGTGCAATGAATGTCAAAAGCCGTAATGATGGTAACGAAATATTATTTGTTACAATAATTACAATTCCAAGTTGTAGGTACGCATCTGATGCTCTCCTCAGAGCTCATAAACGTGTTGTCCATGAAAAAACCTATGCCCATATGTGTGAAATATGTGCAAAAGTATTTAAAAGCCGAGTATTTTTTGAAAAGCATCAGTTAGAGCATTTAGGCCAAAATTTGCCACGCGTTCAATGTCAGCTATGTAGTGCATGGATGAAAAACGAGCATACAATGAGAGCACATATGAGATTACATCAAGATGCTGGTATGATTCATAAATGTGATGTTTGCGGAAAGCAAGGACCTTCTAGAAATGCCATTCTTAAGCATAAGAGATTTGTCCACTTAAGTGAAAGGAAATTTAAGTGTACTCTCTGTGACAAAGCCTTTAAGAGAGCTATTACATTAAAAGTAAGTGTGATAAAGATACGTTTGAATCATGATCGTATTTCTATTTTATTCCAGGAACATATGACGGTACATACAGGTGAAGTGTTATACACATGCACGTTTTGCCCGAAAACATTCAATTCTGGTGCTAATATGCATGCCCATAGAAAGAAAGCTCATCCAACTGAGTGGGAAGAAGAGAAGCGCTCAAAACAACTATCGATGAACCCTGAAATTTTTACATAAGGAATTTATATATAGGGCAAACCAGTTTAGGTTTATTGAATTAATATCTTTTTAAGCAATCAACGATAAAGTTATTATAAATTGTATTTATTTAAATTTTGTTTTCATATTTTAAGTGAATATGTAATTGTAAAATAAAATGTAATAAAGAATTGGATACGAATATGTGTATCCTTTGTACTATATAAATACAATAAGTCCAATGGAAAAATAAATTTTTAAATTGCAAATTGCGCTATTCAAAACCCTAAATGAGCTTTATTCAACTTTTAAAATTAACACTTACACGTGACATGCTTAAATAAACTACCAGAAATGACTTGTGCAAGTTTTTTTCTTGGGGAAACGAACTCTAAGTGAATTTATAGAAGTTTTGACAGTTTCCAGAAGTTAAGAAATTATGTGAGGAAACTGTTTACTTCCAGAAGTAGGTCTTGCTGTTTGCTGGAAGTTTTTCAAGAACTTGCAGAAGTTTACTTTTTTGTGAAGAAACCTAATTTTTATGTTATGGATGATCATACGAAACTAGTTTTTCTCACCTCTTTAATCTCATCTAATCGTTAAAATACAAACATTCATAAAAAGTATCAAGTTTGTAATCTTTTAAATTGGTTCCTTTCTAAGACATTTGAATAGAAAATGAAATATTTCTTTTTCTTTTTACATGTTTCAATTTGGAGTTTTACTTGAGTTGAATCTGAGTTGGTGCTAATAGAAACGATAGTTGAGTTAAGCTTCGTTAAATGCAAAGCCGCGAAGCCCGGCGAGTTTATTTTGGTAAAACATTTTTAGAATGCTGCGGATGTGTGTTTTATCCAGCAAACATCTGGCTACTTCATACGAAATATTTCAGTTGAAAACATTATCGAGTTAACTCAGCCCGCAGAACTTAACAATAACTCAACTCTGGCTCATGGAAAAATTGTGTAATATCTGTTTCAGTGTTTACCCAGCAAAACTTTACGATAACACAACTCTTTTTCATGTACTATGTTCCCATAAACTAGAGTTGAGTTATCGTTAAGTTTTGCTGGCTGAGTTAACTCAATGCTGTTTCAATGGACGGCTTCTGAGTTGAGTTGGCAGCTGTAATATTTTGTATAAAGTAGCCGGATTTGTGTTGGATAAAAATGAAAAAAAAAACAATCGGCACTATTCAAACAAATACTTACACAAATCCCAACTCTTAAGTTTAGGTGACTAATTTTCTGCCTCACCTTGTGGATTCAGTGATGACCACGACTTAGGATTGCTTTCCCGGAACTAGGAGAACTTCCCTATCCTCTTTTCGTCTTTTTCTGTTCCTAATGAGCTCATAAACGTGTTGTCCATGAAAAAACCTACGCCCATATGTGCGTAATATGTGCAAAAGAATGTAAAAGCCGAATTAAAAAGCATCAGTTAGAGCATTTAGGCTGGAATTTGACATCTGAAAAATTTCGTATAAAGTAGATTTGTTTTGGATAAAACACCCATCCGCACGATTATAACAAACACTTACACGAAACCCAACTCAATTCTACTTGTTTCGCGGAGTTCACATTTACCCCGCTTCCATGAGTACTAACTCGGGTTCAGCTCGAGTTGACCTCCGCATGGAATCATAGTAATAGAATATGATACAAAAATCCCGGACAATCTAAATCTCGGACATCCCAAATGTACCTATATGTTCACATATGTAGTTGTGGGTGCCATATCTAACTCATCAAACGACGATAAACCAAAAAAGAACCACCTTATCACTTTCTATGAATATATTATTTACCAAACAGACTCACAAAACAAATAATGTAAATTGGTAAATAATATATAGAATAGGCAAATAATGTAAATTGGTAAATACTGAGATATGTATAATCATCTAAGACAAATAAGATAATACGTATGAAAAATAGAAAGTGAGTGAATTTAAGAGTAATCTTAAAATAAGGATCCATATAAATAACTGGTCAGTCAGTTGATCCCTATGAGTAACAAGAGGAGAGGTTCACTGTTATGGTACCAGGTTGAGTGAATAATTGAGGACGTGAAGTCCAGACTGCTAGTATGAGGGAGGCTCGCTAGCTCGCCTAAGCTATTGGCGGGGAGTGTAGGGTGGGTACCATGAAAAAATCGTGGCTGTCTATCCAAAGCGGAGACCAAAACGAAAAACATCACACACTGGTCCTAAAGGGACCGTATACACCAATCACCTGAAGATTTCCTTAAGGATCAGCTGGTAAGTCTAGCCGACCCCGGCCTCCCATCACACCACTGGCATATGGTTACGATGTCCCTCCCTTGTCATTAACCTGTATGCAGAGAGGAAAGATCCTCCTATCGGAGGAGAGAGAAACGAACCTTTGAACTTTACTATGGCATATTGTACATTTTATTTGACTAAAATCTTAGTTATAAACATTGTTTTGTATAAACTTACATTCACCCCCGAAGCTGTATGCATGACAATAATGCTGATCTCAATATCTTTTATAGTTTCGCGGTGGTATTCTCCCAAAGTTTCACTTCATATATGTAGTCCATTGGATTTTAATTGCTTTTTCTTTTTATTTCTCTTTCTATAAAATGTTGTCCTATTTCTTTTTCAGATTACATGGTTATTAAGGTGTCTTCTTTACTATGTTTCCATGAGTCAGAATTGAGTTAGGATTGAGTTAGCGTTAAGTTTTGCTGGCTTAGTTAATTCGATGCTGTTTCCATGAACGACTTGAGTTGAGTTGACATATGATATATTTCATACAAAGTAGTCGTATTTGTGTTGGATAAAACATCCATCCGCATACTATTCTAACTAATACTTATACAAAACCCAACTCAACCCGACTGGTTTCGTGGAGTTAATATGGATTGAACGAAAATCAACTCAATTCTCGTTTCCATGAGCATTAATTCGGATTCAATCCGGATTGAACTTTGCATGGAAACATAGTACTTTTTACAACATGGAAAATTCGACAGAACTTAAAGTTAGATAATTTCCTACCCAAGAATAAAAGAGCAAAATATGCGCATGTTTCCATTCGACAACTGGGTGGATATTTTCCTATTCCGATGCCTTCAAAAAGCATCCTTAGTAAAAAAATCTTCTTTTGCCCCTTTTTCAAGAATAATAATTTACGGCAAAACAAAAATTTCTTCAGGCTTACTACAGTCAATTGCAATCTAAACAAGAAACTATGGTTATTTTTAGGTTTCGCAGCCGCTCCTCTGAACGGATTCACAGCGACACAGGTAAAAGTTCATTTAATTTTTATAACGAAATTGAAAGATTCTTCAACGAAACTGCTTATAATCTACGGTATATGAAAATATCGAAAATATTCAGAGAAACTTTAGATTTATTAAATTGTTCTTATAGGCGCTTATCTGGGCGAATGCGCAACGACACAGGTAGTAGTATGTAACCAAACCACTAGCCATTTAAAAATGCACTAGGTGCGATAGAGACAGAAAAAAGTGTATCCCACTAGGCCCTCTTACGTGTATTCTTATGGCGGGTGGGCGTATTGCTCGGATGCTATGCCGCTAATAAGATTTTATGTCACTTGTGTATAAGTTTAGTGAAGACGAGGGAGAGGTTATCAAAATCAAAAGTACACTGAAGATAATGAAGGCGATTTCTGTGGACTTGAGCGAATTGGAGATGAATATTATGAAGCCGGCTTAAGGCTTTCATGATATGCTACTTTGATTCAAACTTGTTTTTGGTTTGCATGTGCTCGATATTTTGTTTATACCTGGCGCTCACGCTGATTAAAAGAAATGAAAGTAAATGTTGGCTTAGGTCAAGAGTGAGTGCATCTTTGCAACCGTTGTAAAGTATGTGATGAGGCTGCTGCTAGTTAATGAAAGAATCTGGAATAAAAGCTGAGTCTTAGGGTGTTTTGAAATAAAACAGGTGGTGGGGTAGAATGCTCAAAATTTATTTTCTCATATTAGATTGACAGTAATTTTTGTATAAA
Organism: Dioctria linearis; assembly: GCA_963930735.1. NCBI lineage: Eukaryota > Metazoa > Arthropoda > Insecta > Diptera > Asilidae > Dioctria > Dioctria linearis. The sequence continues at coordinate 233,974,854 of OZ005740.1, read as the reverse complement.
TGAAAATTGCGATAATTTCTTTTCCTGGTCTCTTTTTGTAATTACAAGAAAATAGTTTTCAACGCTGTTTAAGTTAATTTTGATTGTTTGAAGAATTCATAGAAATAATATATTTCACAAAATAGTCCTAGGACAAGTAGAATAACCGTTAAAAATTTTAAAATGTTTAAAGCGCAAATTAAGGCCTTCGATGTAGCTGGCTTGGCGGATGGGCTGTTGTAGGTATGGTCCACATATGTACATCCCTGCCTTTGGCGTACGTACAGTTTGGGGAGCGGTGATTATGTTCTGCTTCAACGTCTTCTGGGCAATTTATAGCATACATTTCCAAGGAGCAAAAGTAACACTTTATTTTATCTTTAAGATTTGTGTAAAAGAACCCACTTCTTGCTAGTTTGCAACACTTTCTGTCATCTAAAGGAAGATTATGGAAAGTTTTTAAACGGTCAGGAACAAAAGATGTTGGGATTGTAATAAATTGGGACACCTTCAAAGCGACTGCAGGAAACGCGTCGAAGGGAATCAACAGAAAAGAAAGGGAGAGAAGAATGTCCAAGTTGGCAAGCTAGTGAGCAAAATATTCTTAGGGAGACTAGAATCCAACCTTATGGCTTTGAGAGCCAACACAGGAAAGGACAGATCCATGGAAATGCAGACGTCCTTTCACGACGTCCATGCAAACTTGAATGCAAACATTACGCCCGGGTGGAAGAAAAAGAAACAACAGCAACTATACAGTTGGTAACCGTGGAGCCATCTACAGGTTGGTACAACGAGGACCTGAGAACAGCACAACGAGAAGATCCGGACATTTCACCTATTATCGCTTGGAAAGAAGACATGGAAATACCAGACTGGAAAGATATTTCGGAACGGAGCCAGAAGCTGAAAGGTTACTGGGCTCAATGGAACTCTCTTCATGTTGAATGTGGTATATTAAAATGCGAATGGGAAGCACCTAACGGCGAATCATTCCGAATGCAGATAGTCGTGCCAGCATCAAACGTCAAAGATGTTCTAGAAGAAATGCACGATGGAACCTCTGGAGGACATTTGGGAGTGAACAAAACAATTTCCAAAATACGGGTCTTATTGGCTACATAGGCGAGAAGATGTGGAGGAGTGGTGCCACAGATGCACTGTCTGTGCTGCTTGCAAAGGGCCGCAACACAGAAGCAGAGGAGAATGCAAAAGTTTAATGTCGGAGCTCCCTTTGAAAGGGAGCTGTAGACATCGCTGGACCTTTTCCAGAAACGGATGGCGGTAACCGTTAATATTAGTTGCCATTGACTATTTCAGTAAATGGCCTGAAACTTATGCAATCCCTAATCAAGAGGCAAACACAGTTGCGGAACAAATAATAACGAATTGGGTCAGTAGGTTTGGTGTGCCTCATGAAATTTATTCGGACCAAGGACGGAACTTCGAATCGCGTACTTTCCAGCAGATGTGTAAAATGTTGGGAATAAGAAAAACAGAACAATTCCTCTACACGCACAATTTGATGGCATGGTAGAGCGCTTCAACAGAACATTGATCGAGCATTTAAAAAAAGTAGTTGACTATCATCAACGCGATTGGGATCGACATATTCCAAATGGCTTATAGATCAGCCATTCATAACAATATCGGACAAACCCCAGCTAAGGTCATATTCGGAAGGGAGATGCGTTTAACTAGCGACCTCAGAGGTGAACAAAAGTTACCAGAAGACTACGTATGGGAGCTCAAACAACAATTAGCTGATGTGCATGAGGCCACGAGAACGAAATTAGCAGCAAATACTGATCGGATGAAGACCCGCTATAATTTACGTGGAAATTCCGCAAGATTTAACGAAGGTGATCTTGTTTGGCTGTACAACCCGAAACGACATAAGGTACGTTCTCCAAAACTACAACAACAGTGGGAGGGACCGTATTCAGTAGTAACTGGAATTAATGACGTGGTATACAGGATTCAACGTGGCACAAGAGTCAAGCGTAAAATTGTTCATTTGGGCCGCTTGTGTCAATGCTACGAGCATCAAGACCGTGGACCACCTGCTGTTCGGGACGAACAAATTTAAGAAGGGGGCAGTGTTACGTGCAATAGAAAGAGACAACTGGTGACATATACTGGCAATGGAGAGTAAACAACTTCAAGTTCGGAGAATCGATGATGGAATCTTCGGGGAGGTTCAGATATAGATAGATAGAATGAATAGAGTAGTCAAGAAGCTTCTGGAATAGAACACTCCAGAATAATCTGGAGAGTTTCTAGGGTATAAATATAACAGTTGTCACCGCCAGAAAAAAGAGTCTTGTCTTACACGTTGCAGTGTTAACAAGCGAAAGTAATAAAGAAGCGAAAATACTGTAATTGGATTGCGATAATCGAAAGTACAGTATTAGCGATAATTAAAGTTGAGTTGATTAATTGAAGGTTTATGAATTTTATATGATTAGAGTGAAATAAAGAACTTGTATATCAAATATTTAATATTGTGTTTTAAATAACGAACCAAAGGCCACGCTCGCAACAATACTTTTTAACGTTCTGTTAAACCTTTCTACAATTGAAGCTTTTAAAGTACTGTAAGTGGAATAATGATTAATATCATAGCGATTCATAAGCTGTCGCAACGGTTTATTATAAAACTCCTTTCCATCATCTGTTTGTAAGTTTCACGGAATGCGACCTGGCTTAAAAATAGACTGCATTGCCATAACAACTTCTAAAGCCTTTTTACTTTTAATAGGTAACGCCCAAGCATATTTTGAAAAGGTATCAATTACAGTAAGAAAGAATACGAAAACCCTGGTTTTCCGACGAGTATGAACCCATATCGAACAAGTCTGCCTGCCACAAATCATTGATACCTTTGATAGTAGCACTCTGTCGTTTAAAGTTCTTGCGAGCTGGTGTATGCAGTTCACTAACGACTTGTTTTCTGCTCATTTTACCGAATGTATAAATACAGCCAATGAATAACAGTTTTCTATAAAATATTTTAAAACCAAGTAACGATGATCAAGTTTAATCACCCGTTTACAATGATGGTTGCTGGGTCCTCAGGCTGTGGAAAACCAACATTTATAAAAAACCTTCTCAATAATATATTTTTAACAAGACCGCAAATAACAAGAGTTATCTGGTGTAATACAGAGCAAGGAGCTCTGCCCTCAGATAACACATTCATTAACATCGAATTTGTTGATAGTATTCCTGAAGAGTTTGTAAATTATACACAGGAACCTACATTAATTGTATTGGACGATATGATGTTAAATGCTTTTGGCAGACAAGTATGTGAACTCTTTACAAAAGGATCACACCATCGCAATCTGTCAGCAATCCTTGTAACACAAAATGTATTTCACCAGGGTAAGTTTTGCCGAGACATATCAGTTAACTGTAAATACCTCGTTGTGTTTAAAAGCCCTCGAGACAAGAGTCAGTTTATTCATTTAGCGAGGCAGATTTATCCAGAAAATAGTTCACAGCTGCTAAAAATATGTAAAGAGATTACACAAGTGCCACATGGATATTTACTGATAGATTCCACTCAAGATATCAACGAGGTGTTAAGATTCCGTACTGATATTTTTAATAAGACATTTACAACTAGTTTCTGTCCGCCTTTAATCAGTAAAAATGGTGTCACGAATGAATCTGTTAAGGGACAACAAGCATATGCTATATGTTCTTAGAGCAGCTGTGCGTGTGTCAGATGATGTCAAATATTCACATACCACAAGAAAAACCTATGAAGCAGAAAAGCTTGCGGGATAGTACTACTCAAACTAAATTTATTTTTAAAGATGAAATATCAACACAAACATCACCCTTAAAAGAAAACACACCTGAAAGAATGGCAGAGGTTTTCTTCGAACTTGTTGAAATATCGCCACCAAAACAACCGTTATTACCTGCTTCCAAACGCTGCTTATCAGCTAGTGGAATAGGAAAAAACCTGAAATCACCTTCAAAAATACCTAAGACGATTTCTGAACCCAAGTCTCGTGATAAGGATTATAAGGTAATGACGGCTGAGGATGGTATAACCCAGTACACTGTACCTGCAGAAATGAGTATAGATGAAGCTGCGAACATATTAGAAGATGTTATGGTCGTAGCGTATGGCATATAGCAATATGCTACATGTCATACTGAAGCGTATATGCCCGACCTGCTGCCGACTACAGCATGAAAACTGAACGCACCCGACCGAGAGAAATGCGTTTCCTTAAGCTCGGGGTGACATGTTGACGGTAAAGACAAGTAAGAAGAAGGCAATCAATCTGTCTTATTTCTCGAAAGTGCGTGCATGGGAGAAGTCCCAGAAAAATTCGATTATCAAAAATCCTCAACGACATCTGGCCCAAAAAGGTAATAATCTTGGTAGTGTCTCATCCAATAAATAAAAACCCTTAGAAATTTCCAGAAAGTACCGGATAAATAAGAAGGAAAACAGAAGAAGAGGAAACTCCAGTGGTTCTACTTCGTAACGAGAACAGGACAAATAACTTGGTTCTTAATTAGAATTCCATTACTATCAGGAATCTTATGAAGTGATAATTTTACAAAATATTTCGTGCACAAGGAAATGAGTGTACTGTTTCGCAAAAACAATGAGAAAAATTTGACTGTGAAATGTACTTTAAGTAGAGAAACTGAGGGCAGTGTAGAAGTGAAAAAGGGGTCCCTTGAGACTCTGATTTGTGCTATTGTGACATTCTTTGAGCCAGAGCATTGTGAATACCAAAAAAGGTCCGTGGACTCGTTTTGTCCAACTGTACAAGAGAACAAAACAACGGAAAAGGGTTGAGCCGGCAAATTTTTTATATATGTCTCTGCGATAACTGTAACGCGGAACTTTACTCCTATAAAAGGTAATGTTTTTGCATTGATCTCGTTAGGTTGAATCAAACAAATAAACTATTTTAGGAATTATCCTTGGGTTGATAATAATCAGCGTTCGTAAAATAACAAAGTTTTGTTGGCGCACTTAGGTAATTTATATCCCGTTGCGCAAATCAACTATAATTCGAGCTATGTTTGCTTAGAACCCCGGCGTGTAAATAACAGAAGCAACAAAACTGTAATTCCTAAAAAGGAAAACACCAATTTAGAATGACACCTGAAGTTAACGATTTTGTTCAGGGCAATAATAAGGACTCAAGCTGTCAGTTTCCTGCCGATATGTCGCAAAGCAAATTCATTTCCAAGTAAACTATTGATGAGTGGATGTAAGCTGGAGCTCTAGCGTTAACTAAACACAAAGAAAATATTGTATCTAGTTAGAATTTTTCCAAATTAGGGCTGAAATAATTTCGAAAAGATACGAATACGTGATCTGAACAAAAAAAAAGGGGAAAAACACCAACCTACTGACGTAGAAGGAGTGCAGGTGAATCACCTTAACCCTATTGCTGATCGTTGTGTTGAGTAGTAAGAGCCTTTATCTTAAAATTAAATAATTTAACCAGAATCAATTTGAATACCGAGGATATGTTTTTTTTATATAATAATTTGTGTAACAAGTGACATCAACCTTAGTACCACCCAACAGAAAGTGTTCTTGTAATAGAGCATGCAAGTCGAATTATCCAATTCCAGTTTAACTTTTATCTAGGAGGCGATGCTAAAGCGCTTCATCATGCCGAGGATTGTTAAATGTGAGTAATTTTAATATATGGCACTTTTCTTTTTGACGTATATACATACACTTTGGCTTCTGCAGAGACTCGCACTACAGAACCTTTTCGTATTGATAATTTTTTTACATGTTTATATATTTAAAATTTAAAACTATAATTGCATATATATATGTATATCTTCACAAGTACACTTATCTACCTATGTAGTTTGGAGTCCCGATCTTATTTTTCTAGTTAGATTTAAGCGCATAGTTTTGAACTGGAAGATATGCATATACATAGTAGGTATGAAGTATGAGTGAACTAACAATCTTCAATCGCTAAATTATTGCAAAGTAAAGTTTTCAAAGGAAATTATTTAGAGATAAAGTTTTCAAAGGAAATTATTTAGAGATTAAGTGTAAAATAATATGGTTTTGTAAGATATAAGCTTCTATCTTAATTATTCAAATCCTTCAACTTTCGTAAGACTTTGAAAACGCGCGGTTACATAGAGGTGTCATTCCTGGTTACCCCTTTAAACTTATCTTTTAAAGAATTTTATATATAAATAACTGGTTGTTAAGATTTCTTTATTTAAAATCTTATTTTCAATCCTCTGTCATGACTTGAATACATTTGTCTGCAGTAAGTAGACATGCAGGAAATCAATGCAAAATAGGCGATGACTTATAATTATGTAATGAATGAAGCAGTTGTTTAAGATGAAAAGTATTAACTTGATGATATTACGATATGTTACTTAGATTTTTCCTTTTTATATTTTCCTATTAAGGGTTTTGGTCGCAAAGCTCCTAGTTTTATTAATATTGTCTACTCCTAAAGTAATGGTATTTAAGTTATCGTGTTTTCTCTTGTAATACTCCGAAATTATAACGTAAAAATGAGTAGCTGAACGTTTTAATTCTTCCTTCACATCCCGGAAATGAAGGTCGTCTAGGCTCACCTAGTCTCTCTCTCTCTCTTTTACAGGTCAAATAGGGACACTTTGAACTCGCTGCCCTCAGTGTCAAATGGGTGGTTGGGGCGTGCAGTAAGGCCGAAACATCTGCGCCTTCAAGGATGATGTACAGGTAAGTGACGTAAGGGTCCCTTCAGGACCGAATGTGTGCCGGCTTTTTGTGTTAGGTAGGCACGATTTTTTTTATTATGGCTGACGGCAGCGGCAGGTCTTTTGTGGAACCTCCCCCCCCCCCCCACACTCTCCGCCAATAGTTGAGGCGAACTGGCGTGCCGCCCTGCAACTCAACGCTGTCCGTCGAGTGATCTGTCAGCTCATGCTAGCAGTCGGGACTTTACGTCCGATGTCCATCACTCAACATAGTTCCATAACAAAGAACTCGACACGGAAAGAACTACAGTTGAGAAAGGTAGAAAACCATCGAAAAACAATCTATATTAAGACCGTCTCAGCTAGATCCGAGTCCATATATGCTTTCGTTGCCAGTTAAGAAAGTTGTCCGACAAAGTGATCGCCTAAAAAATGCAGCAAAAGCTAGAAGTGCTAGCGTACCAGCAATTACTTGGGAAAGCTTGTAATAAATTAATTGGGAAAGAATTATAAATGCCTGTATATATCAAAAATAATGACTTTTACGTATGCCTTTTAAGTAACAATTCCATGCAGTTTTATCCCGAAAATACGCTATCAGCTTTTGGAAATGCACTAGCTAGCCGTGCAAGTTAACTGATAACTGGTGTGTTGGAATAACTGAAATTTCATTGCCATTCCATAACATAAAAGGACGAGTCAAGCGAAATACAACTGAAAAGGTAAATCAGAGTAATGTTAAAAGGGTGAGGCGTAATGCGTCTGATCCGTTGAAGGAAATAACAGAGCAGCATAGAAAAGAAATCAAATCACTTAGCATCAAAATAAATGAAACCGTTAAACTCGAGTGGACTAAAGAGAATCTTGAGCAAGCTAGTTACAGAGCAGGATAAGAAAATTTTTCTGCATTTGTCCTAACGTTTTATAAGGCTATTTCACCATCATGGTATACCATGTACTTGGATGATGTTAAGAAAAAGATGTGGGACCGGTTAGAGCCTGACTTTTTGTTGGGTTATACCTGAGGTGAGTTACAAACAGGATCCAGACGAGTTTATATTACACATACATATATCAGGGTAAGAGGGCTTCAGAAAATGTTGTTTTAAATATAAAAACTATGAGTCATTTGAAGCCTTTGTTGATGACGTATTTGGACAAATTCCTAGACAGAAGAGAAAGTATGCTATCATACAAGATTCGATAGACAATTACATACATCCAGCGCTTAACATCAAAAGAGCTCGTGAGACAGAAAAAAATACTGGTAGCAAAAGGATACATGATGTATTTGAACTGCGGTTGGAAGATTTGGGAGTCACAATCAAAATAAAAAAACCACTACCATCTCATCTTAATGTTAGAGATCTTATTACGCTTTTTATATCAAATGTACACTTTGATGATCAAACTCTTAGTGAGCAAGAAAAACAAAACATAATTATTCAAATTAAGGATACGATTTTTAGCATCTTGAATAGATTGAATAAAGATTCGATTAATGCTAAACCGCCCGAACAGCGAAAAATTATTAAAGGTAGCAATATTTTTGATGTACTATACGAAAAGCAAGGTTCCGGTGAATATTTAACTACACCAGTGCCTATTGATACTAATATAGATAACCTGTCCAACTTCTTTACGGATATATTTCTCCAAACACTTGAAAATAAGCGTGAGCCTGACGTAATATTGTCAGAAATAAAAGAATCTTTTAATTCGGCAGAATTACGTCAGGAGCATATGGCAATAATAGACAAACTTAATAGACTGGAAAGATCAGTTACAGAATTGGCAATGAACTTACCGCAAGAGTCTCAGCAAATAGCAAAGGACTGTTATGAAAAAAATATAATATATGTCTACACTGATATTATTCAGCCGAGAGTTATAGGTGATCAGTTAGTACGATACTTATGCATAATAAGAAAGAATGTGAAAGCACAATAAGATTTCAACACGTAGAAAGTATTGCTATAAAAATAACTAATCAGCAAAGGGAGTTAACTAATTTCAAGTCAGGCTATATTCCGACATATATAATGCTCCATTTTAAAAGAAAATAAACTATAAATACTCATACAACAACCAATTTAACATAGTGTGAAGTTAGTAGCATTTTGTATAACTTCGAAAATGAATTCATATTATACTAAATATTATTCAATTCAAAGTGGCGGTGGTTTAGGGGATATTGGAGAATAATATCGATCTCTTCTTATTTATTGACTATCAGAACCAGCTTAACACAAGCTCGCTGCATGGATACGTTTAATAAATAAACGGTAAACAATACATGCGTTTCATCACTTAGTCGGTGTTAGTATTAGTATGTTGCCCTAAACGTAGACCAAACTCCGGATCAAATGACATGCAATGCGGCATGGAAACAGAAATTTAAGTATTATATACAGGTTTTTTTAAAACATGCTTGGAAACGTCAACGACAAAATGCTCAGCCTTAATATTAACAGCAATGTACATGCGGTTAATGGGTTCATACATGCTAAAGTTGGATCTTGCAGAGTTAATATGAAACAGAGGTAACCTTCTCAGATTGTGCCCACTATTACGGAAAGAGATTTTACAATATAGCAGGGGAGAATCAATATTCGCGTTTAAGAGTTGATGCACAAAAGTTACATCGGCGACCATGCGACGTTTTTCAAGATGGTACATATTCAAAAGCTTCAAATAGTCTTCATAAGGTGGAAGAATCAATGTATTATTCCAGGGTAGGTGCCTCTGAGCGAAGCACAGGAAGTTCCGTTGAACAGACTCGATGCGATCGATATGTGTACCATAAAATGGAGACCACATAATCACAGGTGATCGGTTTCTGTTTCCTGTGGAAAGTCATAACCTCACATTTGTCGATATTGAGAACCAAATCATTGTTTTGGCATCAAACGGAAAATTTGTGAAGGTCACTTTGTACCCGTTCACAATCACTAAAAGATTTAATCTGAGTGAAAAGTTTAATGTCATTAGCATAAATCAAGATTTTTTAGTGTCTCATAACAGAGATACATTGTTGTCAATAGACAGAATAAAAAACAGCGGGCCCAGGTGACTTCCTTGAGGTACCCCGGATGAAGCCTTCAAGACTCTAGAGATGGAATGTCGAAATAAGACTTGATAAGTTCTTTTATTTAAGTAAGACTTCGTCCGTTTTAGAAAAGTTTGAGGAAACCCATACTTTTCCATTTTAAAGAGTATCACGGAGTGAGATAACTTGTCGAACGCTTTACTAAAGTCAGTATAAATACAATCTGTCTGATAACCTTTTGCAAACCCGCCAATGGTATCCGAGACAAATTCCAACAAGTTAGTGGTTGTAGACCTGTCCGAAATAAGAAGCAAATTCTTGCAGGAAATTGATAGCTGAGAGTAAATGATAGATTCGAATAATTTAGGCATACAAGACAATTTTGCAATAGGCCTATAGTTAGAAATTTCACTTTTACTACCTTTTTTGTGGATAGGTATGATAAAAGAATTTTTCCATAGCTGAGGAAAACAACCACTATTAAGTGATTTATGGGAAATAGTTCTCAGCGGAGCTGCAAGGGCACGGCAACATGACTTTTAGAAAGCTGGAGGGATGCCATCAGGGAAGAGGAATTGGTAGTTTTTTTTTCAGTGGCTTATTGCGATATTTGCAACTTTTGGTTACATCTGGGGCAAAGGCTTTGAAGCAACAAGCAATTAAAACAGGAAAAGCTATTTTAGAAGAAGCGGGTAGTAAACCTTTTACAGATATTTTAGAAGAACAGGGAAAAGCGGCTACCGAAGAACTATCACAGAAAGGTATAAATAAACTGTTTGGAAGTATGGGTGGTGCCAAAACTCTCGAGAATACTTCATAAGCCATGAAACAGACTCCCTCCCTACCACATGCGAGGCCCAACGTAGTCCTTACATTCTAAAATATTTGCAGTGTTCTTATGTAAAAGTGACAAAAGTTTGATTTGAATAGCTCCTCCGCCCTAAACTACTATTCATACAGAAAAATGGCGTTCTGTTAATCTTAAGCTTGCTTTCTTATCTTCCGAACCCCAATAAAATTTGTATACCTTTCCTAACACAGTTATTTAAAAACAAGTGATAAAGCTAGAATTGGTCTAAGACCAATTCTTATGATACCCTAGATGAATGCACGTATGAAATTTCGTATGGTCACCCATTTGAGCAATTTCGATAGGTTTCTCGCATATATTTCTAGAACGGCTCGTCGGACAGAAAAAATGATTATAACCAATTTTATAGGATTTCTTATTCTGAAGAAGTTTTTAGTACAATAAAAATGTCTTGGACTGATCGTTTTCAAAGTATATGTAAAAAACCAAAATTATTATATGGCAACACCAAGAAGGGGTTGTCCGATTTATCTCATTTTTGAAATTTTATTTGCTATTAGTATGAAAACACGGTGTACCAAATTTCAGCTTTCTATGTCGACGTGTTCTCAGGTAGTCTCCAAATATATCGTGGAAAACGAAATTTTTGTATGGCAACCCCAAGAAGGAGTTGCCCGATTTGTCTCATTTTCGAACTTAATTTTACTTTTTAATGTCCGTGTACAAAATTTCAGCTTTCTAGGTGAACGCGTTCTCGAGTTGTCGTGCGCACAGAGAGACAGATAGACGGACGGACGGACGGACATGCAAAAATCAAAATAACTTTTAATATTATGCGTGGGTGTCCAATTCATTTTGCTCTACCATCATTATTTCGAGGTGTTACAAACGGAATGACAAACTTAGTATACCCCTATAGATTTCATCTAGGGTATAAAAATTATCGTACCAAATGACTACGATTCCTCAAACAAAAATTCTCAGCTGAGTAATCATTGTACTGTCACTGTGCCGTCATGGCATGCCGTGGGCTGATGATATCGAATGTAGCTGCCTACAGAATCGGACTACGGCTGCACATACACACATGCTATTATCACTCAGCTGAGAGGTATTGAGCGTAAAATGGTAAGGTTACTTTGTAATCAAAACTATTTTATTATTTTGTTAAGTAAATTATATAGGAAGTGTAGCCTTTAGGAAGGTAAGGAACCAAGCCTTAAATTACTAGAAGACCATATTCCTGTATGGATAGTAGTTTAGGCTCTATAGCATATATAAAGTCCGTGATGGGCATTTTTCAATAAGCAACAATATAGAACATTTTAGAGAACGGACTCCGAACGCACACATATAGATCTCTGTTTCATGGCTTGGGAAGTATTATCGAGGGTTTTTGGTGGTGCAGGAAGCAGCAGTCGCATGCTTATAAAAAGACGCAACTCTTTTGCAGCTTTACATTTTGCTCCAGCTTCTAAACGTAAAAGGCGTTCAAAATCACAAAAGTCCGTTAAAAGAGGTTCAAAAACAAAAAAGACAGCTAAAAGAGCATCTATTAAAGGCAAACGTAAGATACGTAAACGTGTGCTAGATATTTTTGATAAATAGACAACATGCCTTCATACAACGAATGCATGAAATCTGAGTTAGACCTTTTCTCTACACTACCTGCTGGCTCATGAAGCTGTTCTCCAAAGCTCCAATGCTATATATCCGTATAAACGAGTTGACGTTAAGCCTTATACAATACCCGCAAATACATTTACATTATCATTGGACAATATATAGGACCATTGCCAAATCTATTAGTCTTTGGAATGGTTGACAACGCCACATATAGGTACTGGAAAACGAACAAAAAATTCATACGACTTCAAGCACAATAACATCACCAGGTTTAACTTATCGGTGAACGGGGTACAGGTGCCAAATCAACTTCTAGAATTGGATTATTCAAAAGAAAATCCTGTTAGCACTCGAGGATATATTATCCTCTTTAAAGGAACCGGTATACATTATTTCGATAAGGGACACCAAATATCAAAGAAATTCTTTGACAACGGGTGTTTTCTACTTGCTTTTGATTTAACAACAGATCTCTCATATAATTCAACATGCGGAAATCTATTGAATCAGGGAACGGTTAGAATTGAAGAAAGGTTTAAAGAAGCACTAAAAACAACCGTGAGATGTATTGTATATGCAGAATATGATAGCAGCCTTGATATAGCTAAAGATAAAATTGTGTACACCAGCTTCTAAAAACCTATATAAGGCAGGTTAAATGATCATTGTGTTTAATTTTACCTTAAATACGTAATCTATAATGAGCTACTGTTTGGTAAATGTGGAGTACTTCTCCGGAGGTCACTTCACCTTCTTAAAAAAAGTTTCTTTTGCTGGATTCGCTGCGCAAGATAAATCTTTTGCGCAAGAAATAACTTTCAAGTATCCTACATCAAGTACAAAATGTACTGAACAATTAAGTAAATTTGGCAATTTTGAGTTCAAGCGTTTGGATGAAGATCTTATAAAAACTCTATCAAAATTTAACATCGTATTTGTTCGTGGAGATACAACGAAAGAATTGATAAATAACTACGTTACATCTCACACCAAAGTCATTGACGTAGGCGCCGTCATTTCTACTGAACAGGAATGAACCCGATTGAGCTTGCAAATGCGTTAACAAATAACCGCACGCAAACAGGTTTTTTAGAGGTGTTTTTCCATGCAGTCATTTACCACAAAGAATAAAAAAACCTGCATGTGTTATAGCTGACACGGACCCTGCACATAAAGGCGGAACTCATTGGGTCGCCTTTTATTTCCCAAAACAAGGCCCTGCAGAGTATTTTGACTCTTTTGGAAAGTATCTCACCAACAGTTTTTTTTCGAAAATTTTTATTAGCTAATTCAAGCTCTTTCTGTAGCAATAAAAAACGACTGCAAAGCCAGTTTTTAGCAACCTGTGTACATTATTGTTATATATTTATACATTCTCGATGCAGAGGACGGAGCTTTAAGACATTCTTAAAACAGTTTGATTCGAACGATCTAAGTTTAAATAATAACAAAATTGTTAATTTATACCGCAGCATGTATCTAAAAAAAATCATCCACAATCTGGAGGGGAGTTTTGTAGCCAGTCTTTCAAGGCTGAGATCAAAACTATAAAAACCTGAATACTAGCGGTTTTGTATTCAGCGTAAGATTGTGGTTTGATTAAGATGGAGCCATCACGTAAAAACTAAAGAACCTCCGCAAAAGGTAAAAAAAAGTTGCCCAGAGATGAAGCAGACGTAAAAAATGAAAAAAGAAGCTGCCTAAAGTATGCAGTACAAGTGGCCGGTGAAAAACTTCTGCTAAACTACACGTACCACTTGGACGACTGCTATAACCGGAAAGTAATACTAGGATTTGACCCGTTATCACTCGAAGTGAAAATAGTGTTTCATCGCCACGGCCTATTTCCGATATCAACATATTATTCCGGCTGGGTGGCAGTTTACGAGTATCTCAACGATTTAAGAACCAAAATGGAAGGGACGCTTCCAGCAAATCAGACCGAATTTAAAAACGAATACAAGATCCCCGTCAACACCGGTAGCATTATACTAAAGCAAGGGGAACTTTATAAATTAAATTTGAAATGATGAAATTCTTCAATATTGTGATGTTTCACAATAACAACGCTTCTGAAGCTCTAAAGGAATATTACAAAAGGTATGCTGAAAAATGTCAAGAAAAAAATGTATTCAAATTATCATGTGAAGATTTTTTTATTCCAAGTCGTACTTCTTATGTACACTTAAATTATTCCAGACTTTTTTATGAAATACCTTTATATTGTATATTTGATGCAATGAACTTTGATTACAAATAAATGAAATAAAAATTTAAAATTGTTATATTTTATTCAATAACTTTATTTATGTTACATACAGAACATCAATTAAACATTTATATACATACATGCATGCATCTCTGAATCGATTTCGCTTCACGCAGAATTCTAAAATTCATGCATCAATAAAGAAATGCAAACATGTAGATATGTACATACCTACAGCATTATCATTGCATGCGGAATTACAATTCCCAGCTGCAAGTATAAACATACATATATCTACAAACATATTTGCAAGTTCAGTAAAGTCACTCGCTACTGACCTACACCAATTTCTTAATAATATAAAGAAACAAGTGAAGGCAGTGACACAATCCCCTGCGCGCAAGAACTCACACGATGCAATTTGATAACCTTGCGCCAGCAGCGGTAGAACTCAGGTGAACGAAACAATGGTTCATGATGATGTCATAATAACAGCAAAGCGGCGAACGGTCTGCGGAAGTATTTATGTATGTACATGTGAAAGCGATGAATGCCGTGATGTAATAACAACAAACCGGCAAAAGCTTTGCGGAAATTAATTTATGAATGCCACAAAGAAACACTTTGCGGAAATAATATTTATGTACGAATAAATGCTGTGATGAAATTAGCTTAGCGTAGTAAGAAAATAACAATAGTATTAAGTGAAAAACTGTATAAATAAAATGTGATTTGTAATAAAGAAGTCAGTAAGTGAGTTAGTCAGAACACGAGTTGTTTCACTTACCCAGGAGTAAAGCTAGTAAGCTGCTCCATTCATCTGTACCTAGGAGTAAAGCTAGTAAGCTGCTCCATTCATCTGTACCTAGGAGTAAAGCTAGTAAGCTGCTCCGTTCACATATACTAGGAGTAAAGCTAATAAGCTGCTCCATTGAATCGTACTGGGAGTAAAGCTAGTAAGCTGCTCCATACGCATCGCTGCTCTACCCATCTCGGGACAATCAAGGAAAACGCCCAATCATCTTGACGGCACGTAGTGTAATTACTGTGTCGTGTTCCAGATCAAAAGGTGCTCAGATGAGAGTACTAGAAGTACATTAATAAACTCAACAATTTTGGCGCAGCCGGTAGGATCGAGGAAGTTATATAAATTCAAACTTGAAAAACCTTGATCCTCGAATTTACATAAACGAGTGCATAAGAGCGCATTATTTTTGAATCTGGCACACAAAACCGAGACGTTGGGCATTTCAAACAACATCCATTGACATCAGTAACAACAATAAAAGCATCATATCTGCATAGCGGAAAAAACGATAACAGCTTTTCTCTTCTCTTCAACTAAAGTGAAGTAAAAGTAAGTTAAAAAACAAAAACAAAAAAAAATTTAAGAAGACGCGTCAATTTAGTAGCAAAATTACTTTAGACTAATAAAAATTAATAAATAAATAAAGAAATAAATACTGTAGTCACAGCGATATATGTGCATGTACATAAGCGACAAAAACAGTAGAAACATTTTAATTAATCATTCTTCGGTTATTATACGGAATTAGATAAACTACCTAATCTCTTTTTTCTTCGCTCTCAATAATTACGTAAAACTCAAAGTTTTGTCTTTCATGCCAAGACCTGATCAAAGCTCTCCTGGCTCAGATTTTGAGGCAGCAATAAACTCATTGTCTTTTGACAACACAAGTCCTCCAGACAGCCCAATAGTAGAGCGAAATTCACCCCAAAGCAGACCATCCATAAATTGGTATCGCGAGCATCGCTCAGGTAAACGCTTCAGAGGGCACAGTCTAATTAATTTCCTAGCAAGAAATCATAGTTTAGGCGCCCTAGTATCCCAGGAGGCGTTACACACACCAACTTCGAGTATATACACTCAAATTACTTCCAACGCAGTGCAACACAATAAAACGGATAAAATGTCGGTAAACTATGAAAAAGTAGTAAAACTGACGGCACAAATGGTGCCTTTGTTCTCTGGGGAAATTAGCGCGCAAATTCTTACAGAATTACAGACTTTTATAGGCTGTATTAAGCAAGTGCAACAGTGTCTAGGGGAAGAGGAAAGGAAAGCCTTCATGCAGATTTTCCCCACCAGATTGAGAGGAAACTCGTATCAATTAATAGCGTCCCAGTTAATTACTTGCCGGCAATATCCGCCAGAATCATTTAGAATCATTTAGCACAAAGTAAATACGGATCTGAAAATTTTAAAGTAGTAAAGCAGCAAATAGAAGATCTTGCTATGGCTTCCATAAAGAGTGGTGCAACTAATCCCCATCTAAGCGCCTATTTACTCACATTGAATGAAAATTCTTTGGAAACACTCATTCAAAAGGCACTAGATATGGAAAGATTGCAGCAAGGACTCTTTTTCATTCCACAACCAACAAATTATATCCCTAACCCAACAAACTCTTTCCAAGTGGACCCTTTTCTAAGACATAATATCCCAAATTTCTCTAATACCTATGGTTATCCCATACCTGAGAGTGTAAATTTGTCTTCCTACCCTTACACAAAGGAATTCGGAAGACATAACATAAAAACTGAAATTGGTATACCTCCAATAGCGGAACCACCAAGAGAAACTTCAGTATCCTTTAGTACCGACAGAAACTCAGAAAATTATTGGCGCTCTCCTCAAACAAACATAACAAGGAAATCGTTAGGAAGTCCACCTCCAAACAGGAAATCTTTTTACGAGCAGGCAGAAAAAAAGTACAATAAACAGAAAGTGCTGTTAAACAAGATCACCTGCAGATACTGCAATTATAAAGGGCACACGTATGACGAGTGCCTAAAGCGTAAGAATACTCCTTATTGTACTAACTGCAGAATGAA
This sequence comes from Dioctria linearis, assembly GCA_963930735.1. Taxonomy (NCBI): domain Eukaryota; kingdom Metazoa; phylum Arthropoda; class Insecta; order Diptera; family Asilidae; genus Dioctria; species Dioctria linearis. The sequence continues at coordinate 233,957,610 of OZ005740.1, read as the reverse complement.
GGGCCATGATGCTCAATATTGTAAACAGAATATTAAAGCGCCACCCGAACATGTAAGCTCAAAAAACAATGATCGGTGGGGCTCTGCAGATAGGGAACAAAGATTTAACCCCATACATAATATGTGCGATTTCTGTGGGAGAAGAAGTCATACGGTGTCCACTTGTCAGCAGAAACAACGATGGGAGGCCACACATTCGGGAAACGGCATACTGTCGACCGAAAAATCCCCGGCTCGACATTAAATAAAACTGCTCAAATTACTTCAGGGTCCTCTCAAACAAAACAACAATTAAGTAGAGAAAATGTACCAGTGGTAGACTTACCACTGGACATAGGCAAAAACACAGCCGTTCGGCTGATAGTAGACACCGGAGCTGAAGTAAGCATCATAAAAAAGGAAGCACTAGATAACCCAAAACATATAGAACGAAGCCAAAAGGTGACTTTGAAAACTCCATTTGGAGAAGGAGAAACATTGGGAAACTGCCAAGGCAACTTTTTTATTAAGCCGCAGTGTCCCATGCAAACTCCAGGTAGTAGAAGACATTGCCCAAATCTCCCACGATGGGCTGTTAGGCAATGACTTTCTTGCAAAAAATTGTAATATCGAAGGGCCTAATAAATTACTCCGGTTTCCTCGCACGGAAACCAACCCTATTGAATTCACAGTACCTCTCGGAACATCCCTAGAAGGTGGAGAGGAAATACCAAGTGATCAATTGGAGAAGCAATTTAAATCACGGGCACCAGATAACAAAAATGCCTTACCTCCAATGGAAGAAACTCTGAACATCTCAAAAGAAGATGAAAGTAGGCAATATGAAGTAGTTCTTCAGCGATCCAATAGAATACCCCCTCGATCTCAAATGGTACTGAGCATACCGTTACAAATAGACCAAGAAATGATCTGCTTGTCTCAGGAGATCCAAGAAGGAGTATTTGTCGCAAATTGCCTAGTTAGTCCTCATAAAAGCTTCATACCGTTATCCGTTCTAAATGTAAACACGGAACCAGTATTCCTAAGGAACTTAACGCTTACTCTAGTTCCAAGTAATTGCTATAACATACAGTATCTCCATGTACCTTTGGACGACGTAAATACCCAAAGTACTCATAAAAAGGGTGATCCACCTTTCCTAAGTGCACAAATCAAAAGCACACACAACGTCAAAAACGACAAATTAAAATTTAATTCCAACCCACATTTCCTACGTGCACAAATCAAAAGCACACACAACGTCAAAAACGACAAATTAAAATTTAATTCCAACCCACATTTCCTACGTGCACAAAACAAAAGCACACACAATGTCAAAAAAGACAAATTAAAAATTAATTCCAACCCATATTTTCTTCGTGCACAAAAGAAAAGCACACACAACGTCAAAAACGACAAATTGAAATTTAATTCCAATCCATATTCAAGAAACGTAAACCATATTAAAAGCTATAACCCAGACAGACTTGTGGCTTTACGTAAAGAATTACTGATGGATGAAAATTTAAATCGCGAAGAAGAAAAATCAATTCTTGAGTTATGCTATAAGTATAACGATCTTTTTTATTTAAAGGGAGATAAGCTCACATGCACTAATACCATAAAGCATACCATCCCCATACTACACAATCAGCCACCCATAAATCAAAAGATGTATAGACTTCCAGAAACACACCGGGCAGTCATAAATGAGCAAATTAAGGAAATGTTGGACAACGACATAATCCAATTAAGTAAAAGCCCGTGGAATTCTCCATTGCTGGTAGTCCCCAAGAAAGCTGGGCCCGACGGCAATAAACGTTGGCGAGTAGTAGTAGATTTCCGTAAAATTAACGAGAAATCTATAGGGGATGCCTTTCCATTACCCAGGATAGAGGATATACTGGATCAGCTTGGGCATTCGCGGTATTTTACTACACTTGACCTTGCAAGCGGATATCACCAAGTATTGGTAGACACAAGGGATAGACCAAAAACTGCATTTAGTACCGCTTACGGGCATTATGAATTTAAGAGAATGCCATTTGGGTTTTCAACGCCTGATGAATTACATTCTAACGGGTCTCCAAGGATTAGAATGCTTTGTCTATCTCGATGATATGGTAATATATGGAAAAAATTTACAAGATCATAACGAGAAACTGGCTAAAGTATTCGACAGACTTCGTGCCCATAATCTTAAATTACAACCCGAAAAGTGTCAGTTCCTTCGCAGAGAAGTAATATACCTCGGACACAAATGCTCAAACGAAGGGGCACTTCCAGATCCCAGTAAGACAAGCTGTGTCCAAAATTTCCCTCCACCACGAACTATCAGACAAACTCAATCGTTTCTGGGATTGGCAAACTACTATCGCAAGTTCATCCCTAATTTCTCCAAGATAGTCAGGCCAATAACAAATCTATTACGGAAAGACGTCAAATTTAATTGGACGCAAAAGTGCCAAGACTCTTTCAATGAGATTAAAAATTCTCTTATAAATCCACCTCTACTCAAATATCCAGATTTTACCCAACCTTTTAATCTAACAACAGATGCTAGCAATGAGGCATTGGGAGCTGTTCTATCACAAGGGGCAATAGGTAAAGACAGGCCAATAGCGTACGCAAGTAGAAGTTTGAATAAGGTGGAACAAAGATACTCCACAATAGAAAAAGAGTTGCTCGCTATTGTGTGGGCCGCCAGGAACTTCAGGTGTTATTTACAGCGCAGAACGTTCACGGTTTACACAGACCACAAGCCCTTGAAAGGCGTATTCAATGTGAAAGACCCGACATCGAGATTAGTCAGGTTTCACCATAAACTCTCAGAGTTTGACTATAAAATTGAATATAAGCCTGGAAAATATAACACTAATGCAGACGCGCTTAGTCGAATACCTACCGAGCTAAACCAGGCAAACCCCAATTCGTTCATTGTGGAAGCTCAGGTACATCACCGAGCCGATTCCGACATGGACGAAAAGGATTATAGTTCTCCAACACCCTCAAAGCCTGAACAAAAACATTGTCATGCTGTTACGAGAGCTCAAATAAGGGAGGCACAAAATAATATTGAAGAGGAAAATCAAAACACAGAAACTCCCAATAAAGTTCAAAAATATCCACGCAACCTCCAAAATGAATTAGTCGAAATTGACTCAACTGATAGCAGCAAATCCGAAAGCAGTGCATCTGAACACGGCGAATCACCCTGGAACCAAAATCTAATAAATTCCCAACATACTTTACCAGAAAATATCTCAGACTCTGAGGAAATCGAAACAATTCTGAAGGACTATCATGACTCCGCATTTGGTGGTCACCAAGGAGTAATCAAAACTTATAGAAGAATAAAGAAGAAGTATAAGTGGAAAAACATGCTTAGTTCTATCAGGAAATATATTCGGAAATGCTCTAAATGCCAGAAACTGAAGGCTAGCCCGAAGTATCGTATGCCAATGGTCATAACAGATACTGCCCATATGCCCTTCGACAAAGTTTATTTAGACATAGTAGGTCCTCTTGAGGAAACGCACTCAGGAAACAAATATATTCTGACTTTCCAAGACAATCTAACGAAATTCGTAGATTGTTATGCCATACCAAATGGCGAAGCAGAAACGGTAGCAGAAATATTTTTCGATGAGATAATCACTCGTTATCGCATTCCTAAAAAGGTAGTAACTGACCAGGGCTCTAACTTCTTAAGCGATCTTTTCAAACGAGTATGTAAACTTCTGAAAATAAAAAAAATGCAGACTTCCGCTTACCATCCGCAATCCAACGGCGCACTGGAGCGAACCCACAGACCCCTAGTGGAGTATTTGAGAGCTATTGTATCTGAAAATCCAAAGGCTTGGGATCGATTCCTGAGAACCGCGGCTTTTGTATACAATAATAGTCCACATGATGGCACCAAGCTCACACCAATGGACTGTCTGTTTGGATTCACAGCGGATGTTCCCTCTAATCTGAAAAGAGAGCCGGAACCCATTTACAACCACGAAAGTTACTACCACCTTCTGAGGTACAAAATACAAAAAGCGTACGCTACCGCTCGGAAAAATTTGTTGAAAGCTAAAGAAAAGTCAAAAGTTTACTACGATAAACGTTCACGTCCAGTAACCTTCAAAACAGGAGATAAAGTTTTACTGAAAAACCCCGCTAAAAAACACAAACTTTCCCAGATTTGGCTAGGACCATATCTAGTGGTACAAGTCTTTAACACTGTTAATACTGTTATTCAAATCGGTAAACGAAGAGTAACAGTACATAACAACAGATTGAAGCCATTTCACAAATAATAGCTGTCAAAAAAAAAAAATGGGGGCAGTAAAACAATGGACAAACTTAAGAAGCAACAAAAGGCAATCCAACATACCTATTTAGTAAAAAACACAAAAAAAAAAAAAAACAACAACAAAGAAAAAGAGAATATAGTTTGATAAACTTTATTTTTCAAAAAATTGCACAGGAAAACATTTTTTTTACTTATTATTATTATTATTTTTTGGTACGTTTAATTTCATTTATTTGGCGCACCCTATCCTTCACCAGTTTCTCGTACTTAACTCGGTCATCTCTAGAGGTAGCCAGACTAGCCTTTGTAATGAATGAATCATTACCTGCATTCATCATTATCTCATTAGCGCCACAATATCCCGATCAGTACAACTAACGTACATACATCATACATATGTACATATGCATATATCTATAATAACGACTCGTTATCATAATAAGAATCTTGTTACGCACAAGATTACAAATATACATACGTACATACACGATAACGTACTTCTTGAAGCTAGCAAGCAAAACATACGCGCATACGTACATACATATAACGTACAAACATATAATAAATTGACAAACGCGAGTACGCGCATCAAATTGCATTCCAAGCAATTTCGCGGTGATTCCACCGTCAATTTATTTATGAATTTTTACGTCACATATGGTTCATATGGTTAACCAAATCTATTTTCGTTTTATGAAACAACTTTCTCTGTTGTTCTTTTAAAACGATAAATTCTTGGTTGCGTCAACCTTTTTGCGGCAAAACGCCGGCTCTTTGTATACAAAAATACAAACACGGCATGAGACCAATTTCATGCATTATAATGGCACTAGGTTAACCCTGACCTAACCCACAGTCATTACATGCCGTTTATTTTTTCCTCACACAAAATTAAGAAACTTCATGTGTGACATTTTTACTTTTTACTTGTACATAATTGGGAAATACCTTGTGTAAAGTGAAATGGAAACTGACCCACTTATTGGGCATAGTGCTGAGTTTTTTGTAACATTGGTTTCTTCCGTATATATATGGTTGACCAATGGTTGCGAAGGAATTTTTGAATGAAGGGGAAATACTCTTGTGGAACTACAAAATATTGAGGAATATGCAAAATTGGCTATTACCAATATATTGAGAGGGCGTTCCCAATATATTCGATTTCTGGAATTCCTATATGGAATTTCCTAGATAGTTACCCCCATACCTATTATTATCAATTTTGCTGAGCAATGCAAGAATCCAACTAAATAAAAAGCCGATGCATCTCAGGGACAAGGGCAGAAGTTTTTCCAAAGTCTAAAGTATAAGGTTGACTCCCCACCAGAGGTAAGGCAACCTATTCAAATAAATAAAATAGTATTCAAAGTATCAATTAAAATAGTATTCAAAGTATCAAATAAAATAGTATTCAAAGTATCAAATAAAATAGTATTCAAGTATCAAAGTGAAAAGAAGTGTTTTTATTCGATTGGGCTAGTGATCTTCGCAAATACGCAAGCACTCCTAGGTCCAAATTACGGCAAAGACTCACCCGTAACAAAAAATTGGTAATTGGTGGCTGCGGTGGGATCGTATCCCAGCTACCTATCGTCACGATTACTTTAGCTTCGATAAAGTAAAGAAGCTACAACAAAGGTAACCTAAGCCAGGCGCTATAGGTGTACCCATCGTTGTGTATCACACAACCCAATCCCAGCCAGGCGCTCAGGGATTGTGATAAATATAAAAATATCATCAAATATCAACACAAAGAAGAAATGGACCCCAGAGAAAGCAAAAACAGAGGAAACAAGCTCCAGATCATCAAGGCAGAAATTAAGGAGTATACCCGACCAGCAGAATCTGACGAAGAAACGATGGACTTCCAGGAATTCGTGAAAACTCAGCAAAGACTACGCAGATACAGCACTCTTCGAAAGTAAGTCAGCTTGTTACATGTAAATTTAGAAACTAAAACTATTAAATTTAAATATCTGTCAAGAAATTAATAAGCACATCAAATATTTATAATCATATTAAATTTATACTGACAATTATCATATAAAATATATAAGTGTTTCTCAAAAAAAAAAAACGTAAGGTGTTGTGCTAGTGAAAAAAACTTTCTCTTTCGACATACATATTAATTATTGCGCCCCTTAAACGTTGTAATTCTTCAGATAAAGTAATGAGGTGCTTAAGTCCCACTTGCATTTTTTTTCATGACTTCGGATTTCTTTTCTTTCTCTCGGCGACATAATAATAAAATTTTTTGTGTGCTGCTACAAGCTTGATGCTCCCTTTTGTAAAAGTGTAATACTTGACGGCCTTTCGTAAAATTTAAAAAAAAATTTCTTTTTTCTCTTCTCTTTGTGTTACTTTATATTCGCGTGTTACTTTATATTTCGATCGTAAAGAATTTCGTTGCATTTTTTTTTCTCTTGATCACGTATCTATTCTTTATTGCTCCCTTGATTCCGTGTGTTAAAAGTGTTGTGTTCTTCACCATTCGCACCTAACCACTAAAAAGTAAGTGAAGGCGTGTTAGCAAGATAGTTGCTACACGTTTTCGCGATTATTCAGCCCAGGCTGGGAATAGCCATAAACGTACGGTTGCCCAACTAGCTCGCGCTTCTCGTTTATTACGTGCCTCTAATCGAGTCAAAATGACTCAACCTCCACATACTGGTACTAATTCGGGGATATCGGACCTCAGAATAACATTAACGGATGCACGGAATATGATCCCAGAGTTCGATGGAAACTCAGGTGACCTGCATCGGTACCTCGCGTGCTGCGACATGTTATTCACGACATCCAAGAGCGACGCCGACAAGAAAATACTGCTTAGCATTTTAAAAACAAAGCTAACTGGCCCGGCATATGACATCTTTAAATATAAAGAAGTCTCAAACTGGGATGAATTAAAAGCAGAACTCGTCGAGCAATTCCAAGAGCATAGACCACGTGTGGCTATACAAGGAGAATTGCTGCGACTCAAACAAACTACACGGGAAAGCATATATAATTTTGCTTCACGCCTATCAAAACAGCTAGCTGATTTGAATAGCGCCACGGTTAATGAAGCCACAGAATCTTCCGCAAGGGCATATCTCATCTCAGAGAATGAGAAAAATGCCATTAGCATTTGAAGACGGCCTTAAAAGCGAACAACTTAAGGTCATCGTTAAGGCACGTTCAGAGACCTCACTAAGGAAGCTCATAACTTTTGCTTCCGAGCATGCTCAACGCATTGAGGAAACTCAACCCCATACTCAAAAAACAGCGCCTAATGTGCAAGTATGCGACTATTGCTCAAAAAGAGGCCACACTAAAGAGAATTGTTTCAAGAGGAAGCAGTTGCCCTTAATAAATGCTTACCCAAACATAAAAAGGGAAATAAATAGAATTACATGCGGCTATTGTCGCAAACCAAACCATCACGCTAGAGAGTGTAGGCAAAGACAGTTTGATGAACGCCGCACTCAGTACCCAACAAATAGGCAAGCTCAATTTGGGGCTCATCCAAGAGCTTACCAACCTCAAAATTTGCCTAATGCCGAAAATAATGGCAGAGGACAACCTCGCCACATGAAGCAAGTAAGGTGGACAACTCCAGAAAATTTTTCCTTGGAGTTTCATATGGAACAATATCCATCCAAGATAACTGCAAAATAAAACATCCTTTTCATATCATACCAAACGGTAATAATTTACCTTATGATGGGATAATAGGAAATGACTTCCTATCTAAATACAAATGCGTAATAGATTATTCAAAACATATGCTAATTATAAACACAGATGCCTGCTCAAGTCAGGAATACGAATGTCAATTCAGAGAAATGTCTCCATTAAAGGGTAAAATAAATAAAATAAATAATGAAAGCAATACTTCCGAAGCAAAAAATTCAGCTACATTGAGCGATGTACCCACAAGTAGTAATTGCAATAACGCAAACATATTGACGATTCTCCTCCAAATAATATATTATTTTATGCTGTATGTTCTAAAAAGACCCGCGAGGTCATCAAAAGCTAATAATGATCAAAAATCAGATACAGATTCACGACGCTACGACTGTGATCTGTATACAGCTAATAATGATCAAAAATCAGATACAGATTCACGACGCTACGACTGTGATCTGTATACAGCCAATAATGATCAAAAATCTGATACAGATTCACGACGCTACGACTGTGATCTGTATACAGCTAATGATGATCAAAAATCTGATAAAATTACATTACCTGCACGTTCAGAAATAATGGTATCACTTCCAATAACAGAGGAAAAAGGCGAATTATTAATAAAACAAAAAGAAGTAAGACCAGGTATATACATAGGAAACACCTTGGCACAAACGAGTAACAGTATGGTAAGAGTACTAATGATGAATACGAACGAAGAAGATATTGAAATCGCGAAAAATGAGATAGAACCAATTTGGGATTATGTACGGAACTATGAGGTGATTCAGCCCAATTATAAATCCGACCCAATAGAAAACCGCCTAAAAACATTGGAAAGTAATTTAAAATTAGAACATTGTAACCAAGAGGAAAAATTAGCTCTCACGAATATTTGTAGAGAATTCAATGATTTATTCTATTTAGAAGGAGACGCATTAACATATACTGATGCCGCTGCACATACGATTCCAGTCACTACGCCCATCTATGTCAAGCCATACAGATTACCGGAATCTCAACGAAATGAGATTAATAGGCAAATTAATGACATGATAGACCAAAATATCATAAGCCCTAGCAAGAGTCCATGGAACTCTCCCTTGCTACTGGTACCAAAGAAACCAGATGAAACAGGTCAAAAACGTTGGCGAGTAGTAGTGGACTTTAGGCGCTTAAACGAAGTTACTCTCGGAGACGCCTACCCACTACCGAATATAACGGATATCTTGGATCAACTAGGACGATCCAAATACTTCACAACCTTGGACTTGGCCAATGGATTCCACCAAATCCCGATGTCACCAAAAGACAAAGAAAAAACAGCTTTTAGCACACCATTTGGACATTATCACTATAATAGAATGCCATTTGGACTGAAAGGAGCACCAGCAACCTTTCAGCGACTGATGAATACCGCCCTAACGGGACTTCAAGGTATTCGCTGCTTTGTATACTTAGATGATATCGTAATTTATGGGTATAATTTACGTGACCATAACGCCAAGCTTGTAGAAGTGTTTAATCGACTAAGAATGCATCAACTAAAATTACAGCCAGATAAATGTCATTTTCTACGTAAAGAAATCGTTTATCTAGGTCATGTGGTTGGAGAAAATGGAGTCCAACCTGACCCGAGTAAAATTAGCGCGGTGAAGACATATCCGACTCCAAGAAAACCAAAAGATATCAAGTCATTTTTAGGATTTGTGGGATATTATAGACGTTTTATCCCCAATTTTTCCAAACTCGCTAAGCCGCTGACTAATCTCTTGAAAAAAGATACTACTTTTGTATGGGATACGTTTTGTGATGAATCATTCAAGGTCTTAAAACAAAAACTCATCAGTGCACCAATTCTGGCTTACCCCGAATTCGATAAGGAATTCAACGTCACCACTGATGCAAGTGATATTGCATTAGGTGCTGTGCTATCGCAAGGCGAAATTGGAAAAGATCACCCTATCTGTTTCGCCAGCCGGACGTTAAATCCTGCAGAATGTAGATACTCTACAATTGAAAAGGAACTTTTAGCTATAATTTATGCTGTGGAACAATTTCGTCCATATATCTATGGAAGGAAATTCAATATAGTCACTGATCATAAGCCCCTCGTATGGCTCATGAGTCTGAAAGACTCAACCTCACGTCTTATGAGATGGAGAATTAAGCTAGAGGAGTATGACTATACTATAATCCATAAACCAGGTAAACAAAATGCAAATGCTGATGCTTTAAGTCGAATCAAAATTAAGGAACCTGAAATTACAGTCCAAAAATCAATAAACGTAATGACCCGCAATCAGGCAAAAGCCTCCAGTCTGACTGAAGATACACTGGATCTAAATAAAATATATAATGAATACGTTTCATCCCCCCATACAGATGATTGTTCCGAAATAAAAGGACATATACTGACTCAAAAGAATTTACCATACAGATTCTTCATTTTACCTAAAATAGAAGATCCAACAGGAACTTACCTGAAAGAGTTGTTTCCATCATTGAACGAGGAAATGCAAAGTACTCAACTACGCGAGTACGTGAATGGTAGACAAACGTATATAATTGCTAATGCACCCTTACCTATGAAAACTATAGACAGTTTCAAACAAATATTAAATACCCTTTTAAAAATCAGGGATTATATCAAAAATAAAAACTTACAGGAAGTTCATATTTCTATACCTAAAATGGACATAGTAGCGCACGCAGAGCTAAAAAATATGATAACTTTCTCTTTAAAGAATATAAATGCCAAGATAAATATTTACACAACCCAAGTAAAAATAGTATCTGACCCAAAAGAGCAAGAACTCATAATGGAATCCTTTCATAAAACACCATTAGGTGGACATCAAGGAATAACTCGGACTATTAAAAGAATTCAGACAGCATATAATTGGTCTGGATTAAACAGAGATGTCGAAAACTTTGTAAAGAAATGTCAATCATGCCAAATGAATAAACTTGTTAGAAATCCTAGAGTACCCATGAAAATTACCTCGACTAGTACGAGACCATTCGAGAGAATAGCGTTGGACATAGTAGGACCATTGCCAGCAAGCTATAACGGTAACAAGTATCTCCTCACATTCCAGGATGACCTCACGAAATATACTGAGGCCATACCTCTACAGAACGCAGAAGCTCGAAGCGTAGCAGAAGCTTTTGTTATAAATATAGTCTGTAGACATGGAATACCGGAATCAATATTGACGGACCAAGGTTCTAATTTTCTAAGCGAAATGTTTGCGCAAATGTGTAAACTTTTAAAAATTAAAAAATTGCAAACGACTCCATACCATCCGCAGACCAATGGAGCTCTGGAAAGAAGTCATAGAACTCTGGCCGAATACCTACGGCATTATGTGAACCGAGACCCGCAAACATGGGATACTTGGATACCGTATGCTATGTTTACATATAATACAAGTACACACTCCAGTACCAATTACAGTCCATATGAGTTGATATACGGTTTTCCACCCAGTATCCCAGCTATAATTAAAGCAAACCCAACGGTAAATTACAATTACGATAATTACAGCAGTGAGCTAAAAGCGAGATTGCAACATAGTCACCAGATAGCTAGAGAATCTATTCTAAAAAAAAAAGAAAAATCAAAACAATTCTATGACAAAAACTCGAAAGCGAGAACCTTTAACTTAAGAGATAAGGTCTTTTTAAAGAACCACACAAGGAAAAACAAATTATCCCCGTTGTGGACAGGACCCTATGATATAGTAACTATTAATTCTACGGAAAATACTACTATTAAAATAGGGAACAAAAATAGAACAGTACACAACAATAATCTTAAGCTATACGTCGATTAGGAAAAAATTTTTTATTTATCTTAGGATGATTTGGATTCTCGTCTTCATCCTCCTAACTCACAGTGCAGACGCAATGATACAAAACGAACCGTTGCAAGTAATGATCCTGAGGAACAATCCAGGAATCTACTTCGAAGAAGTAGGAAGAGTAAGTCTCTACAGCAACGAGTGGCAAGTAATAACATATTATGACTTAGAGGAATTCAATTTTGAACTTGAGAAATTGTGTAATCATACGGAACAGACAAATAGGTTGTGTAATTACATAGAAAACTACCACAATAAGGCTCCCTTATGCAGAGACATAACACACCAATTATACACTATAATCGGAATCCTAAAACAAAATTCACTCCTGTTAAAGTCTGAAACTACTCGATTTAAAAGAGGATTAATTAATGCCGTAGGAACCCTAAGCAAGACCCTTTTTGGCACTCTCGACGCGGATGATGCTAAGACTTTTAACTCTCATATAGATAAATTGAAAAACAATCAAGACTATCTATTGCAATTAATCAAGAATCAAACCGTCATCGTTGATTCTACAGTTAATGTATTCAATAAAACACGCATGACAATAAAAGAACAATTCCTACATGTAGAGAAAAAGCTTAACGCCTTGAGTAACCTAGCCAATCGCGTACAAACTGATGAACTATCGAAGAGTTTTACTACTGAACTCGAGACGATGGTCTCTCTAACGGCACTAATGATGGTACGATATCAGACCACCCAAAACCTCTTACTAGATCTGATAACAGATGTTAGACATGGTAAACCACACCCAGCAATAATGACCCCACCTCAAATGAAACATATCCTAGAAAACATCCAAAAAGAACTACCCAATACGCTCACTTTACCAATAGACAAGAACGAGAATAACCTTCTACAACTCTATCAAATTGGTAACGTGAGAAGTACAATTCTCGACAATAGAATAATTTTTCACCTCAAGCTCCCTCTCCCATTCAAAGATGAATACCAGCTTCTGAAAATACATCCCTTGCCGACAAATCATCTAGATAAGTTCATTTTTATAAAACCTTCACTCGAATATTTAGTAATCGATTATAATAGAGAACACTATTACACCGTAAACAGATTTGAGTTACAGAACTGTCAAACGCAAGATCAAGTACATTTCTTGTGCCGTATTATACACCCCATATTTAACACCCAGTCTACAAATAACCAATGCGAAGTACAACTCCTCAAACACAGTCATGAAATACCATCTTCTTGTAATATCAAAGCCGTTCCTCAAATGGATTTTTGAATACAACTATCTCAACCGAATAAGTGGCTCTTTTCTATACGAAAAATCACAGTGGTCGATGCATTTGCGGAAATAATATTACTACATATAACTTGGAAAACACAGGAATTATTAATCTCTCCACGGGATGCCATCTCCGTACCCAAGATCTAATTATCCAAGCACATAATACTAAAACATCTGAGCTTAGTAACCACTACCTCCCATCATTAAATCTAACTTCTAACTTACCCCATCCTGAAAGATTCAACTCCACCAATGACCAGGTACACGTCATTAAATTTCACGATAATGAAGAGTTAAATTCATTAAGTGAAGCACTCAATCGGCTTAAGCAAAGCGAAAATATAAGTTTCCCCACATTTAATACACACAACATTCATCATTATGTCATTTCTTATGTTCTATTTGCGGTAATCCTGATGGTTATTATTGTCCAAATATGCAAAAAATGTAAAGCCAAAAGGCTTGGCGCAAACAAAAGCACACAACAAAAAGACTTAGAGATCGAAAATCCCAAGTCATCCTATCAGTTAACAATGCAACCTTAACCACCTTAAGCGAATTTTCAAAAAAAAAACACAAATATATGCACACAACTCGAAAAAGAAAGCAAGTTTAACTACAAAGCACAAGAAAAACAAAAAGCTGTTTAATCTATGTAAGTTAAGTTATTGTACGCCAAAAAAAAAGAGATAGTCATATATAGTCATAATCCTTGAAATTATATACAAATAAATATAATAAATAATAATTTTTTTTTTTATGTGTATAATGACTCTTTATTTTTTGGCTCTTTGGCTCTTTTCAAACTTCCTTAAAAATAGGTGCAAAATACTGTACAATGTATAAGAAAAAGACACTAGCTAAACTAAAAAATCACAAACATAACAGTCAATAGGGACAACAAAAACAAACTAGACACTAATAGGTAAAAGGACAAAAAGTGAACACTATGTTCTCAAAAGAGACAATAAACGGATACAAAAATTTTGAACAATGCCTAAAAGATGTAAAACAATAAAAAATTTTGCTTGCCCCTATTTTGACAATAGGGTAAGTGGCAGTTCCAAAAGTACCAAAATTCCAAAATAATCTAATAAATAGCTTTACCTAAACGAGCGAATTTCAACAAAAATTTTAAAATTTAGCACCGAGACCGAAACCGAATTAAAATAAGAAGTCGAACAAACGAAAAATTTACGCGATACCGTTATAGAGTCCCGCGAGTGCAGCCTGTAGTATCATGGACCTCTACAAACTGCCCTCATCATCCCTCCAGCTTAGCATCTCTAACAGAGTGCTTGTCCTTCCCACAGCACTTGCAACGATTCCTAAGCGAGGAGAAGCCCCGTGGACTAGTGTTGCAAATGCTGTGGCCTGCTATCACCAGTGAAAGACAAGAGCTCCGTCCTGCACCGACGATAGTGGTTGCCATGTGCAGTTGAATGTGTCTGCGTTCGTTGCCAGATATTCAAGACGTAAACGTCTCTTCAACCTGTCAACGAAGTGGCGCTTAAGTGCGTGTGCGTGGTGTTGTGGGTCAGTGTTCTGATTCCCAGCTTCGACTCTCATGTAGTACAGGTGAATTGTAGATTTGGCCAGTGTCAACACAAAGCTAATCAAACAATTCACTCGACTACATACCTTTGGTCCCCATAGAAACGATGTCCTAGTAATGCCGAAATTCGGGTGGATCAACTGACACATACCGCGCACGAGATCCATTAGACACTGCAAAGCCGGACAAGTGAAGAACCTGTGAAACAGGGTGCCCTCACCAGCACAAACTGTGCAAATCCTCTGAACTCGGCGGTCGATATGTGACAACTGATTAGGATGCATAAGACTGTGATGCAGCAATTTGAATGCTACATCAGCATCTTTGTAACTAGAAGGATAACTGTAGACTACTCTGCAAGTTATCCCTCGCATCACGCCCATATTCACCCCGAGGTGTGTTCGCCATCTGTTGTATCCTGTATACTCCGGAGGTCTTATTGACATAAGCACGTCACGGAGCACACGTGTTGTAAGTGTGCTGAAAGGTGTGTGAGGTGGTCTGTTCAGAACGAAAGCATCTTCCAACTTAGTGCCAGGGTCACTGGTCCCAAGTTGGCGAAATCTCTCCCGCGCAGAAGCAGCCAGGTCGTGTAGTTGTGCAGTGTTAGTGTTTATTCGACAGTTTCCAGAGATATCAATAATATCTCCGAGAACCGTCAGTGTATGCGTGTCAGCTTCAAAACCCCGAGCATTACCGAACACTGAATCTATTAATTCAGGATTAAACCTGATTGGAATCGACGCGAATTGCGTGTACCTTAGAGCATTCCACTGAAGGTGAAATGCTGGCCTGATTCTGCTCCAGGTCTGAATCGTTGAGATTAGATCCTGTGGCCAGTCACGAGGATAAGGTGGTCGAACAGAGAGTAGGTAGTAATACTCCCCTATGCCGATCCCTCCCAGTACATTCACCCACAGTTGAGAAATCAAATTGTCTCTCTGGCAAAACACTCTTTGGAATGCCCGCACTTGGAGACACCTTGATTTCACAACCAAGTTAGTGAGACCTAATCCACCTATCTTGACTGGCAGACAGAGCGTGCTTTCAGCAACCCATCGTCTTCCGCACCAAAAGGCGTCTATCGCTTTTGCTTGAAGAAGACCTACGAAGCCTTCATCAAACGTCTCAGACTTTAGCAGATGAACGATGGACGAGGTAATCAAATAGTTTATCACGACTGACCTACCCATTAAGGATAATGGAAACAGTCGACTACGCCATGAGTTTACAGCTCTAGAGAGTTTCTCAAGAGCGATGCGGCTATTATTTGATTTACTCTCGCGTCCGATATACACACCTAAATACTTCAGGCAAGTATTAGTCCATTGGATGTTCAGTGGAGTATCTGTACGATCTCTCCACCTTCCACACCACAAGCCTTGACTCTTACTAAGGTTGATTTTAGCGCCCGCTATACGTTCGAACTGTTCGAGAACAGCACGAGCGACCGGAAAAGCTTCATCTCTTGTCACGAAAATAGACAGATCATCCGCATACGCCAACATAAGAGGCCTCACATTGGTATATGGCAGATGAACCGCATACCGTCCGAGCATTCGACGAAGATTCACCAGTAGCGGCTCCAACGAAAGATCATAAAGCATACCTGACAATGGACAGCCCTGTCTGATACCTCGATGAAACGAGATAGGAGCCAGAACTTGTCCTTGATGCTTAATCAAAATCGCTGAATCTCTATACAGTTTCCCGACGATATCGAGCCACCTGGGTGGAAACCCAAATGCCTCGAGAGCAGTCAAGAGATACTCGTGCGAGACACTATCAAAAGCCTTTTGCTGGTCAAGTGAGATCATGGCCATTTGTGTACCTGTCTGTTCATGGTAGGCAAACAAATGCTTGGCTACCGCGATGTTGTCGTAGATACTACGACCAGGTACACAATAGGACTGTTCCGGGTGTATTACCGAAGCAATCACTGAGCGGAGTATCGCCCCTAATGCTTTGCAAACGATTTTGTAGTCTACATTGCATAGGGTTACTGGCCTCCAGTTCCCCATCCTCTGCAAATCTCCCTTCTTTGGAATCAAGCGCATAACAGATCTCCTCCAACTAGAAGGAAAGTCTGAATGCGTCTCAACCGCCGAATTGAAGACTTCCAAAAGGTCAGGAATTAATAAATCCCTGAAGCGTATGAAGAATTCTGGAGTCAAGCCGTCATAACCAGGTGAAGTGTGTCGCCTTAGATCCTTTGTCGCAGCAATCATATCCTCCAATGTGATTACTGTATCCAGGAGCTCCTTACTCTCTTCAGAGAAAGTGGGAATATTCTCAAGGAATTCATGAGTGGTCGAGGATGTTGTCGACGTCGATTCAGAGTAGAGACTACTGTAATAGTCTCGAATATATTCTGATAGCAGTTGTCCGTTGAGGACTTGTCCAGATTCATCAATTATCGATTCGACCTCACAAGAAGCAGTACGACGTCTAGTCGCCTGAAAGAAGTACTCAGTCGGAGAATCGCCTTCTCTCAGCCAGCGCGATTGGCCGCGCAGCACAAACTCCAAGCTGTGCTTGTAAGTCTGTGTCGCCAAGCGTTCCTTTATTCCATTGAAATAAAGAATCAACCCCGGCTGAGTTGGGAGAAGAGCTGCCACCCGAGAGACCTCGGCCGACAAGCTAGAAGCTTGATAGCCACTTCGATTGAAACTCGTCTCGACAAAAGACCGAATCTGGAGCTTTCCAACATCCCACCATTGACTAAGAAAAGGAAAGTTAACTTTCCTCTCTTGCCAATCGTGCCAGAATTCAGTGAACTCATTGATGAACTGCTCGGAATTCAACAAATAGTTGTTGAATATCCAGTATGCAGTTCGTCTTTCAACTAGAGTGCTGGTCGCCACTACAAGAAGATGATCACTAACGGAACACACTTCATGAGTGACACCAACGAAATGTTCTAGTATTCCAGGTGAGACGTAAAGTCTATCAATTCTGGAGCCTGCGAGACTTCCATGGATATTTCGCGAGACCCTCGTGTATGATCTAGTCGTAGGATGCATCCAACGATAGATATCCACGAGTCTGAAAACACCGACAAAATTCCTCAATCGAGTAGCATTGACAGAGTTGAACTCAACTCCAGAGTGCCGATCCATTGAGGGATTCAGAGTGCAGTTGAAATCACCTCCGCGAACAGTTTCACCGCTAAAATTCACCAGACACGACTGAACACTATCAAGAACTTGTCTTGTAATGTCCTGGTCATGAGGAAGGTACACGTTTACTACCTTGATATTTTTGTCTTGAATGACAAAGTCCAAGGAAGAAGCGAAGCCTGGGAAGATATCTGTATAGACAGGAGACGATAGTGTAAATTTGTTGGATACAATGATTGCCACCCCTGAGCCTCGGCAAGGCGCAGGTGTGGCAAACATTGCATAGCCAGTGTGTAAATAAGCATAGCGCTCAAGTTGTGTGTATGTGTCTTGTGTAAAATTCGTCTCCTGCAGAAGTGTAATGTCTATATCGAACATTTTGACATGTTCGATAGTACTGTGTACTACTTTCTATAAAATTAGTAACAAACAAGAATTATTACAATAACCTAGAGGATAAGAAACAGTACTTTTACTATCATATCTTTACAACTACGATAAGTAATTATCCAAAATTTTTTATATAATTAAAATATTTTTATTACTATAACAAATTACTAATAGTCAGTAAACAAAAATTACTATTATCTTTATTACTATAATAATCAATAATCTAGAAATTACCACTACTGCAATTTTACTATAAATAAATAATACAAATATAATAGTATTAATATAACAATCGTATTATAAAAAAAAAGAAAAAAAACCACTAACCTAGAAATTAGTGTTACCGATAAACTTTTATCTACAAAAAATTATAATGTAAGTACCTAGATCATCGGCTTTTCGTTTTGCTCAGTTTTATCAGAAAGTCCCATTCATTTCATTCCCGGAACTTTCTTTTTCCAAGGGGGATGGTGTAATGAATGAATCATTACCTGCATTCATCATTATCTCATTAGCGCCACAATATCCCGATCAGTACAACTAACGTACATACATCATACATATGTACATATGCATATATCTATAATAACGACTCGTTATCATAATAAGAATCTTGCTACGTACAAGATTACAAATATACATACATACATACACGATAACGTACTTCTTGAAGCTAGCAAGCAAAACATACGCGCATACGTACATACATATAACGTACAAACATATAATAAATTGACAAACGCGAGTACGCGCATCAAATTGCATTCCAAGCAATTTCGCGGTGATTCCACCGTCAATTTATTTATGAATTTTTACGTCACATATGGTTCATATGGTTAACCAAATCTATTTTCGTTTTATGAAACAACTTTCTCTGTTGTTCTTTTAAAACGATAAATTCTTGGTTGCGTCAACCTTTTTGCGGCAAAACGCCGGCTCTTTGTATACAAAAATACAAACACGGCATGAGACCAATTTCATGCATTATAATGGCACTAGGTTAACCCTGACCTAACCCACAGTCATTACATGCCGTTTATTTTATTTATTTTAAGAAACTTCATGTGTGACATTTTTACTTTTTACTTGTACATAATTGGGAAATCCCTTGTGTAAAGTGAAATGGAAACTGACCCACTTATTGGGCAATAGTGCTGAGTTTTTTGTAACATTGGTTTCTTCCGTATATATATGGTTGACCAATGGTTGCAAAGGAATTTTTGAATGAAGGGGAAATACTCTTGTGGAACTACAAAATATTGAGGAATATGCAAAATTGGCTATTACCAATATATTGAGAGGGCGTTCCCGATATATTCGATTTCTGGAATTCCTATATGGAATTTCCTAGATAGTTACCCCCATACCTATTATTATCAATTTTGCTGAGCAATGCAAGAATCCAACTAAATAAAAAGCTGATGCATCTCAGGGACAAGGGCAGAAGTTTTTCCAAAGTCTAAAGAATAAGGTTGACCCCCCACCAGAGGTAAGGCAACCTATTCAAATAAATAAAATAGTATTCAAAGTATCAATTAAAATAGTATTCAAAGTATCAAATAAAATAGTATTCAAAGTATCAAATAAAATAGTATTCAAGTATCAAAGTGAAAAGAAGTGTTTTTATTCGATTGGGCTAGTGATCTTCGCAAATACGCAAGCACTCCTAGGTCCAAGTTACGGCAAAGACTCACCCGTAACACCTTCAGTTTGAAGTAGTGTAGCTCCCTTGTTAACCTGGCACGTCTACCTCCCCGGGTCGAACTAGGCGCTACTGGAAGTCCACGATCTGCCTCACAGCACTTCCCAATTTTTTTTTCCTGTACTCTTCAAGTGTGAGCTTCTGCGGGCCAGGTATATAATCCGGGACCTCCCGCAGACTTTTCCCACAAGTAAAGTCAAGCAGATCTCGCAAAATTTCTAGTCGGAGATCACTAACACAAACAAATCAAAATTTAAAACTCTAACCTCTGTACAAGTAACGACAGCGAGAAACAAAGAACAAGCAGTCTCACAAACTTCTCATTCAGAATTAAAGGATGCCATTAAACAACGTGCCACCCATCAGCAACAAGCAGGTAACAGACAAAATTTACCTATTCCTCCACCACCAAGACTTCCACAAACACTAAGCCGTGTCGAATCTGAATCAATTCCACGCACCCGCCATTTACAGGTAGTTTAATTCCATTCTGCATAGCCAAAGATAAAACAAACATCTCAATGGTGAATTCAATTGCTACACACTTTTTACATGTACATATATCATTAATAAATCAATATAAATAATTTATAAATGTATAAATAGGGTTAAGTTAAATTTTATAAATAGCAAAAAATATGTATTCACACATATAGTGCTAATAAAAATAAATATGTAATTACACATATAAAACATAAAAATAATAGTACCATAAAATATGTACCCATACATATAGTACTAATGACAAAAAATATGTATTCGCACATATAGTGCTAATAAAAATAAATATGTAATTACACATATAAAACATAACAATAATAGTACCAAAAAATATGTACCCACACATATAGTACTAATAGCAAAAAAGATGTATTCACACATATAGTGCTAATAAAAATAAATATGTAATTACACATATGGAACATAAGAGTAATAGTACCATAAAATATGTATTCACACATATAGTACGAATTTTTACCTATAAAAAAAAATATTATTGTACCAAAAATGTATATAAATTATTGTACTCATAAATAGTAGACATAAAAATAGTTATAACAAAACAAAAAAAAAATAAATATATATATATAAATAAATAAATAAGTACAAAATACAGTTAAGCTAATACAAATTAATCCTCGCTTAGATAAGCTTGGTTCTTTTTAATACAGCTAAACACCACATGTACTCATCTCAGCATTACGTATATACATACAAAAGTTTCAAGTAAATATTTTTCTTTTTCCCAAGCTACCAAGTTAATTTTTTAATGCGTTATTCCTCTCCCAAGAATAACACATTTTTTTTTAAAAAGGGGGAGATTTGTTACATACAGAGCATCAATTAAACATGTATATACATACATGCATGCATCTCTGAATCGATTTCGCTTCACGCAGAATTTTAAAATTCATGCATCAATAAAGAAATGCAAACATGTAGATATGTACATACCTACAGCATTATCATTGCATGCGGAATTACAATTCCCAGCTGCAAGTATAAACATACATATATCTACAAACATATTTGCAAGTTCAGTAAAGTCACTCGCTACTGACCTACACCAATTTCTTAATCATATAAAGAAACAAGTGAAGGCAGTGACACAATCCCCTGCGCGCAAGAACTCACACGATGCAATTTGATAACCTTGCGCCAGCAGCGGTAGAGCTCAGGTGAACGAAACAATGGTTCATGATGATGTCATAATAACAGCAAAGCGGCGAACGGTCTGCGGAAGTATTTATGTATGTACATGTGAAAGCGATGAATGCCGTGATGTAATAACAACAAACCGGCAAAAGCTTTGCGGAAATTAATTTATGAATGCCACAAAGAAACACTTTGCGGAAATAATATTTATATACGAATAAATGCTGTGATGAAATTAGCTTAGCGTAGTAAGAAAATAACAATAGTATTAAGTGAAAAACTGTATAAATAAAATGTGATTTGTAATAAAGAAGTCAGTAAGTGAGTTAGTCAGAACACGAGTTGTTTCACTTACCCAGGAGTAAAGCTAGTAAGCTGCTCCATTCATCTGTACCTAGGAGTAAAGCTAGTAAGCTGCTCCACATTCATCTGTACCTAGGAGTAAAGCTAGTAAGCTGCTCCGTTCTAGGAGTAAAGCTAATAAGCTGCTCCGTTCTAGGAGTAAAGCTAATAAGCTGCTCCATTGAATCGTACTGGGAGTAAAGCTAGTAAGCTGCTCCATACGCATCGCTGATCTACCCATCTCGGGACAATCAAGGAAAACGCCCAATCATCTTGACGGCACGTAGTGTAATTACTGTGTCGTGTTCCAGATCAAAAGGTGCTCAGATGAGAGTACTAGAAGTACATTAATAAACTCAACATTTATTAACATGTATAAATAAATATTAACACAGTTTTGAACAGAACATCGTAGGTGGGAATCCACATTGTGAATTTTACAATAAGTCTGAAAATTTTCAAGCTCGCTTATTTTTGGTATTTTCAGATTAATTATTTTACTTTTCAGAAGATATTTTTGAAGAAACAGTTTTTTCTCAAAGCCTTTTACATATATTGTAAAATGTGCAAGCGTTGATAACAGACCAGGTAGATGGTTATAGTCAGTAATTCCGCTGTTCCACCTCAAACCGTTGATATTTTTAAAGTTGAACTCGTTCTGCAATCTATATTTAAAATCCAGCTCTTCCAGAGGATAAAACGACTTAAAGAAATATAGACTAGGCATTACTGGTCCTGTTCGAAGAATAGAAACTCCCTTCGCAAAGTATTGTGCGTTGTTTCCAACAGCAAACTGAATGTCTACAATGACGCTCTCAGAAATCATGACTTTTACTATGCAAGATAAGACACCAGATTGATAAGGAAATTCATATTTTCAAGACCTTATATAAGGAAGTCGTATATAAACCGGTTTCTTAAAAATAATATAAAATCTCGGCATAACTTTATTTAACAACTTCGGCTTTCAGTAAATATACATACAAGTTTTTTTGTTGCAACAGTATTGGTTTGTGTTTATTCGGGTTACAATAATATCACTTTTATCTAATGATTTTATTTGTCTAATTAATATTACTAACATGTTTTATGTAAGTATAAAAGTGACTTATTATTTATATAAATCCATAGGGGTTTGAAAAACCATCTTTTTTAATAACTCTTTTATCAGAAGTAAATCTAAGTTTCTTAACTTCGAGCTCTGAAACAACCGTTCCCGGCAGATTTCTTTTAATTTTACGATTATTTTCTATTTGAATAGGTACCCCCAGAGGTGAACAAAAGTTACCAGAAGACTACGTATCGGATCTCAAACAACAATTAGCTGATGTACACGAGGCCAGGAGAACGAAATTAGCAGCAAATACTGATCGGATGAAGACCCGCTATGACTTATGTGCTAATTCCGCAGGATTTAACGAATGTAATCTTGTTTGGCTGTACAACCCGAAACGACATAATGGACGTTCTCCAAAACTACAACAATAGTGGGAGGGACCGTATTCAGTAGTTACTGGAATTAATGACGTGGTATACAGAATTCGGCGTGGCACAAGAGGCAAGCGTAAAATTGTTCATTTGGACCGCTTGTGTCAATGCTACGAGCATCAAGACCGTGGACCACCTGTTGTTCGGGACGAACAACTTTAAGAAGGAGGTAGTGCAATGGAGAGTAAACAGCTTCAGGTTCGATGATGGAATCTTGGTGAAGGTTCAGGAATAGAATGAATAGAATAGCCAAGAAGGTTCTGGAATAGAACACTCCAGAATATTCTGGAGAGTTTCTAGGGTATAAATATAAAGCAGGCCATCCGTTTTACCATGGTTTTACTGTAAAACCACGGGAAAACGGAACGTGTGTGGCGAACACCACGTTTTGAGGTTCGGATGTCTACTAAAACCAGAATTCTGGTCATGCCAGAAATCTTTCTCAAAACGTGGGTAACACGTGGGCAAAACGTTACGTGTGTGATGATTTCCGCTAAAACGTGGTTTTGCTCGTTTATAATAATCGTCAACTTAATAATAAGTTAAGAAGCAGGCGAGATTTCTGAGTGTTTTACATTTAAAATGTACACGGCAAGAAAAGGAAGATAGAAAGAAAAAAATAATAAAAAAAAAATCAAACTCTCTTTAAAACTTTTATGAGTAAAGATAAAAAATGTGAATGCGCAAATTACATGCAACGAAACAGAATGGAAAATATTTCGTTTTCGTAAATAAATGAGAAGTGGCGGAGTTTTCACGTAACTCTCATAAAATGCTCCCGCGCTTCTGTGAAAACCGGTTTTCATGAAATAATCACAATGTTTGGTCACATGTTGATGCTGTAAATGGACACTACAAGATGACGGCAAGACGTGGTGAAGTTGTTACGTGTATGGGGCTTTTTCTTGACCACGTTTTAGGTTCTTATCTCGACTAAAACTTGCTTTTAACAAGTAAAAAAGCTAGAATTGGTCTAAGACCAATTCTTATGATACCCTAGATGAATGCCCGTATTAAATTTCGTATGGTCACCGATCTATTCAAGTTTGATTTTGAAGTTGTTTTTCGCATATATTTCTACACGCTTTGTCGCACAGAAAAAATGATTATAACCAATTTTATAGTATTTCGTATTCCGCAGAAGTTTTTAGTACAATAAAAATGTCTTGGACTGATCGTTTTCAAAGTATACGTAAAAAACCTAAATTTTTATATGGCAACACCAAGTAGGAGTTGCCCGATGTAGTCCATTTTTGACATTTTATTTGCTAATGTATTAAAATATCATGTACGAAATTTCAGCTCTCTACGTCGACGCGTTCTCCGGCAGTGTCCAAATAT
Organism: Dioctria linearis; assembly: GCA_963930735.1. Taxonomy (NCBI): domain Eukaryota; kingdom Metazoa; phylum Arthropoda; class Insecta; order Diptera; family Asilidae; genus Dioctria; species Dioctria linearis. The sequence continues at coordinate 233,932,936 of OZ005740.1, read as the reverse complement.
ATAACGGAAAACGAAATTTTTGTATGGCAACCCCACGAAGGAGTTGCCCGATTTGTCTCATTTACGAACTTAATTTTACTTTTTTTTTTAAAGTCCGTGTACAAAATTTCAGCTCTCTCAGTATACGCGTTCTCGAGTTACCGTGCGCACGGACGGACGGACATGCAAAAATCAAAATAACTTTTAATATAATGCGTGGGTGTCCAATCCATTTTGCTCTACGATCATTATTTCGAGGTGTTACAAATGACAAACTTAGTATACCCTATAGATTTCATCTAGGGTATAAAAACGACGGCAAAACGGATCGTGTATGGCACCCTAAACAGTTGTCACCGCCAAAAAAAAGAGTCTTATTTAGACCTTGCAGTGTTAACAAGCGAAAGTAATAAACGGGCGAAAATGTTGTAATTGGATTGCGATAATTAAAGTTGAGTTGATTACAAGAAGGTTTATGAATTTTGTATGATTAGAGTGAAATAAAGTACTTGTATATTAAATATTTAATATTGTGTTTTAAATAACGAACCAAAGGCCACGCTCGCAACAATATACATACATATATGCAAAAGCAACGAGTGGCGTGATTTATACCAACAATAATTAATGAAATACGGGTTGGAAGTATTGCACATTTTCTGTATATTGATAGTAGAAGAGGAAGACTAGTATAAATATACTGTAAGAATGTACATTAAAACACCGTTTTTACTAGAACCTCCAAGTGATATCTTTCGTGGAGTAGAGCTTAAGAGGTGTCAGTACCAAGATTTTAAAGTTTCATACATTTTTTAATGCGAATTTCTGGCAAACTATTTGTACCAGAATAATGCCTTATATCTTAAATTAAAGGTAACGAACAGGTCTAGTAAATAACGTCGAGAAAAAAAAATGTATTTGAATGTAGATATTAGCTCGGAAACTTGAAAAATGGTAAAAATTGATTTTTTTCAACTCAAATTCCTGTTAGTAGGTATTTTCATTTCTTTAGATTGTAATTATTTTAGCAAGATAAAGCCTAATTCTAGCAAATAACGTCGAGTTTTTCCATTTTTAGTGGCGCTTTTTTTAATTGTTTAACTCTAATAGTACTTGTTTTTTCTCTCGATATTTCACCGACGAGAAATTGCGATATTTCGTTGAAAGTTGTTGGAATATAAAGCAAAATAGTATGTAGTAGTATGTATATGTACAAACAAAATTGAAGAGAGTTAATTCTCGTTAAACATTTTTAATTTCTTTGAACTGCAAATTTTCATTTCCGTCTTAAATTTCTTATCTTCTGAACCGAAATAAAATTTTTATACCTTTCCTAACATAATTATTTAAAACAATTATCTGAACCAAATCACTACGATTCCTCAAACAAAAACTTTGAGTTGAGTAATAATTGTAATGACGCTGAGCCGTTGTTGTCGTTTACGTGTGTGCCGTGCTCCAAAAGGAGAGCACACAGCTTTTCGGTAAGTGGTGAAATAAAAAAAAAGATCCTTTTTTTCTCCTCAGAGCAATATTTCTATTTATTTTTTTTTCACTTTTCTTACAAGTACAATATTTCTTTATAGTTCACTTTTATTTTTTTAGTTCACTTTTCTTTTTAAGTACAATATTTTTATCTATGTTTATCTAAACTTTCCATGCGCGAACGTCTCTCGGCGGTTTTTAAAATCGAACTCCTCGAGGGTCGGCGATATTGCACCCAGGCACCCGTGATAGCTTCAAAAGCTCTTTTTTTCATTTTTATTGTTTTCTCACGACGTTGAAAAAACGTACGTGAGAAAATTCAAAAGTCCTTTGATGCGAGCTGTATGCATCAATGCAAAACGGTAATCCGATATGCACTTGTGCGCCCGTCTTGAAATATTAATTTTAAGAGGGCGCGAATAATTTTGATAATTGTATGTATGTATGTACAAACAATTAGATTGGAGGAAGTTTGTAATGTACGTATGTACATAGTACATACGGAAAAAAAGTAAGAAGACACTGTATGTAGGTAAGTGTGCATACCGTGTGAGTGGAATGTGTGTCTGATAAAAAAATGCAATTTATGCTAAATTGCATTTTGTTATAATGTGGGAATGCATTTCTAAATGCATTTTGAATTTTTATATGAAATTTTGAATGGAATTTAAATTGAAATGTTTTTTTTTTCAGGGTCAATTAATGGTACATCAATATATCGTATTGGACGATATATTGATGTATCGGTATTATGGTTGTGATTCGGGGCAAAGGTACCTGAGTCACAACATCCCTCCCCCCTGGGGAAAAGAAAGTTTTATTCTTTCGTGGAAGAAAACTTTCTTTCGATTCAAAAATTAAGCCATGCGTATATGTTATATGTCTTATAAAAATTGGTGAATGCAGGTATACATAATTACATAAAATTACAGGAATAAAGTAAAATAAATTTTATACATTAAAGATTAGTAGTTGTATCTGAGAGGTGAAATTGCCCATCAATATATATATACTATGCACTGCATACAATTAATTGATTTTATTTTTATATTATTATTTTTTCTTAATAGAATTAGATATACTATGTACCTACTTATAATTTGTTTTTGACTTCTATTTATTACAGTACTAATAAGGTTTATTTTATTTGTTTGTTTTTTTTTGTATACCTATAATTAATTTATTAAAATTAATAATTAATTTATTAAAATTACTACTCATTTTAGAAGATAATTTGTTTCTTGGCATCATTAGTAAAACAAATTATTTATTTTATTCATTACACTATATATGTATATATATATACTTTTTTTATTTTTTTATATATACGAGTATATATTTTTCATTTGATATTTATTTATTTGTATATATTTTTTTTTCCTTTTTTTTCATACTGTACATTATTTTATAAATTTTGGGAGAAAAAAAATGTTTTCTAATCCGAATCCTGAAAATTGTGTTGCTTTTTTGAGAAGGTGAGGGAGTTATTAGAGTCATGAAATTTAAGTAAAGGGAGAGGTATTACTTGGAATATTTGTTTGGCTTGTGTTGTGTGTTTTTTTTTTGTGGCTGCACAATTCGAATTTGTCTTGCGAGCGTCGGGTGATTTGTTTTATAAACAAAGATAAGAAGAGAAAAAAAAAAGAAATATGTTATTGCTTCATGTAGTTAAGATGCCTGATTTCTTATGCGCCCTTGTCGTTTCGTCAGCTGTAACTGTATACCTACGTTGAGCTTTTTTTTTATTTTTTTATCTTGTTGTCGAGCTATGGGATTTTATGTATGCGTTTGTAGGTGTTGAGTGTGGGCGATGTTACTTACTTTGTTACGTGGTATGTGCTTATCGCGTTGAATTTTCGATATTGGGTCCCTGTTAATTCTATTGCTCGTTTATCTGCTCGTAATTGTTTTAAGCTATTTCAGCATTTTTATGATATGCATTTTCTGTGGCGTATAGGAAATTTGTCATTCGTAAAATGTTTTTCGAGCAATTAGTATCTCGCGCGGAATATCGCGTGCCGGCCCCATACGTGGTGATGATTACTGGGATTTTTGTTGAGCAGGTCTGGTCAGGTTGGCGAGGACCGGCCGGACCACTCGTACAATTTGGGGCGCTCCTGCCGAGGTTGGACGATACCACATCGTAGATTTTCACCTTTGGTCAGACTACAACATGTCCATCTTTGTCGCTGGTAAGTTACCTTTTCAACATTTTTCTTACTTTTACCCATCTTTTCTGGAGTAGTATAAAAATAAAAAATAAATTCTTTATTTCAGGCGGGTCTTTGGTGCTGACAGGGCTATCCTGCCTTCATGGCTTACCAGTGGCGGATCCTGAAAGGAATGGTCATTTTCCCATCAGCCTGATCGAACAACCTGCAGGAGAGCTACCTCGAGATGTATATGAAGAGTGGTAGCTGCCCAGCTGGACCTATCGATGCACCACCTCTCTTTATATTTAAGCAATTATTTTGGTGAAGTGCTTCTTTTTTTTATATATAAAAAAAAAAAAAATAAAATTCTTGAAATTTTAATGAAATCGTGGATTTTCCTCTCTTTTTTTTTGTTTTTTGAAAGTTTTTTGTTTGCACTGTTTTCTGGGTTTCTCGATGGTGTTAATTGGGGGTGAGTGGCTGAGTAAAAAACTCTGGACATGTTTTCTAGCTCGAGTTCGAGGTTTACGTTTTGGGATTTCCGTTCTAGTTTGTAATTACTGCAGTTTTATTCCGGTATCTTAAAATTTGGGTATTATGTTGATTTGAAGCACATATGGTCGATATGTTTAAAATATATTATAACATCAACTTGAGGGAACTTCTTCAGTTTTCCTGTTGGGAGCAGGAGTGATGTGAAAGTTAAGCGTTCTTTGTACATGGGTAGGAACATCTCTTAATGATGTTTGAAGATTACTTTTATTTTATTTTTTGTTTGTTCTATCTAAAGCTTCTAAGATAATATAAAAGAAAGCGAATAATGTTTAGATTGAATTATACTGTATGTTCGGTAGTCCTATAGCTACTCAGATTTACCCTATTTATTTATTTATTCTATTTACACTTAGAGATCTTTTTTTTTTTTTTAGTTATTTATTTTTTTTCTTCTTTCAACCTTCTGGCCGTTTTTTATTTGTTGGGCTATGAACTGGATGTTGTTGAATTCTGTTTTAAAATTTTAGAATGTCACTAATTTCCACTCGTTGGTGTAGAAATTGGCTCTGCCAATTTCCTCAAAATAAATGCCTGCAGTAGCATTTAGCTGCTTTACCTCCATTCCTGAGCCGTGGGTTAAGGGGGTGAAAATTAGAATGAATGCTATATGCATCATTTTGGAAACCTGGAAGATGACACTATGTTAATATCTCTGAATGATATTTTATGATGAAGTTTTTACTCTGAGAAAAGTTTTAGGTCATTGTTATGGACTCTTTTGTTTTTATTATTGATTTTAATAGTAGAATTTTCGGGGTAATTAATCTCCATTATCTCATACGGACCTGACCATAGTGGTGAGAATTTGTTCTCTCGAACTCTGCTCTTAAGTAGGACTTTATCGCCTACCATATTGTAGTTTGAATTTTTCTTTATTGGCCATGGCTATGTCTTTAGCTATTTTGAAGCTATGCTGTAGACGCGCTTTTAACTCGTTTGCATAATTGTCGTAATTATAGCAAACGGTTGGAGAAGATTTCAAATTGTTTGGAATTTCGGCTGGGAATCCGTAAAGGAGCTCGCGAGGAGTATAATTAGTACTCGAATGAGGGGTAGTATTGTATACAAACATGGCATAAGGAATCCATGTATCCCAGTCTTGTGGATCTTTTGCCACATAAGATCGGAGGTATTCTGCTAAGGTTCTGTGGCTTCTCTCCAACGCACCATTCGTTTGAGGGTGATATGGAGTAGTTTTGAGCCTTTTAATTCTCAGCAATTTAGATACCTCGGCGAACATGCCACTTATGAGGTTAGAACCTTGATCTGTGAGGATACTTTCTGGAATACCATGTCGACAAACTATCGTTGTCGTGAAGGCTTCCGCTAATGTCTTGGACTCGGTGTCGACTATGGGAATAGCCTCAGAAAATTTTGAAAGGTCGTCTTGAAATGTAAGGATGTATTTGTTTCCAGAATGAGAAATTGGGAGAGGTCCTACAACATCTAGGTACACTCTTTCGAAAGGTTTGGAGCTAATACTCGAGATTTTCATTGGAATTTTAGGGTTTCTGGATACTTTGTTCACCTGACAAAGCTTACATTTCCTTACATATTTGAGCACGTCGTCTGACATGCCAGGCCAGTAGAATTGCTTTTTGATTCTTTTAATTGTACGGGAAATACCTTGATGGCCACCCGTCGGTAGTGAATGAAAATCTTTTAAAACTTGTTCGATGTCATTAATGTCTGATAAATATTTAATTGAATCCTGATGCAGTTTTATGTTTATTTGCTTATTAGCGAAGATCTGGACAAAAGCGTTTTTAATAATTATTAGATTCTGTGGATCTAATATAGGGAAGGAGATATTTATTTGTTTTAACTGATTTGCTTCTGTGTATGAGCAGATTTCAGTTAAAATCTTTTCGAGGTCTGATCTATCTCTTTGCGATCGACAAGGTAAATTAGTTTTTGATATAATTATTGATGAATCTTTTTTCTTGAAGAAGTTCAGTTCAGTTTCTGAAAGTGGGGATTTATCTGAACATTTTAGTTTCGAATCCAACACTCTTTCAAGTTCTGTATCTTGCATTGGCAAGATGAAAAATTTAGGATTTGCATACTTAGTTAGTAGAAGGGGAAAATCTGTCTCAGTTATTATGACTGAGGAATTGTTTACAGGTGATGGAGTTGGGTTTGGAGTAGTTACACTTGCGTTGGGTGTATTTCTATTAGCCTGAGCTCTGGCTTGATTTCTAGTTACCACATTTATGAAGGTGGTTGGTTCTGCAGAATGTTCGGAAGTTTCCGGAATTGCTCTACTGAGAGCATCTGCATTTGTGTTGAGCTTACCTGATTTATGGACTATTTTGTAGTCATATTCCTCAAGACGTATTCTCCATCTCATCAGTCTTGAGGAGTGATCTTTCAGATTCATGAGCCATACTAATGGTTTATGGTCAGTTATAATTGTAAATTGTCTACCATAAACGTATGGTCTGAATTGCTCAACTGCGAAAACGATAGCTAGGAGCTCTTTTTCTATTGTTGAGTAACGAGTCTCTGCACCATTGAGAACTCGACTCACGTAGGCGATTGGATGATCTCCTTGATCATCAACTTGAGAAATGACTGCTCCGATAGCGTAGTCACTGGCATCGGAGGTGACAAAAAATTCTCTGCCGAAATCAGGATAAGATAGAATTGGTGCTGAAATTAATTTGTTTCGTAATTCGCAAAATGCCTCGTCGCAGATTGCGTCGAACTTGAAAGGAGTATCTTTTTTCAAAAGATTTGTGAGTGGTTTGGCTATCTTCGAAAAATTTGGAATGAAGCGGCGGTAGTAGCCGACGAAACCAAGGAAGGCTTTGATATCTTTTTCCTTCTTGGGTCTGGGATATGACTGAACTGACTTGATTTTTGCTGGGTCTGGTTTGACTCCATTTTCTGTAATTATGTGCCCTAAATACATAATTTCCTTTCTTAGGAAGTGGCACTTGTCGGGTTGAAGTTTGAGGTTGAAATTGCGGAGACGGCTAAATACTGCTGTGAGTCTTGTATTATGGTCTTTGAGATTGTATCCATGGACTACAATATCGTCCATGTATACGAAGCAATAGATGCCTTGAAGGCCAGATAAGACATTATTCATGGCTCGTTGAAAAGTAGCAGGGGCTCCTTTTAAACCAAATGGCATACGATTGTATTCGTAGTGGCCATAGGGTGTGCTAAAGGCAGTTTTCTCCCTGTCCTTCGAGTCCATTTTTATCTGGTGAAATCCACTGGCTAAGTCGAGTGTGGTAAAGTATTTCGACTTCCCCAACTGGTCTAATATATCAGTGATATTAGGCAGTGGGTACGCATCGCCAATAGTAATGTCGTTAATACGACGAAAATCTACCACTACTCGCCACTTTTTGTTTCCATTCTCATCTGGTTTTTTTGGGAACCAGGAGAAGTGGAGAATTCCAGGGACTATGTGAGGGTCTGATGATGTCTGACTCAAGCATTTCTTATATGTATTTGCCGGTTTATCTCAGTTCGGCTTGCTTCGGGAAGTCGATAAAGTATAGATGGGTGGTTTGTCTTGGAGTGTCTCGATTTTGTGGGTAATCGCATCTGTATAAGATAGGAAATCCCCTTCTATGAAGAAGAGATCGTTGAATTCCCTACAGATGTTTCGGATACTCTCAGATTCCTCTGAATTACAGTGATCCAATTTGATAAGGTTTTGCAGTTTATTTATTCTGTCCTTAATTGGATCTCTGTCAGAGTCTGTGGAGATTACCACAAAGTCGTCCAAGTCTTGGTAAACTGGGTTCACCACGTAAGGTGCCAGATCGGCGTCCTCCTCATTTGTGTTGAGGATTAGGACTTTTGCCATACCGTTGACTGGTTCGACTATCGAATTTCCAAGAAATAAACCTGGCCTTATTTCCTTCTTGAAACAGACCGATTGATTTTGAATAGAAGGAGCTGGAATTTCAATAATATATTCTGATCGAGCCGGAATTTTAATTTTATTAAATTTATCCGATTCTTTCGGATTTTTAATTGGAAGGAGATATGATTCCAACTTTTGTGGAATTTGGAAGGAGTTATTCGATGATTCCGACTCGATTGAATTTGAAGGAGATAAAACTTTATTGAAGTCCTTTGACTTCTTTTCTGATCTATTTCTGGAATTCACTTTTTGTGAATTTGTTGATGAAGGAGATAGAATTCTATTATATTTAGCCTTTTGTGCGGCTGTAGATGGAGATATACTTTTATGTTGTTGCTTCATATCTTGTGAAGCCTTGGATGGAAATAGAATTTTATTTAATTCAGCCTTTTTTCTGGCTATAGATGGAGATAGATTTTCATTATTTTTGGTCTTCACTTCTGATGGAGTATTGGATAGAGATCGATTGTTATTGCTTTGTAAAGCAGTTGATGGAGATGGGATTGTATTAATATTTTTATTGGAGAACGTTATCTCCGTATATAATAAACTTTTGGTTCGAGACCTCTTTTCTGGGTTTTCGCTTTTCAAATACACATATGGATAATTTGAATAGTAATCCTCATACGGATAAAATTCATTTGAATCATTAATTTCTAGATAAATGTATTTATTTTTATAATTGATACTAGGATTGTATCGAGATAAAAAGTCATGACCAAGCAGGCCATCGTATGAGAGGATGGAGTTATTTCCCACTATTTGAAATGGGTGTTCTAGGATGGAGTTATTATGTTCAGAATTTAAGTTTAACTTAGCAAAAATGAGTCCTTCTGTAGAAGTGGACTCTGTAAATAATGTGTTTATATTGCAGACAGCATCTCTGTAGCAGATGCTATCTGGCTTCAAAGGATGGAGTTTAATTAAGCTGATCTCTGCTCCTGTGTCGATTAAAAAAGTAAGTTTTGGAGCAGAACATATATCAACACGCAAAGAAAGCGTTAGAGAATTTTTATTAATTTGGACGGGGATACGAATTAATTTTTTGATGTTTAGTTTTTCGTCGATATTGTCTCGGGATTGCGATGAACTTGCGCCGTTGTTTCTATCTGCAAGGGGTTGCCGAATGAGACCCCCCGCTGCATCCAGTTTCCCTGCCTGGATGCCGATGGAGTTTTGTTATTCTTCCTGTTCGGAGATGGTGATCTAGCCGAGATATTGGCATTATTATATCTCGGCGGTGAAGTTCGACTTTATCGGAATACTGGCTGCTGCCACTTCCTATTTTGAGGCTGTCTGTCAGCCGTGTTAGTTGGTGGAGTATTGCTCACCTTCTGGAAATTGTTTTGATTTCCCTGATTGTTGCCAGAACGATTGTTGTTCGCCACTCTTGTGCGAGATTCTTCGATAGAATGTCCCATCCGATGACAATATCGACATGTAAGCGCTTGTGTCGGAGTTGTAAATGTAACCCTATTGAAATCTGTAGGGCGTTGTAATTGCGAGTTTGTTCTTGGAATTGCGTTTAGATCTTGCGTTGAACGTTGTGTGACTGGACATCTTGACGCAGCATGCCCCATTCCATTACATTTGAAACAATGCAGATTGAGATTCGTATTCTTTTGAAAGGGTGGGTTTACTTTGTAGTTCGTTTGAAAATTGGATTGTCTTCGTTCCAAACGTGATGCGTGCTCTAGGATATGTGACTTTAGTGAAGCGAAAGATTTATCAGACTGGACTTTTGCTAAAGTCTGTAGTTTTGGATTGGATAGTCCGTCCTCTATAGCTCTCACTGCTTGACATTCATTATCTTTTAAAAGAGATTTTAAAAGAATTTTATCACTTGTATATGAGTGCGTTGCCTCATTTAGTTTGGATAGAGTTGTGCTAAATCTTTGTAAGAAAATCTTTTACATCTTCTCCTATTCTTTGCTTGCAATTGTTTAATTGAGATTGCAGAGTAGATTTGGGAATTTTTAATTCAAAAGTTTGTTGCAGGATAGATTTCAATTCAGGCCAGTCTGAAATTTGATTGTACCTATATACATCATATGCCTCTGCAGATAATTTACTCCTTATTAAGCTAAGGAGGGAGTGCCTTTCATTTTCCGTTGATGTTGTTGTGTAAATATCATCGCAACTTGAAACAAATTTATGGAGATCCTTTGGATTTCCACTAAAATTGGGAATAAGTGACCTAGCTTCTGATAGGAAGGAGGTAGATTGGTCTCTAAAGGAGACATTAGTATGATTTTCCCTGAAATTAGTTGTATTATTTGTTACATTTTGGAATCGAGAGTCCAATTGTTCTTGCAACGCAATTACAGTGTCTGTGTATGATGTTTCTACCTCGGCGTAAACATCATTTTTGAAATAATCATGCTCCAAATCATTAGGGCCGGTGTATGAAATTATTTCATTATGCGTGTCCTCAAAATCATCCCAGTATTTTTGCAATGAATTAATTTTTTGTGTCAGATATGTCTGGGTTGTAGTCGATAATGAATTAGAATTGATCGATTGTATGATTCGTGATATAGACTTTTGCCTGTGATCCTGCAATTTGAACCGTATTGCATTTGACTGATCCTTGTCTGTATTGTCTTGGGTGTCAGCTGCAGTTGTTTTCTGCGAAGTCTTGGGGCGTGGAATGTAAAAGGGGTTATTTGTGCGTTCTGTGTGAATTGATATGGACTTCAGCCTATCAGATAGAGTTACCTTGGTAAGATTATACCAGTCCTCTGTCTTGTCATAGCATGACTGTTTGAAATAATCATGAGTTTCATCGAATTCATCATGATCCTGAATCAGGGTTTCAATTTTTTCAAATGAAGCCCATAGTTCTTCCAACTGTTGGAGTTTTCCAGAAGTAAAATCTGAAGTCCTTTTACTTTTATTCGCTCTGTGATAATCGGCCAGAATTTGTCTAATTTCTGTCATTTTTGGGACTTGTGACAAGCAAAGTTCATCGAAAGATTTGTTTTCGTCAGTCATGTTGTTATATTATGTGGGGCGTAAAAATTGAGGAGAGTACAGCAATTAAAATTTTGAAACACAGCACCACAATAAAAAGGAAAAAGAAAAATTAGAAAAATTTCTCGTGTGGTAGTTACATAGGTAGGTAGGTATATATTTGGGTGCGTATTATTTTTGTAAAAGTATATAAAACGACAATAGCAATATCAAAATGACTCATCGATAGTGAAATAGAGATTAATTAATAATAACCAACGATTTGTTCGTATTAAATTTTCGAATTTTTTGTTCGGTATAAAAATTACGATGAAGGAGAGACCAAAATTTTCAGGAGAATCTAAAAGATATGCACGAAAATAGAAAAAGTAAAGCAAAATTTGCTTGTCAAATATTATCGGAAACGGAGTTATGACTTCAATAACAAATTTTGAAGTTATTAAAAAAAAACATTTGTATATATATATGTATATTGTCGATAAAGGAAAATGAAATTTGTTTGCTAACCAAAGGCGGGTAATTTAAACCGCTTCTTCCAACCAAAATCTCGTCCTGATCAACAGGCTTATGAAGCTTTATTGAAGGAGGACAATTATCGATTCTTTCCGAAGTCCTCTGACCAGCAAGCTCACGAAGTCTTACCGCAGAGGTCGCTTCGTGGAAGAGTAGGTTTTGATTTGTGGTGTTGAATTGAAGAAGTTATTTTCTTCTTGATATATATATAAATCACAATCAAAATCAATAAAAAAAATGCAAATTCCTAATTAATCAGATAAAATGTAAATAACCAGGAAAAGTGTAATTATGTAAATAGCTTGTAAATATGGGAAAAAAAATCAGAAAATATGGAAATGTGAGCTAATTATGGGAAATGTAAGTAATAAAAAAAATGTAAATTAAAAGTAACTTGTTTCTCCCGATATATTGTAGTGTTAAATTTTTCTACCTTATATATTATCGGAAATGTATGAATCTGGAGTTGATGCTGGTTATGAGTATGATGAATATAGACGGGGATTAAGATGTTTGTAGATGTTGATACGTCGCGCGTCCTGGCCGACGATTTCTTGTAGAATTATAGTTGGGAATATAAAGTTGAAATTGGCAGATGGTATTAAGATCCTGAAGATACGTCGAGCGTCTTCCTTCCTTCTATATATCGTCTTAGTGAGGCAGGGATGAAGCCTCCTTCGGTCCCACGTTGAGCGCTTGGGCGCTTAAACTTTTAATTCCTCTAAGTACCTCCTGGGTACCCGGGCTTATTATTTTTTTTTCAACTAATGCATTTGTTTGATTATTTTGTATTTCCTTATTTATGTTGTTTATTTTTATTATGTAGCAGATTTTATTATGCTTATATCAATTAAAATTCACTTTTCATTAATTAAAGCACTAATTTTCTGACGTACCAGTTTGTTATAACTGTCACAATTTGATTTTATTATTATTTTATATAGACATTTTATTAGGTACTGATTATTTTTAAATAGAAAATTTTAGCACTGATTTTTTGTTTGGATACCGGTTACCGCTGCCACCAATTGTTGTCGTTTACGTGTGTGCCGTGCTCCAAAAGGAGAGCACACAGCTTTTCGGTAAGTGGTGAAATAAAAAAAAAGACCCTCTTTTTTCTCCTCAGAGCAATATTTCTAATAATTTTTTCACTTTTCTTACAAGTACAATATTTCTTTATAGTTCACTTTTATTTTTTTAGTTCACTTTTCTTTTTAAGTACAATATTTTTATCTATGTTTATCTAAATTTTCCATGCGCGAACGTCTCTCGGCGGTTTTTAAAATCGAACTCCTCGAGGGTCGGCGATATTGCACCCAGGCACCCGTGATAGCTTCAAAAGCTCTTTTTTTCATTTTTATTGTTTTCTCACGACGTTGAAAAAACGTACGTGAGAAAATGCAAAAGTCCTTTGATGCGAGCTGTATGCATCAATGCAAAACGGTAATCCGATATGCACTTGTGCACCCGTCTTGAAATATTAATTTTAAGAGGGCGCGAATAATTTTGATAATTGTATGTATGTATGTACAAACAATTAGATTGGAGGAAGTTTGTAATGTACGTATGTACATAGTACATACGGAAAAAAAGTAAGAAGACACTGTATGTAGGTAAGTGTGCATACCGTGTGAGTGGAATGTGTGTCTGATAACAAAATGCAATTTATGCTAAATTGCATTTTGTTATAATGTGGGAATGCATTTCTAAATGCATTTTGAATTTTTATATGAAATTTTGAATGGAATTTAAATTGAAATGTTTTTTTTCAGGGTCAATTAATGGTACATCAATATATCGTATTGGACGATATATTGATGTATCGGTATTATGGTTGTGATTCGGGGCAAAGGTACCTGAGTCACAACACCGTCATGGCATGCCGTGGGCTGATAATATCGAATGTAGTGGCCTACAGATTCCCACTGGGAAAAAGAGTGCTCTAAGAGCCCTCCTGAAGGGCTTCCCTGGAAGCTCGTAGCGCTTCTTTGCTCTATCTCAGCTCATTGCTTTTAACATAGGCATGTCCGCAGAGGCAAACGCTTCAATGCTGCTCTTAAGAAGCGCTCTAGGAGCACCGAAAAAGTTTTTTGAATGTGTCTTTTCGAAACCTTTAATGAGCTTTTTTGATAATCATTGCAGTGCTTCTTCTTCCTTCAAGATGCGTCCTGAGACCAACTAGAATTTCTAAATCCTGGCAGACGTTTTAACTTATTGATACCTAGATTTCAACATTTCATATGGAGGAGTCTTACTTTGTTCGAGCTATTCGTGCCTGAAATAGTTTACCAGCAGATGCTCAGCGTATGGGCTCGGCTGATAGGTTCTGGAGATTGATGGCACAGAGTTTTTTTGTACTAAAAAGATGTGTAATCTTATTGTACGTTAAGCCTGTAATAAATTTGAATTTGAACAGCATTGAAGCGCTTGCGATTATTTGTGGTATAAAAGTTTATGTACTAGATTAAATATATTATATATACATATATGTTATATTAATAGGCCAATATTCTCCCGTGCTGAAATTATGGTAGATTTTGGCAACAGAAGAGTAACAACTCTTTGGAAAGCTACCGCCTCACTCCACTCCACAATGAACTTCACTCAAAATGAGAAATGCGTTCTTCGCACAATAGTGGAAAAACAGTTTAAATTCGTGGAAAATTAGATGAAATCAGCCCTTGTTGCTTGTTGTTCTTGAGTTACTTGCATGCGCCCTTGCTTATTTTTCTGGATAGATCAGTGAATATGCTGCTAAAGAGCTACTAAATTATGGCTAGAGAAACGCTTAAATTGCGCTCCATTCAGAAGCGCTGGGTTTTCATCCCAATGGGTTCGGACTCCCGCTGCACATACACAGATGCAATTATTGCTCAGCTGAGGTAAGGTTAATTTGTGATCAAAACTTTTTTATTATTTGGTTAAGTAAGGTATATAGGAAGTGTAGCCTTTGGGAAGGTAGGGAACCAAACTGTAATTTACTAGAAGACTATTTTCCTGTATGGATAGTAGTAGTTTAGGCTCTATAGCATATATAAAGTCAATGTTTGGCACTCTTCCATAAGTATCAATATGGAACATTTTAGAGAAAGGACTCTCAACGCGGACATATAGAGATCTGTTTCATCCCAGCGGGAAATGGAAGCGCTCAAAGACAAACGCATGAGCGCTTCTTTGGAAGCTTGTACACTTCCCCACTGTATTCTTGTTCATATCGTTTTAACGTGAGCATGTCCGCAGAGGGAAACGCTCAGTTCTAGATTCTTGGAAAGCGCTCTTGGAGCGCTTGTAGGGTGTCACTCTTGGAGCGCTTGTATGGTGGCACTCTTGAAGAGCTTGAAGGGTAGCATTTTTGGAACGCTTGTAGGGTAGCCGTAGCAGTCTTGGAGCGCTTTTAGGGAATTAAGATAAGGGCTTTATTAATAATTTCATTTTATTTTTATTCTGAATGAGCTCCGTTTTATTTTAAATTAAATTAAATTTCAATTAACTGCACACTTAAACTGACTACCCATTACAGAATGAAAATTCTGCTGTGCTTTCAGATGCATATGAGTCATCTTTTCACAACAAAAAACGAATAAGACTAAACTCAGAGAAGAGCTCTAATTCTGCAAAGATTCCTTTGGCTATGGTAAGAGAACACTTCGGAAAAAATATTTTTGAGGTATGGTGTGGAAGCGCATCCCTGTACAAGCGCTGGGATGGCTTGGGAAATATTCTCGGGGCTTTTGGGTGTGCACACGAGTACGTTTATGCTCCATATACATAAGGGAAGTTGCAAGTTGCGCGTCTTATCTGTTATATAATTTTTGTAGTTAATTCTTGTTTTGCAATGATTGCATTTAAATGATTGTTTTCGGACAAATAAAGTTGTCTCTGTTTGTAAACGTGAAGGTGGTATTTTTATTTCATCCTAGCAATTTCGTTTAGTTTTCATACTTGGTGTAGTGGTTCAGGTACCCACCACTTAAGTCAAGATACAAGAGCCTTGTTTTAAGACTTCGACGTAAAGTAAAAGAACTTTACATTTCTGGTAACCCCAACGTAATTTAGGTGAAACACTTAAATTTCGTTCATATCATCATCATAGCATCGGCGTGATTTAGTTGAAACACTTAAATCTCGTTCATAGCATCATCATTCAATAATATCCACAAATTGAAATAATGGATGAACTAAGTAAGAATCAAACCAAGCAAGGGAAGGCTATCGAGGATCTTACCCGAAATTACAAAAAGGATCCATATGAAAGGAAAACACCAAGCTACTATCAACGTAGACTTGGCGAACTACAGCAGGCAGGGAGTACCTTTGTGGCAACTGACAATGAAATCAGAGAAATAGATGATCCGCCCCTTGATCATACATATTTCAGCCAGGACTACTATCAAAAGGTTGTCCAAATATATGACCACTACCACAAACACTTTCAAGAGGTGGTAGGCCCTGAAACCCAGGGCGAGGATGACGAGCAAAATGACTTCACAGCTCAAGTCCCACCAGATGAAAATCATTAAAGGGCTGCCAAGGATTAAAGGTAAAAGGGGCCTTTTCCAAAACATATTTGACGTCCACTCTACAGAGATGACCGGAATATTACGTTGACAGGAGGGGATGATGCAATCCATAAGTCGCATGCTTGAAGGTATTGAACTCAACGAAACAGTATTTTAAGCTGAAACCCGATACCATTAGCAGACAATGGTCTTAGATCGAAGAACAATCCTATACCATATGTGAATTTATTGACGATCTAAGTAAATTGGGACACAACACAGACAAATTGATACGCATGTCATCCATCAAGGTACGCACCCAGCTTTAAAGCTCTACCTCGTTTCGATGGCGACTATTTTAAGTGGCGCCAATTTCATAACCTTTACCATTAACCATGACCTTTTTTCATAACCAGCCACTGTCAAATTGCCAAAAGATGTGGTATTTGAAGACAAAATTGGTAGGTGAAGCAGAAAAACCTATCAGAAACCTCTCGCTCATAGAATTGAACTACCTAATAGCTTGGAACATTCTACAAGATAGGTACAACAATACGAGAGTATTAGTCACTGCTATGCTCAATAAAATATTGGGACAACCAAGTCATTTTTTTGACAACACATGAAGTTTACTATTAAGTCGTTACACGATACGACACAAGAATGCTTCTCTACAAAATACGGGAATGTCGACTAAAAGCTGGGATCCGATGCTTCTTCATATCCTCGTGACGAAACTGGACAAGACTACTCACACTCTTTACAAACTATCGTTGTTAAATTCTAAACATCTTCAGACTATCAAAGACTTCATGGCATTTTTAGAGAATCGATTCCACTCACTCGAAGCCCTAGGCACCAAAGGTAAGTCATTTATAAAAGATCATTAAAGAAGACCTGCCTTAAGTCCGATGACTTCTGTTGCCATTACAACAACATCGTGTGTGTCATGCAAGGGAAGCCATCAGCTATTTCAATGCACGACATTTTTGCAAATTAGTCCTTCAAGCCGATTAAATCTGCTGGAAAGTCACAAATTGTGCATCAATTGTATGAGATCGGGATATGGTGCAGCCTAATGCAATTTACGAACTTGCACGAGGTGTAACAAAAAACACAAACACCTCAAGGAACAAGAAGGATTAAATTCTCCATCCAACTCAATTTCCTCCAGATCAGAGAATTTGAACCCTGCAGCAAAGCTATGTATTGCTAAGTACAGCAAGGGTTAAATTGACAGGTCACAATGGAACTAGTTGAGAATGCCGAGCAATTTTAGAGTAGGGCTCTCAGATCAACATCATCAGTCAACGCATTGTCAAGAGCTGACACTGTACATGTAGAAGACATGGTCAAGGAAGGCAAGGATAATGTACTGATAATGTAAGCATTTGTTCTACCAAATATAATCTCGCTTCAACCAGCTCGATTATTGGACATTTCTACGTGGGACATACCACTGAACATCCCTCTAGCAGATCCAAACACTGGGCGCCCAGTCAGCATTGATCTATTGTCACAATGGAACTATTTTAGCTGCTATCAATAGGCCAAATAAAATTGACAGAAGATCTTCCAACAATACAAAATACACTTCTCGGTTGGAGGCAGAACTTCCTTTACCACAACGACATGCGGAATATGCAGTTGAAGAAGTTAATGCTCACATGACACCAGCAGAAAGTCATTATGAAGCTTATTATAATCAAACGCTGCAGCGCGACCCTTGCGGACTGTTTATAGTAAGATTGCCATTATCTGAAGATGCTTCGAGATTATGTGAATCCAGAAGCACAGCTCTATGCAGGTTCATGTCTTAGAGAGAAAACTATCAAAACAGCCAAATAAGAGAGCAATACGAGAAATTTATGGAGGAATATAGCCGTTTAGGGCACATGGGGAAAGTTAATTTTGAAGCAATAACACCACGGTGTTTACAAAGAGTTCATCCAACGTCTCACTAAAAGATGTACTGCATACTGGCCCTAGTTTCCAAGACGATCTCTTTTGAATTTTATTACGGTTTCGGATGCCACGATTCGTCTTCATTGCGGACATTGAAAAGATGTACTAATTCAAGAAGGGGTATCACTTGATTCTCTGGAGGATCAATGCAAATCACCCACTAAAATACTATCAACTGTGTACGATCACTTATGGAACAGCACCAGCCCCATATTTGGCTACCAAATGCCTACAACGTTTAGCCCGTAGTGGAGCTTAGAGATATCTTTTGAGATCAGCGTCAGTTCTACAACATTTTACGTCGATGACGCAATGATTGGCAGTAATAGTCTATCTGAGGCTATCCAAACACAATCTCAGCTTACGGCCCTATTAAGGGAAGGAGGATTCAAGCTAATGAAATAGTGTTCCTATTATCCTCGCTTACTACGAGGCTTACCCTCAGAGGATGGAGCAATACAACAAGGCTTTGTACAAGAAAAGGAAGAAAAAATAAAAAACCTTGGGGCTTACATGGTTACCCAAGTCCAATAAATTTGCCGTCAAACCAAACTGCGTTGAATTGAACAAAATTTCAACGCGAAGTGTTGCGTCTCACATAGCACGACTATTTTATCCTCTGGGTGTTATGTCACCTGCCATTGTCACAGCGAAGATCTTCCTTCAACAGCTTTGGTAGTTAAAATAGGATTGGGACATGGCCCTGCCATTGGAACTGCACACCAAGTGGGTAAAATTTCAAGCAGGGCTGAGAAAT
Organism: Dioctria linearis; assembly: GCA_963930735.1. Classification (NCBI taxonomy): domain Eukaryota; kingdom Metazoa; phylum Arthropoda; class Insecta; order Diptera; family Asilidae; genus Dioctria; species Dioctria linearis. The sequence continues at coordinate 233,914,171 of OZ005740.1, read as the reverse complement.
AAGGATGAGATACAGTTTCCCAGACATGTCTTTGCGAATGAGATTTCAATTAAAACATAGCTCCATGCCTTTGCAGATGCATCCGAAAGTGCATATGGCGCTGTTAAATGCTATATATGTCAGATCGATCATCACCAATGGAAGAATCATTGTTATGCGCCAGTTAACAAGGTGTCCTTATCGATACTTGACCCTTGTGCCACAAAAATAGCTACTGAGCTTGTTAACCGTCTGAAGGGGATTTTAGGATGCGAGGATACGGTTACTTAACTCTGGACTGATTCCAAACTCGTATTGGCATGGATTAATTCATCATCCTCATCCATTCACACCTTTGTCGCCAATAGTATTGCCGAAATTCAAAGACTGACAACCGCCAAACAATAGCGCCATGTAAGCTCGAAGGAAAGTCCAACCAACGTTTTATCACGAGGTACCACACCAGACAAATTGAAGACACATAGCCTCTGGTTCTATGGACCTCTCTACTTGCGTGGGGAAGAGTCACTATGGCCTTCTGCCTGGCAAAAAGAACTTCAAATTTCATTTGATGTGAAAAGTAAACGTGCGGTAGCATCAGTCATTTCTGCGGTTGTCAAGAATAAACTCCTTTAGACGATTTTAGAAGGTCACTGCCTATATATTAAAGTTTTTCAATCGGACCAAATTAAGGGCAGAGAATCTCATCCCATCATCAGAGCAGACAGCTCTTACGTCTAAGGAACTTGATTCTGCACTCAATGTTCTTATAAAATAAATGCAGCAATTCAGCTTTAAAGACGAGTTTCATGAATTTCAATGTCAGAAGGAAGTCAGTAAAAATAGCCCTATTAGCAGCCTCACACCGTATTTGGATGAAAATGGGATAATTCGTGTAGGCCAGCGATTGGAGGATCAAATCGTTCTTACGACGCCAAATATCCCATGCTTCTTCCTTATTCGCACCAGTGGACAAATCTTTTAGTGATGGACCTGCATAAGGAGAACCTTCACTGCTCTCCACAGTTGTTACTGGCTACTATAAGACAATATAAGACAACAATCGAATCCAGCCTGCCCGACCGTTTGTTAACTCAGGCGTTGACTTGTGTGGCCCCGTTTACATATATTACCGAAAAAAACCGCAAAAGGCCTATATAGCGATTTTCTACTGTTTCGCCACGAAGGCAGTGCGCTTGGAGGTTGTCGGAGACCATACCACAAAAACCTTTATAGCTGCTCTGGAACGTTTTACTGGTCGGAGTGGACATTGCAAAAATCTATATTGCGACAACGCCACCGATTTCGTTGCAGCACGAAAACAACAGGACAGGTTATCGAAAACAATATATTCAAGTGAGGCACAAGGAAAAACTGGCTCATCCTGCAACTCACGCGGCATTGATTTTCATTTCATGCCCCCAAGAGCCCAACACTTTTGAGCCTTGTGGGAAACCGCAGTAAAATGGGTTAAATATTTACTCCGAAGAAGCATGATATAAGCATCGTTGACACATGAAGAACTAGAAACGGTGATTGTCGAAACTGAGGCTATACTAAATTCAAAACCTTAAACATTGATGTCAACATATCCCAATGATCTGACATCCGGGCCTTTTTCTTATAGGTGAGCCATTGTTCGCTCCCGTTGATTCCATGTTAAAGCCGTGCAAAGCAAGCCTGTTAGTTCGATGGGAATTAGTGTCCCTCTCAAACCTCTGGCGAAAATGTAGAACTAGGCACAATCGTCGTCTTAAAAGGAGACAATACTCCTGTAATGAAATGGCCCTTAGGACGCATAGTACAGATTCACAAGATAACACATGGTTGTGCTAGAGTGGCTGATGTATGTCGAGGTTCAGGTGTTTTACGAAGGCCTATCCACAGATTAGCAACATTGCCAACCGAAGCAGAACACTGCCATGAATGGCCTATAGATGGAGAGAGTTAGGAAGCCCATGAGATTCAGGAGAGTCATAACACTCCACCAAGCAATAAGGCGAACTATTTTATTCAATCACCAATCAACTCACGCGATCATTCTACAACTGTGGAAAAGGCACATGCATCTTTCGGATCTTTAATAGTATCGGCATGGTTGGTTTGCTTACTCGCACCCAATATTAGAGATAATCTAGTGGAAGTATTCAAACTGGATACACGATCGGGCATACACTTTGAGCAGTTGAGAACTATGAAGTTAGTATTTCCATAGAATGGAATATAGTAGCTTATTATTGTCTGGAACCATACTGAATACAATTTAACGCCTTTGAGAAGGGTATTAGGACGCTTGAACATCTTTGCATCAAATAAAACAGAAGGTTTCATGTAGCGCCCTAATTAATCAATCAACTGAAAAAGAAGAGGTGTTTTAAATATAGTCGGACACATCGCCAATTTATTTTTCAGAGTGCTCTCAATACGTAGAATACATGGCTAAGACTATCAATTCCATCAAGAGAAATGAAAACCATTTATTGGTCTAAGGCCAATTCTTATTATACCCACAGGGCCTAGATGAATGCCCGTATGTAATTTCGTATGGTCACCCATCTGTGCAAGTTTGATTTTCGAAGTGGGTTTTCGCATATATTTCTAGAACGATTCGCCGCACAGTAAAAACTAACTAACTGAAGAACTATTCTGAAGAACTTTTCAGTACAATAAAATCGTCTTAGACTGATCATTTTTACAGCATACGTAAAAAACCGAAAGATTTTTATGGAAACACCAAGACGGGGTTGCCCGATATAGTCCATTTTTGAAATTTGATTTACTATTTTTATGCATACACCATGTACAAAATTTCAGCTCTTTATATCGACGCGTTTTCAGGAAGTGTTGAAATATATAGTGGAAAACGAAATGTTTGTGTGGCAACCTTACGGAGGAGTTGCCCAATTTGTCTCATTTTCAAAATTAAATTTACTTTCTTTTTAGTAACGAACAAACATTTCAAATCCCTTTCTATTTTTTCTACAAGTAATTCCTATCTCTGTGTAGGGGACGGGAAGAATGAACATAACTTCTCTACAGTTCGAGACCAGTTGCCGCCAGACGGAAAACATGATGTATGATGATGCACTCCACAAAGATTAAAGGAATGATTTGCACAGGGTCTAAACAAAGCTTTGCATTGACTTTTTTGGATTCTTCGCTGTACTCGTCCATGTACAGCCTGTGAGATCTTTTTATTCGGTCGGTAGGATTTGCTCGGGCACCAATGCGGGCGTCTGTGGAAAACGTCAAACTGTCGCTGGGTAGCTGTAATGGAGTTCAGGGCTAATTGACAACAGCTGGTTTGTCTATATATTTCTGACTTCATTGCTTCTTGTGAGCGTGTTCCTGATATAAATGTGAGTTCCTAGGCTATTATTTAGCGTTCCGTTGCACACGTACAGGCTGAGTGGCTTCCGTTTTATCACTCGTACGACCCCTCAGCTTTCCGTTTTTCACGTACTTCCTTGGCAGCAATGAGGCTTGGACGACTTTCCGTTGCATACGTACAGACTGAGTGGATTCCGTTGTATCACTCATAAAACCACACAGCTTTTCGTTTTCATGTACTGGGTTTGACAGGAAAAAGGTATTCGGATGGCTTTGCGTTTTCCCATCAGTATTCTAATGTAATCTTGGGTGGAGATTTTAATGTAAATATACTACGTAGGGATCAAAACGCGGATTCGAGTCACTTAAAGTAGTAAATTCTACTGAGCATACCTTCTTTAATTGCAACAATCCATCATTCCTGGATCTGTTCTTCAGCTCTGACTTAAACAAAGTCTTATTCTTCAATCAACTAAGTCCGCTTAGTAATTTCGATCATGACTTTATCTTCCTGTCCTACGAGGTCATTTTCACTATTCAGCCCAAAATTCTTAAGTCTCGTAATTACAATAGAATCAATGTGGAGCGTCTACTCGAAGAGGCATCAACGCTTAACTGGCAACTTATTAAAAATTATAGCTCTGTAGATGATTGATTACAAACATTCTATGCACTGGTAAATTACTTACATGATAAATTCGTTCCTGAGCGGACTAAGCGCTTAAGCGCTAACGGATGCCCATGGTACTCCCCCGAAATTGAGATTATGATTGCTGAAAGAGAATATCTTTTCCGTCGCTACAAGTTGCTCAAATCTCCCCAGAGTCGTATTGCATATAAATCTGCAAGAAATCTAGTAACTGAAAGTATAAGAAGTGCAAAAAAGCTTATTATAGCAGAATACTTGACCCTCTCTAACACCAAAGAAACTATGGTCTAATCTGCTTAAATGTTCCTCATGTAGCTCCTTTAAACTTTATAGAAGAATCAGTGAACTTCTGCTTCCGATCTGTAACAATTCCTGAGGTATTAGAAGCCATCGATAGTATCAAATCAGAGGCCACCGGTAATGATACTATCCCACCCAGATTTATAAAACTTCTCCTTCCAGTAATATGTAGTTCCCTGTTATATATAATACAATTCATGTCTTACGTATTCTCAATTTCCTCGTAACTGGAAAAATTATATAGTGCTACCACTGGCAAAGAGCTCTGCTCCTAATGATCCAAGCGATTTTCATCCTATAAGTATACTATGCTTCCTAGGGAAAGTATTGGAGAGGTTGATGGCTTTGCAAATAATTAATTTTATCGAGCGCAATGACTTGCTCTTCAGATTGCAGTCTGGGTTTCGTCCTGGGCTGCGAGACTGCTCTACTGAAAGTTACTACAGATATTCGAAGCGCACTAGATAATAATCATCTATCCATCTTAGTTCTGCTTGATTTTTCCAAAGCATTCGACAGCGTTGACCACACACTTCTTCTACACAAATTATATGACAAATTCTTTTTGTCCCGAACTGCAATTAAGATGATCAGCGAATTTCTATCCAATCGCTTCCAACAAGTCTTAGTCGATGGAGTTAAATCTAACTTACTTCCAATCAATTCTGGAGTTTTCAAGGTTCTACTATGGGTCCTTTACTCTTTATCTTGTTTATAATCGATCTTCCGCAGGTTGTAATGGATGTAAATTTGCATATATACACTGATGACGTGCAGATCTATTTGCCTAGACCTATTGGATTACAGGAGGACTGTATTGCTCGCATTAATAGCGATCTAACTCGAATATTCGATTAACCGGCTCTTGCTCAATCCGAAGAAGTCGACTTGCTTGGCCTTTTATAGTGGGGCTATAGACACGCGGCAACTACCTCCCATACTGCTGAATAATGACATATTACCTTTTTCCGAAAAGGTTACCAGTCTTGGAGTTGCCCTTAACAGCAAACTAACCTGCTGCGCTCAAGTTTGTAGTATAGTCAGCAAAATCTATGGTGGCCTCCGCAGGTTATGGATTTCAGGGAGGTTATTGTCGGCCGGATTGCGGCTTAAACTAGTTAAGGCTCTGCTTATCTCTCATTTGGTTTACTGCAGCACTATCTTCTCTTCCCTCGACGCAGTTTGTAATCGTAAGTTAAATGTAGCATTCAACGATTGTGTGCGTTTTGTTTATAGACTGCGTCGCTTCGATCATGTGTCACATTTAGTGCTGGGCGATGTTCATTGATGTTTTAAAAACATCGATGTTTCGGCTCTCGATGTTCGATATTTCTACATGGATTTCGACGCACTAAAACATCGACGTACATCGATGTTATCCTTTCGATGTTAAGGAATTACATTCTTCTTACCGCAAAGGAATAAATTCATACTGTAAAAAACAAATAAAATTCAAAAAAATTTATCTAGATTTGAACAAAGAAATACGTATATTTCAATTAAATTTTTGTGATAAAACGGAAAGAGAAGTAGTGAAGTGATTGTTCATTTCATTTTCAAAGCATCGTTACAATTAATCATCATTAGTTCTTAGAATGATTTCGGCCGGGGGCAGAAAACGTCGTTCAGTGGAACCAATCAAAGTTTTTTTAAATAGTTGGGTGGAGTGGAGTAACCATACATCACACTGCCGTCACTAATTCAATGGAGACCAAGGAAGTTAGGCCACAAGAGATCGATACAGGTTTGTTTATTATTTTAGTTATACGGCGAACATATTGTCCAACTTGGTGTGCCACACATGAAAGCTGTTTCTCCACACACTGTCGAATATGCTGTCCAACATTAAGATAGGCACACATTGCAGGAGCTGCTAGAACTATTAATTGCTATCATTTCTTCCTTAGACTTCACTCAACAATAACGAATGCGTGACAAGCATCGCCGTAAATGGTTCAATAAGTTGTCAAACACGTATCCCCGCCACTAAAAATCAAACTAATTTGATTTTCGTCCAACCGCTTGACATACATGTCACACTACAAACAGGCCCACATACGATCAAATCTCTGTGTTGGCCAACATGCGTGACCGTGCAACCCCTTAAGAAAACGTCTGCCTGCAATTTCTTTCATGCTCATCAAAGTTCAATTTATGTGCTAATAGCATACGCTTTGTGATTGAAAAAACAACAGAAGCATCGGAAGTAAGTTCGGAACGTAGGCAATCGGAATTACCCCTTTATTTAAGCGCTCCTTTGGAACCGCTTCATATTAATCCTTTGGTTAATGGCAACGTCACCAACCTATATATCTTGGCTTATACATACGTCTTGATGAAAAATTTTTGTCCATTGTGGCCCAATGTCTGTTCTCTAAAGCAGGCGAGACTATAACTCAAAAGAAAAAGAGTTTTCAGGGAAAACGGCTTTGCCGGTTATTGTTTCTTCAGTCTGTAGATAAGAAGTTTTGAGACCTGTATTCTTTCATTTTTATTTAATTTATTTATGCGTTATTTTTAGGAAACTTTTAATTTAGAATTGATAATGAAGTATTTGTTTTTATTTTGTTATTTTTATTAAGTTATAAATAAGGACGAGAGTAAAGAAAATCTAAACTGAAAACCACAGCATTTTTTCTATGATTTACTAGTCAGACATTTCTGCATTAACATCGATGTGTTATGTACATCGATGTTATATGATCGATATTATCGCCACATCGATGCTCTTTGGGCGATGTCAACATCGATGGTGAACACCGATGTTCCGTTCCGATGTCCCAGCACGAGTCACAATATATTCCGTCAGTTCTGGGATGTTCGTTGAATGCCTATCGTGATGTCACCGCCCTAAGTTTCCTATTCGAATATCTTGGTTCTTGCACTCGCACCGCCACTTCAGCCTACTTATACCCCGATTCCGCACATTAGTTGCGCAGCGCTCTTACTTTGTCCACATTGCACGTAAATGGAACTCTCTTCCCAATGACATTAGAACGATTAGCTCAACGAGGATTTTCAGGGAGAAACTAATTCAGTACCTAGAATCCGCTGAGATTGATTAAGGTCGCGAATGCATGAGGTGGGTCCGCTCCTGACAACAATTTTAGGTAGATTTGTAAAGATTATCATTCTCTTTCTTCTCTTTTCTTTCTCTTATTCTTCTTTTCTCATCTTTATATTATTTTAAGCCTCATAGTTGTAAGATAGCTTAATTTTTTTCTCTCCTTGTTAACTTAATTCTCAGCAGTTTCTATTTTCGTGTACATAGTTAAAAGTTCGTCTTGTTGTATACATTGAATAAAGTGTGAATTTGAATTTGAAGTGGCTTCCGTTATATCACACGTACAACCAATCAACTTTCCGTTTTTCACGTAGTGGCTTGGAAGTAGGGGCACGGGTATGAATTCCGTTTTAACACACGTACTACCGTCGGATTGAGCTCTGGAAGTTTTAAATGTTTACCGGGCAAGCCAGTTCAGCAAAGTTTAGGACTCGGGTGCTGGAAGGTGTTTTATGTTTCTACTTATATATTATTTTCGAATTTTAATTATGAATCATATAAACGAAAGTTTTATATGGACTAAAATTAAATCATCTCTATAAAGATTACCCCTACAATATACATAGTTCGTTACACACCTGACATTGACGTGATATTGGGGTCCAACTAACTGGACCCCGCCCATCGATACCCGGGAAAACGGTATATAAGGAAATTATGTGCTAATTATGTGCTATGTGTGGCGGGGTCCAGTTAGTTGGACCCGTGATATTGCCATAGCCTTGAGCCATAATCATAATCAGGAGATCGAAATATGCAAAGAATTTAAAATAGAGATATGCTTTATTTATATTGTCAACTGCCATGCTCTGATAATAGGTATGTAGGTACGTTTATATTCTGAATACGCACGAAGACTTATAACTGCCTCTTACTTACTGAACATATTTCGACCTTATTTGGGATTGACTATAGAGGACTTCTCGAGATTTGGAGGCCTCATAGACAATAAGCTCGGGCGCCTCTTCTTAATCCGCCACTACCTATATCAATGGAATTCAATTCAATTTCCATATCTGAGACGAGGGTGGACGCACAGCCTTAGCTTCATTCATGAAATATCTAGCCTGATCTCTTGTACATAGATTGATTTCTGCAGCAATACTCGCGCTGCAAACCGCGCTCATCCTTTCACCTTCTAAAATACCATCGATCGTACAGTAAAATTCTGTGATGATTTTTTATCTTGAATAGTGCGAATGTGGAACAGTCTACCATCTAATCCTTCGGCGTACAATCTGCGAAGATTCCTTCCTGCCATGTTATGCTTTGTATCATAGAGTATTCCCTCAGCTTGGGTTAATAATATTTATAAAATATATATATATATACATATATTTATATACATATATATATATACACATAAATATATATATACATATATATATATATATATATCTATATCTATATAATATAAAACGCAACGTCTCTCTGTCTATCTGTCCGTTAGTGCCCTTATAACGCGAGAGCCCCTAAAGCAGGATTTATATGATGATGTCATGCAAGTTTTACAGAAATTGTGAGAGAGATAGTACATCGTATACGGGTAATATTTATGAGTGACGAGAGAAGCAAACACGTTCTGCATTTTTTCCAGACCTCGATTTATCACTGTGTGCGTGTCCGGAACCATAAAAAGACCTCAAGCATAGGGAGTTTTTACAGTTACTGAAACTAACACATTGTTATTGGCAACCCTAATTTCGACTACTCGTAATGTCATATTGTGATTGTTACTATAATTTTATGGCATGTACATATCTGTCAAGTCAAATTATTTGTCGAAATAAACAAGTTTTGAATATATTGTATATTGACGTAATTTCTGAGGTAGTTTTCTGTCCATAAGCAGGGAGCAGTATGTCCACAGATTCACTGCAGTGGTCCTTTTCCTTTATATTTGCTAGAATTATTCCGGCTTTGAGATAATCCGTCATGTGAACACGAATCGGACTGGAATTATCTTCACCGGCTGTGACCACTTGAGTGGATGAAGTGGATTGACGTTTACATACCAGCAGATTAGTTACTGAATTTTTTGTTTACTACAAAATATATAAAAATTTCGTTATCGTACAAAATGATGATTGTAGAACTGAATTACAGTACCACCTGATAATTTGCGACAAATTTTTTCGATATAATCTCATCCTTTGCTTCGAAGTCCTTCGTGCTTTCATGCAATATTTTAGAAATTGTAAAAGTATAATTCTTTCCATATCCATCTTTGAATATCTACGAAAAAACGATTAAAAACGGGCAATTTCCAATTAGACAGTTTGACAGATTTTTACCATAAAAACTAGAGGATAGCGTACGTGTGAGGTATTGTAATGATTGCTTCCACAGCATTAAAATTTCAATTAACTATCTCCCTCACAATTTCTGTAAAAAATGCATATCATCATAATGTAAATCCCGCTTATTGCGATTTACACGTTTTTTTTTAGTTTATAGATATACTTTGTAGCTGCGTTGTTACGCTAGATAACATAAGGAATTAGCATCGACGATTCTACATAAATTGTGGGAATTTTTGACTTGAACAAATTTCGTCTTCCCGTGCAAAATTATAAAATCATACATCCAAAGTTCAGAAATTTTTTTCTTAAAATTGACACACAAAATTGAATTTTCCTGCACAAGTATGTTAAATTAATTGCGCATGATCGTGAGGATAATTCGAGAATTTTTCTTTTTTACAAATCTCACAATATTTCATGCGAAGTGTTTCAAAAAAATTGTCGGTACCCACATGATATTTTCAGATTGTGCATAACAACGCAAGCGTGCCATCGACATTTTTTTTTCAAGTATTCGGCCGAAGAAAAAGGATATATAGTGTAGTGAATGCTTAGAAAATAAAATTTGCATTTGGTAAATGTTAAATGTTTACTTTGTTTATTTTCAATTGGATATGGAGTAGTAGTATCTCGACTACATATGACCCTATATCTTTACGTATAACACGTGTATAGTACTATACACAAAAAATCTTTAAAAAAGTCCCGAGAAGACGAATCGATATCGAGCCGTCCTTTCGATTCAAATTAGAATTCCTTTTCATTCGTTTTCGGGTCGAGATTGAATCGAGAACGACTTCGAGATCCAGGTTAAACTTCTTCGATTGACCGAGTCGCTTCCGATTCGATCTCTAATTATAATGTTTGCTGGTCTACTACATATCAGCTATTAAATACAAACTCTATGTATGCATAAGCAAATTGGTGCAATTGTGTTATTTTCTGATTCTCATCAAAGTTCTCAAAGCTTTTCTATTTGAAAAATGCTCAATATGGGACTTTCACGATCATTGGCAAATATTTTAAGATACTTGTACAGGAATATGGATATTTCTGGATATTTCTGGATGTATGATTTTCCCATTATTTTGTACGGAGAGACGAAATTATTCCCTTCTCCATTTTGAAAGTCTTTTAGTTCACAAATTTCCACAATACGGGGAATTCCCACGATCTCCCAACACTGCCAGTTATCAATTCAATTCGATTTCGAGTTTTAGACTGACTGAGATAAACTTTAAGTGCATATGCCGCTTGTTGTTTATATATGAAGAAATCAATTAAAATTCTCACATCATTAGTTTGTCACCATCTTCCGAGTACGTACGCATCGCGCAACGCGGAGAAATTCTCGTTTAATTAATTGTAAAAATGTTTCCTTGAATTCGGTTTTGCAAAAATAAATTTGAATAATTAGTGAAATAAATTATTCGTCTTTTATGTTTTATGTGATCCGGTTAACTTTGCTTAGTTAACTTTGCCACGAAAAATTGCGAAAAGTCGAGGGAAATATTTTTAATAACTGTCCTCCAAGTAAGTGTACGTGAGTTGTGTGTAAAAATGAAGTTCGTGAATGCGTGGTGACGAGTTTTTCTGTCAGCTGCCAGCCTGATTCGCATGTGAAATGTCAAAAAATTTTAGTATTTTGTGATTATTCTTCACTTTGTGGTAGCATTCACAGCGCGTGAACGCGTTTCTTCTTAACCCTAACACAAATCCTCAGTGGTTAGCTTCTAGAGTTTTCAACTCACTAATATAATCAAGAATAAAATACAAAATTAAATAGAATATTACTTGGGTGAATTCATTTTTGTCTGTGGCGTCAAAACTAACACAAATTAGCTCTTTACTAATAAAAATAATAAAAAAAAAATTTCTCGGTGCTTGCACAACATTCGACATATCCCTCGGCTAGTATATCAGTACAAGTCATGCAACGAGGAGAGGATAATGACATGTAAGACGACCCCGGTGGGTTTACCACTAAACCTCCCTTAAATACTACACAGCAGAATTTGATCATTTCAAACAAACTTAATCAGCCTGAAGCTTACAGAAAGGCACACGAGCTCCGTGCCGCAAAATACTCGAGACCCCGAACTAAAGGCTCCTGCAAGACCTACGACTTTAAGCTTCTGCTTAAATCCAAAAATCCTGCAATCTGTCATAATGTTACATCTCTCTCACAGGCCCCTTAACAGGGCCGGACTATGTAGATCTTCCAACGGGCCCGAGCAAATGACGACAAGCCACCAACTAAGGGTTTTCAAAAATGAGAGGCAAACAACCCAAATTATTAGGCTGATGTCGTATTAAACCGAGCAGGAGCACTCCATGGAGACTAAGACAACATTTTCTACGAATTTTAGATTCCATGCTAAATACCGAACCCCTAATCATAAATAGTAGAAAGAATTGGGCTTTCTTCTAGAATTTGGAAGATTTAATAAAGAAGAGACAGCAAGAAATTTATACAGGAAATATGTATAAATCGGACCATACACGTTTCAGTTGATCAACATCAAATTGATCAATTAGTTGATCAACTTATCAACTAGCACATACACGTCTCAACTTGGCATCAACTTTTAAGTTCTTTCAGTTGTTTCTAAAGAGTGAAATAAGATTAAGATTAAATAACACTCGGAGCTACGTCCTTACCTCTTTAAATTTCTTCGTAACAAAATGAAATTGCCTTAACAGTTGTTCAATCGTCGCGACGCAGTAATAAATTGATGTCAACCATAAGTTTTTGCGCAAGCCCATCATCTTATCAACTTGCACTTCAACTTCCTCCACTGCCACATACATGTAGGTTTCAATTTATCGCACTAACTTTAAATTGAAGCAAAGTTAGTCAACTAATTAAAGCGTGTATGGGCCGCTTAAGAGCAGTTGCCCTTTCATCCTTAAAATTAAAACTAAAACGGGGTTTCTCTGTCAAAACAGTATCCGAGAAGCCAACAATTTTACTCGTGGAGCAGAGCCGTAACAAGAGTTGAAGAAACATTTTACTACGATTGAAAAAAATAATATTAACAACATTTGCCTTTGACTAATATAAATTATTTTTGAGTTATAATTGGTTATTTAAATTAATTTTTTGTTCTCGATTTGAATTTACCGGCTTGATAAGGCTGAGGCTGGTGCGTGATCCTGACATGAAAGAAATTTTTGCCAGTGCTGCAAAATTTGCTGAAGTAATACCAGCAACCGTTAAAGAAACAAGAACAAAAAAAAAATAAGGGACTCGAACGCTTTGAATCACAAGATTATGACCCTAGTATTGCCACAAAACAAAAGCTTCGTATACTAATTTTTAAATCGATTGTTGTACTTTTATTCTAACTAAAGGCACTTTCACATCAAACACAAAATCGAAAAAATGTAAACCGAAATACTCAATTTATTCCACTTTAAAACAACATTTTTGCTCCAATGATTAATAAAATCATGGGAAATAGGATAAACTAATAATTTTACTAATAAAATAGTATATTTATCTTAGAATTTTTAAGAAAACACAACTTTTATGATTTATCGGACGAATTTTTCCGCCGAAAAAGTTTTTCGGCCGATAAAACATAAAAGTTGTGTTTTTCTTCAAAATCTGAAATAAATATAACTATTTTCTCAGTAAAATTCTTAGTTTATTCTATTTCTCTGGATTTTATTAATCATTGGAACAAAAATCTTGTTTTAAAGTGAAATAAATTGAGTTTTTCGGTTTACAATTTTCTGTTCTTGTTTTTTATGTGAAAGTGCCTTAACGTGGAGGTACGAAATGTTGGAACAAGTTTCCGAAGATTTCGATTCTTTTCTGGCGATCTTTTTAGCAAAATGAACACCGATAGTCTGAGAAAAGCCGTTTTTGGATTTGCTTCAATCAATTCACGACTATAGCTTCCATGTACCCTATCAAAATGTTGAAAGCGTGCTCCAAGTTTTTCTAATATTGCTAATGACGATATGCTTTATGTGTACGTAATTTGAGCAAATTGAAGTTAATAACAAATTACGTTTATCTACATTGGGTCAGGAAAGATTGCCGAATGTGGCTGTTTGTAAGTGAAAGAGAAAAGACAAACATTCCGAATTTCGAGAATATTATAAACTAAATGTAAATATTTCGATCAAACTGATTTACCTCAATGTTTAGGTGTGCTATTTAGATTGGAAATGGAAAGAAATATTCCAAATCATAAATAATTTTCATGAACTTAAAAAGAAACTTATGTTAAGTTATTATCATCAGTTAAATGCAAGGCCATTGCACATTGTAGGTTTTGGGCCTTTGGATCACACTTCTTAAAGCCCACAGACTTTGAAGAAGTTCCACCCAAAAACATACTGCTCTTCCTAGGAAGAGTGGGATTGTTGGATGAACTATAAATAAAGCTGAGCACAATAAGCTAATGAATGGCTTCAGTGCAAAGGCCACTTGGCCCGCTTAATCTCCTTTAATCTAATATAATCTAATTTACTATTGAATGATAACGTAGTTTAGTTAGTTAATGTAGTTTTTTCGTGTCGCATTATGTTAGCTTATAACTTTATCTGACGGAAATAATACGTATAAACATAAGGAATGTACGGCTTATCTGTCAAGTTGGAAATATGTCGGAAGCTGTTGCTGAGTTTGATAAAACAGTGAGATTAAAGGCTCTTACACACTCTCAAGCAAATCCGGAACTTGGGTTGAGATTAAAGTCCGGCATGAATGAAATTGTCCGAATCTATTGCGTACAAGCAAATCTTACGACTTTGCTATAGAATTTAACTCGAAAAAATCGGATGTTAACTTTTGCCTCCACGCGCAACGACTTTTATGCAGAGTTTAGTGCAATTCTATAGTAAAGTTGTCAGATTTGCTTGCACGCAATAGTTTCGGCCGATTTCATTCATGTCAGAATTCTATCTCAATTCAAACTCCAACTTTCGCTACAAAGGCTAATGCAAATCGTACGAGTTGGCTTCTGCATGCCAAGTAGCATTATTTGTGTAGCAGCTTTAAGGCAAAAAACTTTATGGCGTATCAGATATTGTTTATTTGTTTTTTATTCATCTTGGTAATATTCGTATTTATGTATAATATTAACTTCATGCTAATGTGCAGCTATGACCGATATTTTGACCTTAAGCCAGAAATACTATAATAAAGTGCAGCGAAATCTAGAAGTGCTATTATTATAAATTTACTGCACCATGAATGCTTAAAAAATTATCTAAATCACTGCATATGGCACAGTATGGGTACCTAATCTGCAATTTGCATACACATTGATTTTTTTCTTAGTTTTCTAAGCTATTGGATTCATTCGCGATTAATAAATTATATCTTAATAACTCTTCGATTTATCCAACATTGTAAAATAGCTATAAGCTGGTTTAGTATTAAAGATATTCTTGCGTTGTATCTGTTTCTGTTCTTAATTATTGAATTGTAAAATCTGAATTGAATTTAATATTATTTTATTACCGACGCCAACTGCTGTGTGTTGCTCTCAAGCAAACAACGAACTAAGAGACGAAAAGACTAGCCTTAATGCGACGAATGTATGGGAAGACAACCAGATATTTCGAATGGGATTCTAAAAGGCATCCAGTAAACATCTCTCGTAGAAGTAGCTGAGGAAACCAGGTACCTACCATCAGCTGAGAGATTATTCGCATCCGCGGACACACGCTCCTGTGACGACAGTTCCATAGACTTTCCTCTAAATAAGAGCAATAATAATTGGTTGGATCTCACAAATCTTACAAAATTGAACATACTAATAAGTTAAAAAAGCAGTTTAGGACTTAAGTCCCTAGACACACAACGCTCCTAATGAATAATTAACTAACGCCTCATTAGACCATAAAGATTCACTGGGCAACTGACATACAGCCATTTCTTTAATTAAGTTGTACTGTCAAACTGGCTTTGATATACTTATCACAGTGAAGATCCGAAGTGAATCGAATTGATGCTATAAACTTAGTTTTTATTTATTTTATTTTTCAATTTAACGATTTGGAAATGAAAAACATTATATTAGAAAGTATTTTGATAGTATATTATCAAAATACTTTGTGCTTTGCATTTATTCTTCTTATTTTTCAAATGAGCAGATGCACAGCCGAGCTTCAGATTTATATTATACGTATGCCAAAATACATTCAGTACTAGCACATTTTACCTCATTAGAGCTCTAATGAAGGAAAAAAACACTTCATTAGTGTACTTCATTATAATCTGATTTTCGAGCCATAATTATGAATACTATATGTGACATACGGCAGTTTAATGAATAATTAGTACTAATGATTCATTAGATCGTGCTGTGTGTCTAGGATATAAACACTATGGGGAAGAATCATTTTTCTGGTTCTAATGCCAGGACTGGAAAAAGAGCGCTCCAAAAATTGACTTGCAAGTGCTGGAAGATCGTTACGCGCATAATGTTAAAAAGAACCTAATAGCCTTGTTAATGATAATTTTTTTGGGTGTATAGTCTCTTAATTGTTGTGCATATAATATTTATGTATACCTACTTAAATCTAGGTGGTAAACGGCTCAACAAGGAGAAAGTCACTAGCTAATACACTAACTAAAACAAATTAGAAAAATTCTCCAACAATACACGAGAATTTGTATCATGTAAATGATCAACACCTACATTTATTTTGTATTTATTTCATCCTATTATAAAGCCAAATTTGACTATGTAAATAACATTTCTTTCTTAGTTTCTGTTGTATTTAATTAAAATTTTTATAATAAATGTAATAATTTTCATTAGATCGAAAACTTGGAATCTAAAAATATATAATTATTTTTTTCATTGAAAACAGAAAATAAAGTGCAATGAACCTTATCTTTAAGAAAACGTTTTAAGAAGCTAAAAGATCGCGAAAGTAGGACAATATGCGTTTTGGTAGTATTTAAAAATCAAATCAAATGATCAATGAAAATATTTTATTTAAATTACAGTACCTGAACGTGAAACTAATGCCCAGTATCCGTTACGTAAAACCATTTTCATATGAATTTATTCTGATATCACAAAATAAATAGCGCGAAAAACAGCTTAATACTGTCGAAAATTTTTCTATTACCACGAAATAATGGTTGTTCTACGATGGAACACCACAAGCATTTTACAACCTTGTGATCAAGGAAGGCATCATTGAACCTATATGCCTCATACAGAAAATTTCTGTTCAGGAAATTTACGTATAGCGAGTGTTGAATCTAAGGATGATACTAATTGAGTGACAATTTTGTGCTCCTTACATCTATTACCTGGTGATGTCTAGCCACCACAACAATTAAAAATTGTTTCAATTATCCTGGATTTTCTTTGGTAATCCCCTCCCTCACTATGGGTTCCTTGTTCCGAAGAAATTAAATTACACAACAGCTTACGCGGTGTCTACAACTCTGAATTTAACCACAGATATTACGCTCGAAGATTAATCTGGATGACTGCATTCATACTAGTCCAATGTTTTAAGAAATTGTGGAAAAAATTACATCACAACGTTTACATCTAAAGCTGAAGACTAAAATTCGGATACAACGAAAACCTTTCGCTGCTTCCCACGATTTCGCGTTACCGATATCCACTGTACTTGACTGGTTCTAGTACTACTCTCTATTGAAAGCAAAGCAATTTTCACTGAATGTTACAAAAATACATATGTACTACCTATCCACCTTTCTGTTATGAAAATATGCATGTCTGATTGTAAAGGTAGTTTTCGGTATTTTTTGTAAAAATGTTCATCGGACTGCCAAAAGGATTATAACCTATTTCATTTCTCATATTTTCATACTTTTCAGTATGTTTTTATGTAATTATATACTGTGATTAAAAATAAAACTTTTTATATGATCTTAAAATTTACTAAAGTAACCCCTAAATATTTCACTACTTATAACGCTTTTCAGTACTTCACTAGATGAACTCAACGTGTAACCCTTCCTCGTCAACTGAAAACAATACCAAATAATGATCACTTTTTATATTCCTTATAGTATCCTTTGCAATCCTCAACATCCTCCAAAATTCTAAGAAAATCTGCCTGATTCAATATTCTACTTTTTCGCCTCATCATTATTATTTATGGTCAGCTCTAAAATTGTAAGAAAACGATGCGAATAATTTTTTTAATTTTATGGTTTTAATGAGGTGTCGGTTGCAGAAGACTTTTTCTGGTTTATTTTTTTTTGCCCCCTCAACTTTTCTTCCTAGTTTTATAATTCTTAACAGTTCTGTACTTTATCCCTATAAACAAAACAAAGGGGAATGCCCACTTTTCATACAACTTGAGGTCCTACATGAACATTCGTGAGCAGATCTCCAAAAATAAAGAATTCTTTTACTTTTTTAAAAAAATTAGAATATATACTGAGCGCCACGCAGGGGTCAAAATTGAACTAATGCATTTTGAAAAATCTAATACAGAATCGAATAGCTCAGGTCCTGGGAAGAATTTTGAGCACTCACAATCCTAGATTGTTTTTTATTTCGATCGGTGTGGAAGGAGAATTCACCCTTCCTACAGGACTTTCGTTATATCTCGGACATTTAGTGTTTTAGTGTTGTGGGTATTCAAACTTCTTCTCAGGACCTGAGCTATTCAATTAAGTACTAGATTTTTAACAGTGAATTAGATCAAACTTTGACATCCCATGGGGACGCAGAATATTTTCTAATTTTTTAAAAAAGTAGAGGCATCTTTGGATCGCCATACTAACTTTTTGTAGTACTTTCCTTTTTTCTATTCGAAATGAGGTACTAGGGTTTCACTGTTCATGGTTCAGCTATAATTAGCAGCTACAATTCGTAGAAGAATTTTTTTTACCCAGGGTGCTTTTAGGCTGGGTTGAACCCCCTGCAGGGGGTGGTTCCAATACGGCATATTGCGCGTAGTAAAATTTAGTCTCACATAAAATAGACATTATACACTTCTTGCTTGCCCTACTGCTGGTGTTTTTCAAATAAAGGTCGCTTGCATTTCGTTCAAACACCATAATTTCTTGGGCTGGACTGCAATTTCTTGCAACTTAAATGGTTAAAGAAATTTTCGGGGAAATCTAATTAGGTACTGTTAATATATGTATAAAATAAAATTAAATATTTGTATTAAAACTGAATCTGAGATTAATTACCCCGGCTATGATAATTTTCCCAACATACTACTTTTCATCAAAATACCCGGCATTTGTGAGCCTTCGATCACAAAAAAGTGCAAAAATTTTGCTTGTACTGAAAATTCTTTAGTGGTACAATTTTAACTTTTTTGAGAATAATATATGACTACATATAAAAGAAAAAAATAATAAATATAACAAATAACTTTTTAAAAAACTAGAGTTTTCCATTTAATTAAAAATTAAAATTATATTACAGTTGTGTATAAATTTTAAAATTTTCATGGTACCCAAAGAAGGCAAAGTCAAAGCAAAGTAATTTAATTAAGTATTTTGATAAAGATTAGGAGTTCCAAATTTCATTGTTATTCACTGTAGTGATAAAACTTATACTGCCCAGGGGCTAGATTCCGCAACTGGAAAAATTTGCCAGTGCACACGTTTTGAATGAGGAAATAGTCTTTTTGAAGAAGTTAAGTTCAGTTATAAGAAATGAGTTACACTAGAATTAAGGCTACTACGGCTTAGAAAAACGTAAAGTAAATAATATAACAAATAATTTTGAAAATAACACTTGACAAAAACTCACAGGTACCTCTTCAAAATTCACGACCAAAATGGCGGGGAGAAAATATCAGTTAAAGTAAAGTGTACAAAATTTTGACAGAAAAACTCCTTTCCATTTTTGCGGAATCGGAACAAGATGGTGTACACAAAATTTTGTGTGCACGCGTAAACTCATAGTTGCGGAATCCGGCCACAGATTTTGCTTTCTTTGTATACCTTGAAAATTTTAAAATTTATACAGAAATGAAATATAATTTTAATATTTAATTAAATTCAAAATGAAGGGAAACTTTAGAGAACTTTTGTGATGTATTCATTAAGTGAAGGGAGAAATTATTTTCTATTTTTTAATGCAGATTTAGAAGATTTAAAAAACTTTTTTTTTGGTTTTTCTATTTCATTTGATTAGAGTATAAATTTTGATTTATTAGAGCTCTAGGGGGGGGGGCTATCGCCCCGAACGCCTCCCGTTGTATCCGCCCTTGAGTGTGTACGACATAGGTATATAAGCTTTAGTTACGGTTTTTTCTGCAAACTTATTTAGCACCTGTTGCGATGTTACTTTTCTTTCAATTATTTTGGTTTCAATTTAGGAGAGCCAACCAAGTTTTAGCTCCATAACGAAAAGCTCCGTTCACAGCCGGCCGAGCTCACACGAAGACCAAGAGCTGCTTGCAACAACTTGTATAAATGTTAGTAGAAGTTTTCTGTTTTCAGTCTTTCCAAATTTATTACAATGTTCTTGTTTTGAAACATGTTCATTATTGTTTTTGTTTCAACTTGTAAGATGGAAATATCTATATTGAATACATTTTATAATTTTCTAAGAATTACTTACTTAACTCTATAAATGAGATTTTCAAACCAATTTTTGACCTTAGTGATAATGTTGGCTATCACAAGGTTGTAAATATGTATCTTCCAATATTCGGAAGGCCGTGTATCTGATGGCAAGTCCACTAAATTACTTTTACCCACAGTGGACTTTATCACGAAGTTTTTTGCTCTCTCCCGTCGCCTTCTCCCTTTCGAGACTCGAGTAGGTTCTAGACAAATTTCATGTTTTTCAGCGAATTTTTCGATTTCCCGAAGTATCAATTGTCTAGAGTTGGTAATATAGATTTATTTCATAATGTAACATAATAAAAATGTTATCGAATTTATTAAAATGCGCACGAAATATTTCTTCATTATAAAGATAATCAGCCGTATTATGGAATCCGTTGGAATCAGAATCGAAAAATTAAACAAAGGTTTACGAAACTTTAAAATTTTTAATGATATCAAAGGTTATCAATTAAAATTTCCGCACAAACTGTCTAAAATAGTTAAGCATGATTTCTCACAGAATACATCTTCTCACGCCTTTGTCAAAGATCAGTGAAATACGAGCAATCTCAGAACAGCTTTTAAAAATTTAAAAAAGTTTTCAATAGATTTTCTTAAATATAAGCACTTTTTAGCAGGGACCGAGTTATAAGAAATATTTTAAAAGTCTGGTTTTAACACTTTGTTATTGATATTTTATATTATATCTTCTAATGAGATAGTTAAAAAGAGAATATTATTTTCTTCTGAGTAAATAACAGTCTTATCTTAAGTTTTATATTTCTCTCTCGGTTTCACATTTAAAAATGAGTTTTATTTTTTCTCTCAAAAAATAAAACTCATAATTCGAGTTTTTCATTTTTCTCAGCTTTTAACAGTTAAAAATGAGTTTTATTTTTTTCCTCAAGAAATAAAACTCCTTAATTGCGTTTATCGTTTTTCTCAGCATTTAACAGTTAAAAATGAGTTTTATTTTTTCCCTCAAGAAATAAACCTGTCCGAGTAAGGTTCTTAGGGAAAGAAAAATTGGAATCGGCAACCCCTTCTTGGTGTTGCTATATATAGCTTTGGTTTTTCACTGTAAACGGCTGTTTTAAAAAAAATGTAAATTTAAGTTCAAAAACAGGACCAATCGGGCAAATGTTTCGTACGGTTGCTATACAAAATTGTTTAAAAAAACTTGACAAATTGTAACTTCTAACAAATATATCACAACAAAAATAGAGAACGTCCATTGATAAGTTTTATTTCCAGAGGAAAATAAAAAACTCTGTTTATGAGTTTTATTTCTTGAGGAAAAAATTAAAACTCATTTTTAACTGTTATAAGATGAGGAAAATATAAAATTCGAATTATGAGTTTTATTTCCTGAGGAAAAAAATAAAACTCATTTTTAACTGTTATAAGACGAGGAAAATATAAAACTCGAATTATGAGTTTTATTTTTTGAGGAAAAAAATAAAACAAATTTTTAATTCTTATAATAGACGAAATATGTAAAACTCTGGCAAAGAGTTTTATATCGCTGTAAAATAATATAACTATTTTTTTTAACAGTTAAAATTGAAATATAAAAAATATGTCTTACAATAACAGTTAGAATTAGATCAAAACTTTTTTGATTTCAACGTAGGCAGCTAGTCTAAGTACTGTACATAGACCCCTTTTGTACTACGCTACTTCCTAGAAAATTTTATGAAAGAGTTTTTTCGCTCATAAAAAAATAATAACAGTTATTTTTGGTCCCTGCTTTTTAGACCCTATTCGATTCCGAACCGAACAGCTTTTAAAAATTTAAAATAGATTTCAATAGATTTTCTTAAATAAAAGCACTTTTTAGAGCCTTTTCCATTCCGAACCGAACGGATTCAATTTAATTAGACTTAAGATTTGTTTAGATACAATATGAGTTTGGATAAAAAAGTAAGACAATATGAAAAAAGTAGCGTGATATCGTGAATAAAGTGTTACATATATGGGCTAAAAGAGAAATCAGGTAAGCTAATAATAAACGAATAAATCTGGGAATAATCCTCTCGAAGCCAGTAGACTATGATCATTTAACCGAATCCCGTATAGATCCGAGCTATCCGTATCCAGACTATGTACATAATAAGTAAAGAACGTTGAAAATTTCGTCTGGATTGCATTTTTTTATCCGGATCCAGCCTAAGCAAAGAAGGTTGAAAATTTCCTCCACATTGCCTTGTTTCTTTGGGAAAATGGAAATGTCATCGAACAAACTAAAAATAAGAATAAATAGAAACTTTAAAACCACAACCATATCTTTTAAATTGTTAATTTTTTAATATATACATATATTTATTTTTATTTACTGCTTGATTATTATTTAATATCTATTATATAATTTCCCAGAGAAATATATCCATGTTTTATTCTTTCGTTCGTTTCAATCTATTATTGAAACATCTATTAATAAAATAAAATTTTTAATTACTTTTAGTTATTACATATCGAGATAAAAAGTTCTGTTTTTCTCATTCGCTTTTCTTCTTTTAATCATTAGTATGGCAGAAAACAGTGCTTTTGAAGAAGATACACCAAATAGAAATGCCAAAACTAATCAGATACCGATCGCTAATGCCTCTGGTAATCCTGATGTAGATCCACCAACTACTGAGGGAAATTTACTTCAGGGTGATATCGAGACATACTTCAGTGATGAGAGAATTCCAATTCCAGAAACTGATAAGGTAAGCATAACTGTAATTAAATATATATATATATATATACTTGTTAATCTTGTATGATTCATTTGTGAGGTCTATACTGGAATATGGTTATCACGTGTGGAGTCCTTATTACAGTGTACATATTAATAGGATTGAATCTGTATAGGAAAAAGCTTTTCGTTTTGCCCTTTTTCCTTTGCCCTTGCATGGAATAATAGGTTTGAGCTTCATATAAGAGGCGTGAATTTATCTTGTGTTATTAATCAGAAAGCTCTGACTGGATTAATAGATTGTCCCGAAATTCTTAAATCTATTTAGTTGAATGTTTCCAATAGAGTCTTGAAGCACTGCGATATTCTTTTCATTGAGTCTCATCGAACAAATTATGAATTATGTGAGCCCCTTAGAAATAAGAATTCACAAGAATAGAGATTCACATGAGTGCCTACCCTTGTAATGCACATGTATTATATGACTGTCAAAGAACAACGTGAAAAACTAAATTTTTACGATAGTTTTTGTCTACGTGTCGTAGACACTTGATGTAACACAGCACTTGATGAAAAGTCTAGGCACTTCATAAAATGTAGGCAGATAGTGTAACAGTTTATGCTTAAAGACTTTGTATACGAAGTGTATGAAATTTTTAGTCACTTCATGAAATGCTACAAGCCTTTACGCCGATAGTGTAATACTAACCGATATAACCGAATACTCGGAGAGGAAGATGAGCGGTGAAGGGGGAGGTCAAGCAGCCACACGCACACACACACCTCGAGCATGCAGCCACACACACATACACCCCCCCCCCCCTTCGGCGTGTATTGCTGTCACGCAGGCCAGCGTGCGACCTGACCCTTCTCACTCTTCTAGTATTCGATTATATCGGTTGGTATTACACTATCGGCGTAAAGGCTTGTGTGCTTGTAGCATTTCATGAAGTGACTAAAAATTTCAGGCACTTCGTGTAAAAAGTCATTAATTGCAAACTGTTACACTATCTGCCTACATTTCATGAAGTGGCTAGACTTTTCATGAAGTGCTGAGTTACATCAAGTGTCTACGAGATATGCATTAAATTTAGTAATTTCACAAAGTACACAACTTTATGTAATAATTTGCACACAATTTTACCGGCTTTGTGGTTGGTAGTTTTTTTATGACACAAATACAATAAGTGAAAGAAAAATCAAATTCGTATTGTTAGTTGTTAATTATTTAATTGAAAAAGCTTTAGGCGTATACATATACGGTATACTGCTTTGAAGGCAATATATTGAATAGTAAAAGAAGCTCGTTTTTCAAGCTTAAAATCTGCTCTACCACAGATTTAATCTTTACGAATTTAAAATTTCGACGTTGCAACTAGAATATACTAGATTTGTTCGAAGAAAACACGTCATCGTGTAAATTTTCGCCTCCAATATTTACCCAGGGTTTTGTGCACTCATCAAACAAGTTGTTTGAATCTAGAGTAAACGTAGTGTAATTCCATTTCTCTGACAATTCTCCTGAGTATAATTAATTGTGAAAACTTATTTATAAAATGGGTGAAGACAAATAAAATGTACTCTAACTATTTTTCTATTTCTTTGCTTTTAATTTTTGCTTATTTTTGCTCAATCAGCAACAAATTTCAAGGGACAGTTCTCGTGACAAATGTTAAACCATTACCCCAAGAAATTTTTAGTTTAAGTTCGGAGTAGAGCTAGGTTTTTCAAAAAACAAGATAGTGTAGATAAGGTGTGCTCTAGGTTTACCCAGTGTTTACATCGAACAGACCTACTGTTAGTTGCCTTTTCCGTCTCATTAAAAAATGTTTGAAAAACAAAGTAAACCGATTTTAGTACTTAACGGTTTGCTATTTTAGAGTTATGAGTCTGGATTTAAAATTACCACCTTCCGATTGTTTCAATAAATATAATTGGATATAGGTACAAATAGAATTCACTGTATTTATGTGTGATCTTTGGAATAGTGAGCCTTCTAATTATTATTTACAAGAATTCGATTATTAAAGTAATTAATCGTGTTGCCTTTCCGAAATGTCGCAGTCTTTGACAAGGAATTACCACTATCGCTATTATTAGCTTATGTTCCTGTTATCTGCAAAAAAGACACATCTTAATTTTCTTTCTCAAATTGATAAAAAATATTTTAGCCTGTATATCCTGGAACGCGATTCTGACAAGTTAGGCCTTGCAAATAAAAGAATTGCCAGTTTCCGACTTAAAGGTTGGAGCATACGAGAATTTTAAATATAGTGTGCGAGTTAGACGTGCGCAGAACAGGGCATTAGAAAACACCGTTTCCTATTTTACCGTAGCCAAAATAATTTTTGGCACATAGTGTTTGAATCAATACCGATGCATCTTAATCTTTTTATATTTTAGCTCATTCTCCCATAGCCTGACACTTTTATATATGTTTTATGTGATAGTCTCACAGAATATTTCTGGACTAATGAAAACAAATTTGATATTTTATCTTGCAAGGTTATTAGCAATCTTATTACTCTGAACGCCTTCACGTTCCATCACGCACATCACTACAACTTTGTTGTTCCCAGCTAGTTTATTTAGAACATTCCACCAGACCTAGACCTAGGTGAGTGTTGACCGGAAGATGGATGACAGAATTTAGTGCCCAAACGTTGATCTTTGTTCCGCTCAATCCTTCTTATTATTGTTTGGCATGTGAAATTCTGCGGTACGTATATACATAATTCCTTCTGCGTTGTAGAGGCATTTCCATCGCAGTTTCGAATACTTCACTTTTTTGCACTGAAATTAGTGTTTTCCTGCAGTAGAACAAATTTTCCCGTTTATCTTTAATTATCTATATTCTCTGTATCATCCAAGACAGTATTGGCCTTAAATAGTTTTCACTTTATTTATGAAATCAAGCATCAAAAGGATATGCTGCAACACCATTTTTGTAATATTATAACTATCACATTCTTATATCAAGATCGTAAAACGAATAATCCTATATCCTGTAGTTGAAATTTGTAGTTAGATATATACATATACCACCTATGTTCGAACATTCAGAACCGCATTAGAACCTGCAATATAATTTAAGGTATTCCCATTGCAAACCATGTTCCACCATTAACTGACGTAATATCGTAAAATGTATACGAAAGTACGGTACAGAGGACACAATACACTATCTATGTCTTTCCTATAAAAATGTATATATATTAGTCACAGAATTACGTCACAGGCTATCAGCTGCAATGTGTCAACAATTTAATGGGAATACCTTGTCTTCTATATACCTTGTTCCAAAACATAGTTCAACTTCTGTTTTTTTTCCATTTTAATAAATAATTTGTAGCTGTTCGTTACATAATGATGGTAGTTTTGTAAATTCAAAGAGTCAACTCATTTCTAAACCACCACGAGGTAGAGTAAGCGCCGCGTTCTTTTAAATTGTGGTATCCCCAGCAGACCTAATCCACAGATCTGCTTATTGTTGCAATTCGTACGGCTCGTATTCCGTAATTTATGTCTCCGAGTATGTTTCTATTTCTTTCCTTTTGATGGTCCGGGTCAGTTGATGTTGATGCCTTCATTATTATCTTCGTTAATATTATCCTCTAACCCATATTCCGCACTGAAAATATGGGCTTCTATCCATGTCATTGCCTCATCTTCGTCGTCGTTCTCGATGATGACTCCTGATGCATTCTCGCATGATTTAGCATTGCAGAATTCGCATACAACAGAGCACTTCTACCCACCTTTTCTGCAGGCACATCCTCCACCGCATCCCTTTTGACAATTGTAAGAAATGACATTTAATAAGATATCTGGGGCAGGTTTCTCTGACATTGGTACTGGAGTGAGTCTATTGATACCAAGTGTCCAGTACCAGCCGGATGGAATTTTTGGACTCCACACTGTTTTAGACTTGGTAGGTAGGTCCTAAACGCATAATACCGTGTAGCGTCTTTCGTTGGTGGTAAAGAAGCTAGGTTGAAGTTACTTTTTATTGTCGAATTTGCGAAACGTTGGTAGCGAACTTTTTCCAAGGTTTCCTCTTCCATGTTGCCACCATACAAAGCAATGAGAAAGCGTGCTCCAGCGTCTGGGATGTGTTCTGGTTTGGTATTTTGATTTTTGAAGATGCCAATGAGCCATCCAACACGTGTATTCCTGATGCAATATGCAAATAGGTTTTCTGGGGAAGAGGTGAAAGGAAACAAAGAGATATCTTCATACTTTGGAGAGATATCTCTTTGCTTCTTCTCACCTCTTCCTCAGAAAACCTGTTTGCATACTGCATCAGGAATACTCGTGTCCGATGGCCCAATGACAGCATTGAGTCCTTTGTTTTTTGGATAACTGATCGTTATGGACTATCCTAATGCTATAATATATATATAATATAAACAGCGTTGAATGATGAACAGAAAGAAATCGCTAAGTTTGATAATCAAGACATTAGCATCCTCTTCAGCCTGCTTAACAGTAAAAGCAGACTGTTCGAATTTCTTCATAAGCATCAGAATCAGACGGGTTTTAATTTTACTACTATGAAATCAAATATTCTTTAAACTTCAGTTTTAAGGAAATAACATTAAGCAATTTTTGTCTGCCCATATTGTAACGTGCAACAAAAACAAGTGATGACATCTATTGGAAAGGGAAACTTCGCTGATGAAGTAATAAGGTGCGAACAGTAAACAACATTTTGTAGAGTATATACAGCATTTGTCACGGCCAGGGTCGAGTCTTATTTTAGACAGTGCAGCGTTTACAAGTGAAAGTGTATAAAGGCGAAAGTGTAAATTGTAGTCGAACCTCTTATTTATGATCATTGATTATACTACATCTGAGCATCCCGTAGACACAGCACGTTTACATAAATACTTGAGTACTTGACTGGAAATCCACTTGAAGGTCAGGTAGGGCGGTTGATTGAATTAATTCCAATTACTTGACTTGAATTTTTCTTGAATTTAATTTTCCAATTACTTAAGTTGAAATTTACGCGTTAAATGAGCGTTTTCATGATATTTTGATTACTTCAAGCATACTTTAAGTATACTTCAAGTATTCATGTAAACGTACTGACTTTGACTCTGATTATAGTTTTCATCGAGAAGAGCAGCCCGTAGGCATTGACTCTTATATACGAGTAGAGCGCCTATTAGAGCACTAATTCCTGTTTGAGACGACCGAGAGCAGCTAACCAGCAGAGCTCTCTATAGTAAAAGACTGCTTGTGGTCTAAGCTAAAGTCAACTACTGCTCTATTTATTCAAACAACCTAGCTTAATTATACAAATCTATACTTAATCGATAATTGTAAAATGGGTTTACATATATTTACCTTACCTTTTGCATATAAGTTTGTTCAAGGTGCAATATGCCTGATCTTGTGCATTCTGGCTACAATTCTACATTCTTTATTACAAAATGCATAAACCATATCGGGGCTTTGTTTATGCGAGCTTCATGTCGCTGACCGTACTTGCATGGGTCCAAAATAATGTGTTGCAGATTCTTTGATTATATTCAATTGATTTAGGTTTTGCGTCACTTCAAGTTATTGTATCATAAATGATCAACAATGCTTGACCCATATCAATGTTTATTTACGAATATATCTTGTAGGGATAGGTAATATCTTGCTAGGGATATTACAAAAGTGTTCTAATTGGATTGCGATAAATCGCGTAGGTACTAGCGATAATTAAAGTGGAGTTGTTTGTGAATTTTATAAACATAAACAGTACAGTGATATAAAAGAACTTGTGAATTATATCTGAAATATTGTATTTTGAATATCGAACATAGCCACGCTCGTAACAGTATTCTATATATTCATTTAAAAAATCAAGTGCATTATGGTGGATTTCATATAAAACTTTGAAGTTCAGAGGAATAAAGTAGTTAAACAAAAAAGAGGAAACTATAGAAAAATGATCTCATGTTAATGTATGCAATTTCAGCAGTGTCAGCGGTTCATATTATACATGTCAGTGGCACCTACGTACGAACGAACTCCTAGCTACAAGCACATTGAATCAATGACCCTGTGTGTGTTGAGTTGGGACATGCCACAGTGGCAATATAAAAATATATTATTATTTTTACAATTTTATATATAAATGATAATATTATTTATTAATGTTATCATTTTTACAAAATTTACCGTTAAAAGTTAAGTTGGACGATTTTTTGGAAGACTGTCATACTCGATCTTACTTGTGCTCCTAGTTGTTCTTCCCAGCGGGAAATAGAAGTCCTCAAAAAGAAATGCAAGATCGCTTCCCCACCGTTTCGTCGTTTATATCTTTTTAACGTTAGCGTATCAGGATTCTAGGCAAGCACTCTTGGGAGCGCTTAGCCCGCGCCACGATAATACACACTCGAGACTAGACACGACGTAAAACCGCTTTTTGTATCGAATGTGTATCAGCCCATAGTACACGTAGTTTATACACGGTTGATACACGTTCTTGAGGCAGCAAAGACAATTCATTATTTCCATAATTTCCAAAATGTTCTAAAATAGTGCTAAGAAAACCCGTTTTTAGTACGGTGTATCGCGTGTGTATCATCGTGTGTCACCGGACTACGTGTACCATAGGCTGATACACAATCGATATAAAAACCGATTTTACGTCGTGGCTAGTCTCGAGTGTGTAGCATCGTGTGTCATGGCACAAAGTAAATTCATCATTTCCATATGATCTATACGCACACAAACCGAGTACACGCATACATATGTAATAAAACACTCGTGTATAATCCGAGTCTAACCCTCTGCTCTAAATTGGGCTATACACGAAAATATTCTAAAATAGTGCTAAGAAAACCAGTTTTTAGTACCGTGTATCGAGTGTGCATCATCGTGTATCACCGGACTTATAGAGAATGCAGAGGGAATCAGTAGGAAGCGTAAAAATTCAGTTTTTGGGTTGTTTTGTGTTTTGAATGCACTCGTTTAATTGTAGACTTGTACGAATTGCAAGGACATTCGGCAAAAAAAAAATTAATATTCTTGATAATTCATTAACAAAACGAAACCACAAACTTTTGCTGACTGAAAATTCTTCTGCACTTTCAGATGCATATGAATCCTATCTTTTCATATATGTGATGAATAAGTCTGGAGTTCCTCAAGGAAGCCATCTTGATTCCTTATTGCTTGTCTTATTTATTAATGACTTCATATCTGTGATAAAATTCTCTGAAATTTTAATATGTGCTGACGATGCTAAGATCTTTAAACAGATTCATTCACTGAATGATTGTGTACTATTACAGAATGATGTATGTACGTGCTTTAAATATGAGGCGTAAGCATAAACCGTAAGCTTTCTCGTTTTGCGTACCAGTATCATAAAAATAATGTTCCTATAAATGTAGTATCTTTGAACGGTGTCTTTGTATCTTGTATCTTTGACTCAAAAATTACTTTTTCTTGCCATCTTGATTTTATTGGGAGAGCCTTGACAATACTTGAGTTTGTTAGGTGCTGGGCTAAAGAATTTAATAACCCGTCCGCATTGCGTTCTTTGTATGATTCATTTGTGAGATCTATACTGGAATATGACTGTCAAGTGTGGAGTCCTTATTACAATGTACATATTAATAGGATTGAATCTGCACAGAAAAAGTTTTTCGTTTCGCGCTTCATCGCCTTCCATGGAATAATAGTTTTGAACTTCCACCTTGTTTTGATCGTCCAATTTTAATTAATATGACGTCGCTCTATAAAAGGGATGAGTTTATCTTGTGTGCTTTTACTCATAAAATATTGACTGGATTAATAGATTCTCCTGAAATTCTTAAATCTATTTTGTTGAATGTCCCCTGTAGAGTTTTGAGGCACCGCAATATTCTTTTCATCGAAACTCATCAAACGAATATGTGTAGAATTTACAAAAATTTTCAAATTTTTTTGATCCCAATATTGATACAAAAGCAATTAGCAATTTGATTCTTTGAAGGGGTTTTTGATTTATTGCAAAATGTTCTTTCTCATGTAACTTTACTTTTCATCTATTTATATATGTTGGCTAAATAAATAAATAAATAAAATTGTATTTTTTTTCCGAGTTTATTGTTTTAAGTTTTAAATATGGATAGTTTCACTTGAATGCGTGAGTGAAGTAAAGCGTTAACCAGTTAGCTGTGATTGACAAGTATTCTCGTCATTGAGAAATGGTAATAATGGTAATGCGTAAACAATAAAACAGTCATTCCACCACAGCCAACTGGTTAAAAACGATTGTATAAGTGGCTTTAAAGTCTTTCTTGAGTATGAAACATAAATATGAACGTAATTTGATGGTCAATGTTAAAATATATATGGAGTACAATATCAATAACCTCATTACCGCCCGCTGTATGCACATTTAATGACTCTTGCTGTTGTACTATTTATATTGTATTTTATATTCATTCAATTTATAAAACTTGCTATAATCAAACCACTTTACTTGTCTATTAATTAGGATGGATTTAGCTTTCTTAAACTTTGGGCCTTCACTGGACCAGGGTTCCTTATATCAATTGCATGCTTGGATCCTGGGAACATAGAGTCAGATCTACAGAGCGGTATTACAGCTAAATTTCAACTTCTTTGGGTACTCTTAAGTTCAACATTTTTAGCGTTACTTGTTCAAAGATTATCATTAAGGTGAAATATTCTCTCTTTGTGATTGCTAATTATCATTAATTATTAATAAAAAAATATTTTCTTTAGGTTAGGTGTAGTAACTGGTCTTCATTTAGCTGAAATGTGCTATAGACAATATAAGAAAGTTCCACGTCTTATACTCTGGGTAATGATAGAAATAGCAATTATTGGCTCTGACATGCAAGAGGTTATTGGAACTGCGATTGCTCTATATTTACTATCTAGCGGAGCGTAAGAAGTTTTCTTTTTATACTTAGTATATGTATAATATTATTTTTACAAGCGATAAAGTGAACATTTTTTTTTCAGAATTCCACTTTGGTTAGGGACATTAATTACAATTGTTGACACATTTACTTTCTTATTTCTGGAAAGGTATGGACTAAGAAAACTTGAGTGTTTTTTTGGCTTTCTTATCGCCGTTATGGCAGTCACATTCGGATATGAAGTAAGTATAAAAAGATAATTCATTGGCTTGTATTACTTTGAACTTCAGATAAACGCTGAAAATGTATCTATTTCTACACTGTGTGATTCTGATAATATTTCAAGGAGAAATTTTTAATTTGTGAAAATTTAATTCACCTCAGAAAATGTTATCATAAAGAAACGTGCCATGAATGGTAATAAAGAATTTTCCATCTGCGGGTGAAAAACATTGTTCAAGGTATATTTCGGAAAATAAACAGCGCCACGCATTTTTTTGTCTTCATACCATACAATTATTTTATGAATTTAAACCAACAGTCGCAGAGAACAATCCACATTGGGGACTCCCTGCGAGAGTGTTATGGTTAGTTAATCAAGAAATCCCCTTTAATCACAAGAAATTGATAAGATCAATACCCTTTAATAACAGGAAATGGATAAGATCAGTTTTGTATTTGTGGTGTCTGATAAATTATTTTAAATGAAGAATTCGCAATGATTGCTGTAATCAGTACTTGAAAACCGGACTACGTGATTAGAAACCCAAAAAGAATTTTTCACTTTATCAGTTGAATGAATTCAATCTAATGAAATAAACAATAAGAAAATAGAAGAATAACAAAATCATTTATATATTGAGTTCGGCATAGCGTCTAAACTGTTTGAATGATATCATAATATAATTGTACATAACTGGGGAAAAATTTACTAAAAACAAAAGGAATTGATTTGGTAAATTATCTATTTATTGATAATTTGTGTATATTTAAGTATGAGTGTAAGTTTGATTTCGAAATCAATTGGACGACTTCGGTGTTGTGATAGATCTGTAATTATGAAATATCATTAGTATTTTGGTTATTTTTCTAAAGTAATTGGTAAAAATTAATTTTCAGTAGCGTCCAGATTATGTACGTTATTACTGCATGGGCATTGCAAACTGGACGGTTACATTATGTATGATTTTCATGATTTGCGCTGCCTCTTATTTAGTGACAACATACGAACATGGCACTTGGCATATACTGTCTAGACAACCTGAAGGTACTACCGCTCCTGTTGTTGGTGAAATTGGATGTTTATAGTATAACCCAGGAAGCTTTCGATCCCATTTGTCGTGCTGAAATTCAGATAAACATTTGGTGTCTCTTACCACATGTTGGTAATACGAAATACCAGTTCTTTCAATAAATATCGGCGGGAATCAGTTGGCTTGTTGCATGCTTTGTTCTTTTCCTTAAAAATAATACATGCAGACAGCATTGCAACATCTAGCATATTATTGAAGAAAGCTATTGACCACCCCAGAGTTCTTTCTTCGTTTACTAAAATATGTAGGCTGCAAGCATCTTGTATCCACCCCGCCATTCGTCCTGTTAAATATTCTATTATTTCAAGGTTTTGGAGTGCAATAACTGACACTTCTTTAATGCGATGCAAGCAAGGTGGACAACATAACGACCGCTTTGTGTGCGTGTGTTTTTTTAACGTTGGAACAGAAGTTCCTAACGTGAGTAGGTACCTACCAAGAATGGCTTAATCCCACGGTACTCTAAGTGCACGGATTAGCTACAATGCGACAATCAGCGACCTCATGAAATAGAGTATATCTTCTCGCTATGAGTCCCAGTTTTGGCCGGTGCATGCTTGGCTGAACTACTGGTAGAATCGAAACCTATGTATTTCTATCTATTCTATTTCTGCCGATCTGTGGATCATGGCATCCGGTTGATTTAGCGCACCTCCACTCCTAGAGCCAAATATCTGACGACCATTCTTCAAATGTTACAATTACAATTTTACATAATTCTCCCATTATCTAGAGTATCTGCGCCTATGCAAGCTAAACTCTGAGACTCTCTCTCTTCCCACATATGGGTTACCACAACCATCACGGTATTCCTATTAAGGGTCCTACAACCGTGTTGAGGTGAATAGTAAAACTATCAAGGCCTCTTCAACCCCGTGGTTCAAGCTAGCAATGTAAGCTACCCAATTGGAATGGCTGCGTAGTTCATGACCAAAATAACTAGATATCCTTTTATGCACCGAGAGTGGTTACTCCATTCGGACTTAAAATCTTTGGCACTGGGGTGTCAGCTGAGACCAAGGTATACAGAAGACAAGTATTGCCATTACAATTTTGACACATTGCAGCTGATAGCCTGTGACGTAATTCTGTGACTAATGTATATACATTTTTATAGGAAACACAGAGAGTGGAGAGAGAGTATTGTGCTTTCTGTACCGTACTTTCCTATAAATTGTCACAATATTTTGTCACTAATAGCGGAACGTGGTTCGTAATGGGAATACCTTGTATTCTATATACCTTGAGCGGGGAGAATACAGCCAGTATTCTAATAGCTGCCATGCATACTTGACATGTAGGAACTACTATCAATATGCTTAACTTCTCCAAAGTTTGATATTTTTATAGTATCTGACTACCATGTGCACTTAAATTCTTTGTACATGACCTGAGCCAGAGGTCATTGCCGTACCCTGCTACAGTACACACAGAGTCAAAAAATTTCATATTTATTTATTTCGCAGTGTAATCGCGCATGTGAGCAAATAACTTCTTTGTACATGAATTGCAATCACAGTACCCCACTAAGGGTGGCCCTTATTTTTCAACTTTCGAAAACTTAGCTCCCAACCCCTATCGTGTTGCAATCAACAAAAAAATGATATGTGCAAAATTTTAGCTCAATCGGACTTCAGCTCATTCAGATGCTTTGGAACAAATAAAAAAAAAGAAGACGATAAGAAATTTTTAATTCTTCAGCGCCAAAAAGGGAGACCGGGCTCCATGATTGGTGTTGATCAAAAACTAAAATATAAGGAAGAAAGAGCACTAAAACGCTCTGCAATGGAAAGTGTCAGGAAAAAAAGAGCTTATGAAGAAATGGAACAACAATTTGCTACTCGTCAACCTGTTGTAGTGAAAACTGATGATTCAACATCAAGCAACCAAAATAGTGATAGTGGTGACGACAGGTAAAATTCTACCATCGTTCAACAGATATCACCAACAGTATAAACTTTCGGGCAAGATACTGAAAAGCTAGTAATAAATCGTACTTCTTTGCAAAATCTCAGAAAAAAATGTAGGGAAGAAAGATACACAGAAATCCAGAACAAATTTAAATTAGGCAACTGCCAAGAATTAGTGTCACACTTGGATGGAAAGTTACTCCCAGCACTAACAGGTGTAGAAAAGGTTGATAGACTGGCAATAATAGTCATCTTTCAAGGCAAAGAGCAACTGCTGGGAGTGCCTGAAATCCCAACATCGTCAGGAGAAGAGCAAGCGTTGGCTGTTTACCATGCAGTCGAGAAATGGAGTATAACTAACAAAATTCAGGCATTATGCTGTGATACTACAACAAGCAACACAGATCGAATAAATGGTGCCTGCATAAATCTAGAAAAGTTGTTCAATCGTGACCTGTTGTACCTCCCTTGTCGTCATCACATTTTTGAATTAGTTTTGAGAAGCTGTTTCGACTTGCTGATGGTGCGACTACTGTTTCAGACATGCCACTTTTCAAAAGATTTAGAGAAACTTGGGCTAAAATTGACAAAAATGTTTACATAACTGATAAAAATGAAGTGCCTTCTGATGCCCGCTCTACCATTATTCATTTTATTGAAGATCAGCTTGCTACTCATAAACAACTGCGAGATGATTATCGAGAATTGTTGGAGTTAACAATGATCTTTCTTGGAGGCATTCCATAGAATGGCATATCGATTCATATACCAGGAGCTGTAAGTCATGCTAGATGGATGTCAAAAGCAATCTATGCATTTAAAATATTCTTATTTCAAGATCAATTTAAATTATCTCATAGGGAGAAGAATTCCTTAAGAAGAATATGTACTTTCTTGCTGGAGTGAATGTTCGAGCATGGTTCTTGTCACCAGATGCAATTAAAGCACCCTATCATGATTTTCTTTTCATGCATCAATTGCTAAATTGTCAGGCTATTGATCCAGAAATCAGTAAAGCCACTGCAAACAAATTTTCAAAACATCTCTGGTACTTAGTTCCCGAAACTGTGGCCCTTTCCTTTTTTGATGACAATGTTCCAATAGATGTTAAGACAAGTATGGCTCAAGTTATGCTGGAGGTTGAAGGAAGTGAAGAACAGGAAGAAGATACAAATCAATTTAAGCGATACATTCTTCACCCAAACGATTTTTCATCATTTTCCAAAATCAAGTTTCCGTCTTTTGTAACTTCTAGTACAAAACAACTTTCTGTACAAAGACCCTTCAACATGGAAAGATGATGTTGGTTATAAGAGTGGAATTGATAAGCTTCAGACCATCATTGTTGTGAATGACGTTGCAGAAAGAGGTATCAAACTCATTCAAGATTATAATAACATTCTTACAAAAGATGAAACTGAGAAACAATTTATATTACAAATTGTTGCCGGAGAGCGTAAAAAATACCCAACTGCTACTAAATCCTCACTTATGAAAAAATAATATTTACTGTTATTTCGCTTACATTATGTTTTAATTCTATCAAAAGTATTATAGTAAATAAAAACGCTTTGCTCTTATTGAAGTTATGTGATTTATTTTTAAAAATCAAATGTGTCTTAATTTTTCATGCTATTTTGAAATTTTTTTTATAATTAACTTTCGGGAAATTTGATTTGAAACAATTTTAAAAAATTGCTGGGAAGACCAGACAATTCCACATACATTTCTCTAAGAAGTAACGGACAAGCTAGGAGCTAGGGAGGAATATACGTTTGTAATGGAATTAATCAATATGCATTACTTCAAGCTTTTTGAGGGTCGCCTAAACGTTAACTGATTAAACTGAAATTTTGCATAGCCCTTTTTTTCATCATTTGAATAGGATCAGGGGTTTGGAGCAGCAAAATTTTAACCTTAAAAAAATTCAATATGGTTAAGGGCCACCGTGCCCACGGTGGGAGATCCAAAGCAATCTTGGGTACAACAACTTTTCCTTTCGTTCAACCAATTTTTGTCGTTATGCATGAATGATTTCCTCTTATACGTCTTCCATCTTGGCAGGTCAGCGCGTTCTTTTTCATATGAAACAGGAACAATCATGTTATCAATAAATCCAAAATGGTGGAGTAAGCTTTGCGTGATTTAGATGACAGCGTCCCCACTAAAGATGACAACCACGCCATTAAGAAACGTTCGAGTGGGAGTGATGTGGAAAATTTATCAATAACAATAATTCGACGAGTACTTTGATACCGCAAACAAAAAACTCTCACCACACGTTCTCCTTGATTTATCTCACGTGTCATTCCCGTATATGTAGATTTGACCTAGTAATGGAAATGCTTTCTTGGAATCAGAAGCCCACAAAATTCTTATGCCATATTTTGCATGTTTGGACAATATTACGTAAACTTAATGCGATTCCGCAATGGAAACAGGTGTTCATCAAATGTTTACGTAGCTTGTGGGTACATATTGCGAAGTCAAATTAGCGTTAAAAAAACCCCCCCGAAATTGATGCTGCTTTATCGTCCTTTATACGCTCTGGCCTCCCGTTGGAACTGTCGAAGAGAATGAAACTGTTGATAACTTTGAGCCGATTTATACCGCACCTAGAATAGTTACATATAAAGGGCTAATAACTAGTGTTCTGAATTCGATTTTTCGTAAGTCATTGCTCAGAATGAAAGAAAAACGATATATGTGTATTTAGAGTAAACCAGAGGAGATCACGATCGTCCCTTACCTCTGCCCCATAATATACAGAAAGAATTAATAATGAATTTGCTTTCATGAATTATAAACTCAGATATGTAGGTATATGGTTATTATTAGTAAGAAATCTAAGAAATATTGTAGCAAGTGTTATACCATTTTAGAATCCTTATTAAACGCGTCAACTTTTAAAGTTACTTGCCAAACTTACGGGACACCCTGCATATGTATTATAAAATGTCTGAAGCACATGCACAATTTATGTCGGAGTCAATTTTAATGACAGCTGACAGAAATAAACTTGCAACACTTAAGGACTGTTTGAAAAAAAATACCACCTATGAATAATGAAAACAACAAGAGAAACCTTTGTTTTTTTTTGGTTATCAAATAATTTTTATTGACCTATTGCTTAATCATCTACATTATTCACAATCGCCATGATATAATTACTACATGCTATAAAATTGGTGAACTTTTTGCCTTACGTTCTTCATTAAATTTTGTACAGACAGTATCGGACGCTCTTTTATACTGCCTCTTAAAAATGTCTATGTTTTTTTTTTGTTTTAATTTTCTGTCTAGACCAATATTTGTCGATTTGTCTTGGACAATTTGAAGTATTCGCTTCCTTGGTTACTACGGGTATTCATTGGGCATCGTAGAAATCTCTCTACATTATTCACAATCGCCATGATATAATTACTACATGCTATAAAATTGGTGAACTTTTTGCCTTACGTTCTTCATTAAATTTTGTACAGACAGTATCGGACGCTCTTTTATACTGCCTCTTAAAAATGTCTATGTTTTTTTTTTGTTTTAATTTTCTGTCTAGACCAATATTTGTCGATTTGTCTTGGACAATTTGAAGTATTCGCTTCCTTGGTTACTACGGGTATTCATTGGGCATCGTAGAAATCTCTCGCTTTTCTGCTATAGTGGAAAGTTGCTACATCCAACCAAAACAAAGCTGATGCATCATGCTTTCTAAAGAATGAAAGAAAACGGTTCTGAAGACATTGGTTGAAGTTCGTTTTCACCTAAGCCGAATTTCGTTAGGAAATTTTCAAACAAAGTTCGGCTCCTGGATTTTGCAACTTGGTCCTTTCTGGTGTTCTGTTCAGTATTTTCTGAATATGGAAACTTCTTTCTTCTTTTAATTCGATGAACCATAGCATATGACGTACCGCCTTATCAGCCATATCTCTCAGCGACATGTTGGCATTTCGTTTGAAGTTGTTTACCACTTCTTTGGTAAAATTTTGGTCTATCGAACCTTCCTTCCTGATCTGGACTTTTCTCTGGACACTATAAAATTCTCGAAATTTACTGAGAATATTTTGAATGGTCTTCGGAATTTTCAACTTTTAAGCTAAGCTTCTTTGAAACATATTCGGATTTTCCACATGGGTAGAAAGAATTAATTTGCGGCATTCCTCTTGGATAACTTCCATTTTTACTGCATAAGAGTTTTGCCTTTAATAGCTGCAATTATAAGTGCACACCTTTTTATAATGCTGTCTTACCAGCGGTTCCTAATTTTCTTTACCTGGTGATAAGTAATGGAACCGGCGATAAGTGGTCAATTGCTTTCTGAAACAGTCCTTATCTCAATACAATGTACCGATTAAAATCAAACATTTAAAGATAAGGCAAAAGATATAAAAACTCTTTTAGTTTATATTCTAGATGCAAATAGAAATTATTATCAAACAGTTTTAATGCTCAAATAAGGACTGTTATTGAGTTATTGCATATTTTATTTTGTTTCTGTTATTTTTTTATTTTCCTTTTTTTTTATTAACTTGAATGAAGTAATATTTGTTCAAGTAGACATATTTGGGGTCTCCGGTACAAACGAAAACCAAAAAAGGGATTTCTTTTATTTGCTTTATCACACTATCATTTTATTTAGGGCGGCAAAATTTCAATGGAGAGTTTTATTTGCATTCTCCTATTTTCATTAATTCTTTTTTCGAATCACTCAATTTCTTTTAACTTTCTTAGTAAATTGTTTTGGCCCATATCATACAAGCAATACAATGTTAGGAAATCTAGGTTCAAGTTAATAAAATTTTAACGGAGATTTTCTTCCATTGAAACAAAAATAATTCAAGATATAAATAGATGGAAATCAACTGAGTTTTTATGCAAATTTAAAAAAAAAATTATCGAACAGTTTTTTTATAATAAAGGCCTCAGCTTTAATTGCAGTTATCTCAAAACTACATATTTGCATATGGGACAAAACAGTATTCAGGCGACGATATATGTATCTAATGCAGTTTGGAAGTTAGTTACTCGATTTCTGTTGTTACTTGCAGATCATAATGCTATAGTTTAGTGCTTAATCAGAAACTTAATTGTGTAGATGTCGCCAATGGTGTACCTCTTACATTTTATTATGAGTAGGTTGTTACGTTTCTATCTTCCATCACTTGTTTTTTCCATCGAAACTATGTGTGAATCCCTCTTAGAATCCAAGCTCTTTAAGTAGTAAAGGAAGGCAAATTTTGGTGATTAGAGTAATCTTTTGACAGACAAAATCTTTTAACACCTCTACCTTGCTCACTGCTATCTTTGGTTCGTTTCATTCAACTAAAAAAAAAATTGTAATTTAAAAACAGGCAAGGAATTTCAAGTGCGAGTCGGACTTGCGCACGAAGGGTTCCGTACCATCGCACAAAATTTAACGCTATGTACTTTTTATTTATTTTTTCAATTGAGAGTAAGTGTCATGTGAAAAAATAATGCTGTCATTTGAAAAAATAGTAATAATGCTGTAAATGCCTACTTATGGTAATAATAAGGAATGAGAATAAAACGAGGAAAAACATGCCGAAAAGCTCAGATTTCTTGTATGGGGGCGCCCTTTAATTTATTTTTATTTTTATTATTTGTTGTTATAGCGGCAAAAGAAATACACACTCGGTGACAATTTCAACTGTCTACCTGTTACGGTTAATGGGATACAGCCCGGTGACAGACAGATAATAATAAGAATGAATAACGCCGAAAAAATCACGTTTCTTGTATAGGGCCCCCTTTAATTAGGGTTCCGTACCCAAAGGATAACAACGGGGACCCTATTACTAAGACTACGCTGTCCGTCCGCCACCAGGTTGTTTCTCATGAACCGTAATAGATAGACAGTTCAAATTTTCACAGAGTGTATCTTTCTATTACCGCTATAACTACAAATAATAAAAATAAAATAAAATTAAAAATTAAAGGTGGCCCCCATACAAGAAACGTGATTTTTTCGGCGTTTTTTTCCTCGTTTTATTCTCATTCATTATTATTATCATAAGTAGGCTTTTTCAAATGACAGATTATTATTATTTTTTCAATGACAGCATTAGTCTTTCATTTAACGCCTACTCTCATTTGAAAAAATAAATAAAAAGTACATAGTGTTAAATTTTTTACGATGGTACGGAATCCTTCGTGCGCGATTCCGACTCGCACTTGGCCGGTTATTTTTAAATTAATTTTTTTTTGTGTTGTTATAGCGGCAGTAGAAATACACACTCTGTGAAAATTTCAACTGTCTACCTGTTACAGTTCATGAGATACAACCTGGTGACGAACGGATAGCGAAGTCTTAGTAATAGGGTTCCCGTTGTTACCCTTTTGGTACGGAACCCTAAAAAGAACGAGAGTCCTTGTGTAAATTTATTTTCTAATCCTAGTGTGAAATAAATTTGTTGACTCACTCTGATCTTAATCTTTCTGTCCCACAGGAAATGCTTGACCACTTTTATGATTTACCAGGTGGCGAAGAACAGAATATCATGGTGGTCTTTTGATTGGTATGCTCCAATTTCACCATTTCAAAACTGTACCCGAAGCTTGTATGTAGTAGTATCAGCCTCTGAGGAATAATAAAATTCTTATTTCGGAGGAGAAAGATATTTGCAAGTTACATAGGTGAGCTCCAAACTACCGAGTGAAATGATTCTTGTATATTTCATAACCTCAATGGCTTTACAGTTGACAAATACTGGGTGCCATAGGCGCCTCGCACCCAAGCCCATAGAGTTGAAGTTTTAAACCCAATATATTATCCATTATATATACACCATCGACTAAGTTATTACTTTTGACCCATTCAAGCCAGTTTTGATTTCTCATCTGTGCATGCAGCTTCCTTAGTATTAATGGTTCAAGGAACAGAGCTCTTAGTTTAAATGTTTTTTATATTATTGTACAATTTTTATTTATTTATTCTTATTTTTATAGTACGTGGTATCTGCTCCACCGCAAGGGGAAGTTGTTAAGGGAATGTTTGTTCCATGGTGCTCAGGTTGCGATTCGGAAGCTTTTTTGCAAGCAGTTGGTATCGTTGGCGCTGTTATACAGCCTCATAATTTATATTTGCATTCTGCCTTAGTTAAGGTAACATTTATCTGAATTATATTTAATAAATTTTCATTTAGCTCAATTGTAATCCATTTTAGTCAAGAGATGTAGATAGACGTCAACCAGCAAAAGTACGTGATGCAAACCTTTACTTTTTCATCGAAGCCGCTATTGCAATTTTCATTTCTTTTATTATAAATGTTTTTGTTATCTCAGTATTTGCGCATGGTTTATATGGCAAGACAAATAATGAGGTGGTAAGTTAAATAGCTTGTGATATTCTTCATTTTCAGATTTGATATTCAATTAATATTCATCTTCGAAATTTAGCTTGAGGTGTGTGAAAATAAGACGATGTTTGCTGATGCTGCTGCTGTTTTTGGACATAATGACGAACCAGTAGCTGCTGATTTATATAAAGGAGGGCTGTTTCTTGGTTGCACATTTGGTGCGGCAGCAATGTACATTTGGGCTGTTGGTATTTTAGCAGCTGGACAAAGTTCTACGATGACAGGAACTTATGCTGGACAATTTGTTATGGAAGGTTTCTTAAATTTACAGTGGCCTCGATGGAAGCGTGTACTAGTCACCCGTTTAATTGCTATTGTACCAACATTTTGTGTTGCATTCTTTAATCAAATAGAAGATCTTACAGGCATGAATGATTTACTCAATGTTGTTATGTCACTTCAATTGCCATTCGCTGCAATTCCAACAATTGCTTTCACATCGAATATTTCGATTATGGGTGATTTTACGAATGGATTGTACGTATTCAATTTAATTTGTTTGATTTTAAATTT
The DNA here is from genome assembly GCA_963930735.1 of Dioctria linearis. NCBI lineage: Eukaryota > Metazoa > Arthropoda > Insecta > Diptera > Asilidae > Dioctria > Dioctria linearis. The sequence goes on along the minus strand of OZ005740.1, from coordinate 233,871,338 downwards.
CAAATATTTTAAATTTAGGGGAAATAAAATTCTTTCAATAATATTGACCGTGATGATCATTACTATCAATTTATACTTGGTAGTGGACCAAGTAAGAGATAATAATTTGGCGGCCGGTTATATTTCTTTAGTTGGTAATATATTATACAAATTCTAACTCTGAAGATATTTTCAATTCAATTTATAATTCCAGTAATCTTTACCATCATATATCTACTTTTTCTATTATATCTTGTGATACATATGACTGCGAGTATGGGAAATAGGACAATAGCTAATAGTACAGTGAGTGAGAAGATATTTTCATAATATGGCCGTAGCTATTAAAATACCTATTTTCAGATTGCTCAAAAATATGTTCTATGTCCACAGACGTCCTTTGCATGTGATAATGTGAATTCAACGTATGCAAGGTGAGATTTTAGTGTGTTTTTATATTTTTGTAGATCAATGTGGTAGTAATCGCTTTTTACTACAATAATTTATCATTTAAACAAGTTCGCACTAATTTTATTTTTGTTTACTAGAAATGTAAAAACAATGGGTTTGTAGTGCATCACTAACACAACGAGCTTATGAGCGTAGATTGTATCACTTATTCTATATCTAATTAGTAAGATCAAGAACTAATATCCTAGACAAACGGATAAAAACAATGATCATTCGTTTATAATTTGATTTTTTTTTAAATCATTTTACCTATGAAATTTAGTTTTATTTATAAGGAATGTGTCTGTCACCTACATATGAAAATGCACAGTAATCTAAATTTAATATGAAAGTTTAATGAGAAGAATGAAAAAAAGAAAAAATTACGAACGAATGATCATTAATCGTCTGTATGCCTGATGCATGATTTATATGTATGTATTTTTAAACTATTTTTTTTGTTTTTCTATTTTTGACAATATATTGTTCTAATAATCCTACATATTTTTTTTTATTTTGTATAATAAATTTTGGTTTCAGAAATATATTTGTTCAACTTTTTGTGAATTTTATATTTATGCAGTAGTTACGTAATTACGGTCTATGTAATTTATTTTCAAGGATAATCATTTTTAAGTTTAACATAAATTGAACCGCGTTTGTTTTAATTAAAAAAAAATACATCGTTATGTTTTTGTAACTGAGAAGTAGGTCCAGATTAGTTCGAGGCTATTTAATCGCTTTTAGTTCTCAGTCACCAAACTGTATCTCTATTCTATTTATATTTGTGGTCCTTTCGAAAATGGACTAAATTGAATTTCTTAATTTAATGCCGATATTACAGTGCAAACTGTGCGAAATTTGTGACCATTAAATTAAATTTTTTTCTATTTTTAATTTTTTTTTCCAAACTATTATTTAAAATTCTAGGGTAGATATCTGGCCTATGTTCAAGATTTAAGCTATTAGTTTATTTAAGCAATTTTACCAGACTGGAGCTCATTAATTTGCAGGCAAAATAAGCTAATATCGGAACGAAATCTTGAACGCCCAAATAAATTTCTGCATACTTTAACACTATGTGTAACTAAGCATAAAACTTAATTGTGTAAAAGGTACGACATGAACTTATTTAAAGTAATAAATTCCAATGCAAAGAAATGGCTGTATTCTAATTATTCATCTTTTTACAAATTTATTGCCACTTCACAAATAAAGCCCCGAGTAAAAATCTGACAATTTCCACATACAAATTTTTCTATTGTAACATTTCAGCTCCAGTGCTCGGCCATAGCTTACAATAGCTTAAACTATGCTCTCAAGAACTGTTAAAAAATCGCTCTGGGTTTTCAGAAAATATCTTATTTGAGATATCGAACAACAGATAACTGCTAATAGCAGCAATTACCTTAAATTCTTTAAATATTGAACGTAACGCTGATATCAACATAGCTCTTATTCAAATGAAAACTAGACTGAATGCAGGTTTATCGTCAGTAATTTCAAAAATTTAGTTTCGGCGGCATTGAGTCAGTTTTTGCGCCTTTAGTCATCAGAACTAAATCTTGTTAAGATCATCATTTCATATTATCCGCAATCTGTGGAAAAACAGAATTAACGTAGAACATCAACATGTAATCTGAGGTGATCTGGTTCCAAATTCCCAGCAATTACCCGATCACTAATAAAAAGCTGCTTTTAAATTTTTTCAAGTAGTTAGCACGGTTAAATATGGTAAACTAAACAATGACTATAGATATGTTACTTACGTGGGTCGTAAGGTGGAAAAGGTTTGAATTTATACAAAAATTTCTTTTAGACTAAGACTACGTTCATTTGTTTCTTGACAATGTCATACAATCATGTATTGTCATTACCGTTGCCAATATTTTTTTTCTTTCCTCATCTTTTACAGAGTGTCCCAGACTAATACGACTATATTTTGCCAAAGGATTCCTCTCGTATAGACAAGTAAAAAATTGTATGACGTATGACAGGGGAGAGGGAGGGGAGTTGTGGTGTAAACTTGTTGATATTAACGACTAAGTTTATAACTGCCGATAGGGACCACCCACTATTCTGTTCTTGGAACTACCCAAGATCTTTTACGATTGCGTTGTGAATCTCCTCCTTGAACCAGACATTCAAGTCTGTGTTATTATAAATGAGGCGCTTTTCGTGTTTATGTATTTAAGCTCAAATACTTCTTCGTTCCCCTTCACAATTTTTAATTCTCCACAAAACAGCATTAACTTTGCACCACTTCCTTTTTAAAGCGTTGATACGATGGTAGAACAAAGTACTACAATCTTCCAAAAATGATGAAGGCTCTTTATGCGTTAAATTGGCTATTACTCTGGTTCGCAAACGATTCTAGAACGCTGACTGAACATCTTCCCATTTTACCCGGCTTCTGTTGTAGTTGGCTCTATTTGGGTGGGGCTTTTTTATATCCAGCACCTGCAATCAATCTCAGCTGTTTCATTTGTGACCGAAATCCACTTAAGGCACATATGCCATTGGTCAGGCAATTTTTTCCACCAAGAGTTGTCATCACTTTCAATGCTGCCCATAATGTTCTTAAGTCCCATCTGCATTGCTTTATAGCTCCTTCCAACAGTACTTTAGCTCTAAAAAGTGCTGATTCTGTTTCTTTAATTAGATTATTCACGTCAAGCACCATTTCTTCCAGTTTTATTGTTTACTTTTTAATTGCACTTTTTAGCACTTTTTCTCCCTTTATTTCTTCTTTTATTTTTTAATGTGCTTTTATTTATTTGACTTGTTCTCTCTGCAACTTTGAGCATTTGCCAACGAATGAGAGTATAAATATTAAACTCCATTATTTTTATAATAATCTTGTTGTATGGCCAGAAAATTAAAAAATTGAAGAAACCCGAAAAAATCCTAATAAAGTCGAAGTTTGCAATACATACAACTATACAAGGCAACCGTTTGCTTCGAGCCATGGATTCCACTGGGATGATGGTAATACCGTATCACAAGTTGTACACTATAGTTGAACCACTACTGCGAAACAAGTCCATATGTAAAAGGAGTTGAAAAAGTACAATGGATGCAAAAGATACTTGGAGTGGATGATATTATTATCAATATTAAAGGTGTATACAATAATTGTACAATTATTGTGGAAAACTAACAGAGACTAATACCATGCGGTTCTTAAACCTAGCATGTTCTGGATCTATTTTAGTACCCAAGGACTGGGGAGTGCTTTGATAAATAGAAGATCACACCAGTCCCGATTTTATAACTCTTTATTTAAAATTGATTTTATAACTCTTTATTTAAAATTGATTTTATAACTCTTTATTTAAAATTGATTTTATAACTCTTTATTTTTCACAATCGTTGTTACTTGATAGTAATGGTCTGAACTTACCTCTGGTAGGGGGACTCTTCAGATCACTTTACTATTTCACCTTTAGGAAAACTCTGACCTTTTTCCAGTAACAATAGCTAAATTTATTTGGTTTCTCCCTCCATCGATTTATTGGAAGAAACCATTTAAAAATCTATCGACCAATCAATTCCGTCGATATATGAAAAAGATGCTATTCTCAGCAATAATTGGCTTAAGGGGAAAAAGCGCATAAATCGGATGAGTTCAAGTACTTTGAACTCATCGCACAAAAACATCGTAAATCGCTTGCGTCGGCGATATTGGTTTTCGTGGAGAAGTAATTTCAAATCGCATAATTCATATGCGTTCAAGTACTTTAAACTCATCGCGGGAAAATGGCTTACATCGGCGTTATCGGTTTTCGTGAAGAAATATTTTAGAAGGTGAAATTCGAGATACTATTGCATTGGAGGAATTTTGTATGGGAAAGTAAGCAATGAATTGCTTGAAAATAATTAAGAAGGAAATTTATGGTTTCATGCTAGTGCGATGCATGTTTTAAGATTTCAGATTTTGCGATGAGATGAGAATATTTTGAATTTCAGGGTAATTTGCAGATAACGAGCGATGTTTGTGCGTGGAGCCACTAGGGTGTAAAGTGACGCGTATAGCGAGCGCTTACAACAAGCAGCACCACAACTAAGATGCGTGCGGTTTTCAATGCATCACAACAGACTGACTCGGGTCTATCTCTTAATGATTTGTTGTACACAGGCTCTAAACTGCAAAAAGATGTATCTGTCATTATGTTAAACTGGCGCGTATATCCATTCATATTCTCATCAGATATTGAGAAAATGTATCGCCAGATACACGTTGACTCGAAGACACTGATTTGCAACGAATTCTATGGCGACGGCATCCCTCAGCAACAATTCAATGTTACCGACTCAAAACGGTCACCTATGGGACAGCCTGTGCTCCGTACCCTGCCTGTTGAACTCTGCTACCTGTCAGAATTCCCCTCAGGCTCTAAGATCCTAAAGGAAAATGTCTATGTAGATGACGCACTCTTCGGTGAATTCAATCACTCATCAGCAATCGATAGTCGAGACGAATTGTTCGCATTACTAAATCAAGGAGGATTCAAGCTTAGAAAGTGGGTATCAAACGTTCCTGAACTACTCGATGATCTTCCTGACTAAGGTAAAGAAGTACAGTTGTCGATGCGACTTGTAACCGACGAAAAGCTCAAAACTCTTGGGATTTCTTGGAACCCTACCATGGATCAACTTTCATTTCCACTGGATCTTCCCCCTATTAAAGTTATAACTAAACGAAGTGTTCTCTCAGATATTAGCAAAATATTTGATCCCTTAGGATGGGTCTCACCTGTTACGATTAGAGTGAAAATATTCATGCAACATCTGTGGGTAGCTAAGCTTGATTGGGATGAGCAACTTCCGCTTGAACTCTCCAATACTTGGACTAAATATAGAAATGACTAAATATAAAAATACCTTATTGGATTGGAGCAGACAACTCGTATCTAGCAGTAGAGTTACATGGATTTTGCGATGCCTCTATTGCAGCATATGGAGCAGTCGTTTATCTCCGTATAATACATGATTTCGACAACGTTCAACTGTCCTTACTTACATCCAAAACTAGAGTAAGCTCATTAAAAACAGTTTCACTCCCAGGCTTGAGCTCTGCGGAGCTACGCTATTGGCTGACTTAGTCTCTTTTGTACAGACCTCGTTGAACATTAAAGTCTCTTCAATCCATGCCTTGACAGGCTCTACAATTGTCTTGGCTTGGCTCAGAGACTATCCATCAAGACGGAAAGTGTTTGTCTCAAACAGGGTGTCGGCCATACATGAGAAAATACTTACAGCAACCTGGCATCATGTATCGTTCGTCACAAGACAATCCTGCTGACTGCTTAACTAGAGGAGTAACACCACTTGAACTACAAAACCATCACCTGTGGTGGTTTGGACCTATCCTATCACAACAACAATAACTGCTCCAATCCCAGAAGAAAAACAGCAAATAATGTGTCATGTTGTTCAAGATCCGGATCTTCAGACTTGTTGTATCGGTATTCTACGCTACAGAAATTACTCAGAATTTCCACTTGTTGCCTAAAATTTATATCCAATGCCAAGGCAGATAAATTAAAACGTATTACTGGGGTCTTAAAACCATCTGAAACACATGCAGCTCTGAACAGGTGGATCACAAAAGTTCAAGACTCGTCATTTCAAGAAGACCAGAGAAAATTATTAAGCAACCAATCAGCGTCATCGAAGAGCAAACTGCGCGCCCTGCATCCATTCGCTTCTATCCTTTAGCCAGAAACATACCATAATTCTTCCAAAGGAAAGCCATTTAACTCAATTGATAATTGATCACTCACATAAAACAACTATGCATCGCGGCGCTCAACTTACATTGCATCATATTAGGGACACATTTTGGATCCTTAATGGAAGAAGCGCAGTAGGGAAGTTTGTACAGAATTGCATACCGTGTTATCGCCAAAAAGCAAAAACCAAGAACCAGATTATGAGTAACCTTCCTGCGGACAGACTTCGTCCTTCAAAGCCGTTTCTTCACAGTAGTGTTGACTATACTGGCCCAATTGAAGTAAAAGCTTTCCGCGGAAGAAGACAAAACTCTTTTAAAGCGTACATAGCTGTATTTATCTGTTTAGTGACGAGAGCCATTCACATAGAGCTCGTCATGGACTTGACTTCAGAAGCTTTCCTCGCTGCATTCAAACGATTCGTTGCTGGGAGAGGACACTGTGCCAAGCTATACAGCGACAATGCTACGAACTTCGTTGCAGCCGACAAACAGCTAACTTCACAATTACGACAACTCCTGAACGATACCAATACTCCTATAGATATGCTGCTATCTAAAGAAGGCGCAGAATGGCATTTGATTCCTCCTGCCGCTCCGCATTTCGGTGGGCTTTCGGAGGCGGAGGTTAAATCTCTCAAGCACCATCTAAGGCGAGTTGTTTGTCATCATCTGCTGACTATAGAAGAAATTTTAACATTGTTGACCCAAGTGGAAGCCTGTCTGAATTCCAGGCCACTTCATCCAATTAGTAACGATCCAGAAGACTTCTCAGCTCTTACTCCAGGACGCTTCCTTGTAGGAGAGAGCCTAATTGCAGTGCCCGAAGTTAGCACCATAAATTTAACTTAAAATCGTTTGAACAGCTGGCAACTAATCCAAAACATGTACGAACAGCTGTGGAGTCGTTGATACAAGGAGTATGCCCATGATCTATTTATAAGTGGACTCATAAACAAGAATCCGTAAAAATAAACGACCTAGTGTTAATTAAGGACGACAAGCTTCCTCCAACCAAATGGCTCCTCGGAAGAATTGTAGTGGTGCATCCTGGTCCTGATAACAGTGTACGAGTGGTAACGGTCAAATACCAAGGCGGCTGTATCAAACGGCCAATTACCAAGATCTGTGTCCTTCCCATTGATGCCCAAAACTAACATGTATCTTTTTTTCTAGTAAATTGTATCACGGCGGGCGGAAGAATAATCGTGTAACCACGAGGCGGGTGGTATGTTTGAAATAAGATTACCAGCATCATCAACGTACCAGTTAACAACAAAATCATTGCAAGATGACTAGACGTACAGCGGACCTAAAATCAGCAACGGTGGTCTTTTATCATTATCCAAACCCAAAGAGTAATAATTTATAATAAAATTCAAGTTCTATGCCTCTTCTACACATATATACAAAAATTAATTGTTAAAATCTAACGTAATTACACATACATCTGCATAGTAAATTCGGAACTGCTGTTGATCTTTTTCATTTTTGAGTTTTTGTCAATTTTCTGATCACTAGTCGTCTAGCTGTAGACCATTTAACACCAAAATAAAGTGTAAGTTTTCTATGAAAGTGAATTTTTTTGATTTATCCTCCTAAACCTCCACATCCTGGCATACACCATCCATAATTGAGCATGTGATCTCATATAGTAGGAATTTGTCTAACGTATAAGGAATTTTAGAAGCACAGTTTCTGTATGTCATTGATAGTTAAGTATTTGACCTCATAGGGTATTGACGTTGACAATTTTTAAGATATTTTAGATGCATATCTTCTGTATGCCATTGATAGTCGAGCATTGGATCCCACATAATATGAATTTCTGCTGACTTCTAAGAAGCTTTAGAGCATACCTTAAGTAAACTTCCTGTGCTAGAATTTAACGACGAAATAGCGACCCGATTTGGTTTAACTTGTTCAATTCTCGATACGCACCTTAATGCCTCATGAGTTCGCACTGTACAAATATATAGATAAATGATATCTGGTAATATCAGAAATTGTCGCTGCCTACTTTAGGGATATCCTTCCTTTTTAATCATACGATAGTCATAAATCAATCGAAATAGAGATAAGGATATTTAGTTGGGTGTGCTATGTGGGGTACTTGGTCGACAAATTCTTATGACTAAAACAGAATTTTATAACGTAATTGCCGGATAGATCTTTAATTTTTTCCTCACTCTCCTGGAGCCCTCACATGATGGAGGTTGATTAAGGTTCACTCTTCCGCTCCACTCTTGGTTGTCAGGTCAAATCATTAGGGACACAGCTAACATAGAGCCCACAGTAGCGTTAGGTGGTTGGGGCGATGGCATTGACGATCCATCTATATTCTCACATTAAGTAAAGGTAAGTGGTGTAACAGTTCCTCCAAGACTGGATGTGGTGCTTTGTGGTTTTGTGTCAGGCACGATGTTTTTTTTTGTAAGTGGCATGTGACAGCGGCAGATTTTTAAGGACTCCACCCCCCCACTCTCCGGCAATAGTCGAGGCGAACTAACGTGCCGCCCTGCACTCCCATGGTATTCACGGAGTAAGCTGTGAACTCAGTCTGACAGACTGGACTTCACGTCCAAGAGTACTCACTCACATGTACTAAAAAAATACCACAGGCTGCATTACATTAACAAAGTCAACGCCGGCGTGTCGTCGTAAAATGCCGAACAAATTACCAGCCAAGTTACATTAACACTAGTGACAGCGCCATACATTAATTTCACTTACATTTTACAGTTGAGTTATTTGCTTGTAAAGTCTTTAAATAATAATAAAAAAATGTGTTCTTCTCCTTCCAAGTCCGCAGTTTTTTAATATAAGATCATTTATTTTCAGAAATTCAAATACCGTTTCATTTCATAGATCTTGCATATTTTCAGCAAGGAAGCGCCAGCGTTAAAATTAAGGCTGAATTACAATCGACGCAACGGAACGGAGAAAAATGTCAAAATGGTTTTCTTTGTATGTTTCTCAAATGGAGCTACGCAGAGTGGATCCATGGATTGTTGCGTTGGCAGAATTAAATTGACAACGCCGACGCTTGCCTGATCGCTGTTTCTTGTCAAACATATTGAAGGCCGAAACCAATGACTTATAACAATGGACTGAGAGTATTGTCATTTTTCTATAAGACAGAATGGCACAAGCTTTATAGTTTTCTCTTTCGCCCTATGTCAGAGTGGGAGCTACCAACACAAAATATCGCTTACTGAACGTTTTCTCATGCCATTTGATGTTTTTATGTTGGCTGCAGATGCAATCACAGCAGGAAGAATAAGGTAAATATATTGTTTACCATGCTCCGTCTCTCTTGCCCATACGCAGGATTCAGGTAAAAATAACCTTTTGAAAATTAAAGTCGGAATTAGTTTAATTTCTTATCGCTTGTAAGCACTAAAATATCACTTGAATACAAGAAAGATATTTTTTTAATTTCATTCAAATTTTCGAGTGTAAAATTTCTTCTGATTGGTTGAGTTTTAGATGCTATTTATGTAGTAAACGTCTTAAAGGGTGCTCGAGCTCTGATATACAGAAACGCAATAATTTTGTGCCACATGAAATAGCGAATCGCTCAGTCCATTGCTTTAAGTCAGTGGCCGAAAAACAGTGCGAGCGTACACAGGTTCGACTCAGCCAGCGTTTGATTACTTCGGCGTAGTGAACTTTCCCTTAACACAGTATGAGCGTTTGATACCTTTGGCATAGTGAGTGTTTGTATAGCGAAGGATGAAGGTTGCTGTTATGAATGTTTGTCATTAGTAGCTTGGTGAGCTAGGTGAGCACAAGACAGCAATATTGGCATTCTCTTGAGGCGCTTAACAAGATCTTAGATTTTGTCTTTTCAACATTTGTGTCCACTTTGGAATAGTTATACGGCCAAATCCGGTCTGAGCCATGTAAAAATGGTGGGCCATAAAACCAAATGTTGCAGTTCTTCAATTTATCTGGGGGTATGCCACGGGATACGAGGTCTGCGGGGCTTCCAACGGATTGCACATGTTGCCATTGCTCTGTGTTCGTTTGCCTCTGAATGGAAGCTACTCTATTGGCGACGAAGGTATGAAATGAAGAAGACTCTGAATTAATCCACGCGAGAACGATCTCGGAATCTGTCCAATAGTAGATCTTTTGACTATTCAGCTTCATATCTCTTAAAACACGTTGAGTTAATTGAGCAGCTAATTTTGAAGCGCATAACTCAAGTGGAGGTAGTGTTGTAGTTTTTATGGGTGCCACTTTGTACTTGGCGCATACGCTCTTTCAGATGCGTCGGAGAACGCATAAATTTGTACTGAACTAGGCTGTTGAGTTGAGGGAACATGTCTTGAAATGTTGATATCGCTCAGTTGCTTTAGACCTTCTCGAAACTTAAGCCAGCTTGGGTGCATATCAGTGGGTATGGCTGCATCCCAGTCCAGCTTTAGCGACCATAATTTTTGTAAGAAAATCTTTGCTGTTACAGTCACGGGATTCACGAAGCCTAAAGGATCGAATATGTGTGCAATGACAGACAATATAGTGTGGTGTCTTGCCATGCTGTTTTTATTGCAAAGGCATCTGTTTTTTGTAGCCAGGTCAGACCAAGCGTTTTTATGTATTCTTCCAATTCTTCATTAAAGTTGAGCTCTAGCGCAATGTCATCTTTTGGAATGTTTTGAAGTAATTGTGGGTGATTTGAACACCACTTTCGCAGATTGAAACCCGTTGACTGAGGAAAATTCTTTAATTGTCGTTGCATTTCCTCCTTGAACTCAGATAAGCTGTTAGATACGGTCATTACATCGCCGACGTAAAAGTCTCTCTCTCCGTGTCTGCTAAAGACTGCAGACATTTTGCTGCCAAAAATGGAGCTGAGGTTAATCCGTATGTAACTGTTCAAAGTCTGAAGGTTTTCAAAGGTTTATCTGGATTGTCTCTCAAAAAGATCAGCTGGTAGTTTTGATCGTCTTCATCAAGTAGATCTTGCCGATACATCTTTTCGATGTCGGCCGTGAACACGAATTTTGGTAGCCTGAATCGGATAAGAATCGAAAATAATTCATATTGGGTAGTGGGACCCTTGTGCAGGATATCGTTTAACGATATATTAGATTAAGTTTTTGCCGATGCATCAAATACCACTCTGAGCTTGGTGGTGGTGGTACTGTTAGGCTTTAGCACACAATTGTGTGGTTAGAAATAATGCTGCTTGGTGATTTCATGAATTCAACGCATTGCTATCTTATCGTTGGGTGTCTGCTGAATTTGCGTTCTAGTGACAGAAATCTTTTTAATGCGATGTCCCTGGATTCTCCTAGTTTCGTTGAATCATTTAAAAATGGTAATTTTACGATGAATCTTCCTTCTCTGGTTCTTTTGACGTTCTGATTGAAGTGGTTTATGCATTTCTGTTCTGTTGCTGTTAGGTTTGACCATTCATCCGAGGAATCAATTTCTTCTAACTTCCAAAACTTCTCCAAGAGATCTTCGGTTCTTTCACTTTCACTACAAATGCCACATGTCGCTAAAGCAAATTTCTTTCCTCGGATCGCTCATGAAAAAATCCATCCAAACGCAGTGTTTTGCAATGTTGGTAGGTTTGTACTAAGCTTAATCTGTCCAATGGACATTAGTTCGTAATAAAGCTCAGCACCTATTAAAAACTCAATCCGACCAGGCCTATTGAACTCTGGATCTGCTAATTGGATATTGTGTGGAATCTGTCAAGAGTTGATATCGATTATGCGTTCAGGTTGATATGTAGTAATATTGTGTAGAAAAAATGCTTCAAAACGAGTTGATAAATTGTTTACTCTTGAACGTAAAAGCACGTTTGCACAATATTATGCCCTTCGGGTATGCTCTCCAATGCCGCTGATGTACATTGCTTCTGTAACTTGTCTGACACCCAGTTTCTTTGCTAGATCTTCCGTCATAAAGTTTAGTTGCGACCCGGAATCAAGAATATCTGGACACTGTACTACAGCTCCTTCTTGGTTAACCAATTCTATTTAAACTGTTCCTACAGTACATAGGTGGAGTCAAGTTGATTAGTGCGGGCAGCTAGGACTGTCTTCTCAGCTACTATGTCGCTGGTTGCTGTGTGAAGTGCAGTGGTATCACTCTGCACACGAGATCGCAACACTTCCTTGTTGCTCGTTGGATTGCGTTGTGTACTTGACCATGCAGAATGGTTAGTCTTACCATGTCTCGTTGTCCTATCCACGTGTAGCAGTGTATTGTGTCTTTTGGAGCATTTGGCGCAGTTGTTTTTCGAAGTGCAACGTGTGACTGTGTTATGGTATTATGTTGAGTTGAGAGTGATTGACATCGGACGTGAAGTCCAGACTGCCAGAATGAGCTGACAGATCACTCGGTGGACAGCGTTGACTGCAGGGCGTCACGCTAGCTCGCCTCGGCTATTGGCGGAGAGTGTGCGGAGGTTCCACGAAGACCTGCCGCTGCCACCAGCCATATACAAAATTTTTCGTGCCTACAACTCAAAAGGCCGTAACACACATTCAGTCCTTAAGGGACTTTTACACCACTTACCTACATCCATTGGGAAGGCACAGATGTTCGATCTTCTCTGCTTGCCCCATCCACCCAATTGACTCTGAGAGCAGGTAACTTTCAGAGTCCCTATGCTGACCTGAAAAGCGAGGAGTAGCGGACCTGGTCGACCTTCACATTAAGAGGGCTTCGGGAGAGTGAGAGGAGAAATGAAAGATACTCACGGCATAGTTACGTTATAATCGTGATAATAATTTCTCTTAGATAATTCCAACAAAATACTAAATTGCTTTGCTACATTCACTTTAATAATGTAATAAAGTAAATTCAACACATACTGTCAGATCTAGTCTCGTTCGTGAGGGAGGAGAGCCAGTTTAGAGTATAACTCAGTTTTTTTTTTGATTTCAAATATAACATTTTATTTAATAATTCAATTTGCTTAACCTAATATCACAAAATTCATAACAATGATTCAATATAAAATCAATATAAAAAACTAACCTACAAACTAGTACAATTCAGTCTAAAGTTCAATAAACAAATTAAAATTCAACTTAAAAAGACGATGCACTCTCTTGATGGTCTCAATTCTGAAAGAAAAAGAAGAAGAAGATCTGAGCACTATCATCAAATTAAATTTTAATATTCAGTCAATAAAGAAATGCCTTTGTGTTGCGTGTGGGCACAAGGAAGTAAGCAGACACTCAGATTTATCTCTGGTCCGAATTACGGTACGTGTGGGCTCAAGGAAGTAAAAAACTTCTATGAAAAAATTCAGACTCAGATTTGTCTGACCAGAACTATCTTCTGTGTAAAAGGATGTGAAGCTCAGGTTATCCCTGATCAGAATTATCTTCTGTATAAGAAGCTCAGGTTATCCCTGATCAGAATTATCTTCTGTATAAAACGATAAGAAGCTCAGGTTATCCCTGACCAGAATTATCTTCTGTATAATATTAAATTCAGGTTATCCCTGACCAGAATTATCTTCTGTATGATAGGAAAGGAAATTCAGGTTATCCCTGACCAGAATTATCTTCTGTGGATAAAGGTAGGAAGCACGATTCTTTTTACTCAGATTAGCTCTGATACAGATCAACTCTGCCAAAAGAATGGTGCCATCTACTGAATTTCGTCGGCTTTATATAGCCGCTGTAACCAGTTACGTCTTCTTGCCTCCTGGTGTTGCCCTAGCAACGATTGATGTGATTTCTGAATGTACCACAGACAGCTGGTTGACGTAATGTCACTTGATGTCATGGACAATTGTAAATATTAGAAGGTACTTAGGCTTTTGTGCATTTTTATATTGATTTATCTATTTTATTAATTAATTTCGATTGCTTTTAGGTGAACTGCAGCTCCCCAGGGTTCTAGTGGATGTTTCCTGATTAAGTTTGAGCTAATTTAGGCGAGCATTTCTGATGGAAATGTGAAAATTATCAGATAAGTATTTTTGTTTATGGTTTCAGAACATTGTTCTTTGTGTTTCTTTTATTTTATTTTAGGTAGATTGAACGTGAAGCTGGGAGTACATCGAGGGATTAGGATTATATTTGCTGCATTAAATTCATCGTGGGATCTTTATATTTATGTGTGAGGACTGAACACATACTAAATTATTTCGCCACATTCGGTCCAATAATTCTATAAATTAAAATATTGTATACATCGAGAAGGGAATCCAACAAACCAAATTACTATGCTAACATTTTATATATAGGTATATATAGTTTTTTTTTCCTATTCATATTCCTGGTTGCCTAAATAAGGGTATGACAAATCTCCTGTTTCCTAATTAAATAAGTGTCTTTTGTTTTGTATTCATTTTTAGACATGGCTGATAAGAACCATTACCACGTAATAAAAATCAATGCAATATGTGCAATCTAAAATCAATATGATGTATTCAATCAAAAATTTGGCAGCAACTTACATTTAGTTGATGTTGTTGATAGTCCATCGCAGAGGTGCCTCCGTGATTGTCCAGTCATATCACTATTGAAATGATTATGGTTGAAATGTTTAATTGCCGTATTGTATTATTGTTCCAAAAGGGAACCTCATACTCGTGATACCTGCTGGTCAAACTAATATCTAAATTATGCAGTCTTTATAGCTTAATTTTAGTTGAAGAAGTTCACTCGGACCATTTCTATGTCACTGAAGGGTGATGTTCGATGAAAAACCAGAGGCGTAATGACTCCTCATAGAAATTTAGAAATTTAAGTCACAAACATTCCCACAAGACAGAAACTCGCAGCTAGAATTTTCTTTCAGTCAGGCCCAATCTAAAGTCGCCCCAGCGTACTATACAGCTTGCTACGTTATCAGGAATCTTTTCGTCGCAGAACTGTGCAGCAATTGACAACAATTGTCTTGGTACCTCGTTCAGCAGTCTCCGATCAGGAGGCTCATGCTCAATATTAGTCTGCCACGAACAGAATGCGGAGCCTTATAGCGTCAAGGGGGAACGTGCCCTCTCTGGATAGATTGCAAGTATCGTACTTTATTTTATTTTAGCTGCGGACAACGTGCCAAATGATTAGGTTATTTTCTAAGTAATTGAAAAAAAAGATACAAATTGCGTAAATAATTGTAGTCAGACTTTATACCTGGTTTTCAGCAGCAGTCAGGTTATCTCGATTCAATAACAGGCTTCCCGTACCACAAGAAACGCGTGATAAATTTTTAGGTTATGCGTGTGTCGATTTAGCAATCTCACAGCAGCACGCCACGGGCCAATTGTCTCGTTCTTGGATTTAGCTGTCGCCAATTTTTTACAATACATTAAGCAATCGCTTGTGTCTGAACACACAACTTTTATATCTCTTCAAAAACTTCTTTTTGCAGTACCAAAATGTCTGTCCTCCATTCCCTATGTAACGAGACTCTCTTGACAGGAAGTGTCAAACTCTCCTTTTTCGTCTTTATTCACCTCTGTTTTGTGTTCTTCTTTTACCGGTATATGTCAGCCGAGTTACTAGCAATTTTTTGCATTTCCATGCGACCATAACAGGACAGGGTTGTATGTCCCCTCCAGACCAGGGTTGTATGTCCCATCCAGACCAGACAACGCTGAAAAATGGTCGACTGAGCTAGCCGGTCTTAAACATAGGCCTCGTCGCTGCGGGCGCCCAATGTGTGGCTCGACCCACGACCCATGAAAGCATTTCTCCTTACTCTGTCTAAGCGGATGCTACAGGTTATGATATGCTCGATAGCTGACGCATCGAGGGCACATCCTTGAAGTAGTGACGTTGCTGATTTCCTTCCTTTAATTGATAGAGGTATGTTGACGAGGTTGAATTCCAACAGGTATATCACCCACCATTCGCGAGGCAATAGGAGAGCTTGAAAGGATTGGAAAGAGAGGATTGAAAGTGACCATAGCCGGTTGACGTGTCCAAGAATATGAGTATCATGGCCTGATGTCTTTGGCGTGATAGACTCCTACCGATTTTCCCTGCAGATCTTCAAGCTCGTATAAGGAGTTTCCTTTCTTTGACTTGACCCGACACTTTACAAATTTTCGTCCTAGTTTAGCACTAGTCTGCTGTTGGAAATTGCTTCGGGCAAAATTCCGTCTGAACACTTCTTGACCCACTTTGAAATTAACAGGCTTCGCTCTGAGATTATAAGCTTTTGAACCCTGTTCGAACGCGTGGTGTAAGTTCTCCTGCACTCTCAATCTCAATTTATCTTCAGCATCCACTCTCAGAGGCTCATTGAGAGTTCCAAGGCTCCTTAAGATGAAATAGCAGCTCGCATACTCAATCATTTGCTGACCGAAGAGTATTCGGTAGGGAGAAAAACCAGTTACTTGGTGGAAAGACCTCCTGAGGGAACTAGCTATCTGGATCAGCTTCTCATCCCACTTTTTGTGTTCCTTCCGGAAGTATGCCCTAATCCCTGACAACAGAGACCTGTTCACTCGCTCTGAGGCGTTTACTTGCGGCGAGTAAACTGCCGTTCACAAGTGTTTCACCCCATAATTATCCAGTAATCTGGCGAAGTTAGCCGAGCAAAACTCGACTCCATTGTCAGAGACTATCATTTCCGGGACTTCGAACACATGGAATATTTCGGTTTCTATGAACTGGCACACATTGAGAGTAGATGCTTTTCTCATAGGTTTGAGAATCGGGAACTTTGAAAAGTGGTCAAGAACTATCAGTATGCAGACATTTCCTTTCACTCACCGAGGATATGGACCCAGAAAGTCGATGTAAGTTAACACGCAATCACATAACTTTCCCATAGAAAAATAGGAGCACCATATTACATCCTCACGATGCAATACAACGGCGGCACGTTGCAGTCCATTAAAAAAATATGCTGAATCAACGTTTTTAGTAATTAGGAAAATAAATTGTAAAAGGTTTTTGCTTTTGATTATCATTACGCATTTCAGTTGTATTTTAGATTTCGTGAAATTCGGATAAAATAAACGTAGTATTTTTAAATAAAGATTTTATTGTCTTAATTTTTTTTTTTTTAATTTACTAAGCCGAATTTATTAACTGACGCCCGAGCAGGGACCGTTGAGATTTTAAGTAATTGAAAAGCCCGAACTGTTTACAAGTGAAATTTGAAGAATTTTATCAGAAATTAAAACAGTTTTGTGTAGTGCAAGCAGCTCACTAATCGATTCTTAAGAAATTTCTTTCATCTCTAGTGGCAAGTAAAAAGGGATAAAATCCTTCGAAATTTCAATAACTACAAATTAGGAAACGAGGCCCCGGAGTCATCCACACCAGGAACAAAACGGAGTTGATAACCGCCCAATTGGTTGAGAAAAAGACGACAAACGATCCCAATTTAATAGGACGAGGCAATTTTGAGCACCTGTCGTCGTTATTCATACAAATCCCAAATGTTAACCATACATTTGTTAATTTTATTGTAAGTTGATAAGATTTTACTTCTATTATTCTTCTTTTTCGTGTGAAATTTATAAAAAAAAGGAAAGTGAATATCGAAGAAAATTAAAATTTGTTTTTAAAAGAAATAGAAAGAAAAAAGGAAAGTGATTATTGAAGAAAATTAATTTTTTTTATATAAAGAAATAGAAAGAAAAAAGGAAAGTGAATATTGAAGAAAAATTAAATCCTTTTTTTAATATGAAGAAATAGAAAGTAAAAGAAAGCGAATATTGAAGAAAACCAATTTTTTTGTAAAAGGTAAAGTGAATATTGGAGAAATATTACTAACAAAACTCAGCAGTAAATAAGGAAAAAATCATAGCTTTACTTTTGCGTTGAAAATTTCAAAATAAAGTGAATAATAATATATTTCAAGATTTTAAGTTCAGTGAAAGGGAAATATTTTTTAAAACAATTATGAATTTTAGGCCAGAAACCCGAAACTTTAAATTCAAAGTTATATTATTCTTTTTCCTCATTTTTTATTATCGGAATCAATATTTCACGAATTTGTGATCGAATAATGAATTTTTTTAAAAAACAAAATAATAAAATAAACACTTATAGAATTTTAAAACATTCTCTACTTCCAATCTATGCAAATCCTGCATAATTCTTAACGATTCATACAAAATTTAAGGCTTTGCCAGGGCATCATTTATCCATTTTTGATAAACTGAACGAACGAGAACATAACAATGAAAGACAAGTGGTTAGTTGGTTAGTTAAGCGATTTCCTTCACATTTTTTTTTAGCAATTGGACTAACACCTCAGTTTCTATCGTGAATAGTGCGCTGAGAATCATTTAACGCGAATAGAACCACAGGCCAAGAATTTCAAAAAAATGAACGACAAAGACATCCAAAAGCCCTCCTTGTTGGGACAACCCGAGACTTTAGCTAACACTCCAACAGGTTCCACAATAACTCTTGATCTAAGTACACTTAAAGATATTATCACTGAAATAATTAGGTCGGGAACACAAGGACTCGTACGAGTTATAGTAATGATGTAGACCAAACGATCGATTCTAAACATCTTACAAATCTAAACGACATGGATAAGATACCCGGGAGAATACGGTTCCTGGAAAAAAGGTGTTGATAGAATTCTAAAAATTTACGATAGTTTGAGAGGAACACCAAAATATTATGGAATTCTTAGCGTCATACGAAATAAAATTACGGAAATGAAGAAAAAATTTCGAAGTGTTTAGCACTTCACTACGCCGACAAAAGAGACCTTGGTACACTTGAGTACCAAATGACCACGCTGGTCCAGAAAAACAACACCACCCCAGAGTTTTATCAGCAGGTCTATTACCTCCTATCCTTAATACTGAATAAGCTATCCTCCATGGAAATGAGTCAGGAATCTCTTAACGTCATGACACAAGCCTATCGGGAGGAAGCATTAGATACTTTCGTCAGAGGTCTGAAACGAGATCTACCTCGACTCCTTAGTATGAAAGGACCCGAGGATTTGCCTGAAGCTCTACACCTATGTCTGAGGCTTGAAAACTTACATTATCGCGTCCAGCATAGTCATGGCAGCATTCGAGGCCAACAACCACCCTTACCTCCACCTATTGCAGCCAAAAGAAAGGAAGAGTTTTTATCCACAACTACTCCATAATCCATAAGCAGCGCAAGGTTTCCCGAAACCTCTCTTCCATCCTCGACAACAAACTCAACAACCCCCAAGATTACCCTACCGATGGATATTGACCATTCTATCCATTCCAAACAAGCTAACTACCAAAACAGACCTCAAATGCAAAACTACGCAAACAAAAGACCGTATTCCCAACAAATACAACAGCCATATAAGGTCCAAAGGATTTATCATTCCGAACAAGTGGCAGAAGACCCCGAATTGGCATATTACCATGATCAATTGCCCGCTTACGATTCACAATATGATCAAACACTTGTAGAGTACACTGATTCGCAGAATCTCACGCAGCCACCTGAGCCTGCAGATTCTGAAGATGATTCAAATTCTCAGGAACTAACCGAACATATCGACGATATCCATTTTTTAGACTAAGAAGCTCTTCGCTTCCCTACTTGGAACATGCGGCGAAGAACGGAAAAACATTAAAATTTCTAATAGACACAAGCTCCAATAAAAATTACATACAATCCTGTTACGTAAGAAATCCTATCCCCAATAAAAAACCATTTTTAGCTAACTCCGTAGCTGGTAGCGTCAAAATCACTCATCATGCATCAATAGATTCGGACCGAATCGCAAACTGAAATTCTTCATTCTTCCCTGTTTAGAATCTTTCGATGGAATAATAGGTAATAACAGCCTCAAACAACTTGGAGCAACCATTCATACCAACAAGGGGTTTATGACAATTCACCCAAACCTAAATATCCCTTTAAAGCAACATATTTCCGACTCCGTAAATAACATCAATCTTCGAACATCTCACCTAAATACAGAACAAAAGGAAAAATTGAATAGATTAATCAATAGTTGCCATAACCTTTTCTCCGAACCAGATGAAAAAGTATAGCTTTCACTACAACAGTTAAGGGAGAAATCCGCACAAATAACACCGATCCAGTCTACTCAAAGTCCTACCCTTACCCTTTATGCCTTAAAGACGAGGTAGAAAAACAAGTCAAACAATTATTAGATGATGGCATTATAAGACCATCTAAATCACCTTACAATTCACCAGTTTGGATCGAACCGAAAGATAGAGGAAGGGCACTTTAAAAACCTGGAACTAGTCTTTAAAACATTAGAGACAGCAAATATGAAAATACAGCTAGACAAATCCGAGTTCCTTCAAGACCAAGTGGAATTTTTAGACTTCGTAATTTCCAAAAATGGAATAATAACTAATCCCAAAAAAATAAAGGTAATATCAGACTTTCCACTCCCTAAAACTGTCAAAGACCTTCGATCCTTCCTTGGACTGGCAGGTTTCTATCGACGCTTCGTCAAGGATTATGCTAAACTTGCAAAACCCTTGACTGCGCTTTTAAGAGGGGAAGATGGACATGTGTTCAAACAACTCTCAAAGTCAAAAGTAATCCAACTAGACGACAAAGCAGTCGAGGCCTTCAATAAGGTCAAGAATTCCCTCCTTTCAGAAGATGTATTACTTTCCTTCCCGAACTTTGATCAGGAATTCGAGCTTACCACAGATGCATCCAATTTTACATTAGGAGCAGTCCTCGCTCAAGATGGAAAGCCAATTACATTCTTGTCCAGAACTCTTAGCAAAACAGAGGATAATTACGCAGCAAACGAAAAAGAAATGCTTGCAATAATATGGTCTCTTAATTCCCTTCGAAACTTCCTTTACGGATCCAGAAAAGTAAAAATATTCACAGACCACCAACCCCTGACATACGCCCTAAGTAATAAAAATAATAACTCCAAATTGAAACGATGGAAAGCTATTCTGGAAGAATATAATTACAAGTTAAAATATAAACCGGGTAAAACCAATGCCGTTGCAGACGCCCTATCCAGAATCCCAAAAAATTCCCAAGTAAACACCTATTAACGTCTTTCGAAACCAAATGATACTGAAACGAGGAGGCAGCAGCAGCTATCAAATCATTAATCCTTTCCCAAATTACACCAGGCATATCTTTACCCAGCCCGATTATTCGGAGGCCGACATAATAAACATATTCGAAAGTTATCTTAACCCAAACACTATTAACGGAATTAAAACAGAAGAACTAATTATGGGAAAAATACAAGAAATCTATCCAGCTCACTTTCGAAATTATGAGGTACGTTACACGCAAACTATGGTACAAGACATCACTGACGAAAATTACCAGAAAGAAAAAATCCTCTCTGTTCATCGTAGAGCACATCGCAACGCTGAAGAGAACAGAGAACAATTACTGGAAAAATACTATTTCCCCAGAATGACAAAAAAAACTCAGACACCTAGTAAAACGCTGTACCACGATTAAAGAAAATAAGTATGATCGACATTCCAACAAGCAAATAATAAAACCCACACCGATTCCAAACTGTCCAGGCCATACCCTTCATATCGATATCTATTCAACCGAGAACAAATTAATTTTAACTGCGATCGACAAATTCACTAAATTAGCTTTCTGCAAGCCTATAAAATCCAGAGCAATAGAAGATATAAAACAACCTTTGAGAGACATCCTTTTTTTCTTTAGTGCCCCAGAAGTAGTCGTTATTGATAACGAAAAATCTCTAAATTCTAATTCTATAGTATCAATGATGGAAGACTCCTTGAAAATCAAAATTTTTAAGACTCCACCATACAAAAGCGAGGTGAACGGTCAAATCGAAAGATTTCACTCTACCCTTTCCGAAATAATGAGATGTCTCAAGTCAGATGACGTAGAAAGGACATTTGAAGAGTTATTAGAAAGATCAGTCAACGAATATAATCATTCAATACATTCTAGTACAGGGAAAAAACCAGTAGAACTTTATTATGGTAGAATCCCAAATGTAGACTCCGAACAATTTGAAAGTATCAGGCTTAGTAATATAGAGAAATTAAAGAGTAAACAGGCTAAAGACATTAAATATCACAACAAAAACGAAAACCGATAAAAACTTACGAACTAGGTCAAATTATCTACGTCAGACATAACAAAAGATTAGGCTCCAAACTCACTGTCCGATACAAACCAGAAATATTCAAGGAAAATAAAAATACAACCGTTTTAACCGAATCAGGAAAAATCATTCATAAAAGCAATATTAGGAACTAAAACATACCCTATTCTTTACAGGGTGCTTTAAGCACTATTCCCGCCGAAGTTCAAATATTAGACTACACGAACTCTCAAGTCATCTCCATCAGCACCGGTACAGCTGAAATTCATGAAGGAAATTTCAAACTTATCCACGTGATATGAATGATATGAATTAGATAAATATCAAAAATTCGTTGACGACATACAAACAATACTGGACAACCAAATTACGGAGAGGAATCCTTTACATCCTTACTTGAGACACGAATTAACACAATTACAGACACTACTTGACGGCATTAAAATTCATAAAACTAAACAATCATTAGACTTTATTGGTAGCGCATGGAAATGGATTGCGGGTAATCCTGACCATGAAGATTTTGAAATAATAAAGAACAAAATTAATAATGTTTTAGAAAATAATAACAGACAGGTAATAATAAATCAACTGTATAATGAAAGATTAAATAATATTACGAAAATAGCCAACGAAATTAGAAATATGATAATGAAAGAAAGTCCAATTAATGATCAGCTAAGCCTAAGTATCCAATACAAAATTAGAATAATTAAAGAAGAAATTGTAAATATTAAATACGGAATACATTGGGTTAAATTAGGAATCATAAATTCACTCATTTTATCAAATATGGAAATAAAATTAGCAATTAATAAATTAGAAGAAGAAAGTTTGCCTTTTGCAACGCCAGAAGAAGCATTAGACTTCGCAAATATCAAAATAATAACGAATAACTCTTGCCTACTTTACATAGTTTATATTCCGATGACAAACCTAGACACTTATGAAAAATTATTAAGAAAACCAATCAAAAGAAATAGTATAATAAAAGAGATTGAATTTAAAGAAATTTTAAAGAACCAGGATAAGATTTATGGAATAAAAGATAAGTGTAAAACCTTTAATTCCTTATCAATTTGCAAACAAGACGATATTGTAGATATAAGTTCTTCGACGTGCCTACCAAATATGCTCAAAAGCCGTGCTTCAACTTGTAACCAGTCAAATAACCAACATATTCCAACGATCGAGGAGATATCGGATGGTCTCATACTACTAAACCAATTCAATGGCAGTATCCACATAGAGGACGAAAACCATAATCTCACTGGCACATACCTAGTCAAATTCCACAATACTAGCTTATCAATCAAAGGTAGAACCTACATTACCAAAGAACCAAAGAACAATCAGCAATTCAAATCCTTCCAGCTATTCTACAACCAACCCCTTTTGAGAGGCGGTTTAAAGAAGTAGTATCGTTATAAATGATGAAGGACATTCAAATCAATAACACCAAACAACTCGAACTTCTGCAAAATGAGAAAAATACTTACCAACTCACCAGTTACGGCATCAGCTTGACCACCATAGTTATTATAACAGTTCTCGTGGTAATCATACTTAGAAACAAAGGATCTATCGCCATAGTTAAAAGAAATGATGCAGGTAAGAGCAATACTTCAACCATACAACATTCAGAAGAAGACACCATCTCGAATCAATCATATCCCGGAAGCATCCAGATCGAAAACCTAGCATCGGAAACAACAACAAAGGTACCAACACCCAAAAGGAAGTTTTACGAAACGCCATTCTTCTAAGGAAAAGGACAACAGCAACAAAATCAAATGAGGACATTCGAATTTAAAAGGGGAAAAGTTAACACGCAATCACAAAACTTTCCCATAGAAAAATAGGAGCATCATATTACATCCTCACGATGCAATACAACGGCGGCACGTTGCAGTCCATTAACATAGAATCGTCGTTCTCACGCAAAATATGTTGAATCAACGTTTTTAGTAATTATGAAAATAAATTGTAAAAGGTTTTTGCTTTTGATTATCATTCCGCATTTTAGTTGTATTTTAGATTTCGTGAAATTCGAATAAAATAAACGTAGTAATTTTAAATAAAGATTTTATTGTATTAATTTATTTTTTTTTTAATTTCCTAATTTCCGAATTTATTAACTTATACAGCTTTTGCCATGGTTTTTCTGGACTGGACTCCCATAGGTGGTCTAAGAATAGTATTGGGGGCTTTGGCCTCTTTACACACGTCACAGGTGCCTACGTAGTTTCTGACGTCAACTGTCATTCGTGGCCAGTACAGGTGTATTCTTAAACTTTCCAGTGCTTTCCCTATGCCTCCGTGAGAAGCTAGTGGGGGATCATGCGCTCTTGAAACAACCTCGGAGACAAGCCCTCGTGGAATCCAAAGCTTCCAAACTTCTTCCTCCTGAATCGGATCGCCTGTTCTTGGAACAGTCCGAATGTAGACGAAGCCATCCCTGTCGAAAAGATCTGGTAGTTTTCCAGAAGCTGTTTTAACCTTATGCCTCAGCTCCTCATATTCCAACGAGTTGAAATATGGCGAACCAAGGTCAACTTCCGGGCCAGGATCTTCAGGTGTTGACAAGCTGTCGCAATGAATTCGTGACAGCGCATCAGGAACGACATTCAGGCTTCCTTTTCGGTGTTCAGTGGTGAAGTCGAAACCTTGAAGCTTCAAACTCCACCGAGCAAGTCTACCGCTGAGGTCCTTTTGAGACATAAGCCATTTCAAGCTCTCATGATCAGTCACTATCTTAAACGGCATAAGTTCTATGAAGGCCCGGAACTTCTGTACACTTAAAATTGCAGCTAGGTATTCCTGCTCTGTGACTGTATAATTTCGTTGTGCTGAGCTCAACTTTTTCGAGACGTAGGCTATTGGCTTCTCGTGGCCATCGTCATGTAGATGAAGTAGCACTCCACTAATACCATGTTGGCTCGCATCGCACTGTATAACGAACGGCTTGATGAAGTCTGGGCTCACCAGCAACGGAGCAGAAGTAAGTTTTTGTTTTAGCACTTCCAGAGATATCTGGGCATCAGGTGTCCATTGGAACTGACTTGGATTCTTCAGCGTGTCTGTGATGGAGGCAGTTAGATCAGCATAGTTCGGGATGAACCGTCTATACCATCCCGCCATACCTAGTAGGCGTCGGGCTTGCCGGACAGTTTTAGGTGACGGATAGTCAACTATGGCTGAAATCTTATCTGGGTCAGTTCTGATTCCTCCCTTCCCGACAATAAAACCCAAGTATTTAGTCTCCTTAATGCAAAACTTACTCTTCTCAACGTTCATAGTGAGGCCAGCTTTCCTCAAACAATCCGCTACACGGGCTAGCAATGTGAGATGAGAGTCAAAGTCTGATGGCAGGATCAATAAATCGTCCAAGTAGACGAGGACATTCTCACGAAGATCGAAAGGAATGACCTTATCCAAGAGGCGGCACATAGTTTGTGGAGCATTGCAAAGGCCGAATGGCATCACGGTGTTCTGATAGAGAGGATGACCAGGTACAGTAAAAGCGGTCTTCTCTCTGGAATCAGTGTCTAGTGGTATCTGCCAGAAAGCGTCTTTCAGGACCAGGCTCGAAATGTAGTTTGCCGGAGGAAGTCGACTCAGAAGCGCATCTATCTGCGGTAGCGGATAGGCGTCCTTCTTAGTAACGGAGTTGACCTTCCTGGCGTCAAAACAAAGCCGGACCTTCCACGTTTTGGATCTTACCACGGAAAGTGATGTCTGATATGTATGCACGCATTACTTTGGTGAACCCGACAAAACAAATGTATGCATCACATCACAACTCACAACCATACGGATGAGTGTCAACAGTTCAGTTCCGTGTCAGCTTCCATCCATTACGGTCGTGGTCTAATTGAGTAGGTTATCTCAGCTTTATATCTAGAGTAAAACAATAGAGTCAGTAACTAATAATAATGAATTGTTTAATTAGGAATAATTACTAGTGAAATAAATACATATGTACTCATATAATGATAATGACTTTTACACTGGAACACAACAACAATTGGCGACGAGGTACAAAAGTGAATACGAATAAAAATATAAAAAAGAAAAAATGACGGAACTCGCGACGGTATTAAAAGAAATCGTCGAAGGCCAAAGGGCATGGATGGAACAAGTAATACAAGATCAAAAAACGTGGCAGCTGCAGCTGGAACAAAGCAGAAACACCGGGACTCCGTCAATAATTATGGTACCAGCATTCCACCACTTTGATAGAACAAAGCATGGCTGGGAAACATACTTGGCGCAATTGAGGCAACATTTTGCAGCATATGTGGTAACACGTGACGATCTTAAAAGAGCTTATTTCTTATCGTGGAGTGGTTGTGAATTATACGAACTCCTGCAAAAATTATGTGGAAATGATAACTTACAAGAGCAACCTTTTGAGGAGTTAGTGAAAAGGTTAAACTCACATTTTGAAGCAAAAATTCATGTTTTAGCTGAGCTGCACGGTATGAATTTCATCGTACCAAAATTAAGAGCAATCATAGTTATGCCGAGCGTGTTGCTGATTTAAGAGGAATCGCTGTAAATTTATCTGTAGCAAGGAAAATTGTAACCAAGAATTTGTTGATGAGTTAATTCGGGACATCATAGTTTTGCACACGCCGCACGATGCAGTGCGGGCGGCAGCACTTCAAAAGCCAAACCCTACTCTAGCAGATTTTCTGGTTATCGCAGAAACATTCGCGGCAATGCAAAAAACTGTGAGAACAATAAATAATGAAGTGTCGCCGGAAATTAATCAAATTGGAATAAATTCGAGTAATTTGCGACCGATTAGAAAATATTCAAGCATAAATAAAGGAAGTGCAGATCGATCAAAGATAAAATTCCAGTCGTGCTCGGGGTGTGGCTTTCACCATGAACAGCGAGAATGTAGATTTCGCAATTCAAAATGTTTTAACTGCGGAAAGCGCGGGCATATAGCCCCAATGTGTCAAAAACGAAATAATTTAATAGATCACGAAATGCAGTTCATTTGAATTCACAGAATAGGCAGAAAGTACATCAAATACAAAGTTCTATTATTGCATCCCACAATAGAGTGTGAAGACCAAAAATATTTTGTTAACCTGCAAATAAATGGGCAAGACATGAGATTTCAAGTGGACACGGGAGCGACATGCTCTATAATAGGTACAACAGGTTTCAATTAGTTGGGACGCCCCGACTGTTCACCCTCAAGTCAAGCACTAAGGGCTTATGGTAATATCCATGTTGCCGTTCGAGGAGTTACAGAAGTTTGTGTGCGTTTTGCTGATGACGAAAAGGTCTCACCACTGCTGGTCACAAGGTCAATAAAAGGTGAAAATATTTTCGGTATAGAGCCAGCTTACAGCTAAAGCCGGATGCGCGCCGTAAGTTCTTCAAGTCGCGTACCATCCCCTTCAGTCAGTTGGAAGCATTTAAAGTAGAAGCTAAACGCCCTGCAGATTTGGGCATTTAGAAGCCCGTTTCGTTCAGCCAATGTGCAGCTCCCATTGTTATTGTACCAAAGCAGGATGGACGTATACGCATATGTGGGGATTTTAAAGTCACGGTGAACGCGCAGATAGCCATAGATCAGCACCCCATACCAAGAAGTAATGAACTCTTTTACAAGTTGCAGGGCGGGCAAAAGTTTTCCAAAATCGATTTATCAGAGGCATACTTACAAATACCCCTTGATGAGCCTGCCATGAAATTAATGGTAGTAAATACGCCACTGGGACTATATCAATATCAGCGCTTACCTTTTGGAGTTGCCTCAGCCTCAGCTTTACTTCAAAAATTATTAGAGCAAATAATCTCCGGAATTGATCATTGCGTAAACTACCTAGATGATATAATTATCACGGGCGGGGATGACGCAGAACATCGGCAGAATTTAGAACTAGTCTTTCAACGCCTTAAGGAACTGGACTTAAGTGCAGCCGTGAAAAATGCAAATTCATGCAGTCTAAGGAAGAATACCTCGGTCCCCCAACAAACAACCGAATAGTGGCCATAAAAAATCTTCCGAAGCTTAAGGATCTAAAGCAACTAGAAGCCTTTATAGGTAAGGTAAATTATTATAACTTATTTATCAACAATTTCTCCCAGCTTTGTTCCCCGCTTAATGAGCTACGCCGGAAAAACGTCAAATTTCTTTGGTCCACTCGTCAAGAAAGCGCTTTTCAAAAATTAAAGCAATAAATAGTTGAAGCAACGCAGTTGGTACACTTTAATGAGAACTATCCAATTGTCCTGGCAACAGACGCATCATCGTATGGCTTAGGAGCAATCATTTCACATATGGATGGATCAGAACGCCCTATAGCTCATGCCTCGAAAACATTGAATACACATCAGCGCAAGTACAGTCAACTGGAAAAGGAAGCTCTGGCTATTATTTTCGGATTAAAAAAATTCCATCAATACTATGGTCGGGAATTTATTTTATATACCGATCACAAACCACTAGCCACGATTTTCAAACCAAATAAAGAATTACCAGTGATGACAGCACACCCCCTACAAAGATGGGCACACACAAAAAAATCTTTCGTATTATTAACGAAACGCAATTTTTAATTCAATTTCTTTGTTACAAAGAAAATGTTCTTTTATATAATGAAAGAATTTGTTTTTCGTAAATGTCATTCAATGAATATTACCTTATCTTAACGAATGCAAGTTCCTTAATTATTCTTTACTTCAATGTTATGAAATTATACATTGATAGCAGGAAAAGTTTACACTAAAGCATAATACAAAGAAGTTTTCGTAGATTTGAAGTAACTTTTCTTTAAATTTTGTGTAAAGTAATTTTTCGTTGAAATAACAAAAGTGTTTACCTTATATTTAGGAAACTTTTCCTATCATTTTTATGTAAATGATATTATTTCTTCGAATATAATAAGTACGAAGTAAAGAAAAACGCTATTTGACCCGCTTTTTTAAAAACCTAAATGTTTTTTTAAAAAGTTGATAAGCTTTAAAATTTTATTAATTAATATACCAATGTAAATTATTTTAATACATTGCAATGAGTATATTCATTTTTAACCAACATTAAATAGTTTTTAGATAAGAATATACATGGCCTGTACACTTAATTATGACTAACAAGATATTGAAATAACATCAGGAATCTAAAAACGGCTCTTAATTTAGTGGAGCCATGGCAGTATGTTTATTATAACAACAACAAACATGAAATAAGTGAACACGCTTCACTTCCTCTCTTTCCTCACCCGCAAATAGAAATGCTTTCCATCACGTTATAAGAGTGCTACAAAACATAACTAACGTAAATTTTTCGTTGTGTCAACGTATTTTTTCGTAGAACTACGAAAACTTTCATTATATTAAAGTAAGGCTCTCTTTGCTTCACGAAAATGTTCCTTACGTTAACGAAAATTTCATTGAATTAATGTAAAACTTCAAGTTTACTAATGTTGGGATCATTTAGTTTCTTCATTGTCAAGCGTGGCTTCTTGAAGAGTGAACGTGCGTAGAAAACAGTAGTTATTTTATATGTGAAAAAAGTTTTGTGTAATATTGTTGGCATATTTAATTGTGGCAGGTTTTTTTAAAATATATTTCTTATTGGTTGCGGCTTTGTTGAAAATCAGGTGAGTGTTGCTTATGCGAATATGACGATTCGTTATTTAGAAGTAATATTTGTACGGCGAGACAATATATATTTTAAATGTTTTCCTGTATTTCTCAAAATTACACTTAGTTTACAAAAGTTATAAACATTTTTTGTTGTTGATTAATCTGTGTTTATTAAGTTATGGATTATTTTATTTTATACATGATATATTACTTTTCGCTTTAACATAGAAATCGCTAGAGCTTCTGTCAGAATGAAATGTATGAAATGTGGAGCATCTTTTTTATTGTTAAAAGCATTATTTAAACATTACAAAATTGTACATGAAATGAAAAATGGGAGTACAAACTTTTATAAGTGTGAAGTTCCTTCATGTAGACAAAAGTTTTCAAATTTTTGGAGATTCAAAAGACATTCTCTCCGTTTTCATCCAGCAGCGTTTACAATGGAATATAATGATTTAAATAACACTGAAGAGCTTCTTAATGACGAAAAATCCGACGATAATTCATATAATATTAACAATTTTGATAGGCCCAAAGTAGATAATAGCATATATGAAAATTTAAAAGAATGTAGCTATGAAGGCTTAACTCAATATGACTGATGAATCTATAAGAAAAATTCAGGAATACGCTTTAAAATTTTCTTTAAGTTTACATAATAAAAACAATTTTACCAGAAGAGATATAATTGATGTACAAGAAAAAGTAGAAGGATTAATTTTGAATCCAATTTTGGACGTCATAAAAACCCTCTGTAATAGCAAAGAATTTTCTTGCAGCACAAAATTTCTCAACGAAATGTACAGTCTAATTAGTAACTTAAAAAAACCATTTAAATCTTTCTCTTCTGATTATTTACTGTACGAATGTCTTGAGCATAAAGGTATGATTGAACCACTTAACGAATTTGAAATAGATAATCAAGTTGGCATTATCGCTAATAACCGTTATGGAGAGACTATTAAAAAAGGAGTTATATTACCAATAAAAATTCAAATTAAAAATTTTTTTGAAAAAGATGGAGTTTTAAAAGAAATGTTAAATTATATGGAGTTTTTGGAAAGCCAGTCAGATAAGCTTGTAAACTTTATCCAAGGAAGAATATGGCAAGAGAAAAAGAAATTGTATCCTGGAAAAATTCTCATTCCTTTTTTCTTATATGAGGATGAATTAGAAATAAATAATCCTTTAGGATCACATTCCTCAAGACACACTATATCTAACATATATTACTCTTTTCCGTGCATAAGAACAAACTCAAAACTGGATGAAATATACTTGGCAGCTGTCATTAAAACTCAAGATATTAAAAAATATGGTAACGAAAAATGTTTATATAATTTAGTTCAACAACTAACAGACATAGAGCTAAATGGTATTCTAATAAATGATAATGGTGTGGAGACAAAAGTGCATTTCATATTGGGATTAGTTTAAATACAATTTTGGGATTTAATACTTTTTCTTCTAAGTCATTTTGCAGAATGTGTTAAACAAAAAAAACAGAAACGCAAACTTTGTATGTTGAAAATTCAAATAACTTACGAACAATTGAAAGTTACGAATTAGACTTAAAAAAAGAAGATCCAGAGGAAGTAGGTATATCAGCAGAGCAGTATTTAATGATATACCTTCGTTTCACGCGGCGAGTAACTTTAGTGTCGATGTTATGCACGATATATATGAAGGCGTATGCCATTATAATTTATCTCATATAATTACATATTTAACACAAACAATGAAATATTTTACTTTAGAACGATTAAATAACAGGAAAAGTTTGTTTAATTACGGATCTTGCGAGACTGGATATAGATCTCCAGATACAAAAATTTCAAATTTGACAAAGAAACATTTGAAAAAGTCCGCAAAAGAAATGATGACATTTATACATTTTTTTCCTTTAATGGTGGGCGATTTTGTTCCAGAAGATGACGAAGTCTGGAATTTTACAATAAATTTTGTTGAAATAATTGATATTTTACTTTGTTTTGAAGTAAAATTAAGCGTATTAGATTCCTTAAGAAAAAAAATAGAAATGCATAATAAAGAATACATCAGATTATTTAACGACAGTTTAAAACCAAAACACCACAATTTATTGCATTACACAACGGTCATTGAACGTGCGGGTCCATTAAGAAAACTTTGGTGTTTTCGATTTGAAGGAAAACACAAACAGTTTAAAATTTATTCACATTGCATTACTTCAAGGAAAAATATTCCACTGCCTTTGTCAAAAAAATATCAGCTTAAATTTGCCAATTATATTTTAAATGATCAAAAATTATATACTGATTATGAGGCTGACGAAAGAAATGAAATAAGTGGAAGTTTTCATAGCATAATTGAAAGCAAACTGAAAACAACCGAAAAAGAAACGATTAAATTTTATAAAAAAATAAATTTTAAATCAACAGTTTATAGAAAGAGATACTATGTAGCAATATTTGCAGCAGATGTTGAAATATATAACATTTTAGAAATAATCTTACTGCCTTTCGGAGAGCCTCTCCTTTTTTGTCAACGTATCAAAGATATTCAGTATCGTCCACATTTGCAAGTTTTGAAATAAATACCAATTCTTTTGGAGAATTTACAATATTGAAAATTAAGGACCTTTTAGGACCACCGTTAAATATTAATGAAACAGCTAGAGGGTGCAAAATGATTCGTATAAAACAGTATTTGGAATCATCTTTTGAGTAAAATATCATATTTTTTCATAAATTTTCAAGATCAACTACAACAAAATGAATGACACCATTTGAAATGGGTTATTATCGGATACCGGAACTGGAGCATCAGATCAAATATTGTTCATATCTTCGCCTATTCCTGAAAGTCCAACAACAAATGAGTTTCAAAACATAAACAATGATAATTTCTCGCAAAACACTGAATCAGACATAATTATTTTAGAAGACAATGATTTACTGCAGTTACTGAACTCATGGAATTTAAAAGGATTATATTCATATTTTCGAAGTATGTATTAATTTCTAAAACTGGTTATATATCTTTAATGCTTTTATTTATAGCACAAAATATTAACATCGATATTCTCCAAATCATGAATCGTTATCATATAAGAGATCTATTAAAAAGTTTCACATGGGGAGAAATTATTAAATTTGAATACTGCTTGGAGAATTGGAGGAATGCTATTGGAAAGCCTTTAGAAAATTCTTGTAGGCCAACTGCCATTCCTCTTGAACAACTTTCAAGAAGTGAAACGCCTTCATCGATTAGGTCGTCTTCTCCTGAGAATACACATCCATCTTCAGTTACTTTGGCGCAAATATTAAACAGTTCAAGGAAAGGAATCATGCTAGCTGATTACCATCAAAAAAATAATAACTTCAAACCTGAATATCGTTCTATGCTAATAACTACAATAGCTCGATATTTTGATGAGCAAAATATTCATTTGGATTTAAAAAGTACTTACAATTTAGAAAGAGAGATAATTGAAAGATTCCCGACAGAAAAGATGGTAAATATAGCATGAGTAATAAAATTACAAGTTAAATATAACTATTTATATTTTTGATTTTCCAGGAATTTTACCGTTGTGGTATAAGAGGAAAAATTTACTACAAATATTGTAATTTAAAATCGACTTTTAAACTGAAAGAGAAAAAAACACCTATTGTCAAGATATTGGAAAAACAAAAATGTGGTAGGTACATAACATATTTTTTAAATATGTTTAATTACTCACGATTGGTACAAGAACGTATTTGGAAAATCTTACTAAATATCGAAATAAAATGAGCATGCAATAAGTTTAAGTTATGTTTTATTATTTTTTAATTGTCTATCTAGTATAATTAACAGAACGTGTTAACAATAAAGCAAAATGAATAACATATGTAATATTTTATATTTATAAAAAATTCATAATTTAACCATTCATTCTTCTTTTTGATATTATACGTGGCCAATTTTAAATTGCATGACTATTACCAGAAACGTTTACCAGTTCTATACATTAGATAATAAATATCTTCCGAAATAAAAACTTTTAGTCTTTTGGAACCAGTAATAAACCATATAATTATATCTTTTTCAGTAATGAATGCTGACATCAAAGCACAAATTCAGTCATTAAAGTATGATAATTTAAGTGTGGCTGAATTGGAAAGAATATGGATGTCTTGCATTGACTACCGTTTGCAGGAAATCTGGATGAAACCAACATCGGAGATTTTTAAGAATTGGCCGCAATACAAAAAACCAATTGGCTATCGTCTGGTACTTAATATGCATTATTTTATATATATTTGAGATTACTTGAAGTACTTATAATTTTAATAGATAGATATTGACTTCAATTATGAATTCAAAAACAACACTTCCTCATTAGACGAATGGCCTGAAAAACTCATCCTGATCCAAGATTTTTTCTCGAAAGAAGATCGTATCAAAGATAAAAATGTCAAAGCAACTTTGTATGAATTGAAGCAACGAGCAGATTTAACAGAAGGTGATTATTATAGTACCTATATATTTGCAAAATTCATTCATTGAATTGTTGAAAAAGAATTGCATGTTAAATATTTTGTAGACCATTCTAATAATTACTTTGACTTTAATCACAAACAAATATACCCAGATGTGTAGGTGTAGTGGTAAGAAGTGATCTATGAAATTTTCATTTGGAAAAGCTTGTCTACTCCATTCTAGATCTCCACATTAAAATTGTTTGTGTTCAAATTAGAAAAAGCATTAGCAACAGAGATATGTTCCTATTTCTTAACACTGGTCTCCCATCTGGGTATATTTGATTTATTTCCATTAGAAATTTTCAATATTTTGTTAGATAATGATTTTTTATTACTTAATATTTAAGATCAAAGGGCTGCTACAATATTGTGGTGCATTCATGGCGCAAGTCCACCAACAAGCAAGTCGGAAGCAGTACTAGGTACAGGAAAAAAACAAAGACATACTATATTAGATTCACAAGAGTCCTTCATATGCATCAAAAATAATGCCAACCAGATTGAAGAACATCTTCAATCATTGCAAGATAAAGCGGAAAATATTCAACCTCATCTACTAGCAATTGGCGAAGACATATTGACAATCAGGGAATTTTTATTGTACTTTGATGGCGTAAAATACAAATTTACAAATTTCCTCCGTGCTATGGACAAATGCTTTCTTTTTGTTCAATCTAGAATATCCAATTGCTGGTTACAATTTTTGGAGTTTTGTACAGCGTTATTTTTACAAAATTTTATCGGGTAAAAAAAATTCTAGTGTAGAAGTACTACTTTCCGATTTAATTTCAAAATGAGCATTCCTTTATTTTTATATTTTATATAATATTCTTCAATAAATTTTTAGTACATTACATAATACATTTTTTGAACGTTTTTCTTTATAATTATAATATCCTGTGTTTTCTGAATAGAATGGCCTGAAGAATCGGTAACCAAAATTTCAAAATTTTACAACCACTTCCACTTCTAGCATTATACAGTCATCATTTTGGAATTTTGGAATTTTCACTTTCTTTTCCTAAATGAACGGTTAGTTTTTTTTCAAGAATAAACTATCACTAACTGTATAAAATGTGTGGTTTGCGTGTTTTTTGGATTTTTCGCGATTTAGATCAAACTAAAATAATAGAAATATCTCCAGAAAACTTATTTTAATCGCTGGATATAATTTTATTATGGGAAATATAAATACTTAGATATAATTCATAAATATTCAGTTATATTAAACATGAACTTACCCGTATTTTTAGAAAACAAATAAATGGTTAATTTGGGAATTGATAACGAAAAGTCTGAAATTTAAAATTTAAGAGGTTACTACCTTACAGTTATAGACAGAGGAGGACTGCAAACATGGTCGTTTCATTTGTTAAAAGCGATGAGAGTTTCCTCATTAACGACGTGTCAGAGATAATGGTAGATCATTGCCAAAATCTCTATAACTTTTATTCTGCAGTGCCTATTTGGTTTGATTCAATTGTAAGAATGCTTAAAAATAAAATTTATTACATTCTTACGACGTATGAATGGCGTTATACAAAGGATGAAGTTTTTAAATTAACGAAACTATATACGTTACTAGTAAGTAATATTACTTAATTTTCAGAAAAGATTTCGTCACTTGGAAGAAAACTATACTTTGTGTGAATTCTATTTTTCCTTAAGTAACGAAGATATTCCTTCATTCAATGGAAAAAAAATTAAGGAAAATGTTTTATTTTTAAGAATTATTTCTTAAGATCAACGAAATGTATACTTTGTTATTTCACGAAACAGTTTCTTTAATTCAATGAAAATTTTCTTCAATTTAACGAAATTTCACCAACATAAATTTCATTACAGTAAAGAAAATTGTCGTTGGTTCAATGACTAGTTGCTTAAAAAAAATATTAAAGAAATCAGTTACTTTGATACAACGAATAAGGTTTTTGGAGGTTTTTTTACGAAAGTTTTCATTACTGCAACGAAATTTTTCGTTTTATTTACGACCATTTTTGGTTGAGTGTGGGCTACACGTATCGTATTCAGTATAATAAACGAAACGAAATGCTAATGCAGACGCATTATCTAGATTGCCCGTTGGACCGGATATGCACTTCGATAAGGAAGTTTGCCTTAAACTTAACTGGAAGACAGAAGAATGTACTGATAATTTTCCCATTACAGCGAAAACTATTGGAGATCATACAAGTAAAGATAAAACTTTGCAGAAAGTTAAGCAATATATCCGTAACGGGTGGCCAAACAAGCTCGGTAAGAATGAAGAAAATTTACAGCCATTTTTCCATAGACGTTTAGCACTTACTATCGAGAGGGATGTTTTATTGCTGCACACCAACAATTATCGTGTGGTAATACCTGGTACGTTACAAAAACACATTATGCAACTTCTTCATGAAAGTCACTGGGGTATAGTGCGAACGAAGCAGCTAGCCCGAAAATATTGCTGGTGGCCAAAAGTAGACCAGGACATCGAAGATAAAATTGCTTCTTGCCGAATCTGTCAAACAAACAGCCCTAACCCAAGACGTGAATTTAGCACCTGGCCTACACCTCAGCAACCTTGGGAGAGAATTCATTTGGACTATGCAGGACCCTACTTAGGGGATATGTGGTTAATATGTGTAGATGCATACTCAAAGTTTCCCTTTGTTAGCCGAATGAAATCCACTGCTTCAGTAGCGACTATTCAAGCCCTCAAAGGTATATTCGCCCTCGAAGGATTGCCTCAATGTATAGTGACAGATAATGGCAGCCAATTCACATCTAAGGATTTTTACCAGTTTTGCGCAGCTAATGGTATGACTCATTTAACTACAGCCCCTTTCCACTCAGCATAAAATGTTGAAGCTGAGCGCTTCGTGCGAACCTTTAAGTCAGCATTATCGAAAGTATTGGAGGAAGCCCACAGCAAAGACGGAGCTTTACTTGTATTCCTAAGTACTTACCGAGTATCGCCAAATGAAAGTACAGGAAAATCACCAGCCGAGATGTTGCACGGACGACAACATCGAAATTTGCTGTCCCTGTTAAGGAGTATGCCTGGGACAGAAAATTACCCACTAAACCAGCCCAGACAAACGCGTTTCAGCAGAAACCAACCGGTATATGCTCGAAACTATGGAAGAGGATCAAAATTCATTTGGAGAAGGCATCAAAATCAACTCAAACCCAGATCACTCTACAACAACAATCCACTGTTAATCTCAGCCACCGAAGAACCTTCAAGTATGAAGCAGCCTGCACCAACTGAAGAGTCTTCAAGTATGAATCAGCCTACACCAACTGAAGAACCTCGAAGTCTGAATCAGGATTCAACAGAACCACATCTCACTAACCAATCTTCGGAGTTGGCCAGTATATCTATTTCTAATAATTCTCGGTCTTGTCCTAGAATCCAAACAGATAACGAAGTACAACCAAAATTTGAACCAGCCCCTGAAGAACCATGTAGAAGACCACAGCGGATCCGTAAGCCCGTGGACCGCTACCAACCCAGTACCTAATTTCAAGTGGATGAAGAAAGTGATATGTATGCACGCATTACTTGGGTGAACCCGACAAAACAAATGTATGCATCACATCACAACTCACAACCATACGGATGAGTGTCAGCAGTTCAGTTCCGTGTCAGCTTCCATCCATTACGGTCGTGGTCTAATTGAGTAGGTTATCTCAGCTTTATATCTAGAGTAAAACATTAGAGTCAGTAACTAATAATAATGAATTGTTTAATTAGGAATAATTACTAGTGAAATAAATACATATGTACTCATATAATGATAATGACTTTTACTGGAACACAACAATGTCCAAGTTCACATGATCATGCACAGTCGTCATGGCACCATTAGCTACTTGTACCTGTGTCCGATACCTCTTCCATTTGACCTCTGCTTCTGCGAGCTTCTCTAGAGCTCTCTGGCCTAGAATACTGACAGTGGCACCACTATCAAGTAATCCAGTCTCAGTTCGCCCGAGCAGTCTCACTTCGGCATAGGGTCGAATGTCGTCTGGCATTGACACGAAAATGTGTGCCAATTTCTTTCTTTCCTGTCTCATTCGTCGACAGTATTCCCGCCAACGAACGGTCGATCATTTCTTTCTTGTTCTAAAGTCCAGGTCAGGATATATAATTTCAGCTAGCTCCGCCACCGAAGAAAAGATTCGGTCTCTTACTGCATAGAAATTCTGCAGACGTGTATGATAAGGCGTCAGCGGATGTAAAACAGACTCACGCCCACTCGTCATAGCAGAGCTTGGTGACCGTTTTAATACAGAAACGATAGGAGGCCGAATCTCCTGCTCAGTAACATTGCCAGCGAAAAGTGCGGTATTATCGAACGGCAAAGATCAAAGACTCTTCCAGAGAAGTGTCTAGTAGTGTCATGGGCTCCTCAGAGGTGGAAACAGGAGCTTGAAGATCTGCGGAGAGGTCTATTAGATTCTCCGTGTCTATCAGTGAAGTATTCGTACTATCAAGAAGAGTGCTGGTATCATCAGAGTCACTGAATGATATCAGCGGACAAGTCAATGTGTCGTTGTCGGGGGCGGACCCTCCTCCTTGTTCAAAGCTTGAACTGGAGTGGTCATAGCAGTTGCCGTCCGGGTCGTTGAACCTGGTCGAGAAAAGGTGTTGGGATTCCCGACCCAACTCTCGTTTTTCTGTGAACAGGGTCTGTAGTTTGGTTTAAAGACATTCTTGCGTCCGCATCCATAACAGAACACCTGTTGTCTCTCTTGCAGACAGTCCTGGTAAAAGTGACCTTGTTGATCACAATTCCAGCACACTACTGCATGTCTGGTTGAAATGCCTGACACTTCGCCTAAGCTGGTGTCACAGCCTGTTGTTACTGACAAGTCAGGGTTTAAGGACTGGAATTCGTCAATCCCGTTCACTCTTTGGCTCCAGTAAGGGTTCCAACTACAAGCTGTAGCAATTCGTAGCTGCGTGGCTTGAATCTGAGTGACGAGCAATCTAAGTTGACATATAGTATTGGTGTGATCTTATTTTGAGTCTCCGGCAATAGGTTGGATTTAACTATTTCCAGAAATTCGGCGTCTGGCAAAGGGTTTTGTAACTGGTCCCCTTGTTCAATTCCTTCGTGAACCAAATCTTGCAGCTGTATGCGCAGACCTGCCATCAAAGCTTCTGTCGCTACTAGGTTTTGACCATTGGCAAAAGGCAATGAGCTATTTCGTCGCAGTTAGGATGGGAAAAGGTCGCGGAATGCGGATTTGCCATTCCAGGTGATAGAGAGCCTCTACCAACTGGTGGGATCGTTGGAAGTGGTAAGTCAAACGTTGGTGCGGGATGTTTACCCTCGTTATTGACAGGTATCGTCTTCGGTTTCTTTGGGATGGCTCCAGTATATTCGGTAAAATCATATTGTGTAAGGTGGAGCCGACAGTTTGGACAATTGGGATGCTCGCCTATCCACGTTCGCAAACATGCCTTGTGGAACATGTGTCCACATATGGTCCTGACAGGCTTTCTCTCGACTGAGCAGTATCTATCTTGACAGATAGAGCACTGTTCAGGCAACTTGTTCACACTGTCTGTCGCGGGAGGTGGTGTTCTCACTGCAGCCATGGTACGAAATCAACAATCTCAACAAGGAATAATCAGAGCGACTATATCATACGAATGAATGGTCAAAGCTTGAATAATTCCATCGCTTGTATAAAGATTTGACACAATCCGAAACGAAAAGCAGGTACTATCGAGGATAGGGTCGTGACAACAGGTCTCAATTCAAAAAAATTCCATCAACTTAGGGTTTATGCTTAAAACTAAAGTTGAGGGGCAACTTCAATGTTGCTACTTAGTCCTAATGCGGTAGGTATAAACCCTAAATTCACGATTATATGTCTACGGTATGTAATAAATTTTCGCAAGAACCAAAGATAATTCAATAAACTCAATTTTGTCAAACTAATAAGAATCTCTTCGCTATTCAGAATGCATAGATATGTGCAAGAAGTGGAATATGCTTTGTGCTCAGAAGAATCATCGAGGCCGTAGTGGAGGGCGACGCTTAAACTGACAATCGATAACGTCTTAGAACTAGAATCAAGACTATACAAATGACTGCTTCAAAAAGGCAAAGAGAATTCTCAACTGAAGGTTGATGCTTAAAATTCAAAATCGATATTCCTATCGCTATAATTACAGTAGCTAAGTTGTAACGAAAACAAAATCCTGAGCTTATCCCAAACCTTTCAAAAATCCTAAAATTTCCTATGAGCAAAACTCAAGCAAAATCAAAGAAAAATCTCCTCCTCTCTCTCCAAGAGCTAACTCTCAATACGAAGGTGTCTCAGGCCCACTCTCTCCCGAATCAGGTCAGAAATCATACGACGAAGGTAAGTGGTGTGAATGTGTGCATGAAAACTTGAGTCCTCACAGAAATCTGGGAAGACTCGTGTTGGAAAAGCTAGAGACCGAAAATGATACCAGAGATTCTTCAGCCAGGAATTTAGCATTATGCCAACTCCTGATTACTGAAGGTCTCCAGCATCACTTCCATCCTCCAACAACTCTTTCCTTTCTCTTCAACTGATTGTCATATCTAACTAACCTTCCACCTGGGCAAAGTCACGAATCTGGTCAACTAGTTAGCTAAAAGTCGTCTCACAGATTCACGACTCTGTCCAGCCAGTTGAGCAACAGAGACATGCCCCCGTGAGAACACAATCAAAAATTTGTGAAGCCACTACTATTTCCATAGCAGAAGGCCAGCGGGAAAGATCAATTGAAAAAAAAAACTCGACAACTGTTCAGACTTGAGGCTTGACCAAAGTCAACCCTAAAGTCGAACTTCAACTCAAATCAACGATAGCAAAACTTTAAACTTTATTCATT
Source organism: Dioctria linearis (assembly GCA_963930735.1). Taxonomy (NCBI): domain Eukaryota; kingdom Metazoa; phylum Arthropoda; class Insecta; order Diptera; family Asilidae; genus Dioctria; species Dioctria linearis. The sequence goes on along the minus strand of OZ005740.1, from coordinate 233,830,162 downwards.
CCAAAAACTCAAAAATTTACTTTAATTCAAACAAAATTTCAAAAACAGAAATTTAAACTTTTAAGACTTGGAGCTTGACCAAAGTCAAACCTAAAGTCGAACTTCCAGGAAAACTTTCAAAAACAAATTCTCAAAAACACTTTACTTTACTCTACAAAAATTTTCAACTAACAAACCAATTAGACTCAGGTCCGCATATAACTTCCACTGGATATGAGACTTGAGGCCAATCAACTAGCGAATACCAGATGATCGTATCTCTCAAAGTCCCAGTCCCCAGTAAAATTTACATTTAGACCATCGAAGTCTAACTGAGGTGGCCCCACGTTGGGCGCCAATTTGTTATGGAATTATGTTGAGAGTGATTGACATCGGACGGAAGTCCAGACTGCCAGCATGAGCTGACAGATCACTCGGTGGATAGCGTTGACTGCAGGGCGACACGCTAGCTCGCCTCGGCTATTGGCGGAGAGTGTGGGGAGGTTCCACGAAGACCTACCGCTGCCACCAGCCATATACAACATTTTTCGTGCCTACAATTCAAAAGGCCGTAACACACATTCAGTCCTTAATGGACTTTTACACCACTTATCTACACGCATTGGGAAGGCACAGATGTTCGGCCTTCTCTGCTTGCTCCATCCACCCAGTTGACTCTGAGACCAGATAACTTTCAGAGTCCCTATGCTGACCTGAAAAGCGAGGAGTAGCGGACCTGGTCGACCATCACATCAAGAAGGCTCCGGGAGAGTGAGAGGAGAAATGAGAGATACTCACGGCATACTTACGTTATAATCATAATAATAATTTCTCTTAAATAATTCCAACAAAATACTAAACTGCTTTGCTACATTCAGTTTAATAATGATATAAAGTAAATTCAACACACACTAAATTATTTCGCGACATTCGGTCGAATAATGCTATAAATTAAAATATTGTATACATCGAGAAGGGAATCCAACAAAAACCAAATTACTCTGCTAACATTTTATATATAGGTAACGAGAAAGGAATTCAACAAAATACTATATTACTTAGATCCCTTCTGACCAATCTGGGCGGATCATCAAACAATATAAATATATGTATATATGTATGTTTCAAAATGGTTAATTAAACATAAATTGTCACTGTACGCACGTTTGCTATCCATGTGATTATACAAATGTATATTATCTATAATAAAGTTTTTTTTCCTATTCATATTTCTGGTTGCCTAAATAAGGGAATGACAAATCTCCTGTTTCCTAATTAAATAAGTGTCTTTTATTTTGTATTCATTTTTAAACATGACTTATAAGAACCATTACCACGTAATAAAAATCAATGCAATATGTGCAATCTAAAATCAATATGATGTATTCAATCAAAAATTTGGCAGCAACTTACATTTAGTTGATGTTGTTGATAGTCCATCGCAGAGGTGCCTCCGTGATTGTCCAGTCATACCACTATTGAAATGATTATGGTTGAAATGTTTAATTGCCGTATTGTATTATTGTTCCAAAAGGGAACCTCATACTCGTGATACCTGCTGGTCAAACTAATATCTAAATTATTCAGTCTCTATAGCTTAATTTTATTTGAAGAAGTTCACTCGGACCATTTCTATGTCACTGAAGGGTGATGTTCGATGAAAAACCAGAGGCGTAATGACTCCTCATAGAAATTTTGAAATTTAAGTCACAAACATTCCCACAAGACAGAAACTCGTAGCTAGAATTTTTTCAAAATCCTGTAACGATTTGTTGGATGTTGCAATACGAATTCTTTACACGTGTGCATATGACGCAAATGCAGGCCCTTGTCGGGGATAGGGCTGCTGTTCTTGAATTGTTCGTGAATGAGTTCTGTATTACACGAAAGCCATGCCCAGATTTATGTTTGCTTCTTCCGAATACTTCCAATGTTTAAAATCGCATCTCCAAGAGTTTCAATAGCTGGTTGTTGGTGGGTAGCTCTCTTGGCGATTCCAAAGATTGCTCGTAAAATGAATGAGTATCTTTATCAAACTTCTTGATGACCAGATGCACAAGTAATAGACTCCAATATTCTATAGCAATTCCAAAGTTCTTCAAACCATGGATGCATTCCTTTGTGACATCATGAATACTCTTCAATCCAACTGCTGATTCATGTTGAAGATTTGGTTGCGTTAAGAACCTATTGAGAAGTGCTGTACATAACAACATTTTGTTCTCGGAGCGTGACTGAAGAATATCCTAAGCTGCTGGTCAGGTAAAACATTTTTTGTGCCTTGCTGATGCCTTACGAATGAATTAGTTGCTCGTATAAGTCGCGAAAATGTGTCCACTTTAGGTAGTCACCATCGAAAATAGGCAAAGTTATTTTTTGTAGCTTGATGCTTGCATTATCTGTTGAAGTTGTCTTGGATGCTTGGAGGTGAACATTATACATTGTGTAAGCGAACTGATTGCTGTTGTATGCGTTCCTCCCATTCAAGGTAATCCTAGATGATGTAGCCTACCTTAGCTGGATCTTCAGTTAGCTCCCATACCAAAGTGTTGTATTGTTCGATTTGAGCCCAATAATGATCGATTGTCTTTAACTTCACTTCATAATACTGTTGAGACTGCTGTTGATCTTTATTGGTAAGCATAACAGCAGCTTTACATTTCGCTCCAACATCTAAACATAAAAAGCGTTCAAAATCACAAAGTCCGTAAAAAGAGGTTCAAAAACAAAAAAGACAGCTAAAAGAGCATCTATTAAAGGCAAACGTAAGATACGTAAAAGTGTGTTAGATATTTTTGATAAATAGACAACATGCCTTCATACAACGAATGCATGAAATCTGAATTAGACTTTTCTCTACACCACCTGTACAAAGTAGCATCTTAAAAACTGAAGAAGTATCTTATAAACCTATAGCTTCTTTGGATAACTCGCCGGTATTGGAATTTGTATCGCTAGGACATGGTGACACATATCGAGACTTATCAAGCATATACCTTCGTTTGAAATTAAAAATGGTTAAAATCAAGGATGGAAAAGAAGAACTTTACACAGGCCCTGGCCTTGTAAATAACATACTCCACTTACTTTTCCGTCAATGTACAATTTACTTAAATGGAAAGCCAGTTGCTCAAACTGATAACAATTACAACTATAGAGCCTATATTGAGAATTTATTAAATTACGGAAAAGATGCCGCTTCAACACATTTGGAGTCGGTTGGCTGGTATCTCGATCAATATAATATGGAGGTAGTTGAAAACCCTGAGCTAAATGAAGGTTATTTGGCAAGACAAAAGCTGTTTGATAAAAGTAATGTTGTTGAGCTGATGGGAAAGATTCACGGCGATATGTTTAATCAAGATAAATTATTAATGAACGGTGTTGATTTACGGCTAGTTTTAGCACTCGAAAAACCCGAATTTTACCTTTGGTCAAAAGATGATGACAATTCCCCACGAGTTAAGATAGTAGAAGCAACTATGTACATGAATCATGTAACTATCAATCCTAACATTTTGCTGGCTCATGAAACTGTTCTCCAACGCTCCAACGCTATATATCCGTATAAACGAGTTGAAGTTAAGACCTATACAATACCCGCAAATACATTTACATTATCATTGGACAATGTGGTTATAGGACAATTGCCAAATCTACTAGTCTTTGGCATGGTTGACAACGACTAGTATACTGGAAAACGAACAAAAAATTCTTACGACTTCAAGCACAATAACATCACCAGGTTTAACTTATCAGTGAACGGGGTACAGGTGCCAAATCAACCTCTAGAATTTGATTATTCAAAAGAAAATCGTGCTAGCACTCGAGGGTATATTACATTGTTTAAAGGAACCGATATACATTATTTCGATAAAGGACACCAAATTTCAAAAAAATTCTTTGACAACGGATGTTTTCTACTTGCTTTTGATTTAACAACAGATCTCTCATATAATTCAACATGTGAAAATCTATTGGATCAGGGAACGGTTAAAATTGAAGGAAGATTTAAAGAAGCTCTAAAAACGACCGTGACATGTATTGTATATGCAGAATATGATAGCAGCCTTGATATAGCTAAAGATAAAAATGTGTACACCAGCTTCTAAAAACCTATATAAGGCAGGTTAAATGATCATTGTGCTTAAATACGTAATCTATAATGACCTACTGTTTGGTAAATGTGGAGTACTTCTCCGCGGGGCACTTAACCTTTTTAAAAAGAGTTTCTTTTGCTGGATTCGCTGCGCAAGATAAATCTTTTGAGCAAGAAATAACTTTCAAGTATCCTACATCAACCTGTGCACATTATTGTTATATATTTCTACATTCTCGATGCAGAAGACGGAGCTTTAAGACATTTTTAAAACAGTTTGATTCGAACGATCTAAGTTTAAATAATAACAAAATTGTTAATTTATACCGCAGCATGTATTTAAAAAAAATCATCCACAATCTGGAGGGGATTTTTGTAGCCAGTCTTTCAAGGCTGAGATCAAAACTATAAAAACCTGAACACTAGCGGTTTTGTATTCAGCGTAAGATTGTGGTTTGATTAAGATGGAGCCATCACGTAAAAAACAAAGGACTCCCACAAAAGGTAAAAAGAAGTTGTCGAAAGGTGAAGCAGCCGTAAAAGAAAAAAGGAAGTTGTCTAAATATGCAGCAGAAGTAGCCGGTGAAAATCTCTTATTAAACTACACGTACCATTTGGACGATTGCCATAACCGGAAAGTAATACTGGGGCTTGACACTTTATCGTTCGAAGCAAAAATAGTGTTTCATCGGCATGGCCTCTTTTCGATATCAACAACTTATTCCGGATGGTTGGCAGTTTACGAGAATCTCAACGATTTAAAAACCAAAATAGAAGGGACGCTTCCAGCAAATCAGACCGAATTAAAAAACGAATACACGATCCCCGTCAATAGTGGCAGCATTATACTATCGCAAGCGGAGCTTTATAAAATATTTGAAATGATGAAATTCTTCAATATTGTCATGTTTCACAATAACAACGCTTCTGAAGCTCTTAAGGAATATTATAAAAAGTATGCTGACAAATGTAAAGAAAACAAGTGAAAAAGCTAGAATTGGTGTAAAACCAATTCTTATGATACCCTAGATGAATGCCCGTATGAAATTTCCTATGGTCACCCATTTGAGCAATTTGATTTTTTGCATTGCTTTCTCACATATATTTCTAGAACGGCTCGTCGGCCAGAAAAAATGATTATAACCAATTTTATAAGATTTCTTATTCTGAAGAAGTTTTTAGTACAATAAAAATGTCTAGGACTGATCGTTTTCAAAGTATATGTAAAAAACCAAAACTTTTAAACGGCAACACCAAGAATGAGTTGCCCGATTTAGTCCATTTTTGCAATTTTATTTGCTATTACTATGAAAACACAATGTACGAAATTTCAGCTCTCTATGTGGACGTGTTCTCAGGTAGTGTCCAAATATATAGTGGAAAACGAAATTTTTGTATGACAATCCCACGAAGGAGTTGCCCGATTTGTCTCATTTTCGAACTTAATTTTACTTTTTTTTTAATGTCCGTGTACAAAATTTCAGCTTTCTAAGTAAACGCGTTCACGAATTATCGTGCGCACGGACAGACGGACGGACGGACGGACGGACGGACGGACGGACGGACGGACGGACGGACAGACGGACATGCAAAAATCAAAATAACTTTTAATTTTATGCGGGGCTGTCCAATCCATTTTGCTCTACCATCATTATTTCTGTGCGTTACAAACGGAATGACAAACTTAGTAGTATACCCTATAGATTTCATCTAGGGTATAAAAATGAAGATTTTTTTATTCTCAGTCGAACTTCTTATGTACACTTAAATTATTCGAGACTTTTTTATGAAATACCAATGTATTGTATTGCAAATCTAATTTTTGATGCAATGAATTTCGATTACAAATAAATGAAATAAAATAAATATAAAAAGTATTTTATTTAATTATTTTATTCACTAACAAATATATATAAATATTAATACAATTTTTAACAGCACAACGTGCAGCAGATAAATTTCCATGAATTTCACAATATACTTCAAATTGTATAAGGTTGTTTAGTTTTTGTATTTCAAGTTGTTTTATTTTAGCTTGAGAAATGTATTGCTGAATAAATTTTTCCTTTTCAAGTCCTTTTACATAAATTGTTGAATTTGATAATTTCGTCAGTATGTCAGGTAGATTGTTGTAATTAATAGTACCAGCGTTCCATCTTAACCCGTTTATTCGGTTGAAATTGTAATCATCCTGCCAACGAGCTTTTGCTGACAATTGATTATACGGGTATGGAGGTTTGAAATAATATAAGGTTGGATTAAGCAATCCGTGTTGTAAGAACGACAACTCCTTAGCAAATAGCTGGCCTTTAACTCAGCTGACAAACTGTATATCTAAAACAACACTAAAACACATATTTAAATATACGTTTTAAGGCCTTATATATGTAGGTTTATCGGAAAGAATATAACAATTTTCAATACTATTTAACAAATACAATTACTATCATAAACTATGTACATTTTTTTTTCCTATAACAGTTGTCATATTTATGATTATTTTAATTTTTGCAATTACTAAAAATATTCTATTTGTCTAATTACAATAAATTATTCAAATCTTATAAATATTACATTCTGGTGCTCTTAAAACCGTAAGGATAAGAAAAACCATCCTGCTGAATTACTCTTTTATCAAATGTAAATCTAATTCTTTTTGTTTCCGGTTCAGATACAATCACACCAGGTATTCGTTTAATTTTACATTTATTTTCTATTTTTACAGGCTCGGTTTCTTCAAAAACAATTTTCTTCATTTTATCAAAATTTATCATTTGAGAATTTTTAAAGTTTAACGAAACCTCTTTACATTTGGTGACGTACTCAAAACCACTGGTTGTTTTAATATTCAAACTATAACATTTAGCTCCAATGCTTACAAACTCAGATATGTACGCGTTTTTTCCATAACATTCCAGCTCATTTGTGAGTCCACCCAAAAATTCAGATGTTTCAAACGTGTTTTCATTCATTTTTTCAGTGAAAATTACCCTATCAGTGTCGCAGTATAAAACACGATTTTGGATTTTTTCTAGTACCCCATATAATTTCATACGAGCATAAGATGTCGTATATGCCCCTATAGGAATATTCACATGACCAACTACATCTAGATCTTGCTGAATATGTCGCCAGTTAACCCATAATGTATCATTATTTATTACATAAATGGATGATAACTCAATTCCCGGACTTTCAATAAAATCAGAAAGATCTTTAAAACTAATTACAACAGTTGTTTGCATTTTGTCCCCTCTTTGGGCAAATTTTCCTCACAAAGAATTAAGACATAGTTTTGCTTCGTGTCTCTGCCCGGAATTTTTTTCGATTTTTGTTTTATCTAAAAGAATATTTTCGTATTTTTCATTCTGCTGAATATACAGTTCTCTTTCATCTTCAGTATTACATGTACTAGGCCAACCGCTAGCTTCTTGTTTTAGCTTTAAAAACGTATTAGCATATTCGGAGAATAGACCTCCCTGTCCTGTTTCACGAGCATATTGAGTGTAGCTAGGTATATTGCTAAATTTCAAAAATATCTCTTATTTCATATCCTTGCTTAACTGCTAGGGCAACTTCAGGAATTACCCAAGTACCTATCAGTTTCAGTGTGTGGGCATTGATGAAGAATATTAAGTTCGCTGCATGTTTTGCAAAGAGGAAAATATAATTTGTTGTTTATTTTAAGAGGAAGAACAGGAATAGTAATATTTTGTGGGGGCAAAATTCTACATTTAACAAACCCATGCATTTTTATCAAATCTTCCGCGGAAGGTACATCCCCATGTTTTAATATTTTTGGATGCCCAACAGGATAAGGAGCATATTTATTTACATACATACGGATAGAGACTTGTAAAGTCCAAATATTTAATTTTCTCATCAGCCTTTGCTTCATAATAAACAGCAAATAGCTCAGTACGCCCTCCTGTTATAGCTTCCCGCGGATTAAGGGAAAGTACATGACTTTTTAAATCGTTATCTAAAGATTGGTTTATTTCCGAATTTTCTTTTAAAAACTGTTTGAAATAACACTCCCATATAGTTATTATTTTAAACCCTGCACGTTTGATTAGTTCAATTCTTTTACACGTGCCTTCATATCGATTATCAAGATTCTGGAATTGAAATTTATTTGCAGTCCGGTTTTTGAAACACAGTATACAGCCATGGAAGAAACATCCAAAAAATTCATAAACAGTATTGGTATCCGGATTAAACCCGTCAACTTTAAAGCCGCATTTTGGTAGTTTTACTTCACCATAATTTTCTAAGTTTTTAATTTTCCCCCCAACTTTGCTGTTTTCTAATGTAAGCCATTTTAGACCAATAATTGAATTCGAATTTCTAATATATCCGTTTTTAGGCATAATACCTAACAAATTTTCTTTTAAAAATTTTTTCTGTATACTAGCATTACCGTTGATGCAATTGTAAGAGCTTCCGTAAACGGATTTATTTGTGTTATTTTTAAAAATCCTTCATAAAAGTTAAACAATTCTCTCGTAAAATGTTGACGTCATTTCGACAATAACTTATTAATTCGAACTGATTATTAAAAACTACTTTGGATTTTATTTGGTTGTCGTACCATTTGCAGAAGTTTTCCCTTTCATCTGTCTTCATTGTGTCAATGGCATACATTTCTGTAGATGGAATTTGTCCCACATAGTTCCAGTTATCTAAAGTATTAAAAAAATGAGGGTAATATCCTTTTTTGATATTTGGAATATTAAAAACTTTGGGTAGTTTTGATAATGCAAACGGTAGAAAATTTAATGAATCAATAAAAATTAAACGCCCACAAGTAATTTTCATAATTTTTGACCCATTCATGACTGGTACAACTTTTACTTTTCGTTTTATCAGTTCTGATATAATAAAGTGTCTGTCGTAAGATTGCAAATTGTGCGCAATACAAATAATTTGCGTTGCAAAAGGTCTATGCAAAAAATAGTAATCTACAATTTTTTCTACTATATTTTCAGATCCGTTTTGATATTTAAAAATATGTTCGCGTTTGCCGCATTTAATACAATCACCATCGTCTCTAGTATTCGAAATATAACATTCATTGCAATTCTGCTGGGCTATTATTAAGTTTACATTGTGTACAAATGAATCAGATTTTTCTTGATATTGTTTGTTTTGAGTGCTTTCACAATCAAAAAATATGAAAAAAAAATTGTATTTTTCTTTTTTTTGTAAACTTTTATAAAACACAAGTGATCTTCTGGAACATATTTAAAACAACTCTGACAATAAAACAAATGTGAATTTCCTGCCTTTTAGAATAATCGACAAATTTACCACAATCTTTACAAACTTGTAAAATTTTGCAAATAGTTTCTTTATTCAATTTATTTTTTAAGTGATTATTGTAACACACAGTACCCCTAAAGGATCTTTTACATTTTTCACAATTTATTACTTCTTGCACAAATAAACACGGGGGAGATACATAACAATATGTACACTGCATTTCACATTTGTGGTAAAAATTATGATCATATAAATTATCACAAAAAACACAGAGATATTTCTTATTAAAAAACCCCGTCGGAGATTTAACAACATAAAAATGGTTTTCAGCTTCAGAAAAATAAAGATAAATTTTCTTATTCCGCTCAAAATCGGCTGGCCCCTGAAAAAGTATATTTCCCTTTAACGAATTAAAGACCACAATTTGAAAATCTTTTAATTTTTTTTAAAATTTATATAGATCTGATAATAAACAACCTTTATTTTCCGTTACTCGAACTAAAGCATTCTTACACAACACTTTTGAAATGCTAAGAAATTTGTTTTCAAACTTACGTGAACATTTTTTCGGTAGGGTGATACCTTTTGATATTTCTACTGAATAACACAAACATTTTGGAAGACATAAAAAACCTCTTTGACTAACATTTGTCAGACTTTTCTTGTTTTTTAAGTAAGCGGCTTCATTCTCGATGTTACTAAATTTGCCTCCTCCATATGGAAAATTCACTATACATATTGGCTTCGATCTGCAATATTTCATCCGAAAAAAATACGGAGTTTGACTGATTAACATCAGAGATCAGATTTACGATCAATTTACCGTTGATCTTATCTACTGGTCTCATGCTAACCCATATCGGTTTAACTTCCGGATTATTTGGCAATGAAAGTGACAAGGCTATTTGACTTCCCTGATTGCTGTTTAAAACTAATTCTTTAATCATTTCAGAAAATGCACTTTCCATCCATTAAATTAAATTATTAATGTCTTGATGTGAGGAATCTTTTAGTTGAAAAGTCATCCTTACACCATCCATTTTAAATTTCCTCAAATGTTTATTTTCTTTAGATAATATTTTAATAAAGTCCCCACCACCTGACTGCACTATTTCACTGAGTTTGATACTAGAAGAAGGTATAGCCACATCATCCGTATTTCCTAATACGTTGGTGCTGACAGTAGACTCACAAATATCTACTATGCCGGAAATGTGTGGTTTGTTTTGGCTGGATAAAACGCTTACCTTTTCTAAGGTAGAAAGAGCTTCTTGAACAGAAAGGTTTTGGAAGCAGTCCTTATTATAATTTTATGAACTTTTAAAATATCTTTTGTTGTTAAAGCAACATTATTATCAAACATTTGGTTTAACTCTGATCTTAAAAAGCATGGGAAAAACTCTTCACCCTTTTCTGCAACTAGTTCTAAAATATTTAAAAACTTATCTGTTGACATGACGCCGTTATTTGGCTCCATGAATTAACTCCGCACGAAATAACTCCGTAATAAAAAAATGCAATAAATCTGCATAAATTGCGGTGTTATTTGATAATGCAATAAGTCCGCAAAATGGGAATGGAAATAATTTCGCACGTGTCAATTAAAATGGAAATAAGTCCGCAAGAGGAGTGGAAATAAAGCCGCATTTTTGAATTTTTCATAATTTTGCGGACTTATTTTCAAATGTAAAAAGACCGCAAATTTAAAAATGGAAGTAAGTTCGCAAATTTAAACTAATATAATTGTAATGTATTTTCGCTCCGTTTCATGTGGCCTGGTGAGCCTGCGCCGCGCCGCGTCAAGCTTCGGGGGTTGCTTCCGGTTGCTTGGCTCGACGTGGCACCCCCGAAGCTTATCACGGCTCATCCTTTCCCATCTTAGCGATCATATAAAGCAATTTTTACTTTCGTTTTTCAGATTAATTTTAAATTATAAATTTAAATTTGAAGCAAATAGTTTATTACATTTTAATTTACATATTGAAAGTTATTCATTATGAAAAAACTTGGATTGCATCCTCAACAACTGCTCTGCAATATGGACAAAGATAATTATATTCGTTATCTGCAACTGCTTGAGCTTGGATAGTTAATTGACATTCATTGCATCACTATTTCCTCTTTTTCCACTAATTTTCACAAATTCGTAACTCATTTTTACTTAAAGCGGAGAAAAAAAGGCCTTTTAACACCCGAACTATATGAGAACTAAATTCGTAATGAGTAATCTTTACTGATAATTATTTGTGCACCAAACAACTATTTACTGCTTTGATTTACCGTTCCAAAATTCATAAAAAGAAAGAAATAAATCCGCAAAATTGATTTGGCGGATTTATTTCCTATCTGATTTTGCGGACTTATTTCATAATGCACTAAGTCCGCAAAACTAAAAATGCAATAATTCCGCACAAAATGAAATAACTCCGCAAAAAAAATTTTCGCCAAACTTGCGGACTTATTGCATTTTTTGAGTGCGGAGTTATTTCGTGCGGAGTTAATTCATGGAGCCCGTTATTTTATCAATCTATTAAGGCTGGTGATACTGCTGAGAAGTTGCTGTAACAAAAAACAAAAAAACAATATATTAAAAACTAGCACTTTAATTTACTTCCAAAATTATGTGTCTTACTTTTTACTTTTGCTTTTTCTTTCTCTGCGCATTACCTAGGATTAATAAAACTACAGCTTTTGATTTTAAAATACGCACAAGATTTTGTGATAAACACAACGTTTGCTTACAAAATTTCGCTTTCAATAAAAATGACGGTATTTTCGTCTACCTTTTATATACCCTAGTTTCCCCTGTTTAAGTGTATGTCTTGCTTACAAAGTAATAAAATCCAATCCAATTGTTTTTTACTTTCGCTGTTGTATATAAAACGGAATTTTTCGTGTATATTTCACAGTTCTATATCAACAGTTGTTGGCTCTTAAGAAACATTCGTAAAGTCATAGTTTTAAAATAATATTATTGTAAAGCATGGTGGGTCAAAAATAATAGTTTTAAAACTTTTTACGTCAATAAAATAATATGATTAACCAATTCAGGCAAACTCCACATCGGAATTATTGACGACAATCGGAAACGAGCCAGCGTATAAACTTTTGAGAGTTGCAGAGCTGAAAATTGACATGGAATATAAAAACAACTATTTCAAGTACGTGAAAACGCAGTACGGCTAGAAATTAACGGATGGTAATTCATACATACACCTTCCAAATCGATTCTCCGAAAAAATAAAAACGCAAAAACAGCTGGATGAAATCAACTCTATTTAAAATTATTTTATTGTTTTAACGAGTAGAGACGAGGAGAACAAGTTGCTTCAGTTTTCATTCATTCAAAAATGCAAAAATGTTCATCGATTGTAATAAAAATACTTGACAGTGCTATTAACCACGTCTTTTATTTCTTCGACTGACCTTTTTTCAGATCATCGCATTAATTCAAAACGACGCAAAAACTTACCCAACATTTATACACCGCTTCTCTCTATAACCAGCCACTTTCGCTTTCAACACAAAAAAAAAGACCAAACTTTGCCCCAGCAGGCCTCCTCGAAGACAGAGTGTAATCAACAACTTTGCCCCCGATCGTCCCCCAGGAAAAAATAACTTTGCCCTCGATCGTCCCCCACGGAAACAAAACCCTGCCACTGAAAAAACAAGTTTCATTTGAAATTTGACCGCGAAAAATATAAACCCACCTCTTGAGTAGGTACACTACTTGTATTCACAAGTGTCCGAACATAACAACTCTACTCTCATTTTTCAGATCAGTAGTGTCACACGGTATAAACACACCTCCAAAAATAAAAAAAATTGCATTGGAATGGAGATATTAGCTCGGAAACTTTTCAAAAATGGAAAAAATTGAAGTTTTTTAAATCAAATTCCTGTTAATAGGTATACTCATTTTTTCAGATTATGACTATTTTGGAAAGATAAAGCCTAGACCTAGCAAATAACGTCGAGTTTTTTTAGTTTTAGTTGCGTGTTTTTTAATTATTTAACTCTAATAGTACTTGTTTTTTCTCCCAAGATTTCACCGACGAGAAAATGTAATATTTCATTGAAAGTTGTTAAAATGAAAAGTAAGATAGTTTTGTTTAGAATTATGTGCAAAAAAAATTTAGGAGAGTCAATTCTCGTTAAAAATTTTCAATTTATCTGAATTGCAAAAATTCGTTTTCGTCTTAAATTGTATGGTTTTGTCACATGTTGGGTATCTGTCTTTTACGCTAGATGTCTCATAATTCATATGGTGGCTGCCCAAGATTGTAGACACGCTTCGATAAGCTTTAAAGCTAATAGAGTTTATGTTCTGAAATTTTAATTTCACGAAGGATACTGTCGTTGACATTTAGGTTTGATTTTTGTGAAAGTTTAAAAGTGAATAATTTAGAAATTTTTTGTGCGAATGAATTTTATTAATAAAGGCAACTTACTGTGCTATATTTAGTGTTTTCTTTTGTGAATTTATTTATTTATATGGGACGAAAAAGCAAGTATATAGGGGGAAATAAACATTCCAGAGCTATAAAGAAGCTGAATTTACGAATTTAAGTTTGCCCCGGTAAAAAATTTTACTGAGTAAACTCTATTTTTGTTACATCTACTTAACATATGTACATTGTTATGTGGTTTAAGTTATTTTTATTGTTAACACATAGTATAATTTTTAAGATAGTAAAGATGCAACCTTATTATGAGCTCTTCATGGTTATTTGGAGCCAACGCCAAAAATTGGTCGGAAAGAGAATAGTGCAAACAAAAATCAACAACAAAATTCACTATCACGGACTCGCAGGAGTCTTTTCTTCTTATTTTTTCTTCTATCCAAGAAGTGGAAAATCATCTTGATCACCCGAAAAAAAATGGAAAAAAGATACAGCCGCTACTACTGACTATTGATGAAAGTATAAACAGATCATCAAAGAAATTTATGTTTATTTTGACAGCATTAAATTTAGTTGTAATGGTTTTATAAGAGCTGTCGATATATGCTTTAAAACATTTAATTTATTTAATTTAGAATATCCAGTAGCTTGTTCCACATTTTGGACATTTATAGAAATTTATTTTTATAAAATCAATGCACAGAATTCACGAAAAGTTCCAAAAGTTCATATATTATGGGTTTTTTTATCTCTCTGATCTGATCCGGTTCAATGTTATGTACGTGAAACAACAACAATGCGAGATCCATTGTTGTTGTTTTACGTACAAAAAATGAACCGGATCAACAACAATGCGTGGTCCATTGTTGTTGTTGTTGTTTTACGTACATAAAATTGAACCGGATCAGATCAGAGGGATAAAAAACGCAGCTATTATTATTTTTCGGTTATCCAATATACGGAATATTTTCTGCTGTTTTTTTTCACCCTTGTATAAAAAATTAGCTACAGATTTATGAGATGAGCCGGAAATAATTTAATACTGAACTATAGGAAATAACGTAAAACTCCAATAAATGTATAAGCAATGCCGTATCTCTTCCTTCTCCAGATTTATAATCTATTAAATTAGAAGTTTCCGATTTTTTGGTAATATTTTCAGTATTTAAGTTCTTAAATTAAATTTTAAGTGATTGCAAAGATCCCGAAAATTCTAAATTGTACGACTATAGCTCTGGAAGGGGAGGAATATGGAAGTAGAAAGTAGGCTATCGTTTACCATTAACATATCTCACTACAACAGAATGGATCAAAATCTCTAGCTCATTTTTCATCAGAACTGGGCATTTTTTAATCGACTACTAATCACCGTCAGTTCGATTCAATTTTCAATTAACTAAAATATTATTTGGCATTCTGAATTCGAAATTTAATTAGTTACATTTTTTTGTTGGCCAAACGAAACGATTAGCAGATAATTCAAATAAAATTTCTAATTCTAAGTCATCAATCATAATCAAATTAATCAATAATTAAATCAGTTTACTATATTCTAAAAGTTCTAAAATTTTGGTGCATTCATTAAAAATATTTGTCTGCTCTTTTATTCAAAATCTTGTAATCTACGAAGACTGCACATTAGTTACCAATCGATAATTCATAATTGGATTGAATTTGTCAATCTGATTACATTTTTAATAGGAAAGACAGTTAGTTTTTCAATTGATTAGATTATTTATAATTAACTATTTAGGAAATACTGATTAATTCTTCAGTGAATGCAAATATTAGTTGATTGACGTCCAAGTATCTTTCATACTACTGTCAGGAAAGACCAGCAAATCCTTTAATGTTATAAATCGATATTTGGGCTTCAACTGAAAAAGTTCATATTGCATTATTTCACTCAGTTTTTGTCGAGGATTTACATGATATACTTTATTGTTTTTACACTGTACATATACTTAGATCTATTAAAAACGTAAGAATCTTGAAATATTTATGTATAATATATTATGTATGATGCAATTAATCAGCTTCCTAAAAAGGCTTAAACTAAAACTTTAATAACTACTAGTTATGTACCTCAAGGGTGGCTCCTCATTGCAAGCAAAGGAAGCACTACTTCCCTTGACAAAACGGAAAAATCCAAACATAAAAGACAAATCATTTTGCATTAAAATATTCTTAGAATATTTAAAAAAAATTTATAAAATTCAAACAAGTTTACTCCTCTGGCATCACTAGATACAACCTGAAATATTTTATAAGTAACGCCCAATTTTCTCCTACAAACTGAGAACATACCACCCAACCCAATGTCATTATATCGCTACTAACATACTGTATGGCAGGGTTGTAAATGAGCGGACTCATTTGTCATATCAACTCATCGCTCAACTCAGGACTTGAGTCCGCTCAAACATTGAGTCCGCTCAACACTTAAGCGCTGGTTTATCGCTCAAGATTTGAGCGGACTCACTGGTTGAGCGGACTCATCATTTGAGTTGAGCGGACTCATCATTTGAGTTGAGCGGACTCAAATCATGTTTTAAATAACATAAAGAGAATCTGATTTAATTAAAATTGAAACTGAAACTGAAATTTCAATCAAATAAGAAAAGCTCACGAAAAAGTCATTCATTATATTATATTATATTAATTTATCTTTTGCTAATTTTCTTTTTCCTCTCAATATAATGTACAACTGTACTTATTCAATAATGTGTAAAGACCGTAAGGTATTTTCCCAAACTTGAAAATGATATGGTTCAATTTATAGCGATTCTACTTACAATTATCCATAGAAATACTTGTGAAATATAAAGGGAAAGTAAAATGCACATGAAGAAACTCAGTTTTGTGAATTGCATTTAAATTTTACAGCCGAAAATAAGTGTTAACTTCAAACTTGAAAGGTTCTGTTATGACAATTATTATTGTCATTGTATGATTTTTATACCCTAGATAAAATCTATAGGGTCTGTCTACTAAGCTTGTCATTCCGTTTGTGACGCATAGAAAAAAAATTCATGTAGAGCAAAATGGATTTAATGAACACCCACGCATAATTGGTTGAGAAATTTAATATTTCCAGAATCAATGAAAGCCTGAAATGTTTCGACATGAATACGCAATCCCAAAATAACAATCAAGCTACGCCATTTTGGGATTCAGATTGTGAAGATGACCAAAATTTAATGGAGGGTCAGAAATTGGTCTTGGAGTATAATTTTTCCACAGACAAAACCTCGAGGGTATTTGAAAACAAACGTTTTTCGGTGATAAAAGCCCTTTTTATCGAACACCACACAGCACTGTCTAGTAGTGCTTCAATAGAAAGATTATTTAGCATAGGAAAACTAACGTTAACTCCTAATAGATGTCGTCTAAATGACGGAAATGTGATGCTACATATCAATGGAAAAAATATAAAGTACGACGCTGATTCTATGGAAAAATGGAAATACAATTTCCTTGAGTTGAATTATAACATTTTCAAGTATGGTATTTTCCTTACAGGCTTTACAAGTTGTTGAATTTGTACATTATATTCAGAGGAAGAGAAATGTTGGCTAAGAAAATTAGCAACAGCTAAATTAATATAATATAATGAATGACTTTTTTGTAAGCTTTTCTTATTTGATTGAAATTTCGTTTCAGTTTCAATTTTAATTAAATCAGATTCTCTTTATGTTATTTAAAACATGATTTGAGTCCGCCCAACTCAAATGATGAGTCCACTCAAGTCCACTCAAGCAATGAGTCCTCAACCAGTGAGTCCGCTCACATTTCGAGTGATGAACCACCGCTCAACTGTTGAGCAGACTCACTGCTTGTGTTGTACGATGAGTTGAGTCAAAATTTGAATCCTTTACATCCCTGCTGTATGGTACGTTGACCAAAATGTAGCGTATGACCCACCCACCATCATTCCACCCAACACCAGATCTGCCCCGATTCGTCTTGTCAAGCAAGCAAGGCTGAGCTACTATAGAAAAGACACTGAGTCATCAATTTTTCCCTATCGTTATAAATATTATTTTTATCCAACAGCATTTTAATAGTACTTTCCTGTTTTCTGTTGTAGTTGTGCTATCTATAACCTGAAATAATTTAATAGTTTTTAGTTGCGACTTGATTTTTGTGAGTTGCTTTTTTCGAGCTGCACTTCTTTCCAAACATTTTATATGTTTTTCTAAAACTATTATTTTTTTCAACAGTTTTATTAATTTATTGCTTTTTTCGCAATTACTGCAAGAGGTTTCAATCCCGCCATTGTAGGTATTTTGTAATTTCCTTCGACATTAAATCGAATTCCTCAAAAGTTAAATCTGAATTCATTTCTGTTTCTAATTAACCATAAGTTCTTATGTTTTCACCCCTATTGACAATAAGTGGTGAAGACGAACGATCAGTCGGAAGAACTTGTGAAGTATGTGAAGATGCAAGCTGAAATTTTGGTACCGCTAACTTTTTCAATTACATTTTTCCAATATCTGCTTTATCAAAATGAATATCGCAGATATACGGCTTAGTTTTTTGTTGAATTTCTTGTGCAGATTCACTACAGAAATCCATGAGCTCCACTCATGCCAGTTTCTTTTAGGAAAATATTTCTTATTTGATTTACAACTTAAAATTGAGCACTTGACATGCCAAAGTTTACCCATTTTAAACGAAAAAAGGGAAAGAAATATACACAGTAATTTATTATGTTAAATGCACCCACGAAGAAAAAACAAAAAATACATAAATATTCTAATGCCGATATAATTCAATATTCTTAACGAAATTAAATATGCACACAGAAAAGAAAAACAAAAACAAGTAAAACTGAATCGAAAAGGAAAGAACCAAGGAAAATTCAAATGCCGATACAATATGAAATATAATGATCAGAAAAGAATGAATATGCATAAAGAGAAAAAAAGAAAAATAAGGAAAACTCAAACGCCGCGGTACTATAATATGATATAAAGATCTTAAAAAATAAATATATAAAACAAAACGGGAAAACAAGGATAACTCGAACACCGATAAAATATAAAATAATGATTTAAATACAATGTAAAACACATAAAACAAAACGATAACAAGAAAATTCGAACCCCTAATCAATATGAAATAATGATCCTACAAAAATATATGCGAACACAGTTAACAAAAAGATAAAAAAATGCAAACTCAAACGGAAATAAAATATATTGATCTTAAAAAATATATATGCCGATAAGATACAAACGGGGAAAACAAGGA
Source organism: Dioctria linearis (assembly GCA_963930735.1). NCBI lineage: Eukaryota > Metazoa > Arthropoda > Insecta > Diptera > Asilidae > Dioctria > Dioctria linearis. The sequence continues at coordinate 233,811,160 of OZ005740.1, read as the reverse complement.
CAACTCAAACCCCAATAAAATATGAAATGATGGCCCTAAAAAAATAAATAAATAATAAATAATAATAAAACAAACGGGAGAAAAGAGGGATAATTTAAACCCCGATCAAATATGCTAATATTAAGGCCGCGACACATTAAAAGCAGAAAGCGGCGACAGAAGCAGAATTTTTTCTGAAACCATGCAACTGTTCGAGCACTAACAAATTGAAAGCAGAGGCAGCGGCAGCAGAAGAAGCAGAACTTGAAAGTTGATCAAATCTAAAAACTCTGCTTCTGCTCAGTACTGCCAATATAAAGAGAGCTAAAATTTGTATTTCGTTGTTGGCGTCCTTTCTTTTAAAATTGTCAAAGAGGTTGATGCGAGAAAAACAAAATTTCTATGGAGGACAAAATAATTAATTTTGTTAGATATAACAAATTAACATTAAATTCTTGAAAATTATAACACCTGACATTTGTAGTTGACAAGTCTCTGTTTTCTGCTTCTGCTTTCAATGTGGTTGGCAAAGCAGAAATGTAAAATTTCTGCTTCTGCCTCTGCTTCTGTCGCTGCTTTCTGCTTTTAATGTGTCACGGCCTATAATCTTTTACACAAAAAACCAAAAGAAAAACAATCAGTACGTTTACTTGGCTTGACATCCACTTGAAGCACTTGATTGAATTAAATCGAGCATACTTCAAGTATTCATGTAAACGTACCTACTGAAGGAAACTCCGAAACAATATAAAATAGTGATCACACAAATAAATATTCACACAGAAAATAAAAAAGCAAAATAAAGAAAATTAAAATGCCGATATCACCCGTATAAGTATAGTGTAATAAGCCTGTTCCACGATATATTTAATAAGCTGTCCATAATTATTTAAATGAACTATGAGTTATATATGTATTTCTTTTATTAAATAGATAGAAGGCTACCGACTTACAAGTTATGGCTAAAGAGCCGCTGTGACGATATTATTCCTTGGTGGTAAAGGGGATGCCGATATTGTTTTTCAATGGAAAAGACCGCCGCTGTTTGATTAAGGCAGAATATGCCGCTTTACATTTGTATGGCAGAGTAGGTATGCCGATGTACTTATGAGGCAGAGTATTCCGCTTTATATTGGTATGGCAGAGTATGCCGCTCTTTATTTGAGAAATTAAAAGACGTCTTTCAACTATCTGATAAGTTCTGATTTTATTCAATAATAGCAGCTTATTTATATTAATCGATAACAAAGAATCAATATTTCATTATAATTCTAAAGGAGGGATTATTGCAGAATTGCAATATACAAAATTAATAATCAGAAATCGTAGTGTCAGCATTTTTGATCACACAATTTCTGATTGAGTCATAATTGTTGTGGAATTATGTTGAGTGATTGCTTGGGACGTGAAGTCCCGACTGCCAGCATGAGCTGACAGATAACTCGCCGGACAGCGTTGACTGCAGGGCGGCACGCTAGTTCGCCTCAGCTATTGGCGGAGAGTGTGGGGAGGTTCGCGAAAACCTGGCGCTGCCGTCAGCCATAATCAAGAAAGAATTTCGTGCCAACCTATCACAAAAAGCCGACACACATTCGGTCCTGGAGGGACCCTCACGTCACTTACCTGTATACCATCCTTGAAGGCGCAGATGTTCCGGCCTTACTGCACGCCCCAACCACCCATTTGACACTGAGGGCAATTAGTTTACAGTGTCCCTAGTTGACCTGTAAAAGAGAGAGAGAGACTAGGCGAGCCTAGAAGACCTTCATCCTATGTGAGAGGGCTCCGAGATGGTGAAGGAAGAATTAAAATCTCAGAATTTCATATTTACGTTATAATTTCAGAGAAAAACCAAAAAGAAAAATCTCATCGATTCAAAACATATGTATATAAATATGTGAACATGAATATCGATCAAATAGGCAGGTATCGTATTAAATTATAAATATCTATGAACAAGTATAGTTCCCATTTGAAAAGGTATATAGGTAAGTATACCATGACATTATAAAAGTTTTTGTAAATGAATAATTCTTAATGGGTACAGCCTACTATTTGTGTTCTCCTGAAGGGTAATCACAACAGTATCTTCATTCGGGATAATCTTGCCCATAAGCGAATGAACAATCTACAACAAAATGTGTTTCCTCATGAGTAACAATTTCCTAAAATTAGCCCACCGAACCTAATTAGACAACACTCTAATTCCGATATACGCTATCAAAATAATATTACTATCCGGAACAATTTCCAACCTGATTATGAATGCCTATCTGAAATGTAGTCCAATGCAGTAGGAAAACAGTTCCATTCAGAACAACGTTCAAAATAGAATGGTCATAAATATTGCATTAATTATGTTTGCCAATACTGGCCTAATGTAAGTACATACAAAATAGTATTTCGGTTACTGTGGTGTTCGTGGACAGCCTCGATGGTACATGATCATAGTCAATATTTTGGATTCAATAAATAATATATTGATAAAAAAATAATACTAAATACTTTGGCTTACGTTTTGCTCTGCGTGTTCCCTCGAAGGAGCTCCCTGGAGGCGATAAGTAGCTTAGATGGCTGAAACAGAAACAAAATTATCGATTCTACGTCCTTTAAGAAAATGTAACATCTTAGGAGTCTTGCGTGCCTCTTTTTACTGCGAATGATCAATCGATTGATTGCATTTTCAAAATTTATCACCACATCTCTCCCTCATTGGACTAGTCAGATTCTCGGGACTTTAAATTGGAAAAAATATATATCTGATGTCAATCTAATTGTAGGTAGGCGCTTCCTAATCCTGCTTAACACTGCCCGTCCGGAACTTTAACGCTTCCTTTTTAATTCAAGTCTTCAAAACTATCTAATTTTAGTAATTTAATCGTAATCACTAATTATTTAAGTTTAGAATCTTCAATCAAATTCATTTCGTTGTAAATTATTAACATAAATGCTGTGGAAAAATTAAAAAAAAAATGCTCCTCTTAACGGGCTTTACCCTAATTCATCTCGCTTTAGAACATTGAAATATTGAAGTAACTTAAGAGTTTTGTCGAAAAGGACTAAACTTCTCTTCTGTTGGGCTTTATGTAATTTTACTTTTACTTTCAATATTGCACGTTTAGAATTCACGCGCCCTTCTCTTACTCCTAGCTATTGCAAAATTTTTCGGAAGTTTAATTGTTCTCTATTTCACTGAACTCTTAACGTATATTGTAACTACCGTATATATATATGTATTAATATAATAAAAACTTATTAGAGATATCTATTTCAAGGAACTTTACTTAACAGATGTGCAGGCAAGCCTCCCCTTTTCATCTTTCATCACAGCGTGAAATTGGACGCCATTTCGTGTTCAATTATGACACCGTACCGTTCCCCGTTTATTTCTAAAATCTTAAAATCTCCGTTATCTCACTGGATAAATGGAGTTCAGGGCTTCATGGTCCTACTTCTTTGAAAGCCACTTTCTCTTTTTCCTTTTTATTTTATTTTAAGATATTTATATTTTCTTTGTTGTGATGTTTGTCACCTAGCCTTTTTATTTTACCCTTGTGATTTGCCAGGCGACATTTGGAGTCGGGAGTGTCTGAACCGCGCCAAAAGTGGTAAAGATTACGGATAATCTACTCATCCATTGATGATAGTCCCCTACTCTTTATCATGCAGATCTGCGTTCCTCAGGGTCACTCTTAGATTTTGCTATTCACCATATACCACCAAGTATTATAAAAGAAACTACTTTCATACACTTCACGGCTATTGTACGACCAATTTAAATTCTTTTCCTGACTTCTTCGGAATGGCGACTTTAGTCAAAAAGGAACTTCTTCCGCCCTCTCAGAATCTTCTTCTTATTCTGTCCCATCGACATGTCACACCGAGACCGAGGAACCGCATTTCTCTCGGTTGGGGTGCGTTTTAGTTTTCTGCTCTGGCGGCAGGCTTACATGCTTGCTTCAGTACGTGTAGCATATTGCTATATGCAATACGCTACGACCATAACAGGGCAGACTGGTCTGCGCCACCCGTGGTTCAGACAACGCTGAAAAATGGTCGACTGAGCTAGCCGGTCTTAAACATAGGCCTCATCGCTGCGGGCGCTCAATGTGTGTCTCGACCCACGACCCAATGCGTATTCCTCATCACTCATGCTATATTCATGTTGCTCTACTTGACCGAGGACGCATCGAGGACACATCCCTGAAGTCTCGTCAGTCTTCGATCAGACCTCGACATCCCTTTCTGTGTGGGAAGCCAAAGTTACATCGACAAGCTGGTAACCCAAAAAATCCAGCCGGTCGATGTCTCTATGCCTTTCCTCATCGAGATGCTGAGGAAGCCTCGCAATCAGCAACCCAAAGAACTGATAGCAACAACCCGGCGCAACATCTCACTCCGATCTTAGACCGCGATTGTTCAAGGGTATGCCTCCAAGGCGTCGTCGAAGTAGTGACATGCTGACAGCCTTATACAGGAATGGATTCCAACAGGTATATCACCCACCATTGACGGGGCAATAGGAGGGCTTCGCGATATCCTATAGTTTACCAGTGAAGCTGGCTGGATGCCTTCTTAGGGCTACCAGGATCTAGATTTAGTACTGCTATGTCCGACGGTTGTCGATTAACGAGAGGTTGTAGAAGGACGGACAAAAAAAATATCCTCCTAATGAGGCCGATCCGGAAGGGACTATAAAAGGTTATCTACTCAAAAGAGGTAGGGGTGTGCTGATGAAATTGAATTCCAACAGGTATATCACCCACCATTGACGGGGCAATAGGAGGGCTTCGCGATATCCTATAGTTTACCAGTGAAGCTGGCTGGATGCCTTCTTAGGGCTACCAGTATCTAACGTGACAATAGATAGACGACGTTTCTAGACTGATGATCACTGCCTGATGTCTTTGGCGTGATAAGCTCCTAACAGTTTCCCCTGCAGATCTTCAAGCTCGTATAGGGAGTTTCCTTTCTTGGCTCGAACCCGACATTTGACAAATTTTCGTCCCAGTTTAGCACTAGTCTGCTGTTGGAAGTTGCTTTGGGCAAAATTCCGTCTAAATACCTCTTGACCCACTTTGAACTCGACAGGTTTCGCCCTGAGATTGTAGGCTCTTGAACCCTGTTCAAACGCATGTTGTAAATTTTCCTGCACTCTAGCACGGATCAATCTCAGTTTGTCCTCAGCATCTACTCTCACCGGCTCATTAAGAGTTCCAAGGCTCCTCAAGATGGAATAGGAGCTGCCATGTTCAATAATTTGTTGACCGAAAAGTGTTCGATAAGGAGAGAAACCAGTAGCTTGATGGAAAGAGCTCCTGAGGGAACTAGCTATTTGGCTCAGTTTCTCATCCCATCTCGTATATTCCTTCCAAATATACGCTCTAATCCCTGACAATAGAGACCTGTTTACTCGCTCTGAGGCGTTTGCTTGCGGCGAGTAAACTGCCGTTCGCAAGTGCTTCACCCCATACTTATCCAGTAATCTGGTGAACTCAGTCGAGCAAAACTGGACTCCATTGTCAGAGACTAAGACTTCCGGGACTCCGAACACGTGGAACACTTCCGTCTCTATGAATTGGCACACATTGAGTGTAGATGCTTTCCTCATCGGTTTGAGAATCGCAAATTTTGAAAAGTGGTCAACAACTATCAGAATGCAGACGTTTCCTTTCATTGACCGAGGATATGGACCTAGAAAATCGATATACAGCTTTTGCCATGGTCGTTCTGTCACAGACTGAATTCTCATAGGTGGTCTAAGAATGGTATTGGGAGCCCTCGTTTCCTTACACACGTCCCAGGCGCCTACGTAGTTTCTGACATCAACTGTCATTCGTGGCCAGTACAAGTGTCTCGCAGACGTTCCAGTGTTTTCCCTATACCTCCGTGTGAAGCCAGTGGCGGATCATGAGCCCTTGAAATGACGTCGGTTACAAGCCCTCGTGAAAGCCAAAGCTTCCAAGCTTCTTCTTCCTGAATTGGAGCGCCTGTTCTCGGAAAAGTCCGAATGTAAACGGCCATCCCTGACGCAAAGATCTGGTAGTTTACCAAAAGTCGTTTTAACCTTATGCCTCAGTTCCTCATATTCCAACGAGTTGAAATATGGCGAACTAAGGTCAACTTCCGGGCCAGGATCCTCGTTTGTGGACAGGCCGTCACAAAGGATGCGTGAGAACGCATCAGGGACGACGTTCAGACTTCCTTTTCTGTGCTCAATAGTGAAGTCGAAGCCCTGAAGCTTCAAACTCCACCGTGCAAGTCTACCGCTGAGCTCCTTTTGAGACATCAGCCATTTCAAGCTCGCATGATTAGTCACTATCTTAAACGGCATGAGTTCTATGAAGGACCGGAACTTCTGTACGCTCAAGATTGCAGCTAAGCATTCTTGCTCTGTGACGGTGTAATTTCTTTGTGCTGAGTTCAACTTTTTCGAGACGTAGGCTATTGGCTTCTCGTGGCCATCGTCATCTAGTTGAATCAGCACCCCACCAATACCTTGTTGGCTCGCATCGCACTGTATAACGAATGGTTTGGTGAAGTCTGGACTCACTAGCAACGGAGCAGAAGTAAGTTTTTGCTTTAATAGATCAAGAGACATCTGGGCTTCAGGTGTCCACTTGAACTGACTAGGGTTTTTCAAGGTGTCTTTAATGGAGGCAGTCAAGTCAGCATAGTTCGGGATGAACCGTCTATACCATCCCGCCATACCTAGTAGGCGTCGGGCCTGCCGAACAGTTTTAGGTGACGGATAGTCAACTATAGCTGAAATTTTGTCAGGGTCAGTTCTCATACCTCCCTTTCCGACAATAAAACCCAAGTATTTGGTCTCTTTGATACAAAACTTGCTCTTCTCGACGTTGATAGTGAGGCCAGCTTTCCTCAAACAATCCGCTACACGGGATAGTCATGTGAGATGCGAGTCAAAGTCTGATGACAGAATTAATAAATCGTCTAGATAGACGAGAACGTTCTCACGAAGATCGAAAGGAATGACTTTATCCATGAGGCGGCACATCGTTTGTGGAGCGTTGCATAGGCCGAATGACATCACCGTGTACTGATAGAGAGGATGACCAGGCACTGTGAAAGCGGTCTTCTCTCTGGAATCCGTGTCTAGTGGGATCTGCCAGAATGCGTCTTTCAGGTCCACTTTCACTTCTGCAATTATACCCAGGACATCTGGAGCCAACCCAAATAGACGCCAGAAGTCTATTCCCAGATATAGTGCCTGTGTGAGCCCAGGAACCACGTAAAAACGCACGTTTCGGATCTTATCACGGAAAGTGACATCCAAGTTCACATGACCATGCACAGTCGTCATGGCACCATTAGCTACTTGGACCTATGTCCGATACCTCTTCCATTCAATCTCTGCTTCTGCAAGCTTCTCTAGAGCTCCCTGACCTAGAATACTGACAGTGGCACCACTATCGAGTAGTCCAGTCTCAGTTCGCCCGAGCAGCTTTACTTCGGCGTACGGTCGAATGTCGTCTGGCATCGACACGGAAATCTGTGCCAGTTTCTTTGTTTCCAGTCGCATCCGTCGACAGTATTCCCGCCAACGAATGGTTAATCGTTTCTTTTTCGGTCTAATATCCAAGTCAGGAAACACGATTTCAGCTAACTCTGCCACTGAGGAGAAGATTCGGTCTCTTCCTGCGTTGTATTTCTGCAGACGCGTATGATACGGCTTCAGCGGATGTAAAACTGGCTCACGCCCACTCGTCATAACAGAGCTTGGTGGCCGTTTTAATACAGTAATACCATGAGGCCAAACCTCCTGCTCAATAACTTTGTCAGCTAAAAGTGCTGTCGGTCTTATTGGGACATCGAAAATTAAAGACTCTTCCAAAGAAGTGTCTAATAATGTCATAGGCTCCCCAGAAATGGAAATGGGAGCTTGAAGATCTGCGGAGAAGTCTATCAGATTCTCCGTCTCCCTCAATGAAATGTTCGTACTATCAGGTGTTTTACTGATCTCATCAGAATCACTGAATGATATCAGTGGACAATTCAAGTCAGGGTCTGCTAATGGAGCGGACCTTCCTCCTTGTTCAAGGCTTGAACTGGAGGGTTCGTTGCAGTTCTTGCTTGCGACGTTGACGCTGGTCGGAAAGAGGTGGTGGTATTCCCGACCCGTCTCAGGTTTTTCTGTCTGCAATGGCGACAATCAGGCTTGAAAACGTTTTTGCGTCCGCATCCATAGCAGAACACAACTTATCTCTCCTGCCGGCAGTCTTGGTAGAAGTGACCGGACCGTTCACAGTTCCAGCAGGTTACATGCTGAGGAGTTGTAATAGCAGCTAGTGCCACTGCTTCCTCACTGCGTTCATGTGTCATATTCAGTTCGACCTCTGTCGGACGAAATTCATCCACCTCGCTGACTCTTTGGCCGCGATAAGCATTCCAGCTGCTCGCTATAGCGATTCGCTGCGTCGCCTGTATTTGAGTCACGAGACTCCGCAGTTGATGTATATTGTTAGTGGGATGTAGGCAGACCTTTTGCTGAATGTCTGGAAGCAGATTTGACTTTACGATCTCTAGGAATTCTCCGTCCGGCACGGGACTTTGCAGTTGATCGCGCAACTGTACCAGGTGTCGATGGTACGTAGCAAATGACTCCCCTGCTTTCTGTTTGCGCAACATCAGCTGAACTTTGACCTTAAGGTCATCTTGCGGTTCTCCCCATTCACCTAATAGAGCTATTTCACATACTCCCATGAAGGCGTGGAATTTTGCCTCAGGAGAGACCAGTACCAGTCCATAGCTGCTCCAGAAAGTAAGGTTGTCATGTACCTTACTAGAAGATCGAAATCTCCTTCTAAGGCCGAATACGTCAAAGCTTCCACTCGAAACACAAATTCGTCGACAGTGAGCCGTGAACTGTCACCGCTATACGATATATTCTACTTGCGGATAGGTGCCAGAACGTCGCTGTCCTACGCCTGCAGGGTTACGAATAGGTGGTGGTGGTGGAGGTGGGACAAAATCTGGTCTAGGCTGATATATAGGCTGACCAAAGGCTGAATGCGGTCTATTTGACGACTGCCTACGCGAGTCGTGAAACTCTTGAAGTGGTCTTGGGTCACCCATGGACGGAGGTAGTCGTGAAAAATCCATGGGCAGCATTGCTGCTGAGTTCTGTTGTCGGACACTAGTTATTAACTCAGTCCGCAACACCTCGAGGCTCTGTTCGAGGCCTTCGCGTACTAGGTCTTGCATTTGTAGGCGCAAGCCTGCCATCAACGCATCCATAGCTGCTGAGGTATGTCCACTGCCAGAAGGCAGTGGGCTATTTCGTCGCGAGTTAGGATTGGTAAAAGTCCTTGAATGTAGATCTGGCATTCCAGGCGAGATTGATCGTCGACTAGGTGGTGGAATTGTCAATGGTGGTAAGTCAAGTGTTGGCATGGAAGGTAATGGATCGTGACTGACAGTCTTTGTCATCTTCGGGGCAGCACCAGTATACTCAGTGAAATCATACTGAGTGAGATGGGCTCAGCAGATCGGGCAGTTTGAATGCTGTCCAAACCACGTTTTCAGACATGCTTTATGAAACACATGTCCACAGACCGTCTTCACTGGCTTCCTCTGTCCTGACCAGTCGCTCTCTAGACAGGCAGAGCACAGATCTGGCAACAGCATCGGTACCCCAATTACTCGCGGTGGTGTTCGCGCTGTAGCCATTGTAGAATCAGTCGTAAATCAGGCAAAAGATTTTCAAACCAAGGGCTTGGAATAGATATATAAAAGAATCCAAAGAATTTGAAGCTTCGGAAGAGATAACAGGCTCTTTACAACGCAAGGATGTTGAAATACTAATTTAAAGTCGAAGGTTTGGACGAGATACTAAATTTCAAATAAAATTTCCTTCCCAAACGTTCGAAGAAGTTTTCAATAAAGTGAAAAAAAAAATCAACGATTCGGAAAGTTAGCAAAGTCCTCCCGACTCGATACGATATAAATACAAAAATCCAAAGTTCGGAAACGTTAGCACGCTCCTTGAATAAAAATTCCGTTCTAACAATTCACTTAGTGCGTTTCAAAAATTCCTATAAAAAACATGTGATTTCTCCTTCACTTCCCGAAGCTAGCTCTCAACATAAAAGCAAGTCTTCAGGTCGTTCTCCCTCTTTTCAGGTCAGAAAATCTATACAAGCAAGTGACGTGAATGTTTGCATTGAAAAAATATGTGGAGTTCCCACAGAAATCTGGGAAGAATCGGGTTGGAGAAGCTAGAGACTGAAAATGATACTAGAGATTCTTCAGCCAGGCAGTTAGCAGTATGCCAACTCCTGATTACTGAAGGTCTCCAGCATCACTTCTTTCCTACAACAATTCTTTCCTTCCTCTTCACCTGATTGTCGTGTCCAGCTGACCTTCCAACCGGGCAGAGTCATGAATCTGGTCAACTAGTTAGCTGGAAGCCAAAAAGTCGTCTCACAGATTCATAACTCTGTCCAGCCAGTTGGCCAACAGAGACATGTCTCCGTGAGAGCTCACACAAAAAAATTTTGTGAGGCCACCTACCATTTCCATGACAGAAGGCCAGCGGGAAAGATCAATTTCAAAAACATTTCAAAAAAATCAACTGTTCAGACTTGAGGCTTGACCGAAGTCAAACCTAAAGTCGAACTTACAATTCAAAGCTTCTCAAAAGAAATTACTCTACGTTACAAACTTTCAAAACTTTAACAACTTTAACTTTACTTTACAGAAAATTTTCACATACCAAACAATTAGACTCAGGTCCGCATGCAACTTCCACTGGATATGAGACTTAAGGTCAGTCAATTAGCAAAGTGCCAACTGGCCATCTCACTCCAAGTCCCAGTCCCCAGTAAAACTTACACTTAGACCACTGAAGTCTAACTGAGGTGGCCCCACGTTGGGCGCCATTTTTGTTATGGAATTATGTTGAGTGATTGCTTGGGACGTGAAGTCCCGACTGCCAGCATGAGCTGACAGATCACTCGACGGACAGCGTTGACTGCAGGGCGGCACGCTAGTTTGCCTCAGCTATTGGCGGAGAGTGTGGGGAGGTTCGCGAAAACCTGGCGCTGCCGTCAGCCATAATCAAGAAAGAATTTCGTGCCAACCTATCACAAAACGCCGACACACATTCGGTCCTGGAGGGACCCTTACGTCACTTACCTGTATACCATCCTTGAAGGCGCAGATGTTCCGGCCTTACTGCACGCCCCAACCACCCATTTGACACTGAGGGCAATTAGTTTACAGTGTCCCTAGTTGACCAGTAAAAGAGAGAGAGACTAGGCGAGCCTAGACGACCTTCATCCTATGTGAGAGGGCTCCGAGATGGTGAAGGAAGAATTAAAATCTCAGAATTTCATATTTACGTTATAATTTCAGAGAAAGACCAAAAAGAAAAATCTCATCGATTCAAAACATATGTATATAAATATGTGAACATGAATATCGATCAAATAGGCAGGTATCGTATTAAATTATAAATATCTATGAACAAGTATAGTTCCCATTTGAAAAGGTATATAGGTAAGTATACCATGACATTATAAAAGTTTTTGTAAATGAATAATTCTTAATGGGTACAGCCTACTATTTGTGTTCTCCTGAAGGGTAATCACAACAGTATCTTCATTCGGGATAATCTTGCCCATAAGTGAATGAACAATCTACAACAAAATTTGTTTCCTCATGAGTAACAATTTCCTAAAATTAGCCCACCGAACCTAATTAGACAACACTCTAATTCCGATATACGCTATCAAAATAATATTACTATCCGGAACAATTTCCAACCTGATTATGAATGCCTATCTGAAATGTAGTCCAATGCAGTAGGAAAACAGTTCCATTCAGAACAACGTTCAAAATAGAATGGTCATAAATATTGCATTAATTATATATATATATTAATACTAAATACTTTGGCTTACGTTTTGCTCTGCGTGTTCCCTCAAAGGAGCTCCCTGGAGGCGATAAGTAGCTTAGATGGCTGAAACAGAAACAAAATTATCGATTCTACGTCCTTTAAGAAAATGTAACATCTTAGGAGTCTTGCGTGCCTCTTTTTACTGCGAATGATCAATCGATTGATTGCATTTTCAAAATTTATCACCACATCTCTCCCTCATTGGACTAGTCAGATTCTCGGGACTTTAAATTGGAAAAAATATATATCTGATGTCAATCTAATTGTAGGTAGGCGCTTCCTAATCCTGCTTAACACTGCCCGTCCGGAACTTTAACGCTTCCTTTTTAATTCAAGTCTTCAAAACTATCTAATTTTAGTAATTTAATCGTAATCACTAATTATTTAAGTTTAGAATCTTCAATCAAATTCATTTCGTTGTAAATTATTAACATAAATGCTGTGGAAAAATTAAAAAAAAAATGCTCCTCTTAACGGGCTTTACCCTAATTCATCTCGCTTTAGAACATTGAAATATTGAAGTAACTTAAGAGTTTTGTCGAAAAGGACTAAACTTCTCTTCTGTTGGGCTTTATGTAATTTTACTTTTACTTTCAATATTGCACGTTTAGAATTCACGCGCCCTTCTCTTACTCCTAGCTATTGCAAAATTTTTCGGAAGTTTAATTGTTCTCTATTTCACTGAACTCTTAACGTATATTGTAACTACCGTATATATATATGTATTAATATAATAAAAACTTATTAGAGATATCTATTTCAAGGAACTTTACTTAACAGATGTGCAGGCAAGCCTCCCCTTTTCATCTTTCATCACAGCGTGAAATTGGACGCCATTTCGTGTTCAATTATGACACCATACCGTTCCCCGTTTATTTCTAAAATCTTAAAATCTCCGTTATCTCCCTGGATAAATGGGGTTCAGGGCTCCATGGTCCTACTTCTTTGAAAGCCACTTTCTCTTTTTCCTTTTTATTTTATTTTAAGATATTTATATTTTCTTTGTTGTGATGTTTGTCACCTAGCCTTTTTATTTTACCCTTGTGATTTGCCAGGCGACATTTGGAGTCGGGAGTGTCTGAACCGCGCCAAAAGTGGTAAAGATTACGGATAATCTACTCATCCATTGATGATAGTCCCCTACTCTTTATCATGCAGATCTGCGTTCCTCAGGGTCACTCTTAGATTTTGCTATTCACCATATACCACCAAGTATTATAAAAGAAACTACTTTCATACACTTCACGGCTATTGTACGACCAATTTAAATTCTTTTCCTGACTTCTTCGGAATGGCGACTTTAGTCAAAAAGGAACTTCTTCCGCCCTCTCAGAATCTTCTTCTTAATCTGTCCCATCGACGTGTCACACCGAGACCGAGGAACCGCATTTCTCCCGGTCGGGGTGCGTTTTAGTTTTTGGCTCTCGCGGCAGGCTTACATGCTTGCTTCAGTACGTGTAGCATATTGCTATATGCAATACGCTACGACCGTAACATAATCTATCGATGTTGTAAAGTAATGACTTCAGGTGTGTATATTTTATCAATGAAGAATTATGCTTGCATAGCGAAAATTGCTTGCGTTGCAAATTCTTCTTGAGTTCGACCAAATTATGTTTGTTTTCAATTTCTTTTTCGTTCTGAGATCTGTTTACTTTTGTTGACCGTGGTCATGGACTTACAATAGAACTACCCTTCAAATCAATTATTTATGGACATACACTAGTAAAACAGAAAAATATAATCCCGTGAAAATTACAAAATAATAGGAGTATAATAGTGCTTTAATATAACTGACAGATTAATAATGTTCAGTAAAAATAAAGAAATTGCCAACAAAACTTCCCAAATAGTAATCAAATCTAAAATTGGGTTTATCGCTCTTACAAATGCCAATGGATAATGAAATCGGCTAAAGCTAAATTCAAAAGCCAGCCTCAGAATTCTATATTGCACGCAACAACCCGCTCAAATACAGCTCCATAAATACATAAATGCAACCAAACGTAGCCATGCCAGCCCCAAATACCATTCACCAGCCATGCAGTCACAGTGCGAATCATCTAAAAAGTATAGCCACAAAATATGTGTTTGTATAGCTGGTTCTTCGGAAGATTTTCTGTGATGGAGAAGTGCACAGTGTGCATACATATTAAAATGGGTGTACCCCACTGACTTATAACAATGCACTGAGCGCACTGAGCGATTTGCTATTTCATCTGGCACAAAAAATATTGTGTTTCTGTATAGCACCGTTAGAGCACCCTTTAAAACGATTACATAAAAAACATGTAAAACTCAACCAAACAGATGAAATTTTACACCCGAAAATCGAATTTAATTAAAAAAATATATTTTCTTGCGCCCAAGTGATATTTTAATCGCTTATAAGGAAGTAAACTCATTCCGACTTTAATTTTCAAAAGTTATTCTTAACTGAATCCTGCTTATGGGCAAGAGAGACGGAGTATGATAAACACCAAAGTTTACCTAATAATAAGTTAAGAAGCTGTAGAGCAAAATGAGCAAATTTCTGGTGTTTTTTAGAATGAAACAAGTAATTTCATATACTTTCGTCTTTTGCATGAATGGGGGAAAAGAACTTGTCTATGCACTATTGTAGTGCAACTGAGACAACGAGTTAAAAACAAAAATTGAGAGAACGTAGGATTACCCGAACGACAAAATCTTATTAAATCTATCAAAATCCTTTCAACCTATTCATAATAATGTACTTCGGGCCACACTACTTCCCATTTTTAAGAAAAAGATAAATTTCGCTTTGGCCCAGATGCTGAAAGGAGATGTAAAATTCCTCTCAAATGAAATTCTCATTTTTCCCGAAAATAACGGATAATCCAGCATGAGTTCTCCCACTTAATCTCTTCATAGCAACGCGAATGTAAACAGAAACACGTGCTGTTCAAATATCATAGGATTACAGCAACAACATGTGTCCATATTACAGCAAATTACAACAACAACATGTGTCCTAACATCAATATTTTATGCAAACCGGTTTTCACAAAAGCGCGGGAGCATTTTATGAGAGTAAAACGTGAAAACTCCGCCCCTTCTCATTTATTTACGAAAATGAAACATTTTCCATTCTGTTTCGGTGCATGCAACTTGCGCTTTCACATTATTTATCTTTATTCATAAAATTTTTAAAGAGAATTTGATTTTTTTTTCGATTTTTTTTTTTCTTCCTTTATTCCTTTTCTTGCCGTGTGCATTTTAAATGTAAAACACTCGGATATCTCACCAGATTCTTAACTTATTATTAGGTAAACTTTGGTAAACACTATCTTTACCTTATTCCTTCTGCGGTGATTGCATCTGTAGCCAACATAAAAACATCAAATGGCATATGCAAACGTTCCAGAATGCAATATTTTGTGTTGGTAGCTCCAACTCTGCCATAAGGCGAAAGAGAGAACTATAAAACTTGTGCCATGCTTTCCTATAGGAAAATTACAATACGCTCAGTCCATTGTTATAAGTCAGTGGTGTACCCGTAACCCCGGAATATAATACAAGCTATGAATTTGCCGAAGGCACCGACACATTAAAAGGCCTTAACTCCCGGGTACAGCATGCAGTACATTACATCTTAAACAGGTCCTGATCCTGAAGCCCAAAACTGTCGCTCCAACAGCAAAATGAAGTTAAAGCAAATCGCAGCCAAATATGTTTTCTTTCTAATATTTAAAAAAAAACAATAGCATGTAGAACAAATTTATGGGAATTATAGCATTTGAACAAAATACAAGCAACTTTTATATGAAAAAATAAGAAGACTGTGGATGTCGCCTACTGACCGGCCCGCCGCTCTCTTTTTTCGACTTTGTTCATGGCTTGTATATTCCGGGGGCTACGGTGTACCACCTTAAAGTGGGAAACACAATTGCACCGTTTCGATCCGATACGTACAAATGTCAAATTTGCTTATATGAGACGTACGTGTAATTGGACACATTCGCCGAAATGGATCGAAACGGAGAAGTTGAGCAAATTTCAACTTTTACGGATGACATAACCTAGAAAAATTACCTGTACAATGTTTGTATATAACTCAAGATGGATGAAGAAGTTTTTATTGAAGAAATTAAAAAAATATGAAGACCTTTATGACAAAAGCAACAAATTTTACATGGATGTAAAAAGAAAAGACAAAATTTGGAAAAATTTCAATGAGAAATTTAAAACTGATGGTAAGTTTGAACGAAACAATTGTGCTCATGCACGTAACGGATCGAATTGAATTGGAACGGCGGAATTGTGTTTGGCACTTAACACGTACGTGTATATCAGCGCTCCATCAAGTTGGCCGGTCAACCTTTCCTTTTTTTATTTTTTATTGCACTTATCGATTGTTGGCTTAATTTAAACGTTTGTTGGATAATAGTTTTTTGAAAATCTAAAAAGAAAATTCGTCATCAAGTTAGCCGGAAAATTCTTATTTTTAAATTAATTTAATTTATAACCAGCTCAATCAATCGTCACTTGAGAATTGGTTTGCCGTATACGCTATTTTAACGAATTTTAAGTTAATATTCAATACAAAGGTTTCCAACAATGCTCTTTTCAAATATGTAATCCGTTTTTTCCTACCTGTCGTTGATTTTGAGATAATTAGTGTGAGTTTTGACGTATATTACCTAAAAAGACAGTAATAATTAAATTGTTTTGATGTACATATATGCCATTTTTTTGCGTATGCGGCAATTATCGTATGAAAATATCAGCTTTTTTTTACAAGAATTGGTTTGCCTTATATCAGGCACATATGCCTGAGACTTTCAAAATTAAAATATTGGTTTGCTGTATGTGCATTATCTTGAGTAAATACGGGAAAGCTAGTTGATTTGTTGATTAGGCTTGTTTTGCCGTACGTTGCTTGCTTCCTACTACGTATTTCGATGCTATAAAAGAATTTATTTTCCCAATTGATAGACGTGGTAATGTGAAAGAAGATAAATTTAATGATGTAAAGTGTCTATTACCTTTTTTGCAAGAGGTTGATCAGCAGTATTATAAGACTGTGCTTAAAATAAAGTAAATAATTAAAGAAGATAAATTTAATGATGTAAAGTGTCTATTACCTTTTTTGCAAGAGGTTGATCAGCAGTATTATAAGACTGTGCTTAAAATAATGTAAATAATTTTTTCAGGTTATCGAAAATTGAATTTTTGGTTATTTTATGTTATCGTTTTTGTCAAGAATTGATTATTTTGTTACCTTTTTTTAAAAAGAAAATATATTAAAACTGATTCAAAAACATCTTTTATTTGATATATCTAAAAAAGTAATTTAGGCAATAGATATAGGTCTACTGGGGAACTCGATTAGATCAGATCGAAATACAAAACTATATAGACGAAAGAAAAATGGAAAAAAATTGTTGAAATCTTATAGCAAAAACACGTAAAACAGTCGATGAGAAGTAAGCAGATAAAAGTTTGTGGATTTTTCCTATCAGATTTCGTTGAATTTTGTTCCATCTTTCTAGCATCTATATAATTTTGTACACACGATTTCGATTTGAGAGAATCAAATTCCCCGGTAGACCTAAATATATACACATGTTTTGCCGTAAGTGTATAACTCTGTTTCATTCGGTACCAAAGTTGACGTATACGGCAAAAGGCATACATTTTTAAACACCTAATAACTAATAAAAGCCTCATTGCCGGAATCCTAAAATTATAAATTTGGAACGTCCTTATCTTAAGAATATTATATTATAAGTTTTAAATATTTCTATCATACCATTTTTTTAAAATAAGAACATAAACTTTAAACTCGTTTTATCGAAAGTGGTGTGACTGGCATATACGGCAAATCAATCCCCAAGTGATGCAATGCCGAATCGTTTGTTGGAGTCGTTTTTATTAATAAAATCGTTTGTTGGTCTCTCAATTCTCGCTAATTGCAAAAATATTGTACATAAGCTACACATGAAGCTAGCTACACATTTTGCCTAATATCAGTTACAGCTTCATGTGTAGCTGGCTTCATTTGCGGTAGTAAAATTAAGCAAAATTCTGTATGACTTGTCACGTCTAGAATACCGGGATATTAGAAAACTTTTTTTTTCAAAACTAACTTCATTTTGTGTATGTTTCGTCAACGTGCCACCGTGTCAGTGTGTGGTTACATTCACGACACCGCCATTATCACCGCTACCCGTTCCGGTACGCCACCACCGCCGCGACGGTGTGTGCTTGCCTTAATGCAGCATTTTCACGTGTTGATCATTTGTCACCCTTATTACAGGATATATAGCTGGATTGCATTAAAAGTGCCGTCGTCGGCGTGGTCGTCGTCGTGGTCGTCAAACGCCGAACAAAACGCCGGGCAAGTTACGTTAACGCTGGGCGGCAGCGCCATATCTTAATTTCCTTTACATTTTACAGTTGAGTTATTTGCATTAATCTCTGCCGATTTGCAATAAAATTTTAAATAATATTAAAAAAGATATTTTCTTTTCCTTCAAGTCCACACTTTTTAATATAAAATCATTTATTTTCAGAAATTTAAATATCGTTTCATTTTGTCATGTTTTTTTCATAATAGATTTAGATCTGGCATATTGGCAGCAATGGAGCGCCAGCGTGAAATTTAGGATTAGAGATGGGTCGACGACCACGCCGGCGTGAGTAATGTAATGCAATTCATACATTCAGTACTGTCTCTAAATATTTTTGACATAAAACGACGACCACGCCGACGACGGCGCTTTTAATGTAATCCAGCCTTTATTCTCTAATTTCCGAATCGTAAAAGCTTGGTCGGACGGGCACTACAAAATAAAAAAAAAACAAAAACAAACAAACCAAAAAACAAAAAGTTTAATTTACTCTAGGAAAATGTTAACATTTGAGTTATAATTAAACAATATTGCTAATTAGTTTTGTACTAAGAAAATTGTTATACTCATTCATCTGTTACTGTAAAATTATTGCAACAATTATTACTTTGTGATCTTATTTTATTTCTCTTGTGTCTTTACATCAGTTACAACAGAAAATATACGCTCCGAGTCAGCATTTGAATGAGGTAAACTCATACAAACAGTACGTTTACATGAATACTTCAATACTTCACTTGACATCTACTTGAAACTCAAGTAAGGTTTTTGGTTGAATTGATTCCAATTACTTGACTTGAAATTTTCTTGAAATTTACTTGAAGTGACACTTACCTTTGACAACTTTGCATTAAGTTCAATATATACATAATTGCGGATTTTTAGATAAATATCTTGAGAAAAGTGCCAAAAATCACAGTCTGAACTATCAATAATAATATTCTTCTTGTTCCTCTTTGCCGATATCATATCTCGCGCAAATCAAAAATTGTCAGTACTGAAGTTGCGTTTACATGAATTTTTCAAGTAAATCGAACAAAATTTTGTGATTTACTTGACTCAAGTATACTTGATGTCAATGCGCGTTTACATAATATTTTTACTACTTGATCTCTACTTGAAGTATACTCCAGGTATTCATGTAAACATACTGAGTCTGGCTAAGTTCGCGATATGTTTTATTACCCCTAGCAAAGCGTTTACATATGTATGTATGTATGTACTAAAAATCCAAAATTCTAAAATGTCCATATTTTCTAAATTTTGCCGTTGTACTGCATCAAACTCACAGGAGATTGTTTATTTTATCTTTGAAGATGTATTATTTCTTGCTTGTAAACAATAAATAAGTAAAAAATAACATTTATTTATGAAAACACAAAATAATACTGTTTTTTTTATTTTAGAGAAGCCAATTATTTAGGGAATTCTAGGGACTTTTTCTATCGAAACTCAGGGATTTTTCCAAGCGTCTGATTGGCATCACTGCCATAAAGGTTTGTTTTGTTTTGTTGCCGTGTCGTCCTCGTGTCGTGCTTCAATGCTGACAGTACAATGAATCAGGGGTTTTTGACGGTTCGCCGCGGATGATTGTTCGCTACTTTTTTTTTATCTTTTTCGAATTTGACATGATTTTTAAAACTTTAGTTTATTAGTGTTTATGTGCTCGTACTGAATTTTTGTTTATGTAAAATGCTAGAGAATGACTGAAAAATTACAGTTTTCTGATCCAACAGCAACTTGGTCTAAAATCCGAAGAAATGGAAACGATGAGGTGCCAACAGACAAAAATGCAGGTAAACGTGTTAGAGCGTTTTAGTTCAAATAAGAATGGCTCAGATTTGTACAAACCGCTTTAATTTATTCATCTTCTTCCTTATTGTTTTTTTTCTTTTGTTCAAACACAATAGTAAAGTAAAGGACTAGCATGTTTACTAAATTTTTAAAATGAATTAAAAATAAGTTAACTAGCAACACCAGTGTTTGATGCATCGAATGAATTTAATTATTAAATAAAGAAAGGGAAATACGATAGATTAAGTTAAGCTCAAGAAAGATTGAAAAGAAGTTGGGAGTAGGGAACAGTATGAAACCCTTTGCACTTAATGTTTTAAAGGCTCTTTGTGCTACAAGCTGGAACACATAGGACTAATAATAATATCATAAATGTTGTAGACAGCCCATTACCAGATATGGTCTCAGTACTTGCTCAGTGAACACAGATGTAAAGTTGCGTATCTGCTTATCGATATGTAAAGACTGCTTACGGTCCAATTCGAATCAAATCAAAAAGAATTTATTTATAAGCCCCTGATTGAAGCAACATACAACGTTGGGCATTACGATATTAGTAGCTTAGTATAACAGCAAAATGAAAAAATCAGTGTAGCTGGTCAGACCATATACCATCCTGATATTAGACATAAAAAAATGAGATAGCATTGTGAGATCGGTTGGACGGTAAAAATTCCCTACAGATAATTTTCTGGATATAACCAAGGAGAGGCCGACTCAGAAGCCAACCGCAATCACAACTATGGAAGTAGTTGTCATTACCATTGTCTGTACATACATGTTGGTTATCAAAAATAAAATGATAGGACTTACATATGATGACATTCATTACCTGTACATAGTTGTTGTTATTAAATAGGCTTACCTAGCGACATTACTCCCTATTATACTTTTTGATGCTCAGATAACTTTGTAAAGACTGTACATGGTCCAACTGTGGTCAACAGGCTGTTATAACTTATTTTACTCTATGTCCAGCTTCACCTATTATCTAGTTGAGGAATGGGGCATATCAACCGTTTAGGGTTACAGGGTTTTTCATAAAACACCCTATATCTTAAAAAGTACAGGGCGTATGGTCACAGTTAAGAGTTCGTTGTATGCAGAACTTCATGGCCTTTCCAACGACTGCTCAACCAGCCCCGTATCCCTCTCCTGTCAAAAGTTATGGTAGTCTAAATTAAAACTTCCTTTTTTTTACTTTGACCTATTTTTTTTTGCAAAACGGTCATTAATATAACTTTTTTTATAATTTATAAAAACTGTAGATTGTCCTCTTTAATTTTGCTATTACAGCTTAAAGAGTTATTAACTCATAACCTATAACCTATAAAAACTGTAGATTGTCCTCTTTAATTTTACTATTACAGCTTAAAGAGTTATTAACTCATAACCTATTCTCAAAGCTAGTCTCAAATCTATTTTCAAAGATAATATGTTCCCTTAGCGACTGAAAACACGTCATTTTAAAAATATATCGGCTAATTTCGGTATGGCCTGAATATGTTTTGAACTAATATCTCTTTAACACCACATAGGGTGTAATAGATTAAATTAAAGAGTAGGGTCTACGGTTTATAGTTTTTATGCCCCCCCCCGGAACACTGTATATGGTAGATAATTAACACCACATAGGGTGTAATAGATTAAATTAAAGAGTAGGGTCTACGGTTTATAGTTTTTATGCCCCCCGCCCTCCCCTCCCCGGAACACTGTATATGGTCCAGATAATTGTAGGGTTTTAGTTGTATCTAGTTCTATAAAGCGGTATGATCTGCTATATCTTTTTTTTGTTTTTTTTCCTATTGCTGTACTAATGCTAAACTATCTAATCTCTAGGTCCTAAACAATCTAATGTCGTAGAGCCCAACGTTTTAAAGAAACGTATAACGTTGGGCAGGGGTTTGAAAACAAATAAAGTTTGAATTTGAATTTGAGATTCTCTTTTTGCATTGTCGTTCTGAAGTTGAACCGATAGACTGCACAGATTCACAAAGCGATTGATGTAATTTGGTGGAGGCCGTCTTAATGTGCATTAGTTTAATACATGGTGCGAACTGCGGGTGACCTTAAATCTTCATGTGTTAGTAGATATAAGCATTCCCCAGAATGCACGTTGGGTAATAACAATATCCTTTATGTTGCTTAAAATAACCAGTGTAATTCCGGAGTAATATCAGATTTTATTCGCATATTTTACTTTGCGAATGCCCTACAAGCTGTATTTGCTCAGTGCTTCAGTATGTAGTTTTCATTTCAGCATTTTGTCTAGTAGGATTCCTAAATAGTTCACTATCCTTAAACTCCCTAGGCGAGTAGAAGTTAGGTGTATTGAAGGAATATCTGTCTTTTTAAAGTTGCATTCAGTTTATTTAAGTTATTTATATCGAATGAAGTAATTTACTCAGTTTCAAATCATGACAGTCATAGAGAGAGAATTCAATG
This sequence comes from Dioctria linearis, assembly GCA_963930735.1. NCBI lineage: Eukaryota > Metazoa > Arthropoda > Insecta > Diptera > Asilidae > Dioctria > Dioctria linearis. The sequence goes on along the minus strand of OZ005740.1, from coordinate 233,788,648 downwards.
CCAGAAGACGAGAAAAATGTCATTCCCAGATCCTACTAAGTAGTGTAATACCAGTGCTTTGATTGGTTTGAGCAGATTAATTTCTTATGATAATAATGAATGAATGAATGAAATAATTTAAAAATGAAACTGCATATCTTTAGCTTGAGAAATGTTTTTAGAAAGAATAGGCCTCGGTAACTCAGTTGATAAACGTCCCAATAGTCGTGGGTTCGGCCCCCACCTTGTCTTGGACCTGCACTTCATCTACTCATACATCCTCTTAATTTTATATTTCCTACCACTATCTAAAAAATAAAAAATTACAGGTATCTACCATCCCTTAATAAATCTATGCCTTCAAATGGAACATTTCCTTGTTGGAAAGAAACTGTCGTTATTCCGATCCAAAAGATTTCCAATACAACAAAATGTGAAGAATTTCGTCCAATAAATATGTTTCCTAGCTATGAAAAGGTTCTAGAAAGAACATTAGCAGATCAGCGGAGAATATGTAGAAAAGAACAAGTTATTATTAGAACAGTAGTGTGGCCTCAAAAACAAACATTCATGAGAAACAGCATTAAATTGGGTCATATTTGAATGGAAAAAGGAGTTGGCTGCTGGTAAGAAAATAATTGTAGTTTTCCTAAACTTCAAACGAGCATTTGAGACTATAGATATCAATATTTTACTAAAGAAACTTAAGATATACGGAATAAGAGGAACTAAACATAAGTGGGTAAACTCATATCTCTCTAACTGAACACAAAAAACGAGGGTGAATGGTATAATGTCTGAGCCAATAGATGTGGATTTGGGAGTTCCCCAAGGTTCAGTACTGGGCGTCACATTGTTTCTTCTGTACATAAATGACATCAACTCAGTAATAAAACACAGTCAATTGGCGTTATTTGTAGATGTTACCTTAATATATATATGTTGCGACCATGCAGACGAATATATTCGTAACATTAAGGAAGTCCTTGAAAGAATTGACAACTCGTGTAAAATGAATAAACTTAAATTGAATGGTAAGAAGACTAAGGCAATGTAGTTTAATGTCATTAAACCAGAAAATATGCACTTTGGCAATGAAAAAATTACTATGTAGCAAAATTTAAATATCTTGATGTGATAATGGATAATAAATTAAAATTTCATGAGCATACAGACTATATATGTGGAAAATAGCAAAAAAAAGGGTTTCTTAAGAAGAATTACGCAGTGATTAAGATCAAGAATAATGAAGTGCCGGAATATTTATAGAGAAAGATTGTATATGTTGTGGACGTTCAGCCATACAACGCGGGAATCACTGACTTAGGCTTCAGAAATGGAATCGAGTTAGCACGCAGAATTCGTTCTAAAATTTTTAATGGTTTGCCCGATAAAATGAAAGAGAGTTAAATTGTTTTAAAAGAAATCTAACTCAATATATTTTAGATAATGTTCATTGAAATGTAGGCATAGTAAATTTAATTATATTTAAATAATGAATGATGTAGAATTGTTAAATAGTCATATTTATACCCTCGTTTTCAAAGCTATAAACGAAATTTTCCGTTTTCTCGAGAAGAATATCTGTAATGTTTGCCAATATCTGGAAATTTCTTCTTCACATCTCAAATACTATTTAGACTAGACAACATATCTAGTGAGTTAGAGCAGTCTTGAGTGTCACTCCATTTACTGAAAAGGATTTATCGCAAGTTGTATTCGTTCTCGAGAAAACGGAAATTTTCAAATTCGTTTATAGCGTTGAAAAGGAGTGTATTTTAGTATGCTTTTATATAGTAACATGAACTAAAAAATCAATCAATCAATCGTTAAAAATAACATGTATCTATAATATATCTGAGAAAGTATCCTTGTTTAGTTATCTAACAATTAAAAATCAATAATATAACATCTAACCATTAATTCGCAGTGTGCCCAACTTAAATAGAGCTGGGGATACCATTAAAATAATTTGTAGTTTTAGTTTTAGAATAAAAAAAATAGTATAATAGGACTAAGCCTAAGCCTGTGATGTAAGTCACTCAAAACATAATCGACCAGTAATTTAAATTTGCTAAGGAGTATGTATAACTATTTCGACGTAAAACATATGCAGGATTATTGAGCTACCCCGCCGTGGTGCTTTGTGTGAAATCTGCTTTCCAACTTTTAACTATACTAGTTTCCTAGCCTCGCAGAGAAAACTGACTTCTTGAATTGGTGAAACAACTCAAGATTTGTGTAAGAATGGGGTGGTAACTCTATTCCTTTGCCTTGTTAGCAACATTAACAGCGTGTGTTGATTTCGAATGATGTTTCAATTGTGTATTGCTGTTTTCAGCAACATCACTACATTCATATTTATAATGAACAAGCTATCACGTGTACTGTTTAGTTTGAAGTAATACTTAGCTCAATGTTCTATTTCTACTTAGCAGAGATTTACAAAAAAAATTATGTATTGCACTATCATCTTTTAACACATAAAACCCATGAGGCTAATAATATAAGGAACAATTTTCTTCAAACTAACACCTATTTTACTTATTATTTTCAGCAATAGGCATTTTATCGTCTTCCTGTAAACTTATGAATCGTGGCCACTATCCACAGTCCATTTTTTATCGCGTGTGTTGATACTGAGCTAACCATTAACCGTATACATTTAAGCAATTTTTTAGAGACATTGGGGCTTGCTCATAATTTACAGGTGTTCGGACTAGCTGTATAAATGTCGCTTACCATCAGTACACTTCTCGTCCATCGCAAGTTTTTCAGCCTCGTCCAGTGGTGAAAGTTATTTACCTGGAGTTTTTGTGATCTAGATCTAATACTGCACGCTCCGCACTTTGAATAATCCCTATCTTACAAGGCTTCTTTAACTTCAGACTAAAAGTTTCTAAAACTTTACCTGGTAGTAGTAGTAGTAGTAGTCTTTTTAGCCAGTTTTTTTGCAAATACGATCTATAAATTTATTAAATTTTAATTTATAATCAATAACTGCTAGTTCAATATTTTCGTTAGCGATTTCCATACACAACTCTATATAAATATATATATATATATTAATACACATGCACTTCGTTTTATCTATATTTAATTTCATCTTGTTCATCTTTAACCACTCACAAATTTGGGTTAAGTCCTATTTTAGCTTATTTACACACTCTGGAACATTCACTCCAAATAGTCAAGTTCTGTATATACCTCAAAACTTTTCCCATATCTCTGTGGTTTTTTCAAAGAACTCGTTATCTGCAAAATTTACGATTTTAAACTAAATATACCATTCGACATAAAATTTTATATTTTATAATCCTGCATACTCTGTTATAGCAATTATACTATTATTAACAAAAGAATAACCACTGAGGTACACAAAAATCTCAAATTATTTTTTCAAGAAACAAGTAGACATGCTACCGAGAATTTAAAAAAAAATTGGTCAAACAGCAATGCAAGTGCAGATAAATTGTTATTTTAAAATGAAATTCCGACTTCATATTAAAAAAATATTTTCAGATAACACAATAGGGGTATTCACGCAATGTTGTATCAAAGAGTGTATCGTTGTAAAAGATGTATTTGATTACAACCCAGTAAAGTAATACAAGGCCTATGCATATAAAATGCAATACAAGGGTCTTGTATTTTTACATTCATAAATTGGCAGTGTAAACCGACTTGTATAGTTGTACTTACGAGGTTAGATTGAACGTCAAATGTCAGGGTGTGCAGAGGGGGAGGGGAGTGTCCTAGGAAAATTTCCAGTGTGCCAAATGAAAGATCCTTTTGAGGACTATCCACTGGTGCACTTATATTTTTTCTAGGTGGTACTGGGTTGATTTAGCAGGGTGTTCAATTTACATCTACTCCCATCACGGTTTTCCTCCACAAAAAAACGTATTGCAAATTTGTGAACCCAAAACATAAGTAAAAACTTAAACCAACTTTGGATTCGTCTTTAGTTCGATGAAGGGATTAAAGTTACACAGTTTCTCCTAAACTATGTATCAGCCCGAGCGGAAAACTAATTGGAAATAAACGTTCCAAACAAAACAGGCTTCATTTTATCCGCTGACATTATACTGAAAAAGTATATAATTAAGTAGTAATAGTAGAAATAAAAACTTTGAAAACGACCAAAACGGTCAGAAACGCCATGAAAAACTTACATTTCCTTAATTTAAGCCGTTCTGTTGAGATACTTTTGTTTTTATCTCAGCTATTTTTAACCGGATCTTCATAATTCTTTTTTTCTATAATAACTATGACTCCTGGGAATCTTGAGGATTTTTTCAATTTTTTCCGAGGCCGGGGAGAGCTCCTACGGGGCAATTTTATCACCCTGTTACATTTCGAAGTAAGCTAAAGGCTAAAGGGTGTGTCCACTCTTTTTTGTAAATTCTTGTTGTATTTTTACATCGGTTACACTGATACATTAAAGAGTGAATACCCCTAATATGTACACAAATACACTTTTTGGCCAAAATAATCTTAAGATAGCAGTTATTCAGATAATTCTATTGCAGTCAGTAACTTGTTGAAAAAATGTAGATCGTTCATTTCTTTCAAAACTTAACGATAATGGGAATAGTGGGGTGCACCTCCACTCTGCCTCATGCCTAAAAATTTTGACAGGAACGTTCGTGCCTTGGAACAGGGTAATTTCCGTTATAATTATCAAATTACTCATTTTCTCGACTGACGTTGATGGCGACAGTGGCTCGTTAGTGTATCAGTGAATTAATAATATTAAATTATCGAAATTCTTAAAAACGTTGGATAATTTTAATACATGCTTTAAATCAATATATTCATATAGCTTAGAATTCTCTGAGATGGTTGGACCAACGCTACCGAGTCCAAATAATGTTATTAGTGATTCTTCTGAAAATTTGGGTAAATAATAACGAAGTGGAAGTGAAGTAAAAAATATACAGAAAAATCAAAAAGACTTTTCGTAGAAAATTGTTATCAATTAAAAAAATTGATAACAAAAAAGATTGTTGCTAAAACTGCAACTGATGAAAGTGCAAATATGCATTTCGTATTAGCAAGAACTTAATACTCTTCAGTACGGGTGGGTCTTGCTTGCCGTATATGCGTGGAAAAAGCCAAGTTGACCTCACTTATATGCACTCAGTTAAAACTCTGAATGTGAATCGTATGATGCGAAATACTAAAAGTATTTACTTAAGTAAACTTGATAAGCTTGATAAGCGAAATGCTTAAAATGAAGTGGTGATTTAATCAAAATTTCACTTCGAATGTGTAAGTCTAGGATTTTTCCATGGACTTAAGAATGAAATGAGGAGAGACTGATATGTCGGAAAGATTTGGCTAGACAACTAGCTCTTTTTCCTGCTTTGGCTATAAATACCACTCTGACGTCTCTCCTACATTGGGGAACGTACCCTAGAGTGTAACTGGCTCGAAAAAATGTTTGTACTGGAAGACTAAGCTTATCCACGATAAATCTCCTGCTAAGCACGACTGATGCTGCTTTGGCGTACTGGAGATTTATCTCTAGACAACTTAGGTGCTCTCTGGCCATGACTAAGATGCCTTTTTGTGGCCGTTGTTAGCCTTGATGGATCTTAAGCGATCCTTTTCTTCCTAGTGTCTACTGACTTCTTTCCAGAGGCCTCCGGCTTGGGTTTTGCAGTCCTGACTGTTTTTCCAGGGCCCGCTTTTGCCTTCACTGGAAGCTTAGGCTTGCTGACCCCCGATGTCGTAGGCTGAAGGTCGCCAACCAGATTTATAGTCTGGCTTCAGCCCTCTCCAGCCTCCAACACAGCTTGTACTGCACCACCCTTGGGTCTAAGTTTTACTGAGCCAAACTTGAATACAATCGTGAGTGCCACCATGGACGCATGATCCAGCAATTCCAACCTTGGCTTGGTTATTTGGACAACGGGCTAGATAACAACAAGCTATGCAATGGGTAAACTCGTGCCCAAATTTATCCCAGACAGCTCAGATTTAGTTCCCGAAAAATTATTAAAAAGTATTAGCTGCAACTGTGAAAGTGGTTGTAATAAACAAAGTTGTGGCTGCCGAAAACACGGCTGAAAATGTACCAATTTATGCAGTAATTGTAATGAAAACTGCTCAAATAGAGATAAAGAAATATTTGAAAACGTAAGTGATTTGGAAGAGATTACTGATGAAGAGTTAGCAAAGAGTCTTTATATCGAAATTGAGGAGCTCGAAGACGTCGATAATCTCGAAGATCCTTCGGAATTTGAAAATTGTATTAATGAAGAAGAACAGCCACAATGCAAAAGATGCAAAATTCATTAGAATTTTATAATTTTTCATAAATTTCCTATTTTTATAAAAAAGTATCAATAAATTAATTGTTCTACTTAATAATACGTATTCAAATATACCTAAAACAGATTACTCATCGTTAAACCATTTATTTAGTGAAAAAATAGTAAAATATAAGTTAATAAAATTGCACACTGGGCCAGCAAGTCTTAACCCTAGCTTACAACTTTCAGTACGGTACGGTACATTGCCACGAAAAACTTAAGTTTCAGGATGATTTCCGCCACTGGTTCAACTTAAGTAATATTACATTACAGTAAATTCTGTAAATAATAAACAAAAAATTGAAAAATTACTGATCCGAAAAGTCATTTTTTTGGTTTTTCTCAATTTTGAGTGGTTTCTTCAAAAATAAACCATCAACATATGTATACAGAGCATTTTTTTCCGAAAATTGTAAATATATCGGAAACTACATGTTTCCCAGATTCCAAAAAAATTGTGCTTATTCAGTGAAAAAAAATTATACTTTCACAAAATTTCATATAATTTGAAAAAAATAAAAAATTCAAAAATGCATTATATGAAAGTTTTAGATTTTTTATTATCTATATCTTTCGCTAGGAAGTCACATTTCACCGAAACACCCCCCCTCCACAATTTTGTTTTTTCTCTTAATTAAATTTTCCGTCTGGTCCTTGCCTGTTATTAACTTTTTCTTTTCAAAAAAGTATTGGCACCACTGACAACGAACAATGGCTTAGAATATAAGGCCTAACCACAATGTGCATATGCAAAGACACGAGCAATTGCTTTTCATAATAACAACCCACAGTAGGAATAAGAAGCCGTTCGTCAAGTTTTAATTCCTTTCGTCAACTTCTGTCTGTTCGCTCATGATCGTACTTTGCATAAGCCAATCTGACAGTTTGCGTAAATACTACACACATGTTAGTGATGCATAAGAAAGCATTCGTGATATTTTCAACCCTTGCATATGCAAGCTTATGCACATTATGGTTAGGCCTATAGAGAGCACAGGAAGTGTGATAAGCCAAATTTAGCGTAGTCGAATTCTAGTTGTGTTAGTATCTGTTGCCGTTGTAATGAAAGCTCAGTAAAGCCGTGTAGTAGAATCAATATAGAGAGTAGGGCAACAAGATATATGGTTGAAAATTTGCGTTTGCTCCCACCGAAAATGTTCTTATTCGATGCACTACGCCAACATACCCTGGGAATTTATCAGCTGTCACAAAAGTAAACAAAACTCGGTGGGGAAGGAGTTTTTGGATATTTCGTCGTTTTTGTTATGTATTTTTAATTTAATTTAATATAAAAAGGTGTGTAAAGTACACAAAATAATATTTTATAACTATACTTGCCTAAAAAATGATTTCCCACGTCGTAGCTTGGTGTTGTTGTGGCAATTTTTCACCGCGCACTTCATTCTGAAAATACATGAACATCACTTAGAAATTTATCACTATAATATCAACAGATAATTACTTACACTCTTTACTTTATATAGCACTATTTTTAAATATAATATCTTTCACTTTTCACAAGTTTTAAATTACATTAAAATTGCTGCAAATTCGACAAACTTCGTTCGACAGCTAAACATAGATTTGTCTCTTTCTTCAATATAATGCTGACCTACTTCACGAGACCGTGAAAAAATCCACGCTCATGCACACGAATTTTACAGGTATCAACCACTGACGTATATAACATGGACTGTCTGATTTTCTATTTCATTTGGGTCAACATTTTTTGGCAGGGTATGACAATTATCTTAATTACAAGTCTTACTTTTGTTTCAATATCAATATTAAAAGTTCAACAAATTATAGAAGCACTCGAAATTATATCTGTTCTTGGAAGCTTATCTCCTACAACATCAAATATTTTTTAAACTTGATTTTTAAAGAAATAAAATTAAGCAATTTTTGTCTACCTGCCCCTAAAAGTAGGTATGGGGGACAGAGAAATGATTACAAATATTGTATTGCCATCTATTTTTATTCTATATATTCATTTGGAAAACCACTTAACTGAAACTGGACTATGGTGTATTTTATTTAGAACTTACTATTTGTAGTTCCGCGGAATAAAGTAGTTAAACCAAAAAGAGACAACTATAGAAAAGTGATTCCATAATAATGTCAAATAATGTAAGCAATTTCAGTAGTATCAACAGTCCATTTTATATATATCAGTGGTATCAACACTTCTTGTTGTCTCTATACATATTCTAAGGACGATGGGCTGCTTGATCTCCTATTTCATGTGGCACCAATTTTGATTTCAGAAAGTATGCTCTCACTGCCAATGCTACCAACTGTCGTAAGCTGGCGTTGTATTTAAATTATTTGGGAATTTACGTATATGCACGTCAGTGGTATTTGCCGAATTTACCACAAAAGTATTTGGGACTATTTGTATTGTTAAATTTTAATTATGAGTCGAAGGAAGTGTTTTTTACAAGGCTGTTTTCGTTGGAAATACCGTTGAACTCAAGTAATTTCGCGTTCCGAATCGATACAGTTCAGTTGGAAAGTATGCTCTCACGGAAAGAGAGGGGAATATGAAAGTGGTGCCATTTACTTTCATGAGCTTTCTTGCATTTTTGATTCAACGAGAAGTCCTTTTATATATGTATATATGTCAGTGATTGGCACTAGTGGCGGCATGTTATAACTTCGCATCGAAAGCGATCATCGAAGCGAAGATTTCGATCTGGCGGTATGTTATAAGATTTTCGTTCGACAGGCGATTTTGCTTGTTTCGAAATTATTTCCGAATTTTTTTCCCTAGCACAAATGACATTTATAGATTCTTTTTCTAGTTGTTGATAAATTTTAATAATAATAAAATTTGAATTTATGAATTTTTCAGGCGCAGTGGTTTTATTTGTGGAGGATAACAAAAATGACAAAGAAATTATTAATTACCGGGATAAAAGAAAATTTTTAAGGCAGCGGTATTATGCCATGGGTATGCCTAACAAAATGTATTGCCTTCTTAATTTTTGGATTCAAGAAATATTCTTACAAGTTTTATAGCTTCAGTTTGAAGAATCTATATAATTAATACTTATATAAAATCATTTATATTGAATAAATTAAAAAAAATTTAACATTTAAACCTAATTTCTTTAATTTTACATACATTTTTTAATCTTCGCTTGTACTATCACTCTCAGCAAAACTCAGTGATATTCATCGCATTTATCGCCTGTCGAAAGTGTTACAACATACCGACTATCGATAAATTGTCGAACGTCGAATCTTTCGAAGTTATAACATCTTGCCCCAGTATATACCCTCTAAACCGTAGAATATATTCTAAGGTCTAAACGAACCCATACAAATTTCTTGATTAAACAAAAATTGGAAAGTAGGCCTAAAAAATTAAATTTCCTTAATTCTTTAGTTGTCTGTCAGCTTTGATAGTTGAATTTTAGGTATTTTAACCATTAACATAGCTTAATAAAAAATTTTGATTTTTTTGTGGTTTTATTTTAATGCAGTTAAAATTATTCGCACAGTGCGAACTGAGGAAGCAGGAAATACTACGAATAGAAGTCATAATGCTAAACCAGTTCAAACAAAAGTTGCAAAATTGGTTTATGCACCTAAAAATACTCCAACACAAGCAGTCGTTAAATCAATTCATACCTATAGATCGCTGAAGCAGACACAACAAGCTGTTGTAGATACGGCGGGGAAACGTCCTTTTTGTAATAAAAATAAAAATGAGAAATTTGACACTAAGAAAAAGCTCGCTGAAATAAGAGAATTTAAAAATAATAATATTGAAATTAAAAAGACTGAAGTGGTTCAAAGGGAATTTATTCTTAAGAAAGAAGAACGTGAGAATGATGTTAAAGAAATTAAACAAATGTTGACAGAAATCAATAAAACTAATGGCAATGATGGTACTAACTCAGTAATATTAGAAGAAAGTAAAATAGGTTGTGAGCCGACATTATTGCCACAAGAGGAAGATATCACTCCTATTCAGTCCGCTGAAAAGCCAGAAGTAGCAAAAAATCCAGAATTGAAAAAAATTGCACCCGATACGTTAATTTCCCAAAGGTGCAACACTGACCCAAACCTTTTAGTACTAAAACTCCAAAATTCCAAGAATCCATCATCTACTCGGAAGAGATCTTTACAAACAGCACGTTCAAAGTCCTCTTCAAATTTGAATGCGGATATAATGTCACTTGAACCAAAAAGGAAATCATACAACTCAGAGGAAGCCAGGAAATTTATGGAAGAGCAAAAGAAAAAAAGGATAGTCTTAGGAAAATCAAAAAAAGCAGAAGAAAGAGCAACGAAAATTGATCGGGATGAAATTAAGAAACGACTAGATAACCTCAGGAAGAATACACTAAAAATTTTAGACAAAAATATTAAAAAAGCAAAAAAAAGTGAAATATCACCGCATATATCTCCCGCGAAAGAGGAAAAGAAGTCTGATACCAAGGAAAAAACAAAGAAACAGAAAATTACTATTAGTGGAGACCACCCTGATGCTGCGAACTTGAAAATGTCCAAATCCAATAAAAGTACGTTCAAAAATTCGAATCCTATATCACCTAATAATAAAAAGATTGGACTTCTTCGTAAAACAGATGAAGTATTGATTAGTCCAATACAAGAACTAAACTTGGACTTAGAAAATGTTATAGATGACATCGCAACTAAATTACCAGATAATTCTAGTGCTCGGCATTTAATTACTAGCGAAGGAGATATGATTAAACCTAAAGAAACAGGTGACAGAAAAAAATCCGATTCAGACAACATAATTGTTCCAAAAAAGGATTTTAAGGCCGTTGAACAAGGAATACAAAGCTCCAAAATATCGAAAAGCGTTGCAGAAGATATAATCGATGAACTGCAGCTATCAATACCAGAAGTAAAACTAAAAAGGAAAGTATCTATAAGAGAAAAATCTATTCAGGTTGATACAACAAGGCCAGAAAAATCACAAATACCCTATTGGTTGAAACCTACACCTGTTCAGATTTATCCTTATAATTTTATTATGGCCGTGCGCAAAAAGTTAGAGGCAATTGCAAATCCTGTACTATCGATTAAAAAAAATGAAGCTTTTTATGGAAGTAACAACTTTACATCCCAAGAAGCTCCTGCTTTACATACAAACAATGAAAATAGATCTCTCAAAAGAAGACTGTCACAGCAGCAAGGCTTTCAAATTAAAGATACAAACATTAATAGTGATTTGCAAGAAGTAAAAGGCTCGGAACAAGTATCTTCAACAAGCTCAGGCTATTTACACGTATCATCATTTATTCCATTAAAGAAAGATGAAAAAAGTTTATCCAAAAACAGTGTACCTGATCAAAAATTAAGCAAGAATAGCCAGAAGAGTTCTTCAGCAATTGATTCTAATTTCAGTTCAATTTCATTGCATCTTCCTGAATCAAATACAATATCAGAAATCAGTTCTATTCCCTCCGAAAACACGCGACATATTCCAGTACGGCGACGGCCCAGTACCAAATTAAGCAGACAACAAATGTTGTCAAATCAGGATGATGACACAACAATTTCATCCTCAATTTTTTCAAGTCCTGAGAAACAAGGGGCAAAGCAAAGAAATGCTGAAAATACAGAGAACTTGCAACATGTTGAGAAACAAGATGTAAGTCCTCTTTCAATTGAAAACATCAGCAAATTACAAATAAATTCAAAGAGATTACAAAGCAATATAACATTTAGTCGCGATGCTAACTTAGATCCTTCAAGTAATCAATTAAATCTCAACTCGAGCATAAGTAGAAAGCTGACTCAAAAAGCCGATACCGTTGTTGAATTCGAACAACTTTTAGAAGATTTTAATAAGAGTTTGTCTCAAGTTATAGAAGTCAACCAACAAATTAAATCGGCATTTAACAATTCTCCGAAAATTTCAGACCATTCCAAGTACAATAGTCATCCGAATTCTTGTGCTCAAACCAAAAATATTCCATCCACAATGAGTATACAATCAAAACCTGAAGAATACAGCTCAGACTTTGAGGAACCAATAAGTACAAGTGGAGCTCGAATCGAGGGCAACGACATCATTCCCACTGATATCAAAAGTCAGATATCAAGCACAAGTTCAAGACAACAACAAATTGATCACAAAATTAGAAGCATCAGCAAGACTTTTGATGAAGTACCAGTTAAAAGAGATAGTAGCACATCTATTTCTACTTTTTTAGAGGCTGGTGGCAGTGAAGGCAGCATTTCTTCCCAAATTGCTAGTGATTTTACAACCCGTCACCAGGAAAATTCGGTCAGTGAAGAAGTGTATCAACTACATCCTATTTCTGAAAATGCTAGTAATAGTATCGATCTATCACAAGATAGTGTAACATCAGAAGAATTTATTGATTCCATTGAAGAAATTTCCAAAATGAAACAGCTCAGCTCTCCTCATGATAAATCAGTGAGTCCAACCGAAAAGCTTTTAACAAACGACAAACAGTTTCCTGGAATATCACACTCAAAAGATAGTTTCAATTCAACAAAAGAAGAATATTCTCATGTTAATTATTTCCAAAGTCATATTAATGTTTCACGTGGTGATTTTTTATTCTACAAAAATTTAAATGAAGAAACATCAGAAAAAGGACCTCCGGCTTATACAAAATCAGATTCTCCAAATAATGGTGCAAGTTCTTCATTGGGCAGTAGTGAAATATTCGCAGTCTTCAATCAGTCAGATATTGAATTGTCGGTATTATCTCAAGCTGGTAGTCTTTCGGAAGCTGCACTGAATTATTCCAGCATTGGTTTGGTAAGTCTAAAAGCAAATTACTGTGCGCGAAAATTTAATAAAACACTTCTTTTATTTAAGTATGAACAGCTTTTGCAAGCAGAAACTATTAAGTCCGATCACTTGTCTGTTCTCTTGAAAATGAGAGAAAAGGCACTGATGGATAGAACAAGGGGACAAATAGCATGGCTAGAGGTGCAGAAAGGAAAATATAAAGCAAAGGGCTTAACTGTGCAAATATCTGCTATTAAGAAGAAGCAGAGAGCGATTTTGCTCAAAATGGAAAAGGAAAGAGAAGAGATAAAAAGGTAATTTTATGTTGAATTAATCAATATAAATGTTCATATTATAAAAAGTTAAACTAATTAAGTGACTCCAGGAACTATACTATAAATTTTCTTGAGTAGCTTAAGAGGAGCCGCTATTCAGCAAAAGTTTCAATTTAGATACCAGCGAACCTCTAGACAATTAAATTTACTATACGTAAGTTTGTGTCCTGAAAGTGAAAAAATTCATATAAAATTAACCTAGACAACATTAGAAAGACAGAAACCCAACATGCAACAAAATTATACAATTTAAGACGAAAAATGAAGTTTTGTAGTTCAAATAAATTGAAAATTTTTAACGAGAATTAACTCTCCTAAATTTTTTTTGCACATAATTGTTAAACATACTATTTTTCTTTCAACGAAATACTGCAATTTCTCGTCAGTGAAATATCGGGAGAAAAAACAAGTACTATTAGAGTCAAATTAAAAAAAGCGCAACTAGAAATAAAAAAACTCGACGTAATTTGCTTGATCTAGGCTTTATCTTTCTAAAATAGTCACAATCTAAAGAAATGAGAATACCTATTAAAAGGAATTTGATAACTTCAATTTTTACCATTTTTTACAAGCTTCCGAGCTAATATGTCCATTCCAATACATTTTTTTTTAAATTTTTCTGGACGTTATTCACTAGATCTCTTCGTTATCTCTAATTTAAGATATAAATCATTATTCTCCTACAAAAAGCTTGCCAGAAATTCGCAGTAAAATGTACTATACTTGGAAATCTTGGTACTGACTCCTCTTAATAAAAGTTTCAACCACTAAATTATATGCACCCGCTGAAAATATCGTAGTTTACTACTTCCATGAGTAAAACGAACACATCGATACGATTCTACTACATGATGTAAAATGCTTAAGTGTTTCTTCCTCATAGCCTATCCTTTTTGCTACATAATCTAAGGCCCGTCTGGACCCCAGGAATACACATATCATAGTTTCGGAACCACTGCCCTGGATGAAATGGCCGCCCCTCTGTTCTCGAAAAGAATTTATAATCGACGTATACGTTGATTTCGTAAATTGAACTTTTTACAAAAACAATCTTTCATTGTACAATTAAAAGATCTCTTCTGGAATTAGGCATTTCGACAGTGCAAACAATTAGCAATTTATTTCTGCCCTTTGTTAATCTCTATTTTCAGAATTTTTTTCTACTACTTATTGTATTGCATACCGATATGATTAATTGTTATTATACTCTAGAATTTATATGATGAAATTATACGGTATGTTGAGTTTATGAAGCACTTGGGAGGTAGTCGTCCTCAAGTACTCTCATAGGTTCACCTTATGAAGATATTCCAGGTCGAATGTTGATGAATGAAGCCGCAGTAGGTTGAAGGGAGCCGCTTATTAGCTTTACTTCCCTTGCTTCGAAGATGGGAGCCGCTTATTAGCTTTACTTCCCTTGGTTCGAAGATGGGAGCCGCTTATTAGCTTTACTTCCCTTGGTTCGAAGATGGGAGCCGCTTATTAGCTTTACTTCCCTTGGTTCGAAGATGGGAGCCGCTTATTAGCTTTACTTCCCTTAGTAAGAACAACTTGAGTTGCTTTGAATGTTACTTGAACACTGCTCTTTATTACAAATCAACATCATATTTATACAAAAAATCTTACATATAAAATTAACCTTACCTATGCTTCCGTAATATTTCTGGTCTAACATTTGCTTACCAAAAGTGTAATTTGTATAGGCCAGGTGTATTTTCTTAATTTCCTATTTTGTAATATACAAGCTGCGGAAGCTACTCGCAGCTTGTTATTCTTACATCACGACACTCGTTGCTTTATGCGTATGTATATACATATTTCCCAGTTCCATTGTTTCTATCATTCATACGTACCTACATACATATCAATTCACCAAATGCTTGTAGCTTATCATATTACATCATGTCAATTTGGTTACTTATGTTTTACCGCCGGCGCAAGGTTATCGTATTGCAATGTGCGAATTCTTGCGCGCAGGGGTATTGCGTCACTCGGTCAACCTTTACTGTACGTACGTATATGCAATGCATTATTTTTTCTTGATATGAATTATAATGCAATATAAGTATGTATGTACATACAATGCATTATTTTTTCTTGATAGGAATTATAATGCAATGTAGGTATGTAGGTATATGCAATGCATTATTTTTTTATTGACATGAATTAATATTAATTAATGAATGCATTATAGATGATATGATCTCAATGAATGCATTATAGATGATATGATCTTAATGAATGCATTATAGATGATATGATCTCAATAAATGCATTATAGATGATATGATCTCAATGAATGCATTATAGATGAATTTATGATTTGTAACAGGTACATGCAGCATAAAAAAAATTATGATGCAGAAACATGAATTAGATGCATGATACACATGTATAGAATCACGAAACATTCTAAATTTGTGCATGCCTGCACGGTAACAAAGCGAATTTAAATTTTGTACACAGTAAATTTTATAAAAAATGTGTAGATGGGTAAAATAGGACAATGCTTTCGTAGTACTAGTACTGCCATACAAAGTTTTGTTTCTCCCCATATATTTGCGATTCAAGAGTGGCGCCTGTGAGGTCTGTCACCAACCTTGTTAGTACCGCTTTACAGTCTGCATCGCCTTGACCTTATTCTTCCTTTTCGT